>JAMXBC010000001.1:74415197-75675197 GCA_024138005.1 Lumnitzera racemosa | reverse complement strand
TTGAAAATGTAAAAGGTTGTTCATTAGACAAATTGTTAAATAAATGGTTTAATTCATTAAAAGTTATAGCTATTATGGAAAATGGTTTTTGAAAACAAAGTTTGGAAATTGAAACTTTTATGAAAGACCAAAAAAATGTCTTAAGCTAGGTCATTAAGTAGCCTAGAAAATGTTTAACCCATTCACATTAACACAGTAGACCAACTATATATCTTAGGTGGTTAACTAGCACTAAATTAGGTTAGTCAATTGGTCCCTTAAGGTGGGTAAGCTCGGTAAGATGAAAATTTTTCTTTTCTTTAGTTATTTAATTAAGAGTTAATCTGTAATTATTTAATTATTTTATAGATTTGTAAATTATTAGTTAGTTGAACAATTATTAAATTTTTAGTTAGTAGTTAATAATAATTAGCATTAGGTTAAAAAATTTTGTTAGGATTAAATATTTGTTAGTAAGTAGATAAAAGCATCTAGAGTGCAATAATTCTAAGTTAATTATATAATTAATTTAACACCCTTCTTGAGCTTAAATCTTTAGGTGCTTCAGCAAAGACCTAAAATTAAGTCATGGTCATAGATTTTTCTTAAGTATGAATATGTGACTTTGTTATTATATAAATTGTATTAGAAATGACTAATTTTAGCTAAATGAAGGTTTTAGTTGCTTAGGGTGCATGTATGTGACCATTTACTTGTTTTATGCATATTCGGGTTAGATGATAATAAACCTGATATAAAGTCAAATTTTATCTACTCATTGCTAATGCTTAGAAAAGGACAAAGATTAGGCTATTAGTGATTTGGATATTGACTTAATGATTGAAACTATATAGCTAGTTGTTAAGCAACATCTAATTGAGGAAAATTGGTGATAAGAATTAGCCCCAGGTGCAAAAATCAAAGTGAATAAGAAACTTTTGCCCTAAAGCTTAACTTTTGTCTCATATGTAGCTTCAACTTTGTTTTTGCCCCATGTTGACATTCTTATTTCTAGTTTTGCTTTCGCTTTTGGTCCTTGTGGTAGAACTTATGTTGTTTAAGCTCTTGCTTATGATTTTGTTGCCGTAAAGCTTTCATTATTAGCTTTTATTTCTGGTTTTGGTTTTGCTTTTGTTTAGGTTTTGCTCCTTATGGTAGAACTTATGCTATTTAAGCTTTGCTTATGATTTTGTTGTTGTAAACCTTTTGCTACTTGCTTTTATTTCTAGTAGAGCTTCAATGTTATCAAGGTCCTACTTTAGAAGTTGTTAGAACTAAAGTTTCTGCTTTAGTAGCTCGTTCTTTTAGATGTTTTACTTTAGAGATATATAAGATATAGAGCTTGAGATTATTTGTTTCCTTTATCACATGTACTTTTCCTTTTTGAGTAATAAGGTTATTTTCTAAATCTAATTGGTTAATCTTTAATTACTAGGCTATTAAGATTATTTCCTTTTTATGTTATTTCTTTCATTGCATTTAGAGTCACGAGCCTATATAAGGCATGAGATGTTTATTTAAAATAGTTCACACTTTATATGAAATCTTTTCATTATGTATAATTCTATGAGAATGTCTTTCTCTTGAAAAGCTCTTTGCTCTTATCAATTAATTTATTAATTATGGTAAACAATTGTTCTTAGATTATGGTGATGAACGTATCAAAGACTCATATCAATTCTAGGATTTTAATCAAAACCTCGGCTCATTTCTTGAATTGGTGAGTCATTTCAATTCCAAAATCGTCTATATCTCTTTTTTTTTCTCAAAAAATTCTTCTTTTATTAATGTAATTCCCACAAAAAATAAATAAATAAATAAAAGTATTCCATCTTTATAGTTATTGTGCGATAAATTTATGCTCTTATTCTTTCTCGAAGGATCTTAATCACATCATCTTGTTATCTAGGAACTGATATTTTCAATGGGTTACTAACCTCGATGAGATTGTGAAGTAGATTAGTGTATTGGAAAGAAGTTGCAGGTTGGTTATATCAATAGTTATGATATCCCTTTATGAATGCTTGTATGGACTAGCACCTAATGGTAAATTTAATGTTGTCTTGAGAAGACACAACTCTTAGTTTCAATATATGGGGGCTAAGAGTCATGAGTTACTCTAATCTAAAGGACACCTAAGGTTGTGTGCTTGTTTTGACTTAAGTAAGATAATTAAATCACGTTTGCTACATTAACTTATGTATGTGTTTGTATTTTTCATGTCATGTGCATGTAGCTGTATTGTTATGTACCTAGTTTTAGCTTATCCTCGTTGAGAATTCTCTTTTTAGGGAATATCTGATATTGGTGACTTATGTATTTATTAAAATTATGATTCTACTCTTATGATTCTATAAGATTATAATTTTAGGAAACTTTTCAAAGTTAACTAGGGTATAAAATCGTTTTCTTATAGAAATTTATATTTTAAATCAATTTTACATGTCAAACTCAGAAGACATTTATGTTCTTAACCAACTTTATGGATTGTATATATATGAGTTGAATAGGCCAAAAATAAAAAATTAAAATTTGACTTCTACTAACATCTTGACTTTTAGGACACTAAATCACCTTTCTTTTCCTATTTCAATTTTTTTCCTTTTTCTCTCTCTCTCTCTCTTCTCATCCCTTGTTTAATATTCATAGCTTTCATTCTAGTTTTGACTCAAATAGAAAAGTTCATAAGGAAAACTATACATTTAAGTTTATACAGTTAAAAACTCAAAATAAGTTGAAACAATTTGCTATCTTCCATTCATTGCTTTTTTCAATTAAAATAATGGGAAAAAATATAGGTTAGACTTTTCTTGTCCATCTTTTGTGAATGTTAGATTGTACATTAAGAATTTTTTTTTTTTATAGAAAAAGAACTTGATTTCCTTCATTTATTTATTTCTATCATGTATTTCAAGTTTTTTCTAACTATTATAAACATATCTACAGTTTTTTTAAAACTATTTTATATAGGTTGTGAAATTTACATTTTTATATTTTGATTTTATATTCTGATTTTACAAATTCTCAAGTTATTCTAGGTAAAATTGCAAGTCTAACAATATTACTTAGTTATGATATGTTTTATAAGTGCAAATATATGCTAATACATTTGACGACCTAGATTATTATGAGGATAGCTAAAATCGTCATTTAAAGTTTAATTAAGAGACCTCTATATTTATTTAGTTAGAGTTGGATTATTTCCAATTTATGTTCATTTTCTTCTTCTTCTTCTTCTTCTTCTTTTTTTTTTTTTTTTGGTCAAACTGATTTAAGTTTGCAATATTTGGGAGATCATTAATTGGAGAATTATTCGTGGTTTTTTTGTTGATTTGTTATTAGGTAAGTATATTAATTATGTTATGAAAAGATTATCTTATGAGAATATAGATACATACATACATATATATACATATGTTTGTGGTATATATGTAACAATTATCAAGTGCAAACATATTTATACTTTGCTATGGTATATGGCAAAGTTGTCACTAGAGATGCAACTGAGTGTGTTGTTATAGGGTACTTAACTTGTTTGACTTGATAAAAACCTTATGGGGTAATACGTTTTATTAAGTTTTACAATATGGTTTAAAACATTATAAGCTTTAGGTTTAGATTGTAAGACAATAAGAAAATCTAATGGAGAACTTGACTTGAAATTCTAAATAAATGATAATATTTACTCTTAACCTCTACAAGCCCTAACCTCGACATAGGCAATATTGAGTACAGTGAGCATTTGTTTATAGATGAAGATTCATTATTTCTAAATAAATGATAAGAAGTATATTGAGTATTTGTTTATAGAAATCCTTTAAAAATATGCTTATAATAACTTAAAAAATTGAAAGCAACATAAAATATTTTATGTAATCAATAGTCAATTGGGTATTGGGTCCATAATGACCAATAAAGGTAAGTTTTGGTAATAAGAAGAAATTCCCATTAGGTTTTATAAGGCTTTAGCAAATGTTAAATTATACAAGGGTGGGTATGGGTATTGATAATATGAGGAAAAATTCTATTATCTTGTTTACTTAAGAGGAATTAGAATTCACTTGCTCTCTTATTCCCTATTATAGCGTTCATTTAGTTTTTCGTTTTCGAATCGCAATTCCTTAAAAATCCTTATTATGTGAAATCAAGTAACAAGGATTCCTTGATTCAACCAAAAAATCACGATTCCTTACAAAATTTTATATTTTTTTTTATAAAAAATAACATCATATCAATTTAACAATAATCACCTTTACCATCGCTATTACCCACCACTGCCACTACCATTAACTACCATTACCACTACCGCCGCAATAACAACCACCACCGCTACAATTACAACCACCACCGCTACAGTTACTATCACCACTACTACTAACCACCGATTACCACCACTTACTATTACCACCGATTACCACCACTTACTATCACTGTTGCCACCACTATCACTTATCATCACTACCGTTGTCGTTGCCACCACTACCATCGTTGTCACCACCTACCATTGTTGCCACTGCCACTGCCACTGCCACTGCCACTGCCGCTGCCACTGCAGCCACCTTTTTTTGCTGCCTCCATTGCTGTCGCCACTATCGCCGCAACTACCCCTACCTTCCCTTCTAAGCCGTAACCCCAATCACCACCACCGCCACCGACACCGCCATCACTATCACCATTGCTTGCAACCGCCATTGACCATTGCAACCGCCGTCGACCATTACTACCGCCTTCGCCCCTACAGTCAATTTCCACTACCACTACTTATTACTTTAGAATTACTTAAGAAAAAAAAAATGAATTAAGAGTATTTTAGTAATTAAAGTTATATTATATGTCTATTTTTAAGTTGTTTATTAATCTAACTAAACAAAATAAATATTCCTCCCTCATTCTATTTAATGAAGTAAACGAGCTGTATAAGTTTTCATAAGATTTTAGAATAAGCTAAATCCTATAGGGGCTGATTCAGGTTTTATAAGACTTATCTAAAACTCTTGATTGCATCCTTAGTTATCATATCTAGAGTTTGGAGCATGATATTAAATGTAAGCATTTCTAAACCTTAAACTTTCACTAACTGATGGATACCTAAGAGTGTGTTCTCCTCTTTTTATCCTTTCAATCTTTTACTTCTTTGAGTGTTTCAAAGAAGTTAGAGAGTTTGAGATTAAAAAGTTATAGAAGTCAAGATGCCGTTCTTAACAAGTGTGCTACAGTTTTGGAATTTATTTTTACTGTTGTTATTTGGTTGTTTTTGAAGGGTATTTCATCACTGTTTATGATTAGCGGTCACTATTCCTCTTTTTTAGTTCAGCCTTACGTGCTCTTTTCCCTCTCTCTTCTATTTTGGGGATGAAGAATCCTAGTATTGTTGCTTATTTCACGGTATGGAATCCTATCTAAAAGAAACACTTTTACTATAAAAAAATTCAAATCTTATCTTCAAGATAAATGTTTCCTTTTCTTTCCAAATTTACTATATCAATCACCCATTTTCTCATATTCTATCACGGCATACACGGTTACTCTTATAATAAAAACTGACCTCAAGATGGGTGGGGCCAGGGAATATCCAAAGATCACCAAATTGAAGAGGAAGTTTGGGCCCATATATTGGAGATGTCATACAATAAAACCAACAAATAACCACACAAGGGCTTGGGCATGCACCATGCACTGTATACCAAGGTTTATCATCAAAAGATCCAAGACCACCAAAAATTGAAATCATTCTGGACCAGGTACGCGTGACAACTCAAATTGACTAGACTCTACTTCATATTTTCTCAAGTTCAATTTCGATTTATTTTGATTGGCGAGTTATTCACATAGCTTATGGATTTTCAGTTCGAAGATATTGCGATTTCATTTGACGTGCTTCAGGTTATAAGGTCAACACAAAATTAAATCCTTAAATACAGTTCGATAAGGGTGCTGTACAAACCTATCTTTCCAATTTCATTGTTCTAGGATACACTATAACTAGCTTGATAAACTAAAAAGAGATTAATATTTTGCAAGCTTTATGAACTTGAGAAGAATTTTGAAATTTAAATTGACTTCATCGAGTTTAAATAATAACTTTAGCATTTATATGAATTTCTTTGAAAGGGATTGTATTTTTTTTTCAATATATATATATATATATATATATCCTATTGAATCTATCACTTTAAAAAAACTTATTATATTATATCATTTTAACCCAAACTCGAGCACAAACCAACAGCTAAATCCAATGTGATAACGACCCTATCATAAATTCAGAGGATTTCGGTTTATGCGGAGTCAAAGGTGGAGCTTGCATGATAAGACATGATAGCACGACTTGATGTTGATTTTAAACAGGATCCTAAAAGCAACTTGTGAGTTATGAGTAAATACGATAGGCTATGGCCAAACTTGGATATGGGGAAAAAATCCATGTAGTTATTTAAAAAAAAAAAAAAATTATCGAATTGCCCAGGAGTGAAATTTAGCATTCACACAATAACTTGTCTTTGACTTTGTTCACAACTAGCATAGAGTTATTGAGTTGAAAATAGGAACCAATTTATCCGGTCAGAAAAACAAAATGTTCACCCGTTTAAAAGATATCTGAGTAAAACTTTGATTGATCTGTTTTATACTAGCAAATGACAGGTGTCAAATGGGGAACAAAATGACACGATATGATGACGATGATGTTTAGTTAAAATTGGAACTTAACTTGTATTATTTCGCTGGTTTATAAATTTCTAAGACTTTTTTTCTTATTGAAATATATATATAATCGTTTAATTATATACATTTGATAGAATTATAAATTTACGCATACCAACTTTTTAGTTTGCAATTTTCTTGATTTTAGATAAATTTATCAATTTTATGCATTTTAGTTTTAAATGGAATCACAAGATTGACTGTCTTAATTTTTTTAATTCACTCTAACAATTTTGAACTAATTTAATAATGTATATGTGATAAGATTAACTTTACTTGGATTTTTATAATCTATAGTTGATTTTAGATGTCTTGCTGCTATAACATTGAGGTACCAAAACATTTTGAAATATTTTTACATTAGGGTTTTTTTTTTTTTTTTCATGAAAAGCTTAACCTAGGCAAAAAAAATTTTCAAAATCTTTTGGTGGATCGTACTTAATTTGATTAAAGATCTACTTAAATCCAATGAAAATTTTTGGATTGTACTTAGATTGATTAGAGATTTACTTAAATCCAATAAAAATTTTTGAATCATGTGTCATGCATAAAGATATGGAAGGTTAACAAGTTTACTTATATGTGTTATCATCTCAATAGGATACAACGCAATAGTAATTCATATTAATCTGTCATGTCTTATATTCGTATTTAAACGGATTTGAATCTTATAAATCTCAATCTATAACCCAACCTATTAATTGATCATATATGAAAGTCTAAGCTCATAACCAAACTCATTTAACATATTTTGTATTCAGGTTGAACTCATTATCGATTAAAAAGTTGTAATTAAATCTATACAACAATTATAAGTTTATAAGGAAAATAATTGATCATAAAATTAATATTTTACAAATTAAAAAGGACAATTTTAATATTAATATATGAAATTAAAACCCTATAAAAGTTTAATAAAGCAAAATATAATCAAATACAATAAATTTAAATTTTCATTAACTATATAACATCATGATATTGAGTTTAAACTTGCCTCAATGGGATATCAATATTAGTGGTGATTTTCCCATAGAGATAATAAAAGAATTTGCATATAAATAAATTATATTAATGAAAAATAAATGATATTGAAATGTTTATAAAGCTAATTTAATTTATTTCATTCTCCATAAAACCAATCTTTAATACATAAAAGAGCTTCTATAGTTTCTAAATTCAATGAACTACCATATTGATCTAGAATTCAATTATGTACTAAATGCAAATCTCAAAGCTATTGTAGATATCGACATATTTAAAATATCACTTGCCATTTTTGTAACTTGAGGATGTTAAAATTGATTTGTATTCTTATAACTCAAGTTACCTAATTTGACCATCGTATACTACTTCTCATTCAAATAGAGCTTTAATTCAAATTTGTCAACATCTCTAAATATTTGCATACTTCTAAAAGATTGAAATTCCTCTATAAACTAAAATGTATAAGCATGATAATAAATAAAATAAATTGAAACCTAGTATATATTTGTAAAAGATCAAACTACTCTACCATTTATATAAAGGAATTTTAAGCTCTAAACTTACTGTTATAAAAAATTTTTTACTTCTATTCATTCCATCTTTCTTTACATATTCATGGAAAAGGAGAAAATAATGCTTTTTTAACATTCAAAATATTTGTTATTTTAAAATTAAACGAGAAACTTATTTTAGGGACTTATATAAACATGTTCATAAATAGGTTCACAATGAAGCTGAATATGAATTTTGTTGTGGTTAATGAGTTATGTTACGCTCCGAAGCGGTAGAGTTGTAACAGTCTCGTCGTGTAAATCAATCTATAACCAAAACTGACCTTACAGTGCCTATCATAGATAGGATTTACACAAGGCATCGACAACTCCTCGCTTTGAAATAAACAGTTTATTTAAGAATTTAACTAAAATTTACATAAAAGTTAAAACTATCATTTATATATATATATATATAATTACATGTACATTACCATAGAATTCCCAGGAGATTCTACATCATAACTTAACCACTAGTTAATTTACATAACATATATCAGTTTTTCATCCTAAAGATACTAATAGGACCTTAAACAAAAACTTGACCATTAGGCTAATTGATCCTCACTCCCCATAGCTTAAAAAAAAAAAAAATCTAACCTCTAGATAGTTGTAACGTAGCATGGCCAATCAGAAATTAGAACTTGCAAAAGAGTCTATATAGGTATGAGCATTTATAACTTAGTAAGTTGAATTGGAGACTCATGAATGTATACAAGCACAATCAGGGTTACCAAGCAATTATTTTTATGAAATACAACAAACAAGTGCCATCATATAACGTAGTCTTGTCTGTTGTGAAATCAGAGTAATTTCACTCGCTCTAATCTGGGTTGAGGAGTTTTCATGTTATGCAACAACTCACAACCAAACCTAAGTTTGTATAATGGAGATACTACTGTTCTTAAGACTATCTTTCAAACCAATGCCCTCATCATTACCGCAACCTCCTCTCTTATCACATAGTTCGACTAAGGATAAGGAAAAGACCAATTTGTTATTCAACGATATCTTTTTCGAAGGTGTTGGTGTTTAGTTGGAGAATCCTAATGATCTCTTATAGGGTTACAACACATCTCTTTTTAGAGTATTTAGGTCAATTAGGATTAAGTTCGGTTTAGGGTGATAAAACAATTTCACACCACTATAATTACAACAATCATCAAACATAACACAAATTTTAGCACAAAATTAGATACACAGGCACATGCATAAAACTACTTATAATCATTATCATATACAAACCTAAGTCTCCAAGTACTCTAAAATAGTATTCCAAATACAGTGAAGTATTAAACCCAACTTACTTAGAATCTTGAGTTGCTCAACTACTTATCATAAGTTGACTCATCTCCGTGTGTCCTATAATATAAATACACTCTTTTTAGTACTTATACTTAGATGATACATATTCTAAGTTAGAATTTAACTCAATTCTCCTTATATACCTATCATTTACTAATAATTTATTTTACGTTAGTTCGGGGTTCGGTTTTTGATTTCGATTCCAGTTCAAGTTCTAAATCAGTTCCAATTACGAGTAAGTCCTAAATTTACGTTTGAACCTTAATATGAAATTAATCACATTAAGCTCGAGTATCCTAATATCAGACTAGGTCTTAATTCGATATCCTAACCCACTTGGTGCACTCTAATCCTGATTAGTATACCAGATTTACTCTCGATATGAAAAATTTTTATATTTTTTGTATAATTACCTAAAATTAATTTTTTTACCAAATTTAATATGTATTGATATTATTATTATATTATCCAATTTAACCTATTATTTTATATTTATTAAAATTCCAATTTCATATATTACTAATTTACTCACATTTACTACATAATTCCTATATTAATTGCAATTAATACTCCAAATGCTAGGATTATATTTCCACATTAGAGATTAACAATCTTAAATATCTAATTGCTCTCTAAATTAGCAATTAATCATTTAATTACTTAACTAATCCAAAATTGCTTATTTTTCTCATCATTTTAGGACTAAAAAATTACTTAAAATTTTCTAAAATTAATTTTTAAAAAATGGCTTCATAACACTGTTCTATATTACTTAAATATTATACAAAAAAAATTTCAAGCTCTAAACTATACTCTTAAGCCTATTTATTTCTAATTCTAAATATGCTCAATTTTGTTCAATTTCTTAAACACCCTATATTTCCAGACATGATTAAACTTAATGACTATTTTTTCCTAAATTTACATACCATAAAACATCATAATAACAAATTTCAAAATTTTTTAGGGAAAATTAATAATTTTACTAAATTTTGCAAAATCAGTTGAAAATTAGACTCACCTGACTTTTGGGCTTCCGACCACCACCAACAGCCTAAGGGTGGTCGGCCGGTCCAGATGCATGATTTGGAGTGGAGTGGTGATGATGGTTTGGTTTCACGTAATGGTGATCCATAAGTTTTGCCTAATTGCCCTAAATGTACAATTTTGGGAAATTTTTTTCTCAAAACCCTAATTTCTCCCAAATTTTGGTGCTCTCCAATTTTCCTAATCTTCTAATTGTCCAAATGGTCTTCTAAATTTTTTTTGGCTATTTATAGGGCTATAAAGCAAGCTTTATGCATTAATTTGGGCAAAATAAGGCTCATATCTCTTCCATTTTGCCTTTTTTGTTGCTTGATTTTAATTGGTTCATTTTTCTTCTTCTTCCCCCAAATGCCATGACTTGATCTAAAGCATTCCCCATTTCCTTATTTTTTTTCTAATTTTTTTATAATTTTCTTTAATTATTTAGCAATTTTCTAGCAAATTTTAGGCAATTTATTAATTTATACGTAAATACATATGGAATATAAGTAAATACTCCTAAATATTATTTAGGTTATTCTATGATTTTTAGTATACATATAATTTATTTCTACTGATTCGTTAGTTATCGAAATGCATTTTATGCATTTCTAATAAATAACAAGTAATATGCTTAAAATTTTTATATTTTCTTATTTTATTACTTATTTTCTTAAATTTAAACTTACAGGATCACTTTTACTAATATTACTAGCTTTAATTTATAATTTAGGTTTGATGGGATCTTTTAGCTGATCGTCTCTTTTAGCTGATCGTCTCTTTTAGCTGATCGCCTTAAATTTTGTGTACTAAGTCTAATCTTACAGTTATTTAGCTTATATTTAGGGCTTACAGGTTTAAGCCGTTTATGTTGTGTGAAAATTTTTTCCATATACAAGCATTTTTATAATCATGTCATGTTTGGGTTTACAAGCTGTATCCCAAATTGCTAGCCTTAGGTAAGTGTTCACTAACATGTGATGGAAACTAATAAGGGGGACACTATTTCATTTAATATTTCAATTTTAGTCAATTGTTTAATTGATTATTTAAATTTTGAGCTTGTTAATTATAATACTAATGTGCCTAAATCCAAAGATTCTGGATGTAAACACGATTGGACCTTACTTATGGGAGGTTTAAGATTGATGTAATTGCTAAACAAGTCAAGAACTAGAGATCATCGATATAAGGATCTAGCCATTAGATAAAAATGAGCAAATATTTTAAGGATTTTTAGTAATATGATTCAACAAGAAGTAAAGAAAAAGGATATGAACAACTCCATTACTTGTTTAGAGAAGATCGAAGTACATACATATCACTTGATATGACTTATAAGCCACCCCTATGGTTTTTGCTTACCACAATTTCTTACAAGAGGCAAACTGATAAAAGTAGGAATTATATTGAATGAGTAAAGAATCATACAATATAGAAGAACAAGATATAATAGCATTCAGCTCCTTTACTTGTAGGTTATAACTAATATTTATAGTTTAATGGTTACAATTGAGGAAATAACCAAATAAGACACTTTATCACAGTTATCAAAGATAATAACTAATAATTTGGGAAAGCAAATAAACTATGTAAAGAAAGAAATATTTTTTAATATTTTTAATGATCTTCCTTGATAACTTCCTTTGAACTCCTCAGTGAAGTATGAGTAACTTCCATAGCTGGTCTAAGGAGCACTCTTCTTTCAAATCTTCTATCTAACTACTTCTTTAAATAGATCAAAACCTCAACCTTTTGAGACCAATACACTAATAGAACCAGTAACTTTATTAAAACTTCCTTCACCCTTCTAATCTAAATGATCTTTAGAACCTTCCTTTGCTCCTAGTATTATCATGCTTCTATGGAAGTTATCGTTCCAAAATTAACCCCTTCAAAATCTAATTCACTAAATTGTTCAAACTATGAGTCCTTGACCTATTCATGGGTCTTATTAAGTTGATAGTTTGATTCTGAACCTATTTTCCATCAAATACCCAATTGGATTTTTCAATGTTAGCAACAATACCTACCTCTAAGGTCAACTATCTAGTTGGTTTTTTTTTTTCTAAATAATTATGGATTGCCACATCTTAAGTGATTATTTTAATGATGATATTCTAGTTAAGATGTCCATGTGGTTGTTTATATAGCAAAATACAAGAAAGAACAAATTTTCATGTGATATATTACAATTTTGGAGTTACCATTTTCACTACTTAAACTAAGGTTGAGCGGAGTGAGTGGGTATAGGGTTCTACTCGTATCCTATTCTATAGTTATACATTTCCAAACTTTTGAGGTCGGAAGCTACTTGTGGCACTCTAAAACTATCTTATATCCTTTAACCTATAAATTTTACAAGATACGAAATACCTTGTGGAACCTGTAATTTTCTTTTTTTTTTTTTGAATTCTACATTGTACGTTTTTAATAATGGAGCTTTTGTGGAAAATGCATTTATTTATTGAAGGATAAACTTGTAAAAATGAAATCTTAACACATATTACTTTTTTCCTCACAAATGGTATAGTGGAAAATAAACTTACCCTTTTTAACGATAGCTTTTATTTTCTCATACCAAAGTTTTCGTTAATGATAGAAAGACATTGTACACATTTGATGCTTCTTAATAAATTTGTCGAACAATAATAAAGAGCATGCATAACTCTCACATCCAAGCTAATAAGAGACATAATCTTTTAAGGCAAAAAAAATTACAGTGGTATTCTTTTTTAATATATTAATATTGTTTAATTATTATTATAGGATGGGTAAAAAGTACCCTAGCTAGAACCTATACCAGTATACTTCAAAATACATGTTTTAGAATAGGTATAAGGTATCATAATTTCATACCCATACCTTACCTAATGAGAATACGTTTTAAGTAATGTTACCTGGAACCTACCTTGTGACACTTGATACCTATCCAAATATACTTGATTGAGCAAGATTTGGGTGGGTATTTTGTAAAATAAGGTTACTCGCTTACCCTTAGAGGACTATGTGGACATCAGTAGTAAGTAATTGTACAGGACGTATGATAAGGGATGATTGGGTAAAAAAAAATTAATTTGATAGAAACCTCTGCACAATTCATACAAGTAGTGCTACTGATCTTGAAAAGTTTAATTAGATACTGATATTGATAATCTCAAAATTCACATAATTAATTTAAAAAATCAGCCAAAATTCAAATATCAAAGGCAACATTACCTTTTAATAAATTATATTATGTTAGTGTGACATGAGATATTTGATTATATGATTACAATAGCTTTATTAACTTCTTAAGTATAGGATTTAATAATTATTATTGCATTTGATTTGCAAAATATCTATTTTATGAAATTCTAGCTATTACTAAATGATAACTATTCTTTTCTCTCTCTCTCTCTCATATTTCCCTATTCTACTTATTAGACATGAGATCAATGGTTAAACCCTGCACTGGATAAGAGTATAATTATATTTTAGATAAATTTCTAGCTATACTAAAATTGCTTTAGCAGATGCAACCAAATAAAATAATACTTCTTACTCCTCTATTCTATTTCTTAGAATTAGAATTTTATTAATATCTTATTCCATTTCACTACTAAACTTGAAAGTTTTAGAGCTTGAATACCCACAAAGTGAAGGATTTATGATGCTTTACGTTCCTATCTTTTAATCACCATCATCTTTATGATTTGTTTCTTTTCCTCTTTTATTTTTTTCTTTTAACCACAATGTCACAACTTTGGAGAAAGAAGAAATAAAAAATGATCGATCCCACCGGGGGCTACTATAACTTTTACCTCTCCATGATTTGCTTGGGATACCCTTTTTTTTTTTTTAATTACAAGTTTCGTTTTATTTTAATTAATAAAGATATATGTAATTTTTAAAATTTTCATTCATTTACAATTACTCTTCATCGTTTATGTTAGTAAAACTCAAACTAATTAAGAGAAAAGTATTTTATTTGTCAGACTTAATGCAGATAGCCCAATGGGCCAACCCTTGGACTGTAGTGAGCCCTCTTTGAAATCTTTCAAAAACTCCTTCAGTACCTCATTTATTTTCTCTTCCGTAAGGTTTTCCGCATTGCTTAGGACTTCTTTCACCCATCCGTCGGGTAAAAACTGAACACCGGCGTTTCAGAGTCAGCATGAGAGTTAATCATTCAAGGAATGTTGTAAATTCAAGCCCACCTCAAAAGTAAAAGGATCAATCTGGGGCTGTGAATGAACCTAACCAATATGCTACCTATCCAAGCTTGCTACACCTTTACTCGAGTTTATTCAATCCTAATTGATCAGAGCACAGTTTAAACTTATTTGGATTGAATAACTTGAGAATATAATCAAGCTTAAATCGAGTTTAAGTATGCATTAAGCTTTATCAAATTCAAATTAGGGTTGAGCGTTAATAAAAAAATAAAAATAATCAAAAGAAAATAAACTTTTTAAAGAATTCAATCTAAATGGGTTTAGTCAAACTAAAGCTGAGTTTATTGAGTAGTACTTTAAACTGAGTTTGAACTAAGAAATTTAAATTCAATCGAACTTGAGTTTCAAATTTCAAAGGGAACTTAAACTCAATAGTCAATAAATACACTCGATGAAATTCATTTACACTTCTAGCTTAAATAGGCCTATAAAAATATCACATTATTCTCAAGGACACAATATCCAACCCTAGTTATCCTCCTTGAAAAGAAACCTAATGCAAGCATAACAGAACAAGTTGCTTTTAGCCAAAAATGGCTCTCATACCATCTTAGAAATGTAAGTCTACCTTAAAAAATTGCTCAAAAAGTTCAGGGTGTAATCATTTATATAAGCATCACATGGGATTCTTGAGTAGGCAGCATAGGACTCTCTCTTATTTGCCTACTTCTATCCACTAGTATATAATCATGCATAATGTATCATCATGTAAATATGACCCAGGTTAAGAGAACATGTGCTAACTGCTAGTAATTTGTTTAAATGAAAAGTAATGCTAGTTTAGTTATGATACATATAGCATATGACATACTAATAGGGTTAGAACTGATTTATCCAAAGGAATTATATGTCCAGTAATGGTGGAGACAACTTATTGATTCTTCAAATTATAGCAAAAGTAAATGACATTTCACTAATTAACTATATTTGTTTCCTTTACTTCCCACTCCTTAAACAATTTCTAATTTATTCTACTTTCCAGCAGCAACTAAGGATGGCGTTAAGTAATAAATGTAAAAGCGCATGACAAGCTATAAACTTAAGTTTTTAAATTAGTTGCACTAAATTTAAGACTATACCAAATTTACAAGGTTAAGTTTTTAAGTTAGTCAACAATAATACTAATCTTAACGTGGTATTAAAGTAAGAGGTTGTGATTTCAGATATCTACATAGTTAGTAGATCCTATCTAATTAGGTTGTTCACTTAGTGAGGTTTAGTTAAAGTCTTAACCCATAAGTGAGGGCTACAAATTTAAATTTTTAAAATTGGTTATAGTAGACAAAACGATAAATTAGGGGAATTGATGTTTGCCCTCTAACTTTCCAATTGTACCACTAACATTGACAATCCTAGATGAATCAGATAGTTGCAGGAGATGAACAAATGCATTAACCATTCTTGTAGCCCCATAATAGTTTGTTTCTAGGTGGTCTTCAGCTAATTCAGATGTCTCTATCGCAATTCTGATCCAATAGGCCAATTCCTACTCAGTAAAGAAGTATACATCTTACCTTTAGAGTCTGCAATTGGATAGAGCAATTCACAAGAAATCATATGCCATAAAATGAGCCCCATAACTTTTGATTTTGAAAACTAAGAAGTTTAGCTAATATGTTTATGATTAATCTACATTTAAGTTCCTTCTGATTCCTTAATAGTTAAGGTTTAATTAAGTGCTTGTTTATTTTTTCTGGGCTTCTACTTGCTAAAACTGTAACTTAACTAGAGATTTTATAAGTGAGAATTTTAATTTTTTATAATAAAAGAATCAAGAACAACTTAATTGCTAGTAGAATAAGTTAAAAGCTCTTGTTATTGTAATTTGTTTACAAGCAACGTTACTTCTTGAGATTTTACCTTTTCGATACCTGAGGCACTTAAAGCCTTAACATTGAAAATGCATCCACTCCACCAATACCCACATTATTCACCTACATTAAATTGTTAAACTTCATTAGCTTTTGTTTTCATTATTGGAGCATAAGTTGGATTGTTTTAGGATTATCGGTCTCTCTATCATTTAACATACTTTTTTGCTATTCATGAAATGAAGAAACCTTAAAATCTGCAAACTAAGACCAGTTGCACGTTTTTAGCTAAAATAAAAATAACTAGACTGTAGCTTTTTTGAGTTTGTATAAGACAGGAGTCTCAGTTATAATGGTACTAAGCAAGTGGTCGGGTTAGATATGACCAAGCGGGTGCGCGAAGTGTAGCTGTTGTCAGGGCATTCTACTACTAGGCACATAATTTCTGAGAGATGGGCAATTATTCGACTTGGCATTCCAAGTTGGTCGATAGAGAGATACTTGGCCTCAGTAAGAGTGGGTTGGAGCAGGAGGATTTGCCTTACCAGTCCTTCTAGTCCTTAGGCTTGATTGCGGGTCAATGGTCTAGTAACCTAATTCCTATCAAGCCACCTTCCTATGATCACTTGAGAGTCTTTGGTTATTTATGTTATGCTACGATCACACCAAAATCACTAAACAAATTTGACACTAAAAATAGATACTGTGTATTTGTAGGTTACCCATCAGGTAAAAAAGGAACAAACTTTATGACTTACATTCTCATAAGTTGTTTGTTAGTAGAGATGTTCATTTTTGTGAGCAAACCTTTCCTTATAAAACTGATACCGGTTCTTTTAATGTTGATGATATTGTCCTTGTTCATACTTAATTGTTTCCTCTTGAAAATTCAATTGATGACCCAACTTATTCTTCTTCCCCTGCTGCATTGCTGTCTTTAAACACTGAGAGTACTATTCCTTTGCCTACTACACAGTCTCCTCTCTATCGGTCTATACGATCTAAACATCCTCCTTCGTGGCTCTAAGATTTCATTCATAATGTTCCATATAGTCCTTCAGTTGTAGCAAGTTCTTCCACTTTATATCCTCTGTTTGATCCTGAGACTTTCTCTTCACTTCCTTATGATTGTGATTTCTTTAGCAAATATGTTCACTACCAAAGAACCAAGAAACTATCATGAAGCTAAGAAAGATCCTCAATGGCTGGATGCTATGAGCAAGGAGCTTTTAGCATTAGAATCTAATAATACTTAGGAATTATCTAGTTTTCCCTTAAGTAAGTAAGCCATTGGATCTAAGTGGATTTATAAAATTAAGTATAAACCCAATGGTACCATTGAGAGATATAAAGTTCGGCTTATAGCTAAGGGCTATACATAAGTAGAACAGGTGGATCATACTCGTACCTTCTCTTTCATAGCTAAGTTAACTTCGGTACGTGCAATGTTAGTTGTTACAGCTATTAAGAAGTGGCATGTTCATAAATTATATGTTAACAATACCTTTCTTCATGGTTTTCTTGATGAGGAAATTTATATGCAACCTTCCGACGGTTATGATGTTCCTAATGGATAGGTTTGTAAGCTTGTGAAATCCCTTTATGAACTTAAACAAGATTTACGACAATGGAGTAAAGAGTTTTCTCGGTTTATCATATTTCTTGGTTTTATGCAATCCAAATATGATCACTCGTTATTTACATGACACACTTGAGTTGTTTTTTCGAGTATTTTAGTTTATGTTGATGATGTTTTACTTTATGGGGATTCTCTTATTGGTATTGCTATTGCTATTGTCAAAAGTGCACTTGACAGTGCTTTTATTGTCAAGGATCTTAGAGAAGTTAGATTTTTCCTTGGTATCGAAATTTTTAGGTTTTCACAAGGATTTATCCTTAATCAACGTAAATTTACTTTGGACTATCCTTCGAAGGTAGGATTAACTAGAGTAAAGCTTGCTTTAGCTTCTTTTCCATCAAAACTTTCTCTTGACAATACTTCTAGACAATTGTTCTCAAATCCTAGTATGTTTAGGTGGATTGTGGGTCACCTGCTTTATATAACCTTAGCTCGGCCTAACTTAACTTACTCCATTTAATAGTAGTCAATTCATTTCAGCTCCTCACGCTTCACATTTAAAGGCTACAATGCGTACACTTAGGTATTTTAGAGGGACAATTGATAAGGGACTCTTTTAATTATCTAATAGTCCTTTATCACTACTTAGATACAACAATGCGGACTGGGGTTCTTGCAAGCTTGATTGCAAGTTGCTTATTGGTTTTTGTATGTTTGTTAAGACTTCTTTAGTTTCCTAGAAAACAAAGAAGCATGTGACCGTTTCAACTTTGTCAACCGAAGCCGAATATCGCAGCCTTGTTGCTGCTACTACAGAACTGTTGTAGCTCTCTTTTCTCCTCCAGCACTTGTATATCACTCAATCACTTCCTATTTCATTATTTATGGATAGTAGGTTAGCTCAAATAAATGGCCATAAATGTAAGGAAAAAAAAAAAAAGAAATGGGCTTTACACTCTAATTTCTTTTTATTTTTTTTTAATTTCCAACGAATTATATTTCTCCTACCCTCAACCAACTAAAACTAATCTAAGGGGGTTTGTAGAAATATTAGAATTATTATTACAACTTATGATTTGATTCCTAATTTAGTTGTATATACCGAACCCTCTTATAGATGACTACAACATTTATATAAATGAGTTACTGTATTCAATTGTATATACCGAACCATTTCTAGTTAGTTATAACAAAGAGATCGTTTTCAACTCTTTAACTTTTCTTGCTCCGTTGGATCAATTACCATTGTTGAATACAGTAAATCTTCATCATGTTATTCAACAACAACTATATTACAACTTAGGGATTCGTTCCTGATTCATTCAAATGGGAGACCTAGTGATAATGCTTATTGAGCTATAATGATTTTGACAAAAAATTTAAAACATTTTTTAAAAATCTAATATTCAAAACACAGCTAAAAATGTTTCCATTAGCAAAAGAAATCTTTTATCTTAAAAAATCATATACGAGTGTAAGATAAAACTAAAACTTTTATTGTGAAACAGTACCTCTCTTTGTATGCCATCAATATATTACTCTTGTGTATAGAAAATATTTAGGATGGACATTGATTTTTACTTTCACACTAACGGGATTTAAAACACTGCTTAGGAATACGAAAGTTTATCTAATACCTAAACATGCACACTTTTGCTATGCTTTTACAATTTTTTTTTTTTAAATCATTTAAAACAAAGACAAAATATGTACTAAAAACCGACATCGTGCCTAAAATTAATCTCTTTTTAGTATATTATATATATAATATTATATGTATATGTATGCATATTTAATGATTACAGCAAGAAAGCGATATTTGAACTAGAACATCCATTTAAAAAACCAGTGTCATATCATTAAGGTCTAAGATACAAAAACATCTAACGTAGAAATGCCAACTATAAGATGTATAGACTTTGACAAAACTACCTCGGTAGACCTTAACATTTACCTAAGGAAGAATTACATAAGAGGGTGCTACCATTTAGAAATAAATTGAAATGATGGATCAACGTTTTAGTAACTACTTAAAATAAGAAATTGTTGTTATAATACTATTAGAATTAATTGATGTGCCTACTATTACAACATGTTACTTATATAGGCATGCTTTAGCAAATACTTGTAATGATGTATTTTTAGATATAAATAAAATAAATAAATAAAAATATTGAAAATTATAAAAATAATAAAAAAAGAAATAGAATTTTTTTTAAATTATAAAAAATTTAAAAGGAAATAGTGTAATATAAATATAATAGTATAAGTAATTAAAAAATCAAGAAAAATATTCAAAAATTAAAAAAATAAAACATAAATCTAGCCACCTACTTGTCTTAGGATGGCTAATATATTTTGGTTTTAATTAGTGGGTGATAACCCGCTTAAAAGTGGGTCTTTGGCCCACCAAACGGCCTTAGGGTAATTGCCCATTACATGGCCATAAATGTAAAGAAAAAAATAAAAAAGAAATGGGTTTTACACTCTAATTTCTTTTTATTTTTTTTTTAATTTCCAACGAATTATATCACTCCCACCCCTAACCAACTAAAACTAAGTTGAAATGGCCACTCTAAGGACTAATGGTGGCTAGTTCATTTTCTTTTTCTTTTTTTTTTTTTTAATTTCAAAAAATTTTTAAAAAATAATTTTTAGAAAATTTTAATTAGTTAAATTATTATATATTATATTTCTATCAAACTATTTCTTTTTAATTTTTCTAGCATTTTTAAGAATTTTCTATTTCCTTTTCTATTATCTTTTATTTTTTAAAATTTAAAGTAATTTTGTATATTTTTATTTATTTTTTTCTGTTTATTTATATTTAAAAATACATGTCATTAACAACACCATTAAAGCGCTACATGACAAACAATGGATACATCAGCTAATACTAATGATATTATAATAGCGATCCTTTATTTTAACAACATACTGAAATGCTAATTTTTTATTTGAACTTATTTCTAAATGCCTTGTAATTCTCTCATTTATCAAAAGATAATAGATAATTTTTTTTTTGTCTCTAGATAAAATGGTACTCAATAATGAGAAAAGGGAAATGCTTATAGTCTAAGAAAGGAGTGAGTCATAGAATGTTTCTTATATTTACTCTATGTGTATTAAATCTCCTTTTTTTTTTAAATTGACATTTAGATCCCAAAACTTTAACAAAATGCTGTTTTTAAATCTTACTCAATCACTAAAATCGTTACAATCCAATAGTATGAGTATTAATCTCCCAGCGATATGTATTAGGTTTCATTCCTCTTTCCTAATAGTTGCAATATGTTAGTTGGAAAAACATGAAAAAAAAAGTTATTTAATTATTATGTAAGAGTTGAAAGTAAAATAAAATCATATAAAATAAGGAAAATAAAAAGAGAAAATTCCATTTTTTTCTTTTTTAGTTTTTTGAATATTTTGTTATACTTAACGTTTTCTCTTATTTATTGAATTTCATTTTTTACTTTTGCTTGGTCAAAATTGTTACGTTGGGGTCTAAAAGCACTTTATTTTAAAAGATTCAGAATTTAAATGCTTAATTTAAAGTACTGTCAAGTACAACTAAGGTTAAAACAAGAAATTGTACTTGCAATTACCTAAAGGAAAATCCAAATTCATTTAACATTTATGTGGCACAAAATGTTGTATTATTAAAAACTAAGAGAAATTATATGCACAAAGTATCTAAGGTATGTATGCCAATAATAGTATATTGTTTTAATAATGTAGAACAGTCTTCTATACAATGTCTTAGAATTATACAACCTAATTACTTATATATAAGGATGAGTGCATAAACCTACGATATCCTATAGCATATAGTACCTTAATGAAATGCTCAAGAAAATGGAAAATAAAATAATTTTAAAAAAGAGGGGCCAATCTATTTTTAACCTTTAAAACCCCTACCCCATCCTTAAACCCTTAACCTTTTTTCTTCTTCTTCTTCTTCTTCTTTACATTTCTCCCCTTTTCTCTTGCGTATTCTACCTTTTCTTAGCAAACTACATTAGTGCTCAACTAAGCTAACTATCAAAAGCTCATTTTCTTGCGAGATGAAAAGGAAAGGAGAAAGGGAAATTATCATAGTACACATTTACTAAGTTTTCTCATCTCAATGGTTGTTTTAAGTGTAGAGGCCAAGGATTTAATTTGAAAAATCAACTTCTTGCAGGTCCTCTTCGTAGGTTAGCTCACTATCTCAGTTTTTTAATAAATCCAATTAAGTTCTTATCTTTTCTTGTTTTAAGTGGATTTTAGGTGAAAGAAGTAAATGGGTATTGAGTTTTAGGATGAAAATTTGTATTATAAGTTGAGGAAATTAGATATTGAAGTAACTTGTATGTGTATGAGTTCATATTGAAGAGAACCAAGGACTTAAGACTAGAAGGTAGGGTTTAGGTTGTCATAGTGTAGTAGCATCTAGCGTTTAGACTTTAAGGAGTGTAGCATCTAGATGCTAGGACAAGTTTTTGGGTCAAAAGCATTTTTTTCCCAAGAGGCATCCAAACTTTAGCAACACCACCATCTAGATGCAACTAAGTTTTCTTAGTTAGAAGCTCATCTTAGGTTAGCATCCGAATGCTAGAACTATACCATCTAAATGCCTTATCTTGTTTAACCCCATCCTACCTTGAGTGTTAAATCATCTTTCCTAGTCAAAAATCTAACCTTTACCTAGCTATTAGTACCTTTAGAAGCCTAGTGTAAGTAAGAAATTAAGAGGCTATTAGAAGGTGTAAAGTATAGAGGGGTTGGGGTTTTTACCTAAATGCTTGAGTAACATTGATTTAAGTAAAGAATTAAGTTGTGTACAATGTTCAAAATGCTAATTTGGGATATATATTCGTATTTGATTTGATCGACTCTATAGGTATGTGATACCGTGTTCATTGATTGTGCTTAATAGGTTAGAAAGGAAATATTTTGCTAATAACCTGTTGTGTGCTAAGTGTGAATAAAATGGCTTGGCCTAGGGACCTATAGTATGAGAACCCTGGAGGTTACCCTAATGATAGGTATATGACTGTTTGTAAAGTGTGTCTTTATGTGTGTATGATATATGACTTTCCACATGACTCATTGACCCTAATGGAGTTATGTACCCAAAGGATCTAAGGTAAATTTAAGACGATGACTCATAGGTGTTAGGGCCTAAAGTAGTAGTTCCTAAAACCGAAGTATGTATGTATAATATATATATATATATATTTATATATAAAGTTTGGTATGGTTATGAGCATCCTAGCATTGCTTGAGGACTCAAATTAAAGCTAACTAAACTGATTGTATAATATTCTTGATGCTTTGTATGACATGCATATATGTGTATGATATTACGTACTAGACTTAAGCTCCCCCCTTATCCTTTTTGTTAATGTTATTATCTAAAGGGGAAGAGTAGCGAAGTCTATTGCTATTAAGATGATGAGCAGGAAGGCTAAGGATAAGGGCGTCTAGTAGACTTATCAAGTAGCTCATGTCTAAAGAAAATGAATTCTAGTTGTTACTAGTAGTGTGTATTAATAATCGTTGTTTTAGAAGCTAGAACTCTAAATGTTTGTTATAATTGGGGTTGGAATGACTCAAGTATAAGTCATCCAATTTGTGTTAAATATGGAGATATGTTATTATATTACTATCGGTAGTTATTACAGATGATCTTGAAGACTATAGTATAGAAATTACAAATGATCTTAGAGACTGTAGTATAGAAATTAAAGCCTTAGTGTATCATTAACTACTAATGACATGTAGTGAATTGTGGCATCTTGAATTCCAAGGCATCACACCTAGTTAATTGGGTAGATTTGGGTGGGTATTAAAGGTCATAGGATAGATTTCAAGTACAATTTTCAAAAACCTACTCCTATATGGTAAGATATATAGATAGGCTATGGGTACAACATCTTCATATCTTAGACCCTTTTTAGAATCTATACTTTAAGATATACACTGTATAGGTAATAGAGTATCATATATCTACAAATTAAAAAAATTTAAATAATAATAATGAATATATTATATTTCTATATTACATATTCTAAGTTTTCTAAAGAGGAAATAAATATATAGATTATAGTCCAGGCTCATCATCCAAAAAAAAAAAAAACCCATTGATCTAAAGTATTTTACTTTATGTTTTTTTTTTCTTATCTCAATTGTACGTTTTTATTTTCTACTTCTTTTTTTTTTTTTTTGCCTCACTTCTTCTAAATTACTAATCTACCTTTATTGTTATTTTTTGCCTCTCTTCTCCTACTAATTTCTAATAAATATTGAAACATTTTTATCCCCATACTTTAGTTCACTTTCTTTATAAATCAGAACATTACACTTAATATATATGTTTATAGTGCAAATTCTTTTATTTATCAGTTCCATAGGGAATTCTACAAGTTTTATAGGGTATAGGCCCTAAAGTGGTTTCAAAGAGCCATAAGGTAGATTTTGATACCAAAATTTCACAATCTGTACCATTATAGTAGGTACGGGTAGTGCCTTATACTCTATCAAACTATACTTATCACCCTTACTTATATATGTAGTTTCTTTATATAGCCAATGAAGATTAAGTTTAACATTACAAAATACTAAACATATAAATTATAGTTTTGTTATATATTAGGTAGATAATATTTTCTAGATATATTCCTAATCCATTACTAAAATCATTTTAAATGTAACCAAATAAAATAAAAGGTATCACTCTTCTTTTATGTTCTTTAATATTACCAAGAATAGATTAGAGATTAGTATCAAGGAATAATTGTTCCATTGTCTACTTTTCCTCATTAATTGCAATATCAAATTGGAAACATGATGACTATATTTGGTCATTTTAAAAAAATAATCAAAAGTTATTTAACTTTTCTTATTAATTTAGATAATGATTGTCCATTACTTAAATCTTTTATTCTTCGTGGAGATATAATTAAAAATTTCATCTTACAAAAGAGAACAAATATTCTTATAAAAAGGAAGTAGAAAAGTCAATAAAATAAAAATTTCAAACCAATTTTCAAGCAAATAATGATATCATGGAATAATTATTCTATTATTTTTCTATTACCTCCAAGTTAATGAACTATAAGATTTTAAATATTTATGTTTTATTTTGTTTACCAACCAAACATATATTACATTTGTTACATGAAAATGAACTTGAATAAGACTATGATTTGTGATCTTATTCTATTTTCTCTATGTTTGGAAGCACTTTTAAAAACTGGAAACGCGATTTTATAGAATCCCCAATTTCAGATTTAAAGGAAATTTTGTTTCTAACTTTAAAAAGCCAAAATTGTGATTTCATTATAGCCCATTCTATTCTATTCTATTCCACCTCATTCTATTCTATTTCAACTCATTTTTACATACCAAATATGATAATAGAACTTTCAAGGCATTACTATCCAAGAAGTGAAGGATTTACATTTCTTTTCCCCATTTTTTATGAGCATCTACTCCATGATTTGCTTGGAATATCTTTTTTCCATTTTTTTTTTAAACAAGTTTTGCTTGAATTTACTTAACAACGATAAAATATCACTACACCTTATCACTTATGTTAGTGGAACTAAACTAATTAAGAGAAAATTATATTATTTGTCATAAATTAATGAGAGACTGTACTAACCTGATAGCATCTAAAAGCCTTTCTAGAATGCTTTAGCAAAATCAACTTGAGGATAAATTATAAAAATAACATAACACACTTTACAATCAAAGAGGACTATAGAATACAATATTTCATTTTGAAATTTATGAAACATAGACTATGTTGTTGCATTTCAAATAGAATTTAAGAGACTTCAATAAGATTATAGGAAGAAATACAAATACATTTGGAGGAGCCTGTGTAACATCATCTCAAATACTCAATGCCCAAATGCACTTGTAATTCCCTATTCACTCATCAGGATTATTTCAAATGATACCAAACATTTCCTAAAACTACCTAATGTATAAGTCGAACCAATTTCATTCGTAGGACGACTCATTCGCGGCGAGAAAGAAGCGGCCGGAGGGGCTACCATCAGGCAAGAGTGCTAATCTCACTGGACCTTCAGCGGCCTCTTCAGGACTCGTGAAACCAGTGTTGCAATTCAAGTCTGTCTTCACAAAGCCAGGGCAGATGCAGTTGATGCATACGGTTGGATACTTCTTGGCTATAACCCTTGTGTAGGCATTCAGTGCTATTTTTGAAACCGTATATGCAGATAGCCCAATAGGCCAGCCCTTGGATTGTAGTGAGCCCTCTTTGAAATCTTTCAGGAACTCCTTGAGCACCTCATTTATTTTCTCTTCCGTAAGGTTCTCCACATTGCTTAGGACTTCCTTGGCCCATCCCTCCGGTAAAAACTGAGAATGAACATTTCATGGTCAGCATGAGTTGATCATTCCAGGGATACACAATTTTAGAAGCCTAAGCCCACCTCAAGAGCTAGCTATAGTAAAGGGTGTAAATGAACCAAGCTAACTTCTAATATACCTGATCATACCTTGATCCTCGAATTCAATTCAATTCTAGTTGAACCGAGCTCGAGTTTGGATCTATTTAGCTTGATGAACTCATAGTTGTAATTGAGTTTGAATTGAATTTATTTTATTTAAATCAAAACTTTGGTAAAAATTTCATTCAAAAGAATGTAATTTTTTCTACAATTACACCTAATTGATTTTACTTTTGCTGAGTTCAAGCTTATCAAATAGCACCCTGAACTAAGCGTGCACTAAAAAATTCAAAGTAAGCTCAAGTTTTATAATGTTCCAATCAATTGGTTCATATGCACCTCCAATTTAAAAAGGCATCACTAAATTCTTGGGGAGACAATTATAACAACTCTAATTCTCCTCCTTGACAAGAAACTTAACGCAAGCAGAACGAAACCAGCTGGTTGTGGGAAAAATTGCCTCTCATATCATTTACAAAGTCTACCTTAAAAAAAAAAAAAAAAAAGTAGCTTATGAGATAATAGGTCCGACACGTGTATAAACATCAAACATCAAACTGAACTGATAAAGAGGCCGCGATGGACTCTAGCACAGTTTTATACACCAGCAAATTAACAAGCATAATGCATCAATAGATATGATAGCGCATACAATAGCTATAAGCTTATGTCTTTAGATTAATCGGTTATGGTGATAGTTTTAACAGACAAAACGATCCATTCAAGGGAACTGATGTTTACCTGTAACTTTCCAACCGTGGAGCTAACATTGACAATCCTAGGTGAATCAGATAGTTGGAGGAGATTAACAAATTCATCAACCATTCTTTTCACCCCATAGTAGTTTGTTTCTAAGCACTCTTCAGCTAATTCAGATGTCTCAGTCGCTATTTTGCTCCAATCAACCGCTTGCTGCATCGGTAAAGAAGCATGTCTCTTACCTTCAGTATCTAAACCAAATAGAGATATTCTGTAAGAAGAATATGAACGAATGACATACCATGAAAAGCCCCTCAACTTTTCGATTGTAATGAATTGAAAATTTTTAATTTCTTATATTCAAGCTCTAATCCAGTACTTGTTTAGCTTTTTGGATTTCTACTTGGTAGAATTGTATCTTAATTAGAGAAATCAAATAAAACAGGGATCTATTTGAACAAATAGAGACAGAGTTTGATGCTCTGATTTGTGTAATTTGTCTATAAACAGCATTGGTTTTTGAGATCTTACCTGTCCGATGCCTAAGGCACTTAAAGCCTCAGCATCCAAACTGGATCCTCCAATCCCTGCATTATTTACCTACATCAAATTGTTAAACCTCATTAGCTTCTGCTAAAGAAACATAAGTTGGATTGTTCTAAGACCGTCCAACTTTAACAACTTCCTTGTATAACGACTTTCCACATCTTAAAAAGTCGGGGAAATGTATTAATAGAGATAGGTTGTCCATAGAGCATCTAATGCCTTTTCCAACAAAATGAAGAAATCTTAAAATCTGCAATTGCTAATTGCAGTACCTTCAAAAGATCATGCAAAACTTCAGTGAAGAAAAAAATGTAGAACATATTTCCCATACCTCCTGCATGCATAAGACAGCGTAGCCAGATATAATATGGTAATGGATTTGTGGATTTCAAGTCCCTGCATCAAGGTCTTAATAGTATTCTAGTATTCTTGAGCATACCGGAATTTTATAAAAGAGAATGTTCAATCCTTTTCTTTTTGTTTCTAGGCACTCTTCAGCTAATTCATATGTCTCAGTCGCTATTTTGGTCCAATCAACCTCTTGCTGCATCAGTAAAGTAGCATGTCTCTTGCCTTCAGTATCTAAACCAAATAAGAACATGAAGGAATGACATACCATGACAAGCCCCTCAACTTTTCGATTGCAATGAATTGAAAATTTTTAATTTCTTATATTCAAGCTCTAATCCAGTACTTGATTAGCTTTTTGGATTTCTACTAGGTAGAATTGTAACTTAACTAGAGATATCAAATAAAACAGGGATCTATTTGAACAAATAGAGACCAAGTTTGATGCTCTTATTTGTGTAATTTGTCTATAAACAACATTGGTTTTTGAGATCTTACCTTTCCGATGCCTGAGGCTCTTAAAGCCTCAGCATCCAAAATGTATCCACCCATCGCTGCATTATTTACCTACATCAAATTGTTAAACCTCATTAGCTTCTGCTAAAGAAACATAAGTTGGATTGTTCTAAGACCGTCCAACTTTAACAACTTCCTTGTATAACAACTTTCCACATCTTAAAAAGTCGAGGAAATGTATTAATAGAGATAGGCTGTCCATAGACCATCTAGTGCCTTTTCCTACAAAATGAAGAAATCTTAAAATCTGCAAATTAAGATCAGCTGCAAATTTTTAGCTCAATAGTGTAACTAGAGTATAGCTTTACGAGTTCATTAGACATATTTCTAGCAAACACTACTGAATTTAATAGCAAAACTATTTATTATAGATCCATGTATGCCACCTTAACATCTACATAATCATTTCAGGAAAGCTGCAATGGCTAATTGCAGTACCTTCAAAAGATCATGCAAAACTTCAGCTGAAGAAAAAAATGTGGAACATATTTCTCATACCTCCTATATGCATAAGGCAGCATAGCCAGATATAATATGGTAATGGATTCGTGGATTTCAAGTCCCTCCATCAAGGTCTTATAGTATTCTAGTTTTCTTGAGCATACTGGAATTTTATGAAAGAGAATGTTCAATACTTTTCTTTTTGTCATGGAAACTATAAATCAGATGCAGTTATACCTCCCAAAACTTTTTGAAAATGTGCATTTAGCTTTCTGGATCCTCGCTATGGCGTTCAAGCCGTCCTAAGAAGGCTTCCCTCAACTGGAGTTTAGATGCCGTAGCAGCAGTTTATGAAAGTATATGCACATTTTTGAAAGCTTTCAAGGTGAAAGCACATTTCAAGGGTTCAGATATTGCATATGCATCTTACCGGTAGTTTTGGGGAGAATTTGCAATTTTCCAAAAGAGAAAGCTTATATGTTATATATAATATGTTTTTTCTGCATACCAGAATATCAAGCTTCCCAAATTTGGCCTTGACAAAGTTTGCAAGGGCCGCAGCACTGGCATGGTCAGTTACATCAAGCTGGTGGAAAATAACTTGATTTGACAGATCACCACCAAAATCCTCTTTCAACTTCTCAACTGCATCAAGTCCTCTTTTCTCATCTCTTGCTGTCAACACCACCACTATTCCTTTAGCAACCAGGAGTTTGCATATCCCAAATCCCAGTCCCTTGTTTGCCCCAGTAACAATTGCATACCTTAAACAAAAGTTAAAAAAAAAAAAAAAAAGGAAACAAAAATCAAACCAAGGAAAACAATAGATAGGGTCTTTTAGCATCATTTTGACATCGATCTCAAACCGAGTATTTAGATAACAAACATTCTAAGGAGATGAAATCGTAAGTCAAAAGAATATAACAGATATAGTAACAAACACACAAAGAAAATAATAAGGCATAATTGGCTTGTGCTAGAATACTTCACTTGTAAGAACAAGTTGGTATACTCGACCTTTTTGTGGTCTCTGCCATGTAGTATGCCTCCTTAATCCTCTATTTAGTTTGGATGAACTGGTTTTAGGGAAGCTTAGCTTCAAGATTGCCAAAAAACTATGATTATGCAAAAATAAGTTTACAAATGGGTCAATGGCAGAACAATCCCCAAACATGGTTCTTGATGAATAAGAAATTACAATTATTTATATAAATTGATCTTGGGATCCTTAAACTAATTTTCTAATATGGGGATTTGTACGTTTCTAAAATAAATAAACCTATATTCTCTTTCTATACGTTAGTTTATGATAACTAAAAGGATGGACCCCTTATGATGAGTCAGCCATAGAAAGCAATTTGAACCGAGCAAGCTTTTCCCCAACATAGCCATTAACAGATCACAATGAATTTGGTTGTCTCAAAACTGAAAAAGCTTCTTCTAGAAGCCTATGATGGTTTTTGATTTTTAACAAAAAGAATTTGTTTATGTATATATATATATATATCTATACAATGTATTATAAATGTGTCTGTAAAGTAAAACCAAGGCCCTGTTTATTTTAAGGAAAATCACATGTTAGAATAAAATATTTTCCTTTAAAATATATTTTCATGAAAATGATATTTTTATGTGTTTGGATATTTTTATAAAAATGTGTCGAAAATATTTTCTTTTGTTTGACTAGCTATATAACCCATAACCATATCTAAAAATATTAATATCTGCCCGTTACTATATAAAAATATTATATCAAATATTTTATTTAGAAATAAAAGTATAAATGTAAATTATTTTTAAGTATACATTATTTTAACTACTTTAGTTGATCTTAATGATATTTTAATAAGTCTACAATTTTTTTACCCAATACAATTTTTTTTATGTTTAAAGTCTAATTTATAATTAAGTTACAACAATAATAAAAAGAAAAAGAAAATCATTTTCTTAGAATTAAAACATTTGGAATATTATATTGGAAAACGACATTCCTTTTTAAAAAGAGTAAGTCATTTTTTAAAAAAATAGAAGAATTTTTCTTTTAATGGATAGACATTTTCCTTTATAAGAGAAAATATTTTCTACTTAAAACACCCTTTTTAATAAAACAAGCAAGGGAAAATAGGAAATGCTTTTCAAAAAATATTTTTTTTAAAACAAATGGGCTCAAAATTTTTGAACCTAAAAGGTAGGATAAATTATACTGACCATATTTAAAAAATTCATAAATTGCATGGACTAATAGTTTTATTTTATTTTTTTTGAAAAGTCGGCACATATCTCTTAAAAGTTAATGTGATAGTTTTAAGTTGATTAATTGGTATTTACAATATATATTTAAATTAATAAATGTATTTTATTAAGAAAAACAATCTAGAAATTTAAGAAAATGGAAAAAGAAAAAAGACAAATGAGGTCTGTTCTTTTTCAACTACTCCTGAGTTAGGCGTGGTCGGCAACCGCCCTGCTACTTGCCATGACGCCACACCCAACATGTTTATAGGATTGGAAACGCCATTTAGAAATAGGAAATTTTATCCACTCTTGCATATTTTTCCGTTTCTCAAAGAAAAACCTACGTTAAAAGGCCTATGTCAAAAGATACATTTAAAGTACGTCGGAAAAAAAAAAAAGGTTGATGGTGACATTACCAAAAATTATGCTATCAGTAAAAAGTTGTAAAAAAAATTGGTAGATAATAATCTTTATCATGTTATAAAAAAAGTAAACACAATATTTCCAAAAAAAATATAATTAACAAAAAAAACTTAACATTAAATCGCCCTGTCCCAAGAAATTCCCAATGCAAACAAACACAAAACACGAACCAAAAAGCAACGTCAACGTCAACATCAACATCAACATCGTTGCTAAAACTAAGCTCTTTATTAGTGTAACATCTTTCGTCCTATGTGAGAGTCAACGATCAGATGGATAGACTTTGACGAAACAAGGACCGGCGATAGAATTACCAAACACACACTCGGTGGCAGTACGTATCATAGGTTGTTTATGCTGGTTGATCTTAGCATTTATCGAAAGTACACTGATATGACTAGGTATACAATTGTATAATTTTATGCTCCAGAACTTTAGGAATTGGAAGATAGCGGATGGGTCTTTTGGCATGAAAGTGAACATACGGGTACATGATGGCAGTTCATGTATTTATTGTATCCGTATGTACAAACAACTATACAAAAGCTAAGACATATATATATCCCTTAATACTTATTCTATGTACATAATCTTTTTTTATCTTTAATATTGACGTTTACACCTCGGACCTTTAATAAAATATTGCTTTCAGATCTTATTCAATCAGCATATGTCACGAGCCAATTTAGAAGTGTCCAAAATCATGAGGTTCGTTCAAGTCTAAGAGGAGATAATACAGAATATTCTAAAAAATCTAAAAGATTCTAAAATAGATGGTAAGTAAAGTAGGTAGATACATTTAATGTAAAGGTAGGTGGGATTCGTTTGTAACCGTTAGATCAAATTGATCTTGGCCCTCTATCTTGAAAGACCTCTTATATATATAAGGAAGATCCCCTCAATTGTATTATCAAATTATTTTGAGTGAATACTATTTACATCAGAATTTCTCTCTCTATATTTTCTCTCTCTAAACATTGTGAGTTGTTACAGATTGATTTAGCCTTTCTTTAAATGATCAGGAACGCTAAGTGTCGTATGGGTTCGAGTAAGGGAATCTGCCCCTAACAAATGGTATCAAAGCCAGGTTAAGAGACCACATGTAGAAAAGATGTCGTTTAGAGGAGATAACAACACTTCGATGGTCAAAGAGTTAGATAATTAAGATGACCATAGAGTCACCAGGCAGAGAGCTAGGTCTCAAGACTTGCTAAACTCCTTTCTTTATAGGATGGATAGAGCGGAGATGAGTATTGCTGAAGTGAAGGAACAATTCGATGAATCACAAGGCAGCCTTAAAGAGATGGAGAAAGAACTTCGAGGTAAGTTGCAAAGAGCATTGAATCAAGCCATTGAGGAGCTAAAGCAATGTAATAAGGTAATTGAAAGAAAGAATGAAGTACTCCAAGATCGAGTTACGGCTTTGAAAACTAAGGAGGAAGCTTATGAAGCCAAGATAGATGCTGCAATGGTGGCTAGGTGCCAAGAGATTGAAGAACTTAAGAACTAACTAATAGTATGTCGAGCGATAGTGGCAAATGGAGTGACCATCTAGTCTACTCATAAGACCAATGTGCTCAAGCCTAAACCTTTCAATGGGACATGATCCGCTTAGGAGGTAGACAACTTCCTCTAGGGAATAAAACAATATTTTAATACTGTAAGAATCTTTGATGACCTCGAAAAGGTATGTACTGCTGCCATGTATTTGAAAGATTCTGCTATGGTATGGTGGTGTAGGAGGGCAAATGAAATCAGTACTTGGGCTAACTTTGTACATGAAATCAAGAGGCAATTCTCTTCTCAAAATGCTGCTAAAGAAGTAAAGGTGATGTTGCATCACCTAACTCATAAGGGTGACATTAAGTAATATGTGAACGAATTATCAGAACTGATGCTGGAGATTCCAGACCTTAACTAGGATAACGCTCTAGTGATGTTTTTAGATGGTCTGAAACCTTGGGCAAAATTAGAGTTAGAGCGAAGAGGAATAGAAAACATCTCTAAGGCCATAGCAGTTGCTAAAGGCCTAATGGAGTTCAAGAAGATAGAACATAAGACTCCAATGAGAAGGTAGAAGGGGGGAGTTGAGAAGGAAAGGAATGGGAGTTCCTCAAGAGAGAAGCTTAAAATGGAAGAGAAAAACAATGATCGGGGAAGGACTTATAAAGGAAAAGATAGGGAATGATGGAAGTCTCGAGAATTGAAATGCTACTTTTGTAATGGGCCCCATTATGCTAGGGAATGCCCAAAGAAATATCGGTTGGCAACAATTATGGCAGATGAGAGCTTCGATAAAGGGGATGAGGCTAAACTGGGTTCGATACTACTGTTTAGTGCTATGAAGATGCAGGAGAAGCAAAAGGGGTTGATGTACACTGAAGTGATAGTTGCTAGCATCTGTTCATCTCCGAGGTAGCAGCAAGTAAGATTGGAATGGAAGCAAAGAAGAAGAAGACATGGCTCAAGATGGTAAACTCAAAGAAAGTCCCTACTATTAAAGTCACCAGGGAGATGGAGCTCCATATAGAAGGGTAGAAAGGGAAAGAAACCATCGAAGTAGTACCTATGGATGACTTTGAATTTGTGATTGGGATGGAATTCCTAAATCATATTGACGCTCTTATTGTTCCTCATGTAAAATGTATATGTGTGCTTGAGAACAACTCTCAATGTGTGGTGCCTGTTACAAGGAAAGCTGGTCAACCCACAAAATTCCTTTCTACTATGTACTAGCGAAGGGCCTAAAAAAGAATGAAGTTACGTACATAGCTACATTAAAGGGGGAAGAAGAGATAGGAAGTTAAGAGGCAATTTTACATCGAGTGGGCGAGTTGCTAGAAGAATTTAAAGACATCATGCCTAAAGAGTTACCAAAGAAGCTACCACCAAGAAGGGAAGTGGATCATGTGATTAGGCTAGAACTAGGTACAAAGGCCTTTGCTACAGTTCCTTCTCATATGTCCCCAAAAGAATTAGAAGAATTAAGGCAACAATTGAAGGAGTTGTTAGAAGCTGGATTCACCTGACCGTCAAAGGCACCTTTTGGAGCTTCAGTTCTCTTCCAGAAGAAACATGATGGGTCCCTCCGGTTATATATTGACTATAGGGCCTTGAATAAGGTCACTATAAAAAATAAGTACCCCATTCCTTTGGTATCAGACTTGTTCGATTGATTGGGAAAGGCAAGATGTTTTTCAAAACTGGATCTACGATCGGAATATCATCAAGTACAAATAGTAGATGGAGATGAGCCTAAAACCACTTGCGTCACAAGGTATGGTACATTTGAGTTTCTTGTCATGCCATTTGGGCTCACGAACGCCCTAGCTACTTTTTATAATCTTATGAATAGGGTATTAGCATCGTTATTGGATCATTTTGTTGTGGTTTACTCATATGATATCATGATTTATAGCAAGTCTATGGAAGAGCACCTAGAACATCTTGGTACAGTTTTCTTAGCCTTAAGGGAAAACGAGTTATATGTAAAGCTAGAGAAATGTGCCTTTGCAAAGGAAAAAGTGGCCTTCATAGGATACATAGTAGGATAGGGAAATGGACGAAGAGAAGATACAGGTAATTCGAGAATGGAAAGAACTCACTAAGCCTACCGAATTGAGGTCGTTTCTTAGCTTAGTAAATTATTACAAAAGGTTCATATGTACATACTCTCAAATGGCTACCCCCTTAACGGATTTACTCAAAAAAGATGTTCCATGGGAATGGAAGGAAGATCGATAAAAGGCATTTGATACCCTAAAGGAAGCAGTCATTAAAGAACCAGTTCTTACGCTCCCTAACTTTGGTAAAGTATTTGAAGTATGCATGGATGCTAGTGATTATACCATTGGTGGGGTTTTGATGTAGGAAAACCATCCAATAGCCTTTGAGAGCTGAAAGTTGAATGATACGGAGAGGCGATACCCAGTACATGAGAAGGAAATAATAGTTGTAGTACATTGCCTTCAAGTTTGGAGACACTACCTTCTTGATACGAAATTTGTGATCAAGACCAACAATGTAGCCACTAGTTACTTCCAGACCCAAAAGAAGCTATCCCTTAAGTAGGCTCAGTGGCAAATTTTCTTGGCAAAATTCGATTTCTACATAGAATACAAGGTAGGAAAGATGAATGTCGTAGTAGATGCCCTAAGTTGGAGGGTAGAACTAGCCACTATCAGTAGCCTTGAGAACAACCTCCTATAGAAGATTTGGGAAGGGATGGAGATTAACCAGTTGGCTAAGGCCCTACTAATCCAATGTAAAGAGGGTAAAACAAGAAGATTTTAAGAGGAAAACGAACTAATATATACAAAGGGTTGACAGGTGTATGTCCCCAACTCCTCCCCTTTAAGGAGGGAAATATTGAAGGAATACCATGATTCTAAATGGGTAAGTCACTCAAGAATACACTAAACCCTAGCCTTGATTGAAGAAAGGTACTTTTGGCCACATCTAAGGGAGGATGTTGAGAGTTATGTCATAATTTATCTCATATGTCAACAAGACAAGGTAAAACAAAGACCAGTACTTAGACTATTAGAGCCTCTACCTTTTCCAGAGCATCCTTAGGAAAGTGTCTCTATGGATTTTATTGTAAGCTTGCTTAAGTCAGAGGGATATGGTACTATGATGGTAGTAATAGATAGGTTCTCAAAATATGCAACCTTCATTCTAGCAACAAAGGAGTGCCCTGCTGATGAAGCAGCCCAGTTGTTTCTCAAGCATATAGAAAAGTATTGGGGTTTACCTAGAAACATTGTAAGTGATTGGGATGGTCGTTTCACAGGGAAATTCTGAACTGAGCTATTCAAGCTTCTTGGTTTTAAGCTAAACTTTTCTACTAGTCTTCATCCTCAAATGGGTGGATAGACAGAAAGGGTGAATGTGTTAGTAAAGCTTTACTTGAGGCACTTTATAAGTGCAAGTAAGTGAGACTGGTCTAAGTTATTGGATGTTGCACAATTCTCTTTCAATATACAGAAGAATGAGTCAACAGTGTATAGTCCATTTGAGATTGTCCTAAGGAGACAGTTGCTAACTCCCAATACGGTAACCACAAGATATACGGGGTCTAGTCCCCCAGCATATAAATTTGCAAAAGAGTAGCAAGAGAGCCAAAACTTAGCTTAGACTTACTTAGACAAGTTTATCGAGAGAATGAAGAAAGTTATAGATAAGAAGCGTCGTCCAATGGAGTATCAAGTAGGGGATCAAGTACTTGTGAAGTTACACCTGATCTAGTGAACTAAGGGCCAATTGCATAAAGGACTAATAAGGTGTTATGAAGGACCATTTCTTATCGTAAAACGAGTGGGATGAGTATCTTATAAGTTAGAGTTATCTCTAAGATTAAAATTCCACCCAGTATTTCATGTTAGTATGCTTAAACCATATCATAAGGATGAGGATGACCCTAGTAGAACAGTATCATAGAGGGCTTCAATTGGAGTTCGAGAATCATATGAAAAAGAAGTTGGAGAAATTATTGCAGATAGATATGTAAGAAGACAAGGCCACTTCCCTAGGCATGGGTATATGGTTATTTTTAAAGGAAAGCTAGAAAGTGAGGCCAATTGGGAACCTGCTGAAGCTCTATGGTAGTTTCCAAACAAAATTCAAAAGTTCAACGAAGAAAATAAGACGAGGATGTCACTAGAATGAGTGGGGGAGAATGTTACGAGTCAATTTAGAAGGGCCTAAAATTATGAGGTTCATTCAAGCCCAAGAGGAGATAATCTAAAATATTCTAGAAGATTTAGAATGTTCTAAAATTGGTGGTAGGTAAAGTAGGTAGATGCATTTAATGTAAAGGTAGGTGGGATTTATTTGTAACCGTTAGTTCGAATTGATATTGGCCTTCCATCTTTATAGGCCTCTTGTATATATAGGAGAGATCCCTTCAGTTGTATTGTCAAGTTATTTTGAGTGAATACTATTTACATTAGAGTTTCTCTCTCTAAACATTTTGAGTTGTTACAGGCTGACTTAGCCTTCCTTAGTATGGTTAAGAACGTTAAGTACTGCATGGGTTCGAGTAACGGAATCTGCCCGTAACACATGCACATAAATAAAATAACTAAAAAATAAAATAAAAAAATACATTAAATTGGAATAAATGGAAGAAAATTCCCATTTTTCTCTATTTATCCTTTATTTTAGCTCATCATACTTTTTTTTTGTTACCTTTTCAAGGAAAAAATTGAAATACAACTCAAGAGAATTAACTTTATATATATACAAGAGGCCTTCAATAATAAATCATTTCATCTAATGATTATAATATAATTTTACTTACCCACCTGCTGTTTGATTAGGTAAATCCAACTACTCTTACCTACCCCACCTACTGTTTAATTATGTAGATCCAACTACTCCACAAACTATGGTACAATTTGAGACATTTGGAAACTTATGAAACATGCCTGTTCTTAGTCTTCCATCTAAACTTCAGCTTCTAGCTTCTCTCCTTAGATTAGGCTAAGAAGAATCAAATGGGCTGAGAAAAGGCTTATGGACTTAATGTCTATAGAAGGCCTGCAACATATATATAATGATAAGGCAGAAGCCCCATTTTTGTGGCTTTATAACTTTTAATTTTATATTAAATCTTTACAATTTGCAAATTACTTACCAAATCAACCACTCTCTTAAAAGTTAGTTTTAGTATAATGTACGAAGATAAGATACTAAGTTTGAATACATATGTATGTGTGTCTCTATATGTGTGATTACCCTTTTTATTTGACATGTGTAACACGATGCAACATCTACTAGTATATATTGAAGAACCTAAATAAAACCATTACCGATAAATCATTGGATCTTATTAGGTAAAGTCACATATGGTGACTTTATATGAAGTCATATTTATAAATATGGTATAAAGCAGTAAATTTTGGTATAAATATGAAAAATTCAATACACATTATCACTAATAGAATCTATAAATTTGGGGTAGAATTTATATGTTTTTACTGCATTTTAACTCTATTTTATATGCAACGACTTCACTGAATGATTTCCCTTAATTCAATGTGTATATTTTTAAAATTAGAGAAGAAAAAATCACATGTATGTAACAATAGTTTTGTGTTTAGTTACAATATCTTAAGATTTTAACGAAACGAAAAGAATTTTTCTTTCTAGACTATTCTTGTTTGACCATTGAAAGGACAAGAGGACCTTCATAGCTTCTAAATTATTGAGACAATATATTGGTTTTCTTTTCTTTTATTTACTTTTTTTTTTAAAAAAAAACCACTGGTTTTCTTATTTACTTTTAGATAAAAGTTAATGTTAATAAATTGCAATGTATATTATAATGCCCCAAACTTAAGATCCCATAGATTGTCACGTGTCACTAGTCAATAAGCTTAAAAACTACTGCTAAATTCTCTAATTCACTAAAAATACCATCCATTGAATTCACAAACTATTTAAACTCCAATTTCAAAGTATTTAAACATTTTAATAAATTTCCACACCAAATGCGACAAATTCATTAACTTCCCCGATCCATTTACTCAACTAATTACAAAAAGAAAACCAAAGAACATAGTTCCAATATACCAAGACCATAGTTTAATGACGGTTTCAATTAACCCCTTCTAATAACACTAATACTACTAATTCTCATAATAGCAGTAATTATCTCCTTAATCCTCATAACCTACATAACTGTATCCAGTATACTTCCCATAGTCATCACACTAATTTTCTATGGTAGGAAAAATAAAAGAATGAACTGAAACTCGGTACAAAATACATAACCATATCCAAATGAACAAACAATGTCAATTCACATGCAATAAATGTAAAATAAGTAAATTACACTACATTTTCTTATCTTTACCTTTAGCAGTCACACAACACACAATGAAGGTACTCAACTACTCATGACTAGGTGTGCCTCTTCTAGCTTCTCTATAACTTAGCATTGGGTATGCTTCTTGGGCTTTTCTAAAAGCTAATCTACCTTAGATCCTTTCCATGCAAAACTCCACTAGGAACAACATGTCATATGGATCATCAATGTTACCCATTAAAGATTAGCCATTACGAGCCCCTTAAGATAGCTAACCACAAGCAACAAATAATCATTTAAAGCTAGATATCTATTTAGTCTAATTTTTCAATTTACTATCATAACAACGACAAACAACAAATATATGTCATATATTTGGAACAGTCAAAAGAACTTGATGACAACTAGCTTTAATTGAATAATCTGTAAAAAACAACAAAAGATAAACTATTTTAGTAAGATCATAGAACTCCCTTTAGGTTCACTAAGAAAGTGGGATAAAGATTCTAAGCTGGAACTAACTAGCTAAGGAAAGAAATATGAAGGGTAAACAATTAAAGGAATCATGGTTATAGATACCCCATTTTTGCAACCCCCTTAGGTAGTTTTAGAAATTTTATTTTTAGAAAATTATAAAAAATGGAAAATATATAAAAATACAAAAAATCTTAAAAACTAAAAAAAAAAAAATGGATAGGAAAGGTCATTTATAGAGTCACATGGATTGAGTTATTTCATTTTTAGTATCAAATAGGGTCTAAGTGTGCAAAACCATCAAATTAGGTGTAATTTCAAAATTATTTTTAATTGTGGGTACATAGTCATGTATACTGCACCTAACTATGCTCATTTTTTTTGCGCTTTCCATCGTATTCCCAACAATTCCCCAAGCTTTTTCCATCTTAAACTCAACTCAATCAACCCACTTTGTAATATTTTTTGTCCTTTTTTCTACACAATTTCACCAAATCAAAGGTGAAATTGTGTAGACCACATGGAGTTCTTTACACTCAACACAAAACATGTCTAAATACATACATTTAGAGGGTAAAAAAGAAAGTTAAAAATCAAAGAAAGTTTGATGACCTAAATTTTCCTCCAAGCTTCAATATCTTTAATTCGAACATTATATTAAATTTGGAAGCTTCCTTGATGATCTTTGAGCAAATATGTGTGCTCATTACTCTAATTATCACCCAAAACCAAGCTTTTTTTTCCAAATTTCAAAAGTTTCCCATGTTTGGAGCATGATGGCCAATCCTTCATTAATGAGCTTTCTAAGCTCATTCAAGTTGAGATTAGTATAAATAGGCCTCCTCGTGCTCATTCCTGGCATCAACAATCACTGAAATCAACTCAACAACATGTACACCACTCACTCACTCTCTCTCTCTCTCTCTAGAAGTAGCACCCTCCATGGTGGTTTTTGACGAAAACTACCACTACCACCACTATCTACTTTCTCATCCTCAAAAACCCAAAGCCCAACAAATACTTCACTTACTACCTACCATCGTGTGAAGTGGCCATCACCACCAAGTGATGACCAACTTTAAAACACTACCAAACCACCTCCATTGGCTAAGGCATAAATTATACCCCATATTTCCAAATGAAATACTCATGAAACAACTTTTCCACCTTCATTTTGTTGCCTAGATTAGTTTGAAGCACCCCCATCTCAATGGCTGCACTTCTTTTCCTCCTCCATTGTAACCTATTTACTAAGCTCCACTTGACTTGAATCCAACTGCTAACTCATACCTACGATCTGACTCGCATACAACCTATGTCTGGCCCCCTTCTCTTTATCTTTATTTCTATGTCATTTTGTATAAATTTGTGTATTTATTTTATTTGTTTATTTTTTTAGCTTTTTCCAATTATGTAAATTTATTTATCGTGTATTTATGTTAAAAGACAAAAAGGAAATAAAAAAGAAAGTTTTCCTTTGTTTTCCTTTTTTTCTTTTCATAGCATACATGAACAAAATTAAGTACTTAAAAAAAAATAAAGATTATATCACTCAGAAAAATCTTTTTTTTTTTTCTTAAATGAATAAAATAAATGAATCTTTTTCATATTTAGGACTTCTTTTAGAATTTTTCTCAAAAAAATAAACACTTGAAAATGTTAGGAACCTTTTTTAGAAATTTGTCTCAAAATCAAATGGCTAAGAAATGTAAACTCGATCACTCTTCAAAATTAAAATAAACTAACACATTAACAATTTTAAAATGAACTACAAAAAGTCTGATCCCTATTAGAGGATACGTAGGCACCTACGAGGTAACTTAAAATAAGGAAATCTTTTTATTTTTCCTTTTGTAAATAATTTTGATTTATTATTTTTGTGCAAATAGAATTAGTTTTTATGATTGTATAATTAGCTAAATGGGTAATTTAAAAGATAAATTTAAATTTAAAAAGTTGAAAGTGGTACATGTAAAGGAATTAATAACTTAGCCCTTGGACTCAAATCTCTAATTTTCAAAAACCATTTTTACAATCAATTTTCACTCAGTTCGATATCCAAGTTAAAATTAATCCACTCAATTAGTTTTAACCTAACCTATTTTTTTCCAATTCTGGTCGGGTCGCAACTTTGAACTTTTTTAAGTAGAAAAACCATTTTTTTTTTTACTTTTAGTCGAGAGTTAATATTAAATGGGTTAAGGTTTAATACTAATTGAATTAAGGAAAATGTTAAAAAACCAAAGAAATCAAGCTTAACAGCTTGGTGACTCCACTAAGGACGTTAAGAAGGCTAGCCACTTAAACCTTTCGAAATTAAAATTATCTTTCAAGATATACTTTCATGTTGTATTTCTTTTTTATAAATATATTTATTTGTATATATCTGTACTAACCTTTATGCAGGTATATTAAGGGCATATTGGGGGGATTTAATACTTAAATCATGAAATGTGTGGTATATATGGTCAAAACTAGGTTGTCATAAGACTTTAAGAGGGAGGCTATTATGTAAGTTTCAAATATTGTAAGGTAACCATCTTCTAAGGTCGATTAAGCTACCCCACTTAAGTTTTAATATAACTAAGGAACTGTCTCTTTAAAGACGTATGAGGTCACAAAACTTGAAAACCTTTATAACTCACCCTTTTTTGTACGTGAATCCCTAAACCAGCTGATAAGTAGTGATGTGGCATTCCACTAACCAAGGTTGTGATTAATTGAAATTCCTCTATATCATAAAAATATTAACATATTTTCCTTGTATTATCCATGTAAATTCTTTATACTATACTTTGTGATTTCCCTGTAAATTATATTTTTGTATAAAAATTTAAAATAGTTGTTGTAATAGTAGAATTCCGATAAAGCCATATTACTAGTTTATCACTGGGCTTTTACATTTGCATCCATGTGCCATATTTTTCGTTATTTGTCAATCCTTACATCTTTTTAGGACCTCATTATTTTCCCATGTAAATAAATCCCATCTCAATCCCACTTTCATTTTTTTTCCTTATTTTCTCTAAACACTTATTAAATTATTTAGTTTTTCAAATAAGTGTCCATATTCCTAAGTTTGTATAAGAAAGTTATATTATAGTCTCCCCATAGCTCAATCTTAGATTTGCCTCCTCTTGTTAACTTAGTGACTCCTTATAGAATACTTTATAGATCTTAGAATTTCTCTTTTCTCTCAATTTTTATTTCTCCATAAGCTATAAATATTTATCATTCCACTTATCAATCATCAAATGTGAAATAGTATCCTTCCTTTTTCCCCCTTTTGGGTAGTTACCTGTACCCTCTTAAAAATTTTCATAAGTTTGCAAATAGTTTTTGTCTCCATTTGGAAATATTTATTAGGAATTCTTAGTAAATTATCTTGTAAAATAATCATATCCTTACCCTTTTCGGCAATTGATATTTATACTTGCTAAATACCCATAAGTTAAAGTATTCTTCTTAAATTGTCATACCTAGTCTTCTTTGGGCTCCCTTTGATTTTTGAAATATTTTCCATGCTAAAAGTCATCTTCTTATCCTTCATGTAAATAAACCTCATCCTTGTATTTCCATTATTTCATTTTGCTATAAAATAATTTGTATCAAGTACCTCACCATAGTTTTCTTTTCTTGGTCATAATTGATATGATTCATTTCAAATTAAAAAGTTTTCAAATTTTTTTTAAAAGGAAATTAAAAAAATGTTTTTATTAAGAATTGCTAATGGGGATGGATTCTTACTAGGAATTCTTGAAATCATTGCCCAACTAGAGAAACGACAACAACAACAATGTCAACCCTGACATCATAAATCCCATTGAGTTAAGGTTTTGTTTTTTAGAGCAAACTATGGGAAAAATCACAGCCTTTTAAGATTGAAGACCAAGAAGAAATTCTAATGAGACTAGTTAAAATATAATGGAAGACCAAAACCGTATCTCATACCTAGTCTCTCTGATGGAAGACTAAGAGGAAATTCTTATCTTAATGACAGCGAAGATCTAATTTTCTTGGATTCAAACATCCTTCTGCCCTTCCTTTAGAGGGTAGACATTGATCTTATTAATAGAGCTGTATATTTTGACAAATACTACCATCTTACCTTTACTATGATGAATAACGAAATAAATGACACTTTATCTTCACTGATTGAGACCCCAGCCTTTTAAGATCTTAGCCTAGAACGCGAGAGGGGCTAATTCCTACAATTAAAAGAGAACCATCAAAAATCTAATTATTCAATACAAACCCTAATGGTGATTCTAACCAAAACCAAGATGGGGGGTTGCTACTGCTAATGCGCTTCAAGAGTACCTTCACTTTGATAAGATGTTTTGCTCTAAGGTAGAAGGACTCAATACGGGTATCATAGTCTTATGGAATGTAGAGGATGCAACCATTCATGAGAGGCTCATCTCCAGGTAAAAAATACTTATTGAAATACAGGTCTATAATACTCCTTTATCTTGGTATATCTCTATTATATACATTAGTCATAGAGTTTAAGAGAGATTTCGTTTTTAGGAGGAGCTAAAACATTGGGTAAGTTTTATAGATGGCTTGATAGGAATCAAGATACTAGGCCCTTAACTCGTAGCCAAGCCAAAGGACTAGAAGGACTAACGCAACATATTATCTTGCTCTAGCCAACCCTTACCAAGGCCAAGCTACTCTTTGTTGCCGACCAACTCCATATGCCAAGTCAAGTGACTACACGCCTCTCTAGAATCACTTACCAACAGAATGAAAGCTTTGCTAACAACTTGGCCTTTCCATTCACTCTTGCTTGGCATGTCCAATCCAACCCCCAGCTCGGAAACATTTATGTCAAGATGACAACAGACCTTGTACGTGTTCATAGCTACTCCTCTTTGGCCAAGCCTATATTTATCTAGAGCTCTTGCTTGGCACCCCTACTCGATGCCTCAACTTTCTAGAAATCAAGCTAATTGTACAAAATTGTCTTTTCTACTAAAAAGTCATCTACCCACAATGAGCCACATGTCCGAGCAACCATGTACCAAAATCCTCCGTAAAGAATATTCATTTTAGTTGTATTTTCTCATTTTACCCTTTATTATTCCTTATACATTACTTCTTTGGGATACTACCCTTTTTGTCTTTTCCATTTTTAGGCAAGTTACCTTAGTTTCTCAGGTATAAATACCTACTATATATGTAGCTGCATCATCTTATCATCATCATCAATATATTGAATATTTCCTTTTTGTGAACATTGCTCTTATTAGCTTGTTTTCTCTTTCTTCATTCTTATTTTAACCCTTAAGTAAGACTAGGTGGCGAGTAACCTCACTGAACCAACATGTACATCATATCGAGCTGTACCGTAAGTCCTTAGAAGTTCCATTAGTGCGTCACATCCTTTGGAGCTATTTGTAGGTTTGCTTATTTGCTCTCTTTTATTGATTTCTCGTACACTTCCCATCACTTATTTCAAGCTTTCGGTAAGCTTGGATCCATTCTTGTGATTGGCCCTATATGTTCTTAGCTCTGATTTGCATCATCTTGGTATCATAATAGAGGTTTTGTTTAGGTAAGTGGTGTTTGAGGATTTGGAAAGTAGTTCTTGTTATCTTAGTGTGTAGAAGTTGTGGAAAGGATTGTTGAAGTATTTTGAGTAAGCGATAGGTTGTAATAGTTTACTTTCGAAGTCTTCTATTTATACCTTGTTTTAGGTATGTGAAAACAAAGCAATTTTCTATGTTAATTTAGCTATTGTGTTTGCTGGTTATTAAGCTTGTATATTGTGTGATTTAAAGGAATAGTGTCAATTGTATCATTGAATCGAAGAGCTTAAAATTTGAATCTATCGAAGAAAATAACAGACCCGAGTGTTATCCTAATGTTAGGGATGACAACAATGGTGTTGTCTACCATAGATGACAATCCTAAGGCTCCCTTAGAAGTACAGACGAGAGGCTTGATGAGGTGGCCAACCTCTTAATGGATTTAACTTGAACAATTTATGCATTAGCTGATCAACTTGCTAAAGCTGTGCATAACACCCTATAAGCTGCTCGACCTACTAGAGGTTAGAGCTTAGCTTGACAAGTCTAAGGTGGAGGAGTAAGCAAATAAGTGAGAAGAAGGATTAACTTAGGAGATATAGAGTATGAAGAAGAGGAGAGAGCTCAAGCACCTTGAGCTACTGACCACATGAAACTTCAGATTACAAGTTTCAATAGCTTTGAAAGTACGAATGATTATTTGGATTAGGAAGAGAAGGTAGAGCGAGTTTTTGAGTATTACAAATATGATAACTACGAGAAAATAAGAACTATTGCTATTGAGTTCTTAAGATATACTGCTATATGATGGAAAAACTTTTAGGTCATGATAAGACGAAAATGATACCAAGAGATCAATACCTAGTATGAGATGAAGAGAATACTCTGAAACAGGTTTATGTTAAATACCTATCTACAAGATACTTTTGCTCAACTTCAAGAACTGAAAGAAGAAGGTCGAACTATTGATGAATATGTTTAAGAATTCCAAATGCTCATTATTCGCTATGAAGTAGAAGAGCCATCAGCCCGTATAGTATCCTGATTCCTTACTAGTTTAAGGAGTGATATCTGAGACATTATAGAATTATAGCAATTTACTACATTGGATGAGGTGATACGAATAGCCTAACGAGTGGAAAGACAAAGAAAGAGCCAAATGCCAACCAGACCCCCGATGAGCAAACCTAGATAGTCAAGCTAACCTAAGCAGCAAAGTTACCGAACCTAATTAAGTACCGAGTCAACTAGGAAGGTAGATGCTTAAGTTGAATAGAAGAGCCGACTTGACAGTGACATACTAACCAGAACATACAAGAAAGGATAGGGATCTAAAAGGAAGATGAACCAGATCAAGTGCTTTAAGTACCAAGGGTTTGGACATGTGGCTACTCGATACCCAAATCAAAGGACTATGATTATCAAGGGAGATTCTTCAGTGGTCAAAGTGGATAGCATAGATGAGTAACTTGAGGTGACAAAAGTAAAAGATGAGGCTAATGCAATCACCGATATGATTGAAGAAGACGTATTTGTTGAGGACTTAGACTAATTGATCCTAGTTGTCCAGTATACAATGAGCTTAAAACCCTCACCCGATGAGGAGTAAAGAGAGAATTTGTTCCATATCACATGTAAGGTGAATAATCACCTCTGTGCCATAATTATAAATAGTAGTAGCTATACTAGTATGGCATTAGCTAATCTGATTATGAAGTCAAAGTTACCAACTATCACGCATTCGAAACCGTACAAGTTACATTGGTTGAATGAGAAAGGAGCACTACATGTCATTCAGTATGTACTATTACCGATCACCATTAAAAACTATTTCAATGAGATTCTTTGTAGCGTACTACTCATTTATACATCACATATACTACTGGGTCGACCTTAACTTTATGATAAAAGAGTTATCCATGATGGATACAGGAACACATATGTATTTGAGAAGGATAGAAGGAAAATTACGTTGAATACCATGTCGCCAAGTCAAGGTAGCAATTTACATGCTAAACTTGCTCGTAGATCAAAGAAAACTTTAGTATTGAGTAAAGCCAAACTACGAGAGGCTATTAAAGCCAATGCACCAAACTTGTTATTAGTTAGGCAATTATTAGAGTTAAGGGAACGGGGTGAACTAACTTAAGAAGTAAAGAAGCTGCTGAATGAATATACCGACTTGGTTCCTAAACAGTTACCCAAAGGATTATCCCCTGTCCAGGGCATCGAACATTACATTGACTTAATACTCGGTATCACCTTACCAAACAAACTAGCTTATTGGATGAATCCTAAGCAAGCTTCTAAACTTCAGTGACAAGTTAATGAACTCCTAGAAAAGGGTAATGTAAGGGAGAGTCAAAGTCCCCGTACTATGCTAGCACTTCTAGTGCTGAAAAAGGACGATACCTGGAAAATGTGTGGTGATAGTCGAGCCTTGAACAAGATTACGATCAAGTACCAGTACCTAATCCCTAGGTTGGATGACACATTGGATGAACTAAGTGGAGCTAGGGTCTTTAGCAAGATTGATTTGAAGTCTGGCTAACACCAGATTCAAATGAGGCCGGGAGATGAGTAGAAGACTACTTTCAAACTTAACATAGACTCTACGAGTGGATGGTAATGCCATTCGGCTTATTAAATAGCTTAAGTACTTTCATGCGACTAATGAACCATGTACTAAGAGATTTGATTAAGAAGTATATCATGGTGTATTTCGATGACATTCTACTATACGGTACCGACATGCTAAGTCATCTTGAACATCTTTATGCTGTATTAAATGTACTCCAAGCCGAGAGGTTATTGAGCAATTTGAAGAAGAGTTGCTTTTACCAAGAGGAACTGGTGTTTCCAAGTTACGTAGTTAGTGGAGGAGGCTTATAAGTAGATGATGAGAAGATTCGAGCAATTATCAAGTGGCTAACTCAGACCACTTGCGCTAAAGTGAGAAGTTTCTATGGACTAACATCCTTTTATAGAAGATTCATAAGGAATTTCAGCAACATAATCACACCCCTTACTGAGCTGATAAAGAAGAACATTGAATTCAAATGGGAAGAAAAGGAGGAAAGAAGCTTTGCCAAGGTGAAGGAAATATTGATTTCTGTACCTTTACTCCAAACTTTGAGAAGATGTTTGAGCTAGTATGTAACGCGTTAGGCATTAGTATAGGTACAGTCCTAATGTAGGAAGGCCGACCTATTACTTACCACAATGAAAAGCTTAAAGGACCTCAACTGAACTACTTCATATATGATAAAGAACTCTTAACACTCATCTGAGCACTCTAAGTATGGCAACATTATCTATTGCCGAGAGAGTTTGTTATCTATGCCGATAATGAGTCTCTGAGGTACCTCTAAAGTCAAACCAAGTTGTTGAAGCAGCAGATGAGGTGGGTTGAATTCCTTAAGGGTTTCAATTTTGTAATAAAATATAAGCAAGGGAAAAGAAACATAGCTGTAGATGTTATTTCAAAAAGAAATGTACTCTTAATTGAACTGCATACCATATTATTTAGGTTTACAAGTATCAAAGAGCAGTATTCTAAAGACCCACACTTTGGACCCATATTTAGGTGATGTGCCGATGGAAGAATAGTTGATAAATATCATGAAGAAGATAGGCAAGTATTCCAAAGTGGAAAATTGTGAGTGTTGACTTGCTCACTGAGAAAGTCACTAATCAAGGAAGTTTACAGTAGAGGACTCGCCGGATATTTTGGGGAGAGAAGAACATATGAGCTATTGAATGGACCATTCTTTTGGTCGAAAATGAGGTGAGACATGCACTAAATTATTGAGGGCTATATCATATGCAAGAGGGCCAAGTGCCAAGCTAAGTAAGGGAAAGCAATGCCTTTACCTATCCCAACCAGACCTTGGATTAAGTTGAGCATAAACTTTGTTTTTAGATTGCCTATAATTTCCTGAAGTAAAGATTCCATAATGGTCGTCATGGATAGATTCAGTAAGATGGTACACTTTATGCCTTGCTCTAAGACAACTGATGCTTCAGTTATTGCTTCTCTCTTTTTATAGGAAATTGTTTGGTTGCACGGCATGCTAAAAGTGTAGTCTCAGATAAAGATCTAAAGTTCTTAAGCCATTTCTAAAAAACCCTATGGCGTTAAATGGGGACTAATCTATTATACAACACTTCCTGTCACCCTCAAATTGATGGCCAAATAAAGGTGGTCAATCTTACTTTTTGGGATCATTGCTCTAAGTAACAATAGGTAAGAATTTGACTTATTGGGATGTTTGTTTGCCCATAGTAGAGTTCGCTTACAACCAAACAACGCGTGACACCACCAAATAGACTCCTTTAGAAGTTGTCTATAATTTTAATCTCGAGTTGCCCCTTGATTATACCCTTGTACCCATATCTAAACAAAAAGACCCTAACACAAGAGCCCGAGCACAGTCCTTACAATACATCTATGACAAAGTTACTCAACAGATCGACTAAGCTACCAAGAAAATGCGAGAAAAGGCTAAAGGATACACGTTGAAGTGGTTTCAACCTGGAGATCTAGTATAGTTACACTTGAGCAATGAGAGATTCCTAAAAAAGAGAAAAAACAAGCTATTTTCCCTAGCTGAAGGTCCTTTCAGAGTACTCTAGAAGATTAACAACAACGCCTATAGATTAGAGCTGCCTGAAGATTATGCGATCTTGGACACTTTCAATATTGTTGACCTTAGCCCCCATCACCCTAAAGGAGAACCAAATAAAGACTATTTAGATTTGATCCCAAATCCAAATTAACCTAGAGGGATTGATATGAATCAAGCTATTAGGCCCTTAACCTGTAGTTAAGCCAAAGGACTAGAAGGACTAACACAACGAATTTTCTACTCCAGCCGACCTTTGTTGAGGCCAAGCTACTTCTTGCTACTGACCAACTCCATACACCGAGCCGAGTGATTGTATACCTCTCTGGAATCATCTACCCATCGAATGAAAGCTTTGTTGATAGCCTAGCCTTTCCATTCACTCTTGCTCGTTATGTCCGAATCGGCCCTTAGCTCAGCAACATTTATGTCGAGATGATGAGAGACCCAATACATGTTCGTAGCTACTCCTCTACTATTAAGCCCACATCTGTCTGGAGCTCCTGTTTGATACCCTTACATGGTACCTCAACTTAACATAAATCAAGCTGATCGTACAAAATCATCTTTTCTACTAGAAAGTCATCCACCTACTGTAAGCCACGTTTCCAAGCAACCATGTACCAGAATCCTTTGTATAGAATATTTATTTTAGTTGTATTTTCCCATTATACCTTTATTATTCCTTATACATTACTTCTTTAGGATACTATACTTTTTGTCTTTTTTTATTTTTGGGCAATTTGTCTTAGTTTTTTTATTATAAATACCCACTGTACATGTAGGTACGTCATCTTATCATCATCATCAATATATTAAATATTTCCTTTTTGTGAATATTGCTCTCATTAACTTGTTTACTCTTTCTTCACTCTTATCCTAACCCTTAAGTAAGGCTAAGTAGTGAGTAACCTCACCAAACCAACTCATGCATCATATCAAGCTGTGATGTGAGTCCTCAGAGGTTACATTAGTAGTCACATTCTTTGGAGCTATTAATGGGTTTTCTTATTTTCTCTCTTTTATTGTTTTCTTGCACGCTTCCCACAACTCATTTTAATCTCTTGGAAAGCTTAGATCCGTCCATGCGACCAACCTTGCCTGTTCTTAACTTTAGTTCACATTATGGCTAGGTCTTAGTTGGCAATTTTAATGGGCTTATTTCAAGCAAGAAAAAGTGGGGACGGATAAGTATTTATCAAGCACATGTAGATAGATATCAATAGTGATGAATGCGTATGGCATGGCGGATTTAGGGTTTAATGGGCCTAAATTCACTTGGTCCAAGCACTCCAAAGATTTACGAGATCTAGTACATACAAGACTAGATAGCGCTTAAGGAAATTATGACTAGTATAGGATGTTTCCTGAGGCTAAGGTGTTCCATTTATCTTCATCAGGTTCCGACCAACTACTAATTTTTTCAAACACTTTCCCTAAGATAAGAGCTGGGCCTAAAGAACTAAGGCCTTTTCATTTTTAGCCCATGTAGCTTGACTACCTTGATTCTCAATCCTTTATAGCATATGAATGGGACTAGCAAAATTTTAGGTTCCTAGAAGACATTAGCAATTTTACTATTTAGCTTAAAAAATGGAGCAAAGAAGTTTTTAGTATTATTCATGATAGAAAGAAAGCTATCTTAGAAAATTTGGAAGAGGTCTAAAAAAAGTTGTATTTGACTCCTACACGATCCTTATTGACTTGAGAATAAACCTTACATGATAAATTGAAGTGGGTTTTAACCCAGGAAGAAAGATTATGGGCTGCTAAAGCATACTCAACCTGGATCATAGATGGGGAACGAAATATGTAATTTTTCCATTCGAGTGTTATCATTAGACGCTCGAAATCTAGAGTTATGGGACTGTTTGATGTCATAAGAAATTGGTGTACAAACCCTCAAGATATTGCTAACATCTTCACCAAATTCTTTGAAGAGCTTTACTCCTGATTGTCTTTTTAGTAATTTGTACAATCTACCTTGGAATGGAGGTCAAAGAGTGCTCTCAATTGAAGAAAAGGCGTCTTTGGATGGTCAATGGACTAATGTAGAGAACAAGTCTGCCTTGGCCTAAGAAATAACAAAGCACCAGGTATTGATGGATTTCGAGCCAAATTCTTCAACAAATGTTAGGTTGTTGTAGGTTTAAAGGTCTATGATGCTATCTACTCTATTCTAAATTTGAGTTGAAGAATTAAAGAAAACCCTCATTGTCCTCATACCAAAGATCATAGGGGCAAATAAGGTTAAAGATTTTAGGCCCATTAATCTTTGTACTATGGTCTATAAAATTGTCTCAAAGCTGTTGGTGAACTAGTTGAGACCTCTGTTGAATGAACTTGTAAGCTTAGAACTATCAAGTTTCATTCTTAGGCGATCGACTAAGGACAACATCATTGTTTTCCAAGAAATCTTGCACATGTTAAACAAAATAAAAATAAAGAAGCAATGGATGGTTACGAAATTGGACCTTAAGAAAGTGTATGACAAGATTGAGTGGGACTTTATTAGGGCAATTCCAATGAGTTTGAATTTTCTTGAGAGTTGGGTTAAGCTTATCAAATCTTGCTTAACAATGGTGTCATATCGCGTGGTTGTTAATGAAGCTATGTTAGAAGAATTTCACTCCAGTTGAGACCTAAGACAAGGGGATCCTTTATCCCCTTACCTATTCATCCTTGCTCTTGAAGCCTTAAGTCAAATTATTACTTCGATGATTGTAGAAGGTAAGTGGATTCCTCTAAAAGTCAAAGGAACTAATCTGAAGCTTTTCTACCTTTTTTTGTGAATGACCTGCTTCTTATGAGGGAATTAACCACTTAGAATGCGAAATAAATGTTAGAGATCATGGAATACTTTTGTAACATTTCTGGTCCAAAAGTGAATTTTGCTAAATCCTACATTTTGTTCTCATGCGACATTGCTAGTGATATGAAATCCTCTATTTGCAATGTCATGCCTCGAATAGGAGGAGTTGTAATAGTCCTTTCGTACAAACTAACCTAAGATAGAAGTTGACCTCACAACTACTATTGTAGATATAGTCCATGAAAAACGTACATGACTCAACCAGCTTAAAGCATTCATTCTGATACTTGTGAATAATCAAACCTATGGTATAGCATTACAAAATACCTATTCTACATAACATGTTGTCTCATAACACAACAGTACTTACATCAACATCTCACATCCATAGTTATAATTTACAATCAGAATTTACGAAAAACCATAGGTTTTGAAATCTATTTACAATAAAATAGGAAACTAATGGGAGTCATAAGGAATACCTAGTTAATTTCCCCAAAACTCAAGAAAAAAGTCAAAAGCCCAGATTTAGTGAATTCCTTTCCTCGCCTTCCCAGTCAACAATACACTAACCTGAAGGGTGGTGATATCTAGACATCTTGACCTTTACTCTTCATTTTTGCAAAAGAATCTATAGGGATGTGAGCACAACTAGCTCAATAAGTAGGATGGAGTCAAAAGAGTACTAAATAATCACAAGCAAAGTTATTAATTATGATGAAATGTAATGTAATCAATCGCTTGAAATATTGTATAATGTTATCTGGTCTATTGTGAGGTCAGAAAAATTACATCTGCTCTAACCCAAATTGAAGAGTTTTACCGTGACTCAAACTAAATCAAACCCGAGCTTATGCAATGGAGAACACCCTCCTCCCGTAACCACTTTTGAACTACAACTCCCATTCTTACCGCGATCTCCTCGCTTGTCACTTAGTTTGACTAAAAATGGGGAAAAAACCATTTCACCTATCCTCATCGAAATAAGTCGGTTTTTGGCTTGACACTCCTAATCGTTTCTCTTAACAGGTATTATGCATGTTGAATTTCATTGCAATCAAATCATTATTAGTTTCATTTAGGGGTAACCAAACAAGTTCACATAATATAAAAACGATATGATCATGCAAAACAGCACACTAAAGAGTTCAACTCTTGTCACAACTGAATACCAATCACATGCATGGCATACACACAAACAACTAATTACAATTATAAGCAATAGTACTCTTAAGTCTCCAAATACTCTAATATAGTATCTCAAGAAGCGGTAAAGCTATGATTCCAAGTTACCTGTTTAGACACTTACTACAGAAGACTCGTTTCTTCAACGGTTTGATCACTAGGAGATCCTATATATATACAAAACCCGAATTTAGTTTACGTATACTTACGAAAATATTAAGGTTTTATCTAAAGGTATTCTGTTAAACAGTCATATATATATATATATATCTAAAGTATTTTGTTATTTTCCTTATATAATAAAATATAGTTTTATTATATAAGTTAAGTTAAGTTATTAAATATTAATAATATATATAATTATACTATTACATATAATATGTCGTTTCAATCGTATCAAAACATATTTTTAATCAGTTAAATCATATTTTAATTACAATAAGGTTATCGTAATATGCAAATTCTCATAATATAATAAAGATATAGGTTATAGTACCTAAGATTGTCCAATTTTACTAAAAATAACATCATTGGGTTCATACATACCTAATAACATATATTACAGGTTTTATTTATAAAGATGACTTGTAAAAGGTATTTTGAGTTTCTAGTATGCCTATACGTGCTTATAATGAATATTATCATATTATACTTATTTTATGTACTTAAGCTAGAATTTATATAATTTGTCAATACAGCTCAATAATATAGATATTGTCTAACCCTAATATGTATATAGCATATCCCAATCATCAAATAATCATTAAATATATTAAAAATTCATTTTTTATTAAATCTAACAAGCATGTATTTCTATAGTTTTAATTTCAATATTTATCATATTTTAGCTTATTATTCCTAAAAATAAGTCCCGATTTATAATTAAGCTATTTTATTATATGAATTCATAATAAATAGCTTAGGTCACTAAATAATTTCCTGAAAATTTCTATAGACCCCTAAAAATATGGGAGATTCAATCATTGCTTAGTTTCATGCTATCGATGTATTACCTATATACTCGAAATTACAATTTTACCCTTAAATTATATTTAATTACCCAAATATTATTCTTTTTACATAAAATTATTTCCAACATATCCTAACATCATTATAATTTACCAAAAGTCAGCATAGGTCATTTTCATCAATTATTTTCATAAAACCTATTTATTTCACATTTTCACCCTAATTATACCTATTTTTAGAGTTAAAATTATTTAAATATTAAAAATAATCCAATAAAAAATTTGGCTACATAGAATTATCTATATGTCATGTATATTTTATACAAAAGTTTTGAGTTAGAAGCAAAATCATTTGATAGATTTTTTTTAAAGTCAAAATTCGAGTGAATAGTGACTTTCTTAAGCAAATATATTAAATATTTAAAATTTTACAAAAATAAAAATATCGCAGAAAAGTATATCTAAAATCATCTAATATAATTTTTTACAAAATTTTCTGAGTAGATTCACTATTTTTTAAAAATATTGAAAAATAAGGCAAAAGTTTGACTTATCAATTCATCTCAACTCCGGTAGCTGTCGGTGGATAGGGGGTTGTCGAAAGGGCCAGACGTTGGGGGTTTTAGGTGGCAGTGGAAGGGCTTCATAACAAATCAAAGTTTGCCCTAATAACTACTCTAGCTTAGTTCTAGCTTTGTTTTTGTATAATTTTCCTAATTTTTTCCTATTTTCTATAATTTTTCTCTCTCTTTAATCTAGTCTCAACTTTGCTAAAATTGTAAAATTTTGGTAGTTGGTAGTATCTATAGGGCTTAATTTTGGCTCATGGAATTTTCCTTTAATTTTTTTTTTCCGAACTTCCAAGGTGGTGATGTCAATCTACATTTAATTCTTACTTTTGATCCATGTTTTCTACTTCATTTGGCTGCCACAGAAATTTTCTAGAAAATTCCAACCAAAATCTTGAATTGTTTGGTAGATTTTGCAATTATTTAAGTATTTTAAGTATATTATATTAGTATTTAGTTATTTTATTAATATAAAATATATATTCTATGTATAGACATCTGACTTACTTTCGTGATCACATCCACGCTAACAAACATCGCCATCTTCAGCAGTACGCTCCATCAAGGCACTGTACCCCCACCGACCACACTCCGTTGTAATGGTCCAACACGAGCACAGTGCACTGGTAAGCGTCACTACACGTCTCGCACATCAACACACCTAGAGTCGACGACCTAACCAGTCCACACGTGCACCTCCATCCTCCTCGTCTAAGCAGTAGATATGGATACAGATCACACCAATCGCTATCGTGTTCACGAGCTACGCAATCTCCAGCCGCTGCAAGTTTTTACACATTACACGGCTACAACTCGCGGCAAGCCGAGCATAACACGGACGCACGGATCCAATTTCCAATTAGCTCCAACCAACGACCGCCCTTCCACGCTATTACTGTGCACTATAACGAGAACCCTAAACTCCTACACAAATTGCAAACACAGCACTCCAATCAGCAGCAGTGCACCTCCACTTATCCAACAAATAACATTGCAACGGACGGTAAGTTCAGGTTCGGCTATGTTTGGTTCTTTCAATTTTTTATTTTATTTATATTATATTATATTATACTATATTATCTTATATCATATTATATTGTTATTAGAACCTTAAGTGACTTAGCATATTCTATGAAAATAATAATAATTTAGGTTGTTTCTTGGCATTAGTTTTCTTTGTAATAGATTAGGTATACTATATTGATTTAAGTAAATGCCTATTTAATAAGTAGTAATATAGATATAAAGATATATAGATATTAGATAAGAGATTGTTAAGATTAGTTTTATGTTATTATTATTTATAAGTTCGCATAATATAAAATACATGAATATGTTAATTTAAGAGTTTTTGTATTATTTCTTATATAGGTGTATTATATGGAATTATTTTATTTCAATAGATCGTTATATATAACACATAAAAATATAATGTATGAATAAGTTAGTATAGGGGTTTTAGTATTAGTTCTTATATAAGAGCATTATATGGAATTGTTTTATTTTGGTAGATAGTTATAGGAATTGTTAGGATTGGTTATTTTTATTAGGATTTGATCTTGTTTAAAGAGTTGTCTATAGAATGTTGTTTCTTTTTTAATAAAAAAATCCTTTTAAAAAAACTTTTAGGACTTTTAGTGAATTTTTTACAAAATAACAACGCTCCAGTGTTAGGACCCTTTAGATTTTTTTTTAAATAAACCGAGTAAATAAAAAACGTAAACTTTCAACACATTAAAGATTTTTCGGAAAAAACTACGATTGTCTAGTCCCGACTAGCGGATACGTAGGCACCTTCGGGGCGACGATAAAATATGTAGAAACTTAGGTTCTTTTTCTTTTATTTATTTTTTAAATATTATATTTAGAAGAATAATCCTAATTTTGATACATAGATAATGGTACTCGTTAGGGTTTAATAGGTTAGTCCCTGAATTCGGAATCATTCGGTTCTTCATTCCAATTGAAATCAAAGACCGGTAGCTAAATCGTAATTAATCCAACCAATTAGTTATGGTTTCTTTTTTCTTTTCTCGACTTCGGTCGGGTAGTGACTCCAAAAATTTTTCTAGATAAAAAACTAAAGTTTTCCATTTTCTTAAGTCGAGGATTAATATTAAATGAGTTAGGATTTATTACTAATTGGAAATGGGGAATTCAATTTTAAATAGGAAATCGAAAAATCAAGCTTGGCAGTTTTACTACTCCATTGGGGACTACTAGAGGGCTAGCCACTAGAAGTTGCCGAAAATAGGATTATTTTTCAAAAAATAGAAATAAGAAAAAAAAAAGATGAAATAATAAAAATAATAAAAAAGAACTTAGGTATGTTATTCTATGTATTTGTTTATTTTATTTATTTATTTTTTTACTAACATTTTTTTTTGTTGTGGTAGTTTATTTAAGGGGGTAATTTTCGGGGGTTTTACTTTTTTTTTATTCTGTTTTTCTACATCATAAATGCATGGTAGACATGGTCAAAACCAGTCCATCTTGGGACCGTAGGAGGGGGGGCTATTGTGTAAGTTTCGGATGTTGTAGGGTAACCACCTTTTGGGGCTAATCAGGCTACTCCACTCAAGTTCAAATGCGACCATAGAATCGTTGCTTTGAAAAAACGTAGTGGTTGCAGAGCTTGAGAACCTTTAGAACCTACCCTTTTGCATTACACAAAACCTTTTTTTTAAAAAAAAAATTTTTACAAGAACCTATGATATGGTAGACCTAAATGAATAAAGACAGTTGTGAAGTTGTGATTGTAGTTGTAATATTTCCTTATAAGTAATTTGTAATAATTTTATGTAAAGTTTAGATTACGTTGTAATTGCAACTTTAATTTTGATTTTGATTAGTCATGACTAGATCAAGTCGAGGGTCTTTTGAAGACATTCATATCCACCTACCGCATTGGCCATAAAAACTGCTTCAAACGTGGTTTCGACTCTTCAGTTCAGATAAACGGGAGTTTATTAAGAATAAGATTGGGCCGATCTTCTCTCTATAGAAGATCCTCGTAAACATCACTCTAGTGCGGGCCTTAGTCTACCTATGGGAGCCCAAATCCACCAGTTTCTGTATGGGCCTACATCAACTAAGCCCAACTTTAGAAGAATACTCTCAATTGTTATGGGCTCCTACGATCACTGATGATATTTATGTCCTAGACTTGGAAGCTGCAGCACCAAAGATCTTCAGCAAGTTGTTAGGAATAAAAAAAACTGAAATAAACCAGGTTCTAAATCAAGGAAAGATCATTCGATTAGAAGATGTCAGGAACTGGTTTTCTACTGAATTGAAGCATAGAGAAAAACGCGAGGTTTTTTGTGCAAATTTAGAAGTATGGCACCAGTATCGGGTCAATGCTTTTATATTGGTGGTCTTCAATACTATCTTGTTCCCTGATGATAGACGTCGAGTCCACTTCAGAATTGCAGAACTCGTAACCCAATTCCTTGAAGGGAAATCATATGTCCTGGACCTTCTGGCCGAGCAGATCCAATCACTAAACCATCTTAAGAAAAAGAAACGAGGAGATCTGAAAACTAATATGGTCAATCTGGTGGTCTAGTTCGTTAGCCACATAAGAAGTTACCAACTTGATTTCAATCGGGCTAAGTTTACTAAGCAATACGATCTCATCAAATCTTCTGGAGAAAGAATTGAGCTACCAGAAAATATAGCTAGTCACTACTGGGTCCAATACTTTCAGAATATGAAAGCGGAAGAGTTGTTGTTGACACTCAAGTGGTTTGCAGGTAAGGAAATGATAAGAAGGTATGAAGACTTTAAGGCGATCCCTTTAATCAGCTTCAACCTCTGCACCACATACGTCCTAGCCAATGGACTCATTGAGGACATGATCCCCAGACCATCATTAGAAGCTGTGTCATTGGATTTCCTTAACCCCCGGCATGATGGTAGCTAACAAAGTAGCCAAGCTTTGGAGCATCCGAGCTCTTTGGTGCACAAGAAAGACCACCCTTACCACTAAAGGGATAACAGCCAGGAGCCAGATAACCAAAGGATTTTTTTATCACCAACTAAAAGGACTGAAGGATATATAAGACAATAAAGAGAAGGGGGAAGTTTAAGTTGAAGTTGAACCTGAGAGAATGAGTAAAAGAGAGCAGGAGTTAGAAAACCGTTGCAAGGAATATCATCAGAAGATAAAGGCATTGGAAGCACAACTGAAGAGGTCTAAGGGCAAAGAAGAGCAGGCTCTCAAGATCCGAAATAGGAGAAAGACGCAGGATAAGCTTATTAGCCACTAAGAGAATAGATCTTAGATTTTAGTTTTTTTTTTAATATTTAATATTTTCTTTAGAATTCTTTTTTGTGAACAGAATAAGAGGTATAAAGCTTTACAATTGCAAAAATTAATAAAAGTTAGTTAGGTTTTGCAACATCAAAGGTTTCTTCCCAATTTTTAATTTTTCATTGCACTCATGTGACATGCATCTTACATCTATATGATTAACAACATTGTCTTAGGAAAATGTAACATGTACTAACCCTTTGTTGAGTTAATCTTACAATCAAGTAAAATTTCATATAGCACCCTATAGACACCTAATTTTTTACCCTCTGAAGTCCTAATTTTTACTTTTACAAAAGGGGTCCTAATTCAAAAAAAATCAAAAAAACAAAATAATTAATAAAAGATAATAAAAATTAACAAATAAAGAAAATACCAAAAAAATGAGAAAAGGAAAAATCATAAAAATTTCGTAGATTTTTAGAAAGTAATTTATATTAGGAATAATTAGCTTTAGTGTTAATTTTAGTTTTAGTTTAGTTAAAAATTTTAGTTTAGGCATTCTGATAGTTTAAATATAATTTGATTGTAATGAATGGCAAGACATAGACCAACAGCCTAACGAATAAGTAACAGAGTATTTGGGTGGATTTAGTTGGAGGTCACGAGTTCGAGTCTTAGTAAGCACTTATGTCTTTATTTTTTTAACTTTGCAGAAGCGAGACAAAAATCAGTTTCATATCTAATCAAATCATATGAATATTAGTTAAATCATATTTGAATTAAATTGGAATCTAATTTAATTAACGAATTAGATATAATTACATAAGATATAATATGATATGATTGAGATTATATAAACATCCACACGCCTCCAGTAGCTAACACAATTAAACCCATCTGCAGCCTGCTATCTAACCTACACACGCCTGCAGTAGCAACACGATTAAAAAAAGAGAAACAGAAACAGAAACAGTAGCTGCAGCTAAAGAAAAATAGCAGCAGAACAGTAACCTACAAAGCATTAGAACAGCAGTCCACAAAGTAGCAGAACAGCAGCCATACAGCAACAGAACAGCAGCCCACAAAGCAGTAGAATAGCAGAATAGCACACGTCCTCAATAGCCCTTGACTGTCCAGTACTTGCCTGCGCTAATGACAGTCCCCTACAATGCAACGCCCCTAGACAATCTAAACTCTATTGCACATCTCAATACACTATACCGAATAAGTCCACTGCACAATCTGTTGTCTACATCCTCACGTCCTTGCACTATCCACGCACACACGAGCACACCGCAATCTGCTGTCCACGTCCTTACGTCCTTGTACTATCCACACACACATGAGCACGCCGCAATCCGCTGTCCATGTCCTCACGTCCTTGTACTGTCCATGTACACACGAGCGCGCCGCAATCTGCTGTCCATGTTCTCTCGTCTTTGCACTGTCCATGCATACACGAGTAGGCCGCAATCTATTGTCTACTTTCTCACGTCTTTGCATTGATCGTGCTTCGTCATGCCGCAAGATCCGAAGGCTTTTATACAGTCCAATTCAGGCGAAACTCCAGATGAACATAACTCTAGAACAACTAGCCCCGATGTCGAATTGTACACTCCACAATCCAATACCGTCGTTGCTTCGTCTACGCTATTATTGTGCAAGAAAAAGCCAGATTCAGTTTTTCCAAATCTTAGTTTTCTTATTTTATTTCATTTACTTCATTATTTTATTTATTTATTATTATTATCATTATATTATTAGTTCCTTAGTTATTTGATGCAGTATATGTGTATATGACTATATTAGTTTAGGTGACTTATTAAAATTAGTTTTTCATATATTAAGTAAGTTACGTAACATTACTAATCCATTTAGGTAGATAAGTGTTTAATAATAATATAATATATATATGTATATTAGTTTAGGAATTTTTAAGATTAGGATTTCTCGCTTAGAAAACCAAATTTTTTTTAAAAGTAAAAATTAACAAAAAGTCAATAAATTGTTTAGGCTATTACGACTTGAGACCCTTTACTTTTTTTTTTTTGTTTTTTAAAAATAAACTAAATCAATTAAAACGTAAACTTGGACGGTTTTCAAAATTAAAATTAATCAACATACTAAAATTTTCAAAAAGAACTACGATCGTCTGATCCCGGCTAGCGGGTACGTAAGCACCTTCGAGACGACGATAAAATTTGTAGAAACTTAGGTTCTTTTTTTTTTCTTTTGATTTTTATTTATTTTTTAAATATTATAATTAGAAAAATGATTCTAATTTCGATAAATAAATAGTGGTACCTGTTAAGGGTTTAATAGGTTAGCCCTCGAATTCGGAACCCTCTGGTTCTTTATTAAAATTGAAACCAAAGATCGGTATTTAAATCGTAACCAATCCACCCAATTGGTTACGGTTTCTTTTCTTTTCCCCACTCCGGTCGAGTGGCAACTCCAAAAATTGTTTTCAATAAAAAAACCGGAATTTTTCAATTTCTTTAGTTGAGGATTAATATTAAACGGGTTAGGGTTTAGTATTAATTTGGAAATGAGAAATCAATTTTAAACAAAAATCGAAAAACCAGGCTCGACAGTTTGGTGACTCTATTAGGGACAACTAGAGGGCTAGCCACTAGAAGTTGCCGAAAATAGGATTATTTTTCAAAAAAAAAAATGAAATAATAGAAAATAAAAAAAATAACTTAAGTATGTTGTTTGATGTATTTGTTTATTTTATTTATTTGTTTTTTTTTTACTAACATTTTTTTTTGTTGTGGCAGTTTATTTAAAGGGGGAATTTTGGAGGGTTTTACTTTACTTTGTTTTCTGCATTATAAATGCATAGTAGATACAATCAAAACCAAGCCATCTTAGGACCTTAGGAGGTGGGCCATTGTGTAAGATTCGGATGTTGTGGGGTAACCACCTTCCAGGGCTGATCAAGCTACCTCACTCAAGTTGAAATGTGGCTACAGAATCGTTGCTTTGAAAAAATGTAGTGGTTGCAGAACTTGAGAACCTTTAGAACCCACCCTTTGTATTTCATGAAAACTTTTCTTTTTTTTTAATTCACAAGAATCTATGATGTGGCAAACTTAAATTGATAATGGCAGTTGTGAAGTTCTGATGGTAATTGTAATCTTCCATTGTAAATAATTTGTAATAATTTCACGAAAAGTTTAGAAGACATTATAATTGTAATTTTAATTTTGATTTTTAATAAGTCATGGTTGGACCAAGTCAAGGGTCTTTTAAAAACATTTATGTCAACCTACCGCATTGGCCTCAAAAACCACTTTAAACATGGTTTCAACTTTTCAGCCTAGATAAACAGGAGTTTATTAAAAATAAGATTAGGCTCGTCCTCTCTCTATAGAAGATCCCTATGAACATCACTCTAGTGTGGGCCTTCATACATCTATGGGAGCCTGAATCTATCACTTTTTGTTTGGGCCCACATCAGCTAAGCCCAACCCTCAAGGAGTAAATAAAAAGCAAAACATAAAAATAAAAAAGAAGCCAAACGAAAAGAATCCAACTTGTAAAATAATATTGCCTAGTATTCTACCCACCAGAAATATTCATTCTTTTAGGTAAATTCAACATTTTGCAAATAGCCTTCTCCATTTGGAATAAATAGAATTTAGATATTTTCTTTTTTTAGTCTTTTATTATTCAAAATTCCTCATTTGTAAATAGACTCTCAGTAATGTTGTTCTCGGCTTGTATATATTTCCATGAAACCAATCTTCCGTAATCATCCATTCACAATTCCATCACTCGGTCTTTGTAACACAAAAGCCCTAACTTTTACTCTCTCTCTTTCAAAAAAGAAAAAAGAAAAGAAAAAAGAAGGAAAGGAAATAAAAGAAAAAGAAAGAAATTTGCTAACGGTTACAAATCTTTATAGGGTTCGGGACAAACACAATTACTTAGCCCATTAAGGAAAATAACCTAAACAGACCTGCTTGGCCCAAGAAAATAACCAACCAAACTCGAGCCTTAGCCTATCAAGATAATTGAACAAACTAAAGGTTTGAGTTGTCAAGTCCAACCATGAACCGAGTCAAAACACAAAGCCATGAAACATTATCCTATGCTTAATCCCTGGTACAAACAAAAAGGGCAATTCATTAGTCCCTTCCACTGCAAAAGTTATTAGTTCCAGCCCATTCGAACTCTAAAAAACCTAACCCAAATCAGATATGGAAGCTCAAGGGCGTTAAGACCTATAAATCTAGGGCATGGGGCATTTAGTCTTTGAAATTTCACAACTGGGGCATGTTCCAAGGAATTTGTGAGTAAGGTCTGTCATCACCTTAAGGTCGATCCATCCCTATGTAAGGAATTGGTAACTCATTTTTAAAAAATTTTTGAATGAAAAGAGGCGAGTTATATCCTATACACTAACCTTTAAACACTTTGAGAGTTAAGAGACATCATGGTGAGGATATTTTGGACTCATTCCTTAAAGGAGGTCCATTTTGAAATTGATACGCAGACCGGAATGAAATTAGGCATTCATTTTCAAATCCCAAACACAATTATCCTTTGATAACCCCGTTGGACTGATCTGGAGTCATTTCAAATGTAAACCTTGTTAAGAACCACCCCACAATGGGGCAATTCGAAGTTAGGGTTATTGATTAGGAGAAAATGATAAAATTGATCTGTGCTTGCCCCAGTAATAACAATTCAAGGATAATTTTTGTTTTTGATAAATTGTTCTCTTTGAAGAAGAGCTAACATTTTTCCAAATACCCCAAAGGCCAGACATACCTTACCTAAGCCAATGCACTTTGAACCTATGGATTTAAGGCCTTGATTCATCTAAAGACAAAAACTTGACAAAAGAGATAGTTATTTTTGGGGAGAGAAAAGAAAGAAATGAAATGAAATGAAAAAATAAAAAAAAAATAAAAAAGAAAAAGAAAAAAACTAAGAAAAAGGAAAATGACGAAATACCCAACTATTGGGCTTGAGAAAATCCCCAATCAAAGATGGCTTAAGTTGCTAAAAAAACACAAGGCCTTGAATCCCATTCCTAACCAAAAACACAAAACCTCATATTCATTCAAGATCGTATTTTCAACCACAAACCAAAAACTCCATATTCAGCTCGAAATCATACTCCAAAAACCCTTTCTATCTACTCGATTCTCAAACACAATACCTCCCTACTCAAAGCTTTTCTAATTTTGAAGAATAATTTATTTAAGATAAAAATTACTTTTGAAACTGGGGCAAGCGCACATCTAGTTCATTCCTAAGGTTCTTGACTTGTACCCCTCGGTTAGATGAAAACACTTCTTCAAAAATTGGCCCTCTCAATTAACTTCTTTTGAAACCATTTGACCAAAAGCCAAATTTACAATACTGAACCCAAAAAGACCTAACAGATTGATCAGAGCGTATCACTTGCGAATTGGATTGTAATTTTTGGAATAGTAGTCAAAAGTGACGTCTAAACCAAGAGTGCGTAAGGAAGTCCTCTTCGACTAGACTAATCGTGAGTTACCTTTTCCTTACAAAATGAATGCTTAAGGCCTGTCCAAGAAGCTTATTGTTACAAACTAGGGTGGATATGAGATACCCTACATGATTATAGCGTTTGCCTTTTAAATAGGGATTTGTATCAGTTAGCAAACTTTCGAGGAAAAAGAAGGAAAAAAAAAAAAGACATGAAAAGGAGACAGAGAAAGTGGAGGCTTGTTACAAGTTTTTCCATTCATTTTCTAGTCTATCTCATTTATAATGGCAAAAATTTCAATTCATGTTATAAATAGTTTTCACCAGATCCTACGTTTGTAAATTTCTCAAGTTAAGAGTTTTTTTTTTTTTTTTTTCGAGTCAGCTATGTCTGAAGGGTGCTTACTCTCTATCAATTTTCTCAAGGATATAGCCAGCTCATAGAGCATTGTTCCTATCTATATCTTCTTTAACGCTTCAGCCAGTTCATAAAGTGTTATTCAGATTCATATTCTCATTTAAGGATCTAGCCAGCTCATAGAGTGCAATCCTAATCTAAAGTTTCTTAAGCTTCCGACTGGCTCCTGAAACACGGTCTCAATTTATAATCTCCCAAGGAGCTAGCTAACTCATAGAACATAGTCCCAATCTAAAGTTTCTAGCTGACTCCTAAAACAGTCCCAATTTATAATCTCTTAAGGAGCTAGCTAGCTCGTAAGTATAGTCCCAATTCGGAGTTTTACGGGCTTCCAGTCACCCAACTCACAAAATATTGCTCAAATTATAATCTTTTAGAGATTTAGCAAGCTCATGGAGCGCTACCCCAATTTAAAATTTTCTTCATATTTTTAGGTCTTAGCCAGGTCATGGGGCGCTTTGATCGCCTTAGTTAGTCAACTCATTAAGGGTACGATCAAGTTTTTTTTTTCATATTTTTAGGTCTTAGCCAGCTTGTGGGGCACTTTGACCGCCTTAGTTAGTCAGCTCATTAAGAGCATGATCAAGTTTTCTTCATATCTTTAGGTCTTAGCTAGCTCATGGGGCGCTTCGACCGCCTTGGTTAGTCAACTCATTAAGGGCACGACCAAGTTTTCTTCATATTTTTAGGTCTTAGCCAGCTCATGGGGCACTTCGACCGCCTTGGTTAGTCAGGTCATTAAGGGCATGACCAAGTTTTCTTCATATTTTTAGGTCTTAGCTAGCTCAAGGAGTGCTTCGACCGCCTTGGTTAGTCAGCTCATTAAGGGCACGATCAAGTTTTCTTCATATTTTCAGGTCTTAGCTAGCTCAAGGAGTGCTTCGACTGCCTTGGTTAGTGAGCTCATTAAGGGCACGATCAAGTTTTCTTCATATTTTTAGGTCTTAGTCAGCTCAAGGAGCGCTTTGACCACCTTGGTTAGTCTGCTCATTAAGTGCATGACCAAGTTTTCTTCATATCTTTAGGTCTTAGCCAGCTCATGGGGCGCTTCGACCGCTTTGGTTAGTCAGGTCATTAAGGGCACGACTAAGTTTTCTTCATATCTTTAGGTCTTAGCCAACTCATGGGGCGCTTCGATTGACTTGGTTTGTCAGCTCATTAAGGGTATGACCAAGTTTTCTTCATATCTTTAGGTCTTAACCAGCTCAAGGGGCGCTTTGACCGCCTTAGTTAGTCAGCTCATTAAGGGTACGATCAAGTTTTCTTCATATTTTTAGGTCTTAGTCAGCTCAAGGAGCGCTTTGACCACCTTGGTTAGTCAACTCATTAAGGGCACGACCAAGTTTTCTTTATATCTTTAGGTCTTAGCCAGCTCATGGGGCGCTTCGACCGCTTTGGTTAGTCAGGTCATTAAGGGCACGACTAAGTTTTCTTCATATCTTTAGGTCTTAGCCAACTCATGGGGCGCTTCGATTGACTTGGTTAGTCAGCTCATTAAGGGTATAACCAAGTTTTCTTCATATCTTTAGGTCTTAACCAGCTCAAGGGGCACTTTGACCGCCTTAGTTAGTCAGCTCATTAAGTGTACGATCAAGTTTTTTTTTTCATATTTTTAGGTCTTAGCCAGCTTGTGGGGTACTTTGACTGCCTTAGTTAGTCAGCTCATTAAAAGTACGATCAAGTTCTCTTCATATCTTGAGGTCTTAGCCAGCTCATGGGGCGCTTCGACCGCCTTGGTTAGTCAACTCATTAAGGGCACGACCAAGTTTTTTTCATATTTTTAGGTCTTAGCCAGCTCATGGGGTGCTTCGACCGCCTTAGTTAGTCAGCTCATTAAGGGCACGACCAAGTTTTCTTCATATCTTTAGGTCTTAGCCAGCTCAAGGGGCGCTTCGACCGCCTTGGTTAGTCAGCTCATTAAGGGCATGACCAAGTTTTCTTCATATTTTTAGGTCTTAGCCAGCTCATGGGGCGCTTCGACCGCCTTGATTAGTCAGCTCATTAAGGGCACGGCTAAGTTTTCTTCATATTTTTAGGTCTTAGCTAGCTCAAGGAGTGCTTCGACCGCCTTGGTTAGTCAGCTCATTAAGGGCACGATCAAGTTTTCTTCATATTTTTAGGTCTTAGTCAGCTCAAGGAGCGCTTTGACCGCCTTGGTTAGCTAGCACATCAAGGTACGACTAAGTTTTCTTCATTCTTTAGGTCTTAGCCAACTCAAGGGGCGCTTTGACCGCTTTGACCGCCTTGTTTAGTCAGCTCATCAGGGTACTACCAAGTTCTCATTATTCTTTTTAGGGGATTTTTGCCAACCCACAAAGACACTATCCTTCGTTATTCTTCGTTTCAAACTAACCCTTGTCAAGTGACTTAACGTTCGTTAGGATAGAGTTATCTTGAGGTAAAAACGGTGTCTCTTTTGTCTTTGTGGCAAAGTTTTGCTCAAATTTCACTACAAAGAGGGGCAGTTGTAGACACCTAATTTTTTCCCCTCTGAAGTCCTAATTTTTACTTTTACAAAAAGGGTCCTAATTCAAAAAAATAAAAAAAAACATAAAAATTAATAAAAGATAAAAAGATAATAAAAATTAACAAATAAAGAAAATACCAAAAAAAAAGAGAAAAGGAAAAATCATAAAAATTTCGTAGATTTTTAGAAAGTAATTTATATTAGGAATAATTAGTTTTAGTGTTAATTTTAGTTTTAGTTTAATTAAAAATTTTAGTTTAGGGATTCTGATAGTTTAAATATAATTTAATTGTAATGAATATCAAGACACAGACCAACAACTTAACGGATAAGTAACGGAGTATTTAGGTGGATTTAGTTAGAGGTTACGAATTTAAGTCTCAGTAAGCACCTATGTCTTTATTTTTCTAACTTTGCAGAAGCGAGACAAAAATCTATTTCATATCTAATCAAATCATATGAATATTAGTTAAATCAGATTTGAATTAAATTTAAATCCAATTTAATTAACGAATTAGATATAATTACATAAGATATGATATGATTGAGATTATATAAACATCCACACGCCTCCAGCAGCCAACACAATTAAACCCATCTATAGCCTACTGTCTAACCTACACACGCCTGCAGCAGTAACATAATTGAAAAAAGAGAAACAGAAACAAAAACAGCAGCTGGAACAGCAGCCCACAAAGCAGCAGAACAGTAGCCACACAGCAGCAAAACAACACACATCCTCAACAGCCCTTGACCGTCCAGCACTTGCCTGCGCTAATGGCAGTCCCCTACAATGCAATACCCCTAGACAGTCTAAACTCTATTACACATCTCAATACACTACCGAACAAGTCCACTGCATACTCTACTATCCATATCCTTACGTCTTTGCACTGTCAACGCACACATGAGCACGCCGCAATCTGCTATCCACATCTTCATGTCCTTGTACAGTCCACGCACATACAAGCACGCTTTAATCTGCTGTCCATGTCCTTACGTCCTTGCACTGTCCATGCACACACGAGCACGCCGCAATCTACTGTCCATGTCCTTAAGTCTTTGCACTGTCCACGTACATACGAGCAGGCCGCAATCTATTGTCTACGTTCTCACATCTTTGCATTGGTCGTGCTCCGTCATGTCGCAAGATTCGAAGGCTTTTATATAGTCCAATTTAGGCGAAACTCCAGATGAACATAACTCTAGAACAACGAGCCCCGACGTCGAATTGTACACTCCACAGTCCGATACCGTCGCTGCTTCGTCTATGCTATTATTGTGCAAAAACAAGCCAAGTTCAATTTTTCCAAATCTTAGTTTTCTTATTTTATTTCATTTACTTCATTATTTTATTTATTTATTATTATTATCATTATATTATTAGTTCCTTAGTTATTTGATGCAGTATATGTGTATATGACTATATTAGTTTAGGTGACTTATTAAAATTAATTTTTCATATATTAAGTAAGTTACGTAACATTACTAATCCATTTAGGTAGATAAGTGTTTAATAATAATAGAATATATATCTGTATATTAGTCTAGGAATTTTTAAGATTAGGATTTCTCGCTTAGAAAACCAATTTTTTTTTAGAAGTAAAAATTAACAAAAAGTCAATAAATTGTTTAGGCTATTACGACTTAGGACCCTTTACTTTTTTTTTGTTTTTTAAAAATAAACTAAATCAATTAAAACGTAAACTTGGACGGTTTTCAAAATTAAAAGAAATCAACACACTAAATTTTTTAGAAAGAACTACTATCATCTGATCCTGGCTAGCAGGTACGTAAGCACCTTTGGGGCGACGATAAAATCTGTAGAAACTTAGGTTCTTTTTTTTTCTTTTGATTTTTATTTATTTTTTAAATATTATAATTAGAAAAATGATCCTAATTTCGATAAATAATTAGTAGTACTCGTTAAGGGTTTAATAGGTTAGCCCCCGAATTCAGAACCCTCTAGTTCTTTATTAAAATTGAAACCAAAGACCGATAATTAAATCATAACCAACCCACCCAATTGGTTATGGTTTCTTTTCTTTTCCCGACTCCGGTCGGGTGGCAACTCCAAAAATTATTTTCAATAAAAAAAACCGGAATTTTTCAATTTCTTTAGTCGAGGATTAATATTAAACGGGTTAGGGTTTAGTATTAATCAGGAAATGAGAAATCAATTTTAAACAAAAATTGAAAAATCAGGCTTGACACTCCCAAACGTCAAGTCTTTTAGAAAAGTCCGATTAGAACACGTTCTCAAACCAGGATGGCCACTACTCAAGGAAATGACAGAGACCCCTGTGATCAATGATCCCTTTGAGTTGAGGTTCTGTTCCATAGAAAGGGCTATGGAAAAGATGGTAGAACAAATGAGCTTCTTAGCAGACAGCATTGCTTTGCTGAGAGCTATAGCACCAGCTAATGAAGAAAGCTCTAAGACCCGTTATGGGAAGAATACACATGCTCTTGAAGCAGAGCAAGAATATCAAAAAGACCCATTCAAATCAGAAGGAGTTTACCCGAAAGACAACCTGACCTTCGAACCTGATACATATGTGACCCTGAGACCTGTTGACCAAGGGCCTAGTACGGATAGCTTGAAAGAACTGGAAAAGAAATTAATACAATAGATAACTGAGAAGATGAAGGCACTTGTAGGGCATAATGGATTTGAACAGGCAGGGATCACAGAGTTTTTTGTATATGACATGGGATCATACCCTGAGAAGTTTAAGGTATCAGAATTTGAAAAGTATAACGGGACGGGTTACCCCAAGCTCCACACTAGGTTGTATGTTAAGAAGATGGGTAAGTATATTCACTATGATCTACTCATGGTACAGACATTCCAAGATAGTCTGACTGGACCAGCCCTGACTTAGTATGCCTAACTTGATTTGAATCAGATAAATACATGGGAGAAACTTGCTAGAGCATTTTATGAACAATATAAATTCAACGTAGAAGTAGCCCCAACTATGATGGACTTGGTTGCCTTACGGAATAAGAATAACGAGTCATTTAAAGAATACGCTCAAAGATGGAGGTTCTTAGTTGCAAGAATCTCTACTCCTACTACTGAAAAGGAGCTCACATCAGCCTTCACTAACACCTTGGAAAGGCTCTACTTCTCCCATCTCATCGAGCAAGCCTCATCCAGTTTTGCTAAAGTAGTAGCGGCAGGATGCAGGATCAAAAGCGCTGTCTCTTCCAATAAGTTGCAAGAGCCAGCAGATAGAAGACCACCAGTGTCATCATCTAGTCCTAGACCAACCGGCAGCAAGCCTAAAGAATTTACGATCGGCATGGTAAATTCAAATACCAGACTCAACGCTCAAGTCGCTTTCAGGACGAATCCTCCTTCCACTCAACAACAGTTCAGAGACCAGTTTCAAACTAACAGGACTTATAAACAATTTACCAAGATACCGATCCCTTTAAGTCAAGTCTTCGAGAAGTTGAGAAGGGATAATTTGATACGGTATGAACTTTCTAGCGATCGATACCGACCAAGAATCTTTGACCCTATAGTAAAGTGTATATATCACTGTGGAAAAGTAGGGCATTCGACTGATGCATGCTGGAGACTGAGGAATAAGATTCAGGACTTGATAGATGAAGGGACAGTACAGTTGGATTTTGTGAAGCCTCGATTCCTAACGTTAACAATAATCCCTTACCTAACCACAGGCCGATGATTGGTATGATTTTTTATGATTGTGCTGTCAACGTCATTGGTTCAGATAAGAAGCCTAAGGTTTTTGAGTTTTATACTGGAAACCAGACTCCAAAAGTGAAGAAGTACACATTTCACATAAACATTGCCACAAAAAATTTACAAGGCTGCTCCATGCAACTATCAACTAGTAAATTAGGAAAATTCAGGTCCTCTGGTTGGGGGCATTACTTGATCGGGAAATATTTATCACCTGAGAGAGGAGCATGGGAGGAAGGTCATACTGGTAGAATCAAACGATAAGACAGTTGCCGAATGCGTTGAAGGGCTATCAGCTTTTACCAAAATGATCAAGTCGAGTGAGTATAAGATCATGGATCAACTCAATAAGACTCTTGCATAAATATCATTGATGAGCTTGTTAATCACATCTAAACCACACAGGGAGGCTCTGTTTCGTACTTTAAATGAGGTAAAGGTCCCTTGTGAAATTTCAACTAAGAAGATGAGACTAGTTACTAATTCTGTCCTCACAATGGATCAGATTTCTTTTTCAATAGAAGAATTAGGCGAGGAAGGGAACAAACATACAAAGCCACTCTTTATCATGGTAAGAAGTAACAACATAGTTATCACTAGGGTGCTCATTGACAATGGATCATCGTTGCACGTTTGCCCACTTGCCACCTTGGATTTGCTGGGCATCGACACGTCTGCAATTAAGCCTTCTTCCACAACAATTAGGGCCTTTGATGGTTCCAGAAGAGAGATTATAGGGGAAATTGATTTATCCGTGAGTATTGGCCTTCAGTACTTTACTATTCGATTCCAAGTCATGGACATTCCAAGATCTTTTAATCCACTCTTAGGAAGACCTTGGATTCATACAGTAGGGGCCATACCCTTGAGCTAGCACCAAAAGTTGAAATTTATCATAGATGGCCAGGTGATTACAATTTTGAGAGATCAAGATTGTGAAATCTACAAGGAGATGGCTATACCCTACATAGGAAGTGAGGGACAAGAAGAGCTAGGTTTACAAATGTTTGAAGAAGTGAACATGATCACCGGTCCTAACAGAGAAGATGATAAAAGAATGGAATTCAAGGAAGGCCAGATCGACACCTATAGCCTTGGTTACAATCCTACCCCAGTAGAAGAATTCCAGAAGAAACAAGCGAGGGGCAAGAGAGGTAACAGATTATACGATGCCTCGATGACCTTTCCATCGCTAGTTAAGACATTCATGTGGGAAGAGACTCAAGCCTGGGAATCTGGCAAAGAAGGATCAACAAACTCGCCATACAAGTTCCAGCATCAGTTGAATAACTAGTTCTCCATCCTGGTGAATAGCAACAAGTCTTCCTTAGGGTAAAGGGGTGACCAGTAGTTAGTATTTTCTAAATTTTTATTTTTAATAGTCATCGTTTCAAATGTACCGTCGAACCTTTCGTTCAAAATTAGTTAGGCCTTTATCTCATTTGAGACCTACTTCCATTCATTCAATGAAATCTTAGTTCGTTTCTTTTCTATATTACGTTTTTTATCTCTTTTAATTACATACACTTTTCTTTATGTATTCTCATTCAGATCCAATAAACTAAGCGAAAACCAGGATTACCTCGCGCAGGTAGAAAATGAGAATATCAATATCGCTTCCGGCCCTATTGGGTTAGTCGTCAGGAGCAATTTCAATAACCATAGTAATATACAAGAGGAATGGCAAAAACATGAACTGGGTAAAATCACTATTAATGAACCAATTGAGACAATTAATGTAGGGAATGAAGAAAATCCTAAGAATCTAAAAATTAGGGCAATTTTAAAAGAGAAACAAAAAACAAAAATGATTGCGTTATTAGCCGAATATCAAGATGTGTTCGCTTGGTCGTATGAAGATATGCCTAGGTTGGAGTTGTCGATTGTAGCCCATCGTTTACCCACACACAAAGACGCCAAACCAAAAAAGCAAAATTTAAGGAGATTTCGACCTGACATCTTGCTGAAAATTAAAGAAGAAGTGAAGAAACTACTAAAAGTTAGATTCATTGAAGTGTCAGATTACCCGGAATGGGTAGCTAATGTTGTTCTAGTAATTAAGAAGAATGGAAAAGTCAAAGTGTGTGTAGACTTTTGAGATCTCAACCAGGCAACACCTAAAGATAATTTTCCATTGCCTCACATTGATGTCTTAGTGGATAATACGGCCGGAAATCATCTATTCTCTTTTATAGATGGTTTTTCAGGATATAATCAGATTCAGATGTCCGAAGAAGATAAGACAAAAATGACTTTCCTTACAACTTAGGGAATATTTTGCTATAAGGTAATGCCGTTTGGGCTTAAGAATGCAGGCGTATCATATCAGAGGGCCATGGTTGCAATTTTTCATGATATGATGCATAAAAAAAAGAAGTGTATGTTGATGATATGATTGCAAAATCCAACGAAGAGGAAGAACACTTAGAAAACCTGAGGAAGTTGTTTGATAGACTGAGAAAGTACCACTTGAAGTTGAATCCGGAGAAATGTACCTTTGGTGTGATGTCAGGAAAATTGTTAGGATTCATAATTAGCCAAAGAGGTATTGAAGTCAATCCTGATAAAGCCAAAGCCATAATTGACATGCCTCCTCCACAAACACTCAAGGAAGTGCGAGGATTGCTGGGGTGTTTAAATTACATAGCCTAATTCATATCACAGTTAACAGACAAATGTCGCATACCTCATGAAACCTCAAGTGTTAGTAGCTCCTAAACCTGGAAAGCCGTTGTTCTTATACCTGACCATAATGCTCGAATTCATACGATCCGTGCTTAGCCAGAAGGATGAAAAAGGGAGAGAGCGAGTCATTTACTATCTCAGTAAGAAGTTCACAGAAGGGGAGCAGAAATACTCAGAAGCCAAAAGAACCTGTTGTACATTGGTCTGGGTCATGCATCGACTCAAACAATATACACTTTATTATCAAATTGAGTTGATAACACAATACGATCTTTTGAAATACTTGGCTGAAAAACCGGCTCTCATTGGTAGAGTTTCGAAGTGGCAAATGTTGCTAACAGAATTTGACATTAAGTATGTAAGCCAAAGTTCAGTCAAGGGGCAAGCTTTAGTGGATCAATTAGCAAAGAACCCTTTTAAGGATACCCTTCAAGAAGCACGGGTTGAGTTTCCTGATAAAAGTATCCTGGTAGCAGGAAATGTTTCTGATTGTGAAGTAGACGAAAAATCTTCAAGGTGGAAATTGTTCTTTAACGGAGCAACTAATGTGTCCGAATGTGAAGTAGGGGCAATTCTGGTATAGCTTAAAGGTATATAATTTCCAATGGCGATGAGACTGACTTTCCCATGTACCAATAATATTGCAGAATACGAGGCATGTATTTTAGGACTCAAAATTGCATTGTTTAAGGAGATATGAGAATTACAGGTATATGGAGATTCTTTGTTGATCATAGGCCAAGCTCAGGATGAGTATAAGATGAAAGACCCTAAATTAGTACCTTATCGCCAACACCTGGCCAAGTTGATAACTAAGTTCGAAAAAATTAGATTTGTGTACGTACCAAGGGTTCAAAACTAATTTGTTGATGCTCTTGCTACTTTAGCATCAATGATCCAGATATCGAGAGGAGTAGAGATTCAACCACTTAAAATTGAAATTGAAGAAAAACCCGCTTTTTGTTTGGCAATGGAAAGTTCATGTGACGCAAAGCCTTAGTATCATAATATCAAAATGTTTCTACAACATGGTACGTACCCCGAAGGAGTAGAGAGGAAGGACAAAAAGTTAATTAGAAGATTGGCGGCTCAATACTTAATAAGTGATTCTACGCTATACTGACGATCATTTGACGATACGCTTTTACGCTGTATAGATGGGAAAGAGGCAGAGACGCTAATGAAAGAAGTGCACGAGGGAGTATGTGGCCCCCACATGAATGGCTACATGCTTGCCAAGAAAATCATGAGGATAGGATATTACTGGTTAACTGTACAAGCGGATTGTATCGGACATGTTAGATGCTGCCATTTGCGCCAAATCTATGCGAACAAGATAAATGCTTCACCTCAAGAATTGCATACATTATTAGCACCATAGCCTTTTTCGATGTGGGGAATAGATATCATTGGCCCGATCACTCCAAAGGCATCTAACGGGCACCGATTTATATTAGTAGCTATTGATTATTTCACTAAGTGGGTTGAAGCCTCATCCTACTCTAGTGTGACGAAGGGAATAGTGGTCAAGTTTATCAGGAGAGACATACTGGCTCGGTATGGTACGTTAGAGACAATTATTATTGACAATGGTATGAATCTGAATAATAAATTGATGTTCGAGTTATGCCGACACTTTAGGATCATTCATAGAAATTATACTCCTTATCGGCCCCAATTGAATGGAGCCATGGAAGCAGCCAATAAGAACATCAAAAGAATTATTGAGAAGATGACCATTATGTATCGAGATTGGCATAAGATGTTACCATTTGCACTCATGGCCTATCGAACTTCTATCAGAACATCAATAGGGGCAACCCCCTACTCATTGGTATATGGAATGGAGGCTGTACTCCCAATGGAAGTTGAGATCCCATCTCTTAGAATATTTTCGGAAACTCAGTTAGATGAGGCTGATTGGGTAAAGAAGCATGTTGAGCAGTTGAACCTAATTGATGAAAAGAAGCTGGCAGCTTTGTGGCACAACATTTGCTATCAACAACGAATGGCTAGGGCTTTGAATAAAAAAGTACGACCCTGAAATTTTGAGCAAGGAGATATAGTGTTGAGGAAGACGTTGCCTAAAACAACTGATTCAACAGGGAAGTTTGCTCCAAACTATAAAGGGCCTTACATTGTGAAGAAAGTATTGCTAGGAGGAGCTATTATCTTGTCTCAAATGGATGGTCTAGACTTGAAGGACCCAGTAAACGCTGACGCATTGAAGATGTACTGTCCTTGAACATCAATGAAATTTTTGTTCAGATTATGAAATCGCCACAATCTTACTATTACTATGGTCTCATTTTCTTTTTCTATATGCAAAGTTGGTATTCTTAGTAATCGTTATTATTGGATAATATCCTTAGCCCTTTTTCTTGTTCTACTAAAAGACCTCACTTCTTGCTCTATCCTCTACCCAAATAAATCTTACACACAAGAAGTACAAGAAAAATAAACACTTAACTTGAAGCGATGACTATTGATGAAAATTCTTTTAATACTTTATTGTGGCTAACCCCTCAAGAAAGGGAGACTTGTTTCCTATTTTTCAAGACAGGGCCATGATCGAAAAGAGTAACATATGGTACATAAGTAAAAACTCGCTTGAGAACAGATGCTTATACGAAAAGCCGATGTTTGGACTGGAAGTTCAATACAGGACATCTTTGTTCGAGAAATGAATATGTTTTACATTCATTTTAGGTTTAAGTTGCTTTCAAAAAAAAAAAGAGAGAGAGAGAAAAATAGAGAAAAGAAAGGAAAAGAAAAAAAAAAGAAGAAAGAAAAAGAAAAAGAAACAGAGGGGGTTTAGAAAGAGATGAAAGAAGAAACAAGAACAAGAACAGGAACAAGAAAAGGCAATGGTAAGGGTCAGAATTGTTGGTTCTAATCGGACTGCTCAATAAGACATTAGACTACTTGGGAGCTATCATTGAAACTAGATAAGTGGTTCTAAGCTTGATAAAACATTGCATTGGCAACTGGTTTCCCCCTACGAATGATAGCTTGTTTTCCAAAAACAATTTCTTAGCAAGTCAGCCATCTCGTAGAGTATGGTCACAATCCAAAGTTCCTTAGACTCCCAGTTGTCTGACTCACAGAACGTTACCCAACTCAAAATTCCTTCAAGGGATTTAGCAAGCTCTGGAAGCGCTATCCCAATTACAAGTTTTCCTTATTTTTAGGTCTTAGCCAGCTTAAAGGGCGCTTTGACCACCTTGGTTAGTCAACTCATCAGGGCACGACTAAGTTTCTTCATTTTTAGGTCTTAGCCAGCTCAAAGGGCGCTTTGACCGCCTTGGTTAGTCAGCTCATCAGGGCATGACCAAGTTTCCTCATGTTTTTAGGTCTTAGCTAGCTCAAAGGGCATTTTAATCGCCTTGGTTAGTCAGCTCATCAGGGCACAACCAAGTTTTCCTTGTTTTTAGGTCTTAGCCAACTCAAAGGGCACTTTAACCACTATGGTTAATCAGCTCATCAGGGTACAACCAAGTTTTCCTTGTTTTTAGGTCTTATCCAGCTCAAAGGGCGCTTTGACCGCCTTGGTTAGTCAGCTCATCGAGGCACAACCAAGTTTTCCTTGTTTTTAGGTCTTAGCCAGCTCAAAGGGCACTTTGATTGCTTTGGTTAGTCAGCTTATTAGGGCACGACCAAGTTTCTTCATTTTTAGGTTTTAGACAACTCAAAGGGCGCTTTAACCACCTTAGTTAGTCAGCTCATCAGGGTACAACCAAGTTTTCCTTATTTTTAGGTCTTAGCCAGCTTAAAGAGCGCTTTGACCGCCTTGTTTAATCAGCTCATAAGGGTACGACCAAGTTTCCTCATGTTTTTAGGTCTTAGCTAGCTCAAAGGGTGCTTTAACCGCTTTAGTTAGTCAACTCATCAGGGCATGACCAAGTTTCTTCATTTTTAGGTCTTAGCCAGCTCAAAGAGCGCTTTGACCGCCTTGGTTAGTCAGCTTATCAGGGTACGATTAAGCTTTCCTCATCTTTAGATCTTAGCCAGCTCAAAGGGAGCTTTGACCACCTTGGTTAGTCAGCTCATTACGGTACGACCAAGTTCTCATTATTCTTTTTAGGGATTTTTGCCAACTCACAAAGGGGCTACCCCTCGCTATTTTTTGTTTCAAATTAACTCTCGTCAAGTGACTTAACGTTCCTTAGGATAGAGTCGTCCCGAGGCAAAAATGGTGTCTCTTTTGTTTTTGTGGCAAAGTTTTGCTCAACATTCACCACAAAGAGGGACAGCTATAGACACCTAATTTTTGCTCATTTGTAATCCTAATTTATTATTATTATTTGATTTTATTTTATTTTACAAAAAGGGTCTTAATTCAAAAATAAAAATAATAATAAAATAAAAGATAAAAATACCAAAAAAATAATAATAAAAGAAAAAATTATAAAGAGTTTTGTAAATTTTTAAGAAGTAACTTATATTAGGAACAAATAGTTTTAGTTTAAGTTAGTACAAATAATTATTTTAGGAAACCGAGTAGTTTAAGTACAATTTAATTGTACTGAATGTCAAGGCACAAGCCAATGGCCTAACAGATAAGATTGGAGTATTTAGATTGGATTTAATTTGAGGTCTTGGGTTCGAGTCTCAGCAGGCACTTATGTCTTCATATCTAATTAAATCATTTGAATTTAGTTTGATCTTATTAAATTAGATTTAAATTAATTTGGATCTAGTTTGATTGTTATCGAATTAGATACAATAGATATAACTAAATATGATTTGATTTGAACCTTAAAAACACACATACACATACATAAAAAAAGAAAAGACACAACAGAAAAAAGGATTACCTTCACACAGCAATAATTCAGTGACTACACAGCGACAACAACACTTCCACACCAATCCGTAGCGTTCGCATCTGACTTACTTTCATATTGATTACGTCCACGCTAACAAATATCGCCATCTTCAGCAGTACGCTCCATCAAGGCACTGCACCCCCACCGACCACACTCCATTGTAACGATCTAACATGAGCACAGTACACTGGCAAATGTCACTACACATATCGCACGTCAGCACGCCTAAAGTTGACGACCTACCCAGTCCACACACGCCCCTCCATCCTCCTCGTCCAAGCAGTAGATACGGATACAGATCACACCGATAGTTGTCGCATTCACGAGCTACATAATCTTCAACCGCTGCAAGTTTTTACACATCGCACGGCTATAACTCGCGACAAACCAAGCACAACATGGATACATGGATCCAATTTCCAATTAGCTCCAACCAACGACCGCCCTTCCACACTATTACTATGCGCTATAACGAGAACCCCAAACTCCTGCACGAATTGCAAACACAGCACTCTAATCAGCAACAGTGCACGTCCACTTATCCAACAAACAGCATTGCAATGGACAGTAAGTTCAGGTTCGGCTATGTTTGGTTCTTTCAATTTTTTTTTATTTTATTTATATTATATTATACTATATTATCTTATATCATATTTTATTGTTATTAGAACCTTAAGTGATTTAGCATATTCTATGAAAATAATAATAATTTAGGTTATTTCTTGGCATTAATTTTCTTTGTAATAAATTAGATATACTATATTGATTTAAGTAAATGTTTATTTAATAAGTAGTAACATGGATATAAAGATATATAGATATTAGATAAGCGATTGTTAAGATTAGTTTTATGTTATTACTATTTATAAGTTCACATAATATAAAATACATAAATATGTTAATTTAAGAGTTTTTGTATTATATCTTATATAGGTGTATTATATGGAATTATTTTATTTCGATAGATCGTTATATATAACACATAAAAATATAATATATGAATAAGTTAGTATAGGGATTTTAGTATTAGTTCTTATATAAGAGCATTATATAGAATTGGTTCATTTTGGTAGATAGTTATAGAAATTGTTAGGATTGGTTATCTTTGTTAAGATTTGATCTTGTTTAAAGAGTTGTCATATAGAAATTTTTTTTAATAAAAAAATCCTTTTAAAAATTTTTTTAGGACTTTTAGTGAATTTTTTATAAAATAACAATACTCAAGTGTTAGGATTATTTAGATTTTTTTAAATAAACCGAATAAATAAAAAATGTAAACTTAGTCAGTTTTCAAAAATTAAAATCAATCAACACATTAAAGATTTTTCAGAAAAAACTACGATCGTCTGATTTCAGCTAGCGGGTACGTAGTCACTTTCGGGGCGATAATAAAATATGTAAAAACTCATGTTCTTTTTCTTTTATTTATTTTTTAAATATTATACTTAGAAGAATAATCCTAATTTTGGTAAATAGATAGTGGTACCCGTTAAGGTTTAATAGGTTAGTCCCCCAAATTCGGAACCCTCTAGTTCTTCATTCAAATTAAAATCAAAGACCGGTAGCCAAATCGTAATCAATTCATCCAATTGGTTACAGTTTCTCTTTTATTTTCCCGACTTCGGTCAGGTGGCGACTCCAAAAATTTTTCTAAATAAAAAACTAGAGTTTTCCATTTTCTTAAGTCGAGGATTAATATTAAATGGGTTAGGATTTATTACTAATCAGAAATGGGGAATTCAATTTTAAATAGGAATTCAAAAAATTAGCCTCGACACTATGTATATATCCGTGTTACATATAATTATAGTTGTATAATTATGTTTCTAACATGTCTTTTTTTTTTTAAGATATATCTCTTATTTATTTGTATGAATTCAACACATATTATATATGATTATGCAATTTCGAATTAATTTACAGGTATAATTATTATTTATACCAGGTATACTTATAAAAATACATATATATTTATAGTAAATTATAATATATTATCTTGTTTTATAACTTAATTAACTTATTTTTAAGTTCTCGTCGTATTCTGAGCTAGATTTTAAGAGTGTCGATCACATTTATACTATATTGAATAATCTCACTTCTAAGGACAAAATTAAACTTTGGGGTTATTATTTTTAAAATCTAGCTTCACAAGTCACTTCAACTAACTTTCCTATCTTAGTCATAAAATTTTAACTCAATCGGATAACTTTTTCCCAAAGACCCTAAATGTAGGCTCAATTACCCTAAATGCGATTTTAGGAGCTTACATTTCTACCCCCTTAAGAAAGTTTTGTCCTAAAAACTTTTACTCTAAACATAATAACTACTTATTTTCAGATAACAAGCTATTACTTACCTTTTTCTTTAAAGAGTGGGTAACGAATTTGCATTACTGACTTTAGTTCCCAAGTTAACTCTACCATTAGATTATTACCCCATTGAACTTTCATGTACTTTACTTCTCAATTTTTTTAACTTTTGAATTCAACTTTCCAAGATCTTAATCGGCCTTTCTTCAACTGTATAATCCTCTTGTAAGTCCGCTGGTTTCACTTCTATGGTTATATCTAGGTTCTTTACAAACTTTCATAACATTGACACATGAAATACGTCATGATATCCAGCTAAACTTTGTGGTAAAGCAATTTAGTACACAACATTCCCGATTCTTTCTAAGACTTCAAAAGGTCCAATGTATTGGGGACTTAGCTTTCCCGTAGTACCGAAATGCTTAAACCCTTTAAATGGACTTATCTTTACATATACATAATCTCCTATCGCAAATTCTATAGGTTTTCTTGTCAAATCTACCCAACTTTTATATCAATCTTGCGCTGCTTTCATCCTTTGTCATATTATCTTAACTTTATCATCATTTTTCTAAGCATATTAGGTTCTATCATTGCATATTCGTCATTCTCCCAATACAATAGTGATCAACATTTTCTTCCATACGAAGCTTCATATGGTGCCATTTGAATTGTTGCCTAATAACTATTGTTATAAGCAAATTCTACCAATGGCAAATACTGATCCTAATCACCATTGAAGTCCAGAATATAGCCTCTCAACATATCCTGATGTAATTGAATAATTCTTTCTGATTGTCCATCTGTCTGAGGATGATAGGTCAAGCTGAATTGCAATTTAGTTCCTAAAGATCGATATAAGTTTTCTCAGAATTTTGATACAAATTGACTATTTCTATTTGATACAATACTTATGGGCATACCATGTTGTCTAACAATCTCTCTAATACACAGTCATGCCAACTTTTCCACTAAATCACCAGTCTAATAAGGTAAGAAATAAATACACTTCGTCAACCTATTTACCATAACTCATATTAAATCATGACCTAATCTTATCCTTGAGAGTCCTATTACAAAAACCATTGTAATATGATCCTACCTCCATGGAGGTATTTCTAATAGTTGTAGTAAACTACTGGGTCTCTGATGTTCCGCTTTCACTTGTTGGCATGTATTACACCCAGCAACATATTGGGTTTCATCCTTTTTCATGCCTTTCCAATAAACAATGATTTCAAACCGTAGTACCTCTTATTCCCACTAGGATGCGATTTGTAACCCATGTCATGTGCTTCAGTCATTATTTCATTCCTCAACTTTGAGTCACTAGGCACACAGACTCCATTATTATATTTTAACACACCTTCAACATCAATTTTAAAGTCAGGTACATCACCTGTATTCAATTTTTCTTTAATCTCTTCTAATATTAGATCCACATCTTGTTGAATCTTAATTATTTATATTAGGGTTGGTTGTACTACTGAATTCATCAATGTCATGTCATCTAAATTCAATCTCCAACTTTTCAAATTCCTTAATCAATTCTCGTTGAGTAGTAAGTAACAAGGCCACTAGTTCATAATTCTTGTGACTCAACACATCTGCTACAACGTTAGCTTTGCCAGGATGATAATTTGTGGTCAAGTCATAATCTTTGATTAACTCTAACCAACGTCTATCTCAAGTTCAACTCCTTCTAAGTAAAGATAGTTCAAACTTTTATGATTTGTGTATATCTCACAATGTTACCCATATAAATAATGTATCCAAATCTTCAAAGCAAATACTATGGCTGCTAATTCTAAATCATGAATTAGATAATTCCTCTCATGAGGCCTTAATTGCTTGGATGAATATGTTACCACTTTTCTATCTTCTATCAACACATATCTCAGTCCATTCTTGAAAGCATCACTATATACACAATAGCATTTACTAAGATCTAGCAAAATAAGTATTGGCGTTGAAATTAAATGATCCTTCAATTCCTGGAAACATTGTTCACATTCATCACTCCATTCAAACTTAACATCCTTCTACATCAATTAAGTCAAAGGCTTAGCTATTTTTGAGAAATCTTTTATAAATCGCCTATAATATCCTGTCATTCTAAGAAAACTTCTTATTGTCGTTACATTAGTTGATTGTTTCTATTCAACCACTACTTTGAAGGCTTAGCTATTTTTGAGAAATCTTTTATAAATCGCCTATAATATCCTGTCATTCTAAGAAAACTTCTTATTGTCGTTATAGTAGTTGATTGTTTTTATTCAACCACTACTTTGACTTTTTCGAGATCCACTAAAATTCCATTGCCTGACACAATATATCTTAAAAATGATATTCTATCTAGCCAGAATTCACACTTACTCAATTTAGCATACAATTGATTATCTCTCAACTTGTGCAAGGCCAAATGCAAATGATCAGCATGATCCTCCTTAGTCTTGGAATAAATTAAAATATCATCAATGAATACCATAACAAATTTATCCAAGTAAGATTGATTGATCCAATTTATCAAATCCATAAACACAACTAGTGTATTCGTTAAACCAAAAGGCATTACTATAAACTCGTAGTGCCTATATCTAGTTCGAAAAGCTATCTTTAATACATCTTTTGTCTTAATTCGTAATTGATGATATCCAGATCTTAAATCAATCTATGAAAATACACTAGTGCCATGTAGTTGATCAAATCAATCATTGATCTTGGGTAATGGGTATTTATTTTTAATAGTCACTTTATTTATCTCTCAATGATTAATACACAACCTCATGGTTTCATCTTTCTTTTTCACAAATAACATCGGCACTCCCTAAGGAGATATACTAAGTGTAATCCTTTATCCAATAACTCCTATAGTTGCTTCTTTAACTCTTGAAATTCTATCGATGACATTTAGTATGGAGCTTTAGACATTGGTTCTATTTCTAGCACCAATTCTATAGAAAAATCTAACTTTTGTTGTGGTACTAATCCATGTAATTCTTCCAAAAAGATATTAGGAAATTCACTTACCACCGGCATTTTTGATACTTTTGGGGTTTCCCTCTTTCCTTCTATAGCAAATATCTAACTGAATTGTCATTCTTCTGTAATTTCATTCACTTACTTCAACAACTAATAATCTCAAACTTCACTCACCCATTTTTCCTTGAAATATGATCTCTTCGCTCACCCCTTTTTCCTTGAAAAATGACCTTACTCTCATCCAAGATTATGTTCTTATTTTGACAATCCACTTTGGCTCTTTATTTGGATAACTAATCTATTCCCACAATAACATCATACCCCTTAATTGGTACTATGAGTTTTATTGAGAATTTTTGTCCTTGAATTTTCAATTGTCCATCATCTACTATTTCCTATGTTAACACTTGGTCTCCTGTAGATGTTCTTATTCTATATGTGGATTTAACTTCATTTGTCTTAATTTCATTTCTCGAGATAAACTCCCGACTACTAAATGAATGTGACGCTCCAGTGTTAAATAATGCATAAGTAGTTCATCCATTTACAAGTATGTTTCCTAAAACTATTATTATTACTATAGTTATCTATCACTTAAGTACCATACTTAAGTTACGTATTTTCACAATTCTTAATACTATCTACTTATACAAAATTTACAATCAATCCATGGGTAAGTAAAAGTTACAAGTTAGTTTACGTGCCTATTACTAAGCTTTGGTCAGTTCCATTGATATCCATGTCGTCATCTAAGCCATCATGAAAGTATTCTTCCATCCACTCATTAAAATCCCCAGTATCCTCTTCTATACCGAGGATTGCAAACACTTGAGCTAGTACAACAGTTATCTCTACTTCTCTAAATTTCTTACCTCTTTGTCCAACTTGACAACAATATCTTGAGAAATATCTTGCCATTCCATACTTGTAGCACTTCACTATTTTCATCTTTAGATAGTCTCTTGACATATGATTTAGATCACCACACAAAAAACATTTACCCCTTAATTGAAGGCATTTCTTAGGGAAATGCTGTGCTTCACACTTCCAGCATCTCACATATCTCACCTCATCATAAAAACTAAATCCAATCCTATTTGAAGTAAGGTCATTAGTCACAAAAGCTAACTTCTTTCCTTTCCAACCTCAGTTATTATTTGCACCATTAAGAAAAAGATCCTTCTTCAACTCCTGATTATCCCCGTATGACTCAGGTACATATTGCAATAACCTATTAAATTCATTCTCATATTGTGTCACACTCATAGTGCCTTTCTTTATTTCTATTAACTATTGAGTCATCTAATTTTACATATTGACAGGGAAATATTCTCTCTTAAGTGCCTCTTGAAATACTTGCCATGTAATAGGACTAGGCATTGTTCATACTATCGAGTCCCACCAGACTCATGCTCCCATCTTTAATAAGAACATCCCATAAGAGACTTTTTGATTTTCAAGAATCTTAAACACCTCAAAACTGCACTCAATTTGAGATAACCAATCATCGACCAAGGTAGGCTTACCCATTTCACCTTCTAAATACCGATTTGATTTCATAAACTTAGGAATTTGACTTATATCTTAAGGTCAAATTCCTCTAGGTTCAGCCTTTTGTGGCCTTTAGTAGACTACATTTCCACTTGTGATCAAATGCTGGATTAAAACTCCTTACTGTTGGATCATGGTATTCATATTAGCCAACATTTGTCCAAATTGAGGTGGGTCCATCATGTTCGGAGCAAGTAGTGGTATATCAATTTTAGGTGGTTCTAGTGGATTAAGAGGGTTAGAAGGTGGTACTTCTCGTTTAAGTCGGTTATTTCCATTTCTGTTTATATTTGCTTCTCTACCATAATCAGATTTACAAGTCATTAATTATTAGCCCTATACTTACAATATGTATACCGAAAGTTAATACTTGATCTAAGGGACTTGTATTCACATATAGATCAATCATCCTTTGTATATGTAATATATAGCTATAAATTCTTCAGCAAGGATTTTAATCAATATAAAACTTATAATATTTCATTCCTATATATAAAACAATGATTTTCATATTCTATCATAGGCTCAAATACACCTGTACATCATAAACTCCTATAAATTTCCTATAAGCACTGCTCATATGCGTATATCATATAGATGCTGAATAATAAAAACATGTTATACTTTGGTATGTTTATATCAATACATAAGATAGTTAGACTTTACATTCAAAAGATTACATCACTTTATTTACAACATCGGATTGCACATCTAATTACTTATTTACATCACTTTCATCTATAAAAGAGTTTATTTACATCATTCACACATTTAGTAACAAAAACATTAAAAGTATAGAAATTACATTCAAAAAGTCAAAAGTACATCAAAAGTTACTAGGGGACCTAGGTATGTCAAAACAACTAAGTCAGACGATATCAAAAGCCCTAATATGTTTTCTCACCATCTTCTCAAATTTTCAGTTACTTGAACTTGTTGAAGTTGTTGCATCTCTAAAAGGAAACCAGCCATTCTCTCCATTCCCTTTAGAACTTGAGCTTATCTCCACTATGATATGAGTGTCTAGTATAACAACCACTTCATGCACCTCACTTCTACTATCTTATGCTCCATTTTCAAAACTAGCTTTTGCTTCAACCTCTACTTCCTCTAGATCCTCCTCAAGATCTTCATCATCATCTAACCCTATATTTGGCTAAGTATCTTGAGGTGGATTCTCATGTGGTATCATAAGGGGTTCAAGCTCTTGAGGTTGCAATGGTACTTCTATACTTACGGTTTCATCTATAGGATATTTGGGAAACCAGTCAACCACACCAAGAGGATAGTTTATAAGGATATGTAAAACACCTGGTGGTACTTGATCAAAACCTGAAACATAATCCTTATCTACCTCTACTAAAGCTGAAAAGTACAGTATAGGAATCATTACATTTAACATCCCGTTTTCTCGAAAATACATCTTCTCATAAGCAGTTAATGTGAACTGTAACCAAGAATAGACAAGGCCAGTCACTGAATAGGTCCAAGCTTATAGAAAGCTTGAAAAGGGGTAATGGGGAAAGGTACGAAAGGGTAAAGAAATGAAGAGTAAAAACAATAAGCAAAACCTACGAATAGCTCCAAAGGATATGACGTACCAATGGAACTTTCGAAGACTCACGACACAATTCGATATGATGCACAAATTGGTTCAATGAGGTTACTTGCCACCTAACCATACTTAAAGGAAAGGATAAGAGTAATGCTAAAAGTAAAAATAGTGTTTACGTAAGGAAGAAAAGTACTCAATTGTATCGAAGGTAATTTGATCTCCTACAACTATAAGTACAAGGGTATTTATACCCGTAAGTTAGGGTAACTTACCCAAAAGGAAAAAGACAATAAGGACATTTCCTAAAGAAGCAATGTATATGAGACAAAAGGGTAAAAATAAATATACAAGGAAAAAAATCATTGGTGCTACAAATTCTACATATGGTACTATACATGTGGTGATACTGCATTGACAAGGTTGTTAAGAGATGTGGACAAAAAGTACAGACAGATGGGTTTGTCCGAGTAAGGATGGCTTAGTCAATCCGATCTTTCTCTCTCGGCTTCTCGACAAGGAAGATGTCGAGTAATTGGTCAACTTAGCAATAGAGAGTAATCATCAACTCGGCATACCATAGAATAATAGGCAGTCATATGGTACGACATTAGAGGTGACTTGGAAGGAAGCACTCGACCTCGCAAGGAAGCACTCGGCCTCGGTAGGCGTTAGTTGGAACTTAAGGATTCTTCATGCCAACCCCTTTAGTCTTCGAGCTCGGCTGTAAGTTAGGGGCCTTGTAGCTTAATTCCTATCAAGCAGCTATGGCAGTATATTCATCATATACAAGTCCTAACTCATCCTTCGTTGTTCTCCAATCATCTTGCATACTAAAGACATCTTACTCTTACAAATTTCGATAATCTCATTGATTGTATAAAACATCCTCTAATCAGCTATGTCTAGTGACAACTTCTACATCCGAAACATATACTCGATAGGTGTCACATCCTCTTCCCATTCAAAATTCTACCATGTCTGTATTCTTACAAATTTGAAATAATAATTTAAAGTCAATTTATAACCCATTTTACATATATAAGCTATATATATAATCCTAAGAATCTAAGTCTTTTATAGTCATTATCAACCTCACTCTCAATGATCTTATTATTTACTTATTTTAATTGGACGCTTCAAAGCTTGGTTCTTTTAGAACCATGCTCTGATACCAACTCAAAACTGTCATACCCTGAAAAAGATGAGTCATAATAGTCCTACCGTGTAAACCCATATAAGATAAAAGCTGACCCCACAGCTACTATTGTAGATATAGTATACACTAACTCAACCAACTTAAAGCATCCATTTTGATACCTGTGAATGATCAAACCTGATGATAGGGATCAAGGATCAATCACATGCTCCCGGGCCCGAGGGATTACTCAAATGGTTCGTCAAGCTATCTAGGGTGAGTTAAACATTGAGGAACAGTATATACCCTAGTCCAATATGTCGAGCTATTTTGCTTTCTGCACTATCTAAGAAGCTGCCAAGGTGACTAGCCAACACGTCAAGCTTACTCTGCTACGTACCATTCTAAGCCTCAAATTAGGATGTAGCCAACCTCACCAGTGCCAAAGCTGAGCTAACAATAGTTAAGAGCTGATTATCCAAGGCCAAACTTCAAATGAGTTGCCCTTGAATCAACCCCACTGTAGTCCCAACTACTCAAGCTACTGAACTTCAAACACTAACCTGAGCTGATCAAGATCTATCCTTGCTCAACCAATAGTATCATGAGGACCATAGACTAAGTAAACCATGCATACACTATCCTTTTCTGACATCCATATAGTCCTTTTTGACAATGGATATTCTCTTTGCATAATTACATTGATACCCCTATAAATAATTTTCCCTTTTTCCTAACTAATAGAAATCCTTTTCTATAATTTCCTGTAACCTACTACTTACCCTAATTGCGTACTATAAATACTTGCAAATTGTAATAGCCGCATCATCAATATATTGAGAATACACTGAACTTTATCACTTTCTCGAGCTAAGTGTTCTTTCTACTTACTCTTGAACTACTCTTATTTAGCCCATTGAGCGTAGACTATTGGCGAGTGCCCTTTGGCCATACTTATAAGTCATATCAAGTGTAACCCAAGCTCATGTAAGGCCATCAATGCATCACAGCCATCATCGGTGCATGGGAACCCTTAAACATCCCTTTGATTGCCATTTATCTTTCAGATCATCTCGTGGTCTGAACCTACCCCCTTTGGATACGTACGATATTGGGTTCGTACATTCATCCATGAATCCATATCATCCTGGTATTAGAGCCTAGCTATGTTTGAAACTAGATTTTGCTACTATGTTCTTTGAGTGGTTTATTACTACTCTTGTATGATAGAGGTTCTATTACTAACATTGGAGTTTGGTAGTTGAGAAGTGATTTGTGCTTTGTTTTCCCCTGTTTCCAATGCACAAAACAGAGTATGGTTGACTGTTTATTTGTTGTATAATTTTTTTAGTATTGGCAATATTGGTTATTGATATGTTGTTATTTATGGAAAGAACTTCAAGTGGTATTATTAGATATCAATTTTGTAAAGTAACCATTAATGTCTGATTCAAGTGTTTGAGGAACTCTAGGAAACTAAGAAAGTGGTACTCGACATAGCCAAGAGCAAGAAGGGAGCTTCATACCTCAATCAATGGGTAGTCGCTTGGATAGGCTTACCGACTTAGTAACTAGTTTGGTGACTGTTATCTAAGAAGACAAACAATAAGTTAGAAATAGCCCAACTAGAGAATGTGAGCAACAAGAGCGAAATAATGGTTAGTTTATCTAAGTTAATGCCCCAACTCAACCACCCTAAGTTGAAGGAATTGGTAGGGATGCTAGACGAAGGCTAATGATTGAAGAGATTGAGGAAGAAGTGGAAGAAGATGATGAAGTAGAAGAATACTATGAGGTTGAAGAAAAAAAATGTATCAGCCCCTAAAGTCAAAGGATTGAGGATGCATATTCCAAGCTTTTCTGGAAGTAGTGATGTCAAGGACTACTTAGATTGGGTAGCTAAGATTAGAAAGTAGTTTGAATGCTACGAAGTGCCCAATAATGCAAAGGTTAGGCTTGATGTGTTAGAGTTTACTTGTTATGCTGCCCTGTAATGGAAAAAATTGCAAGCCACCCAACGAAGAGAAGGAAAATGAGAAATCAAGAGATGGGGTAAAATGAAGAACGTTATGAGGAGAAGGTTTGTGCTAAGCTACTATCTTTAGGATACCTTTAAAAGGTTATAGGAATTGAGGCAAGGAAGATCGACTGTAGAAGCATATGTCAAGGAATTCTAGATGTTGATGATCCGATGTGAAGTCAGCAAGCCAAAAGACCGAATTGTATCTCGATTCATCAGTGGACTGAAGTATCAGATAGGAGATATCCTAGAAACCATGGAAATTAGGTCACTTGATGACACGATTCAAGTCGTCCAATGGATAGAAAGGTACCGAATAGGAAGCTTCCAACCACCAATTAGCCGACCCAGTAGTAACCGAATTATTCCAAGTAAACCTGTGCCAATGGAACCAAGTAAGTTTGCTGAGACCTGACCTGCTTAAACTATCCAAGTAAAGGAGAAGAAAGTCCCAAGGAAGTTTGAGAAAGGCCAGAGTTCGAGCAAGAAGAAGAGTGAGATCATGTATTTTAAATGCCAAGAATTTGGACACATGGTCGCCCAGTGTCTTAATAAAAGAACTATGGTGACCTAAGGCGAGATGCCGATTGTCGAAGTAGGCAACACTGATGAAGAAGTAGAGGAGTTAATGGAGGATTGATAGATTGAGCTGTTAATGGAGGAAGTTATCTATAGTGAAGAAGACAACTTTATGCCAACCACTCTAATGTTGAGGAAGACAATGAGTGTCAATCCTATGCCTGAAGACAAATAAAGAGAAAATCTCTTCCATATCAAATGCAAGGTAAATGAGTCACTGTATACCCTGATAGTTGATAGTAGGAGCTGTACCAATGCAGCCTCTACATTAATGGTCTATCAATTGGAATTGTTGACTAAGCCTCACCCAAAACCCTATAAGCTTCATTAGTTGAGTGATAAGGGAGCCCTATAGGTGAACAAACAAGTGTCTATACCGATTTGCATTGGCAAATATCGAGATAAAGTGCTTTGTGATGTGCTACCCATGAGTACATCCCACATTCTACTTGGACGACCATAGATGTTCGATTGAGTAATGATATATGATGGAAGGAGGAATAATGGTTCCCTAAAGCATGAAGGCAGGAGGGTGAAATTAAGTCCTATGATTGCTGAGTAAGTAAAGGTCATGCAATCCCAACTTTACTGAACCTTAAAGAAAGAGGCTTTAGAATTTACCTAAGCTGAATTGAAAAGAGAAATAGAGTTCGAAGGACCGACCTATTTGCTAGTCCAAAGGATGCTAGAGATGAGGTCTAAGAAGATGGAGCATTCCGTCGAGGTGAAAACAGTACTAGAAGAGTTTGCCGACTTATTTCCAAATGAGTTACCAGAAGGTTTACCTCCAATTTGAGGTGTCAAACATGCAATTAACTTATAGCCAAGAGCCATACTACCGAACAAACCTACCTATAAGCTGAACCTTGAATGAGCTACTGAGCTGTAGAAGTAAGCAGATGAGCTAATGAAGAAAGGGTATGTATGCAATTCCCTTAGCCCCTATGTCGTGCTAGCCTTGTTAATGCTAAAGAAAGATAAGTTTTATAGAATGTGTATAGATAACCAAACAATCAATCGAATCACCATCAAGCACAGGTACCCCATGCCAAGACTTGATGACATGCTAGATAAGTTGAGCGAAACAAGAGTATTCTCCAAGATTGACCTCAAATCAAGATACCATCAAATCCGAATGTGCGAGGGTGAAGAGTGAAAAATCGCATTCAAAACGTACCAAAGATTGTATGATTGGCTTGTAATGCCGTTCGAACTGTCCAATGTACTAAGCACCTTTATGCGCTTGATGAATCATATGCTCCGAGAATTAATAGAGAAGTTTGTCGTGGTTTATTTTGATGACATCTTGGTATCTAAAGAGTCTCTACAAAACTCCGAGCTAAACAACTCTATGCCAATCTAAAGAAGTGTGACTTTTGCCAACCCAAAGTGATATTTTAAGGATTTATTGTAAGTGATGGTGACCTGTGAGTTGATGAAGAGAAGATTAGAGCGATTACCGAATGGCCAATGCCAACCACTTTAGCCAATGTGAGGAGTTTCCACAACTTGGCATCATTCTATTGCCGGTTTATAAGAAATTTCAATATGATTGTAGCCCCACTCACCAAACTCTCAAAGAAGAATGTTGAATTCAAATAGGGAGAGAAGGAGTAGAGGAGTTTTGAGGAGGTGAAAGATAGGCTTACTACAACCCCCATCTTAGCTCTACCGAACTTCGACAAAGTGTTTAAAGTAGAGTGTGATGTGTTCGGACTAAGCATAGGTGCCATGCTAATGCAAGAAGGTTGACCTATCACTTACATTAATGAGAAACTTCTAGGAGCTACACTCAACTATTCCGTCTAGGAAAAGGAGTTCTACTCCTTAATCTAAGCCCTAACAGTATGGCAACACTATCTACTACATAAGGAATTTATGATCTACACCAATCATAAATCCTTAAGATATCCAAAAAGCCAGCTTGAGTTATCTTGAAGGCAAGCTAAATAGGTCAAGTTCATGGAGGGTTTTTCTTATGTCATAAAATACAAAAATGGAAGGAACAATGTAATGGTCAATGCCCTATCAAGATGACATTCTCTCCTAATCGAGTTGCAGACCAAGCTGCTTGGCTTTTTAACCATAAAGAATTTGTATGCTAAGGATCCACACTTTGGTTCACACTTTGGTTCTATCTATACCCGATGTGAAGAAGGATGGATACTAGACGACTATCATAGGGAAGACAAATATTTATTTAGGAAGAGGAGGTTATGTATCCCAATCTATTCCATGAGAGAGCTACTAGTGCGCGAGGCGCATAGAGGAGGATTGACATGACATTTTGGCCAGTGTAGAACCCATAAAGTACTATCTAGGAGATTCTTCTAGCCAAGAATGATGAGAGATGTGCAATCCATATTGGAAAGGTGTACGACTTGCTGAAAAGCGAAGAGCCGAGTTAAACGAGGGCACTATCTACCCTTGCCCATCTCAACTAAACCATGGTCCAAGCTGAGTATGGACTTCATGTTGAGGTTACCAAGGATATCTCAAGAGAAGGATTCTATCATGGTGGTTATAGATCGATTTAGCAAGATGACACAATTCATGCCTTGTTCCAAAACTAGCGACACTTTAGCTATCTCTTTTCTTTTCTTACAAGAAGTAATCAAGCTTCATGGTATACCCAGAACCATTGTTTCGGACCAAGACCTTAAGTTCATAAGCCACTTTTGGAGGATAATATGGAGACGAATGGGAACCAAGCAATTGTACAATACGTCTTGTCATCTACAAACTAATGGATAGATAGAGGTTGTCAATAGAAATGTAGGAGCATTGCTATGGGTTGCTGCAGATGAAACATAGCTAATTGGGATCTATGTTTACCAATCATCAAGTTTGCCTACAATATGACCACCCATAGCGTAACAAACATGTCTCCATTTGAGGTCGCCTATGAGTTCAACCCTGAGCTCTCGATGGACCAAGCACTTCAACCGAGACCTGATGATGACCGGCCTATCGTCGAAAGAGTCGAATCCATCAAAACCATGCACCAGAAAGGTTGTAGAGCAATTAAGCCGAGCTACTACCTAACTTAAGAAGAGAGGCTAAGGATAGAAGAAGAGAGAATTTTAACTCGGTGATCTGGTTTGGGTACATCTCAACAAAGAGCTATTCCCAAACTTAAGCAAGAGTAAGTTGTCTTCCAAGGTGAACAAACCCTACAAAGTGCTTGAAAAGATCAATCCTAATGCTTATAAGATTAAACTACATAAAGGAAATGGAGTTTCGAACTCCTTCAACATTACTAATCTCCAATCTTATACTCTTGAGGATAAGCAACTTGGGGATGAACCAGATTTGATCCCAAATCTCAAATAACCTGGAGGGAATGATAGGGATCAAGGACCAATCATACGCTCCTGAACCTAAGGGCTTGCTTAGATGGTTTACTGAACTGTCTAGGGTAAGTTAAGCGCTAAGGAATAGTGTATACCCTAGTCTAATTTGCCAAGCTACTTTGCTTTCTACACAAACCAAGAAGTTGCCAAGGTTATTAGCCGACATGCTAAGCCTACTCTGCCACATACCATTCCAAGCCTCAAGTTAGGATGCAACTAACCTCACCAGTGCTGAGGTTGAGTTGATAATAGTTAAGAGTCGATCATCCAAAGCCAACCTTTAAATGAGTTTCCCCTGACTCAACCTCACTCTAATCCTAACTACCCGAGCTACTGAACTTCAGATGCTGACCTGAGCTAACCGAAATCTATAACTGCTCGGCCAACAGTGTCATAAGGACCACAAACTAAGTAAATTGTGCACACACTATCCTTTTCTAACATCCGTATGATCCTTTTTGACAATAGATATTCTCTTTACATGATTACATTGATACCCTTGTAAATTATTCCCCCTTTTCCTAACTAGTGGAAATCCTTTTCTGTAATTTCCTATAACCTAAGACTTATGCTAATTGGGTACTATAAATACTTGCAAATTGTAATAGCCACATCATCAATATATTAAGAATACACTGAACTTTCTTACTCTCTCAAGCTAAGTATCACTTCTGCTTACTCTTACTCTTATCTAGCCCATTGAGTGTGGAATAGTGGAGAGTGCCCTCCAACCATACTTATGCATCATATCAAGTATAACCCAAGCTTATATAAGGTATTGGCACGTCATATCCATTGTCGATGCATGGGAACCCCTGCTCATCCCTTCGACTGCCATTTATCTTTTAGACCATCTCGCGGTCCAGACCTACCCCCTTTGGTTATATGTGATATTAGGTTCGTATGTTCATCTACGAATCCTTATCACCAATGGTATAGCTTTACAAAATACCTATTCTATAAAACTTGCTGTCTCATAACATAACAGTTCTTACATCAACATCTCACATCCAGAGTTATAAATTATAATCAAAGTTTACCAAAAACCACAAGTTTTGAAGTCTATTTATAGTAAGATAGGAAACTAGTAAGTGTCCTAAGAAATTCTTAGTTAATTTCCTTAAAACTCAAGAGAAAAGTCAAAAGCCAACATTTAGTGGATCCTTTCCTCACTTTCCCAATTAAAAGTACACTAACTTGGGGGTGATGATATTTGGCCATCTTGACCTTTACTCATTACTTACAAAAGAGTCTATGAGGATATAAGTATAATTAGCTCAATAAGTGGGATAGAGGCAGAAAAGTATCAAACAATCACAAGTAAAGTTATTAATTATGATGAAATGTAATGCAATCAATCACTTGAAACATCACATAATGTTATTTGGTCTACTATGAGGTTAGAGAAATTACATCCTCTCCAATCCGAATTGAGGAGTTTTATCATGACTCAAATCAGACCAAACCCAAGCTTATGCAATGGAGAACACTTTTCTCCCGTGACTACCTTCGAACTACGGCCCCCACCCTTGATGTGACCTCCTCACCTATTACTTTGTTCGATTAAAAATGGGGAAATGACCATTTCAGCTATCCTTATTGAAGTGAGTTAGTATTTGGCTTAATACTCTCAATCATTTCTTCTAACGGGTGCTATGCATGTCCAGTTTCATTGCAATCGAATCATTATTAGTTTGAATTAGGGGTGATCAAATAAGTTCACATAATATAGAAACGATGCGATCATGTTAAATAACACACTAAGGAGTTCAACTGCTATCACAATTGAATACTAATCACACGTATGGCATTCGCACAAACAACTAGTTACAATCATAGATAGTAGTGCTCTTAAGTCTCCAAATACTCTAAAACATTATCTCAACAAATGATAAAGCTACGATCCTAACTTATCTGTTCAGACATTTACTATAGAAGACCTGTGTCTTCAACGGTCTAATCATTAGGAGACCTCTATATATATATAAACTAAATTTAGTTTTCGTATAGTTACAAAAACATTAAGGTTATATCTAAAAGTATTCTGTTAAACAGTCATATATATATATATATATATATCTAAGGTATATTGTTATTTTCATAGTTTTATTATATAAGTTAAGTAATTAAATATTAATAATATATGTAATTATACTATTATGTATAATATGTTGTTTTAATCATATCAAAACGTATTTTTAATCGATTAAATCACGTTTTAATTACAATAAGGTTATTATAATACGTAAATTCTCATAATATTATAGAAATATAGGTTATAGTACCTAAGGTTGTCCAATTTTAGTAAAAGTAGTGTCATTGAGTTTATACATACCTAATGATACATATTACATATTCTATTTATAGAGATAATTTCTAAAGGGTATTTCGAGTTTCTAGTATGCCTATACATGCTTATAATAAATATTATCGTAATATACATATTTTATGTACTTAAGCTATAATTTACGTAATTTATCAATATAACTCAATAATATAGAAATTATTTAATCCTAATATGCATATAATATATCCCAATCATCAAATTATTATTAAATATATTAAAAATTCATTTTTACTAAATCTGAATAGTATGTATTTCTATAGTTTTAATTTTAATATTTATCACATCTTAGCTTATTATTACTAAAAAAGAGTCTCAATTTATAATTTAAGCTATTTTATTGTATAAATTCGTAATAAATAACTCAGGTCACCAAATAATTTTGCTAAAAATTTCTATAGACCCCTAAGAATATGGGTGATTTAGTCATCACTTGGTTTCATGCTATCGATTTATTACCTATATACTCAAAATTACAATTTTACCCTTAAATTACATTTAATTACCTAAATATTATCCTTTTTACACAAAATTATTTCTAATGTATCCTAACATCATTATAATTTACCAGAAGTCAACATAGGTCATTTTCATCAATTATTTTCATAAAACCTATTTATTTCACATCTTTACCCTAATTATAGCTATTTGTAAGGCTAAAATTACATTCAATACTAAAAATACTCAAATAAAAAATATGGTTACATAGAAATTATCTATATGTCATGTATATTCTACATAGAAATTTTGAGTTAGAAATAACATCATTTGATACATTTATTTTTTAAAAAAGTTAAAATTTAGGTAAATCGTGACTTTTTTAAGAAAGTGTATTAAATATTCAAAATTTTACAAAAATAAAAATATCACACAAAATTATATCTAAAATAATCTAAATATAATTTTTTACAAAATTTTCTGACTGGATTCACTATTTTTTAAAAATATTGAAAAACAAGGAAAAAGTTTAACTTATCAGTTCATCGCAACTCCGGTTGCCGTCGATGGATGGGGGGTTATCAAAAGGGCCAAATGTTGGGGATTTTAAGTGGTGGTGAAAGGACTTTACAGCAGATCAAAGTTTTCCCTAAGAACTAATCTAGCATGGCTTCAACTCTATTTTTGTATAATTTTTCTAATTTTTTCCTATTTTCCAAAATTTTTCTCTCTTTATTCTAGTATCAACTTTGCTATAACTGTAAAATGCTGGTAGTTGGTAATATTTATAGGGATTAAATTTTGCCACATGGAATTTTCCTTTAATTTTTTTTTAACTTCTAAGGTGGTGGTGTCAATCTACATGTAATTCTTACTTTTAGGTCATGTTTTTTTACTTCATTCGGTTGCTACATAAATTTTCTAGCAAATTCCAGTCGAAATCTTGAATTGTTAGGTAGATTTTGCAATTATTTAAGTATTTTAAGTATATTATATTAATATTTAGTTATTTTATTAATATACAAGTATATATCTTATGTATATATCACGTGTAATATATAATTATACTTGTATAATTATGCTTCTAACATATCTTTTTATTTTTAAGATATATTTCTTATATATTTTTATGAATTCAACACATATTATATATAATTATGCAATTTCGGATTAATTTATGGGTATATTTATTATTTATATCGATTATACTTATAAAAATATGTATATATTCATATAATTCTATAGTTTAATTAACTTATCTCTAAATTTTCGTTACATTTCAAGTTAGATTTTAGAGATTTCGATCATATTTATACTATATTGAATAATCTCACTTCTAAGGGAAAAATTGAAATTTTAGATCATTATTTTTAAAATCTAATTTCATTATGTCATTTCAATTAACTTTTCTATTTTAGTCATAAAATTTAAGTTCAATAGAATAACTTTTTTCCAAAAACCCTAAATTTAGCTTCGATATTAAACCTTTGGTAGACTTGGAAAAATATTTAAGCATTCTAGTCAGCCAGGGAAGGATTCTTAAAAATCAAAATCTTCGGTTTATCATTGAGAAAACGAGAAGGAAATTATCGAGCTAGAAAGAGAAGCTTCTTAGCTTAGTTGGGTGGAAACTTTTGGTTACATCAGTTTTAGAAAGTATCTCTACTTATTATTCCCATCTCTGCAGGAATTGCATCAAAACTAGAATCTATATATAGAAACATCCTTTGGGGTTCCACATAAGAAAAGTGGAAGATGCACTAGGTTAGATGGGAGAAAGTTAAAGCTTCAAGGAATTCTGGTGGATTAGGCACGTCAGATATCAAAAGGCATAACAAGGCCAACTTCACGCTTCTGGCCTAGCAGGTAAGGTCGAAGGACTTGCTTTGGACTCAGCTTATCAAGCAAAAATATCAGCTCGATCAAAGAAGACGGGCTGTAAAGAATGGATCCCCCTTTTACAAGGATTTGAACAAGACGAACACTTGGCTCAATAGCAAACTTCTTGTGAAAGTAAGAAGTGGGAAGAACACAAAATTCTGGTGTGATTCTTGGACGGAATGTGGTAGTCTCTCATCTTTGTTGTATGGCCAACTTAATAAATTTGATGATCTAGTGTCGGTCCATCAAGCATAGTTAGGAACAAATGTATGGAATGAGGAGATCATTAGGTATCCTTTAGATGCCCTTATAAAGAAGAAACTTGGTACTGTTGTCCTGGACTTGAGCAAGGAGGCGAAGGACGTTCATAGGTGGCCTTTATATTTCGAGATAAGTTACCTCCAAATCTACCTTTAGTGTCTTGCAACAAGATCAGAAGGCTTAAAGTGGTGAGGAGGAATGGAGTTGGATTTGGCAAGCACCTGAAATTCCAAGAAATCAATTTCTAATATGGAAACTCCTCCATAATGGCCTGGCCACTGTCAATAATCTTCCTAAAAGGGGAATGATCTTTCAGCCCACATGCCCTTTATGCGGTACAACAGATGAAAGCATCCTACATATTTTCCATAATTGTGGCTGGACGAGAGGGATCTGGCGAAATTTAGGGGTGGTTTCAACTAACCAAGATCTAGATTTTCCTTCTTTCAAAAGCTAGATAAAGAAATGTGCCTCATGGAAGTGAAAACAATGGACTTAGGTGTAAGCTCCTGTTGCTTCTTTATTTCTGTTTGGAGTGAGCAATTTAGAGGGAAAGGAACAAAATAGTCTTTAACCCGGACTCTCCTAGACAAGATTGCATTCAAACAATATGTAGTGAAACCTAGGAATGGTAGGCCTTGCATGTGGAAAGGGGAAGTTCCCAGTTCATTAGGAAAAACCAATGTGCGGGTGGGTTAAAGTTGACACAGGTGGAGCTGTAAGTGCCGATGGAACAATAGCGGGTCTAGGAGTCATAATCAGAAATGAAGAGGGTCTAGTCTTAGGAGGTATTAGCAAATCCATACGATAGGTTTCTCTAATACAAGTTGAACTTTGGGTAGCTTATGAAGGTTTAAAATTGGTAGAAGATCTTAGATTGAAAAACATTGAGATAGAGTTAGATTCACAATAAGCCATTAACTGGCTACAAAACACCCATATGGACCACCGTTTTTGTCATCCAGCTCTATCAGCTTGCCTTGACTTATTTCCTCTCTTTCTTTCTATTCGTTTGTATAGGGTCGTCCGTAAGAAGAACTCTGCAGTGGATGCACTAGCAAAAAATGGTCTTCAGCAAGGAGTTCCGATGGTTTTTGGTGCTGCTTGTCCGGACTTTATTTCTAGTTTGCTTTTGATGCAAATGTTGCAAATCGATACTACATATGAACAATTTCGGATGAGGCATGATTCCCATGCTGCTGTTTGATGTTTTCTGTATGACTTTGATTGGACTTGTTTAATGCAGTATTTTCACCAAAAAAATAAAAAATAAAAACTCATATTTTCCTTGGATTTCACATATGTAGTCGTGAATTAATTATGCTACTAAAAGTAATATATATAGGTATACTACTATATGAGTGGACAGAACCTCGTAATATGTGCGTAAATTTAAAAAGAAAAAAATAGTTACATAGCTAATTATATAGAATAATAAATATTAGAAACATGGAAATGAGAATTAATATTAAAGTAGTTGAACAAAGCTACTAAATACTATAATTGAAGTCCAACAACTACATAATTGGCTTTAGCCAAGAGAAAAATACATATATGTTTATGCATCAACCATATCAATTGTCATAAATATTGAATTAAATTGTTTGAATATTATGTTTTACATAGGTTTTGATTAAAAAATAAAAAAGAAGAAGATAATAAACAGATGTTCCATTTACTTCCTAGAATGGAATATATAAGAAATGAAAAAATTATAATTAAAGAATTGCTATTACTAGGACCAAGTTAAAAAATTTTTGTTTCAATGCTTATTTCATATAAACTTTTACTTATTCCAGTATTTATTTTACCTCATTAATTACAGTATTAAATTAGGAATATAACTAAAGTACACACCTATTTGTCATTTTGGAAAGTAAACAAAAATTTAATCGTAATATTAATAAGAACACAATGGTTATACTATTATTCCCTCTATAGAAGGAACAAAAAAATTACACCTTTTATTAAGTAATAACTATTGTAGTAGAGTGAAAATAAAAAAGTCCATGGGAATTAAATTCTCCACCTATTTTTCAAGTTAACAAGCTAAGAAAAAGTTAAAAGGCCATAGTTTTTATATTCCTTCATCCTAAAAATAAATTTCTTAAAAAGGGGTAAAGGAAAAATTTATTACATGTAGAGGGCAATAAAGATGCTTTTTTGAAAGCTGCCTTCCTATTTCATATAATTCAAGAAAAAGGTGCATCTTAGAAGAGTGTCTTCTTCATATTTTTGCAAAGACGAAGATGCTCTTGTGAAGGTGCCTTTTTTATGAATTATATTACTAAAGAAGGTGCTTATCAATGATATAATTCGTGAAGAAGATGATTTTCTTAAGTGTGTCTTCTTTTTTAATATCTACTACTCAGCAACCAGAAAGTATAGTAGGTAACCTTAAGTACATCTCAACCAGACAATACAAGTTTCAATTGAAACAAAAATGGATCTAGCATAGAAAACAAAACCCCATTTTAAACTCGAATAGTAAACTCCAAATTGTACCATATATTGCTAAAGTCAACACCTCTCCATGCATTAACAACCCACATATCCAACTTCACCACATGATGCTTGATATGATAGTGCTTCACGACTCTTACAGGTTCATCCTTAGTACTGAATCTCATACCTATACAAAGGTCTTCACTGATGTGTAAGTTATTGAACTCTTCATCAACATCCTTCTCAAATTGTATATAGCCATCATCTCTACCCTTATTGAAGAATGGATTCTCATCCTTGACAATTAACTCAATTTTCTAAACCTCCGAAGGACGATTTGGCATAGTTTGGGCTCCATTGAGCTTGAGCCCCACAAATTAAGGTGTACAAGAAACATTTCAAGTATATAAGAATGACTAGCACCCATTTCAAGATCAATGGGACGTATAAGAGGCATATCGGTTTTAATATTGTTGTCACCATTATCATCATTATCCTCTTCATCTCCATTCAGCTCATAATCGTCATCATCGTCATTATCTTCTTTGTCATCTAAGCCCCTCATACGTTAAACCACATGATCATGTGAAACTTCCATTTAAAGTACCAATCCAACCGCCTTGCTAAGTGCATTATCATCATCCCACGTAAGGATAGATACGAACAGTGGCTCATATTCATATGCAGCGTGCTCGTTGAACTCAATTGGTGGCACATGTGCCACTTGTATAGGGGGGGCTCCTTCTGCTTCTTCACTTGTTACATACAAGTAGTGAATATGTATTTGTCCAAATGCTTCCGTTATCTCAAATAAGTTTTCAACATTACGTCATCATCCTTAATGGTAATTTGGGAATAAGACACAACTCCTGAATGAGCATTTGTATGTCTGTACAAAATCTCAACCCCTATGTACTTGCATCAACCCTAACGCCTTGACAAACCCTTCATAATAATTTAGAGAAGCTTGCTTCCGTTCTCACTTTCAACATCTTCATTGGATCTCGCTCATACTTCGATCCCAAATTTCCCTCACAATATTTTCATGGGAATAAACTATAAATTTCAATAAACTCACCATTTTCAACTTATTCACATCAAGAGGAACATGTTGGTTAACACATCATGGTTTGTGCACGATGCATTTCAACCTCGTGCCATTACTCATAATCTTAACTAAATAATTCTCTAAGAGACATTTCATTGAACACATAATGTGCGAAGTGCTACACACTCAAATTCTAATTCCATTATGACTACACTATGTGCCAATGTACAATTTACTCGTAAATCATGTAATTATACGTTATATTACTAACATTTACACACAAAAAAAATATCAAATAGATGAAATCACACATATATAAAGACTTGAAAACCTATGGTAGATTTTGTATAATTTAGATAACTTTCAACAATTCATGTAAAAAATTAATGTAATCGAAGTACGGTTATGAAGATTTTCCAAAAAAAAAAGCTTGAGGATGTTCGAGTTATGGGATTCATACAACTTGGCCAAAGAGAAAAATAGAGGAGATATAAGTATTTTGGAGTCATGTCTATTAAATGGTAATGGAAGGGGGTATGTAAATTTGGGATAGTGAAGGAGCACTTGGGAAAGTCACTTTCTTTAGAAATATAATTCATGAAAAAGGCAAGAAGGTACCTCTTTAGGAAATTATGAAGAAGGTAGACTTATGAAATGTGCTTTCTTCTTGAATTACATAAAAGAAAAAAGATGCATTTCTCAAGTGTGCTTTCCCTACCCCATACATGTAAATAAGTTTTCCCTCATCCCTTTTTAAGAATTTTTTTCGAGGAATGCACCATTCCCCATATTCCTTCTCCATGACCTCTAAGTAAACAAAACATAAAATGTTTTTGTTCCCCTAAAATGTTGATTGCATCATAAAATACATTTACATTTTCAAATATTAGGCAATATATACATAATAGTATATGTTCATTCTATAAATTTATTAAATTATGAAGACAAATACATTATTATGACTTTATGGCATAAAAGTTTCTCTAAATTGTAAATTTACTAGTTCCTCTTTCACCATCCAGTGTTCTTGATATGTCATCTAAAGACTTCATTACATCGTAGCCATAGGAAATTAAATCCTTCCATTGAACCACTATAATGATCTTTAGCTGATATATATATATATATATATTTATTGTTAAGGAACCATGACATACACTACACACTTAAATATTAATTTCCTAACCATATCAATAATTCTCAAATATAGCACTTAAATCCCTCTATTTTATTATTTTTCCTTTAAATAAAACAATTAAAAAAAACAAAAATATTTATTTGTTACATTTTAAAGGATAAAATAGTTATGTAGAGTATTATGTCTAAAGATTTAGTAGGATAAATACTTACATTTATCAAAAGAAATTAGATGCATACGAATCAAATATAGGGATGTCATTGGGTTAGCAATTTAGGAACTAGACACAATAGATTCTAATATTACATGACATGCCACAATACAAATTAAATGGAATAGTATATGAAAAAAAAAAAAAATCAACATGAGACCCAATGGGTCATACCGTTTGAATATGATTAAATTCGTATCCATGTTTGTGTCCAAGTTCTAAACCCGTTTAAATAAACAGGTTCCATAAACATGTCCAAGTTCGACCTACAAACCTGTTCAACATTAAGTTTACATTTTCATTCTTTAGTTATTTTTTACCATTTCCTCCACCGATGCAGTAATATAAAACAAAAGTAAAAGATAATAAAATATAAAAGAAAAAAGTAAAAGACAACAAGTCATAATTAGGGTTCATTCCTTCTTCCCTCTTTATCTCACTTCCATATCTAAGTAGTCACACCCGGATTCACACCCATCCCTGCACCGCATCTTCTTCTTAGGTAAGTCTTCTTCTTATAAAAATTTCATATCCTTTACAGTTTAGAAGGAATTGCTGAATTAACTCCAATTAAGCCTCTTATCCGTTGTTTTTGATTTTATTTAAGACCTCCCATAGAAAATTATATAAACTCATTGGAAATCTTTTTCTCTTTTCTTGTGGATTGTTTTATAATCAAACGAAGTCTATTAAAATAAATAGATGAGGACCAAATTGTGAAGCTTACATAGTGTTTAGAGAATTTAGATTATAAAGCTTGCCACATGGACTTTTCAAGACAAGGTTCTTTAAGAGTTGTATAATTTTTATGAAATAATAATCAAAATACTAGTTAAAAGTTAGTCTTGTCTTTCTAAATTATTTAGATCCCTAAAGAGTTGATAAGTTATTAATAATTAATTGTTTCTCGCCAAAAAATGAGTAATAATCTGTTTGATTTATTATTTGTTTACACGGTATTCCAATACTAATAGTATATGTGACACCTCAAATAGAGAAAACACTTGATTTATAAGGCAGTATAAAAGAATTTTATTACTAAGTAACCAATATAAAATTGTGAGTTTAAAAAGTAACTTTAAAAAAATTAGTATACAATTCGGAGAGGTGATAAACGAGTCAAATCCATATATGAGATATGATAGATCATGGATTGAGACATTTATATACGATAAATAAATAAATCGTATTAAAAGTTGAGGTTTTTTGGATACGAATCCATTTAGATAGTGCAAACAAGATACAGCATGATAGTACAAGTTCTGGCCCTAAAGATGTATTCAAAATTTAGCCTAATTCTAAAGCATATAATTAACATATATAGCACATGAAACAAAGGCACATATTAAGCAGATTTAAGGAGGTTTTTCATTAAAAGCATATATGGTGTCCTCTAGAGGCAATGCAAAAAGAATCACCATAGGGACAAAGGCTTGTTAATTGGCATGCTCAACCAATAAATATGAAATTGTGACCAATCTAAAAACTTTATGGACCCATAATTTATTATTACATTCAATTAGAAAGTTCTTATTCATATTTACTTAAGTGCTCATTGGATGGGTTTCAATCAAATAAGTCTTACTCAATAAGTGAAATGAGTATCACCAATAAATACAAAAGCATATCGGATGTAATAAACTTAAACTTATTCATCAACTGATTGTGAATCTAAAATGTATAGTGCATGACTGATTGAAGTTATCTGTATATGTAGAAATGCAAACTATTGTAGAAGTAGGGGTCCGATTGGAGAGGTTACATGTGTGATGTGTAAGTAATGCACATCACGTGGATTCAAAGAAGGGAAGAGAAGCAAGATTGTTAGTGGAAGGGATGATTAGGTGAGAATGAGGTAGGGAGGAGGAACAGGCAATCCCAGTGTCTCAAATGCACGAGTGATAGATAAGGTACCTTAGGAGACCTGAAGCGTTCATCTTGTAGCTTGAGCGAATGAGATCAATTTTTTACCTGAACGCTATTTAATCTTAAAGAGCAAAGTTTTCATCATATAATACCGTTTCTTCGATCTTTAGAGTTGTCAAATGAGAGGAATGGTTAGGTATTTATAGGCTCTTGGGCTTGATGATATTTGTTAGATTGTCTTGGTGATTGACGGACAAGATGAAGTTTTACTCATTCCATAATTATCTAGAATGACCTTGGAAACACCTAAGGCCAATAACCTTTCTCGTAGTGTATGAGCCTACTTAGTAAAGGTTGGAGGTGGACAGACCAGTCCAACGGTCCCTATTCTAAGCCTACCAAACCAAATCTCCCTAAATTATCTCAATATAAACTAAACTCCTTAAACCTTACCACCTAGTCCAAAGAGTCAAGCCTTAAATAAATATTGAGCTTAGCCCAATAATTAATGTAACGAATTTAACCCTCTACATTTTGCCCTTGACCAAAATTCTTAGATGAAGTCTTAAGTATTTTGGACATCAATTGCTTATTTTAAATAGCTAAATCGCCACTCAGTACACGTACGCTGTGAGTTAGCTACACATCTACCAAGAGCACTCACATAGTTGAAAACTTCATCTAGTACCTACACCGCAACTTCATTTATTCTATGACTTAGTGCATAAGCTTACAACATCATTTGATTGTGCACATTGCTTGAGGCTTGTTGAAACAACATTGCCCTATGACAATATATTATATCAGTCTACTTCTATTATATGGACTTCCTTCGTGCAAGCCTATCCCGCTTATTTAAATTATTTATCATTGGATTGATTCCCTATTTACCAACAATGTTTCGATTTTATACGATTTATCCACTTGAGATGAACTAAGAGATCCATATCTATACTTGTCTTGAAGGAAGCTCAATTCCAAGCAAGACTAATGGCTTTCGTGACTGGCGTCACTTAATCGGGACAAATTCCATCATCTGTTGTGACTTGAAGACATTTTTCCTCAAATTTTCCTTTCCAAAATTAAGTCTTCAACAGACTGAATATTTAGAATGGGCTAAAAAAAAAAAAAACCCTAAATATATGATAATATCCATAATAAAGCAAAATCCGTTCCAAGTCCCTTTAGCAAATACACATCTAAAGAAATCACATTACATATTCTTTAAACTTCTCCTTGTGTCCTCATATAGATAAGCCCCAAGCAACAAGACGGCATAAGAATATCTGGTCGAATCTTATAAGCACCTAATTATACCATGTCGTCTTCTAAAGATATATATGGAAATACAAGTCAAATCTTCCATGATAACAATTTTACTAAAAAAATGAACTCTTAACCCATTCCTCAATAATTTATTTGGGCATGATTCATGAACCACCAATATCAACCCCTATGTACCTCTCATTGACTTCTTTTCAAAATTACCTTCTTCTTTTCTTTTCTTTTTTTTTTTTCCCTTTTGCCTTTTCTGATTCTTGATTCTCCCCTTTTTCTTTTTCCTTAAATTCACTGCAGTTTACTTTCTTACTTTCTGCCTTCACAAATCCATATCAAGAAAAATAACTTCAAATCTTTCTTTCTTAAACTCCCTAAATCTCCAATTCACTTTCTTAAACTCTCCAAATCTCCAATTCATTTGTTTTTCTTCACATCTCCGCACCTAACCATGAATGATAAGAAAAGAAAAAAAAAATTCAATCATATCTTATATTAAATTTGAAATTCTTCGTGGCTAATCTTCTGGCGTGATCACAGCGACTATATATTTGCATACATGTCTTCATTCAAAGTATGGTACGCTCGACTCTAGTCATCTAGCAACGACAATGAGCACAAACTACCAAATTATTCTACAGAGCCTTAAGATCAAGTGTTCCAAGGAATACTACAATCCCGAACAGAGAGAAGCGTTGAACCACTCTAATACTGGACGTTACACTTCTTTCTTTCACTTAAGAGCAAGAACTGGAGATAAACATGGACCGGTTGAAGATATAACAATTAACAACTACAGAGGCCAAAGAGGAACAAATTCATCTTGCCAAAGAAATAGTAGCAAAATCATATACAAACATTCACAAAAATAAAAAAATAAAAAAAAAACAAAGAAAAAAAAAATCAAGTCGGTGGCGTCCTTCATCAAGCACTTATGTTGCTCTCTCGTTTTCCTTGTCATGTATTTCTTTTTCTCTTCGGTTTTTTCTCAATTCTTTTCTTTTTCAAATAGATTTGTCGCGATTGAAACAGGAATAGTAGCGCAATCATGTGGTTTGATGACAATGACTCCCAGAACAAAATTCTTCATGTGATCTACACATCCTGTTCTTCTCTTAGTTTTCTGCTTATGGCTTCAATCCACACATTTATTTATTTATTTATTTATTTATTGTTATGTTGGTCTTTCGTAGATGAAACAACTCTGGTGTGCCTAGAATACACCGCGACTCCTATTCGTTTACAAAGAATCCCATGCATTCATTTGTAGATGCACATATATTTTTCTTCTTTTCAAGTGAAGAGACAATAGAGGTATCGAGTCATGGTAAGCAATTGCTTCGCATATTGATTTCTCTAGTTCACTTTTAAAATATATTCTATATGTATTGGTGAGATAGTTCTAAATTTGTTAGAACTTTAAAAGTTAGTTGATTGGCACTTTAATGCCACTTGTTCTAGATAATGAATCCGTGAAACCATCAAGATGGCAACTCAAAGAAATAGTCTCCTTTGATAGACCGATTCCCTTGCTTTGATGTTGTACTTGTAAGTATCTAAATTCCCTTGCTCTGAATCTTCACCTCATTGAATATAAATTCTAGCCATCCTTGTAAGGACTTATACAGTTATCTCTTATTTCACAGATTCTTACTCAATTTCCCATACTTGAAAGGAAATCTCTCCTTCTTCTTCTTCTTTTTTTTTTTTTTCCTCTTAATTACTTGCTTGAATTTTCATGTTTCTTGATGTAGAACACATTGATGTTACATTTTAGTAGGAAAACAAATGAAGACCAATCCAAGTTGGAGCACAGAAGCAGTGAAGCTAAATGACTAGTTGGTGCATCAAGATAAATATCCACCACCGATCTCATGTCCTCAGGATCAATGGCTAGATGAGACTATTTCTAAAGACACTTTCTAGGATAAAGCCAAGAGTCAAGAAGCCATTGTAACACCTTGCATTGATGGTGATCTCCAGTTCATCGAGCATGACCCTTGTGCTGATTCTAGATATACCATCAAGGGTGATTCAATATTATGTTTTAGAAACGAGAGGAGAAAGCTACCTCTCTCTAATACTCAATTTTCATTTTTTAAGGAGCCAACCTTCGGATGAGATGATTAGGTGAAGTACATTGAAGAGAAGTTAAAATATGCAGTTCTTCTGAAGAAAACTAGAGCTCTCCATACTATTACCACTTCTACTCAATTATGGTTGCCATATACAAATGGAATGGAAGCATGACAGGCAATCATTTTCTAGTGGAGTATCCAAAGTTTTCAGAGTTTTCGGAGACATCATCCACAAATATTCAGAATTCAATATAGCTACAAGCATGGTAGGACTTCTCTCATTATCTAGATGTTTCACTTAGATTAATCTTATCTTCCTCTTTTATTTTTCGAATACTATGTATGTCTTGTCTTGCAAGCTTCTTCCCTTATTCATGCAAGTTCCAGTTAACCTCAATATCCACTTCAAGAGTCAAAGGAGGTTGAACAGAACGAGCAAGCTCCAAGCACAACAAGTCTTAACAGGCTTCAAGCATAAAAGGCCTTGAGTGAGCAAGACTTAAGCATAACAGACTTTACATGAAGAAGCCAAGCCCCAGCAGGCCTTAAGCATAGTAAGCATCTTATACGGTAAGCTTCTAATGCAAAAGACCCCAACAAGCCTCAAGTAGGGTAGGGCTCGCATACAGCAATCCTCTCACGTAATGAGACTTGAGGGGACTTTAGGATCACCATCAAAGAAGACTTGGTAAGCCTCAAGCGTTGCAGGCCTCAAGCGAGCAAGCCTATAAAGCAATGAGCCCCAAAAGTAGCATGATTTGCACATAACAAGCCTTATGAGTGATAAGTCTTAATAGGCCTTACACATACAAAGATCTTCAAGTAGACACTTGTTCACCATTGAAGAAGACTTGTTTCATTCCAAGAATGAGAAGAGGGAGTTACCTATCTTACATACATAATTCACTTTTCTCAAGAAGTTATTTCCATCACGGCGGAGCTATTCGGTAGAGTACATTATCATGAAGCCTAAGCGTATGATTCTCTTAAAGAAGGTTAGCATCCTTCATGCTACTCCACTCATCTACAATTTCTGCAATGAGCGAGATGGAAGCGTGGTGAGCTTAAAATCTTTCATGTTATCATTACTTCTACTCGACAGCAGTCCCTGCACACGAGCGAGAAGAAATTATGCTAAACCATCATCTTCTAATAAAGTACCCAAACCGACATGTTTGTTACTAAGGTCAAACCAGTATTACTATTGCTTTGATTTTGAATGGAAAACTATGAGAGCCTATTGGGCTCCTAAACAAAGCTCCTTTAGGGTACATTCTAGGGAGCTTGCTTTCCCTATTTGACTCGGAAGATAGCCTAAATGCCTCTTAAGGTTGACGATGGTGATCTAAACTTAGTAGATCATAAGAAATCCCTAGTATATTTAGAAGATGACAATGGTGGTGATAATGATGACATTGTAGAAACAAATGGATCCTCATGAAGTAGTTGACATTGCTTTTGTCAGTAATGGGAAAGAGGGATGAGATTAGTACTTAAGCTAATGCTCTACCCGTTCAAGTGTATATGAAAGTAAGCAGTATGCTGCACCTATTGATATCCTTCCCCTCCTATTGCTACCATGTCTCGTTGAGATAGGGTAGCAACTCGAGTGATTGTTCTTTCATTAGAGGGAACATTTTGCTCTAATGAACTTGTGATGCCATCTCGTTTCATTATGCCACTTAAAGTTCTTTTGGTAGCAAAAATCATTTGAGCATGTGCAAATCATCGTGCACTTAGGAAGGGATGCCTTCACTTAGCAGCAACAATGGAAGTAATTATAATTGATACTCTCGTAGGTTATTGAGCTTATAACATTTAAGGTTACTTAGACTCTGTGATCTAAGGAGCCACCTGGAGGGTTGTTATAAACATAAGGCTACTTAATTATGATCTAAGGACCTTCTAGAGTCAACTCACGCATCGAAGCAAGAGCTCTTACTTGCAGCAATAACATTTAAGCGATCCCTTTCAAGAAGGTATTCAATCATGCTAAAATAGCAATAATAGCATTCATTATCTGAGATCGATAATTCTCTTACATTAGTTGAGGGGGTATTTTCTACTACTTAGCTACTTAGAATTATCTTACTTAGTTGTGACAGCTTGTAATGCACTTAAGAGGCAATACTCTTATTAGTTTACATTATATAAGCTTATCTTTTCATTACGTGCTTGGGAGCTATGCTCTTACCAATTAGCAATGATGTTTGTTTAAGTGTAGCTTAATTATAGAAGTCACTTTTTGGTAAAGTTAATTGAAGACATTCCACGCTTTAAAGCAACAGTGATGTAAGATGTGGATGTTAGGGCATTGCTTAGTCTTGAATATGGAAGCCAATATACCAGAGCGTTGCCTAAGCTCGAGGGGTAGAAGCCAAGATGCCAGGGCGTTGCTTAGGCTTGAAACATTGCAAGCCAAGATGCCAGGGCGTTGCTTGGGCTTGAGGCATAGAAGCCGAAGTGCTAAGATGTTGCCTAGGCTTAAGGCGTAGCATCAAAGTAATGACGTACAGCGATAACATTTAAGCTCTCTAATCATCCCAATAAATCAAAGAACTTTCCTAAAGTTAGAAGTCTTCATTAAGATGGTGGCCACTGATGGGTGTGTGTCTTGGTTGGTTTCTATTACTACTTCCTTTTCTTCATGTACCTCAACCTGTGGCACATCTCCTTCCCCTTATCTCGGATCATGACTAATAGCATTCCTAACACTACGTTAGGTGTTGTGTACCGGAAGCGGATTGCTGTGTACATCATTATTCTCTATGACAAGTTCCCCATTATGGACCTTGTCATTAAAGGATGACCCACAATCCTGCGATATCTACAGAACTTAAGGTCATTATTCTCATTTACAGTCAGCAAACGCTCTACCCTTAGGAGCTTTATGTTCCCATCCCGTAACCACTAGTCAAGTATAGTATGTACCTTACCCATCAAGCACGAGAATGATGTAGTTGATGTAGAGCCTCATGAACTATCATTCCTTAACTTCTTATTGTCTCTAGGACTTTCTCATTAGGTTAAGCTAACAGATGTTGCTCATTTCCCGAATCTCCCACCTTCTATCCGTTGTTGTACAGCAGAATTGTTAGTTCTTCTGACAGTTTCGACAAGTGCGGAGAAAGAACATACATTAAGGTTTTCCAGATGGATGGCGTACTTAGTGAACATCCCCTTGAATGCAAATCTTCACTAATTCCTTTTCATCACACATACATCTTGGATGTCTAGGGTGCACTCTCTAAAGCGCTTTATGTAATTTATCAAATCTTCCTTCAGGTTTTGTCGCATTCTTCCCACATCTGTCACCATGACCCATTCTTGGGTGGAGAAGAATTTCTCTAGGACGAGCTTGCACATAGTTCCCCATGAATCAATTGATTTAGAGAGAAGGTTGACATACCAGGTATATGCTTTCTCTATCAGTGATTTAGAGAATTCTCTAAGCTTTAGATCATTATCAAGCCTATAAGGCTTCGAGGTTTCAATAAATTTCAAGAGGTATTCCTTCGTACTTCCTTTTTTACCATTGAACAACATAAATTTAGGACTTACATAGTCCTTAAGATATAGCTTTGTTGTGATGTATTGGTGATATAAGAGTTTTAACTCTAATACTCCTATAGACGACCTAACTTGTATTTCTCTCATCTAAATGTCCAAATTTTCTTTTTTTATAAAGGAAGTCATTGGAATAGAAGCTGTGGATGCTGATAGCGAAGCAAGGACAAGATTGGGATAAGAAGTAGATCCTCCCAAGATTGGGATGATAGGATTGGATGAAGGAGCAAGCACCCGTAAAGATAAAGAGCCATGTAAATGGACTCTTACATTCTTTGGTGCAGGAGTTGGTTGTTGTACAGGTTCTAGTAGGGGGGTTTCATCACCTCCTCCTTGATAGAGATCCTCCTTAATGGCTAAAGGATTAATTAGTTAGTAACACCTGGCTGTACAGCAACCATAAGATTTGGCAAAGTCATACCTTATTGTACAACAGCGGTACCATCTCGATAAAGATAGGTTGGAACATAACCATAAATTGATTTAAAGCCTTGGTGGCTTCCTACATTATTTACATTATCTATATGGGATGTAAAGGACCCTCAAGCATCGAATGATCCTAACTAGTATTCTCAAGCAGTAGGAGTGGATTTTACTCAATAAGCACAAAATTAGTGTCGAGCTCTTAGAACGTAATATCAGACGTACTGGTTGTTCTCTTCCTAGGAGGTGCCATGTCTCTACAATCACTCCACTCCCTAATGGAGTCACCGAAAAATATAAAAGTAAAGGTTCGATTGGAGAGGTCATATGCGTACTGCGTAAGTAACACGCTTCACATGAGTTTAAAGAAGTAAAGCGAGATTGTTACTTAAAAGGATGATGAGGTGAGAATAAAGCAGAGAGGAGGAATAGACAATCTCAGTGTCTCAAATACACAAGTGATAGATAAGACAATCTTAGGAAACCTCAAGCATTTACCTTATAACTTGAGCAAATGAGATCAATTCTTTGCCTAAACGCTATTTGATCTTAGAGAATAGAGTTTTCATAATGGAACGCTATTTCTCTGATCTATAAAGTTGTCAAATGAGGAGGAATGGTTGAGTATTTATAGGCCTTTGGGATTGATGACATCCGTTAGGTTGTTGTCAAATGACGGATGAGATGAAGTTTTACTCATTCCATAATTATCTAGAATGACTTTGAAAAGCCCAAGGCCAATAACTTTCCTCATGATGTATGAGCTTGCCTAGGATAGGTTAGAGGCGAATGGATCAATCCAACTATCCTTATTCTGAACCCACCAAGCCAAATTTCCAAAAATCATCCCAATATAGACTAAACTCATTAAATCTTGCTACCTAGTCCAATGAGTTAAGGCTTAAATAAATATTAAGCTTAGCCTAATAATTAATCTAACAATTTTAACCCTCTACAAGTATTAACTCAGAGATGCATGTTTTTCACTTAGAAAGTTGACCCTTCCTTCATAAAAAAGAAACGGCCTAAAGGACCTCCATTGGGCAGAATTGCTAGCTTTACTGGGCTTTCAGCACCTTCTTCAGCAGAATGGAAACCCGCATTGAAGTCTAGATCTGTCTTGATGAAGCTCGGGCAGACACAGTTGATGTAGAAATTAGGATACTTTTTGGCTAGGACTCTTGTATAAGCATTCATCGCGGCTTTCGAGATTGTATAAGCAGGCATCAATGCAAGCCAGCCTTTGCTCGTGAAAGAACCGTCCTTGAAATCGTTGAGGAAAACCTTCACCGCCTCATCCACCTTCTCTTCTGTAAGGTTTTCAGCGTCGCTAAAAACTCCCTGGCCATTCATTTGAAACTTTCTAAACACAAAATCATGAAGAAACATATGTAAAATATATCTTGGCATTTGAGCATAAAGTTTTTAAGTTAAATGCTTGGGAACTCATTTCGCCTATTTAATTAAGGTAATATATTAGGTGGGCTTTAATGAAAGAGAAAAAGAAGGCAGAAAAGTCTCTAACGTTTACCTATATATACAAATCAGTCCTTAATTTTTAATTTAGTTTATTTTAATCTTCGACGTTTCAATAAATTTTAAAAAAAATCATTCTATTAGTTTTACCGTTAAGTATGGACACATAGCAAAACTTGATTCAGTCAAATAATTAATTTAATTAAATAAACAAAAAATAATAAGAAATACAAAAAATTATAAAAAAATCAAAAGAATAAATATAAAAATTTGAAAAATAATATATATTATTTAGTAATACAAATTAAAATACATATATATTAATATTTAATTTAAAATTAATAAAAATTTAAAATTTAAAATCCATCCACCTTAAGGTCAAAGAATATAATTAGTAACCATAGAGGAGAAGGACTAATGTAACCCTCCACAAGTGGCCACCGACCACTCCTTAACCTTAAAGTAGTCGGATCTGGCCAAAACTAAGAAGTAGGTTGGGACCTATTGGTAGCCCTAGGTAGCTGCTTACCCCTAGGAGGTATCATGTGACCTCCCCTAGTGATGAATGACTACCCATAACTACCAAAAAATAAATAAATAGAAACCCAATCAAGTTGACATTAAATCGTACAACTCGATCTTCACTCGATTAGGTTTCGTTGTACTCTTTATTTTTTTAAATTGGGTAGTGAGAGGTTGCGTGACCCACTTCCTAGTTTTAGCCAGATTCAACCACCCCCGACCTTAGGGTGGCTGAATTTGATTTTTTATATTTTATTTTATATTAATTTATATTAAAATAAATATTAATATATATGTATATAAATATATATAATTAATATTTCACTTTTGCAGGATTTTTTATTTTTCTATAAATGTTTATCATTTTTATATATTTTTTTATATTTTTATAATTATTTTATTATTTTTTATTTAAAAATCATACGTGGATAAGTTATATGTTGATATAATAGAGTTGAGTGGAAAAGCTTATTCGATACCACTTGAAGAGATTTATGACTAAAATGAACTAAATAAAATATTAAAAACTAATTTATAAGAAGTAAAATGTTAAAAACTTTTCTATACTTTTCCCTTAATTAAAAGCATCTACCTCCAAGTGAAAGGGAGTATTAATGAATGAATCTGAAATATACTTAATCTGTTAGGCTTGAGTTTTTCAAACATTAAGGTTTAGATGATACCAAAAGAATTCGTAAAATTTTTTATAGATTCAGACAGCTTGTATTTGATTCTGATCGACACAAGCGTCATGTTGAGAAACTTGGTTGCGCTATTACCTTCAACTTTCCCATGGAAGAGGAAACATTGACAATCCTGGGTGAATCAGAGAGCTGAAGGAGGTCAATCAGTGCTTTAACCATCCTTTTGGCACCATAGTAGTTTATATCAAGACATTCTTCAGCTAATTCATAGGGCTGGCTTATGAATTCACTCCAATTGATTTGTGCTCCAACCTGGATAAATTAGACAAGCATGCCATGCCACCCCTAAGTAGCGGTTAACGATCAACCTAGGACATACAGAAAGCCAGAGAAATGAACTAAAAAAGTTTGTATGTTTGCAATGTCACTGCGGTGATACCCTTATGTCACCTTAACAATTTTCTTCTGAATCGAATAGTCTTTTGCTAAAAGAGTTGATATGTCAATAGATTAACTGTATTGACCATGTTTGTTCCATGGAAAACCTTTTTCTAAACCTTTTCTTTTCATATTTGTTATCATAAAAAATTTATAGCAGTCAAAATTTATGAGAATAATCTGAAAAAGTTGCAGTTATTAATAACTTGTCATGATAAGTGATGATAAAATAAAAAGAGTGGCTAATAGTTATTTTGGTGTTGAGCAACCACTGAAAATGCTAATTGATAATAAAGGAAACGATTTCCTCTTATAGCATTTCTATTAGCCATCCGCTGCAACCTTCGAGTCCGACCATCAGCTGCCTCAAAATGCTACTAGTAACTGCATTTTCTTGATTATTAACAAGATAATACTTGACCATCGTAAGGTTTTAATCACTATAAATGTCTAAAATGTAGAACCCAATTACATGTTGCCTTATTTTGCTGAAATACTTGAACAGATATTGAGAATAATAAAAATACACCGATACGTGAAAATTTACTTCCATATTAATCATCCTAAATACATAAACACTAGATTATAAAGATTACCAAAATATCATAGGATACACATGTGAAGGATTGTACAGCAAATACATTCAATTTATTTAACATGTGTTTACTTAGTTAGTTTAGTTGGTTAATTAGTTATTACTAGCTGTATGTAGTTGTTGTTTCAATTTCCTTCACAGTTACAAGTCTTGTATAAATACTGAAGACTAGCAGTAATAGATAAGTGACTTTTGGACAGTTGAGCTCATATTCATTTTGCAGCTAGATTACTTCTCTCGTTCATCTCACTTTGCTTGCTACTGTCATGAAGAAACAAATGTGATATCAGCATCAGAGCAGGTCAATCCAAGTATTCTTGATTGCACAATTCTACTATAGTAGTTGATATTTGTTTGTTTCTCACCTTTCTTTGAGTTTGTCAAAGATGAATAATCAACAAGAATTAGGGTTTGCTAATCCCTTCTACTTATCTGGATAGGATAGGCTAGGTATGATTATAGGAAGCATTTTTTTAATGGTTCCAATTATATTTTGTGAAGTAAATTGATTAGGTTGGGGTTAGGAGCTAAGATGAAGATTGGATTTGTAGATGGATCTATTCCTAAGCCAGAAGATAATACAAATGATCAAATCAAGTGGAATCAACGTGATTATATGGTTCAATGCTAGTTGCTTAATTCTATGACAAATGATTTAACTCTAAATTTTCTTTACACGAAATCTGCCTTTGAGCTTAGGGAGGAAGTCAAGGAGCAATATGGTGTTGCTAATAGTCCATTAATTTTCCAGATATAGCATGAGATAGTAAACCTTAGGCAACATAATCAATCAGTTAGTGTCTTTTACAATAAGCTTCACAGATGTTGGGATGAATTGTAGGAATTATATCCATTTCCTAAGTGCGATTGTGGTAGATTGGAATTATGTACGTGTGCCTTTAAGGAAAAGGTTATCAAATTTGATTCTCATAATAGCCTAATACAATTTCTAATGGGTTTAAATGATTTGTTTGAAGCCATTAGAAGTTAACTTTTTTCAATAGATCCCATGTCGTCGGTGAGCAGAGCATATTATCTAATGCAATAGACGAAAAAAACAAAGATTGGTGACTAGTTCTATGGGTTTAGAAGTTGAAGCTACTGCTTTAGTTTCAACTAACCTAGGAAATGCTACTAGAAATTATGCTGATAAGAAGAAACAGAGGAGAAGTTTATTCTGTAAGCATTGTAGGTTTAAGGGACATTCAATTGAAACTTGTTTTCAACTTGTTGGGTACCCCGATTGGTATAAAGGGAGAAAATTAAATACTCGAAATAAGTCTACTAGTTATGCTAACAATGCTTTTATGTAAACTTCTCTTGATGCATAGACTTCTACAGTCGATTGAGCTAATACTGGTGCATAATCATCAAAGGGTTATGATAAAGAAATGCTCACGATATTTGCCATGAAGTTTATAGAATGATGAGAGCATAAAAAGATTCTACAATGGATCAAGTAGGTACGCTTCAATTCCCTCATGTTGCTTTATTTACTATCAATAATAGGATAGCTCTTAGGGTAGTTGATGCAGGAGTTTTCAATCATTTAACACCTTATTTCTCAACTTCTTGATAACCCTATGAAATTAACTAAACCAATTCATATACAATTACCTACTGGAAACATTCTGAAATTTGACTTGGCTAGTAGTGTAAGACTCAATGATCAAGTTGTTTTGCCATATGTTCTTTTTGTTCCTAAGATTGCTTACAACCTACTTTCTATTCAAAAACTTGTAGCCTCACACTCATTGCAACCAGTATTTGAAGTTGAATCTTGTAAATTTTAGGACTTGAATAAAAATACTGTGATGGCTTCAACAAAGGCCCAAAGTAGTTTGTATGTTCTTAGTTCTGTAACTCACTTTGTTTCTTTCAATAAATCCGGTTGTTCAAGTCATTCTAGCTTGTACACCAAGAGTATAAACACACTTGATTTGATACATAATAAGTTAGGTCATGCGTTCGTTTCTAAGATGAAACAAATGCCTCTTTGTAAAAGTTTGAACTTGAATAAGCTTCTTTGTAATGCTTGTCAACGGGCAAAGTTTCATAGATTGCCCTTTTCTGATAGTCAAAGTATCTCTACTTTTATTTTTGAGCTCCTTCAAGTTGATGTTTGGGGTCCCTATGATGTTGTTTCCATTACTAGTGCAAGGTACTTCTTGATCATTGTTGATGATTTTTCGAGAGCCACTTAGACATTTTTAATGGCTCACAAGTCTCAAAGTAGTTCTATATTGACTAAGCCGATTCACTATGTTAGAAATCAATTTTTTGTTACTCCTACGACATTCCAAAGTGATAACAGAGGGGAATTTATTTCCAAGGATTGTGAGCAATTATTTCATAGTCAAGGTATTATACATCAATATACTATACCATATACTCTACAACAAAATGGGCAAGTAGAGCGTAAACACAGACATTTACTTAAAACTTCAAGAGCACTTCAACTTCATGCCAATTTGCCCAAAGCCTTTTGGAGGCCACTTTCCTTGTTAATAGAATGCTAATGGTAGCATTGAATTGGAAGACACCTTATGAAATTTATTAAAAAAAAAACTCCTTCCTATACTGATCTACAAGTGATGGTTTGTCTTTGTTTTGTTGCTGATCTACCTCCCAAGATTGACAAGTTTGACTAAAAAGGAATTAGGTGTATTTTCCTTAGCTATACAAATAATCACAAAGGATATCGAGTTTATGATATTGAGTCTAATCAAGTCCTTATTAGTAGAGATATCCAATTCTTTGAGGATATTTTTCCTTACAATGATAATTCTACTATTCTAGGGGTTTTGAATTCCCCTATTTCTCTTGATTCATTGCCTTCAATGACGTTCGAAACCAATTCTTATCCTTCTTATATGTCTGCTTTTCAACATCTAAACACTCAACATTTTGAGTTAGCGTCCAATGTTTCAAATTCTATTGTAGTCCTTGAGTGTCCAAACAATGTTCATCTTTGCGTGTCCAATAGAAACAGGCAGTCTCCTATTTGGTTACAGGACTTTGTCCATTCAGTCCTTACTTCCGTGCCTAATGCTCATTCTTCTATTCATTCCCAGTCTTATTTTTCTACTACCACAAAATATCTACTATTTTATAATAACTTTTTTTATTCATATCTAGATGACTTTGTTCACTCTTTCGCTAATGTTTTAACTATCAAAGAGCCTAATACTTACTCTCAAGCAATTAAACAACAAGAATGGGTGGAAGCCATGACCAAGGAACTTGATGCTTTGTAGTATAATAAAACTTAGACTCTTACATCGTTACCTAAGAGTAAAAAAGCCATTGGATGCAAGTGGGTGTATAAAGGAAAGTATCGACCGAATGGTAGTGTGGAGAAGTATAAAGCTCAACTTGTAGCTAAGGATTTTACTCAAGTCCAAGGGGAGGATTTTCATGATATTTTTTCACTTGTTGCAAAGATGAATATGGTTCAAATTTTAATTGCCCATGCGATTGCTCATTCATAGCCTCTTCATCAAGTTGATATCAATAATGCTTTCTTGCATGGACATATTGATAAAGAGATCTACATGCTACCTCTCGAGGGTTACAGCAAGGCCTAATCACATCAAGTTTGATGTTTAAATAAGTCATTGTATGGACTTCAACAAGCTTCACAACAATGGAATGTTGAAATTTCTCAGTTTCTGTTATCTCTTGGATTTATTCAGTCCAAACATGATTATTCTATGTTTACTAGATGTTCTAATAATGGTTTTGTTATAGTCCTCATGTATGTGGATGATATTTTGTTGATAGGGACAAGTAATGATCTCATTATTGCTGTTAAGCAGGAGTTAGATGTTACATTTACAATCAAGGACCTTAGCCAAGCTTAATACTTTCTTGGTTTGGAATTGTATTGAACAACAACTGGTCGTATACTTAATCAAGAAAAAGTTTCTTATTGACTTACTTGAAGAAACAAGACTTATAGCCTCCAAGCCATCTGTTACTCCTTTGCCTTCAAGGGTTAAACTAACTCATGATGATGGAGATTTGTTACCTAATCTTACTATTTTTCGGCGGTTAATTGGTTGGTTGTCTTACCTAAATCTCACATGTCTTGACATTAGCTATGCGATTCATCATCTTAGCTAGTTCTTGGCCGCCCCCTGCACTTCCCATATGGCAACTGCTCTACATATTCTTAAGTACTTGAAAGGAACATTGAAATTCAGACTCTTTTATCCTACCAATAATGATTTGAATTTACAAGTTTTTTTAGATTCCAATTGGGTTACTAGTGTTGTTAATAGGAAGTCTATTAGCAGTTATTGTGTCACATTGGGGTTAGCCCTCGTTTTGTAGAAAACTAAAAAACAAATTACTGTCTCCACATCCTTTACCGAAGTAGAGTATAGAGCCCTTACTATAGCCACCAAAGAAGCATTATGAACAAGTTATATTTTGCGTGACTTGGGTGAACACGTTTTTATGCCTATTACCTTATTTTGCGACAACAAGTCTACTCTATTAATTACATCTAACCCTTGTCTTCATGCTCACACAAAACATATTGATATTGATGTCCATTTCGTACGCGATCATATTGCTTTAGGTTTTCTCTCTATTCAACATGTCTCATCCAAGTTTCAGCTTGCTGACCTTCGCACTAAGAGTCTTGCTGAGCATTAGATGCGATTTTTATGTCATAAGTTAGGGCTTTTTGCAGCACCAACTTGGGGGTAGGGGGGCGGTGGGCAGAGGTTGAGGTGTGGTGGTGTGAAGGATTGTATAGCAAATATATTCAACTTATTTAACACACGTTTACTTAGTTAGTTTAGAAGGTTAATTAGTTATTACTAACTGTAAGTAGTTGTTGTTTCAATTTCTTTTCCTTTACAGTTACAAGTCTTGTATAAATACTAAAGACTAGCAGTAATAAATGACTTCTGGACAATTGAGCTCATATTCATTTTGCAGCTAGATTACTTCTCTCGTTCATCTCATTTTGTTTGCTACTGTCATCCAGAAACAAATATGATATCAACAATTCCTTCAACACATTATACGAGACAAGTTCCCCTTAGAACATCTACAAGCTAATTGTCATTTGACTATCATCCTGAAAAAGATTTATTATTATATAGCACATGTTATATACTTATGGTGTATAAATAATTACCTTCCCAAAACCAACAGCCTTTAAAACTTCCCCATCTACAATAAATCCACCAACACCTGCATTATTTATCCGCAAACATTTCTCGTCAGTATCGTTTTAGCTTTTGTACCATTCATCCCTATCCCTCTTTTACTGCAGGTTTTGTAATTCTAATCCTCATTCGGATTATTCAAACCGTAATTGAAGTTTTGAAATGGATCTATTGTTTGTTTGGTTTTCGGACTTTTATGACAGTTGTTCCAATAGAACTTTTAGAATTACCAAATATAAACAGTGCATGCTGGTAGGAGGTAAAAGGTAACAACTGATTGCTGGTGAAGGTTAACCATCACCACCCCACAAACTGCAGCACCAAGCCCCCACCCCCACCCCCACCCCGAAAAAAGAAGAACGTAAAAGAAAAGTTGACGTTGTCGTTATCCACTCCCAGCTAGTTAATATTAGCATCTAAATAAAATAAAAATAAAAAAGTTCTGAAAACATTTTCCGTGAAACAAACATATCCAAGACTGTACAAATAGATTATCATTTTGATTCCAATAAAAAAAAAGTGAAATTAATAAAAACAAGATGAGTTAATTTTTAATACCAAAATATCTAGCTCCCCAAACTGGGTCTTGATAAAATCAACAAGTGAAGCAATACTAGCAGGATCAGTAATATCAAGCTGGTGAAAGACAACATCACCAGACGGACCACACTATTCAAGTTTCTTAACAGCTTCAGGGCCTCTCTTCTCGTCCCTGCCTGTTAAGATTACGATGATGCCATTAGAAGCCAAATGTTTGCATATTCCAAATCCAATACCATTGTTTGTTCCTGTAACCACTGCATACCTGACAAGGAAAAACCAACAAGAGAAGGAAATAGAATTTTAATTTTTTAGACTTTTTCTACGTAAGATGAAGGTCATTGGCACTTTCCTAGTTCACGTTTCCAAGTACTAGGAGTCTTGACGGTGAATGTTGTAGTTACCTCTTTGTTGGTTCTGCCATTCTCCTGTCACAAGTGCCTGGTCGGACACAACTCTGACGATGACGGTTATTTTAACAAATCAAGAAAGATTTTGTCTTTGTGGACTTTTCTTTTATGACTCGTCAAACAAAAAGATAATGAAGTTGATTAATTAATTATAATGCATATAGTTATTAATTAACTACACTATCAAAAGTAGAACTGTGCAAGCTAGCTAAGTGAGCCAACTTACTCCGTCTTGCATTTGCTCTCGGCTTAAGTAGGTTAGCCTGTTTTCGCCCATTTACAGATGTAGATTGGAATTTTTAACTCAATCCGCCCCACGATGGGTTGATGAGTTAAGCGAGTAAACTCGCGAATTATATTATTCTTTATTTCTTATGAATACATTATGTAGAATATTTACAAATTATAAATAACAGCTTATAATCTTATCGGTTTCAATGTTTATATTTAGCTTTTATTTACTATAATATTTAATTTTCATCTCATTTTTAAATATATTCATAATATATATATATTTGCATCAACGTTTATATACTTAATAAAAATAAAACATAAAAATAAAAAAAAAGTAAATTGTTTCTTAGATTTATTTAACAATATATCAAACCATATTTATAATAAGTTTTACATAACAATAATGATCATATACATTACAATATTAATATGATGATCAACTTCATTATGCAATTATTTTAAATATTCCATATAAGTTAGTATATAAAGTAACCATATAATATATTTGTTATCTCCTATTACAAATAGTTAATAATAAATACATTTTTACCATATGATATATTAAACAATATATTATAGTTAATTGACTATGAGTATAACATATAGTAATGCTTTCATTTCAATAACTAAATATGTTTTGAAATGAAATAAAATATTAATTACATTTAAGAAAAACTCAATCCTAAGACCCAAAATGCACCTAAATAAATTGTATGAATAGAGTACTATAAGTTTTCTTTTTCTTTTTTTTTTTAGTGTAGGTTGGCGAGCTAACCTTCCCTATAATGGGTTGGCGAGGGCGAGTTAAAAAAGCCCGCATTTAAACAAGTTAAAATTTTTTAGCCTACCTCGCATTTTTTTACGCGGGATATGCAGGCCAACTTATATAACCCACCTCACTTACACAGCTCTAATCAAAAGTAATAAAATCATAGAAACTAGAGTTGGACGCAATCATGATGCATGTTCTCATATTAATTAGTTAGTATTTTAGTCATCGTTAATATCAATTTTGAAACTAAATTCATCAAACTAATTAGTAAATACATATAAAGATATTACCCATTCAATACATTAGAGTTGAAATATTATATAAAATAAGAACTCTTAAGAGGAAAATATAAATTAAAAAAGAAAATTTATATCAATTGAAAGTTTTCAACCATAGTATAATATCCTATTTTTCATCAAAGACATATTATGACCGTTACATTTGCTGTAAAACATATAAAAGGCCATTGTATAAGTATTACAAAATAAAATGAAAGAAATTAGAAAGAGTAGACTCACTCTTTCCCTCTTTTTACACTTACCACTAAATGTAAGAAATAGATGTAAAGAAAAAAAACAAGGTGTCTTTATATCTATCTCTATAGATTTATTATTGTCTAAATAATTATAATAATATTTCATTGAACCTTATAATAAAATCAAGTATTATTCTTATTCTACTAGATACACAATAACTGATATACTAAGAGTTAGGAATAAAAAGATTAAGCCAAATAAATTAGCACATAATTTCAAGCATAAAGAAATGTCTTATAAAAAAGATACTAAATTTTCTATGAAGAGAACAAAACCCATCCAACCAACGAGAATGGGATGACATAATCCCACATGGATAGTGGCAAAAAGAACAAAGAAATAAATAAATACATAAAAAATTGCTTATTTTGAAAGCTACCATCAAACAAATCTCACCTTGATCGTCAAAATCTTCAAACAAACCCCATTTGTAGAAGTGGTTTTGTGATGGGCAACATTGTAATTTTGATGGAATCGATGTTTGTAGGAATGGTAAGACAAAGATAGATATAAGGTCCATAGTAGCAGATTTATACAAATTGAGATCGACAATAGTAAATCTACGAATTAATTATATTGAAAGAAGGGAAAAGGTTTAAGGGATTAATTACATTGATAAAACGTTCTTCACAATTTGTTAAACAATAGAACCAACCATCCTTAGAGTTTTATTAATTCCAATGCATTACACAGCTCTTCCTACTACATCAGCGTAATCAATCCCCTAATTTTAGCCTTACGTCCTAATGAGAACCCATTACCCATGATCCCCAACTTAATGCTCTTGTCTTGTATTCTTACCCAAAGACATAGGAGGAGAAAATTTCGTGATTAACTTCTTCATTGATATAGATCCAGCACCAGTTCTCCTGCCCATCAAAAAAGCCCCATAATTGTGGATTTTTATCTTGTAGCAATTGCACTAGCATGGAAAAATCTTAATGTTCCTTTATCCATCAACTAAATATTTTGATCAATCTTTATCCATCAAGTAACCATTTTGATCAATCTTTTGCTGCTCAACAATTTCTCTTCATGAGCTAAAACTTGGTCCACCTCTATGCTGAGGGACACTTCTTGAGTCGTCAGTTCTTGGGATGGTCTAGACAAAAGTTTTTTCCTGTCACCTTGTATTTGTGAGATAATCGCTCGCTTTCTCTGATGGATGATCCCAAAAACTTCCCTATTGCATTCTCAAAGTTTGAGAGTAAAAGTCTCACCCAGTGAGTGAGATGAGTGTTCACTGCAAAATACAAAAGCATATTAGCAATGATAAGCTTAGAGTTTTTCGATTAGTTGGTTGTGGATTTAAAATTTATCTAGCATGATATCGCCAAACATCACTCCTCATTATACAATAATATGATAATAGTCATGCTGCATATATTGTGCAGCACATATTCACTTGTTGGTTTATTGATTAAAGGATCTGTACATGCACAAATGCGAACTTTTAACTCACAGGTGCATTATTCTTCCACTTAGAAAGCTGACTCTTCCTTCCTAATGAAGAAGCAGCCAGAAGGACCACCACTGGGTAGAAGTGCTAGCTTTGCCGGGCTCTCAGCTCCCTCTTCAACAGATAAGAAACCTGCATTGAAGTTTAAATCTGTTTTGATGAAGCCAGGGCAGACGCAGTTGATGCAGAAATTAGGATATTTTTTGGCGAGGACTCGTGTGTAAGCATTCATTGCTGCTTTTGAGATGATATAAGCAGGCATCAACACAGGCCAGCATTGCTGAAAACTCCCTTGGCCCATTCATTAGATACTTTCTGGGAATAAAGGAAAAAGGAAAAAAAAAATGAAGAAACATAAGACTGGTGACTTATAATCGTAAATGTTTCCAGCAAACATAAAACCAACACCAGATATTACAGGCTTAAACTTTTAGAATATGGATCTAAAATCTATCACGGCACTAGAGCAAGAAGTCTAATACCTGGGCACTCAATTTGCCCTCATTTATTTTAGTAATGTACATGAAACTACACTTTTGGGCTTGAATTTTTTAACAGCTGCCTGCATATGGATCTAAAGTTTACAGATGAATCTCTTTAAAAGATGCAAGACAATCTCCATTTTTAACTTCTTAAAAACAAGAGTCAATCAAGGAAACTGCTTTTCCTTTGCTGCACAGCATACCTAATACCTAAAGCTTAAAGCTTTTAAATAATTTGGTCGCAGTATCAGATTCAACAGGTATCAAAGTGCAAAGCCCTAAGTCCAAACCCTGCATCACTCTTCCAACTCACTTAACTAGTCTAACTCTGTGTGATTTAACAATAGTTAGTATCATTTGACATAGCATGATTTTTCTGCAAATGAAACTCTAGTAATAGCCAGGTTCACCGTATCCATATAATTCAACTAGTTAGACTCAATATGTATTGATTCAAGTGTAAGATGATACCAGATAAATTTGTAATCAATTTTTGATAAATTCAGACAGCTTATATTCAATTCTGAGGCAAGCATCATGATGAGAAATTTGTCGCGTTACTACCTCTAACTTTCCCATGGAAGAGGAAACATTGACAATCCTGGGCGAATCAGATAGCTGAAGGAAGTCAACCAGTGCTTCCACCATTCTCTTGGCACCATAGTAGTTTATGTTAAGGCATTCTTCAGCTGCTTCATAGAGCTGGCTTATGAATTCACTCCAATAGATATGTGCTCCTTCCTGAGTAAATTAGACAAGCATGCCTCATTATTTAGCATTGAACGATCAACCAAGGAATTCAGCAAAGCAATGTGGTTCGCTAAGGATGATACAGCAAGAAGTTATAAACAGACAACTGCCGAAGGTCGTTATATACCGGATTAATGAACTAAAAAGTTTTTATATTTGCAATGTTAATGCAATGATACCCCCGTGCTGTCTTAACAATTTTCTTCTGAATTTGCAAAGTTTTCTGCTAGAAGAGATTATATCTCAATAGATTGACCATAAAAGATTTGCACTTATCATAGTAGTCTCAAGTGATGCGGTTGCTAATGGCTTGTAACTATAAGTGCTGACGGATGGCGAAAGCAGAGGTTGGCCACCAGTAGTGGCGGTTAGTAAGCACGTAAAATGCTAATTGAAAAAAGGTACCACAGATTCATATTTTCTTTCAGAACAGAAATAAATGCACTTTTCGTATCTACGATCGGAATGGAGCTTACTCAACAAGAAGGGAATGCAAAATCAATTACCCGTGCCCTTATTTTGCAGAAAATACGTAACAGATGTTGAGAACAAAGATACATTAATCTGCCAAAATCACTTCCAAATTAATCATTTTAAACAACTGCAAATGCTAGATTGCAAAGATTGCCAAAAAAATTACTGAATACATATTATACAGGAAAAGTTCCTTCTAAGAACATATAGAAGCCAATTGTCATTGATTAACATTCGGAAAATAATTACCTTCCAAAACCAGCAGCCTTTAAAGCCTCCCCGTCTGCAACAGTTCCACCAACACCTGCATTGTTTATCGCTTTAGCTTTTCACCATTCATCTCTGTCCCTTTTCTACTGTAAGTTTTGTAATTCTAATTGAAATTCAAGTTATTCAAACTGAAATTGAAGTTTCGAAAATCAAAATCTAGAAAACGTTTTCGGGACTTTTTGGACAACCGTTCCAACCAAATCTTTAGAATCATCAAATATTAGCAGCGAGAGCTGGCAGGAAGCGAAGGTAAGAACTGATTGCCGGCAGCAAAGGTTAACCACGGGGAAAGAAAATATAATGTCTTGAAAACATTTTCCGCAAAATAAAGGCACCTGACGACAACACAAAGGTGTGATCATAATCAAATTTTTACGGCACTACCAAAAATCCCCAGCTGTAAAGAGGAAGGTTTTTACATCCTGGAACTACTTCTTCATCACAATCCATGCCAGTCACATCAATAAATGGATTCCTATAATGAGTGAAATTAAGAACAAAATGGGTTAATTTTTCTTACCAAAATATCAAGCTTCCCATACTGGGTCTTGATAAAATCAGCAAGTGAAGCAATGCTAGCAGCATCTGTAACATCAAGCCGGTGAAAGACAACATGACCAGACAGACCACACTCTTCAAGTTTCTCAACAGCTTCAACACCTCTCTTCTCATCCCTGGCTGTTAAGATTACGATGATGCCATTAGAAGCCAACTGCTTGCATATTCCGAATCCTATACCTTTGTTTGCTCCTGTAACTACTGCATACCTGACCAGGAAAAGCAAGAAGGGGAGATATCAGTGCTAATTTTGAATTCTTTGTACGTAAGAAAGAAGTCACGGGCACTTTCCTATTTCACGTTTCCTGGTACTAGTAATACCGATGATGAACGCTATGTTGCCTCTTTGTTGGTTCTGCCATTCTTCGGCCCCCGGGGCTTGGTCCGACACAAGACATCCGTCGCACAGTCTGATGATAATGATTATTTTGTATGCTTTTTATGTGTATCTATAATATTTAAATGAATAAAGACTCTTAATTACCATTTGATTACAATACGACTCCACTTGATTAAATCTTCTTTTAAAATATTTTTTTTTTGTCTACTCTGCCTGCTACATGTTTAAAACCCACCTGCTACTCCTAAAACGGTAACTCATATAAAACAATAACTCTTGAAAAACCATAGCCACTAGCCAATCATACTCCTCTCACGTTTACAGCTGAAAACCGTAACTCCTAAGAAGCCACAGCACCTTTTTGCCATTCAAATTCCTTACATGTTTATTACTCTCACGTTACTGCCATGTTTGCAACTTAAAGGAGTAATTGCTAAAACCTGCTGAAAACTTTAATGTAAAATTGTAACATTAAAAAAGTAAAACAAAGACATGATTTCATATTATTTGCTATCTATATTATTTAAACTCGAAGAGTCTTAAATAACTACCATCTCTTAAAATTATTATTCAGTTCTCAATCTAAAAATATATTAATGAGCTATGCACCTGTACTGTAGTTGTAAAAAATCTAAAATTTTTTATTCAAACATTTAAGTAAGATGAGTTAAATGTTATATACCTAATAGATTAGATTTATTCGCCAGGCCGAACTAGTCTAAAATTGCCGATTTACGGATCGGCTCAAGGCTAAATCATGATCGACCCAACTAATCACAGTCCTAGACTGGTTCACTATCACTAGAATCGGATCCATCGTTGTTGTTGTTATTATTATTATTAATTTCTACTTTATAACTTATTTTTGAATTCTGTGTTCTTAGAAATATTTATGAGTCCTCTCCCGCACTTGAATTTCAATTCAAAGATTATCATAAAATGTAACACATATATAATTATATTTGCATAACATAACACGTAATGTTACATTTATGATTAACCCATATTTTCAATTGAAATTATACTTAGTTTCAAAATAATAGGTTTGGGTCACGTAACCATGTGGGACATTGAGCATTGAGTACAAGTGCTTGCTTCAACATTAGATATGTTTATAATAAGATAACCACTTTAAGGCTATATTATAAACATAATCGTGCAGGTTTGAGTCCTCACAGGCTTAAAGTAGCATGCCAGGTATACTAACCGCTGACATAATGAATAAGTAGAAACTAGACCTATAAACATGTGAGAAATTCTTAGTCGCATCATGAAAAACTTTCAAAAGCTTTAGTAACTAGATACGTATATCCCAGTTATTGGATATCTCAATTGTTGGGGTGAATGTCATCCTCATGCATGTTATACATAATGAAGGCACACTATAGTTTGTTGTAAGAAATGGTGCTATACAATAACTCGTATGTTGAGTTCCAACGATATTGCACAACCATCTTAAATTTTTTGGGCCTCTTCTCACACTTTGTGCAAAAGCTCCTCTACTTCTTATGGAAGGATGACTTCTCTATTATTATTTTCACTACATTCTTAATTGGAGCTATACTATCCTATAAAATTGTAATGTCAACCTTAACACACAAATTAAGAATATGGCATGCACAACGTATATGAAAAAAACCCTCCCCAACACTAGTCAATAATAATTTTGCAGATTTACTATTGAGGTCGTATTGCAACTTAGCTGGTACAAGCTGGGGTTAAATGTCTCTCGCTTGTATCAACTCTGTCACTTTGATGCACCCGCATTGAGAGATAAGTACATGTTAGCTAGATGCTACATAAGGTTGTAATTGTGCTTCTCTTGAACATACGTCATTAGTGCTTGTCTAGATGAACCGCCACCTTAAGCAATTTGTCGTTACATCCTATCTATCCCCACCTCCTTAAGATGCTTCAATTTTAGGTGCCTATTGTAAGTATCATATCCCTCTCTAATTTTCTAAGTGTAGCTCGCATTACAGTAATTGCAGAATGCCCATAAGTTTTAGATTGATAAGAGCTTAGAATCTTCTTGTTCAACGTCTTTTCATTCTCTAGAAAACTTAAATAGCCTCATCAAGTGAACTCATATCCATTGTTTCTAGAATATCTCCTATCTCATACTTTAACCCACTAATAAACTAAGATATAGTTCAGTTTTCAAGCTCAATAATTTCACATTTGATCATTAACATCTAGAACTCCTTTATATACTCATCAACACTCAATCCTCCTCACCTCAACTCTTGTAATCTCTTAAAGGCATCCTACAAATAATAGCTCAAAACAAATCTTCTTCTCATGACTCTTTTCATCTCATCCCAACTCCTAGCTTCTCATTCTTCTTCATAGTAGCTTATAGATTCTTCTACTACAAGACGAAATATCCAATAAACTCTGGTATAGCAAGTCTCACCTTAGCGCTATTAGGTACCTCATCACATTCAAACTGCTTTTTTATTTTATCTATTCAGTTAAGGTAGTCCTCAGCATTACTACTCCCAAAAAAGCTAGGATACGAATTCTCAATCCCTCTACTCTAAGAGCTCGGATATTTCTCTCCTCGAGTTCATAATACTGTTTCGCTTCATCACCTATTTCTTTATCTTCTTCTTTAATCTCATCTAACGCTAGTCTACATCGAACAACTCTATCTATTTTTCCAACTCGGTATGGTCGAACCGGGTGTTACGCCCCGAAGCAGCAAAGTCGTAACAACCCCGCCGTGTAAACCATCCTAAGATAAAAATTGGCTTTACAACCGCTATCTTAGACCTGATCTACACAAGGCGTCCACGACTAACCCGCTTTAAAGTAAACAGTTTGTAATTTAAATAAATCATTTATCAAAGAAAGTAAGGAAATATATATATACACTATAATTCAGTTATTACATTATTCAAAAATGAAAAGTAATAAAATATGTGTTGATTCTTCAATGTTTTTCCTCACTCCCCAGGATCCAGCAATTGCTAGCTTCAGAGTAGCTGTTTGCCACTTCTTAGCCAGTACCTGTACGACGTCTATAGGAATGTGAGCAATCACAGCTCAGTAAGTTAAGATGAAGGACTTAAAACTATACTATAAATACAACAAAGTTTTCAATCAACTTATTAGGTGCAATACATGTGTAAGCAAATGCCATTGCACGACGTTGTCTGGCCTGTCATGAGATTAGAGAAATTGTGCCCGCTCTAATCCGGGTTGAGGAGTTGCCATTAATGCAACAACTCACGACCAAACCCAGGCTTGTGTAATAGAGACCTTGCTCCTCCCGCGACTACCTTCAAACCATTGACTTCACCCTCGCTGCGACCTCCTCTCCTGTCACTTAGTTCGACTGAGGATGAAGAAGGGACTAATTGAAATCCTGTACTATCTCTTTTGAAGGGGTCGGTATTTGGTCGGAGAGTCCTAAGTTCCCCTAATGGGTTGCTATGTAGGTCCAATTATGATGATAGATCGTATATTTGATTAAGTCCAGTTTAGGGTGATCAATCATTTCATGCAAACCATACAATACAAGCCAGGACAACAGACAGAATTATAGCATCACTCATAATCAAGCACATGCACATATCCAACTATCTAACAAGCACAACCAAGCATAATCTTAAGCCTCCAAAATACAGCATCGTATTAATCCTAACTTACCTCGACTCCTTGCTCACTCACTCAAGTGGTTTCAGTTTTTCATATAACTATTATAGGTTCATTTTATCCTATAACACTTATTGTTATGTTTTGTTTAGGGTTTAATATGCCTAATTATCTAGGTCTTAAGTCTTTTACAATTATTTTAGGTTTGGGGTTAGATTCAAGTTCCGTTTCCGCATCAATTTCTAAATTAGGTTCTAGTTCGATTTCTCAGTCTTAAATATGCTTGAATCCTAATGTGAAATTAATCACATTAAGCTCGAGTATTTAAATATCCTATTGGGTCTTAATTCAATATTGTAAACTATTCGATACACGTTATTCCTAATAGGGGTATCGGATTTATCCCCGATGTGAGAAAACCTTACATTTTTATACAATTACCTAAAATTAAATCTTAATTCAGATTTAGAATTATTCTGATTTTTATTCTAATATTATTTAAATAACCCTAATGTTTTAGATTTATTAATTTTCAATTCCACATATTACTAATTTCTTACAATAATTACCTAATTTACTAAATTAACTATACTTAATACTTCAAAGGCTAGGATTAGGTTTCCACATCAGAGATTAACATCCCTAGACATTTAATTACTATTTAAATCAATAATTAGTATCTTAATCACCTAATTAACCCAAAATTACCTAATTTTTCCATCATTTTAGGGATAAAAATTAACTTAAAAATTTCAAAAATTAATTTTAGAAAAATGGTTTCATAGCACTGTTCAATATCATATAAGCATTCTACACAAAAAAAAAAAAAATTGAGCTCCAAACTACACTCTTAAGCCTATTTATTTCTCGTTCTAATCATGATCAATTTTGTTTAATTTGTTAAGAACCCTGTATTTTCAAACGTGATTAAACTAAATCACTATTTCCCCTAAATTTACATATAATAAAACCTCAAAATAACAAGTTTTATAATTTTCTAAGAATATTTACTATTTTTACAAAATTACACAAAATTGGGCTGAAAATCGAACTCACCGATTTGGGTGGCTCCGGCCAGCATCGGTGGCCATAGGTGTGTTGGCCCACTTGGGCACTGCCACCACCGTATGGTGATGGTGGTGGCTTTCCACTCCCAAATGCCCGTCGAGTCTGGGTTCTCCTTTGTGGCCCTAACTGTACAGTTTCCCTTTTCTTTTTTTTTTCTTTGGTTTTTCTCTCAATTTTTTCCTCTCCCTAATTTTTTCTGATTTCTAACTGTCCAAATGAGTTTCTAAATTTTTCTTGCTATTTATAGGGCTTTAGGGAAATTATTATGCATTAAATTGGACATGACATTATCCAAATCTTTTAATTTTTGGCTTTTGAGTTGCCCTAATTTAATTGGCTGATTTTTTTCTTATTTTTCTCAGCTGCTACGACCCAATTCTGGATCATTCCTGATTTTTCTTTATTTTTTCTTAATTAATTATGAATTTTCTTTAATTATTTCTTATTATTTTAGTACATTTCGCATATTTTAAGTAATTATGCGTATTTCTATATACATGTAAATTAATATATAGTATAAATAAATATTTTTAAACATTATTTAGGTCATTTTATGATTTTTAGTATACATATAATTTATTTCTAGCGATTCGTTAATTATTGAAATGCATTTTACGCATTTTCGATAAATGACAAATTATATACTTAAAATTTGGAATTTTTATATTCTTTTATTTTATTGCTTATTTTCTTAAATTCAAACATACGGGATCATTTTCCTAATATTTCTAGGTTTACTTTATAATTTAAGCTCGATCGGATCTTTCAACAGATCGAAACCTCAAATAACTAGTTGTAGGGTTTATACCGAGGCATTAGCTCGAACGTATTAGCCATTGCCTTTTTCAAGCTATTCGTTAACTCGTCCTTTATAAGAATCATTTCCGGCTCGCTGTCTATCTTCATTTATGACAATCACCAAACTAGCCACCAAGTTAGTAAGTTAATTTAGTTGGTCATCTATAGACTAGATTGTAAAACTTCCTTATTGACCTTAGTCATTTCAAGCACCACTCTCTTGGTTACCTATGACTCTTTGAATACTAAAATCGGACATTTTTTACTATATAATAGATTAACAGCTGAAACACAACTCAAAATTTTCTCCCACAAACTAAACAAAACATGCTTAACACACTAACAGCTATTACAACCAACACACGAAAAACCAATTAAACACTAACACTTTGTTTTACAAACAAAAAATAAGGGAAAACAGAACACTAAATTTCTTTAACTCTAAACACTTCTCAAACTCTTACAGTGACAACAACCAACTTCCAACATACATTAAAGCAATAATAAATCACTTAAAGTATAAAGTAATAGAAACTTTCTCGAATATAGCCAAGCTTTAATACCGAAATGATACGAATCGTCGAGAAGAGATGACATAAGGCTACCAATGTTAGGCAAAAAAAAGGTGGGTCAAATCTTAAGACGATCTAAAGGATAAATGGGAATTGAAGGTTGAATAAAAGGCCCTCATGCACCAATGGTGAATATGACATACCAATATCTCATACAAGCTCAAGTCACATTTGATATTAGGTACAAGTGTAGTTAGAAGGTACTTACCATTAGTCCACGGTCAATGGCTTAGATAAGATTAATTAGCAGTAAGTAAGAACACTTAGCTCTCGAAGGAAAGTATTTTTGAAAATTTAATAAACTCTAATTAAATGTTGCAGCTATTACATTTTACAAGTATTTATATGACCTAATTATGGTAAGTCATAGGTTTACATAAATTACAAAAAATTCCTACTTGAAAAGGAAAGATACATAGCTTACAAAGGAAAAATTGCAAACAAATAAAAGGATATTCGATTACAAAAGGACAGTACGGATATCGGAAAATGTGGTGCGTATCAACTATCTATTATGTGGTCCCAATGACGTTGTTTGCCGAGTAGAGCAAGTTTTGAGCAAATCAACTCAAGGTCAATTGCTCGGCAACTCGAATGTTCTATGCTAATGAGGGATTAGTTAAGTGGGCGGCCCATTATCTAGTCAACCTTGGATGGTCGTCATGAGTGTAGGTCAACTCAGCCTTCGCGATATGTCAAGTTGATGGTAGGCGAATTTAGTGCTTAGCCTTAGACTAAAGTGTTGTAAAGGTTAGTTCGGCAGTATGACAACTCAAATTTAGGGACATTTGAGTTTAGCATCTAGCAGGATTGTTGTTCAACTTAGATTGCACTCAGGAGTATTGGTGGCTTCTTCTTCTTCTACTTGTAAGATAATGAAGAGTTTAGAGGAGTTTAAAAGATACACTGGATCAACTTAAGCAAACAATTCTTCCTCAGGAGTGAGTTATCTTTCAATTGCGTAGCATACGAGGAAGCAAGACAACGTACTCAAGATCATGTGATCAACCCTTTGATTCTAATCATGTCATGTAAGGACACTCATGCATAAAGGTTCGAATCCAAGAGATAGTGTATCTTGGTAACTTGTATGTTAAGGTTCAATTTCAAATCCAAGAGGTGGTGTAACTTAGCATTCGATGTTTTCCATCACTTTGTGTGCCCTCTCCTTATTGAGGCCGCACCCATACTCTAGGTACGCTAGAACATCGTCAAACCACTGTGGTGTGGACGATGATCTTTTCCTTACTTTTTCCACTTGAAGATGAATTGTGCCTCTTCCTAGAAAAGGTACAACATAAGAATCACTCCATGGAGATAATTAGAATTCTTTTTCTTAAATTTAGCAGAAGAAATATTTGTAAAGAAAAAATAATTGTTCGTCGGTCTACGAAAATTTACACTCTTAGAATATTGAAGGCAATTGGCAATAAGAGAATGTGAGTACGCTATTGAAATTTGTTGTAAGAACAAAAGAAGCACAATGAAAATGGTTAAATTCAAAACTACATGATGAAGGTTTCAAACGAAAGGAAAATATAAATGAATAAATATTTAAAATAAAGTAATATGAATGCTTGAATGAGAAACGAAAAAATTTTGTGAAGTCTTTACGTAGTCGACTATAGCAAATTTATAGTGGAAAGTTTCAACATTTAAAATTTGAATTTTCGAATCATTCCAACATACGCTCCTCTTTGCAAAAAATTTTTAGCGCAAATTGCACTATACACCTGCACCAAATAACTCCACATGCAATGCAATCTAACAATTTTCAGATTTCATCATGTTGCGTTTCATTATTTCCTGATGGGAATATGTTGCTTTTTCTTCATGATGAGAGATGCATGGATGCCCCAACATGGAGAAAATATGAATTCAACTTAAATTGAATGGGACATTATAATAGAATGTTGGCAAATTCTACTGTAGATGTAAGCTTTTATATATATATATATATATATATATATGCTGCGCATAGGTTGGTTCATAAACAACTCGGTGAACTGGCAATTTGACCCATCAATTCGAAGGACAAGCCAAAACTGAGCTAGTTCGCAATTTGAAATCGAGCCTTGCATAGTTCTATAATAAATGTAATCATCCTTGTATGGGTATGTATAAATATATGTATATAATATTACATGGGGGATTAGTGTTAGAAGGTAAAGATTAAGGTTATACTAAATAGTTCAAATAGAGAGTTATAATGCCTCTAAATGCATTTGATGGGCTGTTAAGCGCTATCTGACGCTTAAGAGGTGCCTACATGATGACTAAGTGGTATTTACATGTTAATTTCTTACATATAAAAAAGTAACAATAATTAAAAATTATAAAAAATGAAAAAAAAATTCATGATTAATAAAAATAATAATTGTAAATAAAAAAATAATATGATTATATAAAAGTAATTAATATAATTAATAAAAACATTAAAAATTTTAAAAATTCTAGAATTTTTTTTTTAAAAAAAGCCAATGTGCAATCTCATAGGTTTTTCATTATTTTTTTTATAAGTGTTGACTTAAGGAAGTAGACTATCACCTCAAGCCGTTAGTTAGTCAAACAACCCTTATATATACACCCTTAAAAGAAAAGAAAAAGGAATTCATGATTGGAATCTATTCTCGAGTAACTATATTAGATGTTCTTATAAGCTTATCTTGCTTTAAATCATCCATAGATAATTCTAATTGGTCATGCAATCCCAATAAACTACTCTAAAGTTCCTCACCATCTTTTATGCTACGTTTCCCTTGTAAATTTAGATAAATACCCCTTTTAACTCTTAAAGAGACTTTTGTATGCTTCAATAAACATCATAACTCCTTAATAGCTTTGTTATCTCCAAAACCATAATTATTTTTTTATTGATTATAGAAGTACAACTTTATCTATAAAGACTTCATCAATACCCCTTCCTTAAAATCACACAAGCATTTAATTCCCAACTTTTGTCCATTAAAGTTAACAATTGATCCAAAGCCAACAAATCCAAAGATGGACAATGGAGACAAGTAGAACAAGTTCCAATCAAAATCAGAGTAGGTCGTAAGAGTGCAAGAACGTCAACTACCCAAAATTTTGAGGACTAAACTTATTAAATGGGGTTATGCTAAAGCAAATACAAAGATACAAATCCCAAACTCTAGGCTCTTATGAACCTCAAAGAAATTCAGTTACCAACACCATAACCTTAGGATATAATAATTGATTAAGAACACCAATAAATTAGTAGAATTAGGGTCTATAAAATTGACAGCGATAGAAAGCACTAAAATTAGTAATAAAAATTAAATTATCAAAAGAAGGAAACTTAAGGGACTAGGAATTATTAACCTAATGACAATCCGGTTAAAAAAGTAAAAATTAATATCATAACCCGATATATATATATATATAATAATTTATAGGATGTAGAAATTATGGACAAGCTGTAAAAGGGTTGGTTATTATAAGATAAAAGTCAGAAAATTACCAAATATTGAAAACAATGAAAAAAAAGTGAGAAAAATACCAAATTACCCATACAAATAAAAAAAGTAGTGAAAAGTAAAAATAGAGTGACAAATAGTAAACAAGTAAATAAATAATAAGTAAAGGTAAGACATCATCATGTAGACAACCACACCATCCCCCAAATGTAAAAAAGAAAAAACCAAAACAAAACAAAACAAAAGAAGAAAAATAAATAAAATAACGTATTTAGAAAGGTAAATTAAGTAATAAAATAATTAGGTAGAATGCTAAAATATAATAAAAGGATCTTATGAAATGCCGTAAAATACACAAGAACTATCAAATCAACTCTACAAATGTCAAACAACTCATGACATGTCATAAAAATATCTAATAATTTCTAAAGAAAGTAAAAACAACTTATAAAATTTGAAAATATCAAAAAATTATTAAAATTATATTGATAACATCTTCAAAAATTCACCAAAATTCTTATGCTTTTCCAAAAATCATGAAAAAGTAACAAAACATGTAATAAGATGTCAAGAACACATGGTAATTTTTCCATAAATTTACACCCATTAGAAAATTATAAAATTATGCCAACATATAATAAAATATTCATCCAAATTTGGACACTTATCAAAATTTAAATATAAGTGTGTTAACATTTTAAAAAGCCACCTTAATTTTTGTAGAACTTTTAGAAATATGTGCAATTTATTATTAATTTTTAAGGTCAGATGGAAGATATAAATACCTAACCCCTAATTTCAAAAATTCACACCACTCATCCAAGAGGTTAGACAATGGTAGAGTAGTAGTGGTTTTAGTTAATTTAGTGATTCTAGCTTCAATAAATTTTGGAGCCTCCATTTCATTTTGTTTAAAGGCCTTCTTTCACCCATATATTCTTGTAGTAATTTTCCTAAAATTAATTTTGCATGTTGGTTACTTTTAATGATTTTTGCAAGTTTATGACTACTTTGTTAAAAAATGCTCGTTTTAAACAAAAATCATAGAACCCTATCTAATAACTTCTATAAAATTCTCAAACTTCTTCTCATAATTTATTATATCTTATATGATTTTTAGGTACCATGTTCATTAAGTAATGAAATATTTTGTAATTTTATTGTCTTTATGGCCTAATTTTCACTTAAATATTGAATTTATAGTATATATTAAAATATACTAAAATTCCAAAATAATAGTATTGTTAGGTGATTTTGGGTTAAGACTTCAATCTTGCAAATAAAGAGAAGGCTATAAGGTACTAGGGGCAATCCGGTACAGCCACTTCAATACCTATGTTAGTGGATGAATATATAAAGAGACTAAGTAATAGTGAGTTATTAGATATTTCTTATAGTATGTCTTCATCATATTTATAAGTAAATACTGTATCTAAAGCAGTAGTTAATGGAGCGATATTAAGACATGCAAAGGTCTTTTGATTAGGTATATTCCTGAAATATAGGGATAACAAGTGGTTATGTAATGTAATCGTGTCAAGTGATAGCTGTTCACACTACTCTCCTGAATTCAAATCAAATACGGATCTATATTACTCGACATTAGCCAAGAATGGAGTTACTTAACCTATTAGCAACCAAGTGGCCGAGTGAATAAAATTCGACCATCAACAAATAGTTAAAATGTAACAAATAGTTACATTTTAAGCATTTTTATAGTATTACTTTATAATTTAGATTAATCTTGGTCTAATTACTTTACATCTTAACTTTTTCCGATATTGACTATATTATACTACGTTTCGAACTTAATATATACGTATCTTTTGCATTCCCTTTAACGAATATATTACTTTTACTAGGTACCTACATGTAGATAAATATAGCCAACCATCTTATTTTACTTTTTCAAAAAAAATAAATAATAAACTACACATCCTAAGTGAATAAAATCAAAGAGTTATCATCTAGTTACAGTTACAAATATAACATAACTATAAATACCCCTAATCTATCATACTGTAAAAGATTGACTAACCAAAAGCTCATTTTTAGGATATTTTACAAAAATTATGAGAATTTTGAGCGCACATAATCTTGGTAACTTGTTAATAAGGGGTTGTAAGCTATATTATAATTAGCTGATTATGCGCATGAGAAGAATGTTAATGAAATGATTATGGTAGCCAAACCTACCCACTTAGTGTGATTTGCTTATGAATTTAATACCATGCTTAGAAATGATTATAATATTTGATCACCTTTTAAAATTGACTAAATGTAAATTTGACCCTAATAATTGTTATATGCATTATACCCTTAGATTGTTGCATGCTTCCACCAAACCTACCCATATGATAAGGAAATATTATGGTTTTCTTCTTTTCAACCTTGCGAAACTAAGTGAGAAGAGGAGAAATTGTCTTCAATGTAGAAAAGTATTGCAAATAATCTAAAATGGGTATAGAAAGGATAAAGAGGAATGTCTATTGCACAACCTTGGATTGGTGGGAAATTGGTCACAAAAGCAGTTGGCTATGGTGTAAAACTCCCCAAAACCTAAACTAAAGCGAGATTAATTTCTTTAGTCTCACAACATACCAGTCAACATCATGTAGATGATACTTCGACTGTTGTATTGCACTATGAAAAAACTTAATTTACCTTGTTTACATATAATGTTTATCCTTTACCACTTACAAAGCATATAGTTTCACTCACTTCTCTACAAATTTCTTTTATAAGTTAACTCTATAAAAGTTTAGGACGAGAACGTTGGGTGAAGTTTAATCAACATAACCTAACAACCACTATGCTAGGCAATTGACATGAGAACTTTAAGATAAAGGAGATATTATTCTTCAAGATTATTGGTAGGCATATTTTGTTTCCACTATAGTTGCTAGCTCATGTAAAGCCTTATATATATTAATAGTATAATGATAGCTACGAACCCTCTGCTATCATCTACCATTATTATATATGGTAAGACTATTACGATATAGTCACTTAAGGTATGAGTTGGTCATGACCCACCAAGTAACTAAAGGAAGAATCAACCCTTAAGGCAACCGGTTTTACTTTTTTTATTTTTTCCTAATTTTTATATTATTTTATTTTTAATTTTCCATTAATTATATTGATCACTAATACATGATTATATTTTTTAGATTATATTAATTATTTATATTTTTAAATTTTTGTAAATTTTTTGTATTTTTCTACTTTTCCTTTTCTTATTTGTAAGAAATTATTATGTAGGTGCCATGAAAGCACTACATGGCACTTAAAGACCATATCATATTTATTTAACGGCATTATAACATCTCCCTAATGGGATCTCATATTTGAACTATTTAATTAATCTTTTATTTGAACTTTTTGAAATTTATTTTCTATTTGCACTTATTCCCAAATGTTAATCCCTTATTGTATAATTTTCTCAAAAAAAAATTGGAGAAAAAAAAAAGAGCATAAGATGAAGACTTCTATATATTAATAACTACATTTCATAGAAATAAAACTTTCGAGGGCATGCACATTTGTGAATTTAGCATAATTAAGAGAAAAATTTATTAGTACACAAAGTCCATGGAACCAAATTTATAGGCTTTCCACTCTGAAAATCTACTCCCAAAGTGTATTAGTGGTTTTGTCCCCCTCAAATACTTTGTCTTTGAAGAATAACATAAGAAAGAGGATTTTCTAAGATTATTTTTGTCCTAAAGTTTCCAAGTTCTTAATATGAACACCAACTTTAATAGTATTATGACAACATATGACCAATAAAAATACATACGAATAAACTATATGACAAAATAGAAATACAACACTACATAATCTAAACTCCAAACTCTCTCAATGGTCAAAATCTTTATTATCTAGATTGAGTACAACACACTTTTACTCATTCACTTATTGATGAAAAGGTCAAACACTAAGGCAAAAGTACAATATTACATAATTGTAATTAAAAAAGATATCAAGGTTCTTGTGATCATATAGAATGAATCTTATTTTTCTCAAGGATAGATTGTGTTTGATTACCCTTTCCTCCTTTGCTCTAAAATATAAAGGCAATTTTAAATAAACAAATTTGGAAAAAAAGCATACTCAAAGAACGATGTTTCCTTCCTATCAAAGAAGCAACCCAAGGGCCACCAATAGGATAGGAGAGCTACATTTACTGGACTTTCTACACTTTCATAGGCAGGTGTTATGAGCAGATTCTGTCACTCGATCCCGTGCTGTACTTAGCATTCCCGATAGCACTAAGGAAGGCTAAGTCAATCTGTAACACACTCACAAAGTTTAGAGAGAGAAACTCTGAAGGTATGTTGTATTCACTCAAATGACTTGTATATTACATCTGAAGGGAATACCCCTATATATATATAAAGCATTTACAATTTAATGGTTGAGATTAATTCGATCTAATGGTTACAATTAACTCCCAACTACCACATTCACCTAACTCACCTACTACTATACAAGATTCTGGACTTCTCTAGAACCTTCTAAAGCTTTTCATCTTCTAAAAGCTTTTAGTGGGCTTGGGCTTTAGGAACCTCCTGAAAATGGCCCATTTTGGGAGGTCTGTAACATCCTCTCTTGCTCAATCCGACAACACCCTTGTTGCTCCTTTATCATGGAACTTTTAAATCTTATCTTTAAATTACCATAGTGCTTCGGCTGGTTCCCACCTGCCTCACTCTCTAGTCTTCCCTTCCATATAACCATATACTCATATCTGTAAGTCTGTCCACGTCTCCTCACATGTCTATCAGCTATGATCCCTTCAACTTCCTTATCAAATGAATCTCGTACTCCTATTAGGGCCCTTTGTGATATAGCTCTTATGAGGTCTTCCTCATCCTTATAGAATGGTTTTAGTATGCTCACGTAGAAAACCGAGTGGAATTTCAGTTTGGATGGAAGTTCCAATTTGTAAAACACTCGCCCCATTCGTTTCATAATTGGGAATGGACCTTCGTAGCACCTCATTAGACCCTTATGCAGTTGTCCCCTTGTACGTTGTATCAAATGTAACTTAACAAGCACTTAGCCACCTACTTGATATTCCATCGGCCTACGTTTCTTGTCTGCAATCTTCTTCATTCTCTTGATAGCTTAGTCTAAGTATGCCCGAGCTAAGTCATGATTTTCTTGTTATTCCCTTGTAAATTTATATGCGAAGGGCTGGACCCCATATATCCCATTGTCACTGTATGAAGAGTTAAGGGTTACCTTCTTAGGACGATCTCGAAAGGACTCTATCCGATGGACTCATTCTTCTGTAGGATGAACAAGAACTACACCACATCTAACAACTTAATCCAATCATGTTGGTTAGCTCCTACAAAATGCCTTAAGTATAATTCTACTAGAGCATTCACTCGCTCCATTTGGCCATCCGTCTAGGGATGCAAACTAGTTGAAAAGTTCAACTTGGATCCTAGAAGTTTGAATAATTCTGTCCAAAATTTCCTTGTGAATCACCTTTCTCAATCACTCACAATGTTTCTTGGCAAGCTCCAATATTTTACTACATGTCTTAGGAACAATCGGGCAGCCTCATCAGGCACTCCTTTGTTGCTAGAACAAAAGTCGTGTACTTTGAGAACTTATTTACCACAACCATAATTGTACCATACCCTTCCAATTGGGACAAACTTACAATTAAGTTCATGGAAATACTCTCCCATGGCTATTCAAGAATGGGAAGAGGCTCTAGTAGTCCCAAAGTTGCCTTGTGTTCAACTTTGTCTTGTTGGCATACGAGACAAGTTCGGACATAGCTCTCAATATCTTCCCTCATGTGTGGCCAAAAATACTTTTCCTCCACTAAGGCTTGGGTACGGTACATTCCTGGATGACTTGCCCATTTAGAATTATGACACTCTTTAAATATCTCCCTTCTTAGGTTCAAGGATTAGGGCACATAAATTTGATGTCCCTTTGTGTATATTAGTCCATTCTCTTACCAAAATCTCCTTGTTTTCCCTTCTTGATATTAGATCGGTAGAGCTTTAGCTTGTTTATCACTCTCCATCCCCTCTTGAATTCTATCAATGAAGTTGCTTTCAAGTTTGCTGATGGCTGCCAACTCAACCCTTTAACGCAAAGCATTCGCCACGACGTTAGTCTTACCTGACTTATGTTCAAGGTCGAAATTGAATTCCACCAGGAAAACCTGCTATCGACTTGCTTAGGAGAGAGCTTTTTTTAAGTCTGAAAATAGCTAATGGCCATATTGTCAGTTTTGACCACAAACTTCTTCCCTAACAAGTAGTGCCTCCATACCTGAAGACAGTATACTATCGTCATCATCTCCTTTTCATGCACTGGATATCGCCTCTCTGTATCATTCAGCTTCCGGCTCTCAAATGCCATAGGGTGTCCTTCCTGCATTAAAACCCCTCCAATAGCAAAATCACTAGCATATGTACGTACCTCAAAGGGTTTGCTAAAGTTAGGAAGGAGGAGGATTGTCTCCATAGTGATTGTCATCTTCAAGGTCTCGAGTGCTTATCGTCTATCTGTACTCCAAACCCAAAGGGTATTCTTTTTTAGTACGTCTATCAATGGACTTGCCATCCTCAAATAGCCCTTAATGAATCTTCTATAATAATTCACTAAACCAAGGAAGGATCTCAACTCAGTAGGCTTGGTGGGCTCCTTCCAATCCCAGATGGCCCGTACCTTTCCTTCGTCCATTATAATCTTTTCTCTCCCCATTATGTAACTAAGAAACGTCACCTCTTCTTGTGCAAAAGCACATTTCTCTAATTTCACATATAGATCGTCCCTTCTCAAAGCTAAGAGTATTGAGCGAAGGTGCTCTATATGTTCCTCCAATGTCTTACTATAAATCATAATGTCATCTAAGTATACTACTACAAATTAATCAAGAAAGGAGGCCAAAACACGATTCATAAGTGTGCAGAAAGTAGCCAGGGCATTAGTAAGGCCGAACAGCATGACCATATATTCAAAAGCACCATACCTTGTAACACAAGTGGTCTTAAGTTCGTCTCCTTCTACAATCCTCACTTGGTGATATCCTGACCGTAAATCCAATTTGGAAAAGTATTTAGCTTCTCCCAACTTGTCGAATAGGTCCAATACCAATGGAAAGGGATACTTATTCTTTATAGTAACCTTATTTAGTGCTTAATAATCAATGCACATTCAAAGTGATCCATCTTACTACTTTTGAAAGAGTACAGGAGCTCCAAAGGGTGCCTTTAAAGGCCGAATGAAACTTGCTTCTAGTAATTCCTTCAATTGTCGCCTTAACTCGTCTAATTTTGGAGGTGACATCTTGTATGAGACGGCGGCGGGCGGCGGGCGGCTTGGCTCCAGGTTCCAATTCTATCACATAGTCTACCTCTCTTTTCGGTGGTAACTTCTTAGGCAACATTGGTTGCATTATATCCCTAAATTCTTCCAATATCTCCCCCACTTGAGGTGGAACCTTTTCTTGACCAATATTCTCTTCCCTGACTTTTAAGGCAGCCAAGTAAGTGACTTCATTCTTCCTTAGTCCCTTTTCCAATTGCATAGCTGATAAAAATTTAGTGGCTTGGCCTACCTTTCTTATGACAAGGACTATACATTATGAGTTGCGATTAAATACACAAATGCAGTTAGCCCTCAATACGATAAGTGCATCAATACGACCTAAGAAATCCATCCCAATCATAAACTCAAAATCATCCATTGGTACTACTTCAACTATCTCCTTTCCTTGCCAACCCCCAATATGGAGCTCTATCCCCCTGGCTACTCCAAAGTGGGAACTTCTTTTGAGTTAATTGTTTTGAGTCATGTTTTGGTCTCCTCCACTTTTAGCCCTAACTTCTTTGCTGTCATATTGGAAATGAAAAAATAAGATGCTCCTGTATCTATGAAGGTATTAAGTTTCTTACCTGCTACTGATACTTCGGTAAACATCAATCCTTTTCTTCTTTCGTTAACTTGAGACTTCATGGCACTGAGTAGACGCATTGACCCTAACTAAGCCTCATCCCCTTCATCTAAGTTTTCACCCGCTACTAATGCCGCCAATCTCTCTTTCTTCAGACATTCCCTGGCATAATGAAGACCATTACAGAAATAATATTTCAATTCACGGGGTTTCCATCGTTCCCCATCTCTCCCTTCATGAGTTCTACCTTGATCGTTATCTCTTTCCTCTGCCTTGGTTTTCCTTTTGGAAGAACTCCCACTCTTCTCCCTTTCAGCTCTCCCTTTCCATCTTCTCCCTAGGATCTTAGGATCTATCTTCCAAAATTCCATTGGGCCTTTAGCAACTGCTATAGACTTGGAAATGTCTTCCACTCCCCTCTGCTCCAGTTCTAATTTAACCCAGGGCTTTAAGCCATCCACAAATATTACCAAAGCATCTTCTTGGTTGAGGTCTGAGATCTCTAACATCAACTCTGAAAATTCCTTTACATATTGCTTTATGTCACCTTTATGGGTTAGGTGACGCAATTTCACCTTTACTTCCTTGGCAGCATTTTGAGGGGAGAATTGACCCTTCAGCTCTTGTACAAAGCTATCCCATGTGTTGATATCAGCTGCCCTCCTGCGCCACCATACCATAGCAGAGTCTTTCAGATACATGGCAGTAGTATGTACCTTTCCCGCATCATCTAAGATTCCTACAGCATTAAAGTATTGTTCTACTCCCTATAAGAAGTTTTTTACTTCTCAAGCGGACCGCATTCCATTGAAATGCTCTGGCATTGGAACATCGACCCTATGGCCCGTTTAGACTGTCACTCCATTTGCAATAGCAATTCGACAAGCCGTCAATTACATCTTGAGATCTTCAATCTCCTAACACATAGCTACTACCACTGCATCAATCTTAGCTTTATAAGCCTCTTCCTTCGTTTCTAAAGCTGTGACTCGGGCTTAGAGAGCATCACCTTTCTCTTCAATAACATTTCCATGCTGTCTAAGCTCTTCTACTGCCCGATTCAGTACTCCTTGCAATTCGCCTCGGAGTTCTTCTTCCATTTCCTCAAGACTGCCTTGAGACTTATCAAATTGTTCCTTAGCCTCAATAATGCTCAACTTTACCTTATTCATTCTATTAAGGGGGGAGTTCAGTAAGTCCCGGAACCTAGCCCTTTGCCTAATAACACGACGATCTTCATGGTTAGCTAACTCATCGACCATTGAAGTATTTTTGTCTCTTCCGGATGACATTTTCTCCATAGGTAGTCCCTTTTCCAAGCTTTGATACCACTTGTCACGGGCGAATTCCGTCACTCGATCTCGTACGGCACTTAGCTTTCCTAACCATATTAAGGAAGGCTAAATCAGCCTGTAACACACTCACAAAGTTTAGAAAGAAAAAGTAGAGAAAAAAACTTTGAAGGTATGTTGTATTCACTCAAATGACTTGTGTGTTATATATGAGGGGAACATCCCTATATATACAGAAAGCCTTTACAATTTAATGGTTAAGATCAATTCGATTTAATAGTTACAATTGACTCCCACCTACCACATTCACCTACGCCACCTACTACTATATAAGATTCTAAACTTCTCTTGAACCTTCTAGAGCTTTTCATCTTCTAGAAATTTTTAGTAGGCTTGGGCTTTAGGAACCTCTTAGAAATAGCCCATTTTGAGAGGTCCGTAACTCAGGCAAGATGCCTTTATTGAAGTTCAAGTCAGTTTTTTAGTAACCAAGGTACACAATGTTGATGCACAGATTGGGATACATTTTCCCCATAATTATTGTATGAGCATTAATGGCTGCTTTTTAGACAATATAAGTAGCCAAATCTATGGGCCAGCCTTGCTTGCATGCAAGTGAGCCATCTTTGTAATCTTCAAGAAATACTTTCATTACCTCATCCACTTTTGCTTTTGAACAGTTTTTAGCATCACTGAGAACTCCCTTGGCCCTTTCAATCAATATCTTATATAAATAGAATCACAATATGTATGAGTCTTTATCAAAATGCCAAGTTTAACTAAGCTCGTGGTGACACTCAGTAAACTTAAACTTAATTCAATTAAGCTTATTAGGGCTCATTTTATTCAAAGATATATATATACATATATATATATATTCATCCTAACTTAGATGATATTGATCCTTAAACTTGACTCTACTATACGAGCTTGACTCAAGCTTGATTAAGGTTATGAACTTAATGAGCCAAATACTATAAAGTTTAAATTTGACACAATTCTACTATAATCTGATCGAAATCAAGTAAACATCAAACAAAATTTCACTAATAGGGCTTATTTATATTTTTTATCCATAGACGGGCACTTTATTGTAAGGACATTGTACTTTACTTGACTCTAGCTTTCCCAAGGTAGAGGAAACATTGATAAATCAAAGACGTCTAGGAGGTACATAAGTGCTTCCCCATTCTTTTGAACCTTATAATAAAATGAATAATTATTCTTATTTTACTAATCTTCTTACTTTCAATTAGTCATATTTATTATATGATTCCTTTTAATACCTTTTTTCTATTTATACATTGAATTCTCAAATTAATTTTTAATTAGTAAAGAATGATATGAAAGAACTAATATATGACGAGTTGAGGGAACAGAGACCAAACCGAATAAACGAGCGCATCTCTTCAAGTATAAAAAAATATCACACATAGGTGATATTACATTTTCTCCTAAGTAAACAAAACCCATCCAACCGATGAGAATGGGATGACATAATCCCACACAAGCAATGACAAAAAGAAAAAATAAATAAACAAATACATAAAAACCACTTATTATGGAAACCACCATAAAACAAATCTCAAATCAATTACCACAATCTTTAAACAAACTATATTTATAGAAACTATATTTATAGAAGTAGATTTGCAATGGACAGTATTATAATTTTGATGGAATCGATGTTGGTATGGCAAGACAAAGATAAATCCAAGGTCCGTAGTAGTAGATTTATACATATTGAGATCAATAACATTAGATTTACGAATTAATTATATTGAATGAAGGGAAAAAGTCTAGGGATAAAACGTTGTTGAAAATTTGTTAAACAGTAGGACCAACAATACTCCCAAGGTTTTTGAACAAACAGATATGGTAATCAAACATCCCTAGAGTTTTATTAATTACAATGCTTTACGCAGCTCCTCTTACTACATCAGCGTAATCAATCCCCTAATTTTAGCCTTACGTCCTGATAAGAATCCATTACCCATATCTCCCAAAAGCTTAATGCTCTTGTCTTGTATCCTTACCCAAAGACATACACGGAGGAGAAAATTTTCGTGATTAACTTCTTTATTGATATAGATCCAACACCAATTCCCCTGCTCATCAAAAAGCCCCATAATTATGGATTTTTATCTTATATCAATTGCACTAGCATGGAAAAAACTTTCTGTTCCTTTATCCATCAAGTAACCATTTTGATCAATCTTTTGCTGCACACAATTTCTCTTCATAAGCTAAAACTTGGTCCAACTCTATGCTGAGGGACACATCTTGAGTCATCAGTTCTTGGGATGGTCTAGACAAAAGCTTTTTCCTGTTATCTTTTATTTGTGAGATAATCGCTCACTTTCTCTGATGGGTAATCCCAAAAACTTTCCTATTCCTTTCTCAAAGTTTGAGAGCAAGTGTCTCACCCAGTGAGTGAGATGAGTGCTCGCTGCAAAATACAAAATGCATATCAGATACGATAAGCTTAGAGTCCTTCAATTAGTTGGCTGTGGATCTAAATTTTATCTGGCATGATGTCGCCAAATTTTGCTCCCCGTTATACAATAATATGATGATAGTCATGCTGCATATATTGTGCGGCACATATTCACCAGTTGGTTTATTGATGAAAGGATCTATACATGCACAAATGCAAACTTTCGACTCGCAGATGCATTACTCTTCTACTTAGAAAGTTGACTCTTCCTTCCTAACAAAGAAGCGGCCAGAAGGACCACCGTTGGGCAGAAGTGCTAGCTTTACTGGGCTCTCAGCTCCCTCTTCAACAGATAAGAAACCCACATTGAAGTTTATATCTGTTTTGACGAAGCCAGGGCAGACACAGTTGATGCAGAAAATAGGATACCTTCTGGCGAGGACTTGTGTGTAAGCATTTATTGCTGCTTTTGAGATGGTATAAGCAGGCATCATTGCAGGCCAACCTTCGCCTGAGAAGGAACTGTCTTTGAAATCATTGAGGAACACCTTCACCACCTCATCCACCTTTTCTTCTGTAAGGTTTTCAGCATCGCTGAAAACTCCCTTGGCCCATTCATTGGATACTTTCTGGGAAAAACAAAAATCATGATGAAATATAAGACTTGTGACCTTATAATCGTTAATGTTTCTAGTAAACATAAAACAAACACTAGGCTTAAGCTTTTAGAATATGGATCTAAAATCTATCATGGCGCTAGAGCAAGAAGTCTACCTGGGCACTCATTTTGCCCTTATTCATTTAGTAAGGTACTCAGTGGGCTTCAATCAATAGCCTTGGGCAACAAGTGAAAGGGATATAAATAACTGAATATGAAACTACACTTTTAGGCTTGATTTTTTCAGCGGCTCCCTGCATATGGACCTAAAGTTTACAGATGAATCTCTTTAAAAGATGCAAGACAATTTCCATTTTTAACTTCTTAAGAACAAGAGACAATCACGAAAACTGCTTTTCCTTTGTTGGACGGCATATCTAACACCTAAAGCTTTTAAATAAATGGTTGCAATATCAGGTTGAACGCGGCATCAAAGTGCAAAGACCTATGTCAGAACCGCATATCACTACTCAACCTCACTTAACTAGTCTACGACTCTGTGTAATGTAATAATAGCTAGTATCATTCAGCATCACATTATTTAACTAGTTAGACTCAATATGTGTTAATTCAAGTGTTAGATGATACCGGATATAGTTGTAATCAATTTTTGATAAATTCAGACGGCTTATATTCGACTCCAATACAAGCATCATGATGAGAAATTTGTAGCGTTATTACCTCTAACTTTCCCATGGAAGAGGAAACATTGACAATCCTGGGTGAATTGGATAGCTGAAGGAGTTCAACCAGTGCTTCCACCATTCTCTTGGCACCGTAATAGTTTATATTAAGGCATTCTTCAGCTGCTTCATAGGGCTGGCTTATGACTTCACTCCAATTGATCTGTGCTCCTTCCTGAGTAAATTAGACAAGCATGCCTCGAATTCAGCAAAGCAATGTGGTTTGTTACGGATGATACAGCAAGAAGTTATGAACAGATAACTGCCAAAAGTCATTATTTACCAGATTAATGAACTAAAAAGTTTGTATATTTGCAATGTTAATGCAATGATACCGCCATTCTATCTTAACAATTTTCTTCTGAATTTGCAAATTGTTCTGCTAGAAGAGATTATTTCTCAATAGGTTGACCATCAAAGATTTACCGCTATCATAGTAGTCTCAAGTGATGCGGTTGCTAATGGCTTGTAACTATAAGTGCTGATGGATGGCGAAAGCAGAGGTTGGCCACCAGTAGTGGTGGTTAGTAAGCACATAAAATGCTAATTGAAAAAAGGTAGCCTATGCACTTTCTGTATCTACAATGAGAATGGAACTTACTCAACAAGAAGGGAATGCAAAATCAATTACCTGTTGCCCTTATTTTGCAGCAAATACATTACAGATATTGAGAATAAAGATACATTAATCTGCCAAAATCACTTCCAAATTAATCATTTTAAACAACTGTAAATGCTAGATTGCAAAGATTACCAAAAAATTACTGAATACATATTACACAGGACAAGTTCCTTCTAAGAACATATGGAAGCTAATTGTCATTGATTAACATTCAGGTCTACAATAACTTGCTTAGCAAAAACCACAAATTTCGGAAACTAATTACCTTCCCTAGACCAGCAGCCTTTAAAGCCTCCCCATCTGCAACAATTCCACCAACACCTGCATTGTTTATCTGAATACGTTTCTCATCAGTATGGCTTCAGTTTCCACCATTCATCTCTGTCCCTTTGTTACTGTAAGTTGTTGCAATTCTAATTGAAATTCAAGTTATTCAAACCGATATTGAAGTTTTGAAAACCAAAATCTAGAAAACGTTTTTGGGACTTTTTAGACAACCGTTCCGATCAAATCTTTAGAATCATCAAATATTAGCAACGAGAGCCGGCAGGAAGCGAAGGTAACAACTGATTGCCGGCAGCAAAGGTTACCCATGGGGAAAGAAAATATGAAGTTTTGAAAACATTTTCAGCGAAACAAAGGCACCCGAAGACTACACAAAGAGATGATCGTAATCAAATTTTTACGGCAGTACCGAAAAAGCCCCAGCTACAAAGAGAAAGGTTTTTACATCCTGAAACTACTTCTTTATCACAATCCAAGCCAGTCACATAAATATGTGGATTCCTATAACCAGTGAAATTTAAAAACAAGAGGGGTTAATTTTTCGTACCAGAATATCAAGCCTCCCAAACTGGGTCTTGATAAAACCAGCAAGTGAAGCAATACTGGCAACATTTGTAACATCAAGCTGGTGAAAGACAACACGACCGGACAGACCACACTCTTCAAGTTTCTTAACAGCTTCAACACCTCTCTTCTCGTCCCTGGCCGTTAAGATTACGATGATGCCATTAGAAGCCAACTGCTTGCATATTCCTAATCCTATTCCTTTGTTTGCTCCTGTAACTACTGCATACCTGACCAGGAAAAACAAGAAATCAATGTTAATTTTAAATTCTTTCTACGTAAAAAGTCATAGGCACTTTCCCAGTTCATGTCTCCAGGTACTACGAATCTTGACGATGAACGATAGGGTTACCTCTTTGTTGGTTCTGCCATTCTTCGGTCGTAAGTGCTCGGTCTGACGCAAAGAATATGCGTCCCACAAGTTGATGTGATAGAATGTTATTTGACATGCTTGACTGAATTCCATCCACAAGAACAAACTCCCCCTCGGAACCACCTCTCAATTTTATTCATAAATTTCTTTATGAAAAACAATAAGATATATTTTTATATATTATATTATTTATGAGTATAACAGTATAAATTTAAGCTAACGTGTTGCTAAAAAAAATAATTAAAAAAAAAACTATTTTTTAAGATTCCTAACGAAGGACCCAAAAAGGAGGTCCTTGATTCCGGCCTCTCCCATTCGTAAAGAACCCAAAAAAGAAAAAATGATTTCATAATACTAATAAATTATATATAGATCGAAGAATCATTCATATATATATATTAATAAAATTTTAATATATAAAAATATAATTAATATTTTTTAAAAAATATATTTATTATTATATATTAAAATTTTATTAATATTTATATATTATCTATCGATTTAAATACATTAGCTTATTCGTTTTTACGTTGAGAACTTAGAAAGCGATGTTATAGCGCATAAAATAAAGTACAATTTGATAGCAAAGCATTCATATTTAATGAGATGGAGCACTCGGGAGAAATGTAATATGATTATCAAAAGTACCTAAGAACCTAGTAAAATAGAATAAATAAATGGAGAAGTTTTCATTTGTATTTATTTAATCGATAATTTCTCTCTCCATAAACTAATTTCCTAAAAATTAGTAAAATTCACAGAATGAGGTTATAGATAGTGAATTTAGGAATACTAGGTTGTTATCAAAATTAGGATTACAAATAAGCTCAACCAATTTTTAAAAGTTTAAACTCAATTCATTAAAAAATTATAAATTCAAATTCAGCTTATTTAAATAAATAAAGTTGATTTTAAGTTCAAACTTAACTTATTTACAAATTTAATTAGAGTCTTTTTGAACTTAAAGTGACCCAAGCTGAAACTTACTCATATGCCTTAATATAAAAAATAAATAACTATATAAATAAATTAATCAATGATAGTGAATTAATAGTAAGATTATATATTATATATATTAGCTTTTATATTTTAATTATATAAGACATAATATTTAACATCTCTAATATATATAAAACTTATAAATCTAAACAGAAGTTTAAACTTTATTTATTTACATGAAGTTTTATTTTAAATTTGAACTTAACTTATTTTACTTATTAAGTTTAAACTGAAACGAGTCCAAGCAGCTCCGGAACAACTCGAGCCATTTTCAGCCCTAAATAAAATTCTGATAATACCCCCGCATTTAATGATTACGTTGTGAAGTATTAGTTCAAAGTAGAAGGCATCAAAATAGAGCGACACCAAGAAACTCTATTAGAATTAACAGCTACACACAGGTCATAGAGCAGCCAAAAGCCGCAAAACCTTGTTATTTATGTCCTCTTAGCGAGATATATATTAAAAGTTTAGAATTTATCTGTATAACAATAGTTTGGATGTCCTTCTAATTATTTGCGTAAATCTTTTTTATATTATTAAAGTAGGTTAACTCGTTCTCGTCTTTAAGTACTACTTTTATTTTATCTTTTTTCATTTGATATAATGAGCCCTTCATTCCTAGAAACTAATCTGCATCCTTCTAATTGGTGATCCCACTTTTTCTCATCCAATTTTTTCTACTGTCCAATGAATATAATTACATACAAAGAATATAGAATTTGAATAATATGTAAGTGTCATGCATAGTCAGGTAATTTAATTAATAGGTTATTTTTAATTTCTTTTGTTATGTTTTATAGATGCAATAAAAAAAAAAAAACTAGAAAACTTATACTAAGATTCATATATAACACGCAATAAAAATATATGTTAATAAATAATTATAAAACTACTTTTTCTCTGATGAAAAGTATCATCTCCTCTTGAAGATAGATTTCAATTGAAATCTGAATCCAATTTGTTGTTTCAAAATATTTTCACCACAAGACCTCTAAACGTAATTTCTCTAGTGATATCCACACATATATTAACAAGAACAAATTTTAATCCATTATATTACTAGATAACTAGGATTAGAATTAGAAAAAACTATGAAGCAAAATATTATATCTCCCTCTTATACCTTTTTCTTAAGGTGTTTCTCTAAATAAAAAATCATCATCATAACTCTTTATTATGTGCTTGTCTCCTTTAAATATTAATTAAAATAAATGAAAGAAACATTTCATTCCATTAATTTTTCAATTACTACAACCATTCGTATAACAATTAAACATGAAATAAATAGTAGACAACTTTTTAAATGCCATAAACTTTTGAATTGTAATTGAATATGGAATTAATAAATTCCATATCCTTTCAATTGCCATGTATCTTTTAATAGCAATTAAACATAGAATTAATAAATTCCACTTATTTCTATACGAAAAAATAATAAAAAAATACATAACTTTTAAAAGGTACTAGACTGCAAATATATATTATACGATAAAATAAATTGCTTCCATTTTATTATTTCAAATCAATTTATTCTAACTCTAAAATAAATATTGACATCAAAAGTTTGTTCCCATTAATCATTTGGTCATCCAACGTCATAGAATAAGTGTGAACGAGAAACCACTATGAATCAATTAATGCATAATAAAATCTTTTCATCAAATGATATCCCGATCAAACTATTGCATGGCATGTCATCAATGTTTAATTATTTTACTTAGTTTCCAAGATAAATTAGACTTAATAATACTTATCGTGGTTGCGGACTTATAAGTCACTATTATCGTGATCAAGTGGTCCTGGATATTAACTCCCTAATCTAATAAAGTGATGAATTCTAATTTAACTCAACACTATTCTCTTTATATTTCATGTCATACCCAATAACTGTATTATTTACAATTCAAATAAAGATTGCATTTAACGATATATATATAAGATATATGAATGTCTCAAGTCTAGAGATTATTTGTGCTCGTTCATTTAGAGGAAGGACCAATGACATTAAACATGTGATGTCCTCTATTAGCGGGTCGTATCTAGAACACCCACTTAACTTTAGGTACTCATTTATATAACTTAAATATCTTTTTCTTGGTCTAGTAAGAATAACCTTAATTATACAATGTATTGGTCTAAATATCTATGTCCCCTCTAGATATTTATCTTACCAAAGACAACTTTTAAATAATACAATATAATGAAATCTCATTAATAATACACTTCAATTATAATTCCATACATACTCTAATTATCTATGGGACTTTATTATAAACAAAAAAGTATATAAATACAATAAATACTTGTTTTTTTATAAATAATATTCATAAATATATCAAAAATATCTTGCCACATTGGGCACAAATTATAACACTCCCACTTATACTATTGCTAAGCACTATAGACTCTAAGACCTAGGTTCCTCACATGGGTCTCATGTTTCTTCTAAGGTAAGGCTTTTGTGAGTGGATCAGCAATATTTTTCTCTATTGCTACTCTGCAAACCAATGCATCACCTCTTTAAACTATCTCTCTAAGGATGTGAAACTTCCAAAGTACATGTTTAGAGGAGAAGTACTTACCTAACCACTCCTAACTTAGAAATAAAGTTTCTGATCCATACAACTTCTTTAGCTACTTCAAGAGCCGCTATGTACTCGAACTCTGCTGTAGAATCTGCTATTGTCTCTTGTTTATAGCTCCTCCAATACATAGCTCCATGATTTAAGCAAAACACATAACCTTACTATGATTTTAGATCATCCTAATCTATTTAGAAACTAGCGTCAATATATCCTCTTACAGCTAATTCATCGTCTCCTCCATAAACCAAGAACAAATCTTTTGTTCTTCTTAGACACTTGAGAATGGTCTTAATAGTAACCCAGTAACCCTTACCTGAGTCGGCTTGATATCTAATCATCATGTTCACAGCATAAGCAATGTCTGGCTGCTTACATATCATTGCATACATTATATACTCAATTGTCAAGGCATATGGCATTCTGTCCATTTTATCCTTCTCTTTATGTGTTTTTGGAAACATTACCTTAGAGAGATGTACATCATGTGACATAGGCAAAAATCTTCTCTTAGAATTTTGCATATTAAATCTATTTAATACTTTATCAATGTACATGCTTTGACTTAGTCCAAGTAGCCTCCTATACCTATTTTGGCTTATCTTAATTCCTAAGATATATAAAGCCTACTTCTCTTAAGTCTTTCATGGAGAAGTACTTACCTAACCAAGCTTTGGTAGACTCTAAGGTAAGTATATTATTTCCAATAAAAAAGATATCATCAACATATAAAACTAGGAACACAATCATGCTCCCACTCACCTTCTTGTAAATGCAAGGTTCTTTTGGATTCTTAAGATAGTCAAATTCCTTGACTATCTCATCGAATCTCAAATTTTAGCTCAAAGAATCTTACTTCAATCCATAAATGGATCTCTTCAACTTACTGATTTTATTAACATTCTTATGTGCTATAAAACTAAGAGGTTGTACCATGTATACTTCCTCTTTTAACTTTCCATTTAGGAAAGCTGTTTTAACTTCCATTTTCTAAGTCTCATAATCTTTATAAGATGCTATTACAAGCAAAATTCAAATGGATAAGCATTGCTACTGTTGAAAAAGTTTCATCATAATCAATTCCACGACATTGAGTGAAACCTTTTGCTATTAGCCTAGCTTTATAAATACTTACATTCCCATCCGTGTTAATTTTCTTTTTAAAGACCCATTTGCACCCTATAAGTTTTAATCCAACTAGTGCATTTACCAAATCCCACACTTAGTTGGTGTACATGGAGTTCATCTTAGATTTCATGGCTTATAACCGTTTCTCATAATCCAGTGAAGCAATTGCTTCGTCATATATCAATGGTTTGTCATTTTCGATGAGCAGTACATCTTCTTGATGTATTACGAGTAAATTTAACCTTTCAAGTTATCAACGAACTGTTGTTGACTGATGTAGTTCTTGCATTTCAAGAGCAATCTCTGGTTATAGCACCATAGGTACTTGTGATGTTTGTTTCACACCCAATTGTTAATGTTTCAACTCATTTATGGAATTTTGAGTTTCCTTAAGATTTACTTTACTCCTACTACCTTCTTTAGAGATAAACTCTTTCTCTAAGAAAGTAGCATATCAAGCAACAAACACCTTGTGCTCACTTAGAAGATGAAAGCAGTATCCCTTAGTTTTCTTTAGGATATCCTATAAATGTGCATTTAATAGACTTTGCTGCAAGCTTATTAGAGAAGCCACTCTTCACGTAAGCATCACAGTCCTAAACTTTAAGATAAGATAAATTAAGTTTCCTCCTAAACCATAACTCATATGATGTTTTATTTACTGCATTAGTTAGAACACGGTTTAATGTATATGTTATTATTTCCAATGCATAACCCCAAAAGGTTAAAGGAAAATGTACATGACTCATCACTAACCTAACCATATCCATTAAGGTACGATTCCTCCTCTCTAAAACACCATTCCATTCTAGTGTTCCAAGAGGTATGAATTGTGAAATTATTCCACACTCCTTCAAGTAGTTAATGAACTCTTAACTAAGATATTCTCCACCTCTATCACTACAGAGTATTTTTATCTTCTTGCCAAGTTGATTTTCTACTTCACTTTTAAATTCTTTGAATTTATCAAAAGTCTCTAACTTATGCCTTATCAAATAAATACATCCATTCCTACTTAAATCATCAATAAAAGCCACAAAATAAAAAGATCCACCTCTAGCTTAAGTTGACAATGACCCCCACATATCACTGTGTACTAGTTCTAATAACTTTCTTGCCCTTTCACCTTTCTTGGTAAAAGGTTTCTTAGCTGTTTTACTTTGTCAATATGCTTCATAAGTATCTATGAATTCAAAATCAAATGAATCTAAATACCCTTCAAAATAAAGTTTAGCTAAGCGTTTCTCATTTACATGGCTAAGTCTACAATGCCATAGGTAAGTTAAATTTAAATCATACGTTTTCTATTTCGTAGTCTCAATGCAATGAACAGATTCACTAGTAATAGGAATTAACCCCCTGGACTGTTCATGCATAGCTAAGCTAAAGCACTCTAAGGACTCGCTTCAAAGATACTAGCTTCAAGCCATGGCTAAGACGGGGATTCCTATCCCGAGTTGGTCTCCTGCCGACCTGACTATTAGATTGTTACTTATGTCAGATCTGCCCCTATTTAGTGGCGATGCTTTATCCTAAAATACACCCCAAGAATAGCCGAGGCAAGCTCTCGATCCGACCACAGGCATCTAACCCCAACTAGAGCTGACTTCTCTTCAGAAAAACTAATTGGTCCTCGGCTTTGTCCAAACCAGGTCGGCCCCTGACTAGTACCATCACTTTCTGTTTCATCTACTTTGTATCATAGTCCTAACTCCCATCCACGACATGACACATGTCTTCTGGTACGATCTTTCCAGAAGGATTCTTCGCTTTTCACATTGAATATTCTATCTCTTTTTCCCCCTTTTAGTAAGTTTCATGTAACCTAATTGTAAAATACATTTTTTTGTCTTTTTATACATATAAAGTAACCCTAGTGGATAGGTATATAAACCCTCACTTTCTTGTACGCAGTATCAACTAATCAATACAGAATTATTCACTTGAGCAACTTTAGTATTCTCGTTATCAGTTAACTCTTATCTATTTCCTTTAGCAAAGAGTAATGGCGAGTAGCTCTTTAGTTCAGACTGATACTTCACATCTACTATTTAGATGACCTTGGTTGTTCGACCAACATGTTACTCATGACGAAAATAAGAACACCTATGCCTTTATTAAAAATGGAAGGAAGATTGTGTTGCAACTTATGACCCCGTCTCAAGTAAACGAAACCCCTAATTAGCTCACTTGAATTAATAAGAAGAAAGACTTGGTGATGAGCCGAAAAGAGCTCCGAGTTGCTGAAAAAGCTAAAGCACCCATGTTCCTGTTAGTTAAGAGACTGTTGGAAATGAAGGAATTAGAAGATGTTCCAAAAGAGATCCCAAACTTGCTAAATGAGTTTTCTGACTTGTTTTCGGAAGAACTGCCTAGAGGACTACCTTTAGTCCGAGGAATAGAGCACCGTATTGACCTACAGCTAGGGATCGCCTTATTGAATTGACCTGCATACAAGATAAATCCTAAACAAGCTATTGAACTAAAGAAACAAGTGGACAAGCTTGTAGATCGAGGATATGTGAGGAAAAGCATGAGCCCTTATATAGTACCAGTTCTACTCGTTCCGAAGAAAAATGGCTCATGGCGTATGTATATCAATAATCGAGTAATCAACCAAATTACTATCAAATACAGATATCCAATATCGAGATTTAATGATATATTGGATGATAGTACCAAGATATTTTTAAAGATTGATTTGCGAAGTGGCTACCACTAAATTTGTATGAAACTAGGAGATGAGTGGAAGACTGCCTTTAAGACTAGGCATAAACTCTACAAATGGTTGGTTATGCCATTCGAACTTACTAATGTACCGAGCACATTCATGAGGTTAATGAACCATGGATGCATCCTCTGATCGAAAGAAGTGTGATCGTGTATTTTGATGACATATCGGTATGTAGTACTAACCTGAATAGCCATATTCAACACCTCCATGATGTATTTAACGTTTTGCAAACTGAGAAGTTGTATGGAAATGTGAAGAAGTGTACATTCTACCATAATGAGGTGGTTTTCCTAAGGTTTGTAATGTCAAGGGAAGGGATCCGAGCAAATAAAGAAAAGATTCGAGCTAATTTGGAATGGCCGATGCCAAAGAATGCTACTCTGAAGTTTTCATGGCTTACCTTCTTTCTACAGGCAATTTATTAAGGACTTCAGTATAATAGCTGCCCCATTGACCAAGTTGATAAAGAAGAGTGAATGATTTAGGTAGAATAATCGAACTGAATAGAACTTTACAGAAATTAAGGAAAAACTCACCTCGATACCTATCTTGTCACTACCAAATTTTGACGAGCCCTTCAAATTATAATGTAATGCATTAAGAGTTGGAATTAGTGCTATCTTGATATAAGAGCAACGACCCATCACTTACCACGGTGAGAAACTTTGTGGTCTTGCCCTAAACCATTTTATGTACGAGAAGGAGTTATAAGCCCTTTTTTGAGCCCTCTCTGTTTGGCAACACTATCTGCTACCACAAAAGTTTGTCATTTACATTGACCACGAATCATTGAATCATATAGGGAGTCAGAATAAACCCTCAAAGCGAAAAGCCAAGTGGTTAGAATTTATGGAAGGGTTCTCATACATCATTCAACACAAGAAGGGAAGCGCAAATATAGTGGCCAACAGTCTGTCATGATGACAAACTTTGCTAACCACTTTATAGACAAAACTATTGGAATTCTCACTCATCACTGAACAATATGCTACTGACCCTCACTTTGGTCCTATTGTTGAACATTATCAAGAAGGGGTAGTTATTGGAGGATATTATTTTAAGGATGGATATCTATTTAAGGATTGTAAGCTATGTATTCTAAATTACTCCATACATGAGATATTGATCAGGAAAGCTCATAGTAAAGGACTATGTAGTTATTTCGGGGAAACCAAGATAGCCAATCTATTGAAGTAGAACTTTTATTGGTCAGGTTTGGCCAAGGATGTCCATAAGGTAGTTATTAGTTGTAAAGCATGCAAGTGAGCTAAGGTGAAGAGAGAACCCCATGGAGAATACATGCCATTGCCAATATCAACCTTACCTTGGGCCGACCTTAGCAAGGACTTTGTCCTAAGTTTGCCCCAAACATCCAAAGGTAAAGATTCTATCTTTGTTGTAGTAGACAGCTTCAGTAAGATAGCGCACTTCGTTCCATGCCATTCAACTAACGATACTTTAGATATTACTAATTTGTTTTTACAGGAGGTTGTCTGACTACATGGGGTACTAAAGACTATTGTCTCAAACCGGGATACAAAATTTTTGAACTATTTTTGGAAGACACTTTAGTGAAGACTTAGAACTAAACTTATATCTAGCTTTAGTAGCCACTCTCAGATTGATAGCTAAACTAAAGTGGTAAATAGGACGCTAAGCAATCTGCTCAAAGTTGTCGTGGGAAAGAATTTGAGGGATTAAGATCTATGCCTAACAGTTATGGAGTTTTTATACAATTGAACTATCCATAACACTACTGGGAAGACCCCATTCGAGGTTGTTTATGGCCTTAACCCTACTATTCCCTGGATATAATCGACACTCCAGTAGCTATTGAAGAGAGTCAATCCGAAGTTAATGAGCCCAAGAATTCCATGAGCTACACCGGTCTATAACCAATAAGATCACCAAATTCAATCAGAGACAAGATGAAATTAATAGTTGAAGCCACTAAATTGTTTCCTTCCACCCAAGAGACTTAGTATGGATTCACCTCAGCTAAGAGCAATTCTCACACTTGAGACAAGGCAAACTATCACCTCGAGCTAATGGTTCATTTAAGGTCCTAAAGAAGATCAACCGCAACGCCTACCAAATCGAGTTTCCTGATGACCATAGTGTTTCCTTTACTTTCAACATATCCAATCTGATTCTTCATCAACCAATAGAAGAAGACCCTGTGAGTGCCGTAGAAGAAAGAGCAGAGACCACTTCAAATTTGTGGATAAATCTTTCCAACTCCCAAGCAGAAGGTAGGAATCAACCCCTTGCATCGATTACGCTTAGCCGAGTTAGAAGACTCTAAGGACTTGCTTGGAGGATACTAGCTCTAGGCCATGGCCAAATTGAGGATTCCTATCTCAAGCTAGTCTCTTGGCAACCTAACTATCAGATCCTTACTTATGTCAGATCCACCTCTGTTCAACGGTGATGCTTTATCCCAGAAGACAGCCCAAAAATAGCCGAAGCAAGCTCCCAATTCGCATCTGACCCCAACTCGAATTGACTTCTCTTTAGAAGAACTAATTAGTCTCCAACCTGGTCCAAATTAGGCCAGCCCCTGACAACACTTTCTGTTTCATCTACTTTATATCATAATCCTAACTCTTATCCACCACATGATACGTGTCTTCTAGCATGATCTTTCCAAAACCATTCTTCACTTTTCGCACTGAATATTATGTCTCTTTTGCCCCCTTTTAGTAAATTTAATGTAACCTAATTATAGAATACCTTTTTTTTAAGTAACCTTAGTGAATGAGTATATAAACCCCCCACTTTCTTGTATGCAATATTAACTAATCAATATAAAATTATTCACTTAAGTAACCTTAGTATTCTCGTTATCATTTAACTCTTATTGATTCTCTTTAACAAGGAGTAATGGTGAGTAACCCTTCAGTTTAGACCGGTATGTCATATCCAGTGAATTATAAGTCGAGTAGGATTAAATGGTGTGTCATATCCATTAGGTAACTGACTAAACTTTGTTAACTTTTTCCCTGTTTGTTTTTTATTCACTTCATTGTAGTGCCACTCTGTATGTTCAACCCTGAAGACACATCAACTAGTATTAAAAATATAAAGACCGTTAACTAATGTTCCATCACCATAAAATATTCCATTCATATAAAATGAACAACTTCTATTTTTAAACTAAAAAACATATCCCTTAGTATTGAAACATGATATGGAAATTATGTTTTTAGTGAAACTAGGAATGTAATAACAATTTTCTAATTCTAATATGAGTCCACTAGGCAAAGAAATGATATAGGTTCTTATAGCCAAAGTAGTAACTCTTTCTCCATTAGCTACTCATAGGTCCATTTCTCCCTTGGACAACTTCTTGCTCTCACTTAAACCCTGCAAGTCAACATAGATGTGAGAATTACATCCTATATCTATGACCCATGTAGAAGAAACAAAAAGATTGTATTCCATCATAAAGATACATGAGGTATTATTCTCACTTAACATATTTTTCTTGAATTGAATACAATTCCATTTCCAATGGCTTTCTTGCCACAATGGAAACATATTGCTTTCTTCTCATCAGAATTGGCCTTTTGTTGCCCCTTCTTGAGCTTAAGTTGCTCGCCTTTTTTAACTTACTTACCCTTAGAATTGCTAGTTCCATTAATCTTTATCTTTTTGACTTACCAATAAAAAGAACCTCATGAGACATCTTTGACTTGGACTTTAAGTCCTTTTCAGCTATCCTCAACATGGCAAGCAAATCTGTTTAAGACCTCTCAATTTCATATGTTATAGTTCATGATAAACTGGGAGAAGGAATCTAGTAGAGAAGACAACATCAGATAGATGCCTAAGTTTTCATCTAACTCGGAGCCCAAGCTCTCGAGCCTCTCTATGTATCCTATCATCTTGAGTATATGAGGCATAACTTAGCTCTCTTTAGCCATCTTACAGTTAAATAGAGCCTAAGACGTATTGACCATTTGACCCTAGCACTTTCTTGGAATAACTCCTGCAAGTGAGCATATATCTCTTTTGCAAACATATTCTCATGTTGCTTCTGCAATTCAGATGACATTGCAAATAGCATGAGATACTAGACATCAATAGAGTCCTCCTGATATTTATGATATTGCTCATATTCTTCTATGGTGGCATCTTGTTTAGTTCTTTAATTTCTTCCTATTAAAAGGTAAATAATTTCCTTTCATGCCTAAAGACAATTTTTAATTCCCTCATCCAGTCAAGGAAATTTAGTCTAACGAGGATATTATCTTTATCAAGAATAGATCACAGCGAAATGTTATTGTTGCTATTTGTCATTTTAGATCTATAAAAAATATGTAGAGTTTAGTGTTTATGAATTTATTTTATAAAAGGATTTTTAAATTATTTCCTACTATTTTAGTCAAATTTAATAGCCCCTTTATTAGATTCGAAAAACCCTATTGGAAGGTTTTCTAGTGGATCCAAAATCCCAAATAAAATTAATATGTACACAACTGAGCTATACCTATATATTAAATTATTTTAGATAGGCCCTAATAAACTCACCAATCGTAAAACTATACGACTTTTGGATTTCCTATTAGGCTACTTTTTTAAAGTATAACTTTAAAATACAATACTTACCCATTCAATTGTTAAACTTAGCCAAGTTAACAAATCAACAATTCAATTTAAGTTAACCCAATAATAAATTATAAAAATTGTAGTTATTTAATGTGATCCCACAACTAAATTGTACTAACTCACATAAAATCCTAACTGGTTTATAATTTATAACTAGAAGGCAACATTATTGAACCTTGACTTAATATATTTAGGAGATTTTATAATGTCTCACCAATTATGCATACTATTATTGATCATTAACAATACTTGCATACAATAAAATAAATAAAACAATTACAATAAAACAATAATACAATGATCATAGGCTAGCTAAAAATGAGCCGAGACTAGTCCCACAGTAGAAGGTCATGGGACCAAAATCCATTAACTGAGATGTAGCTTCTCTTTGACCTTCTAGACTTCTCTATGTCTCGAATAAATATGGATCTCCAATCTTCCATTTCTAGTACTAAAACTAATTTTCTAAAATAAAGTATAAAAAATAGGGTACAAATGGAATTAAAATTTGGGTTCGCAAACCCACATACACTCAATTTATATTTTATTAATGGGTATGCAAACAAAAAAAAAATGAAATTATATTTGTTTTTCAAACTTGACCCTTCCAAAGGACACGCAGGACCTATTTAACAAATTCATAAATATTCACACAAAAACATTCATGCCTAGACCCATGATCATGTACAAGCAATAAAAACTCCATAAATAACATAAACCATATTAACCAGTTGATTCAAAATAATTATTATAATCCAGATATACACAGTTGGAATTAATATGACCAAATTCTCATTAAAAAAAATTATTTATAGAATTTCTCAGTCATAGATTGAAAAATACTATCGATATCAAACAACGGTTTACATTTGTAAAAGATATAGAGGTTTTCGATCTAAAAGCAAAAAATCTCATGTTTCACATTAAATCCATAATGTAAACATGAATAAATTAATCTCATAAAGATTATAACAATTATTTTATGAACCAAATCTAGGCCAATACCAACATATGTTTTACATGTTACACAAGTTACTCTAATGCTACTATTAGGTTTTATAAATCAGAAAGAACGCAGTAGAAATAAAAAATAAAAAAAAAAAACTATAAAACTTATCCTAGGATCTATGTATTACATACAATAAAAATATATGTTAATAAGAGATTATAAAACTACATTTTTCCTGATAAGAAGTATCGTCTCCTCCTGGAGATGGAGTTCAATTGAAATTTGAATCCGATTTATTATTTCAAAATATGTTCATCACAAAGACTCCAAACGTAATCCTTCTAGCAGTATCTATACACATGTTAATAAAAACAAATTCTAATAATTTATATCGCTAGATAACTAGGATTAGACTTAAAAAAAAAAGAAAAAAAACTAGGAAGCAAAATATTGTATATCTTTCTCTTGTCTTTTTTTTAGGTGTTTTTCTAAATAGAAAATCATCATCATAACTCTTTCTCTTTTCTCTTTTAAATATTAACTAAAATTAATAAAATAGACCTTTCATTCCATGAACTTTTCAATTGCCACAACCTTTCAAATGTATAACAATTAAATATGGAATTAATGGCAAACAACCTTTTAATTGCCATGAACTTTTCATTTGCAATTGAATATGAAGTTAATAAATTCCATATCCTTTCAATTGTCATGAACTTTTCAATTGCCATGAACCTTTCAATAACAAGTAAACATGGAATTAATAAATTCCATCTATTTATATATAAAAAGGCAATAATAAAATACATAACCTTTAAAAAGTACTTAACTGTAAATATATCCCATGCAATAAAATAAATTGCTTACAATTTATTATTTCAGATCCATTTATTCTAGCTCTAAAATAAATATTGATGTCAAAACTTTGTTTTAATTAATCATGCTATAGTATGAGAGACTCTAAGTTTCTATACACGGAAGTAATATATATATATATATATATATATAAACATAAACCAAGGTAACCGTCTAGCAATGATTATTAGTCATCAAAAGTAACAGAAAAAATATAAACGAGAAACCACTATGAATTGATTACTACGTAATTAAATCACTTCATCAAATCATATCCTGATTAAATCATTACATGTTATGTCATCAACGTTTAATCATTTTACTTGATTTTTAAGATAAAATAGACTTAATAATACTTATTGTGGCCACAGACTTATAAGTCACTATTATCTTAACTAAATGGCCTTGGAAATTAACTCCCTAATTCAAGAGAGTAATGAATTCTATCTTGACTCATCACCATCCTCTTTATATTTCATGTCATACCTAATAACCTTATTATTTACAATCTAAATAAAAACCGCGTTTAACAACATTAAAGCGCAACATTCCATATCTAAAATTTTGATGCTACATTAATTAATATTTTAGTTTAACTCATGCTCATTTAATCTCATTAATTGAGTTAAACATTATAATACTCTAGGTCAAACTCAATAAATCACTAAGTAATTCAACATTGAGCTTTATTCGAGGAGTAAATATCCAATCAAACTGGAGTAACTCGTAAATAAATTGGATTAATGTGTATCTCTTAGGTACAACCACTTAATAAGTTCGTTTTAAAACATACATCTTTTTGTATCCTTATCTCCTAGAAATTACAAAGGTGTAATCACTTAAAAGTGATTATTTTTTGATTGTTAATGGGCTTATTTATGTGAAGGGGGAGATTCAATTGCAATGATCACGTGTATGTTACGTGAGTTCTTATGCTACTCAGGGCCTCAAATGAGTGACCTGGTAATGACATGGAAAAGGAGATTTAGAGAGAAGTAGGCAGTGAGAAGGAGTAAGTAATCTCAAGGAGTTTAAATGCATGTGTGACGGTCCAATAGCACAAAGATGTTACTTTGATCTCTCTAAAAAAAAAAGTGTCCAAAATTAGGACAAGCTCTTGGATATTAATGGAGTTTAGCTATCGAGGACGTATGTTAGATCACTTTGATAATCAATGGTTGAGATGAGTCCTCATGCTAATAAGTTCCTCCATAGGCTTATTATGTTGGGTTTAGGCACATGGATAGCCTCTTTAAGTACATGAGGTTTTTTGAAAAAGAGTAAATATAAATGAATCAGTTCAACGGTCCATATTTCAAGCCCACCATACTAAATTTTCCTAAATCATCATATTTTATGGATTTAATTCTTTAGGCCTTATCACTTAATCCAAATAACTAACCTAGGTTATTATCTGGTTTAAAGCCCATAAAACCATTTTCAGCCCTTACAATTTACAATAATTTGAAGGTGATTTATGCTTAAAATGGATATTATCGATAATTTTTTTAAGGTTGTCAAAAGTTTTCCTAAAGGATTTTGACGGTTTTATTATTGTTAATAGACCTTATTTTTATTATAATTTAAAATTTTTACTATAATGAGTTCTACAGGCACTTTTAAGTCAATGCCACTTTTATCTTCCCATCTCTACCATTGAGTTCTTCACCAGCGAGGCCTTCCTAGGAATTGAGAAAAGGAAGTGAGTAGACGTGGAGGATGAGAGCTTTGTGAAGAGAGCTGAGCCTAATGATTCTAAATTTTGTACATGAGCAGAATATTGGTGGAAAAACTATATTAAATTTAATGTACTTGTCGTATGCTAAGTATTAAAGGCTAAAAATTGAACAAAAACAAAATTGAAAAAAAGCACAAGCAGAACACATTTATACATTACTAACCACATCTCATAGGGATAATACTTTCAAGGACATGTCCATAATTAGGGGAAAAAATCTAAAGATATTACCCTGCAACATGTTTTGATAAAAGGTATATAACTAGCAATAATAGTACATAAATTTATAAAAAAAAAAAAAAAACTACTATTTATATTTTCACTTATTGAAATTGTATTGATACTTATTTGTCATTAATCCATCTACATGACATATTAATATTACTAAAGTTTTTTTTTTTTTTGATAATTTAAAGAAAAATTTATTGGTGCACAAAGTTCATGGTACTAATTTCCTTCGTTTTCAATCCATTGCTAATAATAGTATGTCAACTCACGTGTTTGAAGAGTTAATATGTACACCATTTTTAGCAATATTATTTACATGTGAAAACATATGATTACTGGAAATACATACAATGAACCATATCAAGACATAGAAATACAATATCATATAATATAAACTCCAAACCCTCTTGTTAATAGGAGATTTTGGATATAGGTCCTTTAAACCTATACCAACTTCTTCATGCCTTAAGCTAATTGATTTAGACCTATGACCAAAGTGATCTCCACATGATCATTCTAAATGAGGAATCCCAAAATAAGGACCTAAAGCTATTCAAATTAGGATCATACATTAATGAATAAGTCTCTAAGACTTAGTCAAGCACAACCCTTAAATGTAACGGACATGATAGTTAACACAACCCCATTTTCCAAGCTTAGTGAATGTTACCACATGCAGTATGGACCCTTAGATTCTCGTTGACTCCCCTCTATAAATAAATACAGCTCACTAACAGTAAAGCCACCTAGATATCCTTGCGCATACTACACTCAAACTCTCTTAAGCACTTATTCATTTGCTTTATTGCTTTATTTCTCCAATACTTGCTAATTTAAACATCGGAGTGGTCACACTGGACAATATCCTAACGCTTTTCATTATGCATTATTTTATAGGCCTTCTTATTATTGTTTTGAGGCTTAAATCAACTTAACTTTACTGGTAGAATCTTACTGAGAATACCTCTCATAACATGCAATGGTTTAAGTCTTTGTTATCTGGATTGAGTACAACATACTTTTACTAATTCACTATTGAGGGAAAGGTCAACACTAAGGCAAAAGTGCAATATTACATAATTGTAATAAATAAATAAAAAAAAAGTACATCAGGGCTCCCATGATCATATAGAATGAACCTTATTCTTCTACAAGGATGGATCTAAGTTTGATTACACTTTCCTCCTATGCTCAAAGATAGTCAGTTTAAAATAAATAAATTTAGAAAAAAAGCACACTCAAAACGATGACATTTCCTTCCCATCAAAGAAGCAACCCGAAGGGGCACCATGGGGCAGGAGAGCTACATTTACAGGACTTCTTGCACCTTCGTGGGCAGGTAAGATGCCCATATTGAAGTTCAGATCAGTTTTGCAGTAACCAGGGCATACACAGTTGATGCACACATCGGGATACATTTTTGCCAGAATTCTTGTATGGGCATTAATAGCTGCTTTGGAGACAATATAAGCAGCCAAATCTGCAGGCCAGCCCTTGCTTGCAAGTGAGCCATCTTTGTAATCTTTAAGAAACACTTTCGCTACCTCATCTACCTTTGTTTCTGAAAGGTTTTCATTGCTGAGAACTCCCTTGGCCCATTCATTAGATACTCTCTATAAACAAAATCACAATTTTATGAGCCTTGTGAAATGCTAACCATTACCAAGCCCATGTAAAACAGGATGGGATGGGATGGTTATTCCAGTCAACCGAACACGGGAAGGTCCCAACTAGGCCAAATAGGGGAAAAAGAAGTTTAAAAAAAAAAGAAAAAAAAGCCAATGTAACGGTTCATATATTTTTGCAACCTATATTCATGGATAGGTGATGTATACAAGCTAAGTCAAGATAATATATTATTAAACTCGAGCTCACATCAAGCTTGATCGATCTTAAAATTTTGAGTTAAGGTATGATAGAGGTGGTATGGAAAAACTCAAACTCAACTTGATTAAATTTGTTTAAAGTCGTTTTATTTGAAAAACTACATATTTTTCCTTCTAACTTAGATGATTTTGATTTTTAAACTTTGACTTAACCTCGACTTATGCATGCTCAATTACGCTAACTAGCCCATCGAACTAAATATTGTGAAGCTTCAGTTTAACTTATTAAACTACTCAAGTAGCTCGATCTCAAGTTTTGTATAACTACTACAATCTAATTGAACTCGAGTATATATTGAGTAAACTCAAGTTTGGCTCATCTATACTTTGACAAGGGCACTTTATAAGAACACTAAATTTTACTTACCTCCAGCTTGCCCAAGGAAGAGGAAACATTGACAATTCTTGGTGGATCAGAGAGGTGTAAGAGGTCTATAAGTGCTTCCACCATTCTTTTGGCACCATAGTAGTTTATGTTAAGGCACTCTTCAGCAGCTTCATATGGCCGCTTCATGGCTTCGCTCCAATGGCTTTGTGCTCCTTCCTGAAATGATGAGATAAACGTGCATGCATTAATTGATTGCTTTATTTTTTTTTCTTTTTTAATTATAAATTATATATATATATATATATGAGCACTACAAAAACACAAGAAGATTTACATGGCAAAGTTATAAAGATGGAAATATATGTGATACAAAACAGTTTTAATCAATTGTCAAATTTAGTTCCACAACCAAATGTTAAAAGTTTAAATCTATTCGTTTGGTATGGACATTTATATTTTGTTACTTCAACTCGTCATCGCCTATAAGCTGTTCTTTCAACTAGAATCCATTAAGTAGACGACTTGAATGAAGAATCTATACGATTTGAACTTAGCACTTCCTACTTTGACATCGCTCTATTCAACAAGGGATGTAGATGTACTTCTCAGTGAATCAAATATCAACTTCTCATCTCTATAATGATTTATGCTAACTGCTGAATTGAGAAACATTGCTTTATAAAAAGGGATCATTGTCATTCCCAAATAATTACCTTCTCATAGGAAGCAGCCTTTAAATTCTCAGAATCAGCTACTGCAACAACCCCTGCATTGTTTACCTGCAGACACACTCGTTACTTTCACCATAATCTTGATAAATAGATGTTAAGAGTATGTGACTCGTATACACGCAACGCGATACGCTTCATTCTTCCCTCTACTTTACTATGGTCATTGTTTGCATCCCGCAATCTATTAACTCCTCCCTCAACAAATAGATTTATTTAGGTCATAACATTGAGTTTAAGTTCTTTTACCAAGATATCAAGCTTCCCAAGTTGTGTGTTTATGAAATCAGCAAGTGAAGCAATGCTAGCAGGATCAGTAACATCAAGCTGGTGAAAGACAACAAGACCAGAGAGACCACATTCTTCAAGTTTCTTAACAGCTTCAAGACCTCTCTTCTCGTCCCTGGCTGTCAAAATTACGTTGATGCCTTTAGAAGCCAACTGCTTGCATATTTCAAAACCTATCCCTTTGTTTGCTCCTGTAACCACTGCATACCTAAGCATAGGAAAATACAAATAGAAATCTATGTAAGACATTGTTGTGCCAACAAACCCGAGTGTCTTTATGCTGTCCACAAATCCCATTTGATTAAATTCATCTGCTTAACGAGCTTCGGTGAAATTTCTCAATATGAACGTTTTAGTGTTAGTAAAGAAATCACCTCTTCGTTGGTTCTGCCATTTGTCGTCCTGAGTTCTTATGAGACATGGGATATGTGTTCGACAAAGGAAAATTGTATATAATCCTAGAGCGACTTGGCAGTGCTCCATTTATATAGTGATGGATGTTTTGAATTTTATAAGCGCAAATTACGTCACAGCACACGTTTTCAATACATCATAGCACCAACTCATGTTCAAACATAGGATTTGGTGAGAAATTGAAACTTTGCTTGGTAAAAATCTAGACCATTTCCATACATTGTTAAGTAATTTGGGGGAGGAATGGGATGGACTCATGAATCATTTGTCCCGTAAAATGGAAATAGCTTTGTTAAAAATTTTGAATTTTTCTTTTTTTATTTTTTTTAATTAGGTAAGTGCTTCTACAAGTTAAAAGATAATAAATTCATACTTATCTATAGAATTCATAAGTTTAAAAAAGAAAAATAAGTTTTTATTACCTTAATAATGATAGTAAATGTTTAACCTATATTGCTTAGTCCACATATATGTTTACAGTTCAAATCTGATTAAAATGGAAAAGATGAAAACGTGGTTTCATTTTTTTCTTTGAGTTTTTCAATGAATGGTTTCTATAGATGTGTGCTTCCGTGAATTTTGGTTAAGCTTAGCCCGTATGAGGAATGTTTTAGTAATTTCAACGACGCATGGCACGTCTTGGGCTGCCAAATGAAAATAATAAGGAAATTTGACGCAAGTGTTCAAAGCACAACGAAATTGGCATAATTATTTTAAAATATCTTCATGTTAACGAATGGAATATATTTATGCAAAAAAAAAAAAAAAAATTTATGGTAATCAATATGCTAATTATTCATATTTAGAAACTACATGAATGAATATATTTAATTAGATAAATATATCTTATTAATTGTAATTTATGCCGCTATTGGGGGAAAGGAAAAAAAAATTATAGAAATAACGATTTTGGAAAAATATTCTCATAAATACCGTACTAAAAATCGCTTCTTGAAGAGGCATTTCATTTAAAATCAAGTAAAAGAGGTGATTTCAATTCAATCTAAAAAGTATCGTATTCTTGAAAATATTTTCGCATCCTGCTATTTACTACAATGAATTGGAAATTACCAAGAAAGTAATACAAGAGAAATGAAATTCCTACAAATATAAAATACATTGCGACAATTTAATTATCATATAAATTTTATGTGGTAATTAATTCTGTAGAGAAAAGAAATTAACATTGTATTTATAAAAAAAAAAAACTAAAATACTCTTTAAAAAATAATCCTAAAAACATCACACTTAAAATTGATTTTTCAAAATATAAATTTGAAATGAACTAAAATCACAAGGATTAAGGACGATTGAGGTGTTCAAGTAAGTCAAGACTCATGGAGAGAGAGACTAAGAATTGTTCCTTTATGAGTCGATAGGCCTTTGTCAACCCCTACCCCCCACCTCTACTCTCTTCAACATTGAGGACGCGATGAGTAGATAATTAGAGATGTTAGGCTCGAAGCAAATGAAGGGTAGCTTCAAGCAAGAGCTTACTTGTTTTAGGTGGTGACGTAATCTCTAACATGTCAGATTAGGCCATCTAGATTACACAATAAAGTTCAACATGACTGATGCAACTATTGGGTGCTCAAGGTGCTATGATTGTTTCTAAAAAGAGCAATGTGCATTTATTGCTTCTTCGAAAATGGCTACGCACATGGGAAGTTGTCATGCATGGCTATGTCAACAATCTACATACATATATCAATTCGAACCATTTGCCAAGGAAGTAAGACACCTACACTACTAGAATATAGTGCACATCTCTATAATAGGTGCATGCTTTGGGAGTAGAGAAAACCATTCATTTCCTTTTTGAGCTTATCTATTTAAAGGGGTGCTTATGGCCTCATTTTTCACTTTCCACATTTCACTTAAAGGAGACCTTACGAAAATCTATACTTGGGAGCTCACAATTTTTCCCATTCTTTCTTTACTCTAGCTTCGACTATAGCCAATCAAAGTGCATTTGATTCTCAATATTAGTCCTCGCATGGGTGTATTTTGAGACAGATCGATGAGGATTACGAGTAGATAGTCCTTGAAAGGGTACTAAACCTATTCCCTTAGAAACAACAGTAACGGCGACAATAGATGATAATGATAGTGATGGGGTATTGTTAACTTAGCTCAAGAGAAAGGTTTAGGTGAGTAGAAAGCCCCTAGATGTGTATGCACCCAACAATGAGGGCAATGAGCAATGGAGGCCTTACATACAACTAATAGTAATAAGAAAGTGTACGTTCATATATATATTTTGAGGAAGACAAGGTGATGCTAAGGTTGGTCAGTAGAATAGTCAAGGATGTGCTTAGGTGGCACGAAAAGCTGCCACAGGTAAGGAAACGGCCTTCAAAATAGGGGATAAGCAATCATTCTTTATGTATGCAAACTATTTAAGCTGGGGTTGAGGTTATCCTTCTTGGAATTCTTAATTGAGTTGCTTAAATACTTTTACGTAGCTCCTGGTTCTCTTAATGACAATACTTAGGCACAACTATTTACCTTTAGGGTAATTTGTTTGTGGCAATTACAAAGACCTGTAGCCTACCCATTTAAGCATCCATTCTAAGTAAAAAGTGTGTCGAATGATAAGGTCTATATCATTGGTCAAGGAGGCCAATTAAAAGTTTTTGACAAATTGTTAACCAAGGTAGATTATTGGAAGCAGTATTTTTTTTTCTTATTCGAACTTCCCAACAGTTTGGACCTTATCAATTCGAAACAAGTTTGTAAATTATCCAAAGGTAAAGGATGATAAGGCAAAGGGTAAGATGTTATACCTCATTAATTAAAAAAACTCTATCCATTAGCTATTACTCAAAAGGATCTAAGGATAAGGGACTTTCTAGGTTCAAGACATGTATCTCTTAACTCTTGCGGGAGAGGGGTAGTTAGATATCCTATCATGATCTTGAGAAGGGCTTAATAGGATTATCCAAAGTTTTCATATGACATATGCACTTATGATATAAAAACCACCTTACAAATCAGAGTTTGTAAGACTCTAAATAATTAATTATTGAGGTTTCTGATTTTTAATTTATTAACTTATTGTAAAATATAAATAACTATAAATATTTGATATTCCAAAATCCTCCAAAATAACAAAAAATCGATATCCCTTATTAAATAATAAGACAGGGTAAATCAACTTTACAAATTATAAGAAATATTAAATTATATATAATCTTACTATGTAAATATTTTCTACATAAAATATTTTGATACTAGCTATACCAATTATATTAGCTATACACTTTTCAATTAATTCTAACATTAAACCTATCTTCAATTTGTGTTCAATGCTCGAAATTCACCTAAGTCCCAATTTAAATAAACCTGCAAAGAGATTGTGGGGAAATGAATGAACCACAGGTCAGTGAGTTCATTCCTTATCGTTGTCATTTAAGTAAGTTATCAAATATTATTAGCACAAATGCAATACATGAAAAGGATGCATACATAATGAATGCAAGCAATATATCCATAAAAGTTCAAAACTGTGGAAAGCGTAGATTTATGTCTTCTACACGTCAATCTTCCTCCAAATGACACTCGATTATTACCTTAGTCAAGAAGAAAATACCAATCCAAATAAGTAGACTCCAACTAGGGCCATCTACCATTAACAAATCATATCTAAGGCCCTTCGAGCATAGTTAAGTGAGTCTTGTTGCTATCAAAATATATCTAAGGCTTTACGGGCATAATAAAACGTGTTCTTTTACTATCAGTTGGAGATGCCATGCTAGTTTTACTTCAACGATAAAAATATCATCAATGGGCACTACGAGCCCTCATAGAAACTATATAAGAATCTATTTAAGCTAGGAAAAATGTTTTTAAAAATACTTTTCTAAAAATTTTACAAAACTAGCACTCTCCATAAATATACCAGTTGAGTCATTTACATACAATATACGTAACTGGTTATTTTGGTTAGATATTTATATTTATCGGTTTAAAAAGATGATCATACAAATAATAGCACATAAGGAAAAACAGTCATTCAAATATACAAACACTATTGACCAGCGATATATAAAGGGACTATTAGGTATCAACAAATAGCAGGTCACTGAAACTCTCTTGCCTAGATTAATGCTTACTCTTCAAGCTTTTTGAATTTTCAAAACTTGATAATTAGGTACCTAAAAAATAATAAAACTTATGAATATTCGAAAAAACTAGGTTTCTCAATTAACTAATGTTTATTATAGTTTGTCTAATTTTCTACTATGACCTAAACATAACATCATCATGGTTTAACTTATTCATTGGGGTAAATAGGAAATATATATATATATGTATCTATATTTTTGTAGATTATGGTATCTTATGATTTATTTATTTCTCTTCATTATTAGTTTATAAGATCAATTAACTTAGTTATTCTAATTCTTCTCGATTTATCTTAAATATTTAGTCTTATATAACTTTTTTCATTATAACTCTAATTTTTATAAGCTTATAGTCGATTTTTATCGTTTTCGTACATAATTTTACATAACAGGGTCCATTTTAGACGTTGAAACTTGATTGTTTAATACGAGGCTAAAATGTTACAAATTTTATTATTTTAGCCCGAATAATTTTATTTATCAATTTTGAACTTTTCTTTATTATTTTATAACTGAATCAATTTCTAAATTTTATATATTTAGACTAATTTATTTTTAAATACATTTTACATTAACTTTATTAGTTCTTCATTTAAGCTTAATTTAACAATTATATTAATTTTTTATTATAATAATTTTCTAATTAATTAACTGTTATTATTTTCCAATTATCTTCCAAATTTATGATTTAATTGAAGATTTGTGGAAGGTGCTAACGTGGCACTTTCTCATAACTCTACGTAGCAAATTTGTTAATTTTTATTAATTTTATATTCTCCTAATTTTTTAATATTAATATATATACATATTTATGTTATTATAATTTATTAATTATTGTTTATGGGCTTCCATTTCTCCTTATGGGTTTCGACCCATATTTACATCCATATGTATATATTTATTATGTTATTTTAAGTAATTATATCATGATTATGTATGTACTTATATTCTTGTATCTATACATGTATTTACACTTACACTATATCAATACTATATGTATATCTATACATATACAAATACTTATGTTATACTAGTATTATACATATTTTTATGCATGTGCGTATATGCATATATATTTTTATGTTTGCTTAATCTATTTGATATAATACATATATATTTACTTATGTAATTTTTTGTTTTCATATATCTATATGTATGTATGTATGTATGTATAAATACCTAATTTACATTATGTATATGTTTATGTACATACTATAGTATATATATATATAGGCACATGTCTATATACATATATATATCTAGTTTGTATTTTGCTACTTATTTACATATACATGTATTTATAATACTTTCTACTATAGGCCATATACATATAGTTCATATATTTACACATACGTAACTAACTTATGACATGTCCATACATATAAGTATATACATATGTATATCTAAATATGTATATGTACACATGTAAATACACTTTAAAAGAAATAAGTTGTATAGATGAAATTACATACATGTACATAAGATTTCTACTATTATATGTATTTGTTTTACTAAATAATTCATAATACATAAACATGAAAATATATAAAAATATGAAAGAAAAAACATAATTTTATATAAGAAAAACAATACTAATATAATACAAAGATTATATAATTACTTGTTCTTGAGGAATTTGATGAAGAAATCCCTCTCTTATTCCCCTCTTGATGTTGATTAAATATGGAGTATATAGTATATGTGAAAGTGGAATGGTAGTTGAGAATGAAAATGAGGAAAACAAAGGAAAATGAAAGTGAGGGAGAGATGTGTATTAGCCAAAAAAAGTGGAGATGAAAGCCTTCATTTGTTATTAATTAATGATGGAATTTGAAAGAAAATTATAGAATTCTCTAGAGGGACACATGTCTCATGACGATGGGCAGAGAAAAGGAAAAGAAAAGAAAATGAAAAGAAAAGTAGATAAAGTTTTGAAAATGACATTTTGGTTTTTGGTCCAAATTAATAATAATAGTATTTCTTGTACATGTAACAATTATAAATTAGACGAGAAAGGGAAAAGATAAGGAAAAAGGAAAAATTAAAAGAATAAGTAAATAAATAAATAAATTATATTTTTTAAATTTTCTTTAAAAAATTTTAACCCCATAAATAATGTTTAGAATAATATATAATATAATTATAAAGAAAATTATAAGACAGAAAATTAACATATACTATATAATACATAAACAACAAATAAGTAACATAATTATGTTTAAATAATTAAATTTATATAACATTAACTTATATATATAGGTAACTAACAAATATAAAATAATAATATCAATTTTGTAAATTAATTTAGTACTTTTTATGTTTACTAATATTTAGAAGTTATTTTTAGTCGTTCATTAACAATTCTACGCAATTACATATATCGTTCAATAATTGTATCCAATTAGAGTTTTATGATCGTAAAAGTAAATTTTTATGTTTATAAGTTTAAAATTTTAGTTTTAAAGTTTTTATCATATTCAGGTTTAATTTCTAGTGTATATAAATATGTAAGGTTTACGGTTTTTATACGCGATTAGGGATTTGATTAATATATTAGGGTTTTACATATTCATTTTAGGTTTCATAATTACAATTTTAATCAATCATAAGTTTACCAATTATGTTGACTTAAGAAATTACATACAGCACTCGAGTTCAACTCTATTCTCAAAATGTTAAATTTGTAGGGTTTATATGTCTACCGTATTGCATCATCGTCATTATTAGGATGTTAAGCCAACCTGTCCTTAACCTAGTAAGTGTAACTATCTTTGTTGGTTCTTACATTGATCCTTTGTTTATTGCTGTGGCTATGCAGTTAGCATTAAACAAAGTGAAGGAAAAACTTCTAATTATCCAGGATAGACGTAAGGAGAGAACGGCAAAAGCTAAGAGGAAGAGGAAGCATCCTACTGTAGAGGGAGAGGAAGAGACTTCACGACCCCACTTGAAGAGTAAGAAGAAGGGGAACATGTAGCTTACCATCCTTAAGGCATTACAGCATGCAATGGAGTTTGTTCCTAAGGGTCTCCTAATTTCTTTGAGTGTAAAGGGGGCTTGGGGTGAATACCGGCTATTCCTAAAGGCAATGGTGATCAAGATACGAGGGTCATAGAATCTCGCAAGACTAAGGAGATTGTGGGTAATGTATCTAAAGGTATCCTAGTTAGGCACCGTAGGTCAGCCTAATGGGGTAATGATCATCCTTAAGAGTAGTAGTAAGACTCAGAGACAACCTCTCAAAATGCTAAGGTCCAAGCAATCAAGGATCTCGATGATGAGGAGCCCTTGCCATTAGTACCACACAACAAGCAACCTTCGGTGTAGCAAGAGCCTGATTGATCAACTAATGTAACAGGAAGGCCCCTTCAAAGGATGGACCATAAAGATACTTAATTTTTATTCTCTCATTTTTTTTAAGGGTTCTAATTTAAAAATAATAAGTAATAAATAAATAAATTGAAAAATGATAAAAATAGAAAAAATGAATAAAAAATTATAAAGTTTTTTTTAGGAAAATAAATTTTAGAAAGTAAAACATTTTATAGTCAATAGATTTAATTTTAGCTCATTTTAAATAACATTATTTTAGAGAGTTATGTAACTTAAGTACAATTTAATTATACTAAATGTTAAAGAACAAACTAACGGTCTAACAAATAAGCATTTAAGCATTAACATTAAGTTAAATTGAGGTCATGGGTTTGAATCTCACCAAGCATATATGTGCCTTTTATTTTTTCTTTCTTTTAGTTGCGAAAGTTGGTTAAGTGTACGAGATTCAAATCTAATTTTAAATACTATCAAATCTTTTAAATTTAATGTAATAAAGATTTAAGAGATTCAAATCTAATTTAATTTTTATCAAATCGAATTTAAGTCAATATAAAATATTTGAATCCATTTTAGATCTTTATCAATTTAGAATTGATATAACCTAAAAAATTTGTTTTCCGAACTTTATATATATTAATTGTGCGGCTTAAATAAAGGACATTTTTTACATACTCTACTTTTCAATCCATTTTCGTAATTCCATTAAAATAAGAGTACGCGAATCTACAAACACCATCATGTTGTCACTACGCTTTCATATAGTCCACTTTATACAAACAATAGCAGTGATGACCCACTCATACGAACAGCAGCTCCATCTATAAACACAGTTGCAACTCCATCATTGTCTTCACACCGAGCACATCCAATACACATCTCGTTTAGACTTCACACTATTACTCATGCACATTCTACTGCATTGTCACCTACAAACTTCACGACCATCGCATACCATGATCGCCAACTCCAACACGTCGACTTCAACCTGTAATTGACAACCATAAACCCACTTCACCAACAAGTCACTACTATAGTCAGCAAACTCAAGCCATTGCTTGACGATCGACTGTAACTGCTCCATCCACATCCCTAAACGCAAATTGTAGTAGCCACTAACACTCACTATACTGATGCCATACTCTAACTACAGCGTCCATACATGCTACATCATATGCATGCCAACTACTCACTCTCCAAACTATAGTACAAACCAAGCTTGTCCACTTCATCGCAAGTTACTATCCAACTGCACACATAAAGCCCCTACGGATGCTTTAGCCTCTCACGCTTACAACCCCATTCTTATATACATAGCCATTGTCCAGGCACACCCAGCTAATATCAATAATTCAAGTTCGATTCTTCAATTTTTTTTTTTAATCTATATATTAAATATATTATATTTATTTATGTAGGTAGTTGCTCAATAGTAACAATATATTATATATATATATATATTAGCTTAGGAAATTTTTTTAGCATTAATTTTTTTTTAAGATTTCTCATTTAGAAATTTTTTAAAAAAATAAAAATTAATAAAAACCCTTTTTGAAAAAAAATTAGGACATTTTATAGAGTTTTTTTTAAACACTCATGAATTATGACCTTTTATATTTTTTTCTAATAAATTAAATTGATAAACGAGTAAACATAGTCGTGTTTTTTTTTTCTAAATTAAAATAAATCAGCACACTAAAGTTTTCAGAAAAAAACTATAGTGGTCTAATCTCGACTAGTAGGTATGTAAGCACCTTCGAGGTAATGTTAAAATTTGTAAAAACTTAGGTTTTTTATTTATTTTATTTTTATTTCTTACAAAATATCATAAAAAAGAATAATTATGAAAAATAAGCCTAATTTCAGAAAATTGATAGTGGTACTTGTTAGGATTTAATAAGTTAGTCTTTAAATTTGAAACCCTTTAGTTTTTATCAAATTGAAATTAAAGATTGGTAGCTGAATAGTAGTCAATCCACCAAATTGATTACAGTTTCTCTTTTTTTCAACTCTAGTCGGATGACAACTCCAAAAGTTTTTTCCTAAATAAAAAAGAATCGAAATTTCTCAATTTCTCTAGTCGATAATTAATACTGATATGTTAGAGTTTAGTATTAATTAAAAAATAGGAAATGAAATTGAAATGGAAAACCAAAAATTCAAGCTTGATAGTTTAGTAACTCCACTGGGGACGTTAAGAGGGTTAGCCACTAAAATTTACCAAAATTAGAATTATTTTTCAAAAAATTATATACTTAAGTCAATTGTTATTTTATTTCATTTTTTTTTATATATACTAACTTTTTCATTGCAGCTTATCTATGTCGTTTTGGGGTTTCTTTTTTTTATTTTTTTACATCATATATACATAGTAGAGATAGTCAGAACCAAGTCGTCTTAGGATCTAAGGAAAGGGGTCATTGTGTAAGCTTCGGAAATTGTAGGGCAACCACCTTTGGAGACCGATCAGGCTACCCTACTCAAGTTTAGACATGACTACAGAGCCATTACTTTGAAAAAAGTGATAGTCGCAAAACTTAAAGACCTTTAGAACCCACCTTTTGCATATATAAAAACTTTTAAAAAAAATTTGTGAAAACCTATAATGTGACAAACTTAGACAGATAAGGGCAATTGCGAAGCTATATTCCCTTATGTTTTTCTTAATAGCCCCATTGTAATATTTCCCTGTAAATATTCCCTATTAATAATTCCATGTAAAGTTTAGGATGGACTTTGATTGTAATTTTAGTCTTTCTTTAGATAGGTATGGCTGGATCAAGTTAAGGGGCTTTCAGACAGATCCATATCTACCTACCTCATTAGCTTAAAAACTAACTCCAGTTATGGTACCGACTTTTCAGCTCAAATAAGTAAGAATTTATTAAGAATAAGCTTGGGCACATCTTGTCCCTATAGAAGATCCCTGTGAATATTACCTTAGTGCGAGTCTTAATACATCTACGGAGGCTCAAATTTGTCACTTTTTGTTTAGGCCCACATCAGTTGAGCCTAATCCTTGCAGAGTAAAAAACAACAAAACAAAAAAATCAAACCTGTAAAATAATTTTAATTGCTATTTTTCCAAGTGTTCACTAACCAAGAATATTTATTAGCACTTTATAAATAGCCTTTCTCATTTAGAATAAATAGGATTTCAATATTTTCTCTATTTAGTGTTTTCTTCTTCATTCTTTAGAATTTATATTCTATAAATAGACCCTCAATAATGTTGTTCTATACGTAAATAAATTCTATAGTCCTATGTATAGAATCTTATGAAGGCAGTTCCCCATTTATAATTTGATTACTTGGTCTCTCCATCATAAAAGCCCTAATTTTTTCCCTCTCTCCTTAAAAAATAAAGAAAAAGAAAAAAAAAGAAGAAGAAGTAGCTAACAGTTACAAATCCCTATAAGACTCAAGACAAACACAATCACCTAGCCCATTAAGGTAGCTAACCTAAACACATCCACTTTGCTCGATAAGGCAACCAACCAAACATTAACCCTTAACCCATCAAGATCATTAAACCAACTCAAAATTCCTGACCCATCAAGTTAAAACAAAAGACCATGAAGTATTATCTTGACCTTGTTCCTAGGTACCAATAAAAAGGCCAATTCATAGTCCCTTCTGCTTCAAAAGATGTCAATGTTGGCCCATTGAACTTTAAGGAACTAGGCTCGGAATCACATATGGGAGCTAGGGGGTATTAAGACCTATGAGTTTGAGGCAATTTAAATGAGAACATGAAAGTTATGGGGCGTTTAGTCTCAAATCAAGTGAAAGTTGTTGTTTCATGACTAGGGTATGTTTCAAGAAATTAGGGAATAAGGTTAGTTATCACCCTAAGGTCAATCAATCCTTACATAGGGAATTGGTAACCCACTTTTGAAAAGTTTCGAATGAAAAAAGGCGAGTTATATCCTATACATTAACCCTTAAGCACTTTAAGAGTTGAGTGACATAATGATAAGGGATTTTTAGACCTATTCCTTAAAGGAAGTCTATTTTTAATTTCATACGCAGACCGAAATAAAGTTAGGCATTCATTTTCGAATCCCAAACACAATTATCCTTTGTTAACCCCATTGAACCAATTGAGAATTCTTTTAAATGTAAACCCTATTAAGAACCACCTCATAGTGAGGCAATTCGAAGGTTAAAGTCATTGATTAGGAGAAAAGGTTAAAAACTAGTCTATGCTTACCTTAGTAGTAACAATTTAAGGATAATTTTGTTTTTAATAGATTGTTCCCTGTGAAGAAGAGCTAATACTTTTCCAAATACCTCAAGACCACACATAACCATACACTTAAGACCCATGGATTTAGGGCTTTGAGTCATCTAAAGAAAAAGACTCGACAAAAGTGATAATTACTTCTAAAGAGAAAAAAAAAAAAAAAAACCCAAACATTGGGCTTGGGAAAAGCCCCAACCAAAGGATACCTAGTAGCCCAAGCTACTTTAAAAATACAAGGTCCAGGATCACATTCCCAACCAAAACAAACCCCATATTCATTTCGAAATCATATTCTCAACCAAAAACACAAAACCCTATATTCATTTCAAAATCGCATTCTCAATCATAAACACAAAACCTCATTTTCATTTCAGAATCACATTTGAACCACAAATCAAAAACCCCATATCCATTTTAGAATCACATTCTAAATCATGAACACAAAATCTTTCTATCTACCTGAATCTTAAACACAAGACTTGCCTACCCACAATACCTCCTTACTTAAATCTCTTTTGATCTTAAAGAATAATTTATCTAAAATAAAAATTATTTTTGAAATTGAGGCAAACACACATCTAGTTTTTTCCAAGGATTCTTGACTCATATACCTAGGTTAGATAAAAGTAAATCTTTCAAAGTAGGCCCTCTCAATTAACTTCTTTTGAAACCATTTAACCAAAAGCCCGATTCACAATACTAACCCAAAAAGACCTAACGAATTGATTAAGGCATATCACTTGCAAATTGGACTGTAATTTTTGGAATAGTAATCAAGAGTGAAATCTAAACCGAGAGTGCTCAAGGAAGTCCTTCTCTACTAGACTAATCATAAGTTACCTTTCCTTTAGGAAATGAATGTTTAAAATCATAAGGCCCATCCAAGAAGCTCAATATCAGGGCCAGAAACTATGATGGATATGAGATACCCTACATGATTACCAAGGAAGGGAATGGTTATAACACTTTTTTTATAAGAATTTGTATTTGTTAGCATACTTTCAAGAAAAAAAAAGAGGGAAGGAAAGAAAGAGAGAGACTAAGAAAAAGAAAATGAGAAGAGAGATAAAAGAATAGAAAGGGGGAGAGAAAGTAAAGGTTTGTTATAAGTTTTTTTTCGATTCGTTTTCAAATCCATATTAGCCTTAGTGGCTAGATCTTCAATTCATGCCATAGATAGTTTTCACCAAATTCCTCGGTTGTAAATTTCTCAAGTCAAGAGTCTTTTTTTAAAATGTTACATCCCCCAATTTTGCTTCTTAGGGTTCTTAGTCAGCCCATAGGGCACTTATCCTTTGTCCATCTCTTTTAGGATTCTAGCTAACTCATAGAGTACTACCCCGAATCAATTCTCATTTAGGGATCTAACTAACTCTTAAAGTATAATCCCAATTCAATATCTCTTTAGTGTCTTAACCAGCTCAAGGAGCGCTTGCTGGTCTGATCTTGGTTAATCAGCCTATAGAGGCACAATCAAGTAATCAATATCTCTTTAGGGTCTTAACTACCTCAAGGAGTGCTTCACCTATCTCATTTTAGTTAGTCAACCCATAGGAACACAACTAAGTCTTCATGCTTCAAGGTCTTAACCAACTCAAGGAGCGCTTCGCCCGTCTTATCATGGTTAGTCTACCCATAAAAGGCACGACCAAGTCGTCAATATCTCTTTAGGGTCTTAGCCAGCTCAAGGAGCGCTGTACCTGTCTCATCTTGGTCAGTAAGCTCATAGAGGCACGACTAAGTCTTCAATATCGCTTTAAAGTATTAGCCAACTCAAGGAGCGCTTCGCCCGTCTTATCTTTTTTAGTCAGCCCATAGAGGTACAATCAAGTCATTGATATCTCTTTAGGTTCTTAGCCAACTCAAGGAGTGCTTCACCAGTCTCATCTTAGTTAATCAGCTAATAGGGGCACGACCAAGTCTTTAATATCACTTTAGAGTCTTAGCTAGCTCGTGGAGCACTTCGCTTATCTTATCATAGTTAGTTAGCCCATAGGGGCGTGAGCAAGTCTTCAATATCTTTTTAGGATCTTAACTAACTCAAGGAGCACTTAGCCCATTTTATCTTGGTTATTTAGCCTATAAAGGGCACAACCAAGTTGTTAATATCTCTTTAAGGTCTTAGTCAACTCAAGGAGCACTTCGTCCATCCTCTTTATAGTCTTAGCTAGCTCAAAGTGCGTTTTGCCTGTCTCATCTTCGTTAGTCAGCCCATAGGGGCATGACCAAGTCTTCAATATTGCTTTTAAGGTCTTAGCTAACTCAAGGAGCACTTCACCCGTCTCACCTTGGTTAATCAGCCAATAAGGAGTACAACCAAGTCATCAATATCTCTTTAGGATCTTAGCCAACTCAAAGAGTGCTTCGCCTATCTCATTTTGGTTAATCAACCTACAGGAGGCATGACCAAGTCTTTAATATCTCTTTAAAGTCTTAGCCAACTTAAGAAGCGCTTCGCTTGTCTTAGTTAGTCAACTATAAGGGGCACAACCAAGTCTTTAATATCTCTTTAGGGTCTTAATCAACTCAAGGAGGGTTTTGCCTATCTCATCTTCGTTAATCAGCCCATAGAGGCATGACCAAGTCTTCAATATCGCTTTAAGGTCTTAGATAGTTTAAGGAACGCTTTGCCCGTCTTATCTTTGCTAGTCAACCTATAGAGGCATAACCAAATGGTCAATATCTTTTTAGGGTCTTAACCAACTCAAGGAGCGTTTCGCCTGTTTTATCTTGATTAGTCAGCTCATGAGAGCACAACCATGTCTTCAATATCTTTTTAGGGTTTTAGCTAGCTTAAGGAATGCTTTACCCATTCATTTAGGATAACCAACTCATAAGGCGCTACCCTCCTCACCATTGTTCTTTTAGAGTTTTTTGTCACTAAATCCCCAATAAATGAGCCCTAAGATAGCTAGCTAATCATAGCACTTCTTAGGATAGGGTCAATCCTAAGGAAAAAAATGGTGCTTCTTTTGTCTTTGTAATAAAGTATTTCTTAAATTTTACTATAAAGAGAAGCAGCTGTAGACACCTAATTTTTTTTAAAAAAAAAAAAGACCTAATTCAAAAGTAAAAAATAATGATTAAATAAATTAATAAATTGAAAAATGATAAAAATACAATAAAATGAAAAAAAATCAAAATTATAAAGATTTTTTAGGAAAATAGATTTTTAGAAAGCAAACCATTTTAAGATCAATGGATTTAATTTTAGCTAGATTCAAATGGATTTAATTTTAGCTTTATTTTAGAGAGTTACATAGCTTAAGTGTAATTTAATTATACTAAATGTTAAGCACAGGCTAACGGCTTACAGATAAGTATTTAAGCATTAACATTGGATTAGCTTAAGGGTAGGAGTTCGAATCTCATTAGGCATATATATATCTTTTATTTTTTCTTTCTTTCATTTGCAAAAGTTAGTTGAGTGTACGAGATTCAAATATAATTTTAAATCTCATCGAATCTTTTGAACCTAATACGATAAATATTTGAGAGATTTAAATCTAATTTAATTTTTATTAAATCGGATTTAAGTCGATATAAAATATTTGAATCTATTTCTGATCTTTATCAATTTAGAATTGATATGATCTAAAAGATTTGTTTTTTGAACTTTATATATATATCAATCATGCGGCGTAAATAAAGGACATTTTTTATACACTTTACTTTTCAATCCATTTTCATAATTCCATCAAAATAGTAGTGCGTAAATCCATAAACGCCATCATGTTGTCATTGCACTTTCACACAGTCTACTTCAAACAGATAGTAACAACGACAACCCATTCATAAGAACAACAGCTAAGTCTATCCACAAATGTAGTCATAACACCATCACTATCTTCATACCAAGTACATCCATTACACATCTTGCCCACACTTCACACTGTCACTCATGCACACTTTACTGCATTGTCACCTACACACTTCATGACCATCGTATACCACATTCACCAACTCCAACACGCTGGCTTTAGCCTACAACTGACGACCATGAACCCGCTTCACCAACAAGTCACTACCACAGTCAACAAACTTAAGTTACTACCCAATGACTGACTGCAACTGCTCCATCTATGACCCTAAACACAAACAGCAGTAACCACCAACACTCACTGCACTGACACCATACTCTGACTACAACACCCATGCACACTGGATCACATGTACGCCGATTGGTCACTCTCCAAACTTCAGCAAAAACCAAGCTCGCCCACTTCACTGTAAGGTACTATCCAACCGCACACATGAATCCTTATTCCAATCAATAAGCCCCCACAGATGCTTTAGTCTCTTACATTCACAGCCCCATCTTTATATACGTAGCCACTATCCAAGCACGCTTAGCTAATATCAACAATTCAAGTTCGATTCTTCATTGTTCTTTTAATATATATATATATATATATATTAAATATATTATATTTATTAATGTATGTAGTTGTTTAAGAGTAATAATATATATATATATATATATATATTAGCTTAGGAGATTTTTTTTAGCATTAAGTGTTTTTAGGATTTCTCATTTAGAAATAAAAATTAGTAAAAAAAACTTTTTTTTTAAATTAGGATGTTTTACAAAGTTTTTTTTTTTTAAACACTCAAGAATTAGGATCCTTGAGATTTTTTTTTTTTACTAAGTTAAATTGATAAACACATAAACCCAATCATTTTTTTTTTTCAAAATTAAAATAAACCAACACAGTAAAGTTTTCAAAAAGAACAACGGTCGTCTAATCCCAACTAACGGGAACGTAGGTACCTTTAAGGCAACATAAAAATCTATAAAAAATTAAGTTTTTTTATTTATTTTATTTTCATTTTCTTAAAAATTTCATAAAAAGGATAATTATGAAAAATAAGCTTAATTTTTAAAAAGTGATAATAGTACCCGTTAAGGTTTAATAAATTAAGCCTTAATTCAAAACCCTCTGTTTTTTATCGAATTGAAATAAAAAATCCGTAACTAAATCGTAATTAATCCACTTAATTGATTATAGTTTTTCTTTTTCTTAACTCTAGTCAAGTGACAACTTCAAAAGTATATTTTTTTTAAATAAAAAAGAACCGAAGTTTCTCGATTTCTGTAGTCAATGATTAATACTGAATGGGTTAGGGTTTAGTATTTATCAGAAAATAGGAAATAAAATTGAAATGGAAAACCGAAAATTCAGACTCAATAGACTAGCTTCATGCCGAGTTCAGTCAATTATTTATTAAGAGGAGTGACGTGGAGACCTTTGTGGAGCTACTCTAGAGGCATAATGAGGTGAGTTACTTCTCTTTACTTGTTCAAATGGTTTGCATTGACCTGCTTAACTATGTGCTCGCATATAATCACAAGTACCAACAGTTGTAGAGACACGAGGTAAGGTCTCGAGTGGGTAGGCTCTAGGGGCGCTAGAGGAGGAGAAGAAACTTTATGGAGATTGAAAGGTGTATGCTAGCCTCTTGGTCTAGTCTTACAAGGGTGAGACCTCTAGTGTCCATCCATTAGTTGCTAAGGTAGCTTCATTAGAAGTGGCATTCATCTACTCAATGTTGTGGGTGAGGCCTTTAGGTGCTACCTCTCAAATCCTCGTATACGTAGAGCTTCCACATGATTATGGTGACAAAGGAGACTTTTCTCTCAGCCTCGATTTTTCAACTAGGGCAACCAAGGGATGCTTTGTGGGATGGTCTATGATCATAAGGAAACCTCTTCTCATGACTTTCTCTTTTCAATTTTAGTTTCATTTTATTTTGCACTTATCTATGATTATAATTACTTTAATAAAGTATATTTAGGCCTTTATTATTTTATTTGCTTAACTCTTTTATTTTCTTTTTTATAAAAAAAAAATTGTTTATTTTTTTCTAATTTATTCTATTTATATATGTTTAATTATATTGTTTATTTGATTAATTACAATGACAAATCAAACGTTGCCATGTGATACTTGTAAATAGAAAAGTTAGTTATGTAAGGATTTGAAAATGTAAAGGACTTGAGAAAGAAAAAAGAAAATAAGATAAAGGTTTGGGAGTCTTAATGAATTAAAAATGTAATTTTTCTAAAAAGTTCAAATGCAAACTCCAAATAGAGTTAGCTTTCCCAATTCATATAAAGCTAGCTAGCTAGCTTTATGCATGATAAGTGATTTACAAGTATCATTATTGCAAAGACTAAGCAATATACATAACAAGCCTTCAATTGAACAAGTCATATCTTATTGACTTTTTCATAAGATGAATGTGATGAGTATTATATCAAGCAAATGCCATACACAATGAATGACACAGCAATAGTTTATCACAAATAGTTGTTAAGTAGGATAATATAATAGAGTAATGCATCACAAGAACCAATTGATACTTATTGATGAGTATCACATAAATTAGGCATTTTAGAAAGCGAGTAATACTTTTTCCTCAAGAATTAAGCATGAAGTAACTCTTTGAAGTATCTAAATTTATGCTTGTTGGAAAGCTCTAATGCTATTTATATCACATCACCCATAGACAATATGCCGTTGATAATTCTATGTAACATGCTTTAGATATGTGTTATGTACTAAGATTGCTTAATACATAAGAAGTACTACAAATTATCTTAGCTTAGTGGTACTTGTCATGATAATTTCCACTATGTGCCAATAAAAATAACATGATTCTAGTGCTAAGGGTTTAATGAGATAAGTATTATGCACTAAAAGGAGTATTATAGGTAATAGCAATAGCTATAATATACTAAGGCTTGCATAGGCTTACTAGTATTTATAAAGGGGATTGTCTTACTGCCTGACAATACAAGAGGATAATAGATGATGGAAATTTATTTCATACAAGTCTTAAATGCTAAGAAGAGTACTCTACTACAAGGGAGAGATAATAGTTGTAATATATGAGGTTTTACTTAAGCTTAATGGTACTTGTCAAGTGGATTACTCTACTACTTAACAGCAAAAGTGACAAGATGTCAAGAGTTACTTAGGCTTAAGATGCATAGAGTACGTATTTTCAAGATGCATGCAAGAATCATTATCGAAGATAAATTTATAATCTTTTCCCTTGTAAAATTTCTTACTCCTCTCATTAATTATGAAATTAGTAAGACAACTCAAATTCCTTCTTTTATTATAAGGATTTAAACCTCTACAAGGAGTCAAGCAAAACAAGGTTCATATTGATTCTCTAAATTTGTATAATAGAATAGTGATGATCAACTTTGGGATGATGGTTGAAGTTGGAGGCATCCGGTAAAATCAGTAAACTTAAGCTATCAAATAGGTGTCAAAGGTAGTTTCTGTAGCTACTCCAATCTTTAAGTCATAGCAAAATTAGACAAGTGTCTAAAGAAAGATAATGCGAACTATATTGAGAGAATATTGATACTCTTACTTATCGCTTTACTTGTACTTATAGCATGACCAGCGAACTTAATATGGAAAGTAGATTCCATTTCTCCATGATATCTTCTATATATTGTAAAGAAGATATCATGAGCGATGAGCTTACTATGGAAAGTAGATTCCATCTCCAAGATATCTTTTATATATTGTGAAGAAGATATCAGGTAAAGCGCGTGCCAACATAGACTTTCCTTATTTAAGTTGTTCTCACGTAATCTTCTTTTATTTCTATGGACTAGGCCTATGTCTTAGACCAATGGGCTAAAGCTCCAAGGAGTTAGAAGGAGACAAAAGCTCAACATGCTTGTATTGATCAAGTTGGCCAAGTTGTTGGAAGTTCACTCCTTACTTTAGGGATGTCACCCAAGATGGCGGTTGCTCAACTAAGTCACAATAAGGTCGATCAAGCTCTAGTGAGCTTGCCCAAGGCTCTAAACAAGTTGATCATAGGCTTATCTATGCTTTGATAAGTCAATCTAAGCTTAGAAGACCGTGTTCGAAATAGTCTATTGGTGAAACCTTTTAGAAATTGATCAATATAGTTAATTTAAGTTGTTAATTGTTCAATAGTTACTAAAGATAGTAGATTATTTACAACTCGGAAAATTGACAATTGAATTTATGATGAACTAAGGCAAAAAAACAAAGAGAAAAAGTAAAATTCCCTTTGGAATTGGCTTAGTCGACGTAAGCCCTAAACCCCATCAACCTAAGCTTAAAGAGCCATGGAATCCTAGCTATTATGTAAGTCAACAATCTAAGGTGGGTTGATCCTGTTCTATCTATTGATCTTGAGGTTAATTGAGTAATTCCTAAGTACGCCTACTTTAGCATAATAAGTGGAAATTTCAAACCAATGAGTGGGAGAAACTTCAAAATAAGTCTAGGACATATAATCTTTAGTATATACAGTATTTGTTTGATGTTATATTATAAATTAGGAATTTATTTGAAATTGTATAAAAAATTAAGCATTGTTCATGTATTGTATGTGTGTGTAGAATTGGATTTTTTTTAGATATACAATGCTTGTTGTGAGAAGTTACCATGGTATGATGGATATGTTTGGTTAAGAGGTGTTGAAACCTCTTGGTTCATTCAGTTGTGATCTTGAACAATATGGGTTCATTATAGAAAAGAGTTTCAGAATTTTCATATTGTCTTAGAATCCTCGTAGTCAACATTATACGTAGTCATGAAATCTCCGAATTTAACATTTATGTGATCTTGGGATTTGTAAATCCAATTCAATGATGAATTTGGTTTTAAAAGTGTAATATATTTTTTTTCAACCAAAAAAGAGTAATAATTTACTACTTGAAGAACGGATTACATTAGTATCAGATACTTGAAATTGACTTTTGATCTAAAATAATAAGACCTCTGTAAAAATTATCTAGACAGAATAGATTGGTAACAACGAACTTGGATCGGGTGGATCTGGCTCGCTTGGTTAGATAATCCGCAAGCTTGTTTACTTCTCTGTATACATGTGAAATGATTGCTTCTGTCTTCATCATTTCTTGAATTTTCCCTTCGGAGTATAATAATTCCTCCAATTTGTGATCGAGGGCTGGTTGATTAGCATGCATGCAAAATTTGAGTCCCCTTCTCTTTCTACAATTTGGATGTTGAACTCACAGCATAGTTTTAATCCTTCCTCCACTGCTTTCATCTCCATTTCGTTAATGCTACGACATGGTTGATGACTTCAAAACGTAAATGAAACTCGTCCATTACAGTCTCTAAGAAGTCCCCCAGCAGCTGCTAATTCGCCCGACATGGATCCATCAGTATTCAGCAACTGGTCGGGCCAGTTTGGTTTCATCTAAAACTTAGCACTTTCCCGCCTCTGTTTGTATTCTTTAAGGCAGCTTACTTGAATTAAGGACATAGGAAAGCTTCTTGACATGCAGCGTATAGCGTGGATTGTAACACAATATGTATAAAATAAACTTTTCAATAATTCATAATATTCAGTTATTCAATTATACATAAAAAAAAAAGTACAAAAGAAATCTTCGTAATAACCTAATATCTGAAGATGTATCAATATCCTAAATAAAACTACTCGAGATCTAATACCTAAAATTAAACACTACCCTAATAAAATCTAATTTGCTTATTTACATAGATTTTAATATTTTCAAATACCTAAAAAGGAAATAAAATATATAAAAGATAATGACAAAAAACCTATAAGCAGAAGGTATGCTAGGATAAATTCCGAAATTCAAAGTAAAATCACAAAATCAAAGACATTAAATCAAAAGCGCCTTATACGTTACCTAAGTTAAAGTAAACATCAAAGATTATCTTTTTAATAATGCTGCTAACTATAATTAGTAATAATTATAGAACATACTAATTGACCCATAACATCCTTTTCTAAAATAAAAATAATGTTCATCTCATTGAACACAAGGAGCATGGCAATCAATCCTTAGATTCCAACACTAAAATTCATACATAGATCACATACAAGAGTTTCTTAAGATATGTTTATAAAGCCAGGCAACCCATTTTCCTTTGCAAACATCAAGTACCTTCGGGTGTTTAAATATGTAAAGTTGCGTCCCCGAGTAACGTTACCTGGCACTCTCTCACCTTGATTTGTCTGACAAAGTCAGATGTTGGTGCTTAAATTGTTTTTTCCTTCTAACATGACAAAGTCAGGCTCAGGCTCAGGCTCTCCCTATCATCAATGAAGCACCGATGTTTTTTCTTTTATTTTCCATTTTTTTCTTATTTTCTTAGTAATAAATAAAATATTACTATTAAAGTACATAATATTAATAAATAATTTTTCACACTTAAAAATCTTTTAAACATATTTTATGTACTACTTGAAAATTAGCAATAATATAAGCTAAAATAGTTAATAACTTTAGAGAAATACTCCTTTATAAAATAGAGAGTTATTTAGAAAAGAGAATTACTTAAGATATTAATATGGCAACCTAAATACCTCCTTAAGTAACCATTTGATAAACATGGTCTTAGATAAATTTAGGTTTAAAGCCCTTCAAATTACCTTTTTTTTTTTCACCCTTTCAACCTAAAAATTGTAAAATAATCAGGACACTCATTGTCCATAGGTGTATAAATAAATAAATCCACCATTCGAAACTTGCTCAATATCTGTTTATGTTTAATTTGATCATATTCGAGTCAAGCAGGAGCTTAAGTTGCTGAAAGTAATTTATTTGAATCAAACTTGGATTTAGAACTTATTTTTTATTCAATAAGCCCTTAAGTCTAGCCATACTTGAATGCTAATTCGGGTTAAATTCAAACCTCAGTATAAATTTAGTTAAAATAATAATCAGAGCCTAAACCAGTATAATTAAGTCAAATTCAAATTTCGGATTTTGAGTGTATTTGCTGGCAAACAGATACAACAGAGACTCAAGCCGTGAAGATGCGGTCAAATGTGAGATTGAAGTATACAATCATTAGGCAAATTTTGTACATCTCGGGACTAGATAGCTACGTCAAGGAATACTATTTAGGCCAAATAATCTGACAACCTCACCTTTTAAAAGCAAAATAGGGATATTAAAGAAGATGCAATTTTTAGCTTTCTAAGAAGGAACGCAAAATCTTGCAATAGCAGTATTGAATTTAGATTTTGCAGGTGAAGGAAGAAAAGGTAAGTCTGTCATTTGAAAACCATTCTAATTACAATAAATCTAGGATTGGATAGGATAAAATCTTTTGAGAGCCACTTTTGAATACACTATCGAATGGGCCGTGTGATGAGCTTCCCTGTCGGGTTCAGGGCGTGACATTTATTTATGGTATGCCGAGATGCTAGAGACTGGAACATATATATGTAATGTTCTTATAATATTACACAAGGAACGGAACATCTGTCTTATGGGATATCTGCTAAAAATACAAACGTCAGAATTCCTTAAAAGGGATCATCAGAAACCAAGAGGAACCAGATATTGATGGAACAATACACATACATGAGGCTCAGGGAAGCATTAATATTTTTTTAGAAATGTACAATTTCTTTCAGAGAGAAAAACAAGCCAGAGGGTCCACCCTCAGGAAGCAAAGCCAACGAAACCGGGCTCTCAGCTCCTTGTGAAGCATCCAGAAAGCCTGTGTTGCGAGTTATGTCTGTTCTAATAAAGCCAGGGCAGATACAGTTGATTAGGTATGATGGGAACTTCTTGGCCAGCATCCTTGTGTATGCATTAACGGATGCTTTGGAGACTTTATACGCGCGTAGATGGGGTGGCCATCCTTTTCCTGCTAGCTGGTCTTCTTTGAAATCTCTCAGAAGTTCTTCAAGTAACTCGTCGATTTTCTCCTCGGTGAGATCTTCAATGTCACTTAGGATCTGCTTTTGCCTTTCTCCAGGTATATTCTGAAGTAAAGATATTTTGTGCATATTTCATTTTAGATGGTGAAAAGAAAAGAAAATTAGATGTTGCTTTGTTGAGCATCATTTGCTTGTTTTTATGTAATGCAGCAGAAGAAATAATTTTAGTCCGACTCCAACACAAGCTCGACAACTAAAATTATATCAAGGAGTAGTCTACATAGTTACCAAACTTATCAAGAGGAGGATGACTGTACTGATGAAATTTTATCAGATGAAATCCTGAAAGTTTTCGGGGGTATTCTGTGGTAGTCAGTGGAACTTAATTCTTAAAATTATGATTATAATGAATCACGAAAGTAAGCTTAAGCTGATTTGAGGCTAAAAGCAATCATCCTTCCTGTGAAAATATTTGGTAGGAGAAAAACAGCTATCGGCATTATAGCGCAATCAGTGATTTACCTCCAATTGTCCTAGAAGAGATGATACATTTACTATCCGGGCCGAATCAGACACCCGAAGAAGAGGAAGCATTGCTTCAACCATTCTTTTGGTGCCATAGTAGTTTGTTTTCAGGCATTCTTCAGCCAAGGCATGATTCTCCATCGATATGTCATCCCATACCTCACCTTCCCGCGGCTGCATGAGCAAAAAGATCACCCAAACTTTAAGCTTATGATAAAAGTCCCATCAAATGGACCATTTGATTAAAATACAGTTGAGACGACGGTACAGAGATTCCATCCCTTGATACTCGAGTACAATGTCATAAAAAAGGGTGAAGGGCTAGAATACTACTAACAAATCTTTGTTCTCGTTCCACAGCCTTGGCCAAATTCTCAGGGTCCAGGATGCTTCCACTAACTCCGGCATTGTTGATCTGTATTTAAACTTGTATTGTTAGCATAAAAGACGGAATAAAGAACTGGACTGAATTGACATCCAGGAAAAAAAATTCGACACTAGTTCAGAAAAATTGATCTGAGAGTTTTCCAGTTCACAAATTAACGAGCATAAAATCAAAATGTAGGTAGTTCATTCATTGAATTATGCTTTATATCACACGAGTTTCGTATATGGTAACCTCAGTCCACGTTTACTCTCGACTTAAGTTGGATTAGACTCTCGACCCCGTCGAGCCAAACTTAACAAAGCTCAACTTTAGTCAAATCAAACTCAATTAAACATCGACAAAAAAACTTAAGTGGCTCAGGAGTAGATTTTGTTCATTTATATTCCTGGTGTAGCAGATGAACCCTAGAAAGAATTCAAACAGCTCTAAAGTGAATGCAATATTTTGGAAATACCAAAATGTCAAGCTTGCCGAACTGTTCCTTAATGAAATCAGCCAGAGAAGCAATGCTAGAGGGATCAGCAACATCAAGTTGGTGAAATACAATATTTTCGGAAAGACCAGAGTCCTTCAGTTTCTTTACAGCTTCAAGACCTTTCTTCTCATCTCTGGAATTCAAAACCACTGTGACTCCATTAGAAGCTAACTGTCTGCATATTTCAAATCCTATTCCCTTGTTTGAACCAGTGACAACTGCATACCTGGTAAGGATATTTAGGGGGGGAAAAAACATAAACATACCGTGTTATGTCCAACGAAAAAAATTTGTTTTCTCACACCTTAATAAGACACTTGTTTAGGTTACTTGTTAGTATTATGCGTAGAAAACAGAAGAAATAAATGAAATGTTATATTGTTATGACCTCTTTGTGGCTAGAAATGTTGACGATGCTTCTGCCATTGTTGCAGCCTTCGAAGACGAGATGTTTTTTCTTTTTTTCTTTTTCTTTTTTTCCTTAATTTCGCCGACACCTTAGAAGACGAGACTGAGAAGCGGATTTGGAATTAAATAAGTTAAAGTGTACGTACCGTCCAGCAATTTGTTAAATTTTTCATTTTTATAACTTTACTTAAGTAGCGGTGGATATTGTCAATATCGTATGTTAACGTGCAATATGTATTGTAGCAGTGAGTACCATTTGATCTGATACAGTTCGTCTTTATCATAAAATCAAATATAAAATTAATATTTTAATTTTTTTTAAATAAAATATAACTATATGGTTCGATTTAAAATATTACTGAGTCAATTTTTTTTTAAATAAAATATTACATATAAGATTGTATAGCTTTGTGAGGTTTGAAAATGGCAATATACGACGTGTTTCTTTTGACACACAAGCGTATATCTTGTTCTTTGAATACACGGCCTTGGCATGTATTATATTTATATAGACACGTGTTTGATTCTTTTGGCCATATACCATTTCTTTCCTATTTTATCATTACATGACATAGTAATATATATATTATTTATAAACACTCGATTACTTTATTGTGAGATACCATTATTTCTTTCTATTTGTGCTCTCACAGCAAATCCTAACCAATTTTTATTTCTAAAATTTCTTAACTTTATTAATAGTAATATATTACTTTCTATATTGATTGAGATATTTTTAAACTTATATATTTCATTAATCATATTAATAAGTTTGTACTTTTAACTCGATATGAATCAAATATTATAAGTAATACTACTTTAAGACTAACAACAAAGCAGTTCAATTATTGATTCCATTGAATAATCGTTTATGTTCATTTTATTCTAGTTGCTAATTTCACTGAGATACAAAAGATGCACATTTGAGATTAATGTTTCAAATATATCGACGAATAAACCCTTTTTAAACGGGAGACGGAGTGGAGGCCTTCCAGCCTCCCCTAGTCCGTCCAGGGAGTTAGCCGTACGATGGAAATCATGGTCCAAGTCGCATGGTTGGAGGTTGGGACTCGGGTTGCTAACGAGAATAGCAGAGAATGGAAGTTAGCTTATTTGAAACCTACGCCAAGAACGATATCGAAGTGCGTTATACTTTCAAAGTCTTTGACCTTTAGTCGTGGAATGTGTCTTTTTTTTTTCTTTTTCTTTTTCTTTTTCTTTTTTTCCCACCGTCGCACCACGGTTGGCTATCACAGGATAAGCTCCCTCCAAACACACAAGAGATTATTACATCCACATAAAATAGAGATAAAGCCACAGTTAATACTTTAACCTTACACGTTTTTGCAGTTTTATACTGATAAATTATACATCCAACTGGATGTTCAATTGCTGAAATTATTTATTTATTTATTTTTTTTGTCAACGATCGTTAACTAGATTATCATTAAAAACAAGTAACATGTCAAAACATATAATTTTTATGTGATTGATTTTGCATAGAGTGGGTGTTAATTTTATTTATTTTGTTTTAATATTTAACAACATCATTGTCAGTTAGATTTCATATTTTACTGATAATATTTTTTTTTTCTTGATGTGGATGCATGTTTAGCATTTGATTAGTAGATTAGCAATTGTGAGATTGAGATTTACGGTAGTTACAATATTATTGGTTTCTAATGATGATTAGGTTGGCAATCGGTAATAAAGAAATACAAGACAGAGATGGTAACATCTAAACTTCTAATTAATTGTATAATTAATAACTTAAAATATAAAGTATAAAATTGTAAAATTATGAAATGTTTATGTAATCATCGTGATATTATCGGCCTATAGAACTTACTTCATCTAGTAAAATATATGTTGTTCTATCATAAAAGTACATATATATATATATATATATACATATATATAAAAGCTTTTTATCCAATAAAAAAAAAAAGGTAAAGGTAAGTCCATGCTTTTTTTCCAAAGAAGATGAATCCATGCTTGATTTGTTCACTTTATTACCATATGATAAATATCTTTGGGTAACTCAAATATTTATTAAAATATTAAATGTAATAAAAATTCAAGTCCTTAAAAATAACAGACCTCTCAAATTCAGAAAAATCACAATAAACGTAAAGTAAGTACCTATACTTTGGGATTTTGGTAGTTTAATATGTGAACTTTTGTTATTTTATAATTTACTGCCTATTATGTACTTAGTGAGCTTTTTTTTTTTTTTGGTAATGTACGGATGATAAATTACTAAAGAACAAAAGTTTTGGTACTAAAGTGTCCTAATATCGAAATAAGGCACTAACTACGTTTATAACACTCCAAAATCTAAGACGCCATAATTTCATCATGAGTCCTTAAGTTCTACTAATATATCAGACATCTAGAAACCAGCAACTTATCTAAGATCCATAAAATAATAACATGAAATCCGCTAATTCACAGTTTAACAACCTCAAATTTATATAAGAGTAAAATGTCTTCCACTCAAATTCCATAAATGCCAAAGGTAATAACATAATCGAAATCTATCATATCTCGACAACTTAAACACGAAAGGACTGTAAATCATATACTAGAGTTTCATAGTTCCCACAACGATTAAACTACTAAATCCAGCAACAGGAGTCACAGGCGACTCTAAAACTATACAAGTTTCCTAAACAGGCAATCATAACGAAAATAAACACAAATCCTTTAGTCTCCCCTACAACTAATCTATGATGTCACAACTTCATCTTCATAATAATAATAATCTCTTTGCCCATCATAGTATAAATAATCAAATCCATAATCCTCAATATAAACCTTATCATTTACCTCGTAACCTATCCTTACAACTGAAAAATAACAATACTCGTAAAGTGAGCCAATACCCAATACAAGATACGATATACATGCTCATGAAACACAAGTATTAGTTAAACATATAGACAAATACCACTATTAAATGCAACAGGCAATAGTTTTACATGTTTCATTTAGGCCTACAACCATCATAGTCTCAGTGTCTTGAGACTTAGAGTTACTCACGACCTCTAATATGCAATATATATAAATATTACATAAGTATTAGTGTTGGCTACTCCTCAACACCCGATTACTATAAATCAACCTAAATCTACCTAGATTATTTCAGTACAGGACTCCATAAGGGATAGCGTCGTGCAAAGATCAGTAGGTGCCTCACAACACCATTGGACCCAACCAGTAAGTAGTCAAAACCAAGCACAATTAGCAATACAATTAAGTTTAAGTATCAATTTAGTTCGGCTTATATTCGCTAACCTAACATAACACACACATTCGACAAACATGTATCATATACTTGGAGCTCCCATCTTAAAATAATCCAACACCACGTGTCTTTTAGTACCTATTCAAAACATAGATGTTAGCTTAGAATTTAATAAATTCACAACTTGATACTTCTTTCTTCTAAACTCCACCCTCTACTCCATACTCCGAGCTTCCAAATCACAATCCATATATCCTTTCAATATCTTCCTAATATAAACACATGTGACACTGACATTCATATAAGTCCCAATATGTTGTCCTATACGTACACATGCAGTATACATCGCCACTCCAATCCACGCGTACACATACCTACTACCTGAAACTACAACTTTTACACATACACACACATAAATTCCACGACACATGACACACACATATTCACACACGATACACACTAACCCACACCTCATACACACTTATGATTCACGTTCTGCACACTAACGTATACACCCCCAACTGCATAGACATACATGCAACCGCACATCACACACAACTACACAAGATACGGTATACGTACACTACACATCTTGACACCACTTTGCGACACCATTAAGATATAATTTTCATCATAACTACATCACCATCACTACACTAATAATATCAATACCTCCATTCCAAAACTTAAAAGAATCCTAAGAACATAAATTGGAAAAGGTAAAATGGAAATAGAAGGAAGACTTACTTTATTATGGAGGAAAGATTGATTCTTGGTGAAGTCCTTTTTCAATGACACAAATCTTGATTAAGGATTTAGAGTTAAAAGGAGTGATATAGGTTCTTAGAAAGTATCGTAAGTTTAAGTTTTTGTGAGAGGAAGTTATGGCAACTGTAAGATACGGTTGATTGAATTAGTGGGGAGAATAACTTTTTCCTAAATCAAAATGCTCCTGGCATTAATGTGTAAACACATGCTATATCAATGTTTGAATCTTTTACCATAACAGTTTTTCCCTTGGTACTTAATACTTAATTACATGTTATACTGATGTCTGAATCTTCTCATATGATACTTTTGCCCTTAGTACTTAATATCAATTTATATGTCATACCAAAAGCTAAATATAAAAATTAATTATTTCCTATAATTTCCTTAAATTATTTTTTTTTTTAAGTTTAACTTAGGTTTTATAATGCCATTATCCCTAAAAAAATTTAATGATTTCCTCCCACGTTAAATTGATGGAACCCATTATTGTATCCTACTATCATTTATATATATTAATTAAATGCTACGTATATAACCACCTAACACCTAGCGGTATAAACATTGAAAATTGATTCTTTAATGGGATAGATCAAGTCCAAATCCTTTCTCTCTAAATTATATGTATAATTAGGTTGGGTAAAAAAAATTAATGATTTAGCAGTTATGGATGATAACTAGACGTGTCTATATTTACACATACATCCCAAACAGTACCCAAACTTTATCACATGTGTAATTTATTACCTTCACTTTGAAAAGATCGGTTTATTATCTAATTAAAGTTTACTTAGTCAATTTTACTATCTAAACTATGGATATTCATGGTTCAATTTGGTTCTGTTTGCTTCAATTTAGTTTAGGAGCCAAACCAAATCGAACCACATTTGAAATGGTTCAATTTAAACTCTTAATGAATTGAACTGTTTCTAACAATTTAAGGTTTTGAACCAAATTGCTTTAAATGCAATTCTTTTTTATTTGAACCACTTTTCAAAAGGATCATTTTCTTTTTTTATAATAATAATAGTCATTGGAGTTTTCAACCAATATTTATGTCTGAGTTAAGTAACATTATGTAAGAATTAAAATCACATAACATGATAATATTGTATAAAAACATTTTATCTTAATGATAGTAAAGATATGTATGTCAACTAGAGATGAGAAATTATGAAGAAAAATGAGTAGATTGTAAAAGTTAAGAGTAAAATGAGAAATGATAATAAAATATATATATAATATATATAAATTGAGTTAGATGGAAACATTAATAGAGTTTAAAACCAAAGGGTTTGGTTCAGTTCAACCCACCAAAAGAATCATAAACTGTTTAGGCACTTCGCGAACTGAACAGAAACACAAGAACCTCATTTTGCAATTCAATTTGATTCAATTCAGTTTGATAAACATACCTAAAAAGAACTAACTCTATTAAGTTTGATTGCCAATTTAAACATAAGGATGAACCAAAAATTAATTGTCAAAGGCCATGGTGTGGCAAAATGGCACCTCTAAAAAGTTGCACAACCCCCCACCAAATGATTGTCGACCATCCCTTGACCCTAAGGTAGCCAAAACGACTACTTATGGCAAAATAGGTCACAATCCACGTCAAAAAATGATTTGTTCAATCTACTAGCGATCGTTGATCAATTCCTAGTTCGTCTTTATATATATATATATATATATTAACCAATATTGTTAGACTCGGGTTTACCTACCTAATTCAACTTGGTTCGACCTAATCCCCCCATAAAACCAATCTAAGATAACCATTCGATCCACATTAACAATGATTTTAGTTCAACACAATTGATCCAACCTAGATCCTATGAAAACCCACTAATTTTTTTAGTTAAACTATATCATTTTCTCTTATATATTTTAGAAATATAACAATTGCTAAAATGATTAATGTGAGTTAAAAAAAAAAGGAAAAATAAACTACAAAAAACCTCTTGGCTTTCAATTCTGAAATATATAGATAATTTTTATCATTTTATAAATAAATATGAACTATATTATAATATATTTGTTGACCCGGTTCAATTCTAGTTCAAACCCAATTAAACCTCTCAATCCTTAACTTTTTCTCACTCTCAATGTAGGTTTGATAACATTGATGTCAGCAAACATATTAATAAAGTTAATTCAGATAATAAAAATAATCATGAAAACTTTAATTGAGTAACAACTTGATTCTTTCTAAATATAAATAATAAATTATACGTTTTAATAAAATTTAATTACTATTCATAACATTAACCTTTTTTTTATTTCCATGATCATATGGCAACAAACTAGATCGTGAAAAGTCATCATAATTAAAGAAAACATCAATTATGCCAGCCAACATCACTTTGCAAGCATCAACATTAAATAAATAAATAATAACATCAACTCAATTGTCAAATGCATTTCTGTCATCATTCTGTGACCACATGGGATGTGGCCCAAAGTCGTCACTATCTTTCCCATCTTGATGCCATTGATCAGACCAGCAAATGGACGAGATGGTTTTTGCTTGTGTGGATAACGTTGTATGTTGATGTCCTTGATGCTATGGTATTCATTGTCTCTTCTATCCTCCTCCCTTAGCATTTGGATTTGGAGATTTCGGGGAATGGACGGTTTTTACTATGAACCATTTCGCCTTATCCATTTATTTATTCCCTTAAAATAATAAAAATATGTATAGTTTATACAGAAATTATAAGAAATTAAATGTACCACAATGATATCATAAAACTATTCGATTTTCCAATTAATTTTTATTATAATTCATAAATTGAGAGAAATTTAAGATGATAAAAATTGAAAAGACCCATTTCTCTTTGTCGATATTTTCTTTTTATGGTATGAGTTACTTGATATGTTGGCTCCTGTGGAAATCGAGTTAGCGTATGTTACAATTTTCCGCAATTGCAAACTCAATTACATGGCATTTAATTAATCATAAAGATTATCTTAATACAAGAGCAAATGAATTTGAATTTCCTTAATTTTTTTTTTAATATATCCCTTTAAAATATTGTTATGTATAATTAACAGTTAAAATTATTAAAAAAAAAGAAGATATCATAATAACATCACATGACTATTATAAATATCCAAATAATATTAATAATTAATTTGTAAATTGAGGAAAATGAATGAAAGACAAATTAATATGATCCAAATCCAAGACATGACTAAGTGGTTTCAAGAACATGATAGAAATGCACTGTTGGATTCAAAAATTTGGGGTGTCTCGTCCATATATTTTAGGGGCGTTTTGTAATTTATCAAAAACTTTAAACTTTCCTATCCAGTTAATTTTTTCATATGGTAAATAATAGATATCTTAAAACATGAAAAATTATCCTTGCCAAGTAATGTAGAATTGTAGATACACGTGTGACAGACCTGAAAGTATATGACGCAATTTTCGTTAGCGTACAACGTTTGGGAAGAATTTTAAATAGAAATTGAACTTTCTAGTATTAAAATAAGAGAGTTTTTATGGTACTGCTAATATTACAGTTTTACCATAACACTGGATAATATAAATCATTGATTAAAATTGTTTTAATCTATACCATCTATCCAATTAAAACGAGTTAATATGTTACCTGAACAACATGCTATTATTATTTATGAATAAAAAATGGAAAGATTAATTATTAAATAATATTAAACAATAAAAGAAAAAGCAAATGAAATAGAATTTATAAAACTAAAATATAAACCATTATCTCTACTCTCTAAAAAAAGAAAAAGTCATTTTATAGTAAAAACGACTCAAGCACGGTTTTCATTCCATTTCCTTCTTATTTCATAAAGTTTTTTTTTTTTTAGTGTTTTAGATATTTGATTCAACTATCGATAATAATTCTATGGTTTTCATGAAATTTTTTTGTACAATCTAGTTATAGTGAAGAATTATAACCTTAATTATGCCATCTTGTTGTAGCATTTGTTTAAAAAGATCAGGAGTAGTTAGGGTTTTTACATTTTTGGAAAAATTACATCTTCGACATTCTCTGTCGATAGTTAGTAGGGGAGGGAATACTATAACTTTGAATTCCTATCGACAGTTTAATATCACAATGAGTAGGAAATCAAATTTACAGTATTCCCTTCCTACTAACTGTTGACAATAAGCATCACATGTCGATAAAGAGCACAAATGTATTCTATATTAACATTACACTATCGACAGTAAATGAAAATATAGAAGCCCTAACCTAATCATTGTCAATAGATGAATTTATTGTTAATAGATAAAATTAAGGGAGCTTCTGTGTCCTTATGCACTATTGACAATTCACTGTTACTGTCAATAGTGTTTGCTAATATGTTAACCGATGGATAGATTTTGTTGACAATTTTGTGTTTATTATCGATAGTTATATTACAGCACATAACTATCTAATTTTTATAATTATATTCAAACGTAATTTTATGAAATTCATATAGGTTTGTGATTTTTTAGAGGAAGTAAAACGAAGCGGCCAATGACACCAAATATGCATTACTTGTACGACTCGAGATCTCTTTTTTTTTTTTCAATTGTATTGTTTTTACTTTTATTAGTTTTGAAATGTCATGATTTTACTTCCTTGGTTTATCCTTACACAGGCAAGACAAGAGTAAGAAACTAAAGGTGGATAAACATCCAGTTAAAGGAGAGGTCAGTAATGATTTTGTTTTATACATTTTGATTAGCTTAAGATAGTTTTAGGTTACCCTTTGTAGACACCTAATTTTTGCTCCTTTATAATCTTAATTTTTTTTTATTTTATTTATTTTTTACAAAAAGGGTCCTAATTCAAAAATAAAAAAATAAAATAAAAAACAATAAAAATGAAAGATAAAAATAAACATAAAAAAGATTTTGTAGATTTTTAGGAAGTAAATTATTTTGGAGTGATTCGTTTTAGTTTAGCTTAGTTCAATAAAATAATCATTGTAGAGAGTCACGTGGTTTAAGCACAATTTGATTATACTCAATGTCAAGGCACAGGTCAACGGATTAATGGATAAGCATTTGAGTATTGGATTGGATGTAATTTAAGGTTGTGGGTTTGAGTTATAAAAAAAAAAAAAAAAAAAAAAAAGAGGAGACACAACAGAAAAAGACCACCTTAACACAGCAATAATTCAGCGACTAAATACAGTCCTACAAATAGCCTACTGTTATAACACCCTTTAAGACTGTGTACCTCCAACGACTACTACTGCAAAATCCTTCAGCATGACCAGGTAAACAGCAGCAACACCAGGCGAACAGCAGCATAGCAGACAGCAGCGAATAAGACAACAGCATGGCGGACAACAGCGAATAAGACAGCAGCAAGGCGGACAGCAACGAACAGGACAGCAATACAGTGGACAGCAGCACAGCGGACAGCAACAAACAGGACAACAGCAAGGCGGATAGCAGCAAAACAAACTCAGACAATAATCCAACGCCAGTAGCCATACGCAACAGCAACTCCGTTATACGCCGGCCATCGTCCTTCATCACGTAATCAAGAAGTTCAGACCAATTCTATAATTATGTGCGTGATTGGACTGAGGATCTAATCTGTTCCCTTTCATCAGCTTTGCGTGCTTTGCCTTGCAAGTACGTAATAGTGGTTTGTAATTATTATCTATAGATTGTCTTATTTATTTATTTTTATCTCACTTAATATATACGTAGTGATTTTTAAGACTTGCACTAATTTTTTTTATATATTTTTATCACGTCTTTAATTGCTAGTAATTAGTTATAGTATTAGTGTCTAGTAAACATATGCTAAGTTAAGTTTTATTTTATTTATTTTTTATTATTTTTCTTTTTAGATTTCATATTTTCAAAATGATATTTTTATAAAATCTCATATTTTACAAAATCTTGTTCTTTGCATATTGTATTAATTTAGAAAAATTGCATTAGGCATGTTAGGGTTTTCTAGATAAAAAAATCATTATGATGTTCATAAAATAAAATAAAACTCTTTAATTAACTTTTTTTATGGCAAAACATTTTTTCCACAGTTTAGGCTTGTTTTCGATAGTTTAGATATCTTTTTCATAGTTTAGATGTCTTTTCTGTGGTTTATATTTCTTTTCTATGATTCAGACATCTGGTTTGAACATCTTTTCTATGGTTTCGACATCTTTTCAATGATTCAAACATATTTTGTATAATTTAGATTCTTTTTCTATAGTTTAAACATCTTTTTTATTGTCTAAATTTTTTTTCTATAGTTTAAGCATTTTTTCTATAGTTAGGCATATTTTCTATGATTTAGGTATTTTTTCTATGAGTAGGATTTTTTTTTCTTTTTTTATGTTTTAAGCATCTTTTCTATATAAAATATTCATCATGTAGAACATTGCATATTTCATAAAATATTTAGGGTTTTTCTTGAAAATAAAAAAAAAAAATTATTATCACTTAGTTGTTTTTAAATAAAAATTTTAATTTGGGACTTTTCAAGATTTTTCTTTTATAATTAGGAATGAAAATTAGGCTTCTAAAGATTTTTCTTAATAAAAATAAAATGGTTAATAAAAACGCAAATTCAATCAATTATTTTTTTATAAAAACAATCAACACATTAAAGTTTTCGAAAAGAACTACAATCGTCTGATCCCGGTTAATGAGTACGTAGGCACCTTCGGGGCGACAATAAAAGATGTAGAAACTTAGGTCTCTCTTTTTTCTCTCTTTTGATTTTATGTTTTTATTTTTTTTATTTTTTAAATATTATAATTAGAAGAATAATCCTAATTTCGGTAAATAAATAGTGATACCCGTTAAAGGTTTAATAGGTTAGCCCTCGAACTTAGAATCCTCTGGTTCTTTATTTAAAATTGAAATAAAAAACCAGTAGCCAAATCGTAATCAATCCACCCAATTGGTTACGATTTCTTTTCTTTTCCCAACTTCGATCAGGTGGCAACTCCAAAAATAATTTTCCATAAAAGACCGAAATTTCTCAATTTCTTTAATCGAGGATTAATATTAAATGGGTTAGGCTTTAGTATTAATCAGGAAATGAGAAATCAATTTTTTAAATAAGAAATAAAAAAAATCAGGCTCAACACCCTTATATGATTCTATTTGTCTTTCTTTTTAGATGCTTGTAAGGAGAGTTTAAAGTGGCGTTTGTCTTCCTAATGAATCGATCTAATAACATTGGATGTAGGCATATGTCTTCATGGGAATGACAGAATCAATTTCCTTCTGTAACATCTTACACATCAGCAAAGTGTTGTTAGGTAAAACAAATTGATGTGAGAGGGTATGTACTGCTGTAATCTCTACCATTCCACATAACATTTGTTTTAATTTACGTGTTGAGACAATCATTTAATGCAAGTCTTCATACCAATAAATCCAAAGAAAGAATATTAGTATTTAATTAAGTTACAAATGACTTAAGAGACCATTTTGGTGTACGATAGCATGCACTCAACACTATACAATAAGCACAAAAGTGATGTGAAGAGAGTGGTAAATTGTTTTCCTATTCGCTCTAGACAAATCGGATGCTACCTGTAGTTGAAATTAACCTATAACTACTTGGTGATGACAATTTGGAATGTTGGAATCATGGATACTGTATTCTGTCTACAAGAATTTACAGATGAGGATGCTAGTCGATTCAACAAAGTCATTTCCGATTGGTCAATTTAGATAAACAAAGTGCCACAACAACTGGATATGAGTTATGGGTAATTTTCTTCTTTTTTTTTAACACGCCCACTCATTCAATATAATTCAAAGTTTCAATAACAATAACATGTTTCATGTACTATAGTTCTAACTATCGTGTACACATTCTAAGTGTCTAAAAGCTCAAGGTCGAATCTCTAAGATTGAAGGAAATGTAAGACCTTTATTTTTTTTATACTTTTTAACTTTTTTGTAAATCCCAACATCATCTTGTTTGTTCTCTTGCTAAATGTCCTTATATTATTCTAGGAATTGCAATCGTCAAGGATCAATTAAACATCTTGTTAAATCTAGTTAAATGCGAATTAAATACAAGGAGGGCTAAAACAATCAAATTATCACGTAAGCACTATGAGAAGGCAAAAGAAGTCAAGACCCAATACAAATCCAAAAGAATATAACGAATTGTATTATTGTAAAACGATGTCATTTGTCCATTTCTATATAAATATTGTAAATAGTCAAGGGAAGAACTTTTTTTTTTATTTTGGTTAAGAAATAGCAGTATTATATGTCAAAATCAAGGAATGTTATATATAAACCCTTGATTGTATTGTTTTTGTGTCACAAATCAAAACTGCATTGTACCGTCGATAGTCTATGAGAGTTTGTTGACAGTATGTGTAAAAGATTTAAATTCCAAGAGTTGAATACTATCGATAGATGATGTTTCTATCTACAATATAAAGTCACACGGAGAGATACTACAACGAAGCGAACAGAAAAAGGAAACAGAAAAGAAATTAGCAAAGTCCAAACAGCTACTGAACGGATATGATACACCACTCGATCCTACTTGACCAACAACCCACTAAATATGACATACCGGTTCGAATTGAAGATTCACTCGTAGCTACTCCTTGCTAAGAGAATAGATAAGAGTTAAATTATAACAACAATACTAAGGTTGCTCAAAGTGAATAATTCTGTATTGAAAGTTAAATGATTACTCGTACACAAGAAAATAGCGGTTTATATACTCGTTCACTAGGGTTGCTTGACATATATAAAAAGACAAAAGGGTATTCTATACTAGGTTATATAAGACATACTAAAAGGGGTAAAAGAGACAAAAAATATTCAGTACAGAAAAGAAAGAATCATTCTAAAAAATTATGTTAGAAGACACGTGTCACTTAGTGGCTGGACATCAGGAATATGATACAACGTAGGCAGAAGCAAGAATATGTTATAGTCAGGGGCCAATCTCATCTAGATTTGGTTGGGATCCAATCAATTTGGTTAGGAAGTCAACTGAATTGGAGTCAAGCACCAATGGTCGGTTGGAAAGCTTTACTCTACAAGCCTTTCCTAGGTTACCTTTTGGGTTAGGACTTCGCAGCTGGGCAGGAGCATGTTGGACACACGTGAAGATCTGACAAACAGGTTGGCAAGAGATTGGATCGAGATAGGAGTCCCTGTCTCGGCTATGGCATAAAGCTAGTATTTTCCATACAAGCCCTTGAAGTCCTTGAGCTCGACTTCTTGTGATCGGTCTAAGGGGTTAATTCTTATCATCTACTTGGAGGTCAGAAAGATTTGTCCTCAAATCTAAAATAGTTTCTATTCGTTCTTCTAGGGTGCTCATAGGGTCTTCTTCTATTGGTTGATGGGTAATCAGATCGGATACATTAAAGGTGGAGGAGACACCATAGTCATCAAGCAACTCAATCTGGTAAGCATTGAGATTAATCTTCTTTAAGACCTTGAATGGGCCGTCGGCTTGAGGAGATAGTTTGCTTTGTCTTAAGTGCAGGAATTACTCTCGGTTGAGGTGAATCCATACTAAGTCTCTTGGTTAGAAAGAAACAGTTCGGTGGCCTCAACTACCAATCTCTTATTGTCTCTAATTGAATTTGGTGATCTTCTTTGTTACGGATTGGTGTAATTCATGTAATTCTCGAGTTTAATCAACTCCAGATTGACTCTTTTCAGTAGCTACTGAGGTCCTGATCATGTTCAGGGGAATGGTTGGGTTAAAACCATAGATAACCTCCAATGGGGTCTTCCCTGTAGTGCTGTGAACAGTTTAGTTGTATGTGAACTCCATGACTGGTAGGCACATATCCCAATCCCTTAAGTTCTTTCCTACAACAGCTTTGAGTAGATTGCCTAACATCTTGTTCACCACTTTAGTCTGGCAATCAATCTAAGGGTGGCTACTGGAGCTGAACACTAGTTTAGTCCTAAGTCTCCTTTAAAGAATCTTCTAGAAATAACCCAAAAATTTCATATCCCGATCTGAGACAATAATCTTCGATACTCCATGTAGTCGAACAACCTCCTGCAAAAAAAAATTTACCATACATAAAGCATCGCTAGTCCGATGGCATAGAATGAAGTGCACCATCTTGCTGAAACGGTTCACTATAACAAATATAGAATCTTTCCCTCTGAATGTCCAGGGCAACCCTAGGACAAAATCTATGCTGTGGTCGACCTATGGTAAGGTAGGTATTGGTAAAGGCATGTACTCTCCATGGGGTTCTCTCTTCTCTTTAGCACGCTTACATACTTTACATCGAACAACTACCTTATGGACATCCTTAGCCAAACCTAACCAGTAAAAATTCTCTTTCAATAGATTGGCTGTCTTAACTTCTCTAAAGTGGCCTGAAAGTCCACTGCTGTAAGCTTCCTAGAGCAGCAGTTCACGTATGGAGTAGTTTAGAATACATAGCACGCAATCCTTGAACAAATAGTCATCCTTAAGATAATATCCTATAACAACAATTCCGTCCTTACACTATTCTATGATAAGGTTGAAATAAGAATCATGAGCATAATACTCGATAATTAGTAAGAATCCCAATAATTTTGTCTGTAAAGTGGTTAGTAAGGTTTGCCCGTCATGACAGAACGTTGGCGACCACATTTGCACTTCCCTTTTTATACCTAATGACATATGAGAAACCTTCCATGAACTCTAACCACTATACTTATCTCTTCGAAAGCTTATTTTGACTCCTAAGATACTTCAATGATTCGTGATCGGTGTAAATAACAAACTCTCATGATAACAAGTAGTGTTGCTAAACAGTAAGGGCTCGGAAAAGGCAGTACGTCTCCCTCTCATATACAGAATAGTTCAAGGCTGAGCCACTCGGTTTCTCATTGTGGTAAGCGACGGGCCGTCGTTCTTGCATCAACACAACACCAATTCCAACTCTCGATTTGTCGCACTCCAATTCAAAGAGCTTATCAAAATCTGGTAGTGAAAGGACAGGTGCCAAGGTGAGCTTCTCCTTAATCTCCCTGAAGCTTCACTCAGCTCAATCGTTCCACCTGAACCCTTTATTCTTCTTTGTCAACTCAGTCAATGGGGTGGCTATTATGCTGAAATCCTTAATAAATCACCTATAGAAAGAAGTTAGGCCGTAGAAACTTCAGACTTTAGTGACATTCTTCAACATCGGCTATTCCAAGATAGCTCGAATCTTCTCCTCATCTGCTCGAATTCCTTCCCTTGATACTACGAACCCTAGGAACATCACCTCTTTTTGGCAAAATGTGCTTTTCTTTACATTCTCATACAACTTCTCAACTCATAGAATGCCAAATACTTCGCAAAGATGTTGAACATGGTTGTTCAGGTCAACACTATACACTAATATGTCATCAAAATATATGATCACACATCTTCCAAGAAGAGAGCACATCACATAGTTCATTAACCTCATGAATGTGCTCGACACATTAATAAGTCTTGTCGAGTCTGATTTTTCGGTTTTCTATTTGAAATTGATTTCCCCATTTACGATTAATACTAAACCCTAACCCATTTAATATTAATCATCGACTAAAGAAATTGAGAAATTTCAGTTTTTTTTTTAAATGGTTTTGGAGTCGCCACCTAACCGAAGTCAAAAAAAGAAAACAAACCGTAATCAATTGGGTGAATTGATTACGATTTGGCTATCGGTTTTTTATTTCAATTTTAAATGAAGAACCAGAGGGTTCCAAGTTCGGAGACTAATAACCTATTAAACCCTTAACGGGTACCGCTATCTATTTACAGAAATTAGGATTATTTTTCTAATTATAATATTTAAAATAAATAAATAAATAAAATCAAAAGAGAGAAAAAAGAGGGACCTAAGTTTCTACATATTTTATCCTCATCCCGAAGGTGCCTACGTACCCTCTAGCCGGAATCAGACGATCGTAGTTCTTTCAAAAAATCTTTAGTGTGTTAATTGATTTTAATTTTGAAAACCATCCAAGTTTATATATTAATTTATTCGGTTTATTTTTTAAAAAATCTAAAGGGTCCTAACACTTGAGTATTGTTATTGTTTTATAAAAAAATACTCTAAAAATCCTATCTTTTGAAAGGGCCATTTATTAATTTTTATTTAAAGAAAAACAATTTCTATATGATAAATCTTTAAGTAAAGCCAAATCTAAAAAGATAATTAATTTTAACAACCACCTAATATATATAACTATCTACCAAAATAAAATAATTCTATATAATACACTTTATATAAAAACTAATACCAAAACTCCTAAAGTCATATTATATATTATGTTAACTAAGAAAATATAATAATGTGTATATACATAAAAAAAATAATCTTAACGACCCCTAAAGTAATACATATATGCATTTATACTCATAGAACTATTATTAAATAACCATTCATTTAAATCATTATCTAATCTATATAATAGAGAAAACTAATGTCAAAAGAAATATCTTAAATTATTATATACATAATCTATGCTAAATCACTAATGATCTAATAAAATAATAATATAATATAATGTAATATAATATAATATAACAATAAATAAATGATAAATACATAATAACAAAGAAAAAGAAAAGAAACCGAACCTAAATTCTTTTGTGTACCAGCGATCCACAATGGCTATGCTCGGAGAGGCAAGTTTGCACGCGGCTGTGTGCAGTGCTGGAGCAGCGTTTGACGGAGTGGTGGTGGACGTCGAGTTAGCTGATTGTGGACTATGGCTGCACACACGAGGATGAATTGTGATTGTCGAGTGTTCGGTGGAATTGCGACTGTATGGTTTTGAGTGCTATGTCGTGGTGAGTGTCGCGCATGCGAAGGAGAGCGACATCGGAGTTGTGGTCCGATGCGCGTGTGTGTCGCTGTGCTGCTGATGGAGTGTGATCGGTGGCTGCCGCGCAGATGAAGTGCCTATGGTTGCGGCGACTGCTATGCTGTTGATAGTATAGGAAGAGTGAAGACGCTGCTGCTCGTGTTGGGACGGTGGTGGTGTGGGAAAAGTTTGTTGTTGCGGGTGTGATGAAGCTATCGGCAAGAGCTACAGTGGAGGACCGCGGTTGATCAGAAACTCAGACGAGGATGGAGACGATCATTTGCAACATGATCGTATGTGCAGTAATTCAATCGTGCGTTGACCTATACCTTCATATTTAGTACAATTAAATTATACTTAAACTATCAAATTCCCTAAAATAAATTTTTTTAACTAAACTAAAATTATTTGTTCCTAATATAAGTTACTTCCTAAAAATCTATAAAACTCTTTATAATAATTTTTCTTTTCTTATTTTTTTGGTATTTTCGTTATTTGTTAATTTTTATTATTTTTTATCTTTTATTAATTTTTTTTTTTGAATTAGGGCCCTTTCTGTAAAAATAAAAATTAGGACTATAGAGGGGCAAAAATTAGGTGTCTACAAGTCTAAATGGCATAACTAACCAGTCGTAGAGCTCATGCCTAGTCTTAAAGGTAGTCTTCCATTCATCGCCTAGCCTCATGCGAATTCGGTAGTGGCTACTCCACAGATCTATCTTTGAAAATATCTTTGCATCATAAAGCTCATCCAACATGTCATCGAGCCTCAGTATTAGGTATTTGTACTTGACAGTAATTCGGTTGATCGCTCAGCCGTTGTTGCACATACATCATGAACCATCTTTCTTTGAAACGAGCAGAGCTGGTACAACACAAGGGCTCATGCTCTCCTTCACATATCCTCACTCAATGAGTTCATCTACTTATCTTTTCAGCTTAGCAGCCTTCTCAGGATTCATCCTATATGCAGGTCAATTATGTAAGGCGGTGCCCGACTACAGATCAATACAGTATTCTATACCTCAAACTAGTAGCAATCCTTTAGGTAGTCCTTCTAGAAAGGTCGGAAAACTCATTTAGCAAGCGTCAGATTTCTTCCAGGACTTCCTGCAATTCCCTCATCTCCATCAATCATCTAACCAACAAGAACATCAGTTCACCAACCTCCTCAGTAGATCGAGCTTCCTACGACTCATCATTAAGGCTTTTTCTTGCTAGTTTAGGTGAGTTGATTATGGGTTTCATTTACTTAGGACGAGGTTAGAGGTTGCAAAACTATCCTCCTTTCATCCTCAACAAAGGCATAGGTATTCTTATACCCATTATGCATAATACGTGGATCGAACAACTAAAGTCGTCTAAGCAGCAGGTGTGAAGCTCTCATCAGAACGACATCGTACACCACTTCGTCCCTATATACATTTCCAATATTGAATGGTACCGTTCAGTTACATGCAAAGCACCCCTATGATAAAGCCAATGCAGCATGTAAGGTCGATGATGCTTTGAGGTCAACAGACTTAACCTCCGTACAAGAGATTGTGTAACAACATTTGTAAAACTTCCTCCATCCATTATGATCGTGCACAATTGGCCTCTGATGGTACACTTGGTATGAAAATGATTTTCCCTCTAGTCCCCCTTAGAGTTCGACAAGATACTCAAGACTCATCTTAGGACCAGGGTCATTACTTCTCCCTAGTTGGCATAGACACAAGTTTCTTCTTTCTCCTTGGCTTCGACCTTTCGAATGTCCTTCTCCTCCCTGAGCTCACTCTCATCGATGTTATCCACTACATCTCTTCAAAGGACCATGACACATCGATTTGGACACTCAACAGCCATGTGTCAAAAACCTAAGTATTTAAAGCATTTCACCTCACTAGACTTCCGTCCTAAGGTTTGTCCTTTCTCATACATTCTTAGGGGGAGCATAACCTCGACTCAGCCTAAATGTCCTACTCAGCCATGCTAACTTACTCGACTATGGTTAGGTTGGTCATTCTTTTCCTCGGCCTGGTATGGTCTCTTAGGCGCGGTTTGAATAGGTTGGTGTGGTATCGGAGCTCGGGAGAATGTTGGCCCAAGTCAGTTCGGAACATTTCTCCTCTGCTTTTTGATCCTCTACGCTATCTTGATGACCTCTTCCAAATTATAAAACCTCTGTACTTCCACGATATTGTGAATCTCATACTTAAGCCTAGAAATGAACCTCAATACTGTACAAGTCTCTGGCTCTTCCACGTCGAGTTGGATTATTAACATCTAGAACTCCCTCACGTAGTCATCAATAGATCAGCTTCCTTGGCACAACTCCTGTAACTTTGTAAAAGAATCTTGTAGATAAGTTTCAGGCACAAATCTACCTCTTAATAACCTTTCCATCTCATTCTAAGTTCTAACATCTCGTCTTCCATCTCTTGCCCTGGTTGCATTCAGATTCATCCACCATACAGTGACATACCCAGTAAACTCTAATGCAGCAAGTTAGACTTTGACCGCATCCTCATACCCATGACATTCAAATACTTTCTTGAGCTTCTCTTTCCACTCCAAGTATTCATCTACATCTTTACTTCCACCAAAGGGCAGGATTTGCACCTTAACATTGTCTAACCCTTGAGGGACTCAACGTCCTCATCCCTATGCTTAATAATAATCAACTTCTTCTTCACCAAACCCTTCAACATCTAGCTCCTCATCTTCCTCCATAATCTCCTCTAACTCCAGTCTTCGTCTAGCAACTCCTCCAACTCGAGGAGGTCGAACTGGGTGATTGGTTTAATTGACTTGGCCATAATGCCTCTTAAGGACACTATCCTAGGGGTTTTGTTGCTGTATACCTTGGGGTTATTGCGTATTAACTTGTATTATGGTGACTAGACTTTCAACAAGGTTTATGAGCCTATCAAGTTTTTCATCAATAGACCTTGGAGTGTTACTACCATTATGATCAAGACCAAGTTGAGCACTACTGCTCTAGTCACCAACGACACCTTGAACACTCGATTTTGACATAATATAATACTTTCCTAACAGAGTAACAAATTATCGACAACAGTAGTACCCAAAGTTACTTAAACAGAATAGAGACAAACTTGCTCTTTTTTCATAAGGAAAAACAAAGAAAGAACAGAGTATCAATGAAGCCACAATTATGAATACACACATAGCAACCACTAATGATAAGGTGAGCCAAAACTTCACTACTACTTCACATATTCCCTCGTGAAATCGTACTTTGATACCAGCGAAGCTGATGCATCTATGGGGACGGACATACATAAAGGCACCACAACAAAGTGAACTAAAAAAAGGAAATAGAAAATAAATTAGCAAAGTCTAGGTAGCTACTGAATGAATATGACACACCACTTGATCGAATATGACACACCACTTGATCTTACTCAACCAATAACCCACCAGATATGACACACTGATCCGAATTGAAGGGTCACTCACCACTATTATTTACTAAAGGGAATAAATAAGAATTGAATTATAACGAAAACACTAAGGTTGCTCAAGGTGAATACTTCTGTATTGAAAGTCGAATGATTACTCATATATAAGAAAGTAAGGGTTTATATACCTGTTCATTGGGATTGCTTTACATGTATGAAAAGACAAAAAGGTATTCTACATTAGGTTACATAAAACATGCTAAAAGGGGTAAAAGAGACAAAATATTTAATACGAAAAAGAAGGAATCATTCTAGAACATTGTGTCAAAAGACACTTGTATCAGGGATATGATATAACATGAGCAAAAGTAGGAATGCGTTACAGTCAAGGGCCAACCTAATCTAGATCAAGTTGAGAGCCAATTAGTCTGGTTAGGAAGTCAGCTAAAGTGGAGTCAAGCATCAGTGGTCAGTTGGAGAAATGATTGAGCTTAGTTGTTTCTTTATCGTTAATGGTAACTTTAGCTGTTGACAATTACAATATACAGTCAATAATTTTGCTAAAAATTATTTAATTTATCTTATTTAGTTTCAATATACATGTGACTAAAAAATTTTAGGATGTATCCTATAAAATTTTAACACTATATATGGATAATAATATCACGGTGCACAATTTTATAACACGATATTACATATATTCTACTAACGTTATTTAGAAAGAACTCATGTATCATCTTAGTATAATGACATATAATATAGTATGGTATACTAACAATGATATGTACAAACTATGTGTCTATTGTGTGCTTTGTTAATATATGAATTATAAACATGTACTTTGTCAACATTAGTATTTTATACATAACATATACTGGCATTAATAAACATAATATTTTATACCAACAATAATATATATGGATTACCACTATAAAAATTATATGTACACATTATAATTATATTGAAACTATATGGTACGTATCTTTTAGTTTCAATAAATGGGGACTCTAATTGTACGAAAGAAAAAAAAAATATAATATAGCTTATAGACAATGGTCTATATGGGTAATATTCTTATAAATTTCATATGCAATTTACAGAATTATATCAATTAGTGTACGGATTTAGTATTTTTCATTAATTATAATATAATATGTGGACAATGGTGTATACAAGTTTGATCCATATGAATTATGCGTGAAATTTACCAAATTATATGAATTATGTATAGTTTCAATAATTTCTAATAATTATAAAATTAATAAAAAACAGTGAAAATCACAACAAATTATCCTTTTTTATATATAAAACACATGAAATATTAAATTACTTCTACTTTATATGAATTTCATAATAATAATGAAAATGATAGAGAAAGAAAAACTATGTAAACAATAATTTTGTCAATGGGAAAATATTTTGAATAAAGGGAGGTAGAGAAAAAAAATTAATACATATGTGTAAAAAGGGAGGAGATATGTTGTAAAAATTGATATTTTAGTATTTAATTATAAAAACAGATAGGAATATTAATTAAATGGAAAATGGATCAATATATAAAAGGGAATATCGAATAAATGGAAAATGGGAAAATATGAAAAGGAAAACTAAAAATGAGAAAATATAAAAAAAAAAGAATGAGATTATAATTACATGGGAAAAGTAACTAAATAAAAAAAAAAAAGAGAAAGGAAAAGGTAACATATTGACCTCTTATAACAAGTTACCTTATTCGATGCTATAATAACACTGAATTGTCAGTTTTAAGTAAAAATTTTGATAATTTTTATGATTCGATTTTCTAACAATTGAACCTGTAACATTTTCAATTTATATATTTAGATTGATTTCGTATTATGAAGTAAGTCTTAAGTAAAATTGAATTTATATCCATGCCATATGTAGGGTTCAATATAGAATTGATATACCTTTTGCCCGCAATTTTATATAATTCTTGATTTGATTTTAAGATTGAATCGTGTTTTGGGAATGTCAGTATCTTATTTAATCCTTTGAATAAAATCGGCACTTAGATCATATTAAATTGGCAAAAAGAAGCTCATTTCTCTCTCATCTCGCAGCTATTGCTAAAGGAAGACGATGGAGTTCAAGGATTTGGGTCAAATCGAGTCGGCGTACATCCTGCCAAGTCAAGTCCAATTAACAAGGTTATAAAAATATCTTGATGGGATCATATGTTTGGACAAAAGGTCATTTTCATAGTTTATATTTTAATTTTATCTCTTTTTATAATTATATAAATAAAATTTTAATTTATTTAATTATATATTAAATTAAAAATTTTAGTCATCGCTCTCTACACATTAATCAATACTAAATCGTATTATTAGACCAATCAATATGATTAGCTAATAATAACCAATTATAACCTTAGTAGAGTCTCTCAACCCCACCCACTATAAACGAATAGATCATAATCGATTTAAAAAATATAGGTCGCAAGGCAAGACCTACTAATAGCCTTAAATGGCCACACATATATATCCTAGGGGTTCTGCGATTGTCTAAAACTATAGACAATTATTCTATTGACTTATTATGTTGATTGGGTTATTAATATGAATTACATTTAATCAAAACATAGATATTGGTAATTAAATCTTCAATTGAATATATAATTAAATAAATTGAAATTCTATATGTATAATTATAAAATATAAGAAAATTAATATGTAAAACGTAACATTACCCTCATTGAACCATAGTATAACAATGACCATCTTTTTTATCCATTTAAAAAATTGAATCCTTTATTTAATTTTCACTCCAAATGTTGATCCTCTTGTATACAATTTAAGGTCCTTAAATGCATGCAATTGCGCCTACTTCTTTTACCGCATGTAGATCACTTTCACCACTTCCATGAGATATCTTCCCCGTAAAGAATTCCCAAATAATGAATTGGATACGTCTATTCAAACTACATTATAACACAGCGGCCTGCTCATCATATATTTTATATTACATTCGATACGCTTTTCTAACACGTGGTCAAACTTTAAAATTCAAAATATTATCCTTGATCCCTATCGTCTCAATTCAATTAAAGCGATCTTGTCATTATGGAGAAAAAACGTAAAAATAAAATAAAAACGTTTACCCAGGAGCCCACGTTTTTCTACTCACAAATACATTTTATACTTCAATCCATCTTAAAAACACGTTATTCGACTATACGTAGAACTTTCTTGGGAGTACCTCAAGAGCTAGCGTCCGTTCTTTCTCTAAAGATTGGAAGAGTAGTTGAACCTTCAATGTACCGCCGAACCAGTAAAACAAGCAATAAGAAGTAGCTTCCAGGAAAACTTACTTAAGACTGCTCTCTTAGCTCAACCATTCATTCTCTTCCTTGCTTAGCAATCTGCTTTTCCTTTGATTAGAGGATCTAATGATTCGGTGTGGTTTTTAGATAAAAACTGAAAAGGTTCGTCGACAGAATTTGTAATGAGATGGATAATAGAATTGAAATCCAATAAGAAAAACTTGAATCTTAGCTTCAACCATTTATTGGAATTTAGATATCTCCTCACGGGCTAATGAGCAATCAAAACATACAAAGTCAACCGACGAAGTATATTGCTAAACCATAGAACCTATGGTTCGTGGTAATTTACTCACAATGTTCACTAAGATTGATGATGGAAGTATCAATGAAATCACTAATGCAACTATCAAATTCCTCTTAACATAGATTAAACTCATATTACATTTTTACAAGAGGCAATCGTCACCAAGTCCGTAAAACCTTCGAAATGAATGGCCATTTCCAAATACAAGGGGATTTATTAGGGTATTTTTCAAGGAAAATGGGTACATCTAGCAAAAAAGGAGGAAGCCGCCACGATGGTGGAAACTTCTGCGCAAATGATATCAGAGATGAATTTGGGTCTTAAAACCCTCCGATATGTTTTTCTTCATCATCATGCATCTTAAACTGGTGAATGAGTCAAAAGAATAGTCAAAATAATAAGCCTTTTTCCCTGGAAGCCAAGAGGTCTATTTTTCATGAACTAGGGGGCTATAAACAGGATACCACATGTTCTTCGTCACATATTCCACTGTTTCCTCCTGCATGAAGAATCACTTTATTAGTTTGGTCACCAAGTACAGATGAATTATTATAAAGTTAACTAAACAAGCGTGCATCACGGAAAATATCGTTGCTTCAAACTCACAATGTTCAAAGAAAAGATAAGATAAGATCAGGATGAGGGGAATGAATACATTAACATAATAAAATGGGAACTAAGATAAAGAAAAAAAAAAAAAAAAAAAAAGGTAAACAAGGAAAGAAGTTTACAAGAGTATATTAGAGTGTGTGAATGTAGGTTTCGAGGAAAAACTATTCTACCCTTACCACAGATACTATACAAATGAGTTAATGTCAAATTCAGTGCCTAAAAGATCAATTCACAATTAACAGTTTAAACCTTTCAATGATTATAAATTATTACATACAAATTTTTAATATTTTTTATGCCACGTGCCATGCTATACAGGTACTACATGGCATGCACATCAGTGCCATGTGGCATCAATATATAATTAATTATGTAACACGGGCAAGATGAATTTTAAAACTTAGATTATTTTGCAGCAATTAAGTCTCAAAATTTCAGTTTCTACAATCAACTCATAAAAATTTATAAGAAGAAACAGAAGAAGTGCTATTATAATTAGTTACTAAATTCTCCTGAAAATATGACATAATCAAATCATTACAAATTACTATTGAATAGAGAGAAATGTCATCTGAATTTTTACAATCTCGGTACTAAAATTTTCCAAGTGGCACATGGAAGTCCTAGGATGAAATCAAACATCCAATGATTGGTAAATGTCTAGAGTTTTTAAACTAATTTAAGCGATAAATGCAAATATATTCCCTAAAATATGACAAATCTCTAAAAATGCAATCATAACTTTACATTCTTAAACCTTAGGACGATCAAGCAAAATTCTATCAGTGGAGTGAATCACGAATTGTAACCCACAGCGGGAAATGGTCATCCACCATCTCAAATAGGTCGCATAATCCTCCTAGTGGCGAGTCATGACCCTCTCCATACTTAGATTTGTGGCCAGATTGGGTCAGCATTAGGGGGAAGGTGCTGACTACCGCAGGGGTGGATCCTAAGTATATCACTCAGCATATTCTTTTGTTCCAACTCCCCCAGGTTCATGAACCCGACATTACTATCAAAAATCGTGACAATGCAAATATCAAACTTATAGTTATTTCATTTCACTGAATGGAATAAAAGAAAATAAAGTTATCATTTAATGAGAACAGCGTAGACATGTAAAAGTTATCACATGCTTCTTACATGGGTGGCAAGGGGGATGAGCAAGAGCTGTGCTTTGTCAGAAAGTAATCAATCCCTCCATACTCTTATCTTATAGGCATTTGAAGGATTTATGAAAGGAGCATAGACTTATTCAAACTCATGGATGGAATCAAATATGCAGTATTTATAGACAAAAGTCTTTGGTTATTGGGGATAAGTAAATATATTTCTAATGTCGAATCAGTATTTACTAAGACAGAAATAAAGAATTAGGTCGAACTACATTCACTAGAGCTATATTGGTATATCTCTTCGAACTTGAACCTTCCCTACCAGTCAATGCCTGCAAGCCCCTTTTTAGTTAATGGAAGGCTTTGAAAAGAGAATTGTTTGATCCGGCCTAGGGGTTAAAGCTAATCGGCCCATTTCCACTGATAATAATAGACAAGCCTCGATTAGAAAGTTTTAAATTATCCTATACCAGAGAAACAAATCAAAAATAGGCTTTCTCAAGGCTCGTCCTAAACTTAAAGCAGGTCGATGCCTAGTTGATATCGGTCAAGGCTCACACACAAACTGGACCTCACTTGGTTGTTTAGTTGATATACAAACAATTTAAGGAATTTTATTGGATGAAAGTAAAATAGTTGTTGTCAAACTGTTGTACAACCAAAATCTAGCAGCTGCATTGTTTTTTTTTTTTTTAATCTTGATCATCATTCTCTACTTTCTAACATATGACAACAATCTATTGCTTCGGATGGAAAAACAGTATACAAAATTCATTGAGAATTTACCTCGAAGGGAAATATTAATGCATTCCATTTTTTCAATTACTTTTCTTTCCATGCTCTTGCAATGAATTCAAGTTTATGAAGGATTATGGACTCCGTGCTGATTTTGGACTTGTCAATAGGGTGCTCAGCACAGGGATTCTTTTGACTGAGGTACTTGATAATCAAGCTCCACTGAGTTACATCAGTCTGATTAACTTCTGTTTCACATGTTTGCATAATGGTTCTAACAATGCCTTTAGTCAAATTGTTATTTTAGTTTTGATCACAAAAGTGCAATTCTAAGTTTGGAATTGTAGACAGAAGTAGTCGGAGGTGGAAAAATATTTGGAATGCACTATGACAGAGGTCGCTGGATATGGAAGTGGTTGGAGATGACTGAGTTTGCAGAGATGAAAGCTCACCAGAGGTGGTTGGCTTTGCTAGTAGTGGTCAGTCATACAATAGGTTTGGTGGTGGGGGGTGTCCCATGGGTAAGAGCATTTATGTGAAGGATAAATAAACCATTGAATAGCAATTCATTAGGATAAAGCATGAATCACTACTCAATATTTTGCATAATAGCAATTCATACTGAAGGACTATTTGATGTCTAAGATACAACTAAATATTGTAATAGCCAATCTATATGAAATAAGGAGGGATGGAATAACTATTATCCTAAGCAAACATACATTTAGTGAGATTTATTCCTCATTGTTACCAACACAAGCACATACATAAAAATACAAGCAGGGTCAGCAATCAACTTTTATGGTATGCATAATCAACCATCATGCATGCAATAGCCTCTCATTAGTTGCCAATCACGATGAAGCATGTGTCTCAAGGCAGCCAGCAGAACAGCACTTAGGTTCCCCTCCATGTAATAGTAACCATCCTTCCAAATCTCTGCTTAGTATGGCATTCCTTGATCGTCCTAGGCCAAAAGGGGGCTATCACAGGCTATATCTAGCATGGTCATGTCTACCATGGCAGCTAAGAGGTCAGTTGGGTTTCCTTGTAGTATTCAGTGCATGTCCGGTTATAACATGGAGCTGACTTACCTATAATGAGTGTGACTGACTGATCAACTATTAACAAAATACAGCAACAATTAATTTTGTACTCATAGGCTAACAATTTATTGCTTGTTTGTTGTTGTGGCTGTCAATTATTTCATTATATGCTTTATATGTATAGATGAGTTACTGACTGATCAACCAAAATCAATATATATAAGTGGGCTTAAATGTGTAACCTGACATGCACTGTACATGCACAAACCTTAAAAAGACAATCCAAGTTCCTGTTGTAGACATGGAAGGGATAGATATAGTCTATGCTTATCCAACACTTTGGCCCTAGCATGATTAAGAACGTCGTACTAAAAAAGATCTGAAAGCAGGGGGCCACGTGGAGGGAATTTAAGTACCCTTTTGTTGGCTGTCCCCGATCCTAGTGCAGAGAATATTAAATTTTGCATCTTCTGTCACAAATATAGATATTAATGATTTGTATTGGGTCACGCATGATTGTATGTTAATCCTGTTTATATTGATACATAAATTCTTGTTCTGTATTTTGAGAAGGAGGGATGGATCCCACTATGTTTAAAACTTAAACCCTATAGTTTTTGACAGGAAACCAAAATCCTGTACCTAGGAGAGTTGAAGCTATAGAAGAATATGTTAAGCAGTATAAATGGCCAGCTAAGTAGTAGATCAAGTAGAAGAGAGAACAGCCCATGTTCTTTAACTCTTGCACAAATCCAGAGGCTTGAATGTATCAATTAATGGTTCCTGTATTATTTTTTAAAAGTTACACGAATTTGGACGCCTAACATACTTCTGACCATATGTGGTGGACTATCACAAACTCACTAGCCCAACTTTGGAGCATGACCGCCTCTTCTGTTTGGGTTGCCACAAGCCCCACTAGCTTCCCCTTGTTTTAATCGTAGGACCACTAGTAAGGTAGTGGCTCTACTATCATTTGTAAATCTCTAGCCAAATAGTAGTCAAAAACAAAGTCAACATGGTTCTAGTATAGTTTTTATTCATTTGGCCAAAGCTAGTGCCTATTTAATGTTTCCACTCTTAAGCTTATAAAACACCACCAATTTTTTCCTACAATCTATTAGGACATAATATCTCTTTTACCACTTAGAACATCACAATATCTAAACTAGATTTACCATGTAAACTTTCAAAAAATAGATAAATGAAATTACCTAGTAAATAAGAGCTTCCCTTTAGACAAGTTGCAAATAAGAAGTAATGTTTATCAGAAAGCTCACACCTGCAATCGCTGAGATAAGTCAACATGGAAAACCATACCTTTGACATCCGCATCAACTCTTTTGGCCCGACATCAGAATGTCCCTCAGCTAATCCTTCAGCAACAGCTGCCCGCACAACAGCAGCTCCAACTTCAGCCGTTATATGTCGAATGCTGCATTAATATCATGCATGGATTTCTTACAAGGTAATAATTTATAAAGGCAAGGAATTGAAGCAATAGCATCATTGATACCAGGCTGAGAGTAAAGATAGGAATATCATTGGACAGAACAAATGGAGATCCAAGACGAAAAGGATCATCCAAGAATAGTACCTATCAATTGATGGATATAACATGCCACTTTGTACTTCTTCATCAGTCATATAGGAAGCGAGGCTGGCCATGACATAAATCATAAGCATTACCGTCAAAAATGTATGGAGAATCATTTCTGAGAAACTTGCAAATTCATCAATTGTCTTTAGGTTAGTTATGTTGGGCTTGTATTGTTGATTTGACCAGTGAGTATAATTTTTGGCATAAAGCCCAACTTATTTGAAGACTCTGAAAATGTTATGCATATTGCAACATAAACACATGACAGACAAGTGTAAGAGGAAAAAAAACAAGGAGAGAAGAGAGTGAAAAGAGGGGGTTAGAGTTTAGTTATCATATTTTAATTCCATACCAGGAAAAAATGTAATCTGTACTGAAGAGTTAGGAGCATTTTCTACCATGGTATTGTTGATTAGTAGATTCTAGAGTAACCTGATCTCTTGCCTTCAAAATTGGAAGAGATTTCTTTTTAACTTGTGTTTGCTTCCTTCGCTGTTTGGTTTAGTTATTTGTATTGTTGGTGTCATTAGTCTTCATGCTTAGCTTGTATATTTAGAACTAGAATATCATCTTGGTGGGTACACACACAATAAACAAGTTGTTTCAACAAGATCATTACGGATCCTTTTTTTGTCAGTAAGGCTAACTGCCAACTCTTTATACATTAGACACTTATCACAATGAAAGAATCATTAACCAATTATTTGCTACGAAGTGGAGAACTCTGCAGAGGCCTGACTATCTTATTTTCTCATCTGCTTATATTTAGCATCACTTGATAAATATTTCTATATGTTAAAATTGTAAAAAGCGGCAGTGAAGAAATAATGCTGTACATGAATTGCCAGGTTCATTAATTCATAAAAGGCATTACTTAGTCAGCATTGTCCCTGTATCATGTCCCTTTCCCTACCTTCTTACATTACTTCAGTATTGTTACTAAACATAAATAAATGGATGGCTGAGACCTCTAGACATTACACCAGCAATTTTTCAATAAGGAGAAACCCCACTTCCTAGAATTTTTTTTAAGACAACATTGGTTAGAATGTTCATTAAGAAGGGTTCATCTAGACTTGCGTACCACTCAGCAGCTGCCTGTAGCATGCCATCTGAAACAGATTGAGCACCTGAGAGAAGAGTTCCCAGACCAATCCTGTTTGAAAATGATGAAGTTTCAATATGTATTTTGGAATATATGGAGGATCTCAAATAAAATATAAGCCTCTGTTGGAATACCAACCCAGGAAACAAGTACATATTATTTGCTTGATTTACATGACCTACTTTCCCATTTCCTGCCAACATATGTATAGTTAAACCACAGTTGTGGAAGTCTTAAAATAATGTAAAAGGAAAATTGCTTGAGGATGTAATGGGGAAGAAGATCTGAAATAACTGACAAAAGAAATGCAACCAAAAACAAAAGCATAATGAAGTATTACTGAGATCAATATTTTGGAAAGGGCTTCCACTGGCAAAGACAATATTTTCTCCAGCATGCTTGAAAGCATCAGCAGCAGTACATTCAGCTGTTCCATACATTAACAAGCATCAGCAAAGTTGTCTCACCAACTCAGAGGAAGGATAGAGGAATGTCAAGAAAACAGTACCCTTCTGAGTGGGGTTGGACATGGCAAATATAGCAGGTCTAGGTGAATCGGACTCCCGCATGGCCCCTAGTACCTGTTTAAGTATTTAAAGCACCACTGAAGCACTATTAGAAAAAATAACTGAATAGATAGCTTCTCTATCTGGAGCACAGATCAACCAAACTATGCTTTATTCCTTACTAATTTAGTGTCAAGGAAGATGTATAAGCAAGGAAGGATCACAAATGGAGAATATTTTTTCTTCCAAGAATCAATTTTATGGTTGCATGGACATCTGAATAGTTTAAAAAAGATAACTAAATATAATATGTTATCACAGAGAAAAACTTTACAGGATAAACCTAATTTTTACTAATTGATAAGAGCATCTAATGATGAAAAGTACACATAAATTATTTGAATTTCAATTTTTGCTCGAAAAAATGCATAAATAAATTTTTACCTCTTCTGTGAAGATACCACCAACTCCAGATAAACCAAGAAGCACATGAGGTCTGACCTTTTTAACCTGTAGAACGTCAAAAATGACATATGAAAATGTTTCATATTTTCAGGAAATGAAAAGTTTAAATAAACAAATGCATTCCACCCATCTTTCCACATGGAGTAAGAACAAGATAAGAATTTTAAAAATGAATAATGCATCCAGAATGTATTTACCACTTCGACTAGGCCAGCCCCCTCCCTAAGTCCTTCAGTATCTCCAGGGTTCCTAGCAAATGGTGCAGCAGCAGGATCAAGATTCTTCCTCTCTTTTGTGATTAGACCCTGCACACAAATCAGGTTTCTTTCAACATTTCAACAAGCTGGAGACAGCTATGGATGATCTACAAGTGCAAGCAAGATTTTTCACTTGATCATGTTTGTATCAATCATTAAAAAAGAAGCTACATCTCTGATATCTCCAAGTCAAAAAAATGAGGTTACAGATATGCTATTGAAAAACTTAAAAAGAAAAAAAGAACACAAGGAAAAAAAAAGTTATGAACAATACAAAATATGGTTGAGAATGTAATGAGATAACAATCATACATCTTTGTCAAGGAGGAAAAACTGATTTTTTGCAGCTGCTTCACTATTTCCTGCCATTCTTCCAACTGCCTGTACAGCCATGCTAAGGACACCAAGTCCTGCACTGAAAGACAGAATCTTTGGGTGAAAATAACAAGAAAAGAAGCACAGCAAAGTATTGCCCTAACATAAAACTAATAATAATTATATATATTTATAATTAAAAAAGAAGAAGAAGAAGAAGTCAAGAAAAAGGTAATTTATGGGCAAACTTGTTTGAGATGGGCCATACCTCCCAGCTCCCACAACCACAATTTTTTGGTTCACAAAGTCAGCTAATGGTTGACCTTGGGCTCTTACGGTTCCCAAGAGTCCAGCAAGTGCAACACCAGCAGTACCCTGTGGCACACATAAAGATGACAATTAAACCTAAACTGCTGAAACATTGACAATAATTGAACACATGATTTACCCATTGCAACTTACTCTAGTGGCAAATATGGATACTAGTCTAATGTTCAATAGCTTCATATGCATTTTACTCTGCATGTGTACTCAGTTGAAGTGGACAAAGAGAAAGCATCCTGCTTTTCTGTAAGGCTTTTCTTAAAAAATTGAAAAAGAAAAGAGAAAAAATGTCTAAAGTGTAATTTGATTTTCACTCATATGATTCCACTTGATATCTCATTCATGTTACAAGTACATGAAAAGCAAGAGAAGTTCCAACCCAGTAATCCATAGTGGAATTTAATAAAGTCCCATTCTAGGAAACACAACAGCATGTATAATAATGAAGTTAGGTGAATCTTAGAACTTGAGAAGTCGCACAAAACCACTGAGTTAATGAACTTTCACCAAGCTGCAGTTCTTGGGCAAAAGCAATGCAAGAGAACTACTATAACATCAAAATTACCTGTATGTCATCATTGAACATACAAAACCTCTTGCGATACCTTTCCAATGTCTCAAAAGCCCACTTCATTTGGAAATCCTCAAACTGACAATATTCAGCCACAATGTGAGTGCAATTGATGAAACCAAAAGTGACAGAGAGGGTTTACCTTAAGAGAATTTTACCTGCACAATAGCCTTGGGCCAACGCGTGTAAACTGCTTCCATGAATTCATCTATAATTTCTAGATACTCTTCCCCTTCCAATCTAGGTTGACGAAGTCCTAAATCTGTTTGACTAAATCCACATGAGATTATCTACCTACAGTGTTCACTGATAAAAACCTCAATGGAGGAGGACAATAACAAATGCCAGGAAACCATTCGGTCTACTTAGCAAAAAGAATATTCCAGTTCATGAAGAAAATTAGCAAAGAATACACGTGGAAGTCATAGATGCTCAAAGATTCAAAAGGACATATTTACTCAATGCTTAGCCAAGTTCAAGGACAGTGGACTTTGATCCCTTCTTTTTTTTTTGTTTGGGGGGGGGGGGGGGGGGGGGGGGGGGGGGGGGGGGTTGTGATGAATGGTGGACTTCAATGTTTGACTAAGCAATATATGGAGAAGTATTCAAGAAGCCAATCTCGGCTAGTAGGGCTATGAATTTCTTATTTTCTATCATCAACATGTTTCCATATCCTTAATGAAGGGTAAATTTCACATCAAGGAAAATGGCATCTAGACTTAACATCTGAGCTATGTTATTGGTCAGAGAAGTCAATATAAGATAATTAGTTGTACAAAAGTGAGATTATGTCTAGTTGTTTCAACGTCATTTCAACTATTCCACATCAGGGAAAATGGCATCCAGACTTAACATCTGAGCTATGTTATTGGTCAGAAAAGTCAATATAAGATAATTAGTTGTACAAACATGAGGTTATGTCCAGTTGTTTCAACGTCATTTCAACTATTCCACATAAAACATGTCATCTACAGGGACAACCCATAGAAGACATTACACTGCAAGAAAAAAATTACTGAAGAAAGTGATTAATTGTTTAAAAAAAGTATGCAGCTTCTGCTGAAAAGAGAAGGTTTTGTACAACAGCAGCAGTCAGGAGGGATGTATAGTGCTGGAGTCATTCTTTAGGCAGCTAAACATTTATATTGCATGGCCACTGCTCAGATCTACATTTGGTTAACAATCCCAGTAGCAAATATTGCACAAGAAGCTATTTTCATCTACCCTCTAAATGTGTTACTATGTGTTTCCGATGAAAATTCCTTTCTTGGACAGTCGGCAATTGGCATTTTCTTATGGTAAGTAAAATAAATATAGTATTGAACAGCATATTAATCTTGAAAATTTGTATTTGTAAAGTTACAATCTATCGAAGTCTGATTTTACTATCAAAAGTGAGATTTCCTGTAAAAGGAGGTATCTCAGTGGAGCTTCCAACCAAGGAATTTGCTCGTTACTGCCAAGGGTATGTTAAACATGCACAATAAAGTTTCTTAGAGCATGTTACATTCAAAAATGGAGCATGCCCTGTAACTCTAGTTATTGCTGCATCTTCTGCAAAAAGTATTTTGCACCTGCCTGACTGTGAAGAAGATTATTCAAACAGAGTCTCAGCCACCAAAGCATTTAGTTATATAAGATATCTGCATGAAATATAAGAAAACTAGAGCATAAAGTTATTACTCACAAAGGCGATCCTCAAGTAACTTCTGATTATTGGTACCCACATCCAGCATGACCGGCAGTATCTGCCAAGGCGAGACATTACATGAAGCATCTGTTATTTTTATACAATTAGAAAATACTGTTGCCTTGAAAAAATTATAAATATCTGTGCTACATGCCATATGAGACCCATAACCATAATATTTGACAGTCTCAAGGCAATTTTCTGAACCGAGGAGCACATAATGCAGTTAACGTCATTTTATACACAACATCTGTGTATTAACAACCAAAAGCAAAAGGCACTTATAATGACTAACAGGAAAGCATAAGCCATTATACAACATTAGCTTGAAAACACGAGGAAAGAAGGGAGGTAGGCTGGGGTTAGAGAGAGAGAGAGAGAGAGTTTACCCTCTGTGGGTTGATACCAGCTGCAGCCACATACATATCAAGTTTTCCAATGGGTATTCCAATTCCCTGTACTCCGAGGTCACCAAGGCCAAGAATCCTACTGCCATCTGTTAAAACTATCATGTCTACCTGAAATTCAGACAGCCAATCAAGAGAAGAGACAACTACAACAACGAAAATGAAAATAAGAAGCAGCTAGAGTTACATTGGTACATCAGCAAATACATGTACAGTAACAATATCAAGACTCCTATAAGCAGAATATCATATGCAACTAAATTGGTTATATGTCATTCTGATCAAACTACAAATATGAATTTTGACCTTGTACACATAAATCTGGAGTTACTCCTTTGAAAGATGTCGGAACTTGGAAGGACAGAAAAGAAAAAACAAAGCGAAATAGCATCATGTTTCAACCTTAAAGAAATTAGCAAGGTGTTCCTATCTCTATGAATCATTAAAACAAAAACAGAATCAATGTCCATCCTAGGAGTGGTTTGCTCTAGTTTCATCTTTTGTATACTCCCTTTTGCTTTATGTTTTTATATGGAGTATTCCATGTAATCCTATCCCACTGAAGTGGTTATATATCCTTGATCTATTAATGAATTATTGATATACCCAAAAAAATTGGAACTAATGCAACAAGCTGCTACTGTGAAATATATGCAAACACTGCATAGTGCACAATATGAATGCCAATCACCATCAAATCTGCTAGATCATGTCATGGTAAGATGTTATAAGACACAAGATATTAAAGAAACCTTTTCTTAAATTTTCAAAAAAGTCATAAGAAGTGATATTCAAGTCCCAAAATACAAGCTAAAATCTGTCAGGGCAGAAGCTCTGTTCTTTAAAAAATTGTCCCATCCTTAGTAGAAGATTAGGTCCCCAAATTTCCCAAAAAAGATGATGAAAGGAAAAGAAAGGGGCCAAGTTTCTAGCAAATTTTTGGGAGTAGAGAAATCCTTTCAATAATCAAGACATGGTTAGCACATCTTTCAACACATGATGATTTCACACATCAAAAACTGCTCTTCACATTCATATGATGAGATTGCAAATCAAATTATTATTCCGCACAAGTACCAAAAGTTGCTGAATTGTACTGATCCTAAGCTTCCACAAATCAATTTCCTTTTTCCCTAAATACAGCAAATGTTTTGAGCTAAAAGAAACAATTTTTCTGTAATATCAATTCATATATAGTGAATAGTCTATATTATTATCACTGAAAATTTGGCTTTAAAAGGTTTTATACAATGAAAAACTAAATCCAGGTTGCATTGTTCAGTACCTATTACAATGATGCTTTTAGAGACAGTAAACATAAAGCACTATGTGACTTTTGCATTCTGTAAAACATTGCTGTGTACATATTTGGCATTTCTTTTATTTGACTTATCTTTGTCTTTTCAGTTTAAGTTACTGCTTTCAAGTGGATTTGTACTCCATTTTTTCTTTATTTGCAATCAATAATAAATGTGTCCACCAGTACAAGCATGGAGGTGATATGAACATGAACCGGTGAGCAGATACAAGGATGATATAGACCATACCTTCTGAGCAGGCCAATTGTAAATCATTGACATCATTTCACCTTTATCCTTTGCGCTGAAGTACATGCCACGTGGGCGTCTATATAAACCTGAGTAATTTTGACACACTAATCCTACAGTAGGAGTGTAAATAATTGGTGCAAAAGCTTTAATGTTATCAATAAGAACCTGCACATCAAAAATAGGGGTCATACAAGACGCAAGTTAGGGGAATCATAACTTTGAGCAAGACAATAAGAAAACATACCCTGTAATATAATGTCTCATTCCGGTCATGCAACCGATTTAAGATCCTCCATTTTGCCAAGGAGACAACACCATCTGGTTGTCCAAGAGTATTTTTCTCCAGAGACCGGTATGACTCCACTGAAATTCAAAAGTACATATTCAAAATCACTTGTAAGTATTTCTAATCCAACAATGTACGGTACTTTGCTAAAGGTGTCAAATATAGCACTGGCAACTGTTTCTAAACGAGATGTATGATAATACATTCAAATCAAGCAGGCTCCTTTGATGCTTCAGAACTCCTATTTAGGAATTATCTCAACAGAAAAAGAATCAAAATCTAAAATGAAGAAAGAAAAATGAAATTTGAAGGTATAATCCACATCAGCTGCCCAGAGATGCCAACACAATATAATGCCATTGCATTCCCACCACTCCATTATTAGCAGATTATATGTACGCTTACTGTGACTGAGAAAGATGATTTCACTTGCTATCATATCTGCTAGACACACTCCAAAATTGGTGGACTTCAACACAATGATATTGTAGAGCATATTCACTTTCCAAAAGAAAAAGGATTCTCAGACTACAGCTGATGAAAAGAATTGATAATGTTGCACAAAACCACATCATCTCTAGCTCTTACATTGAACACTAAACTCCCCTTATCAATTTAAACCACTAACAATATTATTCCAGAACTCGAAATTTGTATCTTATCTAGAATGCAAAGTTCAACAACTTCTTTTAATGTAGAGAAGCTTACTGAATCGAGCATATTGATGCTCAAAGGATATGACCCGTGGTGGAAGCAGTCCCCGTAGACCAAGCCTGTCTCTCTCAGTCAGAGGAAAGCCAGTGTCCTATTCAAATGTTGAACAGAAAAACACAGTATCAGGAAAGTACTCTCCTCTTCTAATTTTTTTTCATTTAAAGTATATTAACCAAAAATTGGATCATTCAAATTTTAATTACACATTTACAACCCAAAAGGATAACAACATGAGAAACTCATTGTGTAAAAGACAATACGCTGCAACACCCCTACAAATCATAACCATAACAAGAAAAATTCACCAGAAAGTCAGCTTCAAGGTAAAATAAACATGCTCTATCATTAAATAATCAAACTTGTGGACAGCCACTTCTCTGTCATAAAATGCAAGGAAAACCTCAAGTCCCGCGATTTTGTAACATTCCTCGCCATAATTCAAGTCATAAGCATCATAACACATCTATCAGTGATAATTACGACATTTAAGACAGGAAACACTTGGATTATGACACATACGATCCAAATTACAAGTGTACAACACAAGGCAATGGGAATTTCCTTCATCCCCAAATCAACATTCACTATATACAGAGTAATTCTTGTGTGCACAGCTCTATCTAGACCATAGCAGAGCAAGGTACCCGTCTTTTATACTCACACGATCTGTAGACCGTGTCTATATCAGAATCTTTCTCTACAGAAGAATCAAACGTCCAAAAGATTATATTAAACAACCATAGCAAAAATTCAAAAGACAATGATCAGAAAACATGACACCAACCTTATTGAACCACGGATCGTGGAGAATATCAGCACCACGTTTGTGCACAATACAAGGACCAGGTATTGCAGTTGACAAGAACCTCGATCTAACTCTACGTAAACTTGATAGACCTGCAAATCGACCTACTCTCCACATAATGTGCCCTAAACGAAGAAGAATAACTCAAAGTACGAACACAGTATCAAATCCTGTATCGTAACACAATTTCACTTCTCTCTATAAGATCATGTTTTGTTTTATTTCTTTTCTTTAGGAGTTCCTTTCTCGAATATTGATGGGAAATGGATCGATGTGAAGTCAAGCAGCGGACTAATGAGAGAGAGAGTATGTGTGTGTGAGTGTGAGTATGTTGTCTCTTTATATCTTCCTTCCAAGCTAGGAAGTTAACCGTTTTGGCTTTTCCCCCAGTATAGCTTACACTTGGGAAGAAATGAGTTTGGTTGGTCCGCAATGGTTGGGGCCGCAAATGAGATAAGTTTCTTATAGCTACTTGAGTTATGCATGTGATTTGTCCGAATTCAACTTAGGTTATAGTTTGGCCTAAGTTCAAAATTAGGATTAAGTTATTCGAATAGTTTATTAAATTGAGTTTATTTTTTTTTCTTTTAATTGATTTGATAAACTCTAAATATAATTAAATTTAAATTGAATTTAAATATTATTTAAATTCAAGTTAAATTTATATATTATTATTTTTATTTAAATTCATAACATCTTTTATAATTATTGTTAAACTTAATTGAATTGAGCTTGAATTTATTAAGTATCATTTTTAAGTCAAATTCGATTTTAGCATTATATTATCTTGATTCCTTTATAGTCTAAAGATGGTTTATATTATCTCAATAAAATTATTACTATCCTTAAAGTCATTATAAGGATTAAAGCAATAATTATATTTTCTATATTTTAAAGACGAATGTATAATTAATTGAGCATTGAGAGATGCCAATAAAGATTGTAATGGTTATAAATATGAGATTACATTTTAAGTTCAATATGATACTATTGAATTTTACCAGTACAAATAATATAGATATTAAGTTTTCATATGATTAATCAATTTTGATTTCTTTTATTCAAAATAGCAAAGTAATAGTATTTTACAAGGGACAAAGAAAAACTTCTTAAAAAGCCTAATCCAAAAATTTATGATTTTCTCCCATTTTGTTTCGATTTCACGAAATTATTGGAGATTTCGTGATATTATTTGGTCACGTGCGTGTGTGGAAGGGGAGAGGAAGCAATTGGGATAATGCTGTCGAGAACGATACAGATAGAAAGAGAGAGAAAGACTGCCCGGGGTTCTTTGGGCACGAAGAGAATGCAGGAGAGAGAACGAAGGAATTGACCGAGAAAAGTTGGGGCAAGAAATAGAGGGTATTTTGGGGAATTCGAGTAGTAAATAGTAGGTGAAGAAAAGAAGTGGTGTGTGTTAGCACGTGGAATCCTTTGAGGATTGTTTGGAGTGTCGGCCAATCAAGACCGAGGGTTGTGTGTGTCTGCCTTCCGCACGTGGACCTTGTATGTGATTGGTCATTTTGATCAACGATTTACATTTGCCTGTAGTGATTCGTTCTACGATTTTGGAAAATTATTAATCTGGATGGCTCCATAAGTTTAAAATAGGACAGCTATACATCCCAGCAGATTTATGCTTGCATTTTATTGGTAAAGGTAGTTATTTCGGTAATAAAATGAAAATCTGTAATTTATTTACAGAAGTAAAGGAGTAAACTCTTTTCCTATATATTTCCATATATAACAAAAAAAAACTCAAAATAATTATAATGAATAATATTTATTTCTTTTTTATACTTAAAAATTACAATTTTATTTTCACTTTATTCCATTCTATAAACAAAAGACGTACATATATCTTACGAAAAATGTTAAGATTGAAAAATTTCCAGTCAAACACAATACCAAGATGGTTATTTATATGAATGTACACTTGGAGCTTATGATGATTGGTCGAATGATTCGAATATCTTCTTAATTTATTTGATATTTTAATGGCCAATACAATCTTATCAGATGATAAATCAACCTTAAAATATAATTGTAATTATCTTCTGATATAAAAAATTGACTCAGTAATATATTAGAAAAAGAAAAAACTCTACAATATCATATATTTTTAAAGGATTATAAGTGTTTCATTTTAGAAATTCCAAATATCATAATAATTATGACAAATTTTAGCGAATGCTATTGTAATTTCACCCTTTCTTTAATGTGGAAGGTACCAAAAATGGTTCCTAAAAGATTTTCATTCTCCAACCTCTAAAGCTAAGCAAGTTTTTTTCTAAGTCAATTCAAAACTAACATATGTTGGTGAGTAAGTGTTGCATGCCGTGTACATATATAAATGGTTAGTAAGAATCAATAAAATTCGGCATCTGTAACTACAAAACAGGGATAATTATTGGAAATGTTATTAATAGTTGCACACTACTTGATGTGACCACGTGACAAAGTCATCAATCCTAAATCACTCTATATTTAGTTTCCAATAAACCGACTATCCCTAGTATCTCTAATGTATTCCACTTAATTTAAATATGTGTTCTCTCAATAGAATTTGAAAATAGCAATGATAGTGCACATAATAGAACAACAATGGCAAATAACGGGATTGATATGATACGAACCCATCTAAAGAGATTACGATGATGTGATCTGACTCAAAAAAATTCAATAATCTACTATAAAATAATATCACCAAATCCTGCTTAGTAATATAAATTGATAAGACAAATTGTTACAAGAGAAAATTCACTTTATTGGTAGGGTTTTTTAGATATAAACTCTTCGAACCCGTGCCAACTTGATATGGCTCACGATATAGGTCGCACTCCATAAAGACTCAGACCTCTTCCTCAGGCTTGACTTTAGTGTAGACCCATTAAGCGGCCTTCTAATGGCCTCTAATGGCTACAGGGCTTTAGATAAGTTTATAAGGTTTTGGATAAAGCTAAAAAAACTAAGTTAAACAACTAATTTCTATATTTACGGATCACGTGATCTCATTCTCCAACATTTACTAACTCATTCATTAATTTCTCTTCAACTACCGGCTTCACTTCTCTATAAATATAAGACCATCACTTAAAGTTAAAATATTTAATACTTTATGTACTTAAGCTCACGTACTACTCTTAAGTACTTATACTCTTAAGTACTTATACTCTTCAAATATTCAACTAATCTTTAACCGTTCTAAGATAATTTTATAAAATTTTCCATATTCCCACTAATCTTCTCCACGATGAGCATCTCTGATGCTATTTTTTTTTTTTCTTTCTTTCTTTTTTTAATTAAACTTATGATTACTCGTGAGTGGTGAGGATAAGATGGTACATGTAGGTTCAAAATCATCTTTTTTTAGTGTTTGATCCCAAAACCCCCGTAAATATATATATATATATATATAGGTAAATCATATCATATATAAATTAAATACATCTTTTGACACATTGATGAAAGCAATTAACATGCATATCTGTTTTATAAAAACTCAGATTTTTTATACATAAAAAGATTTAAAAAGGATATATAAAAGTAGATACAATCAAATATATTTACTTACTTATATCTTCATGACAATAACTTATTATTAAAGCCTTTTTTATATATAAAAGAAATCCTACTCTTAAACTTAGAAGGTAGAGAATATGGTAATGTGGAGTAAAATGAAAAGTTCCTTCTCCATTGCTACAAATGTGTGAAAGGCATCACTTCATGCTATTTTAATCCATAACTTTGGGAAAACTGTTCGGACAAAATAGGAGGTAAGAAGGAATATGAAAGACAACGTACATATACCGATTCTTCCCTAGGAATTTCAAAGCAATGGCCAATACAAAATCATAAATGGGTGCTTCATGTGAAAGATTAGACGAAATCTCCAACTTTATTCAGACAGGTACTCTCTAGGGGAGTTTAGATTCTTAAATTCCGGACAAAAAGTATTCACATATTTCTTTGGGTATGACCGATTCACATTGGACTGCATATTATATTAATTAATGGAAGAATAGTAATTATGCCTTTAGTATTGGCTAGTCTAATAAAATAACTTCACCGTTCGTCTGTATTTAAGTATTCTGTTTATATATTTTAGCTTTCATGAAAAATTTTCGCCTAGGTTTCGAATTATATCCTTGAATTCCTCTCTTTGATTGTTAATTTGTCAATAGCTTCATGACATGTTTATCTATTGCTTTTTTATCTCAAATTACATGAAGTGATCATTGTAGTATGAAGCGGCATCAATCCAACGGTTCTCTCTATACTGATATAGCATAATTTTCTCTAACCGGATCCATAAGATTTTATTACTCTCTCTTACATCGTTTGATACACTTTACTACATGCATATAGAGTTTTCATAAGCTCATAACCCAATATATACATAAAAAGGAACAATTTATCAAGGACTTTAAGTCTTGCTCCGATCAAACACGAAAACTAATGCAGTTGACCAATCCAATAATTCTCTGTACAATCATATGGCACAATTTTTGGATCTCTATTTTATTACTCTCTCTTACTCTATCGAATTCACTCCATGGTATGTAAATAGAGTGTAGGCCTAACTCCAATACAAACAAAAGGAAATCATTTATGTATGAAGCAACTATAAAATAGGAAGATGTGAAGGTTCCACAATCAACTCCACTCAACCATGGAAGCTAACACACTTGACCAATACAGCAATTCTCTCAACAATCATATAGCATAATTATTTATAACATAGCCCTTAGGATTATATTGCTTTCTTTTACTCTACCCCACCATACTTTACAACATGTATATAGAAACTAAACCCAATATATGTAAAGAAATAACTTAGGCACCAATAAAATGCAAAATAAAAAACCATCAAGGGCCCATGACCTAATTTAATCAACCATAAAAGCTAAACTAGCTAATCAACTCCATTTATTGGTCATCTAGCCACCTGGTTGATCAGGTAACACCTTATGCTTTAGCTTCACCTTTCATTTCTCCGTCTAAACTCTTCTTTGATCTTGAATTTTATATAATTTTAAGAATTAAGCTCAATTGAGATTGTTGATTGTAGTTAGACCAACTAGGTTGTGCAAACTTAGGTTGAATCTAACTCAAATGGGCTTAGACTTTGCCTCCTACTCCTCAATACCTACAAAAAAGCTCCTTGTGAATAAGGCTATGTGAGCTCTTCGATATTCGAGCTAGCAAGAGGGGGGTGGTGTAGTGACAAGCACCTATGACCTAATGGATCATGCTAGCCCAATGTGTAGGGGGGAGGGTAGTGACAAGCAGCTAAGACCTAATGGATCATGCTTGCCCAATGTGTGGGTATCGTATGTTAAACTTCTACTCTCTAGAGAAAGAGAAGAGAAAAGTACTTAAGAAGTAAGAGAGGTCTCTTTACCTCCTAACACCAGCACTTTTTATATGGTTACCTAGAAATGTAGTGATCAAGAACTTGCTCTTACTAGCTATTGGCAAATAGTATGCTCCACGATAGAGAATGAGCTTCATTACGGGCGACATATCATGGCCGACCAAACTAACAAATCAACAATTCAATGATATAACAGGAATATGTATGTTGGGTGTATTGGTTATACTATGGATATCGGGTACTCATTAGTAAACTATAGCAAAGTGTAAGCGCTAAAGACAAAAGTCGGGTTCAAATGCTGAAGAAAGGGTCAGCTGATGCTCCAAGGTGGGGGAAGTTAAGCCCTAAGCTTATTCTAGACGATCAATGAATGCTAGCTCAATGGTTGAATACCGACCTACTTGGATGGTTGTTATTTAGCTCACTAAGTAGGTCAAGATGCAGGGGACAAGCTTGCCATCGGTTCGCGTGTTCATTTGTATGAGCTCATGGCCCCGTGAAAGGGTTATGGTACAACATGTGAGCTCACTGTTCGCTCTGGTACCATTTGGTGTTACTTGTGATAGGCTTCACCTGTTGAGCCTTGGTTCTGGCAAGAATCAGGTATCAACACTTATTCGCCTACTCTCATCAGTATCCAAGGCACGAAAAGAGTAATCCGTGTGATGAGACCGCACCAAGGTTGAGCCTTAAGTGAGGGGGCCAGTTCTGCTGCTTGGGTCATGGCAAGTTAAGTCTTTGATTGGGCTCATTTTCGCATGCATCGGGGTTATTACGTCATTAACATGATCAGTAGGCTGCTCGATGTGTTATGATGGTTATCATTAGGAATGCGGTACACATTAATGGTCTATGAAGAACAACCGAGTGCATGAGGTAATCCATTGTCAAGCTACATCATGGATCAGTGTGTAAAGATCAATCGAGGCCCTTAACTAAACGAGTAGAGCACATAGACATTTAAGATTTAGCTTATCATGGGTTCATGCTCTAATAGTGGATATTCGTTCGCCTTCTCCCCTTGTTTATCTATATAAAAGGGGGCATAAATGTTCATTTTTCACTTTGTTTTACTCACTTAGAGGAAACTCTGCCGGAATTTTGACTTATGAGCTAACTACCTTTTATCATGTGCTTCTAATCTTTGTTAATCACTTACAATGGTTGATCAAAGCGCGGCTAGTAATTGTAGTAAATCCCACCATCCTTCTATTTCAAGGGAAATAGATAAAGATTGTGAAAGTTCATCCCGAGCAATAGGTGATAGCCCTAATCTCGCGATGTAGCGGCGGCGGAAAGAAGAGAAGATGGGGTAATACTCTTTTGAAAAGAGTAAAGAGAGTACATATAGCAACGTCTTTGTGACACGTACCCATAAGATGGCGAGAAGGACAACATTGGGCAATTGTTACGAACTGTTACAAGTGAGCATACGTATGCCCATGTTCCTTACGTAACTAGCAAAGAGAAGCTAAGGTTGGTTCGCTAGGTGGTAGGAGTAATGCTTAAGTGGCAAGGGTAATGCTTAGGTGGTGAGCAAAGGGGGCTATGGATAGCTAAAAGGCTTATGACATAGGGGACGACCGTTCATTCGATATTTACGCCAAGCCATTCGAGCTCGGTCTTTGACTCGCTTTTTCAGAATTCTCGCTCAAGTTCTTTCAATATCCCAAAGTTGCACAGGGTAGTTAAAATGTAAATTCATGGATTCAGCAACTCGCTTTTGAGGCATTGTGCATTTGAGAGTTGCGGCGACCAACTGTACAATTGTTTAGGCACTTCTTCTTTGTAAGGAAGGTAGATAACGGATGGGTTTATATCGTTACTCAAGGCACAAGTCTAAGTATTATTAATAAGCCATTAAAGTAAGGTAAAAGGGTAAAAGGAAGTCTTTCATCGCGTTCATACTCTTGAGCCACTTGATTTTTCGACCGAGTGGAGATGACCCATTCAAGGCAAAAAGTTTAAGGCCTTGGGAGATGAAGACGCCATGGTTAGCATCAAGCTCTTGAATCCGGCAACCTAGAGAAAGCTCAAACTTTTTGTCAATATGTGAGAAGTATAAGAGTAAAGCGTTATTGTTTGCCATGGAGATAAGTCTTTGTTATGCTTGGCCAAGGAGAAGTGATTGGTTGTCTATCGCATTACGTCGCCTTACTATTATGGTGAAAGATATCAGGCTACCGGTCCTTATCTTAGTAAGTGCCTTTTCATTGCTTTAGTTTATTTTTCTAATGAGGTCGTCTGTTGTTTTATAGCTTTGGAATTGGCCACAAAGAAAGCGAGGGAAAAGTTGTTGGTTGTGCAAACCAGGTGGCTCGAGAGTGCTTCAACGCTTGAGAAGAGAAAGCGACCCAAGTTAGAAGGGGAGGGGAAGAGTTTGCATCACTCCTCGAAAAAGTTGAAGAAGAAGAAGAGTAGAAGGTCGTAAACCCTTCTTAAAGTTGTTCAATAAGGGGATGAGGAAGTGTTGATAAGAGTGCCTTTAGGTAGTTTAGTAGTAAGCTTAGGGACACTTGTTGAGGGTATAGTTCCAGCTGGACTTACAGTCATGAGTAGGGCCTTGAGGTCGTAGGTACTTAAGTGGATGTGGAACAAGTAAGTTTAGAGTGAATCCCTGAAGCTACTATTATTGATGCCATTGAAATTCCCAACGATAAGTATGTTGAAGCTTTAGTTCATTGAGGTAAGCAAGTAGCTCCTATACAACCCATAGACTAACTTGCTTAGAGGTTTGAGAAGTGACAAGTGCAATTTAGGTAGTTAGTTGAGGGTAGAAACAAGTTAGAGGCTTCGACAAAATCGTTAAGAAGGCACAATGAGGCAAGCTACTCTTATGTTTATGTTAAAGTACTTAGTGTTAGCTTAATTACTAACTGCATATTATGCTTGCAATTGTACGACTTAGTGGATTTCATTCTAGCTTACAATTGTTCAATCCTTTTATCGATGGGAATTTAAGCGAAGGCCAAAGTTAACAGTTTCTAAAAGGCAATAGAGGAGGAAAAGAAGGTGCACGATGATCTAGTTATCATTCTCAATAACCTAAAATGCCAGCATAGGAAGTTCCTTGGTCAGGTAGGTTAGTTCAAGGATAAGCTAAAGAAGACCAAAGAATCCAACAATGTTATAGAAGGTAAATTGGCCGTCGAGCTAAAGGCTAAAGGAGAGGAACTTGATAAGGTGCTAGCTAAATTCAATAAGAGGGAGGTCAAACTCTTGAAAAGAGAAGGGTTGACAACTGAAGTCAAACGGGATATTTTTATAAAGGCCTTAGAGGACCCCCTAATCCTAAAAGCTATTACCATGGCTAGAAATGCAATAGCAGAGGAGATACAGAAACAAGTTCGGCAAAACATGTCTAATGCAAACTTATCCTTCCTACATTGGCTGGATGAACCCAAGGTTACTATTGGAGGTAGGCTAGGTGGTAAGTCATTTGATGACTCTTTAGGAGCTTCTAATAGTGGCTCGACTGTAGGCCTCGTGGAGGGGGGTGGTGATGGGTAAGGTGGGTAAGAGCAAGAGCAACAATAGGAGTAATAGCAAGAAAAGTAATAGCAATAGTAACTCGAAGATGCTTAGAAGTATCTTCAAATTTTTTCTCCCTTCCTTATAGCTAAAGCGAGCAACGTATGCCCATTCGTCTTCTGTATCTTTAGCAAGGGGTCTAGGTACCAACCTCCCTTTATATAATTAGTAGAACTTGAATGAATGATCTCTTATTAATTGTCTTTGATCTCATGCTTCCTATCACTTGGTCGTTACTTTTTGTGTTTTTACTATGTCCGCATGCTCGAACCCCATTCGTTTTTCATCTAACTCTTTTGTATAAAAGAGGATGTTTACTAAGCAAACTTATGTACCCTGTTTCCTTACAAGATTAGCTGAATTTTGTATCCTTGAGTAGGTGGTCTATACCCGCTTCCTAATAGCTCCTTATGGACTTGCCTGTTTGCCTATATGCTATCGCCTTGTACTTATCCTTTGTTTATATCTATGTGTTCTTAACTTGTAATGGGATTTACTTGTAGGTTGACGCACCTTACTTCTTGAACAAATTGTGATTCTCAAGGTTCTTATAAGGCCTTAGCGCCGTAAGGCGATAAGCCTACACGAATGTATATTATGACAATGTCAAGAGATCTCCTTAGCAAAGCAATTTCACCAGGGTGAGTCTTTTACTAACATACACTATCATCTCTATAAAGTTTATTTCAGGTAGCATGCGCTTCTAGTAGATGGAACGCTTCGATTAAAGTGCCTTCTAAAAGTTATTTAATGCACGTATGTCTCATCATTAAGTCCTTACGCATCGCTTAGTTTCCTAGTATATTAGGCTCGCACAATGATTAACAAATGTACCACTGGAGACGTCTCATGGCTCTTATATAGAGGGTACATGGGTCCTTACCTTACCACACTAATTACCCAAATAACTTAGTGAGATATAAGTAAAATATGATATGAGCATGTGCAAAGTAATCATATTAAGGGATTGAGTGTTAGAATTGAGGAGGGGGTCGCCTTTGACCTCTTCCTTCGGGTTGTAATTGTAAGGCATGGACAATTGCTCAGCACAGTGGTTAGATCTCGAGTTGTGATTAGGAGATGTATATGCCCTTTAGGTCCTCCCCTCTTTGCGTCTTAATAATGTCAGGTGAAAGAAAGGGGGGGTGGGGGGGTGTGGTAGCCTAATGCTTATTTATAGCGACATCACCATGAGGACACTCGTCTGTAAGGGTTTTGGGTAGTCTTTATACATACTGTTCCAAACAACCCCGAATAAGCAGGGGCAGCTGCGGTGACTATGGCAGCAAAAAGGGGTTCTTTTCTCTACCTCGATTTATGAACTAAGGTGCTCGTGGGAATCCTTTGCTTCACAAGTACTCTGGCGATGCGAATTGTGACCAAGAACAGATGAGGCCGGTCACTGAATGAGTCCAAGTTTGCCGAAAGCTTGAAAAAGGGTCATGAGGAATGTGCGAAAGGACAAAAATAAATAAAAAGTAAGCAAAACCTACAAACAGCTCCAAAGGATATGACGCACCAATAAAACTGTAAACCCCACAACCAACTACTCAACGTTCAATTCGTAGAATTTACGGTGATTAAATAAATTGTTCGATCCAGCCCAAATTTCACGATAAAGTTAAGAATATTAATAAAAGTGATTCTATGAGTTTGGATTAAGAAAAATAAATAATAAAATAATTAATTATTATAATATTGAATTATATGTAAATTATTTGTTATTTATCGGAAATGCAAAAAATAAATTCCGATAACTAACAAATCCATAAATATAAATTATATTCACATTAAAAATTATAAAATAACTTAAATAATATTTAACGGTATTTATTTATACCATATATGTATTTACATGTAGGTATAATACGCGTAATTACTTAAAATACATAAAATATGCTAAAATAATGTTAAATAATTAAAGAAAATTCACAATTAATTAATGAAAAATGAAGAAAAATTAGGAAAAAATGAAGAAATCTCCAAAAGTGAGGTATGATAGCTTGGGAGTGAATAAATAAAAGCAACCAATAGTAATTAGCAAAACAAAAGGTAAATTTGGAAGAGGATAAGGATATTTGGGAACTAGAAATTAAGAGAAAAAAAAAAGGGAAGCTCTATAAATAGCCCAATTTTTTTTATTGAAGCTCATTTAGACAGTTAAGAATCTAGGAAGATTGAGAGAGAGCCCAAAAGAAAGAGTTAAGGGTTTTTTATAAAATTTAGGAAAAATCTGTGCAATTAGCGCTTTAGAAGGAAACCCACACCCGACGGCCACTTGGAAACAAATGGCCACCAAGAAACAAACGGCCACCACCACACCACCCTACCCATACTGCCCAAGGCTATCAACACACTTGTGACCATTACTAGTGGTTATAAGCTAATCGATTGGGTAAGTCAAATTCTAACCCAATTTTGTTTAATTTGTAAATATTAAATATACTTATAGAATTATGAAATTTGGAATTATAGAATATTTTTGTATTTTTTTTAGGAAAAATATTATTTTGATGAAAATATGTCTCGTGATATATGGTTCTTAAGAAATCTCACAAACTCGAGCTTTGTTCGGTTTAAAAATAAATAACCTTGGGAGTATAATTTTGAACTCAAATTTTTTGTAAACTACATAAGGGTTATAGAACATTTCTACGAATCCCTTTTTCAAAAATTAATATTTTTGAATTTTTAGATAATTTTTAGGCCTTAAAATAATGCATAAAATGGGTAATTTTGGGTAAATTAGGTAATTAAATAGATAATTACTAATTTAGTAAATAATTATATGTTCTAAGGTGTTGAAATCTGATGAAGTATGATATTTATAATATTTAGGGTGTTAAATGTAATTATTAGGATATTATGTAGTATATATGTAATAAGTAAAAATGGTGTATTTTAAGTTAATTTTATAAATTAGGGTAATTAGGAGTAAAATATAATTTAAGATGGATTTATATATTTTGAGACGTTAATTGATGTTGGAAAATGATATTTGGAGTGATAAAAATATTAGATGTGTATGATGTACATAATAGATAATAATACATAATATGTAAAGATTGGAAATGTAATAAATAGAAGATATTAGAATAAAAATTGATATTAGAATAATAATAGGAATATATAATAAATCTGATAGAAAACTTAAATTTAGGTAATTATATGAAAATTGTAAAAATTCTCACATCAGGAGTAAATTCGATCACTAATAAGTATTTAAGTGTATCAAGTAGAATAAAATACCGACTAGGGGTAATTATGGTATTTAGGATATCTAGAAGTAATAAATTTAATTTCACATTATGGGTTGAAATGAGTTTCTAGAGTTCGTGTATAAAATTAAACTAGAACCTAATTTAGAAATTGATGCGAAAGCTGAACCAAAACCTAGCCCCAAACCAAGAATAATTGTAAAAGATTTGAGAACCTAAATAATTAAATATATTAAACCCTAAACTAAAGATAACAATAAGTATTATAGGATAAAACAAACCTATAACAATTATATGAAAACTAAGACAACGTTGGTATTATAGGGATCATTGGCGATAAACTAAATGAGTCTCACCTTGAATGAGTAAGTGGGTAATCGAGGTAAGTTAGGATTAATACAGTGTTGTATTTTAGAGGCTTGAAATTGTATTTGATTATGCTTGTTCTAAGTTAATGATATGATTTTGATATGCTACTTTGATTTGTATTGTATGATTTTTATGAAATGATTGATCACTTTAAACTGAACCTAACCAAATATATGACTTGTAAATATGAATCAAACATGCATAGCAACCCATTAGGGGAATATTAGGATCCTTCAACTAAATACCCACCCTTTCGGAATGGATAGCGCTAGATAACATAATTGGTCTCTTCTTCATCCTTAGTCGAGCTAAGCGATAGGTGAGAAGGTTGCAATAAGGATGAAGTTAATGGTTTGAAGGTAGTCGCGAGAGGAGCGGTCTCTCTATTGCATAAACCTAGGGTTGGTCGTGAGCTATTACATTAACAGCAACTCTTTAACCAAAATTAGAGCAAGCGCAAATTTTCTAATCTCACAACGGGCTGAATAACGTCATACGATGGCATTTGCTTATACATGCATTGCATCTAACTAAGTGATTTGGTTGATAACCCTATTTGTGTTTGCTGTATGGTTTTGAGTTTCCGTCCTAACTTACTAAGCTGTAGTTGCTTACATCCCTATAGACATTATTACAAGTACTAGCTAGGAAGCGGCTTACAATTACCTTAAAGCTAGCAATTGTTGAATCCTAAAAAGTGAGGAAACAAATTTGAAGAACAACTATAATTTTAAGGTTGTAACTTTTATTTTAGAATCTTCCATTATCGAATGATGTATTAGGTAGGAAATATAATACGAAGAAAATTTGTAAATATTAATTGATATATTTGAACTCTACTATACATACATATATATGTTATATACTTTCTTAGGTAAATAATTTACATAACATAAGAACTGTTTACTTTAAAACAGGTTTATCGTGGACGCCTTATGTAAATCGGGTTTAGGATAACGGTTATAAGGTTAGCTTCTATCTTAGAATGATTTGCACAGTAGAACTGTTACGATTCTACCGCTTTGGAGCATGACAGAAACTTTCAAGGACTAACAGCACAACTGGATATGATGTATGAGATGGTCTAATGAGGTTATTCGCTACCTAACCTTACTCAAGGGATAAGATGAGAGTAAAATGAAAGTAAACAATCGGTGTTTACAAGAAGAGGAATATTCAGTATATTGCTAACAATCTGCTTCTTTCCTCGGCTATAAGTACAAGGAGTATTTATACCTAACAGTTAGGGCAACTTACCTAAAAGGGAAAAGACAAAAAGAGTATTGTCCTAAAGAAGTAATATACAAGAATACAAGAAGGTAGCAATAAATATTCAAAAAAAGCAATGATTAGTGTGGTAGATTCTATACATGGTCCTATCCACATGGTAAAGATACACTGTCAATGCCGTTGGAGGATGCAAATAAATAGTACAATCAGATTACTTGTTTGAGTAGGGGTGACTAAGGATTAGTACGGAGTCTCTCTTGATCTTTCGATAAGGGTAATGCCGAGCAATTGATCGACTTGGACATGAGTCAGTAAGCGTATATGGTTTAGCTATTGTCTCGGTAATCTACAATTCGGCACATAACTTCAAAAAGATGGGTAGTCATTTAGCTTAACAAAGAGATACTCGACTTCGGTAGGTGATGGGAATTAAGCTACAGGACTTCTAAACCACAGCTGAACCTGAGGATTAAAAGGGTTGGCACGATGAATCCTTCTATTTCAACTAACCCCTACCGAGGCTAAATACTTTCTTGCCGAGTCACCCTTAATACCATGCCATATGATCGCCCATTTTTCTATAGTATGCTAAGTTGATAATTGCTCTCCAAAGTTGAGCCAACCAATTACTTGGCAACCTCCTTGCCGAGTAGCCAAGAAAGAAAGTGCGAACTGACTAAGCCACCCTATTCAAACAAGCCCATCTATTCGTACTTTTTGTCCACATCTTCTAACAACTTTGCAAATGTATCATCGTCACGTATACAATATCTTGTACAGAATCTGTTGCACCAATGATTGTTTTTCTTATATATTCATTTTTACCCTTTTGTATCTTATACATTATTTCATTAGGAAATACTATTTTTGTCTTTTCCTTTTTAGGCAAGTTGCCCTCACTTATGAGTATAAATACCCTTATAGTTGTAACTATGAGATTATTAGATCATTCTTAATATACACTCTTTTAGTACTTTTTCTTTCTTGCATAAACACTGTTTGTTTACTCTCGGTATCACTCTTATCCTTTTCATTAAGCAAGGTTAGGTAGCGAGTAACCTCACTGAACCAATTCGTGCATCATATTGAATTATACTATAAGTCTTTGGAAGTTTCATTGGTGGGTCATATCCTCTAAAGTTGTTCATGGGTTTTACTTACTGTTTCATCTTCGTTTTGCCCTTTTTGTACTTTCCCCATTAATCCTTTTTCGAGCTTTCTGTAAGCTTGGACCCATTCAATAACCGGCCTTGTTTGTTCTTGGTCACAATTCGCAACAACAAGAGTTAGCTGGAATAAGTAGATCTACCTTACCAACCCCTCCAATCCTCGGGTTCAGTTGCGAGTCAAAGACTCAATAGCTTGATTCCCCTCATTCCTTCTTGGTTGATTTGGATTTAGGATCAAATCCGAATGGTCTTCAATCAGCTCTCCATTAAGGTGATATAAACTGAGGTGAACAACATTAAAGGTATAAAAAACCCCATAATCTTCAGGCATCTTTAACCTGTAGGCATTGTCGTTAACCTTCTGGAAAGTTCCGAAAGGTCCTTTAGCTCTTGTAGATAACTTATTCTTCCTCTTGCTCAGAAACTTTTCTTTGCTAAGGTGTAGCCATATCAAGTCTCCTAGTTGGAATTGCTTAACCATCTTACCATTAGTCATCTCCCGCATTCTTCTAACAGCTTGATTGATCTGCCGAATGACCTTGTTGTAAATATACTAAAGAGACTATGCTCGGGCTCTCGCGTCGGGGTCTTCTTACTTTGATTCAGGTATAGGGATGTCATCAAGGGGTAACTTGAGATTGAAACCATAGACAACCTCAAAGGGAGTCTACTTGGCGGTGTCATGTATTATTCGATTATAAGAGAATTCGATCGCTGGTAAGTAGACATCCCAATTAGCTGAGTTCTTGTCCACTGTAGCTCAGAATAATAATCCCAAAGTTCAATTGACTGCCTCTATTTGACTATCTGTTTGAGGGTGATAGGAAGTACTAAATAGTAGTTTAGTCCCCATTCATCACCATAGAGTCCTCTAAAAATGGCTCAACAATTTTAAATCTCTGTCTGATATTGTGCTTCTTAACACATTGTATAACCTAACGATTTCCTAAAGAAAAGATAAGCAATAGCTGAAGTATTATTAGTTTTGAAATAAGGCACAAAATGTGCCATCTTGCTAAACCTATTCACAACAACTATTACAGAATCTTTGCCTCGACTAGTTTACAGTTCATTTAGAAGTGTATGCCTCCTCGAAAGAGCACTTACAATCACGTTACTCTTTCTTTGTTTGTATCTTATTACTATTGAGCCTTATTTTGGTTTTCCTTAATTTATTTTATAATAAGCTCAGCTCACTTAATATAAAATACTTGACTTAAAATTAAAAAAATATATTTTTTCTTTTAAAAAATGTTTTTAAAAATCTAGAAAAATTATAGTCGCTAATTAGTTAAACCAGTAACAAGTGAAATTAGGGTTTCTGGGTGGGAAAGCCCTAATTTAACCATTAATCTGTAGATTTTCTTTAAAAAAATAATTTTAGAAAATTAACTAGAAAAAACTAAGTTTGGGGGCTACCCTATGAAGATTATGTTGCCATGTTAAAAAATTAAAAAAAAAATAATGAGCTTTATTTTTATAATTTTCTAAAAATAATGAGATATATACAAATATGCAAAAATATAATTAAAATGAATTTTTTAGTACGAATTTTCAAGAAAAATAAAAAAATTATTTTTTATATAGTTACCTTGGAGGTGCCTACATACTCGTTAGTTGAGATCAAACTAATGTAATTTTTTTTTTTTAGAAAAGATTTAGTGAGTAGTTTTTTTTTTTTAATTTGAAAATTGAGCCAAATTAATGTTTATTTAACAATGTCTTATTTTATTTTAAAAAAACCTAAAAGATCGAATTTCTCAAATCTATTTTTTAAAAACCTTAATTAACTAAATCTTTTTAAAAACTTTGGTTAAGATTTTTTTATTTTATTTTATTTTTAAAATCATTATTTATTAAAAAAAATTTATCCTAAATCCTACATGCAATATATAATAACATACATATTTTCTCTAAAGATACGAACTCAAAGAAAATATATGAGATTTTTCAAAAAAAAAAGAAATTTAACTAAATTAATCAAAAAATTGAAAATTATCTAAAAAATATAGCAAAACGATATGACAATTATAAAAAAAAATATAAAAAAAAAACTATACTAAAGAAAACAAATTAGTAAAATAAATTAATTAACTAAAAAATAAAATAATTAATTAAAGAAAATAATTTTTTATAATTACCTAAACAAGTAGAGTCATGTGTGATCAGTGTGTTCGTGTTGATCGTATCGTGATCATTTAGACTATGTTCGCGTGCTCAATGTGGAATCTAATTGTGTGCGTAAAAGAGAGCGATTGTGCACAATGTGCGTGTATAAAATATAATCAGGTGTAGCATGTGTATGTCGTGATTAGGATTTGGTGCGTGTGTGATCAAGATTCGGTAGCCGAGTATTAGTGTATGTATGCTTGTGTCGTGTATGCAGACAATGAATAGGCGTAAATGTTAAGGACATAAGCGAGCTAGTGTATGAGGGATGTGAGCAAGTGATTGGTATGATCTTGTGTGGCAATGCTTAGTATGTAAGAGAGTGATTGTGTGAAGGATAGGGCATATGCTGTGTGTGATATTGTGTAGTGTGTTAGGCAATGCATGATCTTATGAGTATGTCAATGTAAGCAAGTGGTGACGGATGGTGTAGCAATGAAGCAATGATCAAGCGCTGGCATGTAAATGTAAGTTGTGGGTGAATATAGCCTTGTTGTCGTGGAGTGAGTTGTGGGTGAATATGTGTTTACGTGTTGGGTAACATGGATCGGTGGAGCAATTATGAATGTATGTATTGGTTTAGGTGTAAATATGTGTTTATGTGTTAGGGATTGTGAAAACGTATCCACACTTTACCGTTGACTTACTATTTATAAGCTACTCAATTAAATCTGTTGAATATTTTTTTATATAGATTTAAACTTAATAAATCCCAAATATGAAAGATACGACAATAACTAATTTGATTTATTGGATTTATTAAAATTTCAATTCAGTTTCTAGAAACCCTATATTGATTTAGGCTTTCTATCTTTTAGGCTTAACTCAATCTAACTTGATTTAGCCCACTAATCAATTTAATAAATCTTAAATCAATTTAGCACAATATAAATTAGATAAAAATACACTTTATATCAAACTAGGCTAAAAAATATTTTCACGAAGCCCGATTATTTAACGACTTAGAATTTATTAAATTAAACATACACTATTATTCGATTCAACCCTAAACGACTCAACTCAACTTGACTTAACTCGATATGGCTTGATACTCTTTTTTTTTTCAATCTTCATTTTTTTTACTACTTATTATTTAATTATTTTTTAACTTGACCTAATAAAAATACTAAAATATAAACGGCAAAATGATGTATCTACAATTACAAAGTTAAACCCCTTAAGGAATTTAACCTACCTCGCCCACTACTTCAACAATTTCGTTTGACTTCAGATATACCTCAGAGACTCATAGTCAGTGTAAATAACAAATTCTCTCAACAATAGATAAGGTTACCATACTTATAGTGCTCGAATCAATGTTAAGAGTTCTTTGTCATACACATAATAGTTTAGTTGAGGTCTCCCAAGCTTCTCATTGTGGTAGGTAATTAGTTAACCTTCCTATATTAAGATAGTGCTTATCCTAATGCCTGATGCATTACGCTTTAGCTCAAATATTTTTTTGAAGTCAGGTAAAACTAGTAAAGAGGCGAAGGTCAATCTTTCCTTCACCTTAACAAAGCTTTTCTTTTTCTTTTCTCCCTATCGGAAGTTGATGTTCTTCGTTAGTTCAATAAGGGGTATGGTGAAGGTGCTGAAATTCCTGATGAATCTTCTATAAAAGGAAGCTAGTCCATTAGAACTTCTCACCTCAGCACAAGTGGTTGGAGTCGACCATTCGACAATTGCTCGGATCTTTTCGTCATTCACTCATAAGCCTCTTCTACTTATTACATAGTCTAAGAATATAACTTCCTTCTAGCAAAAGCAACATTTCTTAAGGTTGCCGAATAATCTCTCAGCTCAGAAGACGTTCAATACAACTCAAAGATGTTTACAGTAGAATATTGTAAAAATACAATACGACGCACTTCCCCATTAGATGTTTTAGTACATGGTTCATCGATCTCATAAAAGTGCTAGGGGTATTCGATAGGCCAAATGGCATGACCGTCCACTGATAGAGTCCATGTTAAGTTTTGAACGTAGTCTTCCACTCATTTCCCAACCTCATGTGGATTTGATGATAGCTAGATTTCATATCAATTTTGCTGAAGATCTTAACTCCACTCAATTCATCCAGCATATCTTCTAATCTCAGAATAAGATACTTGTATTTTATCATGATCTTGTTCATGGCTCAGCCATCAACACACATTCACTAGGTTCCATCCTTTTTTGGCACTAAAAGCTTTAGAATAGCATAAAGGCTAACACTTTCCCTAACATACCCTATCTCCAGTAATTTATTGACTTATCGCTAGAGTTTAGAAGCCTATTTAGGACTCATGTGATAGGCTGGATTATTTAGCAAGGCAGTGTCAGGTATTAAGTCAATGCAATGTTCTATACCTCGGATAGGGGGTAGTCCTTTGAGTAACTGTTCTAGGAATAGATCGGTATATTCATCCAGTAACTCTTTTACTTCCTAGGATAGTTCACCTTACTCCTGCAACTCTAATAGGTGTTTGATCGATAGGAAGGTCAGCGTGTCGGCTTGAATAACCTCTCAGAGCTCGGCTCTACTCATCATTAAAGTTTTTTTTTTATCTGTCTCAAGTTTTACTTGTAATTTGTTAACTTTACTCGGCAGCATTGGGTTCAGTGTAATCTTCCTACTACTTTTCTCAAACACATACGTATTCCTTTATCCATTATGCATAACTCTTCTATCAAATAGCCATAATAGGCCAAGCAACATGTGTGAGGCCCACATAAGTAGCACATTACAGAGAATCTTGTCAGAGTAATTTCTAATAGCGATCAATAGTAATACTTGCCAAATAACATGTAGCGATCCCTTTTCACTTAGCCAATGCAACTTGTACGACCCGGAATGTGTGATGGTCGGCAATTTCAACCTTGTGATTAGATCGGCCAATCCCACATTGGTGTAACTTCCACTATCCATAATTAGCGCACTCACGTGATCACTCACCCTATAGGTGGTATGAAATAATTTGTCTCTCTACTCTTCCTTGCATGAAGGTTCTATGTTCATTGTGCGTCGGACAACCAAGATCAACTAGTCCAAGTTTTTGGCAAATACATCCTCCTCAATCAATTCGTTCTCCTAAGAAACTTCTTTTTCGATAGTGCTTTCCTCCTTAGGTTTCTCATCAATGCTGTCTATTTCTAGCTTATAGATATCTCCCTTAATTATCATGGTTCTTTGGTTAGGGCACTAAGCATCTATATGTCCAAACCCTTGACACTCAAAGCACTTGATCTAACTTGTTTTCCTACTAAATCCTTGCCCTTTCTCATAAGTTCGGGTTGGTACATTACTGTCAAGTTAGCCCTTCTATTATGCTCAAACATCCACCTTTTGAATCGATTTGATACTTAACTAAGCTTGGTAACTTTCTTGTCTTAGTCGGCTTGTCGGTAGTCTAGTCGATACTTGACTTCTTTTTTGCCTCTCTATTCGTTGAGCCATTCGAATGGCTTCATCCATTATGGTGAATCGTTATAGTTTCATAATATCTCAAATGTCGCCTCTCAATCCAGTAAGCAACCTATAGATTGTTCATGCAAGTGGTTCCTCCACTTTAGATTGGATCATGAGCATTTGGAATTTTTAAACATACTCATCAACGGTCCGGCCTTCTTGTCTCAGCTCCTAAAGCCAAGTAAAAATATCTTGCAGATAAGCATCCGGCATAAATCTATTTTTAAGTATTCTCTTCATCTTAGACTAAGTATTAATCTCTTTGTATTAATCTCTTTGTATTCTTCTCGTCTCCTCATAGCTTGGAAATTCCTCTACCATAAGGCGGCACATCTAGAGAACTCAATAGCAGCAATTCTCACTTTCTCATGATCCTCATATTAATAATAGTCAAACAAATGCTCTAATTTCTCTTCCCATTATAAGTATTCATCCATACTCCCAAATCTATCGAAGCTCAAAATCCGAAGCTTCATATGGTCATAGCTTCTAGGTGCTCAAGTTTGCTCTTCTTCTTCAAAATACTCTTCCTCATCCTCTTCTCCGATATCTCCCAAGTCAATCCTTCTCCTTACTCATCCGCTTACTCCTCCATATCGAACTTATCGAGCTGGGTTCTAACCTCTCGTAGGTTGAGCAGCTTGTAAGGTGTTATACGCGGCTTCAACAGGTCAATAAGCCAACATATGAACAATTCAAGTTAAATGCACCAAGAGGTTAGACACCTCATCAAGTCTTCTATCCGTGCTTCTTGGAGTTTCTTGAGATTGTCAGCCATGGTGGACAATACTTAAAGGTGTGCAAACGGGTTAAATAGGCCGAGCTCATTTAACCTGCTTTTAAACAAGTAAAAAAATATTAGCCCTAACCCGCTTAAAAAGTAGGTTAAATGGGTCGACCCACAAACTAAAGCAAAAATGTATTAAATGGGCTAACCCAAACTGACTCATTTTGGCCTACGGGTTAAACGGGTTAAGCTAATTTAACCCACTTTTAAACAGGCCAAAAAACATTGGCCCCAACCTATTTTAAAAATGGGTTAAATGGGCTAACCCATTAGCTAAAACCCACTTGTATACCTTTAACAACACCCTTGTCGTCATCTCCAACACCAGCATTAACTCTCGAGTTGGTTATTTCCCTTACAATAAAGTATGAACAGGGTACTTCAAGAACAAACCACTATAATCTAAATGAAAATCTCCCCTTTTATACTAAGATGATGCGAAGCATATCAAGAATAGATAAGGTTAACCACTGAACGAGTCCAAGCTTACCGAAAGCTTGAAAAAGGGTGATGAGGGAATGTGCAAAAGGACAAAAGTGAATGAAAAATAAGAAAAACCTACGAATAACTCTAGAGAATATGATGTATAAATAGAACTTTTGAAGATTCACGACATAACTTGATATAACACACGAGATGGTCTGGTGAAGTTACTTGCCATCTAACCTTACTTAAGAGATAAGATAAGAGAGAAACGAAAGTAAACAATTAGTGTTTACGAGAAGAGAAATATTTAGTGTATTGATAATGGTCTGCCTCTTTCCTTAACTATAAATATAAAGGGTATTTATATCGGAAAGTTAGGGTAACTTGCCTAAAAGGAAAAAAGAAAAAAAAGGTATTGTTCTAAAGAAGTAATGTACAAGAATATAAGAGAGTAAAAATGAATATTCAAGAAAAGTAATGATTAATGTGACACATTCTACACGTGGTCCCATACATATGGTAGAGATATATTGGCAATGCTATTAGAAGATGTAGGTAGAGAGTATGATCAAATTGCTTATTCGAGTAGGGGTAGCTAAGGATTAGTCCGAAGTCTCTTTCAGTCTCTCAGCAAGGGTGATGCCAAGCAATTGGTTGGCTCGAACGTAAGTAAGTAAGTAAGCGTACATGGTTCGATTGTTGCCTCGGCAATCTACAATTCAGCACATAACTTCAAATAGAAGGATAGTCATTTGACTTGGCATGCAAAGTGGCTCGATAAAGAGATACTTGTCTTTGGTAGGAGTTAGCTGGAATAAGAGGATCTACCTTGCCAGCCCCTCCAGTCCTTAGGCTTAGTTGCGAGTCAAAGGCTCAGTAACCTAATTCCCATCATCTGGTTTACTTTAAGAAAAGCATCAACCTTTCTTTATCATCAACAAAGTGTTGGTAGCTCGACGCTCTGGGTAGAGTAGCTAGATTAACCGTCCTCACTGATGCTTCTACGAAAGAGAGGCTGTAAAACGTAGGCCTCAACCATACAGGAATCAAGGGATGTAGTCACAATGTGAGAATAGGCCAAGTCAAAGTTGAGAGAAGTTCCTCTTACGAAAGAGTTTTCGGAGTAAGGAACTAAGTCGGAGCCGAGAGTGGTCATTCAGGTGAGGCATATAACCATAGTATAGGAGGCAGTTATACGCCTTTGTACTGCTTAGTTCTTTGTCTTAATATGCCCATTAAACCTTGTACTTCATTTGATTAGTGAAATAAAACTTTTCTCTTTTGATCATTGCTTCCTGTTAGCTAGTTTACTTCCATTCAGCTCTCGTTGTTCGATTTGACTTTAATAACTATTATAATAGTGTCTTATCTAGATTAGTGTATAGGGGCATGAAGTAAATCAATGCAAGGTTAGAGTGCCCACGTCACTTTTATAGGAACTAACTTAAGAAAAACTTAGGGATGAAAATCAACCTAAGGTTCAAGGCTTGATGTAGATCGATGCTGGGGAGAGGTGCCTACGTCGTTAGTGTAAGGACTAACTTAGGCAAAACTTAGGAATGAAAAGCAATCCAAGGTTAAGAGCTTGATGTAAATTTATGTTTGGGAAAGGTACCCATATCATTAGTGTAAGGACTAACTTAGGCAAAACTTGAGGATGAAAATCGACCCAAGGTTAAGGGTTCAATGCAAATCAATGCTCAAAAGGGGTGCCTACATCGTTAGTATAAGGACTAACTTGGTGAAACTTGGGGATGAAATCAACCCAAGGTTAGGGGCTTAATGTAAATTGCTACTTGGGAGAGGTGCTCACATTGTTAATGTAAGGACTAACCTAGGATAAACTTAAGGATGAAAATTGACCTAAGGTTAAGGGCTTGATGTAAATCGATGCCTGAGAGAGGTGCTTGAAGTGTTGTAAAAGACTGGAATGGGAAACAAAATGAAATGTACCAAATTTTTAGCAAACTAAAGCTCTATCTATTAAATCTACCACTTGAATGGAAAAGACCGATGAGACTTGGAAAGGCAACTCGATTGGGAGTCAAAGGATCCGTAGATTGATTGGAATTAACATAAATTAAATAGCTGAACCATTAGATGTTAGTGTAAGGACTAACTTGGGTGAAACTTGGGGATGAAAATCAACTCAAAGTTAGGGGCTCGATGTAAATCGATGCCCTTATATATCTCCATTATGTTAGCATAAAGTACAATTGGAGAGTGAATGTTTAAGGATGGAGATCAACTCGAGACCATGGGATACAAGAGAAGAAGAGAGGTACACATAGGAAACTTCGTTAATTCATTACATTCAGCCATGGTTACAAGTGCTTTAGATTCTTATCGTTGTACTTAAGAAAAGTAAGGTCTTAGATTCTAGGCATTCCATGCAATAGGGATGGGTCATCCTTCTAATGTCTCAACCTTATAAATACCTTTTTCCCAGATCATCAATTACTTGCACAAGGTGTCCCCAATTAAGGGTAAGCTTGCCTACCCTCCTTCTAAGCCAATAACCTCTAACTTTTTGCATACTAAATCTCTAAGGTAGAAAACCCTGTATCGAATGTTACGGTTGTAGTATCGAGTAGTACGCTATTGATAGGCCATTATGCATGCTTATGCAGCATTGTGAACTTCATTAATGGTGTCAAGGCAAGCCTGTAGGGCCATGTGATTAGTATTTACATCAAAGTGTTATATCCTGCTAATGTGTAGTTCTAACTCAATAAGAAGGACAACTTTTGCTACGAACGTGAGATAAAATGAGGTTTCTTCGATTAAGGTCTTGTATATTGTATGGTATCCCCAAAGTATGTTGCAAATCTCGTTAGCTACCTACCTTTTGCTCATTCCACCTTCTTCTTCAAATTATTAAGGATTATCTTGTTGATAACCTTACCTAGCAATTGGTTTAAGGAAGGGCTACTGAGGTGTAGCATAACCTGATGTTATGCTTGTTTCAAAAGTCCTTAAAATGATTGTTGTTGAATTACCTTCCATTATTAGTGATCAACTTATATGGTACTTCGAAGCGGGATAATATGTGGGTGAGTATGAACCCTTTAACAACTTAAGTTATGATGGTTGCAACAGCCAGTACCTTTGCCTACTTGGTGAAGTATTCCATTGCCACCAGGATAAACTGTCAACTTACCGAGACTTTCAGGAAGGGGCCAAGGATGTCTAATCTCCACTTCGTAAATGGCCATGGGCTTGTTAAGGGGTATAACTTCGAACTAGGGGCATGAGTAATCAACACATGCTTTTGGCAAGAGTAAAACTTTTGGACCTAGGTCTTACTGTCCTCCTTCATTGTAGGCCAATAATAACATAGGCTGAGTACTCGAAGGTATAGTGCTTATAACTGGATATGATTACTGTGAATCCTTGCATAGAGCTCTTCGAAGACTCGAGTGCCCTGTTTTGTTTAGAGGCATTTGAGGAATGGAGAATTGTATCTTCGTCTATATAGTACATCATTGACTAGTGTATAGTTGGCTATAACATAAGCTAGCTTCTTCACTTTGGCTCGTTCTTTAAGTAGTGCCCCTATCATGAGGTACTACATAAGAAGGTTTATCTGAGGGGGCTTGGGAGCCACTTCTATTGTTTCAGCAACTTGTTGTTATTGTACCTTTGTGTTTCTCTAGGAGAGATACTATATGAAGAGTAGCTTATCATAGTTGTGCGATGTAGGGATAGCAAATAAGGCTATCTTGGATAGTTTGTTCGCCTTTGCATTTTTTACTTAGGGGATTTTGTTGACTTCCCAAGAGACAAATTATGTAAGAAGGCCTTGCATTAAATGTAGGTACTTAGCCATTGCTTTGCCCTTGGTCTTGTATTCCCCTTTGACTTGTTGTACAACCAACATAGAGTCTGAATTTATGCTGAGTTTTTCTATTCCGATATCTTTGTCAATTTTCAAGTCGGTAATGAGTGCCTTATATTCAGCTTTATTGTTACTCATCGGGAAACCAAACTTCAGGGCATAGAGGATCTTTGCTCCATGTAAGCCTTGTAATATGATATTAGCCCTACTCCACCCTTTAGTGGAGGAGCCATTGACGTGGAGTGTCCAAATGGATATGGTGAGCTTAAATTGAGGCTCATCCACTCCAATGTATTCTATTATGAAGTATATGAGGACCTGTGCTTTGATTACTTATCTTGGGTAGAGTTGAACTCCTTGGGTACTGAGCTCAAAGGAGTACTTCATCATTTGACCTGAAGTATCAGGCCTTTGTAGAGCAATTCTAAGTGGTACATCCATTAGTATGACAATTAGATGTGACTGAAAGTAAGGCCTGAGCTTGTGAGTTGCAATGACAACCGTGAGTGCAAACTTTTCTATCTTGATGAATCTAAGCTCTGGCTCTTAGAGGATGTAGATGATATAGTAGACTAATTGGTGGTCATGGTCATTAGCTTGGATAAGTGCATAAGATAATGCTTTATCTTTAACTACGAGGTATAAGTACAATTCCTTTTCAAGTATTGGTTTGGAGAGTATGGGTAGGGTTGTCAAGAAGTTCTTTAGCTCTTCAAAGGCTCGCTGGCATATTGGTATCCATTTGAACTCAGTAGGGTATTTGAGCAGATTGAAAAATTTTGCATACTCGTTGGTGCTTTAAGATACAAAACGATTGAGGGCGACTATCTTTCCTATTAGTCGTTAGATCTCCTTGACCTCAGTTAGGGCTTGCATGTCTTAGATTGCTTTGATTTTATCAAGGTTGGCGTTTATCCCTCATTGTGACCATAAGCCTAAGAAACTTTCCTGAAGTAACTCCAAAGACGCACTTCTGTGAGTTAAGTTTCATTTAGAATTAGCAGGAGGTTTGGAAGATCTCTCGAAGGTTTTTGATGTAGCCTTTTTTGGTTTTGTTCTTGGTGGTCATATTGTCGATGTAAACCTCAATGTTCCTACCTATCTATCGCTTGAAAATGTAGGTCATCGACCTTTGACATGTGGCTCCGATATTTTTTAGGTTGAAGGGCATTACTTTATAACAATAGATCATGAAGTTTGTGAGAAAGGATCCATAGACTTTGTCTTAAGGGGACATTTAGATTTGGTTGTATTAGGAGTAGGCATTCATGAAATCAAGAAGTGCGTAACTAGATGTAAAATCAATGAGCTAGTCTATACGAGGTAGGAGGAAGCAGTCCTTTAGGCATGCCTTATTGAGGTTAGTGTAGTCAATGCACGTGTGCCATTTTCCATTTGCTTTCTTAGCAGGCACTATATTAGTGAGCCAAGTAGGGTATTTTTCATGCCAAATGAAGCCTTCTTGGAGTATCTTTTGTACTTCCTCCTCAATTATGGCCTAACATTCAGGGGTGATGTACCATTATTTTTGCTTGATAAGTTGAACGGCAAGATTAACATTGAGGTGATAAGTGGCCTCAAGTAAATGGATGATCCCTAACATGTCTTTTAGAGTGGAAACGAAGATATTTGAGTTTTGCTTAAGGAATTCTGTTAGTTCAGTCTTTTCATTGTCTGGAAGTTCAGCCCCTAATTTGGTTATCATTCCAAGGGTGTCAAATATCTGGACTTCTAAGGTCTTTTCTGTAAGTTCACCTTGTAGTGCCAAAGCAAAGGAGTCAAACTTGACGTTCATGACATTATTTCTAGATTGGGCTTTGAGGTAGAATATCTTGGACAAAGCCTAATGGCTTCTAACTTCACTAACTACAGTAGGGGTCATGAACTTCACTTTGAAGCATTTTTTGTTGATAAGCATGTTGAACTTTGTTATGCTTGGTTTACTGAGGATGACACTATATGGTGACCATATGTTAATAACGAAGAAGTCTATTGACTAGGTGGCGACGTATTTGCCGTAGCCTAATCAAACTGGCAGGGTAATGATTCCCTTAGTAGGTATTAGCCTGCCGCCTTCAAATCTTGTAAGGTTGTGTCTATATGGCTTAAGGGGCTCGATGAGTTGTTCTTTTATTTGTTCAAATGCATTGTAGAAGTGTATTTTTATCAAACTCCCATTATCGATGAACATCTTGAGACCATCGAAGTATCCAATTGCAGCGTTTATACTAAGTGCATCACTATGGGGCAGGTTAATTCTCTACTGGTTTATGTTGGTAAAAGTCATTGCTATGTTGATCTTGAGCTTCTTATATTTTACGATATGTACCTCATGCTTCGGTGTTGAAGTGGTATTGCCTAAGAAGAGGCCAGGTCCCCTAAATATGTTGTTAACTCAATCGTGTCATCCCCTTCAGTTACGGTCGTCCGGAAAGGCATTAGCCTGTTCATTATGGTGTTAGTCTTGCTATTGGTTATCTACTTGGCAACGCTAGGTTAGCAATTGAATTTGGTTTTTCTCGTCTGCATCGAAGTACTTAATGTAACTTTTGTGAACAAGACCTTCGACAGCGCTCTTGAGGTGGTGACACTCGTCGGTATTGTGTCCATGTATTCCGTGATAGTTATAGCATTTTCTTAAGTTCACCACTTTTAGAGTCTCGTGGATACTTGGTAGTCTGGGTAGTTGTTCTCGAACCTCGTACATGATTTCGCCAAATGGTCAAGTTAGGGGCATGTGGGAGGTATAGTCTTAGAATTTGTACCTCTGCTTTTCGTGCTTTTCTTGTGCAGGGGGGTTGTGGTTTAGGATTACGAGTAACTAGACAGTCCTTTATTGAGACATAGGTGTTATTTTCCACTTGCAAGCGAGCTTTAATGGCATCTTCTTGAGCTATGTATTTCTCGACAACTTTCGTGAATTCATCTACCGATTTAAGCTTATCTAATGGTATTGCGTTGAAGAGCCTTCCATTAAGGTCTATGTTCGTTAAGAGTGCCTGCAGAGCCATTCATATGTCTAACTTAGAAACTGATAACTTTGTTCGGTTGAATTGCTCAAGGTATACTGCTTTCTTCCAACTTTACTGTTGGGGACTCGGTTTACTTTACCGATGCCGTTCAACTTGATCCACTAAATCAAATCACAAGAAGATTACAAGCTCGTCACTCATAGACTTTACAACACTCTACTCTATCTATCTAGGCTCTCCACAATCTAGGCTAATTATAGATCTACAGAGTACAAATTTACTTATCTTAACACTCAAACAACAAATAAAAGTTATAAATTACAAATTACAAGTGGGAACAAAAATATATATATCTCTGTTAATTTCACTCTAAAGAGAAATAACAATTGTTATATAATTTGCTTCAGTGCAACTTTCTGAAGAAGTATTTGAGAAACTTTTTGTTTCTTTTCAAAAGGTAGAATCTGATCGTAAATTTTTGTGTAATGAAAACTTTTTTCCAGAATAGTATATAACATTTTGAATCCTTTCTCTTTTTATACTAAAATCTTTCAATAGCTAATTTTTTGAAGATTATCTTCACTTTTGTATTTATCCAACAATTATTTGTTAAAGATAATCTCCAGATATTTTGAGAAGATCTCAATATTTTGATATTTAAAAACAGTTCTTCTTATCTTGTTTTGATTAGATTATCTTTAACAAATAATTGTATCTCAATATTTTGATATTTAAAAACAGTTCTTCTTATCTTGTTTTGATTAGATATACTTTAATTCGCAACCACTAGATAAGCTTTAGATTTGAATTTGATGAAGAGATATCCTTTATCAATAACTTCTAGATAAGCCTCATATTCAAAAATTTGAAATTCCACAAAATTTGAATCAACCTTATCCTTATCCATATTTATGTATATCTTGATTTATCAAAAACATATTTGCTAAAAAAAAAAAAAAAATCCCTATGGATCTTGGTTCTATCTTAAGTGAAACGGGATTAAGTGTAATTCCCTAATACACATAATTTAGTGGAGTTAGGCCTTATTGAATTCAAATATGATGTGAGTTGAATTTCATCGTCATATCTTTCCAAACTAACTTTTTGAATAATCTTTTAAAGAGTATCAAACTTTCTTTCTTTAAAGTCTCTGAACAAGCTTATAAAGTGCTATATCGCTTCTAAAGTGCTAGCTTCTAAAATACTTTCCGAAGAATTTCAAATTATTTTTCTTTTCAATCAAATCAGACCTTCTAAATAAGTTTCTGAAGACAACTTAATTTTGCGAATTTAAATTTTTTGAGAACTCTTCTAAATACTTGCATTCTTAATGATTTATTAGCTTTTATCCATTTTTTGTTATCATCAAAATCCATGAGAAATATCTAACACACATTATAGAATTTGAGAAGCTGTGGAAGCTTACCATTGTTTGAAAGTAGACGAAGTGGTTGTCTAGATTGGTAGTGCCATCGTAAGTATTGAGATGTAGTAGCCTTGCGCCTGTGGAAAACATTTCCTTAAGGATTAAAGAGATGAATGAGCTCTTTTTCAGCGTAAAGTGTGACGTCTATGCAAACGATTCAACTTTGTTTTGGTCGCGTATGCTAGAGGTGCAACGGATGTGTTCATTGAGCTCATCTATGTTCATGTCTTCCTAGTGTTTTGGCGATGACCTTAGTGATAGGCTATCAACCAACTTACTTATCACTATGCGCTTAACTTCCGCTTATGTTTTACTGCAGTTACGTTTCAATCGTTCACTCAAAGTCTTTGTACGGTTGGTGATCATATTGAATTTGATTGCGCAAACGTATAAGGCATGTGAAGTCTTCATTTTTGCTTAGCTATGAGGAGGAGTCGACAATTGCCTCCTCATTTGGACATTTTTTAGATGCATTTTTTAATAATGTCACATCTTTGTCCAAAACTGCAATAGATTCATAGTTTTTTTTGTTTTCTTCCGGCATATACTAGAGATTAATCTAAGCTATTGTACTTCGGTACTTTCATTTTAAAGTAGAAGTATTTGATCGCCTCTGCCTTATTGGGAGGTATTGATATCCTCTACATAGGAAGCTTACAGGTTATTATTTTGCTTTTAGCCATCATTGTTGTAGTAACCTAAAATGGTAGGTGCTTGAATGTTGATTATGGTTAGACCAATTAGGGTATGCAGACTCAGGTGGAATTCAACTCGAATGGGCTTGAGCTTTGCTTCATACTCTTCAATTTATGTAAAAAAGCCTCCTATAGGCGAAGCCATTGGGACCCTTCAATGCTTAGGTCAGTAAGGAGGACCAAAGGAGGGGGTATGAGCACCAATGACCTAGTGAACCATGCTCGCCTAGTATGTGGATGTCATGGGTTGAACTTTTGCTTTGCAAAGAAGGGAAGACAAAAGTTCTTAGGAAGTAAGAGAGGCCTCCTTACCTCCTAGCACTCAGCGTCTTTTATGTGGATTACTTAGACAAATTGATCTGGGACTCGCTCGTACTAGCTGTTGGTAGACAATGCTATATGATAGAGACTGAGCTTCACTACAAGCGGCATGTAGTAGTAAACTAAACCACCAAATCAGCAGCTCAGTGATTTAGAAAGAGTAAGGGTGCTGGGCATATCGAGAGTACGATGGATGTTAGGCGCTCATTAATGAGCTACAGTAAAGTGTAAGCACTAAAAACAAAAGTCGAGCTAAGATGCTAAGGAAGGGGTCAACTAATGCTCGATCAGGGTGAGTTGAGCCTTAAGCTTATTCTAAACAATTGATGAATGCTAGCTAGACGGTTCGGGGGTTGACCTGCTTAGAAGGTTGCTATTTAGTTTGCTAGGTAGGTCTCAATGTAGGGCACAGGCTCGCCATCAGTTTACATCTTCATTAAACAAGAATAGAGTATAATTAGAGATAAATTCAATTTTCAATTAACCTAGAAAAATTTTGACTTACCTATGCTACTCATAATACATATTTTATTTACAGTTTGTCTAGTTTGTTGTATAGAATAAAAGAGGGAGGAAATCGAAATCTATTAGGAATGGAATAAGGAAGGAATGGGTATTTTATTATTTAGTTGAACAAAACATAAATGAATAATGAATTCGTAATAAGAATTAAAAGATGATACTACCCCTCTTCTTATTCATTTCTTTCTCTTTCTTTTCTAATCCAGATCTTTCTTTCTCTTTCCCTTTATTTTTGTTTCTCTTTCTTTTTCGCTGGACTACCATCTACCTTACTTGACCATTTCCCTCTACAAATCTTGCCACCCATCTCCCTCATGACCTATCTAAATCTTTCTTTCTCTTTCTTTTTCTTTCCTCCCTTTCTTTCTCGCCTTGCCACTATCGTTCCTCACTTTTCTTCATGTGGACCCATCTTCCTCTCTAGATGTGTATAGTGAATGGTGGACAATGAATGTTTACTAGTTTGGAGGTGTGGAGGTGGCACTATATCAAAGAAAAAAGAGGACAATGAGGAAGAGAAAGGAATGAACCCGAGAGCAAAAGATTAGTTTAGAGAAAACAAAAATTACAAGCTCAAAACTAGGATTCCTAGATAGAGGTAAGGAATCCTTATTATCCATTTTTTAGAAATCGTGACTGCAAAGTTTAAAACTCCAATAAAAAAAGTAACAAGGAACAAGGGAGGAATGGCCATGTTATTTCCCCAAAGTGAACGCAGGTTAGTTTAGCGAAATTATATCTTTAAAAAAGTTAAAAAATATAATATTTAAGGATGAAATTAGTTAAGGTTGGATTAAATAGTATTAACTAAACAAACATAGTCGCAATGTTAGTGGAGTTCAACATGATATTTATTTTCAATTCAACTAAGAATAGGTCAAGTCTAAACTTCAGAATATAATTGTCTTGATAATTTTATATACGTAATTGAATTTTAATTGAGTTTGAATTAAATTTCTACATCATTATATTTTTAATTATATAATCTTTTTTTAAAAAAATTAATTTTAAGTAAGTTTAATCAAATTAAATTGAGTTTATTAAATAGCAATTCGGCTTAAATTCCTACTGAGTTCGATTTAAGTATCACCTCCGGACGGGCTTAATATGATTTTTCTTTCTCTTCAAAGTCCTATGCTCGTAACTTTTCTTCAACCTGCCGACAAGGGATGCTTGCTTCTTCTGCCACGCATATTCGAGAAAATTACTATAGCTGGATTTAAAAATTAAAAGTCCCTTACAGCTATATATATCTTTACATCTTAGGGGGTCCACCCAATAGTAATAAAATGCAACAGACTCGCCTGATATTACTCGGGTCTTTCTATTCAAAGATTTCTCTAGAAAGTTGAAAATATATGCCCTCCTGCTTTCTCAATTGATTATGAGGTATTTCAAGAAAAATGATTTTCTTGCTTCTTTTTATTTATATGTAGAGTCCGAAAATTAAAATTAACGTAAAGGATATAAATAAATAAAAATTTATGGAGAAAATGGATTGTTGTTCCCAAAAATCATTATTACAAATTGCTTGTCAATTGTCCCTTATCGGAACATGACATCCTAGTGCTCGTTGTTTAGTACCGTTGAACTCATCTCTTCTCACCAAATTAATACGACTGCAATTGTTGACAAGTTTTGATAATTGATTTCCATAACAACGAAGAGATTAATTATTTCCTATGAAATGTAACTAAAAAATGATGAGTTAGCCGAAGATTATAAAAATAAATGATTGTGTTACTAATACTATCAAAACATATAAGTCCTCCATTATTTTCTATTCATGTAACTAATATTATACACTTCTTAAGTATGATTTTTTATTTTGCAATGAGACGAGTATTAGCAACTATATTGAACTTAATAATCGTAATTTTATAAAAACAAAGGGGGGTGTGGTTGTGTTGGTTGTGAAGTTTAGTATAAAGTATATATTCCAACGTATCGTTCAATGGATGCTGTTTCAAACTTTTTCGGTTTTTCTTGTACTAATATGCTAGTAAAGGAATGGCCCAAGATATATACATTATCCTATGATGTCTGCTGCAGCGAACTTGAGCCGTTGAATTCTGTCGCTTAAGAGGTGCCACAAAGGAACCTGCTTGTGAAATAATTTTTACTAGCCATTCGCGAATGAAATGGAAACAGAAAACCGTATCTTCTCTTCTACCTACTCAGATGAGCACCTACCCTCAGTCCTAGAAAGTTGTCTATGTTCCGTGTATTCTCCCTTTTTCTTAAGAAAATCAAAAGGGTGATTTAAATAGAAAGTTGCGTCATCTGCACCTTTCCAATAGACTCTATCACTGCTCCAAATCTTCATCTTTAGCTGCAATGGGCTTCTTAAGCCCAGGTGGACCATGATTTTTGAAGCCCAATAGCAAAATGTGCCTCTAGTCTAATGCTCAAGCATGCCCAAAATTTTGAAAGAAAGCTTAGGAAGGGCACGTTTATAATCAAAGGAAAAAATGAGTTAAAACTCGCATGATTCAAAACATATTATTGATGAAACAATAATCGTGTTTAGAAATTATATATTTAAGAAAATAAAATTCAGTCTGTCAAAATTTAGAATTTTTGTAGATGCTAAAAGTTTCTTTTGTCTTTTCATTAAGCCACACAAAAGTTGAACGTCCTTTTAGATCTACATATTTGAAACAAAGGATGTATCTTTTTGGAATTTAGATCTTCTTAGTTTATCTTTTTTTTTTTTTAAGTTTTATGGATTTACAAATCAATAATTAAGATTACTTAAATTTTCAATATGCCCATGACATCATTTTTTTTTTTCTTGTAATGTCAATTATGAATTTTACTTTACAGTATTAAGGATTTGTTTATATCTCGTGGATATATTGTTAATATGCAAAAGAAAAAAGGATTTTTTTTTTATAATTATCTAATTATTACGGGCTAATAAGTTACGGTAATATCCCTAAAAAACTATTAAGATTTTGGAAAAACCCCCAAAAGTTGCAAGTCTTAAATCCCTTTGCAAATTTTGAAACAAGAAATTTTTTAATTCAAAATAGTAGCATCATAGATTACAAATCCTAAGGTTCTTTCACTTCTCCTCACTTAAATGCTTGAACGACCCCCACCTTTTAATCAGATTAGGATGCTCATACGGACTTTACGGTGTTTAGGTCAATGGAGCAATTGATCGGCTTAGCGGCCTGGTCGTCCTATAGTTCACCTAGCGGCCAGATTGACCGACTTAGGCCTAAGATCAAACATACTGCCCTAAATCATATTTTTCCTTTTACTTTTCTCTAAAATCCAGTTCTTTTACTCTGATTCGATTTTATTCTATATCTTTTCCTCATTGCAACTTATGTTTTCCATCGCTATCACTCCATAAAAAGTTGTTGTCTTCTTGTAATATTGATTAATTCCTAGCCGATTTTCTATTCTTGAATTATCGTTCAAGTCTATTAAGGTTAGGGTTTTGGCAAATATTGAAAAATTAATACTCATAAATTCTCAAGGACCTACATTGACTAGTTTTGCTCTACAATCATCTAAAATGATACTTAACCAACTATTCACCCTTAAAAAGGAAAAAAAAAAAAATTCAAGTGGTGACGTTGAAAGTAAAATATTTAGGATCTATAAAGCAATTTTTAACAAATATTGGAAAATCGATACATATAAAATTTTAAGGATCTAGATTAGCTAGTTTTGCTTTAGAATCATTTGATGACACTTTTGTTTAACTTCAAAATGTTAGGTGTTGTCTCATGGTATTTGTTGGTAGAAATTGGGTTTTACACATTGTGTAAGCCTACAAAATAAAACATTATGAAGGGACGTTAAGGTGTTGTTTGATGCTTAAATCAGTAAGGTATTTTGGAGAATAAGGATTACTTGAGAGCAATAAATAAACTTAAGTGCACAAAGTATTAAGCAATTTATTGATAGGTGGTGATCCGGTATTTATAATGGAATAGAACTGGTAGTTAAAGGGTATTTAGTGAGCAAAATTTTTTCTTGTAAGTATAGGAGAGTAGGCTTGCGGTGTCCAATGTGTTTCACATGTGCTAGAGGTGGTTGTTGACTTGATCTCTAATCCTTATCTAGTGTCTTATAATCGTTAAAGAGCTTCTTAAGCTCGGTTAAGATGGACTTAGGGTAGCAAGACCTAAATGGTGAGGCGTGTCAAATCTAGATGGGCTTAAGAGGCCCATGTTTAAGGAGCCCTGTCAACACTTGCCCCCCTATAGTCTCATTATCGAGGGAAAGGCAAAGAGAAGGGATTTATGGGCTGCTCATGTGTGTGGTCATTTTGACGTAGAAGAGCTCTAACTAGTGCTATTGTGCTGACGTGGTGAGGGTGTAAGTCTAAGCAAGTAGAAGGCCAAGGTCGTAATGTTCGAGGTAGTGAATATCCAGGCCAAATGTGTCCGTAATGGTGAATAACCAAAGTGAAGATGCCCAAAGTGGGAAGAGCCAAGGTGTTAGCAACTGTCTTGAAGTAAAGTGCTGATGATCTAAGTGGTACAAAGCTTTGGTTGGTGTATCGAAGTACCATACCTTTACATTCGACTAGGTAGGCGACTTGAGGTGCCGAGCAGGCCTGGTCAAGTGGCACTCTTCATGGATCAACCGGGCGTAATTACTTAATCTGGGATGTCGTACTTTTAACATGTTAACTAGGTGAAAGTTAGGGAAACCCGTAGGAAACTTTTTGTGGCAAAAACTTTTTCAAATTCTGACCCTAACGCACCCAATTTTAGTGCATTTAAAGTAATGTGACAGGTGTCCCCTCATAGTAGACTAGTGTATAACTACAACATTTTGCCTTTTAAAGATAACCATCCAATCAAAACCCATTCCACATAGTTGCTTTGTAGCACTCCAAGGGATTTGTGCTTATGAAAATCCCTATAACTGCTTATGTGGTTTCCTAGATGCTTGGCCTATAAATAGCAGAATCATAATGAAAGATTACTTTTCCGCAATCTCCCTGTTTCGTTGTTGCAAAATTCACTCTTTTGTATCAAACTTCTTTCAAGAACTTTTCAAACTTTGATCTTCTTCATCACCTTTCGCCACTATATCAGCTGATACAGGTGAAGCAGGTTCTAACTTATCACAGCACATCTTTAACTATGAGTTTACAAGGAGTGACCCCTTCCCCACAATAGGAGTGGACAAAGTTTTTTCGTTAGCATAACTCAACGAGTCCACTAGGATGGTAATGGAGGCGTTGGATAGGACCTAACTCATCAAGGCCATCCTAAGGAATGTGTATGCGAAGCAGTACTTAGGGCCAAGAAGCAGAGTCCACTAGCGAAGGCACTTTAGCAACCTAGTTTAAGTAGTCAACAACTCATCCATATAAGTATATCGATGAACTTGAGGATGAATATTTTAACATCCACAATAAGTTCAAATTCTTAGGGATTAAGTTAGACTCATTCAAGGAGGTGTTGTACGTCTCTTGAAATGAAGAGCTCCTAAGCTAAGCTTTCGAGGCCGAGATTAAGAGGGTCAAGAGAAAGCTCCTGAGGTTAAAGTGGGAGGTCTAGGCTAATGAGCTTACGTTGTACCACCGGACTTTCAACTACTAGACTTCATTGAGGTCTTACACCCTTAGCGATTGGGCCATTCCGCGAAGAACTATCCAAGGTAGGTGGGGACGACCCCATGGAGATGGCAAACCATTTGAATACGCTCATGCAGTAGGTAAGCCTTCATATCTTTACTATGATGTGCTTTGCCCTTTTCATCTAATTAACCTTAGCTCGTGCTTCTTTATAATACAACGGCTAGATACTACTTCAACTAAGCAAGTACAATGCTACTCGAAAAGAGGTAAAGGGCTTTTAAGAGACATTACACAAGATTGAGAAGGACCTACAAGAGGTAAACTCCTCTACTAATAAATATTTGGATAAATTTGCCAAAGTTAACTAGCACCTGTATCATCCTTATGTGCAAGTGGCTGGGCTTTATGGGTGGTTAATGGATGCATAACAGAAAAGAGAAGCTATTGAAAAGGTTGCCAAAGGGGCTAATGACCTAAGGGTTTAGCTCGAGGATGAATAAAGGACTAAGGCTTATCTCTCTCAAATATTAGATAAGGAGAAGAAGTGTAAGGCCCAACTTGAGAGAGAGAACATCGAGTTGAAGGCGTCAGCCACCAAGTTATAGCTGAGCTGGCAATTAAGGCTTTTGAGTGCGATAGTATCAAAGCTACTTTGCTGCAACTGGCCTATCTGAAGGTGGGGTTAGAATAGCAAGTCCAGAAGCTATAGGGAGGAGTTTCGAAGATGGAAGATTTCCTCTCCAAAATGAAGAGTAGGGAGGTCCTTAGATATGTTGTTGCAACAAACGTTGTTGTCGATCATTGGGCGATGGATGAGTGGTTAGATGAGATGGAAGACTTGTCCACTAATTGCACCCGCTACATGAGGAGATAGGTACTCTCCCATTATCTAGACCTTGACTTGGGTTTCTGGAGTTTTTTTAATTCCCCAACCTTTAGGAAGAAGAGGGACACCAAAGCACAGGAGAGGGAGGCTACTCAAGTGGCCGGTAGAGTCTAAGGCATTGCCCCAATAGCTCAGTAAGAGGTTACCCCTATAAGTTCTTCTCGGGTGATCAAGATCAGGGTAATCCTCCTATTGACCTTCATTAGCAACCTTTAGCCTCTATTCTAGCTTAAAGTCGACCCCTCTGAAGGCTATTGATTGAAAAATGCTTCAAGTAGATTGAAGCCTTAAACTTTTCAGAGTTACGTGAGTTAACTGATCTTAGGCAATAGTTTTGTTTTTTCCTTTTTGTATCCCTGGTTGAAATGCTAGCCTTAATTTGTAATTTCTAAGTGATGAATGAAATTTCAACTTATTCATGTATTTTATGTGCTTTGTCAACCCCTCCCCCCCTCCCCCCCCCCTCACCCCTTCTCTCTCTCTCTCTCTCTCTCTCTCTCTCTCTCTCTCTCTCTCTCTCTCTCTCTCTCTCTCTCTCTCTCTCTCATATATTTATTTTTATTTTTATTACATTCTACCTTATCTGAATATTTATGTATGGGAGTTTCTCCATATAAGGGGTGTTTGCCCTTGTCGAAGTTACCTTAAGGGATCAGATCAATGGCATTTCGACTTGCTTAGTAAGTGGGTATTCTTCTGTATAAGGGGTATTTTCCCTTACTGGGGTTACTCGATAGGGTTAGGTCGGTGGTATTTTGACCTATTTAGTAAGTGAAGGTTTCTCTGTACAAGGGGTGTTTTCATTTGTTTGGTTACTCGAGGGGGTTAGGTCAGTGACATTTCAACCTACCTGATAAGTGGAAGTTCCTCTATGCAAGGAGCATTTTCTCTTATCAAAGTTACTTAAGGAGGTCAAGTTAGTGGCGTTTCGACCTACCCGGTAAATAGGGGTTTCTTTGTATAAGGGGCATTTCCCCTTGTCGAAGTTACCTAAGAGGGTTAAGTCAGTAGCGTTTCAACCTACTTAGGTTCCTTTGCCTAAAGGTATTTTCCCTTATTGAGGTTACTCGAAGGGGTTAAGTTGATGGTGTTTCGACCTACCTAATAAGTAGGTTCGTTCACTTTATGGGGGCTAGGATGATGATAAGGAGTGAACGGTAGATAATAATTATAAAAACATTATTTTCATTCATTATTTAGAAAGGATTTATACACTAATATGCTAATCAAAGTAAAACCGAAGGTTATTGGCATTTCATGTGCACGGAATGAGCTTGTTGTCTAGTCTTTCTAGTCTGTATGCTCTATTGCCTAAGTTTTTCTTGACTCTGACCAAGTCTTCCAAATTGGGGGCTAACTTGCCCCATCTATCTTCTAGTAAACCAAGTTGCTAACCTTAAATTCCTTATGTCTAAACTTCTAATCATAGTATCAGGCGACTCAGTGTTGGTATGTGATTACTCGGGTTGCAGCAAGGGTATGGATTTCTTTGATAGTATTAACGCTGGCTTACAGCAAGGACTCGTTAAGGGTGGTGTTAAAGCTTTGAGTTTGGATGTTAGGAAGTTCAAGTTTAATAGAAAGGATTGTCTCCAACTCGAACACCAAGTGAAAGGGAGTTTCACTAGTGGAAGTTCTATGGGTGGCCTTATATCCCTACAAAATGTTAAGCAATTCATCTACTTAAACACCATAGGCTCAGTCCACTCGTTTCTTCAACCCATTTGGTGAAGTAGTTGATGGGAACTATTATGAATTGTCGTTCTCCTGAAGCCTTTAGGAAAGTCCTTATGATGTTGATACGCTATTATGCGAATGGCCATAGGCTGGCTAAGGGTTGGAGACTGGTGTTGGGTGCATGACTGATAAGGGCAAGCTTCTAGTACTGTAGGCACTTTTAAGCTACAGTTTTGGCATCCTACCTCATGGTAGGCTAATATTACCTGAGCCACAATTCCTGGAGGTAGAGGGCTTAGGATTTAATGTGGTTGTTGCATACCCTAGCGTGCAGTTCTTCTATGAAGCATAGGCCATTGCTTTCTCGTAGACATCTAAGCGAGGGGAGGCTAAAGCCCCTGTGGTATAGGACACCATCAACTAACATATAGTTGGTGACATAATATCTAAGCTTCTTCGCTTTCTTCTTATCCTTTGGGAGTGTACCTTACTCTAAATACCTCCAAATAGGATCTATTTAACTCGACTTTGATGTTATTGTTATCAGTTCCAAGACTTTAGTTAAGACTAGAGTTATGTTCTTCATTAGTAGGTACTTTATGAAGATCTTCCTATTCCTTACCTTTGATTTTTGTATCCTAGTAGAGGTGAGTTGGGATAGCCAATTTGTTGTTGAATTTAAGACCATGACCTTGTACAAGCCCATCAAAATGAGACCCATACCTTTACCCCCTAAGGTAGCTGATTTGTCGACATAAAGAGTCCAGATCAGCTTGTCATCGCCCAGGGGTGCTTCCTCATCTCCCTTGTATTCTACCACAAAGTCGACTAGCACCTATACCTTATAGGTAGCTCCTGGTTGCTATTGAATCCCGTACGCACTCAGCTTCATTATGTACTTTATCATCCATTTAGATGCATTAGGCTTCTATAGCATAATGTACAAAGAATGATCTGTGAGTACAATAATCTAGTGCGCCTACAAGTAGGGTCTTAGTTGACATATTGAGATAATAACGGCTAAGGCGAATTTTCTATCCAAATGTACTTGACCTCAAGCTCGTGGAGTATATGGCTGACGTAGTATATGGGCTTGTATTATCTTTCATCTACTCTAACCAACATAGAGGAGAGTGTTTGGTTACTTACGGTTAGGTAAAAAAATAGGTCCTCCTTGTGGACAGGCTTAGAGATGATCGATGGGTACGCGAGGAGATCTTGGAGCTATTAGAAGGAGGCGGCACACTTCGAGGTTCATTTAAAGCCTTTTGGATTTTTTAGGATTTTAAAGAACTAGGCGCATCTGTTTGTGCCTTTCGAGATGAACTTGCTCAACGTAGCAACCATACCTGGGAGCTTCTACACATCTTGGACTGAGGTAGGGGCCTATCTTCTCAGAATTGGCCTCAATGTCTCTTTGGGTGACTAGGAAGCTTAAGAATTTATTAAAGCTGACCCCAAAGACTCATTTCTAAGGGTTCAACTTCATGTCATGTGTCCATATCTAGTTGAAGGCTTCATAGAGGTCCTTGATATGATCGTTTAGCTTCATGCTCTTGACAATCTGTGGCTTAAGCAATTTTGTCACCATTTGCTAGTACGTGGCCCTAGCATTTTTTAGATCAAACAACATTACAGTATAGTTATATGTACTGTAGTCGGTGATAAAAGAGGTACAGATTTCATCCTTCGGGTCCATTTTAATCTTATTGTACCTTGATAAGGCGTCCATGAAGCTTAACAGGGCATGTCCTAAAGTAGAGTCGATGAGTTGATCAATTCTCGAAAGGGGGAAGTAGTCTTTTTGGGTAAGCTTTGTTGAGGTCAGTATAATTTACATACATATGCCACTTTTCGGTCTTCTTTTTTACCAGCACTATTTTTGCTAGCTAAGTCAGGTACTTCTCTTCCCTTATGAAGTCGACCTTGAGTAGCTTCTGCACCTTTTCTTCGATTGTGGCTTGCTTCTCCAAAGTGAAGTGTCTCTTCTTCTACTTAATAGGTTGCGTGGTGAAGTTAATGTCGAAGCTAAAGGTTACTAGGTTGGGCAAGATCTTAGGCATTTTTTACGCTGACAAGGCGAACCTATTTGAGTTGGCCCATAGGAGAGAAGTAATTTGATCCTTCACTTCGGGTGGAGTCTCGTTCCAACCTTCGTAGTTTGGTTGAGAGAAGGACTGATTTGGATGTCTTTAATTTTTTACCTGTCTTACCCCTCTCCGTTAGCTTCTCCTATGGGTTGGACTCCAAAGCAAAGACTCTATTACCTATGGTGGCCCTAACATATAGTTTTCACGAGAGCTTTTGATCATACCTGCATATTCCCACTTCAATTAGGCTTAGGAATTTTGCCTTTAAGTGAAAGGAAGATGTGATGACCCTAAACACATTTAGCCTTAGTCTTCCCAAGAAGGCGTTGTAGGAGGAGAAATAATCGATCACGACGAACTCTACTAGTCATCTTGCCACATGGTCATCATTGCCATGCTCTTTGTCTAGTGTGATGATCCCCTTGGCTCGAATAATACTTCCATTGAAGCTAATCAAGTTGTAATAGTATGGTTTCATCTTGGCTGACAACTTCTTCTTCATTCTCTCATATTTGTGGAGGAAAAGGATATTTGTGGAGTTGCTAGTATCCACCATTATCTTTAAGACCTTGAAATTCACAATCCTTTCCCTTATGATTATGGTGTCTTGATGGAGGGTATCTACCCTTCCATATCTTTGTCAGAGAAGAAGATAGAAGTATTTAGCTTCTATCTCTTCTCCCTTACTGCCAACACCTCATCCAGCTCTCATATGTATGGAGGAAGAGGATATTAGTGGAGCTGTCAATGTCTATCATTATCTTCAAGATCTCAAAATTCGCGATCCTTACTCCTATGACCAGGGCATCCTGACAAGGGGTATTTACTCTTCCATATCTTTGTCAGAGAAAGAGATAGAAGTATCTAGCTTCTATCTCTTCTCTCCTACTGTAAGTACCTTAGCTGGCTCCCAAGGTATGCCCTCACTCCCTCCCTACCTAACTATTATATTGAAGATACTGTTAAAGGCTTGGTCGTTGCGGTAGTAAGTGTTTTGCTCTGCTTTAGCACCTTGTGTCCACCACCTTTAAGGTGCTTGGTCTTCATCATCATCGGAATGGTCATCATTCCTCGTTAGGTTACATACTCATTGAAGAAGCCCTGTTGAAGGGCATATTCGATTGCATTCTTTAAATAGAAGTATTCATTAATGGTATAACCATGGCTACTGTGGAATTGGTAGTATTTATTTGAGTTTTGATGGCTAGGGTTTCCCTTCATTTTCGAGGGTCTTTGCAACAGGTTTCTATGCTTTACCTTGAAATAGACCTGGGCTATGGGTTTACTCAAAGGAGGAGGAGGAGGAGGAGGAGGAGGGGGGGGGGGGGGGGGGAGGAGGGGGGGGGGGGGGGGGGGGGTGGGTGTTTCTTTATATAGATAGGAGGGTGGAGTAGGTTTTGCTTGGCTTGGTGCTTCTTTTTTCTTGAACCTTCCCCTTCTATTCTACCTGGCAATCTTTCGCCGAAGCGATCCTTTATGGGTAATTTTTCTTTATCCTATTTTCCACTCGACTTCTCTCAATTGATTTCGTACCTAGCACGAATGTTGTCCTCTTGGTCAATGTACTCCTAGGCCTTATTCTACAAGTTAGCTAAGGTTATCGAGTTACTCTTTGTAAGAGATCAAAAGAAGTTTCTCGAAGGTTGGATGCCAAGTTAAGTTGCATGGATACAACTCCCTCATCTAGTTGAAGGATCTTGACCACGATAATATTGAATCAGGCTATGTAGTTACGTAGAGATTCATCTTTGCTTTACCTTTTCAGGTATAAGGACAATGTGTCCTTAGACGAGGGTTTGCTAGCCTTGAAATGAAGGCTGGAATTTCACTTCAACTCATCAAAGGAACTGATGGAGTTCTTAAGTAGGTGGTTGGACCACACCTAAGCTACTTTCTTTAGGGTGCTCGAGAAAGCCTTGTATATTATAGCGTTGCCATGGCTGTTAAGGTTCATAAGGGTACGGAAGTAAAGGAGGTGGTTGTCAGGGTTTCTTATATAGTCATATTGATCCAGGGACGGAAGTTTGCTATTGAGGGGCAACATTTCGTCTTAGATACCCCCAATAAAGGGGGGTTCCATTGTTAGCAACTAACTTGGCATTACCAGTTGCGTTGCTCTCTTGTTACTTAAAGAGCCTCTTGACAATTGCACGAAGTTTATTAAGGTCAGCATTGTCTATTAGATAAGCTTAGCGTGCTACCAAGTGAGGTAATACTCCTTGTGAGTTGGCTATTTGCTCATTGCCAGCTAAAGCTTAATCGTGAGTAGTTGTAGACCTTATCGACTGTTGCTGCATTGGGGGATCAGGTTGCTGATCAATACCATTTTGTGACTGTCGCTGGTGGTTTTGCCCAGTGCGGTATCAGAGGCTTTTGGGGGGGGAGGTTATGAGTTTGTGCGTTATGCCTCTCGACTTCTTTAAGGCGTGTACAAAGTAACTTGATTTGAGTAGCAAATTCCTCACGAGTTGGTTATTCACTAACTGGTGATTCTCTTGATCATCGTTATGAGACATAATGTCTAAGAATAGCGTGTAAGGAATGTGTTTAGTATGTTTACGGTTTTTCATGTAAGAATTCAATATCTCACAGATGGTGTCAAATATCATCTCTGGGTATTTACTAGTAAAAATTGAGCTTTGCGCGTTAGGTATACTTACAAAATAGAACACTGTGAGGGAGTATTCGAGTGTTGTCTGGTATAACCACTTCGATACTTAAGTCAATAAGGTATTTTAGAGAGTAAATAATACTTGAGAGCAATAGACATACTTAAGTACGTAAAGCGTTAAATAGTTTACCATTAGGTGGTGACTTGGTATTTATAATGAAGTGACGTTGACAGTTGAATGATAGTTAGTAGGCAAAATCCTCTTTTATATATACGTGAGAGTGGGGTTACAATGTTCAACGTGTTCCATATATGCCGGAGATAGTTATTGACTTGGTCTCTTATTTTTATCTAGTGTCTTATAGTTGTTAAAGAGTCTCTTGGGTTCAGTCAAGCCAAGTCTAGGACTTAAAGTTAAGACAGTAAACTCTAAATGATGAGGTACATTAGATTTGGACTGACCTAAAAGATTTATGTCTAAAGATTCTTATCAACCTGAGGAATTTTTTTGCAGTAGTCTAAGAAGAAAAAAATTAATAATAATAAAATTAACCTTTGATGGTAAGGAAAAAAAAAGAAGCAAAGAAATCCACGATATATTAGCCTATAAAAACGGACAATTTGCAGCGAAGATCGAAAAATTCTTACATCGGCCCAGTTTGCTCCAAAACCCAAAACCATCCGGTGACAAGGCAAAGATCCACGATTTACAGCTTATGAAAATTGAGGCTTTTTAGAAAATGTTGAAAAATCTGCATTCGTGAATTTTGCTTAGACTATTATAAACTAATTATATCAACATTAATTTTTTAATAAGATCAAACTTTTTCTCTCAAAGTTGTATAATAATTAGAGAAAAAAAGGAAGTGCATTCTCTTTATGGGATTTTAAAAAAAGAAACTGTACTATTTATATACATTTAATTTTTACATATACAAGGCAAGAGCTAAAATGTTAATATAATAAATAAAATAAATATTATGGAAAAAAAAAACTAAAATATATAAGTAATACACAACGGTGCGGTTGACGAAATTAATTAGGCAAAAGTCGCAATTCTTCCCCATTGGCCATCTCATCGCTCCTGAGATGTGGAGGAAAAAGAAAACGCCCAATTAGAAACGACTTAACCGTGAAGAAACAGAGAAACAGAACGTAAGCAAAGGCCTGTATTCTTTCTTCTTCCCCTTCAACTTCCGCGCCGAACTTCGTCCTTTCTTCCTCGTCTTTACCCACTCTCTCTCTCTCTCTCTCTCTCTCTCTCATCTTGTAACTTCCTCAACGGAACAAATTCCAGGTACTTGTGTTTAATTATCTGATTACTTAATCAATCTTATTCATTTGTTTTGCTTCATTTGACTTCTTTAATTACTTTTTTTTTTATATATATACCCAATGTAATTTAACTTTAAAAATCGGTTCTTTAACGTTAATTGGGAAATCAATTTTGTTGACCTTCATGTTGTTGATTAGGAATACCTGTTTGTTTCGTGGAAATTTATCTCCAATCATACCTGTGCGAAGAAAGATGAATCTTTCTTCGCATTTTATAGATTCGAGACCAGGGAAATGGTTGTAAGGGGGCCAGCTATGTCCGGACAGGTAAACCGCATGCACTGGTTCACAATTATTCATCTTTAGATGCTGAGGCCTCAATAGTCAGGTTGCGCTCTCTTACTGGAATGGACCAGATTGATTCCCCCTGCCTGTAAGATGTAGTATGCTGTTTGGAAGATTATTGGGTGCCCAAGACTTGTTAATATTCAATTTGGTCAGCAAAGTCTTAGTTAAGTTACTTATTTGAGAAAAGCGGTAAAAAAAAAAAAAAAAACCATTGGGAAGTTATTCAATGTTTGTGTTTATAAGTGCCTTTTGGCATGCCCTTACATTAGCATAAGATGTTTATAATTTTTTAGTGAAACTGAAAAAGAAGCATATGATGTAATAGTGATCTTGATTGCAACGTTTAGGAAGTTTCTGCATATCTGACAAGACAGGGATGTTTCCAGTGAAGGTGGGTCAAGATTTAGAAAATGGTAAAGGACGGAACCCAATGAGGTTGGCCAAGTGCATGATATGGCTATTTCATACCTACCACGGTTACTCACCATACTTGTGGTTTGCCCTAGGACATAGTTTTACAGTTAACTCATCTATTAAGAGGTAGCCTGTTTTCTTACTTGGTTGACAAATAAGAAATGGAGGTAATTTTATACATTTAGAAGTGGCACGATTGAAGAGGAATTGGTATGTATAAGAACTTGAAAGGCATGGTGAAGTAAGCAGGGATGGTGGAACTTCCTTTTTGTTTGGTGAAAAATAGGTGTTGGGTGAAATTAGGGTGGTTTGCTTTGTGATAGAAATGTCTACTGGTTAATCTTTATCAAGGAGTACTATTACCAAAATTATGCATTGTTTGTTTACTTATATTGTACACAAATTGAAAGCTGATTATTGAACTCCTTTCTTCCCCTTCTTCATGCAGCAGAGGAGGTTATTAACCCTAATGCTTTGAAGTTTGGTATGATAATAACTTCAAATTAGGAGCATTGATAGGGAAATCATTCTCCCAGGAATGATCAAATGGATAAAAAACAGCATATTGCAATATTTACTACTGCAAGCCTGCCATGGATGACTGGCACTGCTGTCAACCCTCTTTTCCGGGCTGCCTATCTCTCGAAAAATGGGGACAGAAAGGTGACTTTATTGATTCCTTGGTTATCTTGGAAAGATCAAGAGCTACTATATCTTGATAAGATCACATTCAAGTCTCCTGCAGACCAAGAAATGTATGTTCGGCAGTGGGTTGAGGAGAGGACTGGATTTAAATCAGATTTTGATATACGATTTTATCCTGGAAAGGTGAGTCCGTCTTGAGTGATAATTAGCAATTTTTTTTTCCAAATCTATCTCACATTTGTAGGCCAGTTCCCGATTTATTCTCACCTGTGGCACAGTTCTTTAAAGACAAAAGGAGCATTTTCCCTAGCGGAGATATTTCAAATGTAATACCCGATGAGGAGGCTGATATTGCTGTCCTTGAGGAACCTGAACATCTTACATGGTTTCATCATGGCAAGAGATGGAAAATGAAATTCCGTCTGGTCATTGGTATTATTCACACGAATTACTTGGAATATGTTAGGAGAGAGAAGAATGGCCGGTTGCTAGCATTTTTTATGAAACATATAAATAATTGGGTTGTTGGCCTCTATTGCCATAAGGTAAATCCCCATCAATTGATCTTGTCTTCTACTTTGAATCATCCCCTCACTTTTGAATGCTTCACATTTGATTAACAGCAAATGGAATGTTGATAATGCTCCAAATGTGAATATATTGCTCATTTGAAGGAGCCTATTGATCTTAATGTCTTATATTTAACGATGCAAAAGTACTTCACATGTTGAAAAGAATATAACATATTACTTAAACTATGGTAACATGCTGATTTTGTTTCTTTTCTTACCTGGGTGTGAGGGTCTTGAAGTTTAGTCACGACGAGGGAAAAGTTCTTGAGCTTTTTAGCTGTATGCCTCCTCTCAACATAGTTCAACTGCCTTTAATGATTAGCTACTTGAAGATATATAATGAGCCAAAAGCATATCTACTCTTGATGTGACATTTCTTGGATAGCTTGTTCAGTGGGTTCATATTGCAGGTTATCAGGTTATCTGCTGCCACACAGGACTATCCAAATTCCATTGTCTGCAATGTCCATGGTGTCAATCCCAGGTTCCTTGACATTGGTAAGAAAAAGCTAGAGGAACAACAGAATGGAGGGAATGCCTTTAGCAAAGGTGCCTACTATATTGGGAAGATGGTATGGAGCAAAGGCTACAAGGAACTACTTAGACTTCTTAGAGATCACCAAAAAGAATTGCATGGGCTTGAGGTTGATTTGTATGGCAGTGGTGAGGATTCTGATCAAATAAAGGAGGCTGCTAAAAATGTGGGACCAGATGTGACTGTGAGAGTTCACCCAGGTCACGATCATGCTGATCCTTTATTCCATGAGTAAGTGATTCCAACTGTTGTTAATCTTGTCATCATGAAAGAAAAGGATTTACTTGATGAATATTCATTTGGTAAACATGCATGTTATTTTGTATTCTGTAGAAGAAAAGAACAATAGTTTCTTCTGTTATATGAACCAAATATGCACAATGGGCATTGGTGTGCTTTGACATATACTGTTGGTTAATTTTTGAACATTGATCGACATTATACTGTAAATTTTCTGGCTCCTGATTGTTGATTGACTTTTTGATCCTTCTCAATTTTAGCTTTACTTACAGGTTAAGTTAGGCACTTATTTTGGACTTTATCTTATCTCAAGGTTTTGTTTCATTTTGGCATTGTTTAGACACTAGTTTAAAATGGGGGTTTGGCTAATGAATATTCCAAGAAAGTAATATGAAAAAAATGCTTAGCAGACATGAAATGATTATACAAATACAAATCAGATGCATATAATATACAGGGAGAGGGAAAAGAACAGTCAAAACAAAAAGTTTATAACTGAATGTCCAAGAACTGCCAATGGGACAATCTCTTTTTACTTTATTTGAAAGGGGAGTAGTGACATTATTTCTTCATTGCTTATAATCACTTAAAATGCATCTGTTGGGTTCATTGATTTGAAGTTCATAAATTCTATTTCTCTCTTCTTCTAGATAGTTCTTGATTTGAATTTGGTAATATCCTTTCCAAGCTTGATTGCTGCTTACTAACTTTTACTTGTTTTTTTCCAGTTACAAAGTTTTTCTGAATCCAAGCACCAGTGATGTAGTTTGTACAACCACAGCTGAAGCTTTGGCTATGGGAAAAATAGTTGTTTGTGCTAATCATCCCTCAAATGACTTCTTTAAACAGTTTCCTAATTGCTTTATATTTGACAAGGGTAAGGGATTTGTTGACGCCACCAAGAAGGCTCTAGATGAAGGGCCTTCTGAGTTGACCGACTCATTGAGATATGAGATTTCGTGGGAAGCAGCCACAGAACGATTTCTAAAGGCTGCTGATTTGGACCTAGTGCCTACAAGAAAATTGGAGAGACTTCCTTCGAAGGACTTCATGTCTGTGTCATTAAGTTTTAAGAAGAAAATGGAAGATGCATCAGCATATATCCATCAAGCTGCTTCTGGCAGTGAATTCTCCCGGAAAGCTTTTGGTGCAATTCCTGGGACCTTACAACCGGATGAAGAGTTGTGCAAGGATCTTGGGTTAACAGTGCAGCCAGCACCTACTAAAAGACGAAGCTTAAAAAGCTGATGCTTCAGATGTTAGTTTCATTAAATGGAATTTCTAAAAATCTTGTGCCAACATCGTTAAGTGTGCTGGATATTAGTTATTTTCTTTAGCTCAAAATTTTCTGTAGAAGTTACATCTCACCGTCATGCTTTGTGTTTCCAATAGGATATGTTTGTCAAAGAAAGGCATGCCGAGGGTGGATGTTCCCAATCGTTGATTTTTCTGTGTATAAAAGAAGGCATGATATGTTGTAACTTGAACAGCCAAGGATAGGCCTTGGATCCATGTACAAAACTATCTAGTTGCAGACAATTTTAACTCCTAGTAATCAAGATTCTCCACAATTAGGATGATAAGGTAGATGTGTTCTTCAACAGGCTGTTTATGCATTTGCAATGTCTTGAAAGGTTCAGGGTCCTTTTTTTCTGTCTTTAGTCTCTCTTCACACGTTCTTCTGAGCTCAACCTCTCCAGGATGGTGGAAAAATAAGGTTAATTTTGATGGAATGAAATGGTTTGAGGACTTAAATTAAGTCCAGGATTTAAAAAAAGAACTTCCATTTGTACAAAATTTGTAGTTATTTTTACAAATGAGGGCAAGAGAACTCCCAATAATGCTATCAGAATGATATAAGCTCCAGTTAGGGCATGCTTCTCTATCATCAAATCTCTCTAGCTTCAAGCTTGTCTTGCCTAAAAAGGAAATGTAACTGCATTTTTTCATCCCTCTTAATTGTTATTTTTGCGAACAGGCTTGTTGGTTTGTCTAGTAAACATGCACTGCTGATTTATTTATTTATTTATTTTTCTTTTCCCCTCCAAAGCAAGCACATTATAGGTGAATTCACCTATTCCTGAAATGATGTATATGTTCATACTCTCACCTATCACTTGTGGTGACGATTTCACACCATCAGCATGAGATTTATCACAAACCACTCAGAACATGTAAAATCTTGTTAACTCCCACAAGCTAATTTATAGTTTTCAAAAGTAATCTTTTACACTGTCTACGCTACTCATTTAACACTCCTTGAGTAGTGTTCGTTTGTCCAGCATGGTATTATACAGGTTAACAGGCCACTCCATGGGCAAGATATAAAAGCCATGGGACCATTAAATTTGTTTCCAAGAAAAGAAGCTCGGTCCAGCAAAACATAAAAGATATATATATGCACATTTTTGTGTAGGTCGAAATCTTATTTTCTGATCTTATGTTCAAAAAGAAAAATGTTATAAGATTGGAAGGTAGTTAAATTATGAAATAGATATAAAAAAAATATGTTTGTAGATGAACATGTGAGAACCATAATCGGAAATTAGGCTTTCAAATAAGGAAAGAAAAAAAATATTATAAAAACACATTTTTATATTTGTTCTGTGTACACCTAACTCTTTTATCTTTGTTTCAAGTGAATATAACTTTCTTAGCTTTAAAATTATGCATTTACAGCCAAATCTTAAAAGAATTGTACTTAGACTTTTGTATGATTATATTGCATTGATTTTATACATTTTTTTATTTTTTGTGTTTGTGTTTTATTTTACCAAAGAGGAAAACTAGTAAAATATGGTCTATTTTAAATTTTCTTTTATAAATAAATTTGAGAGTCTAAACACACGATGTTAAAAATAAAGCGCCTAAACACATATGAAGCAATTATAATCAAGTGTATTTGTAATTTACATAAGAAAAAATTATTAAATATAGAATGAAAAAATTATATTCCATAACTACCTGTTAATAGTAAAAGAAAGAAACTCAAATATCATATTATATTTGTATTTGTTTGTCTTTTTAATTTTTGTGAAGTTTGTAATTTTGGAAATATAAGATTTTTCTTCTCTTAAACTTGTTAACTAATGTGTCAACGCATTCATTACAAAAGAAGGGAAGGAAAAAAAAAAAAAAAAGCAACCAACAGGAAGGCCATAAGATGATGACGGCGGCAAATTGGAAGGGGAGTGGAACCAACTTACCACGCGCCAAACGGACGTCATGAGCAATCGGTCCGAGTCTCCTCAACACTCCATTGGATATAATGACCAGGCAAGACCACTTGGATTTTTCTCAACAAACGCTGTCGTATTACCTTGTCCCACTTTCTTTAGACAAAAAAGTTGAACGCTGTTTCAACGTTTCCCCGTATTAAAAACGATCAACAGAAATAACCACTCTCCTTCTCTCTCCCTTCTTGCTTCCTTCCCTCTCAAAAACTTTTAAATACTCTCCAGACCCTCCTTCCAATCTATACTCAATTCAATTTTCAAATTCACAACTTACTCTTAACTTTCTTAGTTCCGGCATTAGGTTTCCACCACCATTTCTGCAAACCTATCGTAATTTTTCCTTCTTCGACACAGTTTCCATTCCCTTATATTTGGCGGTACAAAAAATCTTAAACTAATACGGAAATCATGCAATCCGTGACAATCAGCTCGATCCATGGTGAAAACCTTAGCATCCTTAAAAAAGCAATAAAACACGACACCCCATTATTCCTTACAATCAAAACTGACTCTAGACAATACACAACAAGAGTAAATTCCTTAAACAACCAAAGCGAGTACAAAGAAGACATTGCCCAGCTAGAGTTACCTTTACACTTGAGTTTCGTCACCCTGGAGGTTCATGCCGGTAGAAACAGGAACAAGCTTGTCGGGACAGCCACGGTTCCGGTGTCCGACATGGTGGGTCAGGTTCCCGGGAACCATGTCCAATTTCTGAGTTACAGGCTGAGGGATGTTAAGGGAGATAAAAATGGAATCATTAACTTCTCTGTAAAAATGAAGGCAGCTCGGTCTTCGGCTCCATCGGGGTACCGTGGTGGATGTGCGGTGACAAGGACGGAGTGGGGAGTTCCCGTCGGTCAGGAGAAGGTTGTCGGCGGCGTGGTGACCGGTATTCCGATTTCGCCAGTCATGCATCAAGTCAAATGTTGATGTATTATTGCTCAAGCCGCTTCGCTGAGATTCCTTGCAGGGTGAACAACGAGGGCAGCACTTTTCCCGTGAATTCTTTTAGCGTGCATGGAGCTATGGTTTTTGGTTTCTACATACTAGAGGAAAGGTTAAAAAGGGAAAAAAAAAAAAAGAAAACTTTTGAAATATAAAAAATAGTTTCATATATTAGTATACTTAGTACTGTGGAAATTGTATGTACAGAAAGTTGTTTTAATAAAGGACAAACTATTCTTTTCTACACATGTATCAGACGTTAAAATGACAAAATATTCTCATTATGAATACCATACTGATATAACTTGGATAGATATAATATTGAGTTAAAATAAGAGATTTATCTTGATGTGAAACTTTGAGGAATGAGTGGTGGATGAACTCAATTTGATGTTGATGTGACATATTTCGACTGCTTTAAGGAAATTATCATAAGTAAGTTGTGGATAAAAATCGGCCTCATGTTATAATTTTATTAGCTATTGCTTAATGGTAATCACATCATGTGTTGTATAACTTAAATTAAGCAAGGTGCTTAATTAACTAAAACATAAAATATGACCTTTGGTATGCACGTCGGCTCAATCTGCAAAAAGTTTAGGAACACCATATTGGACTCGTAGCATCTTATCGTAGGTTGCCTTAAATGAGCAAAAAAACTAAAAATGAGATACACATGAGATATTTTATATATGTAGTAATATGACATTGGGTACGATACAAAAAGAGATATTATTTGAAAATAGACAAATCATAACTTTTTTTTTTTAAATATAAAAAAAGTAAATACTTTTATCATAGAATAGGACAAAATTGAAGAAACTGCTCATAGGTAAAAATATAATTCTTAACACGGATTTTTCACGTATGAAAGGAGGATGTTTTATCATAGTAGAAGCAAAATTAAAATGTAGTACCTAAAAAACAAAGTTCAGTTTCTTTAAAGAAAAATATAGCAATGAATTTTTGTGAAATAGTTTACGAAAACAAGTTTTAAATTACTAGAAGGAAAAGTTTGTTTGAATTATCATAGAATCAGGCAATTGTCTTGATTATTGGAAAATATAAATGAGAAATAGAAATTCATGTTATTCCATGCGACTATTTCTAGTATGGATAAATCAATGTTCATTTTGATATCTTATTAGAAAAAAAAGGGCGATTTTTATCGTTTGTTAATCAAGTATACGATCATTAAATAATAATGAACTAAATTTTTAAAACAAATTAGTTAAAGTCCTATTGATTCTAATAGGTGGGTAGTAGAATTTATTGACCTAGATGTTGAACCTATGGATGAGAGGTCTTCTTTAAAACCACGAAGAAGAAAAATGGAGTCTTTTTGTTGTTTTTTTCCTTCACTTTCTAAAAACGGAAAGAAAGAGAAAGAAAGAAAAGGCAAAAAACTTGGACAAAATGATATGAATTAAACGGCATAAATCTATTTAAGTAATTTATTGAATGAGTTTGAATTTGAACTATTTAAGTAATTTATTTGCTAGAGTTTAAGTTTTATAACATTTAATTCAATTGGACCAAAAATTTAATCGAGTTTAAATTGAGTTCAAATATTAAATAAATTTAGATATTGGTTAGAAAAAAAATTAATATAATTGAAACCTAAACAATCTTAATTGAGTCGATAAATGAGCTTGTTAGGTGGTACTTCTAGTCAAACTTGGAGCTTTGAAAATTGGATTCTAAGTTAGAACTCTTAAATTGTTTTAATTAAACTCATTATAGCTTTATTACTCACAATCACTCGTACGCTTAATGAATTATTTTTCGTGTTACTAGATCTATTTCGTAAATTTTTCTTATTTAAGAGTCATTATAATAAGTTAGACTTTTGGTTATTATAAAAATAAAGACTAATATAAGGAATTAATAACTTAAAAACAAAGGTTCTATAAACACATATAATAATAAAATTCACAAATCAAATTATAAAAATGAAAGCTCATGTCTATGGACTTTTTAGGAGGGAATTTCTATAATTTTGTTTTTCATTTTGGTAAGACTGGTACGACATTCCATTTCATATTTAATTTATATTAATTAAATTTAGCGTGTTAAAAATATAATTAGTTTAATAATTTAAATTTAATTTATATAAAATCAAATGTGAGATAGAGATCTTAACTATTCTATTAAAAGCATGGTTAGGATTATAGAAAAACCCTCTCTAATAAAGGATCAACTGATTTTTATTTATAAGATATATTTAATATTTGAATCATAGCCTTATGGATTATGCAACAATTCGTGTTGGTTTGATGGGCTTGCCAATAAAGGTATGCCAACGTTTTAAAATATATAGACAATAATTGATTCATCAAGGCACCAGTGGTCTAGTGGTAGAATAGTACCCTGCCACGGTACAGACCCGGGTTCGATTCCCGGCTGGTGCACCCTCGAGCTGTGATGATATAAGCAAGTGATGGTAGGGTTCATCACACAATTATCTGATCATCGGTGGATGAATCTAGGCATTTCTGAGCTCTTTTCGACTAATGTTTTTACTTTTCCTCACTCGTTTCTTTCTCCGCAGAAATGAAGGCAGCTTGGTCTTTGGCTCCAGTGTGGCACGGTGGTGGATGTGCGGTGTCAAGGAAGGAGTGGGGAGTTCCCGTCAGTGCACGGAGATGTTACCAGCGGTGTGCTAATCGGAGTTCCGATTCGGTATCACATGCATCAAGTCAAATGTCGAAATCTCACCCATGCGTCTGATGCCTTGTTAGCCTTGGTCGCTTAAAACGTCCAGCTTCAATTATAATATGGCGCCGTCCTTAGAAATTTTTTAACAATCGTGAATCCACCTGCTTTAGACTGTCTAGAAAAGACTGATTAAAGATTAAGAGAGTTTGGTATACTAGTAATACATTACATATGTAAGGAGTAGAGTTTTCAAGGTAAATTAAGTGATTCGATTGTATTAAAACACAGAAATTAAAAAAATAAAATGGTTTAGTTGTTGATACGATATAGATATACGTTTGCGTATGTAATTGATTCGTTTGATGTCAACACGAGAATGGGAGAATTCGATCTCCTTTTCTTCCTTCTTCTTCTTCTTCTTCTTCTTTTTTTTTTTCTCCACTGCAGCACGAGACTAAAGAAATATTTTTCTTCAAGATAAATATAAACAAAGAGTTTACCCGTAATAAAAATCACGATTCTTCTTCGTACGATTCTTTCCACATAAAAGGATAAACTTTTGTCACTATGATCGGAGTAAATGTGGTGTGACTTATTAAATAATTGAAGTTGATTTATTTTTCGTAATATAAAAGAAGAAAACGAAATCAAAATCATAAAAAAAAAGATATTAAAGAACTTCTATGAAATGAAATAATTTTATCAAATTCAAGCAATAATCTTAATCATATGATATTGAAAGATTTTCGGGATCATTTCTAGTACGGTTGATCCCAGCATTCATCTTGCTAACCTATCAAAACAAAATGATGATCGCATTCCTCCATCAATAAACAATTCTAACTTTGAGAAATATGATGAGGTTTGATGGTTTCCCAAATAACTAAACACCACATCATATTTTCATGAGATTTTTGCTTTACCACTTATCATTCCAAACATATCACGATGTTAGTCATTATTCGATCGTGACTAGGCGTTTGCAATAATGAGGGATCAGTATTTTGTTTCGTCAATTTGTGGTGATGTGAAGGACACTTTGTTTTAGATTAAAGTTCCTTGATTGTGACGTAGCATTTTGAGGGTTGTAATGCACAAGTGATAAATTGAAAAGGAAAAAAATCCCGCCAAATATATTTTACTGGTTATTTTTATTTCCGTTTTACTTAAATAAGCATAAGAAAATATCAAAACAACATCAACAAACCACCAATCAAAAAAGATGATGATGTTTAGAAACTAGATTTAGAATGAATACATTTTTCTTATAAGTAAGGATTTTTTCAATCCCTTTGAATTGTTATTTTTACAAACTGGTTTGCTGGTTTGTCTAGTAAACACCATATCCTGCTTTTATTTTTTATTTTTATTTTTATTCTTATTGCCAAAGCAAGAACATGATGGTTGAAATTCGCATGTCCCGAAATGATATTTACGTTTATATTCCATCAATCACGTATGGTGACGAGTTCACGCTATTAACATTTGATCTACCACATACCACTTAGAACATGTAAAACCCTATTGAATATAACTCCCACGAACTGATTTATAGTTTTCGAAAGTAATCTTTTTACACTTTCTACGCTACTCATTTAACACTCACTTGAGTAGTTTCATGGGTCCAAGCTGGTATTATACAGGTTATTAAGGCACTCCATGTGCAAGATATAAAAGCTGTGGGACCAATACATTTGTAGCCAAAAAAGAAGCTTGATCAAGCAAAACATAATAGGTATATATAAATAATATATATATATATATATATATTTTAGGTGGAGATCTTATTTTATGATCTTATGTTAAAAAAGGAAAAAAGTTATAAGATTTCAAGGTAGTTAAATTATGCTATAGATATAGAGAAAAATATATAAATTAATAGTGATTTCATTAAGTTTGCAAACGTTATATAGATGAATATGTGAATACGATATTCTATAATTAGGTTCTGAAATTAAAAAAAAAAAATGATTTATATAATCACCTTTTTATATTTGTTTCTTGTGCACCTAATTCTCTTTATCTTTGTTTCAAGTGCATGTAATTCCCTTAGTTTAAAATTATACATTTACATCCCAAATATTAAAAAAAGGTGTCCTCGGACTTTTACATGATTATATTGCATCCATTTTATACACTTTTTTTTTTCTTTTTTGTGTTTGTTTTATTACTTTATCAAAAATAAAAATAGTAAAATATAATCTATTTTAAATTTTCTTTTTCCAATATATTTGGGAGTCCAGGTACATAATGCCGAAGACAAAGAGGCTAAGTTCATGTAAAGCGAGCATAACTGAGTATGTTTGCAATTTTCTGAAGAAAAAATTATTAAACATAAAATAAAAATTATCTACCAATATTCCATAGACACGTGTTAGCAGCAAAAGTTGTTTGTCTTTTAATTTTTTGTTAAGTGAGGAATTAATTCTAGAATTTCTTCTCTCAAAGTCGTTAACTAATGTGTCAACGTATTCATTACCAAAACCGAGAGAAGGGGTAAATAAAAATAATAATAATAAATAAAATTGGAAGGGGAGTGGAACCAGCTTACCACGCGCCAAACGGACATAACGAGCCATCGTTCCGAGTCTCCTCGACACTCTATTGTATATAATGACCAGTCAAGACCCCTTGGATTTTTCTCAACAAACGCTGTCGTATTACCTTGTCCCACTTTCTTTAGACAAAAAAGTCAAACGCTGTTTCAACGTTTCACCGTATTGAAAACGATCAACAGAAATAACCACTCTCCTTCTCTCTCCCTTCTTGCTTCCTTCCCTCCCAGAAACCATTAAATACTCTCCACTTCCTCCTTCCAATCTACATTCAATTTTCAAACTCATTACTTACTCTTAACTTTCTTAGTTCCGGCGTTACCTTTCCACCACCATTTCTGCCGACATATCGTAATTGTTATTTCTTCGACACCGTTTCCATCCCCCAATATCGTAATTGTACGTACAGAAAAATTGTTTTAATAAAGGACAAACTATTCTTTTCTACACATGTATCAGACATTAAAATGACAAAATATTCTCATTATGAATACGATATTGATATAACTGAGGGAATTGCTCATACCCAAAAGGCCAAAACTATAATTCTTGACAGGATTTTTTACGCATAAAAGGGGAGGAAGTTTTATAACAGTACAAGTAAAAGTAGTATGATGCATAATGTAAAAAGTGAAGCTCAGTTGCTTTAAATAAAAATATAACGATGAATTTATATGAAATGGTTCACGGAAACATTTTTTGTTTTTTTTATTTGCTAAGAGAAAAAGTTGTTTGAATTATAAAAGAATGAAAGTCAATTTGTTTTTAAAAGATGAGATATCAAGAAACTTCTATGAAATGTATTCACATTATTCGAGCAATTATCTTGATTGGAAAATATAAATGGGAAATAGAAATTCGTGTTATTGCATGTGACTATTTCTAGCGTGGATAAATTAATTTTCATTTCGAATGTCTTATTAAATAATGGACTAAATTTTAAAAACGAATTATTTAAATTCCTATTGTTTCTAGTAGCTCCATCGTACACTTGATTAGTCGAAACTTTCAATTTATTAACCTGGATGTTGAGCCTAAGCATAATGCATGGGAGCAAGAACACATGCAGAATCCTAAGATTGGAGGGTGCGACTTCCTATATTTAAATTACAATTAGAATTTCTTATAGGCATTTTTTTTATATAAAAATATTTTGTAAATAACTGTACCATAACACTAATATTTAATAGGAAGAAAATTTTGAACTTAAAAAAAATAATAATTAAGACTATTTATTATACATTCCGATATACTAAAAGAATAAACTTCTTCTTTCATTTTCGTTGCCGTGAATATTGAGTAAAATTTAACCATTAGATTAAAGAGAAATTAATCTAATACATAAGACTCATATAAGATTTTGTCATCAATCAAATTTTAACTTAAAAATACTTAAAGAATAAACCATAAATAGGGCAAAGAGAACAACATATTTTTTATTTGTTTATAACGTATCCTTTCTCCTTAAAACAATATTAATATTTCATAATATGTATTGTATACATAACTGAAAGGTTTAATTTATTGGTAATTTGTTGGTTGAAAGACCTAAATAACAGGTATTTTCTCAAAAAACTAAATGATGGGCATATAGATAAAGTACAAATAGAATCCAATCTCTCTTAATTCTTTGTTATGTATTTATTTTTTTAATATTCTATTTATTCATTCTTTTCTACATGACACTATAAAATGTGTACATGATTTATGTGTAGTACAAAGTTTCGAAAGTTCCACGATGCTAAACTCTTTTAATTCATCCTATTAGCTTTGTCTCGATATAAGCATTATTTATTTATTTTTAAGGATGATAGGATAACATTGTATCACTAGCAATATTAGAAAAATTATCAATTTCAATATACATGACATGTTATTAATAATTTGATAATTTATATTCACTTTCATAATAATAATAATTATGAGAAAAATACATTGAATAATATATTATTATTATTTACTTATAAGTTATGTGATAAGCCAGAATATTTATAACATTAGTATTGTGATTATCATTATGATATAAAAATATTAAATAAATGGAAATTTAAGAGAATTTAGTTATTTTTATAATTAATGAATTTTATGTTATTGGTTATTCTAAAGAAAGAAGAGGCAAAATAAAAATAAAAATATCATTTAAGCTAGATATAATAATAAATGCATACCGAAAAATAATATAATGAGTATCATGGGAATCGACACCATAAACTTTTGTTTTGTAAAAAACCTACTTAACCACTAAATTGTATATAACAAGTTGTTAAATTATACTCGTAAATTATATACCTCTTTTACATGGGAGGTCTTCTTTAAACCTAGAAAGGAAAAATGAAGTCTTTTTTCTTTTTCCTTCTTTTTCTAAGATTGAAAAAAAAAAGATAGAGAGAGAGAGAAAAGGAAAAAAACACTTAGAAAAAATTATATAAATTGAAGGGGATAATCTATTTAAGTAATTTATTTGGTCGAGTTTGAGTTTCATAATGTTTAATTTGATTAGATTAGCCCGCTAATCTAATTGAGTTCAAATTGAATTTAAACATTAGACAACTTTGGATATTGATTAGGGAAAAACATTAATATAATTAGAACTTAAACAATCTTAATTGAATTAAGTACAAACTTGTTAGATGGTATCCTAGTCAAACTTGAGCATTGAAGTATGGATTCTAAGTTAAGCTCCTAAATCATTTTAATTAAACTCATTATAGTTTTAGTACTCATCATCACTCATATTGCTAAGCATTTAATGAATTATTTTTCATATTACACCAGTTTATATGGCAAATAACTTTAAGAATTATTGTAATATGTTTTTCAATTTATCTTTTTTTTTTAAGTTACAATAGTTTCCATCGTTATTATAAAAACAAAAAGTTATAATGTAATGAATTAATAACTTAGATAAAGGTGTTCTATGGACATTTATAATCACAAAATCCACAAGACTAATTATAAAAATGAAAGCCTATGTTTATAAACTTTTTAGTAAGGAGCTTTTACAGGGATTGTCTCTCATTTTGACAAGATCTGTATAACAGTCTATATTGTCTTTAATTTATATCATCAGATCTAACCTGTTGAAAATATAAATAATTACGTGATTCAAATCTAGTTGATATAAAATTAAGTGTAGGATACAGGATTGGATTGATTCTATAAAAAAATACGAACCGCATCATAGAAAAATTGTTTTTATTAAGCAGTATTAGTTGATTTATCTCGGTAAGATATATTTAGTATTTAAAGCATACTCTTATGGATTATGCAACATTTCCTACTAATTTAGTGATCTTGTCAAGGGGATGATAAACTTTTATAATTTATAGACATAAAAAATATAACATTAAGGCACCAGTGGTCTAGTGGTAGAATAGTACCCTGCCACGGTACAGACCCGGGTTCGATTCCCGGCTGGTGCATTTTTTATTTTGTGGTGACAGTGCTGTTGAAGGTAGGGTCTTTCACACTTATGTGATCTGCGGATGAGTCCAGGCACTTCTGAGTTCTTTTTTGGTTAATATTTTTACTTTTTCCTATTTCTTTTTCCTTGATGAAATATGGGGAAGTTGATGACAGAATAATGGATCCATTAACTTCTCTGCAGAAATGAAGGCAGCTTGGTCTTCCGCTCCAGCGGGGTATGGTGGTGGATTTGCGGTGTGGAGGACGGAATAGGGAGTTCCCGTCAGCGCGCGGAGAAGGTTGCCGGGGGTATGTTGAAATCTTACCCATTATTAGCCTGGGTTGCTTAAAATGTCCAGCTTCGATAATAATGTGGCGCGGTCCTTGGGAGTGTCTTTTTAACAAGAGTGAGTAGATTGTTTTTCAGTCGTCTAGAAAAGAGTGATTAACGATTAAAAGAGTTTCTTATATTCGTCGTACATGAATGTACACAGTAGAATCTTTTAAGGTGAGTTATATGATTCTTTTCTATTAACATACCAAACTTTAAAAAGGAGAAAATGGTCTAATTGCTACAAGGTAAATAAAATCAAAGAACTTGGTCGTACAATTCCTTTCCACATAAAAGGATAAGCTTTTGCCACAACAGGAGTAAATGCAGTGTAACTTCTTAAATAATTGAAGCTAGATTTACTTTTAATAACATTAACTTCAAGAAACTTTTACGAAATGGTTCGCGATAATTTTCGTAATATAGAAGGAGAAGAGGTTTGAATTCTTGAAGAATCAAAGTTAATTTGCTTAAGAAAGGAGATATTAAGGAGCTTCTATGAAATGATTTTATCAATTCAGGCAATTGTCTTAATCGAATGAGAATAGGAATCCATAATATTAAAAGATTCTTAGGATTATTTCTAAAACGGATGAGCCCACCGTTCACTTCTTTCCTATCAAACAAAATGATGGTATCATTCCTTCATCAATAAACAATTCTAATTTTGAAAAATATAATGATGTTTGATGGGTTTCCAAATAACTAAACATATCATATTTTCAAGAGATTTTGCTTACCATTTATCCTCTCCATAGACACTCTCTTTTTCTCCTCTTATATTTATTTTTTCTTCTTTTAAGAATAAAGGAAAAGAGTCCAAATTTGAGAATAAAAAAAGAAAAAATATATATAATTTAGAAAAATACAAAAAAAAATTGAAAAAACCAAAAGAAATATAAAAAAATAGAAAATCTAGAAAATTAAAAATTAAAAATAAAAAGAGTAATTTTTTTTATTTTCTTTAGAATAATTTAGAATATTTGATTTTAATTCCTTTAGATCAATAGAGTTCTTCAAAGCTTAGGTTGAATTTGAATATGGCCCAAGCTTTTCTTTCATATACATTTTGTTTGTAACATGTACTAGAGCATGAGTCAATAGCCCATTCAGTATTGCACCTAGTCTTGAAAGGGAAGTAATTTAAAGGTCTTGGATTCGATTTTACTCAAATGCACAAAGTGCATTTTCATTTTACTCCCACAGCTTATGCTACTAGTCTCTTTCTACTTGGTCTATATGTCAATTAAGTACATGTGGCCATCATCAACTGTTCTATGTGATTGATGTGGTGCTATGCAGGCAACACGTCAGTAGCTCCATCATCTGACAACAATAGAGGCTTAAAACTTGCAAGTTTGCCATTTTGGAACACCCCATTTCCAAGCTTTCGTTTGCCTATTTTTCATTAAAATCCATCTCGAATCTTGCCATTTCCAGATTGTTGACATGGAGCTCTATGGATTGGGACAAAAAATACTTCTAGGTTCGTTCATTTGAGTAACCAAATCTGAGTTTGAAATTGCAAAAAAAAAAAAAAAAATTAATCCTACACTTTTACTTTTCTCTCTCCACTTGTACTCTTCACTTTTCCATGATTTTACGCATGAATTCCATATGACTCCACGTGATTTCTTGCTATGATCTTGTTCACTATATAATCTACTTTGTCTTTGCCTTGAAAATCAATCTAAATTCATCTAAATATCCTTTTAATTTGAGCAAGAAAATAAGCAAAAACTAACTCGGAATTGGCACATCAATGGTTGAAATATGTCATTAATGAGCTTTCTAGCCTTATATAAACTTTAATAACTATAAATAGCACCTTGGAGCTTCATCCCCAGCATGAATATACACTCAAAATCTACTCAAATCACACTGCCATCAACTCTCTCTCTTTGTATGCAGATCCTCTCTCTCTCTAAGATCCCAATCACAAAAGCCATCTATGAGCAACAAAACCATCGTAAGAAGACTCCTTAGGCCCTAAGCTCACTAACCTAACCTTCCCTATGCATAGTTGTAACCCTTAGGAGAGTACCACAAAACCCTCATAGCTACCTACATCATCCTTCAAACCACTACGCCACACCTCATTAGCAATCATTTTAGGTCGTAATAATCATACTATGAACTCCTACACCCTAAAAAATCCCTAACTTAGTTGACGTCTCACCACTAACGGCTACCACACATGTTGTATATCAACTACCGTCGGTGGCTAAACTCAAACACCACAAAGAACTCTACCATATACCGAGGCACTTTGCCTACTCCCCATTTGCTAATTCAAATCACACAAAACTGAACTCACTTGCTGATTTTGGTGTTAGAACAAGCCTAAATTGAGCCTTGCCACTACTGCTCTTTCCCTTTGGACACAACCTGTTTGGTTAACTCAAATTCGACCTAACTCGACCCGACCTGCGTGGACATCCCAATACTAAGTCCAGCCCTCTTCTTTTTTTTTTTTTATTCTATTTTGTTATGTTGTATTATTTTTATTTTTATTCTTCTTTTCTCTTTTTATGTTGCAATCTATTGAAATAAAAAAAAGGATAAAAAAGAAAGAAGATAAGATTAAAAAGAAAAAGAAAAGAAAAGAAAAAAAAAAGAGGAAAAACTTTGTTATCTTTATTTTATTTACTTATTTTTTGTGGAGAAAAATAATAAATACATATAGATAAATAAAAAATAATGATAATGATGATAATGAAAAAAAGAAAATAAAATAAAAATGTTTTATCACCTAAAAAATTTAGTTTCCAATATATATATATATATATATATAAATCCTTTTGAAAATTAGTACTTCTTAAAATGTTCAAAAAATAAAAAATAAAAAACACTAATTTTAAGACCCTTTTTAGGAACTTTCCTTAAATGAAAATTGAAATGGCTAAGAGATGTAAACTTAATTAGTTTTTAGAAATAAAATGAACTAACACATCTATATTTCTAGAATGAAGTATAGAAAGTTAAATCCCAAATAGCGGGCATGTAGGCATCCATAGATTATTACGGGGTAGCTTAAAATAAGAAAATATTTATTTTATTTTCCCTTTTGTAAATAAATTCAACTTATTATTGTCTTTTTTTTTTTTCCTTTTTGTAAGTAGAATCAATTTTATTTGAAAACCTAGAATTCTTTTATGTTAATAGGGAAATTTTGAAAAATAAAGTTAAATTCGGAAGGTTAATGTTATGAACTGTAATTAAGAATAGACAAAGCCAATTGCTAAATGGGTCCAAGCTTGCCAAAAGCTCAAAAAGGGTTAATGGGGAAATATACAAAAAGGTAAAAACGACAAATGAAACAGTAAGAAAAAACTTAGGAACAGCTCCAAAGGATATAACACACTAATGGAACTTTCGAGGACTCACGGCACAATTTGATATGACGCACGAATTGGTCCAATGAAGTTACTCGTCAGCTAACCTTACTTAGGGAAAAAAACAAAAGTAATGCCGAGAGTAAATAAACAATGTTTATGTAAGGAAGAAAGTACTCAAATGTATTGAAGATAATCCGTTCTATTACAGCTACAAGTACAAGGATATTTATACCCTTAAGTTAGGGCAACTTATCCAAAAAGGAAAAGACAGTAAGGATATTTCCTAAAAAAGCAATGTATACGATACAAAGGATAAAATGAATATACGAGAAAAATAATTATTGGTACTACAAATTTTACATATGATAACGTATACGTAGCGATGTTGCATCAGTGAGATTATTAGGAGATGCAAATAAAAAGTATGGGCAAATGGGCTTATCTAAATCAGTTTGGATTCTCTGTCTTTCGGCTTCTCGATAAGGATGATGACACTTGTTTATTGTATTGCATATAATTAATTATTTGATAACCCTGTTTATATACTATCATAAGTTTCCAATTTAACTTAGTGAACTATAGTTGTTCATACCCATATAGATTCTTTTGCAGGTTCTAATTTTTTATTACTATGCTACAATACAATTATTCGGATGTTAGTTCTCTTTGAAAGCCATAGGGAGTGAGGATCAAATGGCTATATGATCAAGTCTTTTTAACGTCTCAGCAATATTTAAGGTATATGAACTGATGTATGACATGTAATTTAGTAAATTATTGTAATATGTAAAATCTCTAGGAAATTCTACGATAATATGAATGTAATTATATATATATATATATAAATGATAGTTCTAACTTTTTATGTAAATTTTAGTTTAAATCTTAATCAAACCGTTTACTTTAAAGCGAAGAGTTGTCGATACCTTGTGTAGATTATATCTACATTAGGCATTGTAAGGTTAGTTACTGTCATAGGTTGGTTTACACGGCGGATCGTTGTAACTCTACGACTTTGGAGCATAATAGCGGGTACAATATACAATTAGTCAAAAGTGCAAGACTAAATACTTTAACAAAAACTACGAGCAACTGACCTCATTATGCCTTCTCTAACTCCAGCCTATTGGCGTCTAACTCGACCCACACAGTGGATAGCTTCTCCTCAGCAACCTTGCTTGATTCCTTAAACTTTCCTAGGTTGTCCTTCAGCTTGTCAATCTACTTAACCAACTGCCTATGCTGGTGCTCTTGGCTACCAAACGTGACAGACGAGTCATCTTGCACTTCTTCTCCTCTTCCAACTCTCCCTGAAGCCTCTCCACTTCGACCCTAGACTAATTCCCTACCGACTGCTAATATACTCAGTTGTACACAAGGACAAAAACGAGAGATTATATAGCTATGGGCATAATACACAGTTAGTCAACAAAGCAAGGCTAAATACTTTAACAAAAACTAGGACAAATTACCTCATTATGCCTACTTAACAGCTTCGTCGAGGCCTCTACGTCACTTTTATCAGTAAAGAGGCGCCTGATGCGTGCCTACAATTGCTTAAACCTCTATATAAGCCTATTTGTGAATAGAGGAAGAGGTAATCACCTATCGCAACTAACCAATGGCATGATGTCCTCGTCATTAGGGATCTTGATAGCAGGGACCCCAACATTTTCAAGGGTCTTCTTCGAATCCTCTTGTTACACGTCCAACCGAACACCTCTTACCTAAACCCCCTATGCAGTACCCATAACCCTGGCCTAACCCCTTTAGACTGGCCTACCACTAGAAGCCACTTATTCTAGCCTTAAGTTGACCGATGGCATGCCTACTAAAATATCGCTACCATCGTGTTGAGTAATCTTAGGAAGTGTCTACTACCTCTTACCTTTCTTCTTTGATTTTTTCGAAGAGAGTCATGAAGTCCCTTCCTTTCCTTCCCTACAGCAAGTTGTTTCCTCTTCTAGACAGACCTGGAAGCACCCTCAAGTTACCTATTCTGCACAGTAAGCAACCTCATCCTCATCCTCTTAGCCAACTCCATAGCTATAGAAAGCCAACAAACTCATTAGTAAAACAAATCAAACAAAGACAACATACTTATTGCTCTAAGGATGAGCAGCCCGATGTCCCCTACTTTAATGACAAAATGATGTGACATGACGTGACGTAGCAAACAGCCAAATACCCTTCTTTAGTAAAGGGTAGTAAATACCTATCTCCATCCTAAACAGTGGCAAGCCACTTTTGTATTTGTAGTAGATAGACTAAGGACTGAGTTTCTTCTACCCTACCAAATTCAACAACTCAATATTGGTTATGGCGTCCTTAGCCCTCCCCTCCCCCCTAAACTGCCCAACTTCTACCTCGAATGGAACACCTCTACTAAGATGGCAAATCCAGCAACTTGGGAGTGCAAACATAGTAGAAGAAGTCTTTCCAATCATCAACTTTATTCAGCAACTAGTTAAAGATCCTTAGCGCCCCTCCTTAATTGGCAATATATACCTAACAATCGACCACCCTCTTCACATAAAAGAAATGCCTAAATAGCTATGATGCTAGCCTTAACAGCCCTTACGAGCACATCGCCTCAAATACGAGCAGTTGCACCCACGTATTAGTATTAAGGCTCTTGAAGGAAACCTTATAGTATTGGAAGAACTCTACCAAGAACTTCGAAAAGGGGATATGAAGACTAAGCTTGAGCAGCTTTGTGTAAATACCAAACGGCCGACTATCCCCTATATCTCATGCCCATTATCCACTGATGGGAACCTCCACTCACCACCCAGGCACTTCTCCAACTATTCAACTCACAAGCTTCAGCTTCTCCTTGCACGCCACATACACGACACAAGAACACACCTTCTCATTAGCATTGGTTTTCGTTGTACATATTCTTACCTCTCCTCTCAAGATAGTATAACTCCATCTTTGTTAACTGTCGCCACCGTCGCTTCAGGAGGAGTAAGGTTATCACCCTTTTCTCGAGTGAAGTCCTTGTAACCCTCATCTATTTCCCTCGAAATGAGTGGGTGAGAAGACTCACTCTACTAATTAGTTGTACTATGATTAACCATCATGAGTAATCAACTAAGATGGAAAAACATGAAAAGTGAGAAGCAACTTGCAAGTAAAAAATTTAGTCATCTCCATTAATCTGACAAAGTAAAGTGAGAAATGAAGACTTGCCCACTCCTTTATATGGACAATTGGGGAGAGAAGGCTAACAATTTCTCCCACTCCCAGAGCATAAACCCACGAAAGGACGTACGCCAAGCCTCGGTCATCCATATATCCCCCTTCCATGAGCTACAAGCCTCGATTGATTCGCGCACATGTATTGAGCTTGAATTTTTCTTGATTTTTATATTCCTTAACCCTATCTATTAAACCCTAACTTATTTAGTACTAATCATTGACTAAGAGTTAAGAAGAATTTGGTTTTCTATTTTTTCAAACTTGGAGCTACCACTCAACCAAAGTTGGCAAAAAGAATGTATTAAGTTAAATTGATTGGATAGATCTATTTAACCTAGTCACTGGTTCACCAAAAAACCAATTTTAAGAAAATGTTTTTAAAACTAAAGATTCGAGTTCGTAGGCTAACTTTTTAAACCCTTAAAGGGTATCATTTTTAATCTTTTTGAATTTAAATTTTACTTTTCAATACTTCTTTATAGTTAACAATTTCTATTTTAATGAAAAATTTATCTAAAGGGAAAAAATAATTTTTTCATATTTGAAATTGCCCTGTAGTCATCTATAAGTGTTTACGTACTTGTTATTCAAGATTAAATTTTCGTAGTTTGTTTTCGAAAATGTTAGTAGGTTGATTTATTTTAATTTTGAAATGCAACCGAGTTTATATCTTTTAGTCGTTTTCTTTTATTTGGAAAAATTCTAAGGAAGGGTCCTAAATTATTATTATTATTTTTTTAAAGTTCTAAAATGTCCTAATTTTAGAAAAGATTGATTTATTTTTATTTTGAAAATTGATTTTCTAAGTGATAAAATGTTTTTCCTTTGTTATTATTTTTTTATTTTTTAATGTTTTGGACCTAAGCATACATTACTCTAAATAATAAAATAAAACTTACTTTTCTTCTTCTTCTTCTTTTCTCTCTTTTATTTGTTTAATTTACAGAATTACATCTTGCTCATGAAATAAATAAATAAATACATAAGTAAAAAATTAAATTAAATATAAAAAATAAAAATAACAAAATAGGGTCGAACCAAAATGGAGAATGTAGGAGTCTTGAGTTGGATTTAAGTCACACACAGGTTAGATCCAGGTTGTGGGTTAAGTCACGTTAGGAAGAGAACCGTAGCAGCTCTGGAGGTAAGAGTAGGGTAGCTCTGGGCAATTTTTTAAGAGGCTAAGGGCACTTTCATGAATTTCTCATTAAGGATAGGGGGGTTAGGCCAAGTACCATGGCCTAGCTTGCCTGTTTTTGCACAATGACGATGGTAATTGTGCGAGTTTGTTGGCAGCTACTGGGTATAAAGGTGGGGGCGTGTCTTAGGTTTTGGGATGTTAGGAACTCGTCCATAGCATCAGTTTCAACTAAAGAACAGTGGAGGTGGTGGTGTAAATGGTGCTTTTGGTGTTAGTTGGGGTTTCAAAATCCTTACTGGAGGATTTCGAGTTGCAGGGCACGATAGTGTCAAATGGTGGTTAGATTAAAGACTTAATCTCATGGGATTACTCCTACGATGGTGTTTTGCTTCATTAATCGCTGTGGGAATTGAATTACTAGAGAGAGAGTAGGAGCGCACAGGTGAAGGTTTTAGTGAGAGAACTCAAAGTTGAGCTCTTGTAGGGGATTTTAAGTTATGCTTAGCCTTAGTCAGTAATCCATGAAGTCCAATTTATAATAGCCAAGCTTGATTTAAACATGGAAAGTCCTCCATAGGCATGAATTCGAAGAAGTTAAGATGGAGGTTGATCGGAGCTTAATCCTTGAATTGGAATGTGAATAGGTGTAAATTACTGGTCAAATGCATGTCCCTAAGCTTCATTCCTACTTAAACTGTCCATGGAAGCTTCAGAAATCAATGCAAAAGCTCAAATCATGCATTTTCAAGCCAAAGTAAAATCCCAAGTTTTGAACTTTTTTCAATTTTCAATGCACATTTAAACCCTCCGTACGATTGTATTTAGATAAAACAATGGTAAGAATTCAAAGTATACCAACTGTACTTAGTGATTCCACCATTAATTTGGTGAGATTACGAAGGAAATCGAATAAAAAATTACCTAAAAAGCAACTTCCTAGATGTATATCTCACAAGAAAGGGAAGGAAAACTAGGGAAAGAAGAGGAAAATGGGCACTATCAGCTAATTACAGGCTAACACGTATCCATTCAGTTGAAAAAAAAAAACGCGCTCACGCACTTGTACTACGACTCGAACTCTAGACCTCACACCTATGCATATGTTGTCTTTCCATTAAGTCATTTTCTTTTGCAACTAAATTGTACTTAATTAATACAGACTGAGCTATTCTATATAAAATAAAAAGCTACTCGATTAAATTATTTGAAACTTTAAAGACTATTTTCCTAAAATATTTTATTTGCTTAACAATCTATTTTACCTAAAAAATATATCTTTCTAATTTTTCATCTTTCAATTCTTTTTCAGTATTTTCATTTTTTTTCCTATTTTTTTTTTTTACTTTTTTCTAAACTTTCTAAATTTTTTGTATTTTTTCTAAATTTTCTTCTTTTTTTTTGAATTTTTTTGAATTAGGACAATTTTTCCTAAAAAATTACAGAAGGGCAAAAATGTGATGTTTGTAACATGGATCACTGATGTGGCCTAACAACAAAACACCTTACATACATAGCCACCGTTGAGGGATCATCAATGTACGCTGCACTTTCCTAGAAAAGCCATCATGACACTTCTAGTAGCCTAACGATCACATCAGTCACATTGGAAGCCGATGCATAGGAAAACAAACCTAACCAAAGATGCCATACGTCATGCTACTAAACAACAAGACAGGTTCCTTTGCTTAAAGGAAGGGCAACCTCGCCTTGACCCAGTAGCCTTACACAAATTACTCTCCTCACGTCTCAAACACTAAAGAGAGTGGAGAAACAAGTGTTGATACCTAATTTTTACTCGAATTGAGGCTCAACATGTAAGAAAGCCCACTGACATACATATAAACAAATGACGAGCTTATCCTTTTTACCATAACCCGCTAGGCAAGCCATACAATGTCCTACCTAAGCAGACTAACTCGACTACCAAGCCTACATGCGCTAACTATTTGGCATCAGCTTGGGTCTTGGCTCACTTTCAATTAAGCACCTCGCAACTCCTCCTTCGATGTCTTATTCTCTATTGTAATCTACTAATGGGCGTTTGACATTTTTAGTACAACCAACATACCCAATAGCTAACCTTTGCGGATGCCAGATCTCTATGTTATAGGTTTGGTTGCTAGGTCAATCATGGCCATTTGGCCTCAATACGTAATTAATATTTGGAGTCACACATTAGGGACAAGCACTATCCCTTAAGTCCATAGTGCACACCTTCTCTTTTCCTTAATCCTCCTTATTAACTTAAGCATTAGAAGGGCTCATGTGACTATACCCACAACAGAGGCTGTTTTGCAAGAATCTAAGAATAGGAGGAGAGTGCCAGGCCTATTCCATTTGAGCTTGACTTAAGCTCATCTATTCCCAGTTGATTCAACCATAATCAACACCAATTGGCTATTATTTTTATTTTCATTCTATTTAAATAAGCACGAGAAAATCCCAAAACAACAACAAACCAATTGAAAAGATGATGTTTAGAAATCAAATTTAGAATGGATATATTTTTCTAAAATGTAAGGACATAAAAATCTTTAACAATGCATATTCTATTAAGGGAATAAAAAAATAACACCCTACTTGAAGTAATCTCATAAAAAGGATAGAATAAGATAAACAAAATGAAGAACTATGATTAAATCATAAAGATTGAAACATTTACTTAAATTCTCTTTGCTTTCTTTGTTAGTCGCACACCAATATTTAACCAAAAGTGGTAATTAATTAAAGGGATGAATGGAGAGAATGGAAAGAAGAGTGAAGACAACCAAAGGGATGAATGGAGAGAAGGGTTTTGTGCGTGTGCGTGTGCGCGCGCACGTATGTGGGGAGGATGGTGGGGTTGGGTATGGGAATGGGGAGGTTTTAGATGCATGGAAGGAGCAAACCGGTACTTAGACGACTACCCTCTAGGCTTTAAGAAACTTGGCTATATCTTTTTATGAGTAAAAGTTTTTAGTAAGATAAGTTTTCTATGAGTAATTTTTCTTAATCAAGAGTTGTGATTATGCCTTTTTGTAATTGAAATTTTCTGTTAATAAGATAGAAAAGCTTTAATTTTGACCAATATAGAAATAGAGGGTACAATATAATGAATAAAGAAATATAAAAGACATGTCCAAAATGAAACCTGTGAGATGGATTATAAAAAGTCTATTTCCATGGATTGCTTCTAGAATTCGTGGGGATAAAGATATTTTGTATTATTATTTTTTTTGGTTTGGCCAAAAGATATTTAGTATTATTTAAAGCGTAGCTTTATGAACCACGGAACAATTCCTATTTTCTAATGAGCTTCTGTATAAAGTTATGTTAAAATCTTATATTAATCAGTAAAATTGTTAAGTAGTAAGTAGCTTAACTATTATTGCACCAGTGGTCTAGGGGTAGAATAGTATTCTACCACGGTATAGACGCGGGTTCGATTCCCGGCTGAAGCACGCATGAGCTGTGATGACATGCTAAGTGATGGTAGGGTCCATAACATACATCTGATCGTCAAATGAGTTCAAGCACTTCTGAGCTCTTCCTCTTTTCTTTTTCCATGCTATGATGAACGCAGTATTTTCCTTTCTAAACCATGGGCCCTCAACTCAGGCAGTGGTTAACATGCTTACGAAGAAAACTTTTCGCCTTTCCGAAAGTGATTGCACATTTCATGTAGTAGTTTCACTCTAGCGTTCCCCTATTCCTTTTTAAAGGACGGGCGCTCGACACAAGCGACAGTTAATAACAAGCTTATGAAGAAAACTTTTCGCCTTCCCAAAAGTGATTAGACATTTCGTGTGATAGTTGAAACACATTGCGATGTACAAGTTTCATTCTAGCGCCTGGCACTTGTTATCGCTTTCCTTGTCTATCATGCAGCTGAAAAAATACAAATAAATGGGAAAAAAAAAAAAGAATTGAAAAAGAAAAGAAAAACCAACATAGAGGCCCGCAATTTGTCAAAAGGGAGAATTTCATGGTTATCGTAGCCCCTACTGGGCCTCGTATTACACCGTATTATGTACGAACAATATACATGTAAATCTTCTGATGCTATCTCTGCTTTACAATTACAGATACACATACTGTTCGAGAATATATATGTATATAGATACATTAGCTTGAAAAAGAAACAATAAAGCTGCAGTAGAGATTTGAAAACCAACACAAGATACATTGGGAAGCTAACTTCTCTAGACTGATTCGTCACCACTCTTGTTCCGAGACTTGCGAATATTGAACTTGCAGAGGGGGCAGATACCATTGATTTTCAACCACTTCTCGATGCAATCGCTGTGGAAATGGTGACGACAGGGAAGTTTGCGTAGCTGAGCTCCATCTTCATACGCAGAAAGGCAGATGCAGCATTCCTACAAGAAATAATGCCTCAAAAGTGTTAAATTTTTTTGGGTCCGGCTCTTGTTGGTACATGTCATTATGCCCATAGAGGACAATAATTTTCAGAACAGAACAATGCTCCACTTACAGCATCCTCCTGGGAAAGAGCATGCTCCACAGGTGGATCAGTGTCATATTCCATCATCACACCTCCACAAGATATTTGGATATCATCAGTCACTTTTTCACCGTTTCCATTGTACTTTCGGAACTTGTACCTTGGCAAACTGTCTATATCTTCTTGAGATGCACCCTCCTGCTCTTGCAAAGATACTTTCAGTCAAGGATCAGAAACAGATGGAAGTTCAAAATATTTGACAAAAAGCAAACCATGTAATTGATTCTGTTGCTGATCATAACGTGTCAAGGACATACTAGCAAAATGGAACTGTTGCCACAACATATAAAGATTATTCTTTGGCAATTTTCAAATATGCCTGGGTGCCAAAATATCCACAGGTTTGTCCTTCAAGATAATAATAATTTCAAAAGCGTTATTCACTAAATTTCAAATGTCTAGACCATCTCCTTATCAATAATTCTGAACTAGAGTGTTGCGCACCAGCGCAGTGCCCAAATGTATGAAATTAGCAGTGTTATCCATTGGGAGTGCAAGAAGAGAATGTTGGAAAAGGTTTTGGCATCAAAGGAATCAATAACTGCCAGAGAAAATGGCAATTGATTTTCAAAGTCCAAATTCTTGCACAGAAGGTAGCAAAGAAGCCAGATAATCAAAAGAGACGGGTCATGGAGTTGCCAAAGGAGTTTATAATTAGGGCATAGTGGGTAAAGTGTGACTAAATCCAAAAGTAGGCATACCATTAGTTTTAGTGTGTTGCACCAAAAGTCGAGCTTCATTTTATTAGTATAGATAACACCTAGAGCCATTTTCCAAAAGAGAAAGAACTTGAAATAATATTTTCCCTTTTAAGTGCAGAGGAGGCGAAAACATAATATGCTAGCAACCAGCAGGCTTCTCATGGTATTATGGATGGTTACAACAGATGGAATGTTTACAAGAACTCCAATCTTCCCTTTATCATATCGTGCAATATCCAGTACATGCTTCTCCAAATATAATCCAGAAATTCACTTATAAGCTCGTGCAATGGCAATCATTGTCCTGCTCTATCTTGCTCAAACATCCAATTTCTAAATAGAGGTGACCTCTTAGTAGAAGGATTTGGCAGTAAGAATTCTTCTAAATGGTACCCGTTTGGAAAACTTTTAATCAATGCTCCCAGAACAACATATCCATGTAAAATTAATACATGCAAGCACAGCCATACTTGATTCACAACAATAACTTCTGCAATGCTATCAGTGGGTTTCACAAGACAGTAAAACAGAAATCATTGACTGATAAAATTTCGTGGACAGCAACCACACCTAATTAGATGCTTGACCAACATAATAGAATTGCATATGATGCTCTAGCTCCAAGTATATGTTAAACAGGTAAGCACGATATAATTCAAAATACTTAATTGCAACCATTACTTCAATCCTAAACTGCATGCCTACCCTTTGTACACATCCTGGAAAACTTATCCAAAAAATAATAAAGTAAAATAGATATTAGACTGAATAAAGAACAAAAGAATAATCGTTTTTGAGGTATCAAAAAGAAGAAATGAACAACTTAAGTTGCACAGAACATCATAAATAGCATATAACATCTACAATTTTCCATACCTGTTCTGACATGGCATACAATATTGCAATAATACAAGGAAGACAGCAGCAAACTGCAAGACCAATGAGGCAGGCAACAGCAACACAGACCACAACGAACACCACATCAAATGCGAGAAATGTAATGCAAAGCCTGCAAATAATGCAACCATCCAAAGATATGCATGAAACACCAAGAACACAAGACCTGCCCTTGAATGAAACTCCATTACTCGTTACTATAAAAAGATTACCAGTAAAGCTGAGGTGCAGTGCGTGGCAGTTCTGGGCCACCGGCAGTAACCCAGTAAAACCCAATGATCCACCAGACAAAAGAAAACATTGTATTCACAGACTCCAGGTGCTTCACGGCACTGCCACAACAGTATGAAACAGAGACAACCATCAGATGCAGAAATGAAGATTGCAAACATGTTAAATGTAATATACATCCATAATGTACTCCAAGCAAGATGGCAACAAATTGTACTACATCATTCCCCTATATTACCAAGTTAATATTAGTACTAACTTTTTTTTCTCGGTAATTAGTTAATATTAATGCTAATAAAATAAAGCCATTAGCATATGTTAGCAAGGCTTTCTAACTGAATCGCAAATGTGGAAAGGAATCTGGATATTCTATACCTGATTGAACACAAACTGTAAACATACAAAGATACACAACGCTGGTGTGCTAGTTTCACAGAAAACATTTCGTAGTTACGTTTTTCTGTATTTATTTTAACCTATAATTTTTAGTTTTCAAACCGTAATCTTAAGAGGTTACTGTAATTAGTAGCATTTAAAGGCAGGTGGTAGTGGAAAAATCGGCCAGTAATGGTAATTATGGTTAATAATCATGAATACGCCAAGAAAAACAATTTTGTTGTTTTAAAAAATGGAAGTCTTTTTCCCATTTTGCATTGACATCATGAATTTGATAATGTCATGGTCCACCACCAAAGTTGGCTATTGATTGCTAGCCTCACCTCCTTCTACCACCTATGATAAGAGGCACTATTTTTTTTGGTGAGTAGAATTTCATTGATAAAGGAAGAATATATAACCATCAATGGAGACTATGCAAAATGTCGAAAAAAGAGTGGAAAACTTTTTCCTCGAAACAAACACACCTTGCTACATGTCAGAGCTGTTCCTACATCAAATTGTAATGGAATTTCTATTAATACTATCTGAAATTGAAACCAAAACTTAATACCAACGTCCAAACATCTTAAAACTATTAACCAAATTCATACTGCCATTCAAATTGAATAAGCCTCTTCTTCATCAACAAAAATCAATAATTCACAGCATAAAAACCATCTACACTAAAAACAGAACAATTCCATTTCACACTTGCCAATTCCTGCAACACTCCTACCTAGTCCCATCGTCGTCCCGAATCGGTTCACTAGCCGAATCCACTGACTCCACTTCATCGCTCCCTGAACCTGAATTATAATCCACACCACTCCCGAACCCACCATTCCCCTCCAAACCCTCCTCCACCGCACCTGCCTCTCTTCGGCGGTTCCTATACTCAAAGAACACGCACATAATATGAAACAAACACTGACACGCGTACCCGAAAACCCATACCCTAAGCGGAACCTCACTCCTCTCATTCACACTCACCGCCAGAACCCCAAAAGCAACCCCAATTAGGGCCAAATTCCAAAGCACATCCAGAACGACAATCGGCTTCGAATAGGCCCAATCATTTTGGCGGCTCTCGAGCTGCTCCGCCGCGCTTTCTCTCACCTGCCGAGACGGCTCGCGGAGCATCATTCTACGAGCGCTGGCACGGCGGAGGAGACGCGCGGCAGCGCCGCTGATGGGTGGGATGGGATGGCTGCTACGAAGGAAGCGGCGGCTGCGGAGGAGGTGGTCGGCCATGGGGTGGTTGAGGAGTGGTGCCGCCGCATCAACGGCGTCGGCTAGGGTTTCTGATGATGCCCTCATTTTGGGTGGGAGATTCGATATCGTCAATTAGCTTCCTTTTTGTGTTTTTTCAGCTGGGTGTTGGCTGAATTCTGGAAAAAGTAAAAGTGAAGCTCGGGGATAGAAAATTAGGGCAAGATCATGATCTTGTGTTATTAGGTATTCTGTGTTTGGATAATTTGAAAAGTATTTGAAATGGAGGAAAAGAGGAAAAAAGGGGAAACAATTGGGCTTTGAGTTTGCGAATTTGAATTCGAACGATGATTGGTGGTGTTGGTGTTGTTGGGTAGTGAATGATTGATTTGATTTTTAATACATGAAGAGAGAGAAAGAGAAGGAGATGGAGGAAGGGGGTTGGTGTTTTTACGAGGATGTAATGTAATGTGGTCGCTGATAACCCAAAGTAACGGGAAACAGCGGGTGCCCGCTTGCCTTGTGCACTGTTGGCACGTGTGTTATGGATAGATTTTGAGACTAGATTTTCGTCTCTATGGTGTTCCAATAGCATTGGTGAAATTTGAATCTTCTTTTTAACTTCGAGTTGTAATGTAGTAAACAAAAGAAGTCATGCAACTTAGACGTAAACCAATAAAATTGTTTGAATTCAATTTGAATATAGTTGAGTGGAGTTTGAATTAAAACTAATTAAATGGTTTGCATATATTAGGATTATGATATCTTTTCAAGTTTAATTAAGCTTGATTAGAGGTTAAGATTATCAAGTTTGAAAGGGCTTGTATAATTAGTATTATTTGTTAGAAGAATTTTTTTTGAATAAAATAAGATTAATTAAGTTGAGTTTAAGCGCATTAAATGCTAGTTTTACTCAAGCTTAAGCTTTAAATTATTGGTGATAGTGTTTATCACATGAATGGTTCTCTCATGCTCTCTTAGTAGTCAAATAGCCATAGGTGACGATAGATCTAAAAAAAAAAAAAAAAAAAAGCTCTTATGACGTTATTAGTAAGAACCTTTTGATACTTAAGTGAGTGGGGTCAGTATTTTAAAATGAAAAAAAGATAGAGATTTAGGTGGATGTATAGAGTGCTTCAGATAAGATTATTGTGCCTTAAGCTTCATGCTTGATTTATATGGAATCGAGCTTAGTTGTTAAAGTCACTTACCAGCCAAGGATTTATTCATACATGATTTGGCCTGGGGCATGCTTGGTATGAGAAAAGATAGTTCTTTTCTACCGACTGGTGGATCTTAGGAAGAGAGTGTCACATTAGCATAGGTATCAATCTTAGCTCTAGCGGCTAGATCCCTAAGCCATATAGTAAATTATCATATAACATTTAATGAAGAGAGAAGAGAGAAACAAGTCGAACATTCTTCTCTGATTAGCTCTCTAACTCGAGCACTAAGGACTTAGTATGTTGGGGGTTAAAAGGTTGGAATGAGGTCATTAGGTTGTGAATTTAGTCTTCTCTAGGTCTTTGGGTCCTTGAGCCTTGAGATTGAGGAGTTGGGCATCTCGTGGGAGTTACCAAGGGCTCTTAGTCCATTCTTCTTGGTCTAAGTAGGTTAGTCTATCAAAAGGAGAGCTAAAGCATTGGCCCGAAAGGTGTTTAGGAGGTACCGTACTAATCTAATTACTTGGGCTTAGGTCTCCAAAGTGTTTCGCTAAAAAGGCCTATCAATACATAATATATCTAAACTTAAGTTCGATATTGTATTATCTCAACTCAACTTGCTTATATCCCAAGTATCAATCAATTATTATCATGAATAAAAGATAAAAGTGATTAAATCTTCTTATGATAGCAACATATAATTGATTGGAAAGTTAAAGAATAATGTCTAAGTTGACTATTCAAACTTTACTAATCCTTCAATTATAAGCCCGAATTTTTTGACTTATTCGCTTGATTGAAACTTTATTTGCAAACATTACAACCTAATAAAATTATGTTTATCGATGTTATGCTAATCAATTATTTAAACCAATAACAAGTGACTATGTCAATTAATTGGGAAAAGAAAAAAGAAACAAGTAACATATGCATGTAGAGTATTTTAGTGCATGAAATTAACATATTAATATTCCAAATTATACTTTACTGAAACAACTATGATAATAATAATAAACTTCATTTTCTACTCCAAATCTAGCTACGACTGCTCCCACTCTTATCCGGCTGCAAAAGATGGTCAACATCCTGCATCTCCTTCCTCGGGCCATCACCAGCCGGAGTTACTGAGGCACGATTTTTTAAACCTCAAGGAACTCCATAGAGTGCTTCAGCATTGGTGTTGGTTTATCTACGTAGTTACGGTGCTTGTCGGAGCACCTTAGATCATTTCTTCCTTTGTTTTTTTTTTTTTTCTTATTTTTCTTTAGCTGACTAAAAATTACAAGATCCCAATCATTGGTAAATGAAATCCAATAGCTAATTCTTTTATATTTTAAAAAACTTATTATTGCGGGTCTTTTTTTTTTTTTTGCCAAAATTATTGCGGGTCTTACAAATAGTATAAAAAACTTTTAGTTGTTGCTTCTAAAAACCTTTAAAAATAAAGCGCAAAGTGAGTTCTTAGAATATTTAAAAGATTTGAAATGTATTCCCTAGGATTGAAGATGATGTGAAAGAAAACATCCTTTTTTATTTACAATGTTCATGTATTGTCTTTATTACTTCATAAATACTTCGTTACAAGTTTCAATCTATTGTTCTACTTCAGAGCAATGGATCCAACAACTTTCTCCCAGTATAATTGAGTAATTAGCTAAGATAACACCAATAACCAAAATTTTATAAGATAATAGCAGTCGATACAAGTGAGCGGATACACAATTGGTAGGGTATTAGACTATTTATGCTCTACTTGTATTCTACTCAATAGGTACAAATACTAAAATTTTACTATCCAAACCTTATTCCTAGACATTCTGAAAATACTATATATTTTGTAAATTGTATAAGGTATAAGCTATTATATAGAACTTGTGGATTTTATTTTTTATTTTTCTTATAAATTTTAATATGACTATTATTTTAGAACATAAAATAAATCTGATAATCCCACCATCCCCTCGTCCCTTAAAAGTAATTGCTTAATTTAGTTAATTTTTTTCAGATAACAATAATGAATAAAGCTCATTGAGTTTTATTTCCGCCAATTTTTTTTTCCATTAAATGGTTCTTTGGCCATTATTATTATTGATGGATTTTTACAAAAGCATTATACAAAACATTTATTGCATAAATAAAATATTTATTTTGTAATAACGACATTGTAATGATATTTGAGGGAATAAGTGCACTATTTTAAAAATAAAAGCTATAAACATCTTACTTAGGCAAGATTTATAAAGCTTATTAAAATTGAATAAAAGATTAATAGGATAATATAATTCAATAATTATGGATGTGATAGAAATATAGAATCAAAAAATTAACCATGGGAAAACGAACAAAATATAAATTCAAACTAAAATATTTTTTTCTCAAGATATATGCATTAGTAAAATAATCTCTCTACACCCTACGAAAATTATATTTTGTTCTAGTAATAATACTAAATTATTTGTCAAAAATTAAAAAAAAAAAATATTGTTCTACTATAGAAAACAACTAATGGACATACCTTATGCCTTGTAGGTGGCATTAGAAGTAAAAACAATAACTCAAATTCCTTTTTTTAAACTTTACTAGATGATAGATTTGATAAAGAATAAAGTAATAAAAAGAAAATAACAATTAAATAAGGACTAAAGACAAAAGATGAAAGGATTAGTTTAGTATTTCTGATAGGTTGAGCTTTACTTTATTTTAATGAAATTATATTATTTTTTAAATTTTATTTAATTACTAGTGCATGTTAGGGATCATAAAACTTGTTCTCCATATATTTTAAAGTATAGGTTTTAGAGTGGGTACTATATACCTTAACCTTTTACTCGTATCCTATCCTATAAGAATTGATTTCGAGAAATTATTAACCGGAACCTAACATGTGATAATTATTACTCATCAAGAACCAACTTGATTGAGTATGATCCAAATGTGTACCGTATATGATAAGACTACTCGTTCATCCTTAAAGGTTAACATGTAAAGTTCAATTAAGGAAAAATTAGAGGGAAATAAATTAATATTTACAATATATTCAAATAAAGGATCTAACTTTCAAGTTTCAATTAAATGAAATATAAGATCAATATCTCGCAAATTGGTTCAAATAAAAGATCCTGTCAATGTGCTATTATAACATTGTTAAGTGGATTTGATATAGTCATTATCTGTCATATGGCATTGATGTAGCATCGACCTCTAATGCTTACTTAGCTATTTAATTGGGAAAAGAATAAATATCATAAAAAATAAAATTATAAAAATATTAAAAAAATTTCTTGAATAATTAGAAAATATGACATGTGAATAAAAAAAGGGAAAAGGGAAAAAGGAAAAAATTTGCAAAAAGTGAAAATTAAATAATGTAATTATATTCATAAAAACTAATGCAATCAATTAAAAAAATAAAAGAAAAATTTTAAAAAGGAAAAAGAAAAAAATGCTTGAAATTAAAAAAAAAAGTTTGTCTAGCTCCTAGCCTTAGGATGTTGGGATCTTTTCTTCTTTTTTTTTTTTATTTTCTTGCATTTTTTCTCTCTCTATATATAGCTATATTGTTTAATTTTTACTTTCTATATTTCTTTTCCTTTTTTTCCAAAATCATATTTCATACTTTCTTATTATTTTTTAGAATATTTTTATGATTTTGTATGTTCATTTTGTTATTTTTTAAAAAAAAATTAAATAGTTATGTAAGAGCAACATTAATGCCAACCAGACAGGTCACGTCAATAGTGTTATAATGATGTATTAATGGAATCCCTTTATATTTGCAAAACGTTAATATTTTATTTTAATTAGTTGCTAGTTATTATGAACAATGATCTCTTCTAGTGCAGTTTTCCCTAATTGACTAAGCTAATAGCTATAACCAGAATTTTGTGAGATAATAACATTAGCAAGTAAAGTTTTATTTTGGTGTATAATTTAATAAGTTTAAAGTTTGAATGTAGATTTTAAAAATCTGATAAATTCAAGTGACAAATATGACATTGTCTTAATAAGGCTTGTTATGGTTTACAAGAGGAAAACTTGCTTCAAGATTATACACAAACAAATTACACAGTAAACTTGAATTACGATAAGTAATGGAAGGCGTTTCTTGTTTTCTACAATTTTACTACAATGATCTCGATAAAAGGAATTATATTGAGAGTGTCAAAATTCTCTAGAAAATTATTGATGCACGTTCCCTATCCATTTATGCTGGTAACTAATGACATCAAACAAGAAAACTAACTTAACATATAAAATTGCATGAATCAAATCTTGTCTTTTATCTAATTAGTTTCCGTCCTAGCTTGAGAAACTAAACGTCACTAAGTTATGCACCTAAAAGAAAACCTTTTGGGTATACTAATCATTGTGATTGTTGTTCATTGTCCATCTATTGGACTAAACACCCCAACATAACCTTAACATTTTATAGATTAAAAAAAAAAATTAAAACAAATTTAGATGTGGCTACCAAATCTGATTGTGATTTGTGCATTGACGAGTTGCAACAAGCATTGCCGAGTACTTAGTAGTAACATATCTAATGCTAAAACCATAAGTTTATGCACTTACTATATATATGCATGATTTTGTAATGCGCTACCCGAAGGTCACTAATAACCAAATCAATATTCACTACAGTCTGCCATGTATCTTCGTACTAGTTAATTTTCTGATAACATACACGAAGCATCGTTACAAGAAGTTATCCCATTTGGGAATAACGATTTTTGCTGTATTGAATAAAACTTAAAAGAGTAGTTTCTATTACATTATTTGAATACAAGTACAACAATTTAACAGAACGTGTGTGGGCTCATAGCCACCTAGACAGCCTCCTCCTGCTGTAGTAATGGCTGGAGATAAAATATTTATATTCGAAATATCTCCTTCTATATGGAAGAAGTTATCTAAAAGTTAGGAGCCATGCTTCTTTAAAAGATTTTATTCCTTCGTCCTAGTATGCTTTTATTTACTCACCATAGAAAAGGTCAATTGACATCGTACCATGGATTGACTTCCAAAAAGGTAAAACTATGGGGGGAATGAGCAAAACTACAACTTGGTGAATAACTTTCCTGAAGTTATACAACTGCACAATAGTTAAACAAATTATTAATCATTAATGTGCTATATGCATAATTAATCATATGAGATACAACATTATACACGGTAATCCAAAAAATACATAGGATTTTAGAAATAAGCCCTCTTGAGAAACAACAACCAACATATCAACCTAAGAATTTGATAAATCAAAAGGTTAGTCTAAAATAAGTTTCAAACCGAAAAATATGATGGAGTTGGAATTTCACAAACCATGGTATTTCACATTCTCCAATTATCCCCAAAGCGATAAATCCACAGTATAGCCTTAATTAAAGGATAATGTTTTCTACTACCATTTAGTTTCTAAAGGTCAAGGCACTGCTTATAAAAATATAGCCTTTCTGGTCATTACATAGTGCTAACTACCTTCTTTTATTATCAGTCATGTAGTTTATTAATTCCGATTATAAGTCATCATATAATTATATATAGACACTCCATAAAAATTTGAAACGAGCCTAACAAACAAGGGGATTTTTTATAATTTAAATGTATTTTCACTCAAAGATGGAAAGCAAAGCATCAAGTACAAGCATATTATCCAATACCCCAAACATATACTTCATTTCATAATTAAATCTTTATTAGTCCTACTAACTATAACTATAAACACAAACAATATAACTTTCTTAGAGAGTTACTCACCCAAACATGCTTATTGACTAATCAAAGTAGTCTTTAGGGAGATCAAAGGAAGGTATACAATCATGTAGGATTAGGTAAAAAAACCACGAACTACAGATTAAATTGTGAACCGAACTGAATCAAACCAAAAAATCAATTTTATGTAAACCGTTTGGTTCAATTGTATATAAATGGTTCACAATTCAGTTTGGAAAAGTGAACTGAATTAAACCGAACCATTTTAAATCGAATCAAAACATTTAGTTAAATAGAAAAAACTATACAATTATTTTGTATTTTTATATATATATTTTTTCCATCAATCTTCATAAATTTTATCAAATTTTTCATATTTTGTCATTTTTTTATCATAACTTTGTATCAACTATTAAAATTAAGTTGAGTAAATTCAATTTAAAATTTCATATTTATTAGAAATAAAATTATTTAATGAAAATTTGATATAAGCGGTTTGAACCGTAAACTAAACCAGTTTTAATAAAATTCAAAAAATTTATGAATCAAATTGTATAGTTAAGCTCGATTTAAAAAAAGAGAAATGAATTGTTATATTAGATTTGATTTGGTAAAAAAAGGCGAACTATACCGAACCGAATCGCACCTACCCTTATAATTACGTAAGCAAATAATTCATGGGAATAAACTTAAATAAGAAAAGAGGACCTGAATGGAAAGAAAAATTCGCTGCAACTTTTTTAAAGTGATTTGCTAACTTGTTTTGGCTATATCTCATTCATTTTAAGTCAATTTTGCGCATATAAATGGTAGTCTTGAAGCTAAGAGAGTCTATTTTCGTTCTTTTAACTCATAATCAGATTTTAAACTAAACTCCCTCAATAAATCTTTCTTAATAATGGAATTCCTTAAGAATTTGGTATAATGTCAATAGGAACTTTTAGATTTATATAAGCTAAAATTAATAAGGACATACGATAAATTGCCCAGGGATTCCATCATAAATATATTGTTGGTTTGTTTTTGTGTGATATACAAGAGAAAGGCTGCTTATTTTCAAACAGAGTGCAGTGCTAATTTCAGGTTTTTATTTTGCAGTTGATACACACAAAAGACAAGAGGGGAATAGGATTTAACTTGGCTGGATGCAATACCTTCCTTAAATTTTCCAATAAGTCTGTTAATGTTACTGCCAAATCTGTCTGGAGACATCATCGTTGTGTTGGAGAATCTCATCCCTTTAGTCTGCTGTTTAGCTTAGCAAGGCTAGTCTCCTTCACCTCATCCTTATGTGATTAGCTTTTATGATGCCTCACCTTTTCTCTAAATAATGTAGTAAGGATTCCTCTTACCTTCTTGTTGAGGTTAGGCTTCAAGAAACAAGCCATCTATTGCTATTTAGTTTTTATTGTTAGTTGTTTTTACTCTATTAAATTATGGTGGTGTTATAATTGCTAAAAATCTCTAAATGACTATTACATTTCCTTAAATAGTGGCTAAGAACTTTATGTTATAATATTTTCATTAACCTTCATTATTTTTATTTAAAGGATTCTTTAACTTATCCTATTAGAAATTTTGAAATCCTTACATGTATGGTTATCCTAAAAATCAAGATTCATATATATATATATATATATTATTTTTATCTTAAAATGGCCCAAAAAGAAAAATTTGAACTTTCGAAATCTATTGATACTTTTAGAATCTCACACACCCCCTTCTGTAAACATGTAACATCCTTATTGTAAAACTCTTTTTAAGTATATCAAATGGGTTTATTTTTTCTAAGAAGTCTCTTAAGATTTACACCTTAGTGACACTTTGCAATCTCCATCCTCTTTAGAATTCTCCCCTACATCAGGTTAAAATAGGTCCTCCAACTTCCACCTATTTGGTCCTTAAATTATCCACTTATGAGTAGGGAGTTGAAATAATACCATCTATAGTACTCTAACCTAAACCTAATTAAAGGTTAAGCTAATAGATAACTAATGGATATTTTTAACCACTAAACCCAAAAGTTGTTAAGTAGCATTAACTTAATATTCACTACATTAATCTTACAGATAATGTGAAACTTTATCACACGGTTTGTATATATATTGAGAGAGAGAGAGAGAGAGATTATCAACTTTTCTATATTTGTTATCCATCCCTGCCGCATTTTCATTGATCACGTATTCCCATATATAATGTTTAACTGAATAGGTCTCTCAGTATATTGTCTCTTCAAAAACATCTTTTTGATTTTTTTTTTTTTTTAATGTAGGTTTGCCATCTATGATCTGTATTTATTAAGCCTTAAACTTGGAGGGTATAGTAGCTCTTTATGCGTCCTTATATGCTGAAGGACAATGTAAGGCTTTCCTTCAACGTTTTGCCGAGTTTCGTACTTGAAAAGCAAAATCTCAACATGAATTAGCCACGGAGCCAGTTAGGAAATACCGTGCAAATACAAACATATATTACACCACATGCATGTCTACACAGATATACTAATGCATCAATCAAGAAAAATATAAGGTACCCTTTATTATCTTGTTTAGTTGGGGGTAACAAACACCAGACCCAATGTCCTAGTCACAAGGCTGAAATATGTGGATCCAATAATCCCTAAAACCATAACCACAATATCTAATTTTATCTTGGAGAGCCAACATAAAATTATATTCAAATCTATCAACAAAATCATCTTATATTGAGTTTACCGAATGAATTAACAATCAATAATCCAACTCATTGTGTCCGTCTATAATAATATCCCATACCGTTACCGTTTCTTATTGATAGCTTCACTCCGAATATTCCAAGCTCATATAAATCTAGGTTTCACCATATTAACAACTTGAGTGTCTATAACGAAGGTTAGTAATTTTATCAGGGATGCCTAACCCTTAATAAGCAACAAAAACCTGATTCTTGACTTGTCTATTTGCGATGGTTCGTTAACTCAGCATAAGCACAAATGACATTCCCTTGTTAAGGTTAAATAGTTATTGAATTCATTATTTTAACTTAACATGCACAAATACACTCACAGTAGCATCTCACTTAACTAAAATTGACTCACGGGCCTTACATGATTCAACTAAATAATCATAGCCTAATAACATAAATAAAGATTAACTTAAAACCTAAACGTGCTTAGAAACCACAATCCTAACTCTAGAAATAGTTTAAAATACAAAAAAAAAAAAAAAAGGAACACAATCTACAAGGCAAGGTGGTCAACGAATAGCCAGGATCTTTCCTAGTCTAATGTGGTCAACCACTAAGGGAATGCAATTAGCCACGTGGCTAGGCTAGTGATCGACTTATGATATATATGGTCATTCGCCTTAGAGGTTGCTTCCCAGATTTAATCCCTTCACATTGGGGACTCCACCTTTATCACCTTTAGTCGACTCTCTAATCACATAACTTGAGATGAAAATTTTAATGTTATCAGACTTGGACCGAAAGATTAATTTAAGAGTAAGAAGGGATTAAAAGTTAAGAATATTAACAAGAGTTAAATTAGAATTAATAAAAATATTATAATATAATTTATATTTATTTATAAAAAATAAAAATTATTTGCATGATTAAGAATCGAAAGTTTAGAGGTTTTTATATTTTTTTTTTCTTTTTTATCTACATTTATTTTTTTAGCAACTTGGTATATTTTTAAAAAAATGTAAAAAAATAATATATTTTAACTTAAAAAAACTTGATAAATTTTTATAAAAACCAAATCGGCTTGGTCGGATTAATTAGACCAAACTATAGTCATTATCAATTAGGATCAATAGTGTCGCTTGAATTGATTTCATATAGAGGTTATGTCGAATAGGGTCGAACCGAATGAGTCGAATTGGATTTGACAACACTAGAAAAATCACACTTCTTACTTCTTTATCTCCAAAACAAATCAAAATTCTAATTTTAGCAATAATTCAATCCTTTTCCCAACTTCGATCACCAGCCGCATAAAACTTCACAAGTTCATAGACTGGTTGACAAATCTAATGAATTACAACAACGAATTAAAATTATCATTTGATTATCTATTATAATCCTAATAAGAGGATTAAGAACCTAATTCCCATTAAGCTCCATATAGGGTTTATAATACTAACCTTTCAACGAGAATAAAATGGAAACAAGACTTCACTAATGAGACCACCACAGCACTAACTAAACACCTTGCAGCTCCTTGAAAACAATTCCTACATAACAAACAAATTAGGACCAAAGCCAAAAGAATTCTGTCTTTTCCTTCCTTAAATTTCCAAGGGAATTTTTGTACTCCAAGTATAAGGAAGGGTGAGAGTGATGACATAAAGGGAGGGGAAGAGAGAGAGAGAGAGATTTATTTTTCAATAGATTTTTGCGGAGAAAATTAACCATCTGTTTTTTGAATGGAAAGAAAAACGAGAGAAAAAAGTATCCCTCCTTTTAATTCCGTTTTACTCTTCACAGTTGTAAGTTTTTATGGATTATCTCTTAATAAAATATTGTTTAGTTAGTAATTTTAGATACGGGTTTAATTCTATTGATTGTTATTATCTAAACATTCTCCCGTTGACGACATATAATGTACATGAAGGAAAAAAGCAAATGAGAAAAATTTAGATATGGGAACAACCTATTCTCTTTATTGATAATATCAATACATGATATATAATTACTGAGAGTTTTTTTTATAATAATTATTGTATAAGTTTTCACGGTTATCAAAACCTAAAAAATAATTATTTTAAAAGTAATCTGAAAAAATGGGAAAAAATTTTAGATTCTAGGGTGATTCTTACCATAGTTAAACAAATTAATTCTGAACATATATGGGTAAACTTAAATAAAGCTCATTAACTAATTGATTACAAAAATGGTAAGAATTTATTATAGTACACATAAATGTCATGTCATGTCATTTTGTAAGGGCTTCTTTGAAGACCTCTTTCGAAACCCGAGACAAAGATCGGGGATTAAAATTCACTGATACATGTTCATTTTATTAAATATAATGAGGAAGAAATAGAATTAAAATTACTAATAAATATAATAAATGTGTAATACTTATTATTTTATCTAGTTGTATTTATAATTTAAGTATAGATATATAATAAAACTTTAAATTCTAAAGTATTCTTTATCCATTTTCTTTCTTAATCAACTTTAAAGTAATAAGAAACACTAGTGGCGATAATGATAGTAATGGTAATCAGTAATAGTAGTCAGTGGTTATAGTGGTGGTGGTTGGCAATAAGTAATAGTCGGTGGTGGCTAGCAATAATTAATAGTCGGTGATGGCAATGATAATAATGATAATGGTTGTTAAATTTTGATGAAATCAATTGGGGAAAAATGTGAAATTTTGTAAGTAATTGTTATCTCTTGGTTAAACTAAGGAGTCTCTATAATTTGAAATTAAGTAATAGGAATTCTTACGAAATTACGATTTAGAGATAAAAAATAATATAAACAACATAATAAGAAATAAAGAAGAGATGAAATTTCAACTTCCCCAAGGTGAACAAGGTATAATTAAAATATTCCTTGCTTTATGTTAACACATCTTGAAATCGTTGTGAATAAATAATCATCTTGTATTTTATCACTCTAATGCTATATCATTGTAGGTAAGATTAAATTGCATATGACATGTATTCCATTATATTAAGAAAACTAGTACAATTAATTACAAATGCTTTTAGATGTTAAAATTTTATTTGATCAACCATGATCTTATAACCTAATGCCACGGATGTTAATCTTCTAATGAGATAAATTATATTCTAGTCTCACTCTTCACTGTAATTATTGAAAAAGAGTAAGAAACAACTTATTTATCGGTATTTATTACTATACAATTTACATGACATACTACTATTTCATTTAGTATTATGATAAATTGAGACATTTTAGATTGTGTAAAGCTTACATCGGTCAAACAAAATTACTTCTCGACATAACTGAAGTCAAATAAAGGTCCATTAACACGTTAACTAAGAAAGAGTTGCGCATCACTATAAGTCAAAGAATTAATTATATTACATCTATTTATACAGCTTCTTATAGAGACATCTTCCAAAAATCCTTTTGACCTGTTTAATTTGAGGCAATAAAATATGAACAAAATAACTATTTTTCAATTTCTTTATATTATTTTGTTTGTATAAAAATCAACCTAAAAATCCTAATTCTTGATAACTTTTCTATTGCCTCTCTCTCTTTTGTAAAGTGGAACTATTATCCCACAAATACTTTTTATTACCATTGTTATTCTTAAAAAAAAAAAAACCATGAGCATAGTATTTCTTTGTTATATTCTCAATTAAATATTATAATTAATGAGAGAAGTAAACGTGGAAATAAATATTCCATCCTTTTAGTGTTTAACTCTCATTGGATTGTTTATGGACCCAACTCTAAAATATTATTTAGTTGGTAAAGCTGGATTGGGCTTACATAAATAATATTCTTGTGCTTAAGGGGCATCAGCACAATAGCTTCATTACTTAAGTGAGATTGGAGAGGATATGACACTAACTTGCCAAAGAAAAATCACTTGAGATCTTGTGAATCCCCTTTTTTTCTCTCTTATTTATATTCAAGGCCTCTTAAGGTTATATAAGAAGGACATAGAAGTTAATATTGGCAGGTCCCTACTGCGTATCACTTGGCTTTTAGCATCCTGCGGCATGGTTGGCAATGGGCTCTTTTAGGGTTAAATGAATAGGCAAGTTTCCTCTTTACGCACTGTCTATCCTTCCTTATCTCCTTTTGTAGTGGGTCGGATATGCTTACAGGCTATACTTGGGAGTACCGAGAGCCCATGAACTAAATAAGCTAAGAGCACATATAAAAAAAAAATTATACAAAGTAAATATTGTGATATAAATATATAAACCTGATCTTAGTAGTTAGTAATTATCTGCAAAATATAACTTTTCCATTCTTATTTATTCTACTCCAGAAAGTAATTAAGCAGTTACAAATTTATATAGAGAAAAAGATTAGAGGATCAAAGTTTACCTATTAAGATATTCCTTACTTAATGTTAATGCATTTCATAACTCTAAATGGTATATCATTAGTAAAGTCTAGCACTAAGTAAGACTTAATAAAAAATTAACTTGTATATTATTGTTGATTGGGAACTCTACTGAAGATGGAAAGTGGATTGCCTAGGCCTAATCCTTAACTATTTAGGCTTAATTTTTGGGCTCCTAATCTGCAAAAACATACAAGAGATGACTTCAGCATACGCAGTCCAATACTCAAGTTAAAATTGTGGAGAGCATTTGATGGAGTAACAATCAAATTAGTCATGTTCTCATACTTAGGTTCCTTATCATCAATTTATAGAAAACTGGGTGAAGATAATTTAGGCAGGCACTCCTTTTTGTTGCATCCTCTTAAGTTGGCACTTTCTTAGTTTGGAGTCTTTCCAAGTAGGAAAATGTATCTACTCCATGGATTCTTCTTTTAGAAAGTCCAAAGCTAACTTAGACGGGGAGTTGAGGTCTCTCAAGCTCAAAAGGGCCCCTATCTAAGTTGGGGACTACGGGAAGCATGAAGTCTCCTAAGGCTCATGTGTATCTCTTCTATTATGCCACCTTGGGATCATGTTAACAAGGTTGAGGGAAGGGTAAGTGCATGCCAAAAGTCGGATTTGGAGCATATCGGTTAAGCCTATCTTTGTTGTAGATTGGTTTCCTGTCATCTGAGGTGAGTTGAGCCTACAGTGCTGAAGACCTTACGATTGGTTACAAATGGGGGTGAAGTCAGATTAGGATTAAGGGTCTTAGATCTAAAATCATATGTCAACAATTATCATAAGATAAACATTGCAAACCGTGAATGATTACCAATATTGTCACTACTAATAAAGGCTTTTATGTCTTGTTAGATATAAGGCTGTAAGTGACCAAACTAGACCGAGCTTTTGAAGGCTTAAACTTCACTCTTTTAGGTAAACAAGCTCGAGCTTATATATCTTAACGAGCTTATAAGTGAGCTCAAGTTCGTATATCTAAACGAGCCTGTAAATAAACTTGAAATCATATATAATAAACCTTAACTCGAGCTTATTAATATAATTAAAAATAAAAATTATTACATTAACATAATTACGCTAGTTTATATTGTTAACGAGCTTATTCGTGAGTCGACTTATTGATAACATAAACGAGTATGCTCAAGAGCCGACTCATTAACAACATAAACAAGTATATTTTCGAGCTAGCTCGTAAATCTAAATTTAAAGTTTGAGTTAAGCTCATTTAATTAAAAAAGCATTATTTCGAACTTAAATTCTCTTTGTTTACAAATTGAGTTTGAATTGAACCGAGTTTAAAGTGAGTTGAGTTTGAGTAGCTTACAAGCAATCGAGCTCGTTCGTAACCTTAGTTAATCATGAGAAAAAAATGGAAAAAAAAAAGAAGAAAAAAGAACACAAATTTGGGTAAATTACTAGTTAAATGCGTTTCTCAAAGCGAGTACAGATCTTTGTCATACTCGTTGTCGTACAAGTCCAATAAAAACCTGAAAAATATATAGCGGCATTTGAAGCTGGAACACGGCAAATTGGGGCAGGACCAGAGTATGAGGACTACTAGTGTACTTCCTAAAAACGCTCCCCATGAAAGAGAGATTTTCTGTTGTCCTTTTCTTGTCGGAAAGTGAAACAGACCGAACCATGAAAATATGTCGCCGCATCCCTGTAACCGCGGTCTGAATTATTCCGTATTTTCTCGAATCTATAACCTCGAAATCTCAACCTACGCGATGGTTAAGTAATGGTTTGCAGTCTCGTCGATAGGATGTAGAATCCTCAATTTATTTAAAATATCTAAAATATTTTTTTTCCATTTTTCTAAAAGCCATTATAACTAAAATATAAAAAAAGTAAAAATGATTTTTCTTTTAGCTTTTTAATTAAAGTAATATATTAGTAGATTACTTATTGAAAATAGAATACATAACAAATCAAACCAATAAAGATTGCTTTTCTGTATGTTCACTCAATATAAAATGTTATTAAAAATAACTAGAATTATAATCTACTTTTTTTTTTCTCCCCTTTAAACTAGTTTAAAGGAAGACTTTTAACTTTTTTTTTTTAATTTCTCAAAAGTAGCATAAGTTTCCAACAACTTAAAAGTTTTGCCGATGGATGTGTGATATTCCGCTAAATGTGCAGCCCGATATAATATTATAACTTATCGAATCTGATTTTTCGGTTTTTATTTAAAATTAATTTCTTATTTCTTAATTAATACTAAATTATAACCCATTTAATATTAATCTTCGACTAAAAAATTTGAAAAATTCCGATTTTTTTATTGAAAATAATTTTTTAAGTCACTACTCGACCGAAGTTGAGAAAAGAAAAAGGAACCGTAACTAATTGGATGGATTGATTACGATTTGACCACCGGTCTTTGATTTCAATTTTAAATAAAAAACCAGAGGGTTTTAAGTTCGGGGGCTAATATATTAAACCCTTAATAGATACTACTATCTATTTACCGAAATTAAGATTATTTTTTTAATTATAATATTTTAAAAAATAAATAAATAAATAAAACCAAAAGAGAGAAAAAAGAGGAACTTAAGTTTCTAAATATTTTATCGTCGCCTCAAAAGTGCTTACGTACCCGCCAACTGAGATTAGACGATCGTATTTCTTTCCAAAAAATCTTTAATATGTTGATTGATTTTAATTTTGAAAATTGTCCAAGTTTGTGTTTTTAATTTATCTGATTTATTAAAAAGAATCTAAAGGACCCTAACTCGTAAGTGATAAAAAAACCCTCTAAGATATTATAATCTTCTTATAAAAGATTTGTTTTGTTAATTTTTATTTTTCAAAGAAAATTTTCTATATGAGAATTTCTGTGAAAAAAAGCTAATCTTAAGTTAATATACATATAGATCCATACTTATATTTCTACTATTAATAACTATTGATAAAATAAATTAGTAAAATCATATAGCATACTACCAAAAAAACTCTTAAAACTAATATATTCATACATTATATTAAATAACTAGGGGATTATTAATATAATAATAATAAAAAAAATAAAAAGAATAGAGCAACCGAATCAAATTTGGCTCTTATGCAGCAGTATGGAAATTATGTGCTCGTGATGGAGTTTGCCGGAGTTGCAAGCAAACAGTACAATGCAGTGGCTTTAAGAGTTGTGCGGAGGGGTGCGATTTGTCAACAATGAACGAGATTTCGCGTTGATCGGATGTTGCTGCTGGCCGGGTTTACTGTTCGGCAGTACGGTGAAGCTTGGACAATGGTCGTGTTGGGTGAGATCTATGTTGCAATTCGGCTAGATGACTTCAGCCAGAGGGGTCTTGGATAGGCGGCAAGATCAAATTATGTTCGATGGATTGTAGATTGGACGTGTAAATTATGCCTACTGAAACTTGAACCCATGACCTTCAATTAAATTGAAGGTAAATATTTCGATATTTATCCGTTAAGCCATTGGCCTGTGTCTTGATATTCGGTACAATTGAACTATACTTAACTATTCGATTTCCTAAAAATAAATTTTTTTACTATACTAAACTAAAACTATTTATTCTAAAAAATTACTTCCTAAAAATCTATAAAAATCTTTATAATAATTTTTCTTCTCTTATTTTTTTTGGTATTTTTATCATTACATTTTTATTATTTTTATCTTTTATTATTTTTAAATTAGGACCATTTTTGTAAAAATAAAAAATTAGGACTATAGAGGGGCAAAAATTAGGTGTCTATATAACCTTTATATTTTACCGGGACGGGGAAAGGAGAAAGAATATTAGATAATAGTGTTTATGTTGTCGTTGACATATGTGGTATTATCTGCTACAAGTAATAGCATTTTCGCATTATATACGAATTTTCTTCTTGATTAATGTTACATGTGGATATTTTAGGTAAGGACCTCTTTGGGCCGACAAAATCCATGAAGCCAAGCCTTACCTTTTTAGGCTCGCTTTTATAGACCTCAGGCTTGATCCTTAGTAGTCCAAACTCATGAAAAAATATAACGATCATAAACTATAAGGTAAGGATAAAATAGTCACGTTCTAAAAATTAAGGTTACATTAGACACAATAAATTTACTCTTCTATACTTGTGGGAGAATATCTCTCCCGCCAACTAATCTCTAACGGTCAGCTTTATTCCGCTATAAATACCAAACATTTACCTAATGGTAAGACTTTTTATAAACTCTGCATTGTAAGCCCACACACTTAGTATTCTATTGTACAAAAAACCTATTGCTGATTTAAGTATCGAAGTGACTACGTTGGATAACCCCTCGATGTCTCTTTATTGTACATTATTTTGCACGCTTAGTACGTGTAGACCTTAATTAATTTTCGGCAAGAATTAAGGAATGGCATTTGGCGTCGACTATCAGAACCGAGAATTCCTATACCTGAAATCCTAAACACACCAAACATATAACCTACATTAAGCCTTTTTATATCATGTTTCAGCGCGACGAATGAGGAAATCAAAAGTTGTTGAATAATCAACCAACCTGGGAGGCAACTAGCACCTCCCAAAAGCTATGTTGGAAGAACGCCTAGATTACGGAGAGCACCTGATTGAGCAATATGCTGAGCAAAATAGGGAGCTTCGAGCTCGCCTAGACAAAGTAGAGCATTGCAATGAATAAACTTACCACCCTAAAGCTTCAGATGCCTATACTGGGCAAGACAACATCCAGTAGCAGCAGCTACTACAAAATGGAAGGAATTAGTAGCCCGATCCGCTACTGTGACAATAGCCAACAAGGTTTACGGCTACTCCCGACCGAGCTTTAACTAGCAATGAGCAAGAAGCCAACTCGTAGGGAATTCAGGCTCATTTAATTACACAACGAGCTCACCCGATGGATGACGCTGACTCATATGAGCTTCGTGCGATGGTAAAGCAGCTCTCCGAGCAACAGGGGAGCAAACTTATTGGCGACATCAAACTAGTTGCTAACAACAAGACCCCCTTCATCAGGGGTGTCTAGGATGAAGTACTGCACCCCCCCCCCCCCCCTCTCACTCCTCCAACGGCAAACTTTTGTCCTTGGATTAGTATGATGGCATGGGTGACTCTGATGACTATCAACTCTAATGACCATCTTCTGTACTTTCACACCCTCAAAACCTTCACGGTCTTGGAGATGTCATATTATGCAAAGCTTTCCCAGGCACACTAAGGAAGACAACACGGACGTGGTTTAACAACCTCCCTAACAATTCGATCAGCTCCTTCAATGAGTTACCAGGAAATTTAGCCTCCATTTCAGGGTTTGTACGCCCTCATCCAAAAACACATTGTCCTTGTACCTAGTAAGGCAGGGTAAAGATGAGTCCTTGCGCAACTATGTGGCCGAGTTCAACAATGCCATAGTCGAGATCCCTTAGCTAGACGAGAGAGTTACTATCCATACCGTACAACTTAGCATCAGACCCTTGAGAGATTTCTTTCAATCACTTATAAAGAGCAAGCCAAAGACCTTGGCCAACTTTTGGAACAAAGCCTAGAAGTACATCAACTAGGAAGATAACATTAGCGCCAAGCACAATGTTGATTGAGAAAGGTCGAGTGGAAAGCAAGACAAGGAGAAATTGTCAAATAAAGATCGCTTCGGCGAAAGGATGTTGAGAAGGCTAGAATGGGAAAGCTCTAGGAAGAAGAAACACCAAGCAAAGTGTGACCCTCTCCCTCCTCCCATTTACAGTTAGTATACACCTCTGAATAGACCCATAGCTTAAGTCTATTTTGAAGTGAAGCACCGAAACTTGCTATAGAAGTCGTCGAAAATGCGAAGAAACCCCAATCGCCGAAACTTCAACAAATATTGTCAGTTCTATAAAGATTACGACCATATAACCGAAGAGTGCTTGCAGTTGAAAAATGCTTTCGAATATGCCATTCAACGTAGCTTCTTCAATGAATACATGGCACATCAGTGGAACGACGACCATTTCGACGATGACATTAACAAGGCACCTTCGAGGTAACAGACTGAGGATGCCCAATTGGAGCAGAATAACGACCACCATAATGATTGTGCCCCTAATGGCATCATAAATGTAATTATGGGGGGCCTGTACCTTAAGAGCCGACCGAACATTAGCAACTCGGTTAACGCCTAATCAGAGGTGCTGGCAGTTAGGGAAAAGAGATAGAAGTTAGATACTTCCATTTCCTTCTTCGATGCCAACCTTGAAGGGTTTGATACTCTTCACCAAGATGCCTTAGTGATTAGGGTAAGGATCTCAAAATTTGAGGTCTTGAAGATCATAGTAGACACTAGCAACTCTATCGATATACTCTTCCTCCACACATATGACAGGATGAGGAAGAAGCTGCTAGTAAAGATAAAGTCGTACTACTCTAATTTGATTAGCTTGAACGACAGCACAGTTTGAGCTAAGGGCATCGTCGCGCTAGATATAGATATCGGCGATAACGACCACATGGCATAATGACCTGTGGAGTTCGTTGTGATTGATTGTCCCTCCTCTTATAATGTGCCCTTGGGAAGACTAAGCCTAAATGCATTTAGGATGGTCACATCTTCCTTATATTTGAAGGCTAAATTCTCAACGCCCACGAGGTAGGGAGTATGTATGTATATGATCAAAAGCTCTTGCGAGAGCTATATGTTAAGGTGATGGAAGGTGATGGCATCTTTGCCCTAAAGATGGGCTCTTAGGAGAGACCGACTAAAAGGGGTGAACCCAGAGAAAAAACTGAAGACGTCTAAATCGGTGACTCTCTTGACCAAACAACGAAAGTTAAGATTAAGACCTCAACCAAAGTGAAGGATAAAATCATTGCTCTTTTGTAGGCAAATTTGGATAGGTTTGCTTGGTTGGTCGCCTTGCCAGCCTTTCAAAAAGGTACATGAATAGTTACTTGGGTTGGCTAGCGCCGACCTGACCCCTTTAAGGTAACCTTGGCAAGAAAAAATACCTCTTGCATAGAGGAACTCTTACGAATTGGATGGGTTGGAACGCCACCAATTTAACCCCGGCAAGGGGAAATATCCCTTGCATAGAGGAACTCCCATAAACCGGGAAGTTTGAAACGCCACCAACTTGACCCCCTTAGGGTAACTTCGGTAAGGGGAAACACTCCTTACACAAAGGAACTCTCACGAACCGAGAAGGTTGAAATGCTACTGACTTAACCTCCTTAGATAACTTTGGCAAGAGGAAACACCCCTTACATAGAAGAACTTTCATAAATCGGGCGGGTCGGAAAGTCATCGACATGATCCCCTTAGGGTAACCTCAACAAGGAGTAATACCTTTTGCATAAAGGAACTCCTATGAATTGGGCAAGTCAGAATGCCACCGACTTAACCCCCTTAGGGTAACTTCGGCAAAGGGAAACACCCCTTACATAGAGGAACTCTTACGAACTGGACAGGATGGAACACCACCAACTTGATACCCTGGGATACCTTTAGTAAGGGGAAACACCCCTTGCACAGAGGAACTTTCCCAACAAAACCTTGGCTAAAGCTCTACAAAATTTACAAAGAGAATAGTGAAAGACTTTTGAAAAACTTTATTTATTTATTCTACACCTTTATTTAACAAAGCAAAGGTTGGTATCTTGGCCCTAACCATATAAAAGAAAAAAAAAATTATAGAACCTAGCAACTACTTGAGATCAACTAGCTCAAGTAACTCTAAAAAATCCAAGGCATCAATCTGCTCCGAGCGTTGATCCGTAAGCACTTCAGTTAGAAGACCTTGAGCCACAAAGGAGCATGAAATATGCGAATAAGGAGCGGCAGGACCCCTTATAGGCAAATCTTCCCTAAGGACAGATTCTAAGGCATCTTCCTATTAAGTTGCCAAAGTAAGGTCGGACGTAGAAGTGCCTTGCCTTGCCCCACCTCGGCACTAGAGGACGTGCTTGCATCTTTGACGACTGCTTAAGCAAATTTCCCCTGTGCCAAGGCTTCCCTCTTCTCATTGAATGTGGGGGAGTCTAGAAAATCAAGGAAGCTTAGGTCCAGATCTAGATAATGGGTGAGGATTTCTCTCCTAATGAAGCGGGCGGAATTAGTAGATAAGTCCTCCAACTCCTCTAGCCACTCCTCGGTGGCCTTATAGTCGGTGACCACCTTCCTTACGATAGCATCGCTAAGGACCTCCCTACTTTCCATCTTGGAGATGATCTCTTTCATCTCCAAAACCCTGCCCTGTAGCTCCCTAACTTATTTCTTCAAAGTAGCCTTTAAGCTAGCCATCTTGAGCGACGTAGCCCTAACGCCTATACATTCGGACGCCTTCATCGCCAGCTTAGCTTTTAGCCTAGCTATGGAAGCCTTCAGCTGGGCATTTTCTTTTTTGATTTGGGCCCTAGCTATGCCCTCCTCCTTTAGTCATTGCAAGAGACGAGCCTTAGTCTTCTGCTCATTCTCCAATCGAGCCTTCAGTTTTGTGACCTTTCGAGCATCCTTCTTTATTTTGCCCTTCTCTTGTTCTGCATGCTTGAGCCTCATTTGAAGTCTTGCTACCTACACAACAGAGTAGCAAAGGCGCTTGTTAGCTTGAGCAAATTTTCTTAAGTCCCTCTTGCTAAAAGTCTCCGCCTCTAGTAGGCACTTCTTTTGCTGATGCAAGCAACTCCTCCTGCAATCTAGTTACCCCTTTTTAGGTTGAATGAAACTTGCTCAGCTTGGGGAGCACTTAGTCGTGGTACTATAAGATGAAAATAGAACACACAAGCTAGTATCAGACACTAAAATACAACACCACAACATCATGGAAGATCTACCTGTTGCATTAGGGTACTCAAGTGGCCTGTAGTTTGTATAGGGTTGCCCATACCCTCTTAGAAGATCCTTTCCAACATAGCCCAATCACTAGGGGTATAAGACCCCATTGAAGACTGGTAACTAAGGGTCCGGTGTCGCAGCATCAAGTTATCGGCATGGACCTCCCATTTCAACCGCAAGATCTTTCCTTGAGCTTTCTTCTTCTCCATCTTGGGGCCTCCCCCTCTTCAGCGCTTTATTTAAGGAAGTGTATGGCACTTCTATGAATGAGTCTAGCCTCAGTCCCATCTTTCAGAAGTTGTTGAGGACATCTAAAAACTCGTCTCTAATGTCATCCACTTTCTGGAAGGGATGGGCCAAGGGCCACTCATTCCATTTCCCCTTAGCCAAAGGTTCCCTTACCAGGGGCTTCTACTTCTTCATCCTTGGACTTGGCTCCCCAGGTACCTCAGGAGCCTTACCTTTGTTGCCCATGGCTACAGGTGGGGTGGCTATCCCTTCGATTCCTTCCTCAACTACCCTCGGAAGGGAAAGTACCTACACATTGGACCCTTCTGCTTCGACACTTTTGTTGCCCATGATGATGGGCTTAGACAAGTAGCTAGCAGGAACGAACAGAGCCATGCTCAAAGGTGCCACAACCATCAACTCGTCCCGGATGACAAAGGGAATCCTCCGAAGTATAGACTTCGGCCACGAATTACTAGTCTCTCTAGGCCCCAGCTTCGACTTTGCTGCCTTCCCTGTTGGTTGACCTACCTTTGATTGCACCTAGCGTTGTCTCATCAGATTGTCCACAGACGAATGATGTACCCTTAGAGCTAAGCTCTTGCCTACAGGAAAACCGATTTAAAGGTTAGAAAAAGAAAACAAGGACAAATTAAAAGAACTATCACTACCATTTGTAAAACACCACCGTGACCAATATGACTAAGGAAGTTTACCCATCTTATAAGCGTTGGACGAAGCACCCTAACACTAGCATAACAAACAAACGCGTAGGAATGAACCAATATCTTCAACCCACTTCTCTATTACAGATTTCTTCGTGTTGGGGAATAACTCGGAGATCGAGCGTCAAAAATACCTTCCTATGATCTTTGCAGTGTTGATCTCCTGGCCATCTCTCAACTCTATGAAGGCCAAGATCTCCTAGACGGCCTCAATATCGCTTAGCCCAAGCCTCTTCTCACATACAGTAGGACTATTCTAGTTGATTGGGTCTAAAAGGCGACCTCTTTGGGCAACTCCACCACCATGTATTTGTCCTGCTAACCTTTGACTGAGTCAATAAGGTCGCAAAACAATTTCTTTCCTAGGTGCAGCTGAAGGTAAGGCTACCCCCCAACACTCTTCTACATTTAGAAGTGGTAGAAAAACTCGAAAGTAACCTTTATCACTAGGTATTCACAGAGTGCTTGGAATGCCTTCAACACCTTCCAACCATTTGGAGGGATCTGCGATGGACTATAGCGGTGGTAGTAAAAAAACTCCTTCTTAAAATGACTTGAGGGGAAGCGATGCCTGGACTCAAGGTACTTCTTGAAAACCACAAAGTGCTTCCCCGATAGTAGGTCACTTGTTCGTCCTTGCACGGTAACCTAATATGCTGCTTGGGTATTGCCCCCACGAGGAAGTTACTGGTGACTCAATTGGAGGTAAAATCCTTACTTTTGCTTATACGACTGTTATGCCCCTTCCCCTTACCAGGAGCGTCGAATAAATCCCTGGTGGGGTGGGGTGGGGGGGGGGGGTTGGGGTGGTAAGAGAATATCTGTGTACATGTCTCTGGGGATATCATTGATGATTTTAGCCCAGTCCAACGCTTCCACAACCATCCTCATAGGTTGGTTGAGTTATGCTAGTGACAACACTTCGCCCTTTTGCACCTGAGAAGGATCACTTCTTGTAGAATCTAAATTGAAGGTAAGTTCCAACAAAGAAGAGTTAGCTTTACCCCTATTAGTGGACATGATTGTGATTCTTGAAAATAAAATTAAAGCTTTTAAAGAAGGTTTGGGAGTTCGAATGCGAACGTAGAAATTATGATAACTAAGTGAAAAGATTGCAAAAAAGCGTTCTATCTTTGTAATCCTCCTATTTATAGGAAAATCGCTTGGGAAGCCGTACAAGCGGTTATGGGGATATGTATAAACATGAATCTCTTGGAATGCTGCTCAGTAGACACATGGAAAACATCTCGATCGAATGACCACCTTTAAAAGGGCAGAAAGCATGTAATTGCATGCTAGTCTGCTATAAGACAACACCTGTCACGTCGCATTTAATACACGGAATATAAGTGGGCAAAAGTTGCTTTTTGAAAGTCTCTTTAACAAGAAGCTTCTTCAGGGCCCATTCTATCTGCACCTAGTTGACATTACAAAGACATGATGCACCTATGTCCGCTCGGTCCCTACTAGGCCATGTTCAAGTAAACCGGTCTATAGCATTAGAGCACCTTAGCACCCCTGCCCGCCTAGCCTCGAACACTTTCAAATTGGCAAACCACTGTCTAAGATGACTCACCACTTTAGACCTTCTCACCTTGGATCATCCATCGCTTTGGATCTACAACCTCATCGCATCGACATCATGGTATCGGATCGAACTTCCTAGAGTCAAATTGATCACGTTTGAGCGGCCCATGCATTTCTTGTCCTTGCCTCTTCTTCGGTAAGCCAAACCTTGCCTCCCTAAGCTCACCTCCGTAGGCCTTGAGCTTGGGGGCCTGGCCTTTAGTGGCCCAAGCTCATGAAAAATTGTAACAACCATAAACTGTAAGATAAAGATAAAATAGCCATGTTCTAAATATTAAGGATACGTCGAATATGATAGCTTTACTCTCCTACACTTGCAGGAGAAAATATCTTCCGCCAACTAATCTTCAACAGCTGGCTCTACTCCACTATAAATACTAGATATTTACCCAATGGTAAGGCTTTCTAGAAACTCTGTATTCTAAGCCTGTGCATTTAATATTCTATTCCACAAACAGCCTATTGTTGACTTAAATATTGGAGTGATTATCTTGGACAACCTCTCAATGTCCTTTTACTGTGCATCGTTTTGTAGGTCTAATATGTGTAGACCTTAATCAACAACCAGCAAAAATTAAGAAATAACAGTACATAAATAGGGGTCCATCGGGTTTTTTTTATAATGCTTGTTAAATGACTTCAAATGAGAAAAATGATAATTACACTATCTTATTTTTGTTTTGTATACACTTAGTCCCCATTATCTTTAAATTGTCTATTTAGACCTGTAAATTTTTAAAAATAGTTCATTTGGACTTAATTTACTATTTTTATTTGGAAGAAATAATAAAAAGAAAATAAAATTTAAAATGTAATATATTAGGAAAAAAGGTTATGTAAAAGTCGAAATACAATTTTTTTAAATATCAAAGGGGTTTAAGACGCAATTTAAAAAACGAGGGAATAATTAATAACTTATTCACATTGTACTTATTTCTAATTCTAAGTCATGATTGACCCATAGTAGTCGATTCGCGTTACGTTTCACCTAATTGGGAAGGTTGTCGATGCTCATCATTTGGACTAAGTCATGCAACCTACGAGTGCAAGTGAGCAGTGATGCCTTGGGCTGAGTCTAAATCACCTTGAGTGGTAGTAGTTAGCTATTTAGTCGTTCATCACTATCCTCCTCCATAAATGTTAAAAAAAAAAAAAAAATTCTATTAGTGAATCAATGCAACTAACAAACCCACCGAGTGTAACTCTTTCACTTCAATGGCTATGGTGAGCATATCCACCACATTAAGTATAAATATATTATGGAGGTGCTATCCATTTATATAAATATATTATATAACTTATCTTTTCGGTTGGTTCGATAATAAGTTGATCACATGTCTTACCTCTTCTATTAAACATTTTCTCTTTTATTTCATTTAATTTCATTAATTTTTTTTTATCATAGTTTTATCCTTTTTATAACATAAAGTTGTGAAATAGAATTTAAAATTACATTTTTAAAAAGGTTTGGGATTTAGAAACTCATTTCCAAAAGTTATGGAGGAAAAAGCAAACCAGTCATAGAAGATATATGATATTAATCTGAAAAAGAAATGATGACTAAAACCTCTTTCTCCTGCGAGACTTCTCGTTTCGTAACATATACTACCATTTAAAATGCGCTATACCAATCCTCAAGACTTTGTTGGTGTAAATGATAAACTTAGCAATTTGGTAAACTATAAATCTATTCACCTGGTTATGGTTCTAGTTTTGAAAGTGCGGAACATGTTGGCGAGCACCTTTAATGGATATGGGTTATAGAGTGGGGGTGCTGGGTATGGCAACGGTGAGGAGTTTACGATGGACATAACGATAGCAAGTATTGGTGTTATGGTTTAATTCTTTTCTATATTTGACATGAGACAACCAATCCTTACGTAGTCAAAGATGAAATTGATAATTAAAACTGATCCAATTTAGACTAAGATTAGAGATCACAAACATGTGCACGCGACTAGTGTTTATGTGGAACCACCATGCTTAATGCACTTGTTCTTAACACTTGAAAAATACTTAGGAGCTTTATATTAGTATAAGAGGAAAAATGAAACAAATAAATGCATCCAAGCTGTATGTAAGGACAAAGCTAAGTCATCAAATGGATTTAGATAAGGTGTTGATTTTTTTTTTCCGTTGACTTTCACATTCCATAAACTGAATGTAAAATCTTTTATGACATAAATATCGTTATTTCTATAATCTGTTTTGAAAACTAACTAGCGATTAGAACATATTTTTGTTGTTATTAAAATATTAGAATATTCAAGAAGTTATGATGAATATATGGTTTATGAATTATTGATGTGAAGACTGGCAATGAAGACCGAGCTCTATTATGATTATCTTTTTTTACTGATGCCGTGCGAATAGGCTGAGTAAAACTTGGAAATTTTCAAGCAGACTCTTTGACCTGACTTATTTAACTCGCGAGAAAAAAAAAAAAAAAGAAAGAAAATTAAAACCGGCTGCTTCTGCTTGTCCTATTATTACTTTTATCCCTTTCATTTGAAGATTAGCATTATTTTTACTGTATAATTACAATTACAGTGAATGTATCTATTCATCTCCCAAAGAACAATTACACTAACATTACAAAACTGGCAATATCAATTATCACCCATATGTTTGAAAATGCTGTTCGAATATATGACACCCATGTCAAATGAACTCCAAAGTACTCGTTATAAAATGATGTTTATTTTTTATTTTTCGTAGGTAAACTAGGATAATTTCATTAACACAAAAAACACAGTTCAGGTATATACAATACTTAAGACACGGTCCTGGCCTTATATCATTGGGCCTTATAGAGTCGTCTTTCTGCTTTTCCTTGTACAACCATATCCACCCATATCCCATGCTAGAGCAGATCTAGCAAAAACTGTAGGTGGCTTTTCAAATGGAAAAAAAACGTCATCACACTTACTTGCCCATCTAGCCATGTGATCGGCTATGCGATTGGCTTCACGACGTATTTGCTGAAGTCTCCACCAGTCCTTCAGTCGGCAAATGCTTTTGCTGCACGAGATAACAATTTTCTTGTATTTTAATCTTTGATTCACTTGCTCGTTTAAATAAGATAGTGCAATGCTAGAATCGGTTTCTATTTCAACTTCATCAAACCCAAGTCGTGTACAGTTACTGATTCCCCAATAGATGCCCTATAATTCAGCCGCCACTACATCTACACATCTTAGTTTATACCTATATCTTAGGATCCAGTGTCCCTGTGAATCCTTAATTACATAGAGCAGTGCTGGAATCAGTTTCCATTTCGACTTTATCAAACCTTAGTCGTATACAGTTATTGATTCCTCAATAGATGCCCTATAATTCAGCCGCCACTCCATGTACACATCCTAATTTATAGGTATACCGTAGGATCTAGTGTCCCTGTGAATCCCTAATTACACCATCAGTGGATGCAAGCCCCGTATGGTTATTGCTACTGTTTGTTGATGAGTCGGGATATGAAATATGAATTGCGTTGATTGATTTTTGTTGCTCAATTTGTCCAAGATAGCTGATGTGATTTTAAATTAGCATTTTTATTTACTCTATTATTATTTTTTAGTGTAGTCATTTCAGGTTATGTTTTATTTTATTTTTCTTTCCCATCACAAAGCTAAAAAGAAAAAAAAAAAAAAAAGCTTAGGTTTATACTTGTCATTATGACCATTTCAGTTTGTTCCATTCTTTGTTTTTGTTAATAATATTCATCAGCCAAATGGACTGAATTTCCCATTTTCATACATGGGTTTATATTTCATTATTGTCGAGGACTATCTCACAGCAATATGGTTTCCACCCCCACACTTTGCTTCGTGTTTAGTAGTGCTTCGATAAAGATGAAATATAGTTCATATTTCATCATGGTTGAAGATTGTCTCACAGCAAAATGGTTTCAACCCCACACTTTGCTTCATGGTTAGTAGTGCTTCGATAAAGATGAAATATTTCATACACAGCAAAATGGTTTCCGCCCCCACACTTTGCTTCGTGGTTAGTAGTGCTTCAGTAATAGTTATATAAAAACTTCTATATTCTTATTCATATTTTTTATGGAGTTGATTTAGTTCTTTATTTCATTTTTAATTTTATATTTATTAAATTTAGATTGTTCAAAGTATAATTATTTGAATTATTCAGATTTAATAGATACAGAATGAAGTTTGAGATGAAAGATTGAATCAACCTCATAAAAAAATACATATGTAATTATAGAAAAATTCAGTTCATTTATATATCTCCAAGCTTAGTTCTCTAATAGACGTAAAACTGGCTACCATAATCTAGTTCACATACATTTGCAATTAATATATAATTCACTAGTTCACATAATTATACATTTCTTGTCAACGAGATTAGGTGCAGGCTGGGTCCAAACCGAGACCGAACTTGAAACCACCCCAACGAGTCCAGAATTAGACACCAACCTAACAGCACAAGTTAGAGCCATGAATCCATCTGATCTTCATCCATAAAATAAAAATGATGAGAAAAGGCAAAGAGGGAAAAAATGAAAAAAAAAAAAAAAGTGGAATAGAAAAAAAAAATTGAAAAATGAAAATTAAAAAAAAATAACATTGAAAATTTAAACTAATTCTATGTAAATAGAAAATGCTATATCTCATTCATATCATTTAGTGTGTTGTTATGTCAACACAATGAATTAATACACGTTAGAAGTATATCTGCTTTGGCGTAAATAGATTTTTACTAAAAGAAAAATCTCATACTTACTAATATAGGACTAGCTTTTGCTTTTTAAAACTTATACGTAACATCTAGATTTTTTCTCTCCCATGCTGCTTTTATAAATCTAAATAAATGTGGCTATACATAAATAAGTGTACATCCTCAACAACTATTTCATAAAATAGGCTATAAGCTACATGGCTCTAAGGCTCAATGTTTTTAGTTTAAATTTTAATTTACTCTTAATTTAAAATTTTAATTTAGAAAAGATAGAGGGTGCCATGCTTCACGGGTCCATGACCTTAACTAGAACCAAAACTAGCTAAACTGGTGGAGAATCGTGACTCGATGGGGGTAGTCTCGGTTTTGAGCTGGATTGGACTCATGCTTGGGTCTATAATGTCAATTAATATTTTATCAATATTTTTTTTTCACATAAATTATTCGTGAATTAATCTTATGTTCTTTGTTTTTTTTTTTTTTTTCGATGGTGTATCTTCTTTTATGGGATGATTTGGTTTTTATATTTTGTACATTGTAAATGGCGAGTAACTAAGCTTAATTGAGGTAGGACTCAAAATATGCTTCCATTTTGAAACTTTGTAAATTCTCAAACGGGAAATTGTTTTTTTTTTTTTTCCCTCTATTGTTTGCAAATACTATTTTTATCTTGTATGATTTTAATTGAAAAAGAAAAAGTAACATTATTTATAATAGGTGTAGATGTAAAGGTCTAACTAGAGTAACATGTAAAGTACATGAGTGATATGCTACATGTGGCTTCAAAGAAATAAAGTGGAAACAATAGTTAAAAAGATGATTAGTTAAGAATAAAGTAGAGATAAGGAATGGGTAATTTCAATATTTCAAATGTACAAGTGACAAATAAGATAGTCTTAATTGTCCTCAGGTGTTTAAGCGTTTACCTTATAGCTTAAATGAAAGAGATTAATTCTTTGCCTAAATTGTTTGTTTGATTTTAGAGAGTAGAGATTTGCTAGAGCAATATTGTTTCATTATACTCTCAAAATGTTGCAAGGAAGAAGAACTAGATATTTATAGGCTCTTAAATAAGATAACATCCGTCAAATTATTTTAGTGATCAACGGATAAGATGGAGTTTGTTTAATTCATGGTTTTCTTGAGTAAGCTAGCTAATGGACTCAAAGCTATCTAATGGGCTTAAGGCCAGTAGTCTTCGTTATAGGTACATGAGTCTACTTAAGAAAGTTTGGATGTAGATAGACCAGTTTAAGGATTCTTATACCGAGCCCACCAAGTCAAATTTTCATAAATCATCCCACATATAAATTGGACTCCTTGAACCTTGCTAGAATGCCTAAGATATCAAGTCTAAATAAATAATGAGCTTAATAAAATAATTAAAACGGTAATTTTTTGGCCCTATACAGTGGGTTTATTTTATGATATTAATTTTTTGCATTAAGAAAAAAAAAAAAAAACTTAGTAGGTTATTGTGTTAATGTGTTAGCTTATATAACTTACTAAAATGTATAAATGAGTTAAATGGGGTAAAATGACTTATTTAACCTATCAAATTGCATAGAAAAAAAAAAGAAAAAGAAAAAAAGGGATGGGTTGATGAATTAGCCTATTTAATCTACAAACCCATAGTGGGGATGGCTTAATTTGAAATTCTTACTTGTTTATTGTTTATAATGGACTCAGTTTTAAGCCACATATTAAAGGAAGTTGCAAATGCTTGATAATAAAAGTAAAGCTAATTTGTGCACTCTTAGCTACAAATGGGATAAGGTGCTCTGTTTCTACTTCTAATCAAGAGGCAATCAATGCCCCTTATGCACATAGATGGTCGTTGTGACCAAAGAAATCGACTAAATTGTAAACTAAACCAAACTGAATGAAAATTTATTTTTTCTTTCTTTGAATCACAAAAGTTTCCATACCAAATTGAACCAAGTTTTACATTAGCTTAGAGGGATGAAGCAAACCAAATCAAAATGTCTAACAAAAAAGATATATATCTTTTAAGGACAATATCAAAATTATTTTCTCAACTTTGAGTATTTTTTCAATTTAACATTTGAAATTTAAAGTTGTTAAATACTATACTTAATGTATTTTTTATATTTAACATCTGAAATTTAAGGCTGTTAAATATTATTCTCAATCAAACTTTTACTTGTCAAATTTATTGTCTTATTTATAAATGTACTCTTTGACCAATTATCATTTGTCACATAATTTTTTTCTAAAGATGAAAGATGTATTTCATTAAGTATGACATTTAGAAATTTTGAACTTAAGATGTCAAATTTGATAAGTAAAATTGTGGTTGTATATGGCATTTAGTAGCTTCAAATTTTATGTGTAAAAATGAAAAGACATACAAAGTTCAAGTAATTATTTTAGCATCAGCCCTATTTATTCTTAAACTAAATATCTAATTAAATAATAAAATAAAATATAGAAGCTTTTTCCTTATATCATATAAATATTACAGGTGAAGACAAAATTTGCAATCTTTTTTCACTATCTATTTGTTTATATTTTCTTTAATTTACATCTTTTATCTTGTATTCTAAATAAGTTGAAGATTTAGAATATTGTCTTGTAATGTAGCTTTTGATGTGTATTTTTTCTTTATTTAAACACCATATTTCATTGCATACATTCATTAAAAGAAAAATGGCTCACATGATGGTTGAATACTTTTTTTCCTCGCTCTTATGAGTTTAAATTAGGATTTTGTCAAATATTTTGGAGCATAGTTTTTTTTTTTTCAATAGTTTCACATCTTAAATTAAACAAAATCTCTTTTACAATTTTTATTGTTTGAACCATAAACCATATTGAACCAAACTGATATATTATGCTAAAAATATTCATTGTGTTTTATAATTTTAATTCGATTTGAAGGTTGAACCAAACCAAATTGAATTATGCTTAACCCTAATTGAGATGCAAGAAAGTTTATTAGTTGCAAATGAGTTTAATTAAAAAAAAAAAAGGACAAAGTAGTTGAGGATGCTAAATATAAGATATATTTAGTAGCTAAGCACTACAACTAGGTAGAAAGTATTTTTAAGATAGTTTCTTAGTTTTTGTTAAACATTTTTAACTATTTGCTTTGCTTGCTCTTGTCACTATACATAACTTAGATTAGAATAGTGAAATGTAAAACCTATATTCTTGCATCTAAATCTTAATGAGCTGATCATGATGCAACAATTGAAGGATTTTGTAATTGATGGAAGACAGGATCATATATGTTTATTATTAACCTGGGTACCTTTCTCTCTACATTTTAAAGAGAGAATATTCTCTCCACTATGAGAGTTTTTTCACCGATTTGATATGTTCATATTTGGTTATTCTATGTCATTTAACTGCTTACCTTTTGTATGTGATTAATCCTCTCTAAACACTTTTCCTATATATCTTTTTTGTTTCTTTACATCAGACCCACCTTTTGTCATTACTTTCACACTTACTCCATCTATACACATTTAGTACAAATCGAATTTTGTAGGAAAAAGAGAGAGAGAGAGAGAGAGAAATTTTAAGTGAAAAACCCAAAAAAATTTGCTTGTTATCCTTTCCCTTTGCATTGCATTCATGGCACTAGCATTGTTTCTGCATCAACTCACTGAATATTGCACTCTAGTAAATATATCATATTCGCTTGTTCTCCTCACTTCATTCTGCATCTATTTCCTGTGAACTTACATCCATAATCATTAGATCTTTAATTGTCCTTCATCCATTGCTTTTTCATATCCTTTGGTCTCATTCTCATTTGATAACTAACATTCATAGTATGAGTTAGAGTCTTATAGTTTTACTATTCTATTGATCTTTGTTCAATTACGCATAGTTGTGTCAATATCTAAAACTTTTAATTTGCTCACAATAGGAAGGATGGATAACCTTAGCAAAAGAAAGTGTCCAATAACACCCCAAATTGAAGATAGTGATTTCCCGGGGCTTGTGTTAGAATTAGATGGTAGTGGCTCAAGCCAGAAGGAAGTAGTGATGATTAAGAAAGACTTTGCAAATAAAGCAATAAGTAAACTAGCAATGATGAATGTGTTGACAAAGACGTGGGAGACTTTTGGGGAGGTAACATTTGATCCAATAGGTTTGAATAAATATTTTGTTCATTTTAAGTTGGATATGATGAGGACTATACTAAATGAAGGTATTTGCAGTGCATTAGGTCATGTTTTTATTCTAAATGAATGCTGCTTAGATTGCAACTTTGATGAATTGGATCTTTATTCAAATGCTTTTGGATCCAAGTTCATGAACTTAAGTTGGATCAGATGATGGTTAATAATGCTAAGATTATTAGTGTTGCTTTGGGGAAAGTGGTAGAATGCAATCCAATTGATAAAGGAAATGGGTTGAGAAGGTGTTTTTTTAGGATAAGGGTTTTTATTAATTGTAAGAAACCGTTGAAAAAAGAGATGTGTATTGGTCCCTCTTAAGCAACCTATCAAATAAGGTCATTAATGTATGGAAACTATAAGAAAATAACAGTCACTCTTAGTTTGAGTCGTCGAAGGCAACGATTGAAGGCAGAAGAGGAGAGAAACTATTCAAACTACTTTTAGCTATAAGCCCTTATAGCATAATTAAGCTAACCAATAAGCCAATTGTGCAAAGGCCTTAAAAACTATAGTAGCAGTTAGCTCACTAATTGATAGGGATGCTACTTCAGAAGTAGAAAAAATCAAAACTTTTTTGAATAAATATCCCCTTAGTTACTAAGTATAATGACCAAGAATTTTCAAATAAGTTTCCTTTGAAAGAATATAATCATGAGTAAATAAACAGCAATAATAAAGAAAAAAAAGTGTTAGAAGAAGCTTGAACATAAGGATTTATAGTAATTCGATCTTGTACCTACATCTACTCTTTTAGCTCAATTGCTAGGATTTGGCCATCCATACTGGGCGTTCCATTAATTTGAAAATAATAGAGTATAATCCGCTTTACAAGCTTCAGTCACACTACTTTACCTTTAAGCTTACTACAAGTTATATAGATCTACAGTAATCTACTCTCCTAAACAAATACAAACATATATAAGTTTGATATAGAAATACAATAGTGAAATTTTCTATGTTTTGTTCAATTGATCAACAAAATACAATAAACTTGTTGTAATTTTGAGTAGAGAAGAATATACGATTGTTCTTTCATAATCTTCCTGATTGACCTCTTGTGTGTTTTCCTTTGAAAACTTGCTTGAATTTTTAAATCTCTTCTGCAACTTCTAGTATAGTAATCGTTGGAGTGATATTTGACTAAATCAAATCTCGTTAAAGTTCATCATAGCTATTAGTTGTTAAAATATGATAAATATCTTCCCATAAAATCTGCCTTCTTCAAATTTCAAATCTCTTGATATTTTGGAAAAGATCTGACTAATAAAACTAGTCATTTGTGGAGATAAACATGGGTCTTAGTTGGTTCCACAAAATCCCACCTCTATTGAAAATATCTTCTAATCTTTTGTTCATGAAAATTTTATCTCTCTCACTTAGTGGAACAAGACAGTATATTACCCAAATACATGTGTTTAATGGGGCTGGGCCTTGACCTATAAGAAAAATAAATAAAATCTCTACGAATTGATAAGTTCTAAGTCAATCTGTGGTTCTCTTAATATAGCTTCTAAATCTTGTTCTTTTTCTTTTCTATTATGGAATACTTTTTAAGTTTGCTTCTAAGTAACTTCATCTAGTTTAGCTTTCAAATTTTCTTTTGTCTATGCTTCTACTAACCTGATAAGTTATCAAATACAATCTTTTAACTCCAACTAAATCCTTCTAGGATTACTTTTAATTTATGTTTTCAACTTCAGATTAGCTTTTAAGTTTCCTTTTAACTAATGTCAATGACTTGTAATTGATTCTAAGTTTCCTTCTAAATTTTATCACCATTTAACTCAAAAAGTTTGATTATATAACTTTAATATTTGTTATCGTCAAAACATGTTACTTAAGAAAACTTAACAATGTAGATAAATAGACTAATAAATGAAAGGTATGAAATCTTCTTCAAACATGAAAGATTGGCTGATTTTTGTTTTGTGTATGGTAAATTAGGACATTTGTAGAGGCATTATGTTGTGAAAGATGAGAATAGTGGTATAATCAACTTAAGTCAATCACGTTTGAGCTTGAGCTTAACTTGAAAACTTGAAGCTAACCTCAACTTAAAAATATATATGGAAAGTTTGAGCTTAACTTAATTAAGTTTGAACTTTTTATAAATTTTTCATAACCAATATTAGATTGTTTATATTTAAATAAATTAAAAATGTATTAAAAATTATACCAAGCTCGATTCGACTCATGAGCTTGACAAGCTTAGTATTTTAAAGCTCGAGCTCTACTTGATTTACTACTCCAGCAGCTCAAACTCAACTTGACTATTACTAATCAACTTTGAACAAAACTAGAGCCAAGCTCAAGTAGTTTGTGAACCCCTTAGTTCATTTACAACCCTAGATAGGAGTAGAGGTGCATATAGACCTAACATGAGGGCGGTGGCAGTTAAGGATAGTTTTTGGTCAAATTTAACAAGTAACAAGGTAGATGGCGAATCATGGAGGCACAAAGATTGTAAGTCAGTATTGACAAACCCATCTCAAGTTTCTTCGTCCTCAACTCTTACCACCTAAAATTCTCTTACTTCTAAATCGTTATCCCAACTAAAGTCTCCGATATACAAAACACCAAACCATCTCAAACACTATCTCAAGCCTATCATCTCAATCACCACCAAAGAGTGCTATACCTACCTAAAAACATAATCACATATTACCATAATCAAATAACTTACAAGTTGTTCACCAAAATGCTTTTTCCCCGTTGAAGGAAGCGAACATCATTGGCTCTTTGAAGTATACTATTGAACTTCCACCCGATGATGAAACCAAACCCTCCACTACATGTGTAAAATTGTCGTTTGCAATTAAATTAGAGTCAAGTGTAACTTCTCCTTTAAAGCTTTCTAGGATCTCAAGTTAAAAACGAAAAGGGAGGATATGACGATTATACCAAATAAGAAATTGTGTTTTAATGATTTTCCCATTATGGTTGACATTGACATGAAATTTATGATAGGAGTAGGCAATTTTGTTGTGAAACCAAGCAAAAGAGGTAGAAGAAAGAAGGAAGGAAACGGAAATAAAGAACCAATGAAGAGATTTGATGATAGAAATGGCTTAGTTAAGGTGGCGGTCAAAGAAGGCAATGTTAAGGATTTGATAGGTAGTAGTGGTTGGCCTATAATAGCCACAAGGTCGCCGTGAATCTCATGAGTTGAAATTGTCTAGGTAGGGATTGGTCTTACTTAACAATTCAAGGTCTATATGGACTAAGAAGGAAAAATAATTCGAGTTTAGTTTTATTTATGGAAACAAAAAATAAAGGGTGTAGCGGATAAAATGAGGAGAAATTTGAAGTTTAAGGATGCCTTTTATGTCAATTCAATGTATAGTGTAGGGCAGTTTATTTATGGTAGGTAAGTGATATTATTGTAGAGATTTTGGCAACTCATAGGAGTTTTATTGTAACTAAAGTAAGAGGCTTGGGAAAGAGCATGTGCTATATTATTTGGGTGTATTCTCCATTACACTTCCATCTTAAAAAGGAATTATGGCAAGATATAATTACTTGTGATCTATTTTTTATGAACCATGGATGTGTGTTGGAGATTTCAACGAAATTCTTGAGGATTATGAAAAGCAGGGAGGAGGACAAAGGTATCGAAGGCAAACTAATGTATTTAAAGAGTTTATAGTTGGTACGAGACTTATTGATGTTGGATTTAAGGGACAAAAATTCACTTGGATAAATAAAGGATTTTATGGGGTGTTGGTAAAAGAAAGAATTGACTGGCCTCTTGTTTCAAATTAATGGCTAATGTCTTTTCCCCAAACAAAGGTTCAACATTCAGCAACTATAGTATCGAATCATTCAACACTTATTATTAGTTTAGTAGAAACAACTTTATATGGTGGTAAAAAATTCCGTTTTGAGAACCTTTGAGGGCAACTGATGGGTATAAGGAGGTCAATGAGAGGATTTGGTGTTGCAGCAATAGTAGTAGTTCGATTTCAAATGTGTTAAGCAAGCTAGAATATTGTAAAGAGAATTTAGTAGCATGGAGTAAAAGGTTTTTTTTTGAATAATGAATCACAAATTGGCAAGCTATTGAAAAAATTGGAAGACATTCAGTCTCATGTAAATTAGGTAGAAAGAGATGAGGAAGACATAATTTTAAAAGAATTGGAGGACTATGGAGTAGAGGAGAGGAATATTGACATCAAAAGTCATACGTTAACTAGTTGAATTATGGAGACCAAAATACATCATTTTTTCATCAAACTACTATGCACAGGCAGCAAAAAGATTCAATTTACGGCATACTTGACATGAATGCACCTTGGATTAATGAACCTTCTGAGATAGCAAGAGCTTTTGTTGAATTTTATAGTGAGATTTATAAAAGTCATGGAGATAATGATATGAAAAGTGTGTTTGATTGGGTGCAACTAGCTTCACAAGAAGGGACAATGAGATCCTTTGTGTTGATGTTATGAAATTAAAAATAAAAAGATGCATTTTTTCAAATGGGTTCATTGAAAGACCTAGGCCCGAATGGATTTTCAGGCATCTTCTATCAACATTTTTGGGATGTTATTGGACCTTCGATTGCTAAGGCGGTTCAAAGTTTTTTCTTGTTAAGTACTTTTCTTAGTTCCCTAAATTTAACTAACATTATGTTGATTCCTGAAGTCCTTCACCCTGAGTTGGTTAACCATTATAGACCATCAGGTTATGTAATTTCTTTTATAAAAGTATCTCAAAAATCCTTATAAATAAACTTAAAGCTTTTCTTAGAGAAATTATTTCTAAAAACCAAAGTGTATTTATTTTAGGAAGGTTGATTCAAGATACCATTCTAGCTACTCATGAATTTTTTCATTTCCTTAAAAATAAGAAGAAAGGAAATGTTTTTAGTTATACCCTAAAATTATATATGAATAAGGCTTATGATAGGATGGAGTAAAATTTTCTGGAAGGGTATTGTTGAAATTGGAGTTACATGTAATGTGTGTAGGGTGGATAATGTAATGTGTTAAAACTGAGGAATTCAATGTTTTGGTAAGTAGGAGAGAGGTAGGACATATTAAGCCAACAAGGGATTGAGATAAGGGGATAATTGTCCCTTATCTTTTCATCCTTACAGCAAATATGCTATCAAAGAGAATTGATCAACTTACGAATGAGGGGCGTGTGGTTGGAGTAACACCTAAATTAAGATGTCCTAGCATTACCTACCTCATATTTGCTGATGATTTCCTATTGTTATGAATATTGATATATCTAATTTGCTCACTTTCAAAGGTACTCTTTCTCAATATTGTTATGCTTCAAGACAAGAGAGAGAACAATAGACATTTTGGGGGGTAAAAGAGATAGCTAACCTAAGTAAGTATTTGGGTTTGTCGACATTATGAGAAGATTAAAGATAGAAGCATTGAAATTTGTGAGGCCACCTCCCCTCTCCTCCTTCCCCCCCTCCCCCCCTTCCTTAACACACATACACATACCCAACCAAAAGATCTTTAGGCTTAGTCGGATTTCTCCAACTCATATAATATAATCTTCACTCATCTCATTGTTGATCTTAGAAAAATCTCACAATGAGCCCGTTCACCACATCATACCACCTAATTTGGTACTTAAAACATCCCATTGAGTAAGTAGGGATAGCAAAAGTAACCACCTTGATTAAAATTTCTCTACCAACTTTGCTGAAAAGGTTCCTCTTCTACTCTTGTGATTTTGTTTCAATCTTACTAAATTAGCTTAAAGAATACCCTTGAACCTTATGGGTAAGAGTCTTGAAAGGACTATATTTTCCAAAAGTGGAGTTCTGGGAGGTAAGAAAAGGAGGTAGGGCTTCATAGGGGCCAAGGAGTATTTTGGAAGGTTGGGACGTTCTCTTTAAGGGTAGCTCTTGGAAGGTTAAAGATGGAAGATCTGTTGAGTGTAGCAAGACAGATGGATTCCTAATCTTACTCAATTTAAACTTCAAGAAAGAGAGGAGTGTTGATAAGCTCTTAATTGATTATATTTAATATAATGATTTTTAGTGATTTTCCTTGAAATTTTTATTTATTTTAAGAAAATAATATTTAATTGAGTAAAATTTTGATTTTTAGGTTTTAGAACGTTCTTTGGAAGAAAATGAAAAAATAGAAACAAGTTTTATTCAATTCGGAGTTAAATTGAAGAAGTTTAACAACATAACTGTATTAGTTGTAGGGAGTATTTTTAAGTTGAATAGAGTAGTGCATAGTGAGTGGCACAATCTGGGAGATATGATCATGTCTTAAGTTGTGTCAATAGTAGATTTGTTAAAGATTTGGTGAATGTAGGGACACAATCATGACACTAAGTCATGTCGTTTGTAGTGAGAAGAGAAAAATGCATGCATTATAAAAAGGATCTTTAGGAGATTTTTGAGAGACTTTTCATATGATCTCTAGAGAGACTCAAAGGGTAGAAACACATAAGAGAGTGATACACTTCGAAATTTAGGATTCAAGAAATTTTATTAGTTTTCATGGATTTTCTTTTTATGTTTTCACTAGATCTTATTCAAGATTATTCTTTTGCCATGATTAACATGTAAATTTATTGTATATAGGTTTTATAGAACCTACAAATGCTATGTGACCTTGAGTTCATTAGATCTAATAAAGATCTTTATTTTCTTTGATTCAATTATGTGTTCTTGATTGCTTTAAATTAATGTTTCCTAGAGTATTGATATATTATTTGATATTATGCAAAAAAATTGAGAGATTACTTGTATAATTAAATCTAGACATAATCAATGAAGATTATTACGAGTTTAGAGATAAATTTCAAAGTCTTCCCAGATCTTGATTGTTATTTTATAAGAATTTTTTGTTCTTTAATACGATTTTTAATTATGCTATTGAGAAGAGATTATAATAGGTAATTCAAATATTATGGTTAATAGAGTTAAGAAACTTATTAACTCTATTAGAGGATTCTCTTGGTCAAATAAATTAGACATTGAATTAGATGATCTTTTGTAGATGTCGCATGTATAATTCTAAGGGAACTAAGATCTAGATATGAAGTTGAATTTTGAATTTAAATTTTTGAGTCAATTGCTTTCTTAGTAATTTCTTTAGTCGAGTCTTGGTTATTTGTTAAGTTAGTTATTACCAAAAATTTACATTAATTTCTTTTAGTTTCTTGAATTTGATATTTATCGATTAGATAATAAAGAAATAGTTAGTATTAGTAATCATAGTCCTTATAAGAAAAATATATATTTTTTTTCAAATAACTATACTACTATCAATAAGTGCACTTGCCTTATACTAAGTTCTTTGCCTCGATGCCAAGAACGTGTGATATTAAGAACATTAGCCACTTTATTAATCTAACCATCGCTTATTTATTCTTCTTGATTTCTTTTCTTTTTTATCTTCTTCTATTTCTTTGGTGTGATCTTGAACTAATTCCACGTTTCCTTTTGTGTAGTGCATAACTAGAAGTCATTTACGAGACTTGAACGAAATTGACCTTGGGATTGAGAGAATGACTTTGAGGAATTTGAGACAATTAACAGTGAAAGAAATCATGGAGGTAGTAAATCAAGGGTCTTCTATGAGAATGAAAGAGAGGTTGAACTGTATAGAGTAAAGTGAAAGAGCAAGTGAATAGCTAAGAATCCAATCTAGAAAGTATACCCAAAGAAAACATGTCCAACAATGAGGAACAAAATAAAACCATGTTAGATTATTCTCAATAGAACCATGTTAGATTATTCTCGACCTTCTCTGGTCGGAGCCAAATCTAGCATAAATAAGCTGATTATTATAGCCAACGACTTTGAAATCAAGCCAAACATCATAGAAATGGTACAATAGTTCGTGCAACTTAACAACTAACAATATGAGGACCCTAATGCACATATTTCTAGCTTTTTAGATATGAGATATATTTAAAATTAATGGGGCAACTGATGATGTTATCTGATCATGTCTATGTGGAGCCCTATTTCGGTTTTCTTTAATTTAACTTATGTTAAGCCTAGTGTGTTTAATATAAATTACTCAATATTAAATTAAAGAAACATTTTTCTTAAAAAAAATGTTTTAAAAAAAATATTTTAGAAAAATTGGAGTTGCCAACCAGTTAAATTAGTAAAAAATGAAATTAGGGATTTCAAGTAGGGAAGCTCTAATTTGTCTACTAATCCATGAATTTTCTTAAAATGAATTTTCTTAAAAAGAATAATTTTAGAAAATTAAATAGAAAAACTAAGTTCGGAGGTTAACTTATTAAGATTAAGTCACTATGTAAAAATAAAAAAATTAATGAGATGTATTATTATATTTTTCTAAAAATACTAAAATATACACAAATATGCAAAATATAACTAAATTGAATTTTTTATTAAGAAATTTCAAGAAAAAGAAAAAAAAATATTTTTCATATGGTTGTCTCAAATATGCCTGCGTACTTGTTAGTCGGGATCAAATCAACATAGTTTTTTTTTATAAAATATTTAGTGGGTAGATTTTTTATTTATTTTTGAAAAATGAGCTAGATTTACATTTATTTAACCATTTATTATTATTTTTTAAATCCTAGAAAATCTAATTTTCATGAATCTATTTTAAAAAACCTAACTAACTAGATTTTTTTAAAAATCCTAGTTAAGATTTTTTTTGTAAAACTTACTACGTGTCAAAATCAATTTTTTCTAAATCCTATATGCAAGATACGTTTAGATACATATCTTCTTTGAAGATACGGATCTCGAAGAAAAGATACGTGACTTTTATTAAACCATGTAATTTTACTAAAAATGCAACTTAACTAACTTATAAAAAAAATTACCAATATCTAAATTATGGCAAACATTATGTCAATAAAAAATATATGAAAAAAATCTGCACTAAGAAAAAAAATTAGTAAAATAATTAACTAATAAAAAATAATTAAAAACGAAAGAATTAAAGAAAATGATAATTTTTTTTTACTTAAACGAGTTGAATCACACGAGATCGACATGTTCGTGTTGATAGCTATGATCATTTGGATTACGTTTGCATGTTTAATGCATGTATTGGTCATGCAAGTAGGTAGCATCGTACTATTCGTGTGCGACAGTGAATCGTGTGTAATCGTGAAGTGGCTCGTGTGTGTTGCCGTACATGTGTATCATATCAAGTGCAGCTGTATTGATGTATAATGACATGACAATCGTGTAATCATGTATAGATGGTTGTACGCATATATGTGACAGTCATGTGATTGGTGTGCTGGGGTTAGGGGATGTGTATGTCTTCGTATGTGATTCGTGTCATTGAGTTTGGTGTCAGGCAATGGTGTGTGCTCAAGTATTACGAGGTTTGTATGTATGAGTGGACTTTGATGCTCGTGTGTAAGATATGATTTGGTGCGGCAATTAGGGTATGGTGTCAGTGTGTGTGCAATCGGTTGGAGATTGCTGTGTAATATGGTAGCGTGCAATGTATTAGGCAATATGTCATGATATGTTATGTATTAGCAAGTGTATGGCATTGATGTGCAACGAGTGTTCATATGTGTAGATGACAGCATGGAATTAGGGTTGATCATGTGTTGTGATCAAGGGAAATTTAGTGGAGATTGAATGTTGGGTTTTGTACAACATGTAGATGTAAACTTGTGTTTTTTTGACTATGAGAGGAGTGTAAAAAAAGTTTGAAACTTCACCATTTAGTTCTTATTTATAGGCCATACTCTCTAATCTTCTGTATCTCTTTTAGATATAGATTTAATCTCAACAAACCCTAAATACAAAAGATACGATAAAGATTCTCAGATATAGAGGATACGATTTAGATTCTTTGAAGATTCGATTTAGTTTGTAGAAACCTTACTTTAATTTGGGCTTTCTATTTTTCGGGCTTGACTTAATCTAACTTGATTTAACCCAATAATCCACTTAATAAATCCTAAGTTTATTCTAACTCAATATAAAATAGATAAAAAAAATCCACTTTATATCAAACTAGACTAAAATATTTTAATGAAGCTTGATCCTTCAACGATTTAAAATTTATTAAATTGGATACCCACCATTATTCGATTCAACCATAAATGATTCGATTCGACTTGATATGACTTGACTCAATTGGTCCTGCTATAACTTATCTTAATACGACTAAACTCGATACAACTTGTCACTTCATTTTTATTATTTTTTCAATTTTTGTTTATTTATTTATTTTTTTCATTTTTTTATGTCATTTCTTTTATCATCTATTATTTATTTATTTTTATTTTCTACTATTTCTAGCTCAATAAAACTACTAGAAAAAAATAGTAAAAATGAGGTGTCTACAACTGCCCTTTTTTGTAGCGAAGTTCAATTAAAATTTTGCTACAAAGACAAAACAGATACCCATTTTTGCCAAACCTTACTTTGAACTGATATAATGAGGATCACTGACTTAAATGGTCAGTTAAGCCGTGTTTCATCTTTATGAAGGATATCGACTTTAAAAATCGATGTAAGGAATACTAGCCTGTCTTGAAAAGGCAGGGCAAAGGAATGTTAAACTTGTTTTGAAATGAAGGGGTAAAGGAATAGAAAGTCCGTCTTGAAAAGATGGCTTAAAGAAATAAGAAACATGTCTTAAAAGGATAGGGTAAAAAAAATGGCGTGAAAGAATAGGACTGAGGTTAAAGGGCCTATCTTGAAAGGACATGGCAAAGGAATTGGGGTGCCTATCTTGGATTGATAAGGAAAAAGATTTAAGGGAGCCTATCTTGAAAAGATAAGGTAAAAAAATTTAAGGAGAGCTTATCTTGGAAGAATAGGACAAAAGATTTAAGGTACCTATCTTAAAAAGATTGGGCAAAAGTTTAAGGTACCTATCTTGGAAGGATATGGAAAAAGATTTAAGCTGCCTATCTTGAAAGAAAAGGGCAAAAGTTTAAGATGCTTATCTTGGAAGGACAGGGCAAAAACCACTGGAGGTCAAATTAACTTGTTTTGGTTTAGTGGATGATTTGAAGAAGATACATCTCTTTGAGATTTTAAAAAAAAAAATTATTTTGGTTTGGTAGATGATCTGAAGAGGATAGATCTCTTCGAGATTAAAAAAAAAAAAAAAGAAGACTTGTTTTAGTTTGTTAGACGATCCGAAGATGATAGATTTTTTTGAGATTTAAAAAAAAACTCTTTAATTCTCTTAAATTTCTCTTTCAAGGACTTTTAGGATCATCTTACCTAGGAATGAAGAATTTCGTAGATAACAACTGATCGGCATACCTCATGTTGACTCCCGATATTCACTCATTCAATCGATAGAATATCACCAAGGCCTTTCCTCTTCTTTTTTTTTTTTCCCTTTCTTTCTTTCTTCTTCTTCTTTTCTTTCTTTTCTCTCTCTCTTCTTCTTCTTCTTTTTTCCCCTCTTTTTTCTTCTTCTTAGAATAAGGTCTTCTTCATGATTGAAACCTTTAGCTTAACTGTACCATGCTCATGTCTTGATTCTGTTTTTGTCGTTGTTAAGTCTCAATTTCCACCTTTACTATAATTCCTCAAAAATAAATCTCTTTTCAAAAGAAACAAGATTAAATCTTTAAGATCATTTGATTTAAATTTATTTGGTGACTCAAATTCATTGGTAAGTGTTTGGTATATAAATGTATAAGGCTAAGAGGTATGATATACAAGGATTTATTGGTGAAGTGTTTGTCGGTCGATAACCATCTGAATTTGAGAACATTCATAGATATCAACTTTACTTATAAATGATGAAAAATTAACCATAAACAACTCTTAAGAAAAATTGTAATATTTATCAACCTTAGTTTTCATGGATAATATAATTTAATTGCATCTAAATTCACAGCTCCCCTTAATTTCGGGCCATCCATTTTTGTTAACACTAATGTACCTCCTGATAATACCCATTTCACCACATAAGGGCCTTCATAATTCGTAGCAAACTTGCCATTAAGGTCTTTTGCATTCGGTAGTACTTTCTTTAACACCAAATCTCCTTCCTTGAAGTACTTTGAGCGCACTTTCTTGTTAAAGGCTTGGATCATCCTCTGTTGGTAACATTGACCATGACATATCGCTGTAAGTCTTCTTTCATCTAGGAGATTCAAATGCTTCATTCACTTCTTCACCCACTCTGCTTCATCGAGTTGAATTTCTAACAACACTTGAAACAAAGGTATTTCTACTTCTACCAGTAATACCGCTTCAGTTCCATATACCAATAAATAAGGTGTTGTACCTATAGAGGATCTAACTGAAGTTCTGTAAGCTATAAGAGCAAAAGGAAGCATCTCATGCCAATCTCTATAAGTGATCACTATTTTTTCAATGATTCTCTTAATATTCTTATTAGCGGCTTCAACTGCCCTGTTCATTTAAGGTTGATACGGAGTTGAGTTTCTATGATTGATTTTAAACTGGTTGCATACTTTAGTCATCAACTTGTTGTTCAAATTTGACCTGTTGTCTATAATAATAGACTCAAGTACACCATATCTTGCAATGATATCCCTTTTCAGAAATCTGACTATCACTCATTTGGTCACCGTAGCATATGATGTTACTTCCACCCACTTGGTAAAGTAATTGATCACGACTAGAATGAATCTATGCCCGTTTGAAGCCATTAACGAAATTGGACCAATCATATCCATCCCCTACATCGAGAAAGGCCATGGAGCCTACAACATATGCAATTCTCGGGGAGGAGCATTGATTCTATTAGCGTTTACCTGACATAGATGATAGTGTCTTACGTACTTGATACAATCTAATTCCATTATCATCCAAAAATATCCTATCCTCATGATTTTCTCGACTAACCTGTATTCATTCATGTGAGGACTACAAACTCCTTCATGTACTTCTTTCATTAATTTCTTGACTTCTTCTTCATCCACGTACCTTAGTAATATAGCTTCTGGTGATCTTTTGTACAAAGTAACTCTGCTTATCAAAAAATGAGTAGCCAATCTCCTCAAAGCTTTTATATCTTTTCTATCAGCTATCATACCCTAAACAAAAGGAGTCATAACAGTCCCACCGTATAAACTAACCTAATATGAAAGCCGACCTCATAGTTGTCGTCGTAGGTACAGTTCACATAAGGTGTGCACAACTTAACCAGCTTAAAATGTCCGTTCTGATACCTGTTAATAACCAAACATGTAGTAGAGCATTACAAAACACCTGTTCTATAGACCTAGTTATCTTATAACGTAACAATATTGAAGACATAAATGCCTTACGTTCAAAGTTATAATTTACAATCGGAGTTTATAAAAAAGCCATAGGTTTTGCAGACTATTTACAAAGGTTAGGAAACTAGTGGGCATCCCAACGAATTCCCAATTAGTTTCCTCAAAATTCAACAGAAAAGACAAAAGAAAGGTCAAAAGCCTAGGTTTAATTGATTCTTTGTTCCTTACTTTCTTAGTCATTAGCACACTAACTTGGAGTTGGCGGTATAGGAATATCTTGATCTTCATTCAGTACTTGTAAAAGAGTCTATGGGGATACGAACACAACTAGCTCAGTAAGTGAGACGCAGTTAGAAGAGTACCATACAATTGCAAGCAAGGTTATTAATTATGATGAAATGCAATGCAATGCAATCAATCAAATGAAACATCACATAATGTTATCTGATCCACTATGAGGTTAGAGAAATTACATCTACTTCAATTTGGATTGAGGAGTCTTATCGTGACTCAAATTAGACCAAACCTGGGCTTGTATAATGAAGAATATCCTCCTCCCATGACCTCCTTCTAACTACGGCCCCCACCTTTACCACGAAGGAAGTTGGTATTTGGCTTGACACTCTTAATTATTTTTCCTAATTGGTGTTATCCATGTCCAGTTTCATTTTAGTCGAATAAACATTAGTTTTAATCAAGGATGACCAAACAAGTTCATACAATATAGAAACAATGCGAACATGCAGAACAGCATACTAAGGAGTTCAACTCCAGTCACAACAGAGTATCATACATACACATAGTATGTACATAATCAACTAACTACAAATACAGCCAGAAGTATTCTTAGGTCTCCAGATACTTTAATACAGTATCCTTACAGGCGATGAAGCCGCAATCCCAACTTACTTGTTTAGACGTTCACTACGATAAACTTGAGTCGTCGACAGCTTATTCACTGGGAGATCAATATACAAAAAAGACTTAAATTCAGTTTCGTAATAAGTACGAAAATATTAAGGTCTGATCTAAAATGATTATATATAAATATATTATTTCCATAATATATAGTTCTATTATTATTATATATTGAGTTAAGTTGTTAATTATCGATAATATACATAATCTATACTACTACGTATTATATATTGTTTCGATCTTATCGAAACGTACTTTTAATTTATTAAATCATGTTTTAATTCCGTTAAGTTACTGAAATACATACATTCTAGAATATGATATAGTTTTACGTTATGTTACTTAAGATTATCTAATTTTAATAAAACTAATGTCGTTGGGTTCATACAGACCTAATGACACATATTACGAGTCCTGTTCCTAGAGACGATTTTTAATGAGTAGTTCAAATTTTTAATACAATTATATGTATCTATATAAATATTATCATTATATACACAATTTATATTATTAAATTGTATTTTACCTGATTTGTCAATATAACATTATAATATGAGTATTATCTAAACCTAATATACTTATAGTGTATTCTAATAAAAAAATATTAGTAATTATATTAAAAACACTCCTTTTATCCAATATGATCAGCAACCTCATAGATAGTTTTTATTTAACTAATGAATTTATTTTAACTTATTATTATTAAAAATACATCCCGATTTGTACTTTAAGCTATTTTACTACGAAAATTCGTAATAAATAGTTTGGGTCACCAAATAATTCTCCAAAAATTTCTATAGACTCCTAAAAATATGGAGAACCTAGCTATTACTTAGTTTCAAGTTTCTAACTTATCGCTTATATGTTTGTATTTACAATTTTACCCCTGAATTATCATAAATTACTCAATTATAATCATTTTTACACCAAATTAATTTCAATATGATCCAACATTGTTATTATTTACTAGAGATCAATAAGTGTCCATTTTATCATTTAATTTAATAATTTTCTATTTATTTCACAATTTTTAGTCTATTTTCGAGCCATTTTTAGGCCTAAAATGCAATAAATATTAAAAATATTTAAATCAAAATTCAGGCTACATAGCAATTATCCATATATCATACACATCCTATACAAAAATTTTCGGCTAGAAACAACATCATTTGTTACATTTATTTTACAATTCAAACTTCGGATGAATTGTAGATTTTTTAAGATAGTATAATAAAAATTACGAATTTTTCGAAAATAAAAACATCATACAAAAGTATGTTCAAAATAACCTAACTAAATTTTTTTTTCATAATTTTCTTGGTGGTTTAGGTATTTTTTTACTATTTATTGAAAAACGAAGCAAAGAATCAACCTAACTGTTCTTAAGATCCCCGATAGCCAGCGAAGATTAGCAGTATGTTGAATGGCCTAGACGTAGTGAGGACTGCTGGTGTCTGGTCAGGCTCCACAGCAGATTTAGGGTAGGTTTGGGTTTTGTCCTAGCACAAAATTTCCCTTGTTTTTCTTATTTTCTTTCCTATTTTTTCCACGATTTTTTTCTTTATTTCCTTTAAGTGTTTCTGATTCCAAATTCCTAAACTTGACATATCTGGAGTTTTGCCCTTTTATAATGCCCCAAAGTCGGTTGAAGAATTTATTTTCTAATTATTTTATATTTTTTTCCTATTTCTTCTTAGTTGAACCAAGTAGGAGGTGCCTTATCTTCATGCTTTCACTTTTGAATTAGCATTTCAAATCCTAGATTCCTACCATGTACCTTTTCCAGCAATTTAGAATGTGTTTAGATAAGTTTTAATGGCAAATTTACTTAAATATTGATATTATATATATTATAATAGTATTTAGTTATTTATTAATATACGGGTATGTATCCTATGTATATATCATGCGTAATATATAACTTTACTCATGTAATTTAGTTTCTAATATATCTTTTATTTTTAGGATATGTTCCTTAATTATTTTCATGTATTCAACACAATATATATATATATAATTATATAATTTAGGGTTAATTTACAAATATAATTATTATTTATATCAGGTATAATCATAAAAATATACGTATATTCATATAGTAAATTATACTATATTATTTCATTTTATAGCTTAATTAATTTATCATTAAATTTTCATCACAATTCGAGCTAGATATTAAGAGTTTTTAGTATTTTAGTACTATATTAAATAATCATATTTCTAAAGGTAAAATTGGGATTTTGGAAATCTAACTTGACTAAGTCACTTCGACTAACTTTTTATCTTAGTTGTAAAGTTTGGGCTTAATTGGATAACTTTCCCTAAAAACCCTAAATCTAGGCTTTGTTATCTTAAACACAATTTTAGGGGCTTACATTAGCGTCATCAAAGAATTCACTCGAATGAAGTAACTTTTTGATATCATAACACCAAGGCTTCTTTTGTTGTTTCTCTTCAACGGTTAGGCAAAAAGTCGATCTTTCCTCTACTTCAATCTTCAGAGGTTGAATTTCTATCTTATCCATGACTTTCACCATCAATGCTAACATAGCAAGTGCATCGGCAAATTAATTCTGGGTTCTTAGAATGTAAGTGAATAAAATTTCTTGAAATCTTTCAATTAGTCTTCTTAAATGCTCATGATAAGGTATCAACTTTTCATCTTTCATCTTATATTCTCCTAGGATCTGGAGAATTATAAGAGAAGAATCTCCATACACTCTAAGCCTTTGTATTCCCATATCTATTACCATTTTAAGCCCCAAAATGTAAGCTTCATATTCTACTATATTGTTTGTATATAGAAATACTAACCTCATTACCATAACGAAATGATTACCCTCAAGTGATACCGGTACTACTCATATCCTACATCCAAACACATTGGTTGCTCCATAAAAATACATTCTCCATCTCATTTTCTCACCACTTAGTTCATTCGCCACCATCATATTTTCATTGGGAAACTGAGCTTCTGAACCATCATCGTCATCTTTTAGTAGGTATTTCGCCAATTAATCAGCAACTACTTACCCTTTGACTTACGTATTTGATATCAAACTTAGAGAGCAACATCTGCCGGTTCGATATTCTCCCAATCAATGCCGACCTTTTTGCTAAATACCTCAATAGGTCATGTTTTGTCAACAACTCTACTAAGTAATAGAGAACGTACTGCTTGAGCTTATACATCACCCGTATTAAGGTACAATACATTCTTTCTACCTCTGAGTATTTTTGTTTGCCTTCTATAAATTTCTTGCTTAAGTAGTATATAAGATGTTCTTTTCTACTTGTTTCAACTTTCTACCCCAACATACATCCCATCAATTTAGGAAGGATCGTCAAGTAAAGAATTAATGGCCGTCCAGATGTAGGAGTGACCAGTATCGGAGGATTCATGAGATACTCTTTGATTTCAACAAATGCTTGCTCACATTCTTCATCCCATTCTATTGCTACATTCTTCCTCAAAAGTTTAAACAATGGCTTGCATTTATCGGTTAGCTATGATACAAACCGAGCAATATAATTTAACTTCCCCAATAATCCCTTAACTTCCTTTATAGTCTTTGGTGTAGGCATGTTTAAGATTGCCTTGACTTTATTTGTGTCCACCTCAATCCCTCTTTTACTAACTACAAAACCTAACAATTTCCCGAGGTTACTCCAAAGGTACACTTTTCTAGATTTAGTTTAAGTTGAAAGTTCAATTGCTCAAATAATTTATGCAAAACATCCACATGATTCTCACCCTTCTGGATTTGGCAATCATATCATCTGGATAAACTTCAATCTCTTGATGCATCATGTCATAAAACAAAGCAACCATAGTACGTTGATAAGTTACCATAACGTTCTTTAACCCGAAAGGCATCATATGATAATAAAGCGTTCCCCAAGTGGTAATGAAGGTGGTTTTGATTTTATCTTCTTCAGCCATCTTAATTTGATTATATTTCAAGAAACCATCCATAAATGAGAAAAGATTATTTCTGGTCGTGTTGTCTACCAATACGTTAATGTATGGTAAATGTCTCTTAGTTTAAATCACTAAAGTCTACACATATCCTAACTTTCTCATTTTTCTTTAGCATTAGCTACCCATTCGAGGTAATCTGATACTTCTATGAACTTAACTTTTAGTAATTTCTTCACTTCTTATTTTATTTTAAGGAGTATATTTGGCCTAAATCGCCTAAGCTTTTGCCTTTTCGGTTTAATATCTTCTTTTGTTAGCAACTTATGAACTATGATTGATGAATCCAAACTAAGCATGTCCTCATAAGACCAAGCGAATATGTCCAAGTATTCCAATAATAATCACAACAACTCCTGTTTCTGATCATCCACTAAATTACCGCTAATTTTCAAGTTTAGTGATTCGCTTGTACCCCCAAATTAACCACAATTATCGGTTCATCAATAATCACCCTACCTATTCAAATCGACACCAACTCTCTTGTATTTCACTATAAGTCTCAATATCAATTCCGACGTCTGACCTAGCAGGCCGAAGGTGATATTGGTACTCTCATCATTTATAGGCATGAGATATCCATTATATTCATTGTTTTTATTGGATCTAAAAAATAAAGGAAAAAACAAAAGGATAATGAATAAATAACAAAGAAGAATTGATAGAAAGAAAGGAATTAATTTCATTAAATGAATTCAAATTATCTAAAAGAAATAGGGCATAACTAATTGGACTAATTATTGAATCGAATGCTCTTAATTGATCTAATATTGCTTTTCTAAAGAGACCTATTAACTGGAATAGAAAACTAGTTGCATAAGCAAACTGGGATGCTACTATCTTTTGTCTCGTCTAGACTGATGTTGCATTGCTGAGCTAAAGCCTTAGATAAACCGATTACTTTGGGTTCTTGAACACCAGCTGGTACTGGGAATATCTGACGAATGTTTGGAAAATCCTTATGAGCATGGTATAACTAATCTCTTCTCTTGCCTATGGTTTTGGCCTTCATTTCTTGGATCTTTTCTTTAGTAGGCTTATATCCAAGCCCAACATTCTAATCTATTGCTTAGGCTATTTCGAGCGACCTTGTGCCCTATGTCTTGACATTTCAATCATGCTGACCTCATAAAAAATTTGCAATCCTAGTTCCTCCAATTCTTCACTCCTAATATACGGAATAGCCGTTTCTTTGTAAATCTCGTAATCATGCTCCCCAAGAATAATAACCAGCTGCCCATTGGCTAGGAGTTTCACTTTCTGATGTAGACTAGACGGAATCAATCTTGCTAAGTGAATCCATGGCCTCCCCAATAGAAGATTGAAAGTTCGAGATATATCCGGGACTTGAAATGAAATAGTGAACATCTACGGGCTGCTCTCAACTTGTAGCCTAATTTCTCTAAGTATCTCTCTCTTTGATCCATCGAAAGCCCTTACTAAAATTGAGCTGAGCTTTATCTCAGTTGAATCTACTTTAAGCAAATTCAGTATCGCCAGTAGACAAACATTTAGTAAAAGATCCATTATCTATCAGTACTTGAGCAACCACTTTCCTTGCACTCTTAACCATTATGAAAAGGTATTTCATGTATCGGTCTCCTTCTTTGCTTAACTCATTCGGTGAGAATGAAATCTAATCCATTGTAAATATTGAATTAACCACCAATCTCAGGTTCTTAGTGGAAATCCCTTTAAGTACTGTGACATCTTTTAGGATTTTGATTAAAGCTTCTTGGTGAGTATCAAATGACAATAGTAAACCCATTAGGGAGATTTGGGTGGGTACTTTAGCTAGTTGATCCATAATACCATACTTACTAGCTTTCACCATCTTCTTGGCAACATTTTGATCTTTCTCATCTGTATCTTCAAAGATCTTTCTAGAAGCCTCTTCCATAGTAGCCTTCCTCTTAGCCTCTTCGTTCTGGTCATAGACTCGTCTTGAGAACGTAAGCCCACTGACCATAGATAATGAGGACTTAGTTGATTGATTCATGGTTTGGTAAGAGGGGCTACCTTGTAATTGTTTGGAGCTATTGAGACATTAAAACTAATTTTCTTGGGCGGACCCAATTCCTTAACCTTCTCAATCTTCTCGTAGCACTAAAAAATTAATAGTTTAGGTTCACCTCCAATCATTCCAACCATCTTGGCTGTCTTTTTAGCTTTTGCAATAAGCTTATCTTCTTTCTCAAATTCGAAACCCCATCCAATAGGTGGTTCATCGGCATATATGGCGGGTGAACCAGCGTAATCGACTAAATATTCAAACTTTCCTAATGACTCTCCCAAGGTGTCGATCGTCAGATCTCCAGCTTCATACCTTTCTTTGAGCTCCTTTTGAGTATATCTCTTTCTTAGGTTTGGAACCGCTAGAGCCATAATGTTAGTTTTCTTTATCTTCCCACCCCACAACAATTGATATATTGCCAGTCTAGTCTAAGTTTATCTCTAAGATTCATATTTTGCAAGTGTTTGGTTTGCCTTAGATTCCAAGCTACCTCTTAAATAGTGATGGGGAGACTATCTAAATCAACTTCTGGTGCAGACACTTCAGCGATGATCATGTTGATTGAGCGTCCATGATTCGATAGAGGATTGTTACCCACGTTGAGAGCAAGAGCCTAAATGGAATCTAATTGAATCAACTTGGCATCAATAAGATCCTAGATCTTATGTCTGAATCTCCAGCACTAGTTAGTAGAATGCCCCAGTAACCCCCAATGATAATCGCAATAGAGCTTCGGGTTATAATCACTCTGTCTTTGTCCCACCTTTGGTATTTCGAATGTTAGGAGATTCTCCTTTCGTAGTTGTACAAGAACTTAGCTTAGAGGAATGGGAATATGAGTAAACCGTCTCCTTTGTGAGCGGTTATTTTGATTTGAATTCGGTAGGGGATTATATCCTCCTTTCATGGCTATTAAGGTTGTAGGTCTGATAAGGTCACCAGTATTGACAATAATTACAATAGCTTCTTTGGCCTTGTTCAAAAATCTTACAAAAGGCGTCTTCTTCTTAGTTTCTTCGAGATTAGTGTTACACCCCGAAGTCATAGAGTCGTAACAGTCCCACCATGTAAACCATCCTATGATAGTAACCAGCCTCACAATGCCTATCATAGACATGATTTACATAAGGCATCGACGACTCCTTGATTTGAAGTAAATAGTCTAATTTAAAAATTAGCTAAAGTTACTATAATTATCAAGAATTTTAAGTCAACATATATAATTACATGTACAATCTACATAATTTCCTAAGAAATTCTACATTAAACGTAACAGTTAGCTAGTTTACATATTAGCTATTAGCTAAATTGATCCTCACGCCCCCAAACTTAAAAAAGAACTAACGTTCGAATAGTTGTAGGTGGCATATTAGTTAGAGAAATAAAAAATCAGGACTTGCAAAAGGATTTATACGAGTATGAGCAACTATAGCTTAGTAAGTTGAATTAGAGACTCATGAATGTATACAAACACAAACAAGATTATCAAGAAATTATTTTCATGCAATGCAATAAGCAAGTGTCATCACACAAAGTAGTTCGGTCTGTTGCGATATCAGAGAAATTTTACTCTCTCTAATTCAGGTTGAGGAGTTTTCATGTTATGCAACAGCTTACAACCAAACCCAGGTTTGTATAATGGAGACACTGCTCCTCCTAGGACTATCCTTCAAACCAAAGTCCTCATCCTCACCGCAACCTCCTCTCCTGTCACTTAGTTCGGTTAAGAATGAAGAAAAGACAGTGCTATCTTTTTCAAAGGTGTCGGTGTTTGGTTGGAGAATCCTAATGATCCCCTAAAAAGTTGCAATGCATGACAATTTAGGGTGTTAGAGTCGATTATGATTAAGTTCAATTTAGGGTTTTCAGGCAATTTCACTCCAATCCAGTCATAATAAACAATCAATCACAACACAAATTTCAATACGAAGTCAGATACACAAGTACATGCATAAAACTACTTATAATCACAATCATACACAATCCTAAGTCTCCGAGTACCCTAAAATAATACTCTAAATACGGTTAAGTAATAAACCCAACTTACTTGGAATTCTCGATCGCCCAATCACTTAATTGCAGGTTGATTCGTCTCCTGATATCTTATAATACAAATACGTCTTTTTAGTACTCATACTTTGATGATAGATATTCTAAGTTACAATTTAACTCACATCTCTATATATATCTATTATTTACTAATAATTCACTTTACCTTAGCTCGGGGTTTGGTTTCTTAATTAGATTCCAGTTTTGGTTCTAAATTGTATTTTACTACGAAGAATCCTAAATACGCTCGAATCCTAATGTGAAATTAATCATATTAAGCTCGAGTATTTTAATATCACACTGGGTTTTAATTTAGCGTTATAACCTATTTAGTACACTCTAATCCTAATTAAGGTATTGGATTTACTCCCGATGTGATAAAATTTTACAATTTTTATCCAATTACCTAAAATTAATTTTTGTTTTAGATTTATTATGTACTGATTTTATTATTATATTATCCAAATTAACCTAATTTTTTCATATTTATTAAAATTCCAGTTTCACATATTCCTAATTTTCAACAATTACCTCATAATTCTCATATTAATTACACTTAACACTCCAAAAACTAGGATTAGGTTTTCACATCAGAGATTAACATATTTAAACATATAATTACCTTTTAGATCAGTAATCAATCATTTAATCACCTAATTAAGCCAAAATGACCCTTTTTTTAATCATTTTAGGGCTAAAAATTTACTTAAAAATTTTAAAGATTAATTTTTAAAAAATGGCTTCATAGTACTGTTCTATATCACTTAAGCATTCTATAGAAAAAATTTGAGCTCCAAAGTACGCTTCTAAGCCTATTTATTTCTAATTCTAATCATATTCGGTTTTGTCTAATTTCTCAAGAATTCTATATTTACAAATGTGATTAAACTCAATTACTATTTTTTCCTAAATCTATATACAATAAAACTTGAGAATAATAAATTTTATAATTTTTTAGGAAAAATAAATAATTTTAAGGAATTTTACAAAATTAGAGAAGATGTGAGACTCACCTGGTTTGATGACTTTTTAGCCTTCAACACCAGTTTAGGTATGTCGACCGGTCCAGGTGGTAGGTTTAGAATGGGGTAGTGGTGGTGGTTTGGTTTGGTTCTAAATGGTGGTGGTTTGGTTTGGTTCTAAATGGTGGTGGTGTGTGGGTTTGGTTCAAAAGCTCCTACTGCACAAATTTGAAAAAAAAAAATTCTAAACCTTAATTTTCTCTCTTGTTTTCGACTCTTCCCAATTTTTCTAAGATTCTAACTGACCTAATGAGCTCTGTAAATTTTCTTGCTATTTATAGGGCTTTAAGGCAATTGTTATACATTAATTAGATAAGATAAGGGCTTATCATCTTCCATTTTTGTCTTTTAAGTGTTTAATTCTAATTGGTCAAAATTTGTTCTTTTAATTTCTGACCTGCCACGACCAAATATGGATAATTCCCTATTCCTCTAATTTTTTTTCTGATTTTTTCTTAATTATTTTATAATTTTATTTTATGATTTAATAAGTTTCTAACTAATTTAAGGTATTTTAAGTAATTTCGCGTATTTTTATTTACACGTAAATACATGAGGGGATACAAATGAACACTTCTAAATATTATTTAAGTCATTCTATGATTTTTAGTATACATACAATCTATCTCTAATAATTCTTAGTTATTAGATTGTATTTTTCGGCTTTCCGTTAATTAACGAATAATATACTTAAAATTTAAAAATTTTATAGTCTCTTATTTTATTACTTATTTTCTTAAATTCAAGTTTATAAGGTTATTTTTACTAATATTTCTAACTATAGTTTATAATTTAGGTTTGATCGGATTCTTTAACTGATCGTCCTAAACTTTGTATACTAAATTCGATCGTACGGTTACTTGGTTTATCTTTAGAGCTTACAATTAGTAAGTCTTTTAGTAGCAATAAGTTCCTTGATTCAGCAACTTGAGGCTATAATCTTTGCAAAATTAGAAGTAGTGTTGGTAGTATGGGCTTTCGAAAGTATTAATGAAGGTAAAAGTCAGATCCTTCTCTATTAGGGGTGGAGTCACCCTAGCTGCTATACCCCTCCATCTTTGAGCATACCCCCTAAAGTTTTCATTGGCCTTCTTTCATTGATTATTCAAATCCCACATAGATGGGGCTACCTTCATATTAAACTTATAGTAGTTGTAGAAAGCTCGAGCTTACTTATTCTAAGTATTTATCTCATTCAAGTCCAATTAGACATACTAAGTTAAGGCAGGCCTAGTTAAGGTATTTTGAAAGGTTTGGACTATCATCTTATCTTCGTGTATTTTCCCATCTTTCTTATGTACAACCTAGTATGGAGCTTCAGGTAGCCAATCCCATCGTATTTATTGAATTTTAGAATTTTGAAATTGTCCGGGAAATCATCATCTTCATATGTCAGTAAGTTGATCATTCTCATCTACTTAAGCCTGTTAACTATTTCTAGGGTTTTCATCTTTTCGGTCAACTTTTACATAAACTTCCTTTCTGTTTATTGGTGTTTTGCCTCAATCTCCTTCCTCCATGTCTCGACATTGGGAACCAATTCTGCATCTTCCACTTCATGGGGAGGGGTTGCTTTTCCATTCTGAGCTTCTACATTCCAATTCAGATTGACTTGAGATACCTACCTATCATTAAGAATTCCAATAGCCCAAGTGAGAGACTAGATTTGTTCGACCATCTTGTTCATGTTTTCTTCCACAGTTGAGACTCTCGGCTTGAGCTCAGCTTGACTAACATTTCCAGTACCCCGAGTTGATATTCTTGCTTTAAAATGAGTGAAAATTAGGCTTTTAGTTAAGTCTGCTCACTTGGGTACTATCTTCAAAATTCTAAACGAAAACCTAAGTTTTAGACATTTTTGTGAACTAATTTTTTATTTTTTATTTTTTTTACCTTTTTTGTTGTTTTCCTTTTTATTTTAAATTTTTTTGTTGTTCATTTTTTATTTAAAAGATAACTATCAAGAAATAAATGAGCAAAAGATTGCATAATCAATAAAGGTTTTCATTTAATGAAGCTACAAATTTATTAATAATCATAAAATCAATCTTATACAGCGAACTAAAAGAAAAACTCCTAACTAATCTTTAAAAAAAAAAATCAAATCCTACATTTATAAGAGTTGACGAGTTTGGCTAGAACGGGCTTTACAGGGTTGATGATGACTTGACTTTCCATTTCTTTATTACATAAAACATGAAATAATGTGATTATTTACAAAAAAAACACTAAATTTACAAAAAGTTGTATATGATATTAATAATTTTGCAGATTCTTCGAAATTTCAAATTTCTTTTTTAAATTATGCAGCCTTTTACTCAATAAGGGGCAATGTAAAAACAAAATGCATATGATACAGGAAATAACAATGATTAAATAGAAACAAACATTAGCAAAAATAAATTCAAATAAAAAATACAGTATGTTACATATGCATGTGATGTAATAGGGGCCAGTAATTAATAAATTATAAGAATTATTATGAACCCTCGGTCGGAGAATACCCTTATATATAAGTATATTCAAAATAAGATTTTAAAAGAAATGAAGCTCGTGAATATTTATATATAAGGGTTATTGATTTCTCAATTTCCTCTTTTTTGACAAAAGAACAACAAACCGACCACGGATTGATTAGGCTTTTCTTATAATTTAAAAATGACTACTCCTTTATTTTTTCAAAAAGAATGATGCAAGAGGGTAGGACCTACGGGTCTCAAGCTCAGTAGCTTCAAGAGTTTCCAAAGAAAAACTTAATGGACTATATCAAAGCCTGAGTTGGCTTGCCTATCACTACTAGGTAGGGGTAAAGACCCCAACAAGTTGAGGGTTACACAATGGCAGCCTGTTCCAAGTTCCTAAGGTGATCCAAATCTGACCACATCTAAGCATGTAAATGGTTATTAAAATAAACCCCCCTCACCTACCTACCCCCTAAATCCCCAATACATGCCCATTAGGTTGGGTTTTTCTTAAGGCCTGTATCACTAAAAACTAGTTAGTACAACTATAATACAATAAAAGAAAAATAATACAAAAGCCCATAAATTAATTTTTAATTTTTACAGGGTTAGGCCACTACACTTCTCCAATGGAGTTGTCAATTCTGTTGAGCCCTATTGTAGTTTTCCTTGATTTAACTTATATTAAGTTCAATTCGTTTAATATAAATTACTCGATATTAAATTAAGGAAACATTTTTCTTAAAAAAAAATATTTTAGAAAAAATGGAGTCACCAACCAGTTAAATTGATAAAAAATAAACTTAGCCACTAACCGAAGGATTTTCTTAAAAAATAATTTTAGAAAATTAACGAGAAAAACTAAGTTCGGGGATTAACCAATTAAGATTAAGACACCTTGTAAAAATAAAAAAAATTAATGAGCTTTATTTTCATATTTTTCTAAAAATACTAAGATATATACAAATATGTAAAATATTACAAATTTGAATTTTTTATTACGAATTTACAAGAAAAATAAAAAAAAAAATTTTACACAATTGCGCTAAAGGTGCCTATATACTTGCTAGTAGGGATCAAACCAATATAGTTTTTTTGTTATAAAATATTTAATATGTGGATTTTTTTATTTTTGAAAATTGAGTCAAATTTATGTTTATTTAACCATTTATTATTTCTAAAAAAAATATTAGAAAATCTAATTTTCATTAATCTATTTTAAAAAACCTAACTAACTAGATCATTTTTAAAATCCTAGTTAAGATTTTTTTAAATTTTTTTTCAAAAACTTACTACGTGTTAAAATCAATCTTTTCTAAATCATATATGTAAGATACATATCTTCGAAGATACTAATCTTGGAGAAAAAAATGCGTGACTTTTCCTAATAGATGTAATTTTACTAAAAATGCAACTTAACTAACTTATCAAAAAAGAAAAAACAATGACCAATATCTAAATTATGACAAACGTTATGTCAATAAAAATATATATATATATAAAACTTGTACTAAAAAAAACAAATTAGTAAAATAATTAACCAATAAAAAATAATTAAATAATTAAAGAAAATAATAATTCTTTTTACCTAAATGACTCGAATTACACGAGATCAATGTGTTTGCGTTGATCGCTATGATCGTTTGGACTACATTTACATGCCTAGTGTGCGTAATGGTTGTACAAGTGGATGGCGTCGTGTTATTCGTATGCTGCAGTGAATCACGGATGATCGCGAAGTGGCTCGTGTGTGTAATTGTATGCTTGTATCATGTTAAGTGCGACTATGTTAGTGTGCAATGGCATGACAATCGTGTGATCAGTGTGTTAAGGTCACGGGGCGTATATGTGTTGAGACATGCATATCTTCGTATGGATTTGTGTATGATTTCATGTCGTTGAGTTTGGTGTCAGGCGATGGTATATGCTCGAGTGTTGCGAGGTCAGTGTATGTGAGTAGACTTTGGTGCTCATATATAGGATGTGATCTGGTGCGGCAATTGGGGTGTAGCATCAACATGTGTGCAATTGGTCGAAGACTGTTGTGTGATTCGGTAACGTACAATTTGTCAAGCGGTGTGTCGTGATGTGTTGTATATTGGCGAGTGTGTGGCATTGACGTACAACGAATGTTTGTATGTATAGATGACGACATAGAATTGGGGCTGATCGTGTACTGTGATCAGGGGAAGTTTAGTAAAGATTGGCTGTTGGGTTTCATGCAACATGTGGATGTAGACTTGTGTTTTTGTGCTTGTGGTAGGAATATAAAAAAAGTTTTAAACTTCATCATTTACTTCCTATTTATAGGCTACGCTACCGAATATTTCATATTTCTTTTAAATATAGATTTAATCTCAACAAACTCTAGATACAAAAGATACAATAATGATTCTTAGATATGGAGGATATGATTTAGATTTTTTAAAGATTCGACCTAGTTTCTAGAAAACCTACTTTAATTTAGGTTTACTATTTTTCGAGCCCGACTCAATCCAACTTAATTTAGCCTAATAATTCACTTAATAAATCCTAAGTCTATTTTAGCCTAATATAAATTAGATAAAAAAATCCACTTTATATTGGATTAAACTAAAATATCTTAATGAAGCTCAATCCTTCAATGATTTAAAATTTATTAAATTGGACACTTACCATTATTCGATTCGATTCTAAATGATTCGACTGGACTCGATACGACTTGTCACTTCATTTTTATTATTTTTCAATTTTTTTTTATTTATTTATTATTTTCTTTTTTTATATTATTTATTTTTTCTATTTTTTTTATTTTCTACTGTTTCTGACTCAATAAAACTACTAAAAAAAATGGCAAAAATAAAGTGTCTATGGTCTATTCTCATTTTCCTTACATGGTTGAGCTAATCAATGATTGAATTCCTTGGGAAGGAATTCAGTCACAATCTAGAATGAGTTAGTGGAAAAATTCTTAGAAAAATACTTTCTACCCGCAAACATTGCTAAGCTTAAAGCTGACATTTGCACATTTACCCAATTAGAGGGTGAGACCCTATTTGACACCAAGGAGTGCTTCAAGGACCAGTTAAGGCGATGTCCACACCATAGCCACTCCCTTTTGGATGCAAATCCAAACTTTTTACCATGGTCTCAACTCTTCTACAAGGCAAATAATAGAAGCAACAGCTGAAGGTACACTTAATACAAAGACACCCAAATAAATTTAGAACGTGATTAAAGAGATGGCTATGAACAATTATCGGTGGTAAAACCCCAAAAGAAAGCAAGGAGTTACGGATGTGCTTTAGTTTAATGCAATTCATTCTCTAACCACTAAGGTGGAAATGTTAAGTAAAAGGATCGACTCACTTTCAGTCAAATCACAACAACCTCAGCTCGGCCTTAATGATTTTTGCCAAGAAGGATTTGTAGGTAATGAAAAGATAGAGCAATCTGATTTTCTAGGGAAATCCTTGAGACCTCAATATAATCCCTATACTAATACCTATAATCCAGGGTGGAGAGTTCACTCTAATTTTTCATAGGGAAGTTAAAATTAGAGTTAAGGTCAATAATAGCAAGCAAAAAATCAACCTCAGCAACGATTAAACTTACCTCCACCTGGGTTTCAGCAACCTATAACTCCTTCACCAACCTCATAAAAGAAGTTGGAGAGTCTCCTAGAAATATATATCCAGAAAAATGAGGCAAAGATACAACAGATAGAGACTTCTTTGAGGAATCAAGAGGCTTTCATCCATAACTTAGATGATCAAATTGGATAACTTGCAAGAATGCTGAATGAATAACCATAAAGGTCCTTTCCCAGGAATACTAAAACAAACTCTGGGAAACATGTTAATGCAGTAACTTAGAGAAATGGAAAAGAGCTACAAGTTGAGAAGAGAAATAGTAGGGAAATAGTTAGGAAAGAAGGGTAGGTCAAGGATAAGGTAAGTGTAGAGCCACTCGAATCAAAAGGCAGTATAGAGCCACCAAAAGTGAAGGAGTACAAGCCACACATCCTATATCCACAACATCTTAAATAAGATTCTACTTATCAGAATAAGCAATTCGGTAAATTCCTCAATCTTTTCAACAATTGCACATAAACTTACCTCTTGTTGATACTTTATTGCAAGTGCTAAAGTACGCGAAGTTCCTAAAGGATCTTTTATAGAACAAGAGGAAGTTAAAGGATCTTTCAATCATTATACCGAATGAGGAATGCTTGGTGCTTCTTTAGAGAAAGCTGCTAAAGAAATTAAAAGATCTAGGAAGTTTTACTCTTCTACATGTGCTTGGAAATTTGTCAATACATAATGCTTTGGTAAATTTAGGGGCTAATATGAATTTGATGCCATATGAACTATTCAAAAAACTAGGGTTAAGAGAATCTAAACCAACATGCATGTGCCTTCAATTAGCTGATAGATCTATCACATGCCCTAGAGGCATCACATAGGATGTTTTAGTGTGAGTTGATAAATTCATTTTTCCTATAAACTTTGTTATCCTTGATTTAGATGAGAATCTTGAGGTACCATTAATTTTGGGTAAACCTATCTTAGCTACTGCTAGGGTTGTGTTTGATGTTAGCAAGTATAAGCTCATCTTAAGGGTTGGACATGAAGAAATTGTTTTTTAGATTTCATATACAATGAACAAGTCTCATGACTTAGAGGGCACAAGCTATGATATTGATTCTACTAATGCCATTGTTACTGAATGTTTGCAGGAAACTCTTGCCAAAGAACCTTTGACTCGTTTCCTGGAAAAGGGAAATGAAGAGATGGTTAAAACCCCTAATCATTCTGAACTTGTCACTCAATTGAGTACTAATGAATCTATTCTGGTAAAAAAGGGGTTTGAACCATTTTGTAGACCAAAGGAAAAAAAGTTAGAACTTTCTAGAGAGAAGCTACTGGTACTGGAATGAAAATAATCAAGAGATCGTTTGGAACATGCTTTTTGTAGTAAGGAGCTTGAAGTTATTAGCAACTACTACATCCAAGCGGAAAGCAACAAAAAGAAGAAACTTAAGCTACACGAGTTTGACAAGTAGCACAATAAGAAGAGATTCAATGGAAGTCACATAAGTAGACAAGGGAATTTATAAGGCTAATTGCCAAAGGATAAGTCTATACTTGTATGGAGAGTTTGGAAGCGAGGTAAGGAAGGAGATCCATCTCCACTCGAATGAAGGTAAGTCAGTCATGCATTCTGTTGAGCTATTGACATTAAGCATAGCACTCTTGGGAGGCAACTTAAGTTTACATTTATTTTAGTAATTTTTGCTTTCATTTATTTAGATATTATCTTATGTTCTATTTTCTTTGATTTAAAAAAAAAAGGCCATGTATAGTAGGTTACATAAGCAAGAGATACGATCATGTCTTTAGCCGTATCAATTGCAAGGTGGTCACCTACGCGTAACCTCCAATGAGTTATACAACTTGGGAGATACGGTCGTGTCTCCCAGTCATATCGATAGCAGCCATAAAAAATTGAGTAACCTACAATGAGTTACACGACTTAGGAAATACAGTTGTATCTTTCAGTCATGTCGATTAAAGTGAATAAACAATTGTGTCATGCATCCTATATAAGCCCAACACACTTGATCTCTCTTGCATTTTAGTTGCTCACATTACACTATATTTCCTCTCTTCCTACTTCCCCTCATGAGCATACACGAAAAAAACACCCACACACTCTAATTCTTTTGCATTCATGCATTAACAAGTGCCATTCCTCTTCACTCTCACTTTAGTCTCACTCTAAGAACCAGATATGCATCTTGATCATTCTTCTTACTGTGCTTGTTATGAATTTGATTTGAGAAATTAATCTCTTGCAAGTTGGTTCTTGATGACAATTTAAGGCTTTTGCATTATTCTAGTCTCTTTATGGGATTGAAGCAATTTTACACATGTTTTGAGTGTTTGAAGTGTAGATTGTAGTACAACATGATCATATCATTCAAATTAGGAGCCATTTTTGTTTTAAAAGGCACAGTTTATGATACAATCGTATTGTTTATAGTGCATTAAATTAGGGTTTTGGAGTTTTATCAGATTAGAAGTGCTATCAATCTATTCAACTGAAGAATTATGTGTTAAGTATGCTAGGAATCTCTCTTGTGTCATTAGTTGTTAAGATTGCATAGAAATGTTCTCAAGAAAACAACTATATTATGTATACTCATTACGTGTTTGATAAAATTTCTTAATGAGCTATAGTCTTTTTTCTTCCACACTTAGTTATGATTTTTGGTGTATTTGTTTGTTTTAAGTGTAAGGAAGCTCTTGGTTACTAAAATGTTGACATGAGAATCGTTTCTTTTTTTGATAAGAACATAGCCTCCAGAGCTAAACTTTCGATCAAGAGAGGATAAATCCATTTTTACTTAATCCTCATAACTGTCGTAATCTCTTCGACTGTTGATGGCTATTGAACCTTTGGTCCACCCAATGTTACGGTTTCGAGATGAAACTGCATGAAAGAGGTTTCAAATGTATACATTTGGTGAAACTCTTTACTTAGATTGGGGAGTGATTGAACAGTTGAACCTCATGGAGCAAGTACAAGCAATGTTCTCTATTAAACCATGGGAGAAGTTTCTAGCACTTCAAGTCCAAATTTGGCAAGAACTCACCCTTGAGTTCTTATGCACTTTGCAATTAATGAAGCCTTTTGAAGAGCGTTATTTGGCTAAAAGGCAAATGAGATCCCATGTTAATGGCCAAGCTTATTGCATTACTATTGCCAAGTTTAGAGTCTATATGGGTATCTATAATGAGGAATATGTTCAGACTCAAGAATTTCATGATCTCTCATATTGTTTGCCATGTGGAGTTTCGGCTTCACAATTCTAGAAGGACATTGCCCATTCATATCCTTACATTTCAAAATCTATCAAGGCTTCTACTATGAGGCATCCTAAGTATAGTGGCTCATTGGTTGATATCTCATATGATCGCAAGATGTGGCAAGAGTACCAACGTTGTGGGTACATTGGAGTTGTTATCTTTGTACAGCATAATACAATAGTACCCTATGAACAGAGAGCTTTTATTGGCTGAGTATTTAGTTAAATGGGCTACTAGGACTAAGGAACATAGAAATATATTTTGTAAGCCTTCTACTACCATTCTCACTTAAAGGATGGGCCTCTTATCCCAGCAAATGCCCCAAATGACTTTGGTAGGAGAAACAAAGCCCTTGAGGAGAGATACATTCCAACATATAAGAAATTGCTTTTTCAATCTAAAATAAAGGGAAAGTTTTTTGCAAGAATGAAACTCAAAGGAATTGACAGGGTACCCCTTCTCTCGAAGTTATGGTGCTATTTTGTTAAGTTCCTCAGAGAGAGTTTTCATCTATCTATATTGTATCTTTCATTTCATTTTGATTCTTATCCTTTCCTCAGCATAGGCTTTCTTTCTATAAGATAGTTAAAAAAAATCGAAATCAAGTAAGTTTTACATGAAGAAGATTTGGCTCAGCATGTTTTGCAATTTGGTGATGATGAGAGGGTATGGGGTGCTAGTTCAAGTCAAGGATCTGCCTCTCGGTTGGATCAAATTAAGGATATGTTGCAAAACATGATGACAAGCCACTGCAGCATAAAAAATAAAATGGATGATAAGATTGGACGAGTGATTAATAAGCAAAACAAGTTGATCCGTTTCATTTCCAATGTTGCTAAAAAGAATGAATTAAAGCTTCTTGATGCATTTTTATTACCCCCAACCTCTAAAGAACACTAGGCTAAACTTGAGAAGTAGGAAAAGTAAATTGAGTTTTAAGGATAAATTGCAATTCTTTTTGAAATTAAACACTAAAAGTAACAATGAGCATAATCAAGATAATGATAAAACAATAATAAGTGTGAAAATTAAAAGAGATAGGGATGAAGAAGATCAATCTCAAATATAACACGGAGTTGAGACCACTCCCTAGTCTCCATGGACACACAATGCCTCTAATCAAGGACTTCACACCACTTTATTGATTTCTCAATCCAAGTTCCAAGAGCTACATAAACACAAACTTGATTACATAAGTTTTACACTTACAACTCTTAACACAAATCACAGTCTCTACTTACAACACAAACACTCAATCTCAAGGATTATTGGTGTAGTGCTTTTAACTCTCAATACTTTGCAACTAATAACTTATAAGGATTACACTTCAAATCTCTCTAAATATTAGCAAATTAAGATACAAGAAACAATGAGAATAATAGACAATATGAACACAAAAGAATGTTGGAATATTGTAGCAAAAGATCAGTTCTCTCTTGTCCTTGGTCAGGTTGTTGAGCATTTATGCCATCCTATTCAATTCTTCTCGTTATAGTATATTAAATGCTCCAATGACTAGTTACTTACTAGTAAGCCGATAATAAATTACACTATTGACATGAACACCAGCAAGTGAACCGACATGCCAGCTCTTCATAATCAGAGAGAGTTCTTCCTTTTGTTATGCAGGGCTTCACACCGTCAACTTGGTTTTTTCTTAAGTAATCATGCTAGTAGGCCAAGTATCGCTTGAAAATACTTTTAACACACAGTGAACAAATACACTTTGCAATTCAACTTCAAGATCATTTGATCACCACTCAAAAGATTAAATATCTTGTAGAGTTAATTGATATATTTAATCATTAAGCAAATTAATCGATCTTATTCAATTAACTCAATATAATCAAATAATACTTAGTTTAATCATCCACTTATTTTGTTCTCTTGAAAAACAACGTGTTTAAATATATACCTTTTATTTTGTTCTCATTAAAATCAAATGATGAACTTTAGAGTCAACAATGTCTCCCTTTTTTTTATAAGGACAAAACTCTTATACTTTAAATGCTCCCCCTCAATTTAGCACTTGATTTCAAGATATTTGACAATTAAATAAGATTAAGTAAGTGCTGGCAAAATGAGAGTATTGATGTACTAAGGAACTAAGTCTCACTTCTTAGTAACTTCACATAAAGAATATATCAATCTTTCAAAGAATCAAGATATGCCAAAGTTATAGGATCAATAATATATTTTGAGTAACTATTATCAATTCAACTTAATACACTTTTTTACACTTTAACAACTTAAATATTTCTCCCCCTTTGGCCTCATTAAAAAGAGGAGTATCCAGGTGGTAAAGAGAGAAGAGAATTCAAGTTAAAATGTCGACATAATCCCAACTTAAGCCTTAGGATATACTCCCTATAAAAGTGAAATCAAAGAAGCTAAAAGCCATACCAAATAAGATTGCCATAATGAATTCATTAAGATCAACCCATACTACACCAAATGTTCAAAAACATAAGCCAACCATGAGGAGTGTAATAACCCTGTGAGATACATAAACCACAAGTAATAAATAATATAAACAAGCAACATAAGCCAACCATGAGGAGTATAATAATCTTGTGAGATACATAAACCATAAGTAGTAAATAATATAAGCAAGCAACATAAGCAACAAAAGGCAAAATAATAGCCAAGGCAAGACAATAGAAAGTAACAATAGTAGTGGCCAATGACTCAGCTCATAACATGATATAAACATAAAGAAGAGCATATACAAAATAGATTGGAAGTTAGTAATTCATGTAGTTGGTAGATCACCATCTTGAGCTAAAGGAGGAAAGGGATAAGATGGGTAGTGATAGTTTGTTTAAAGTTGACTATAATTCATCAAGGTGGCATTGTGATGGTGGATGGGGGTTTAGTAGAAAGAGAAAGTCATGTAAGGGAGAAGAGGATAGTGTGATTTGAAGAAGTGAGGGGATTGATGAGAGATTTATGGGTTTAGAGCTGATTGATGAGGGAAAATTATGATTTTGAGGGTTTGAAGATGGTGGATTGAAGAGAGAGAAGGATTCTAAGGTTTGGGAGAAGAAGATGAATTGGGAATAGAAGCAAGAAAAGAGAAAATTCGAGAGTTTTGAAAAATAATGCCTGGAAACAGAGGTACTGGCATGCTGGTAATGGGAACAGAAGCCTTGTAAGTTTGTTATAGAAAATAATATACCGACATGTCGGTGGTTAGGGGTACCAACATGCTGGTTCTTGGAACAGAACCGAATGTATCTTCTTATCTAGCAGAGTATACCGGCATGCCGATAGTTCTAGGTACCGTCATGCTGGTATTCTACAATTCTACAGAATCTTACTTAAATTTACTTTATTTATCCAAGTTACCAACTCAAGTTTATTTTAAATGATTTAATGAGTATTATAACATTTCAAGTAAGTTTATTGGAGTCCGTTAAGGTTTTAAAAACTTAATTTTTAACTAGATAGCTAAGATTTATCTGAGTCAAATCCATAGAACTATGTAATTCATGATAAAGTGAAAGTGTTCATGTATGAGAAAATTATGTGCATAGGCATTGAATTTTTACACACCAACACTTTAAGTAAATTTCAAATACATGTTTGAGCATAGTAGTCACAAATTATAGCTTTAAAGCTCCATAAATTATAAAATCACTGCTTAAGTTCTTTAATCATGCAAATGGCTAAAGAGCAAGTAAAGATCCTTTCTCAATATTCAAGAGGGATTCATACTTCAAACATGTTAAAAGATTTTAAGAAGCATAAAAGATATATGATCAAATCAAGCAACATTCATATAGACATAAATAGGCATACGATACTCCATATAGCACTTAGTGCCTTAATAAGGGTTTAAAGAGGTCAAATATACACAAAATTCAAATCAAGATAGGTTTACCACTCAAACATGATTTAGTGATGAAAATAAACCTGTTAAGCCCGGTTTTGAGCACAAAACCGATACATAATAAATTAATGCATATATGAACTTGAATACTTAGGAATACCTTCAAGTGTACCCAAAACATCCTAAATATTATATTTAATGAATGGAATTTATATGAGCATGTTTCTTAGGTCCAATTGAGTGAAAAGTTTATATCTCAACAACATTAGCAAGATTTAATGAAATTAAGCCATTAGTTGCTAGAAAGTTCATTATTAAAGTATGTAAATGCATGAATGATCAATTTTGAGCAATGAGGCTTAGTTATGACAAATTAATACTTCAAGGAAGTTTTAACATCTTATTTAAGCATGTTGGAAGGAAAATATCACAGCAAGGATTTAAAAGTCCAAAAATCACCACTTAAAATCATCAAAATCAACTATTAAATATAAATTGAGCTTAATGACATGCATACACACTAAATCAAGTTTATAATAATTTGATACTCTAAAAAAATTTCAATAGTCCCTATAGATGTAAGGATGGTATAATCAAAACATATAGCATGCAACTGGGCAAAATAATCACATAACTTTCCAAAGAACAATAAGAGCTTAATTTGGGTCTAGAAGAGTCAAACTTGCACAAAAACAAAAATAAGCCAAATTAATTATTCAACCACAATCTATAGATAAAATTAAACATACAGGAATTGGATTTGGACATAGAAATTGAAACATGGCAAAATTGTGCACATATGATCCTAAACATACCTGAGCAACTTCAAATGTGCACAAAATGCATAATATTTGCAATTTAATCTTTTGAGTTAGTTGTAAATGCATATTATGACATGATAGTAGTTCAAGCATAGCTTGCAAAGCTAGCAATTGCTAAAACACTGATTGAGTCCCTAAATGCTTATGTGATCTCAAATGTAGCTAAAGATAGGTCAACTATACATAGTTTCATAATCAAATCAATCTAACCATTTAAGCATAAAACATTGGTATATTTAAATAGGTGGAAGCTAACATTTGATATTAAAATCAAGAGATGATAGATATGTGCATAAGGAAGCCTTAGCAAATGTAGAGAACTTCAAGTGTACATAAAATATGTTAGTTATTGTATGGAGACTACTTAAATAAGTTTCTTGAATCAAATACCATGTTGGATGCATTTTGAATTTTCTTTGAGCATTCTACATTCAAGTTTCTTAAGTTGCTCCCATTTAAAGTTCCTATAAAATCATGTAATTGCTTCTTTAGTACCCATATGAGTAGGTCATTTATGGTTAGTAGCAATGATATATCTTTATCCTTTTGGAACCCAGATCATTTTACCTTTATGATTTAAATTGGTATTGCGACGTATTATACACGTATACGCAAAATGATCATATTTATCGTAATAGTTACAAGTTTTGGTCGTTGCTTTTACAAAGTAACTCTTATAAGACTTATAAATATTTTCCTTACTATAGCCAATTCCGACCTTGTCTAATCCTTGCTTTTGAGAGCCAAAGAGCTTATCTAAATTTTTTTCTTCATTTACAAACTTAGCTATAGTTTGTCTTGAATCATTTAGGCTACACTTCAATATAACATTGTCAATTTGAAGCTCTCCTAACCTATCAACCACATTATCCTCATTTTTCATGCTTTCAACTTTTATTTCAAGACAATTACACTTTTCTTTGAATTGATCATTTTCCTTAGCTAACTCCTTATTCCTAAGATTCAATTCTTCATTATTTCTATTTAATTTATTAACTTGTAATCTTAAGTACTCATTATCCTTCTCTAAACTTTCTTTGGTATCATTCACTTTATTATATTCATTTCTAAATAGATCAAATTCACTTCCTATTTCTAAATAGATCAAATTCACTTCCTATTTCAATCATCAAATAAAAAGTCGCTAAAAGTAAAACATACCTCATTGTCCATAGTGAAAGAATTTATTAAAACATACTTCATGAACTTTTTAAAATTTCTTATGATTGTGGTCACATCATCATTGCCCTCACTTTCATCAATACTTAAGCTCTCATTGGTTACCTTTAAAGTAATTGTTTTCTTTTCTCTTTCCTCTTAACCATCTTGTGAGTTTTAAGAGTTCCAAAAACTTGTTCTTTTGACATTTCATTGAGATCATGGACTTCCTTGGTTATGGTTCTCTTGACTTTCCAATCTCTTGGTAATAACCTAAGAATTTTAGAATTTATCTCTAAATTAGTAAATGTCTTTCCAAAAACACTCAAGGGATTAATGATATTGATAAACCTATTATGCATCTTATCAATTGTTTAATTTGGATCCATCCTAAAATTTTTTAATTGTCCATATAATAAGCTTATTTTTGTATCTCTTACTCCATTAGTTCCTTCATATGTGATTTATAGTTTATCCCATATTCCTTTAGCACTTTTACATATACATATCTTATTGAAGTCATTTTCATTTATAGTACAATAAAAAATATTCATAGCAACTTCGTTTAGATCAAGTAATTTCCAATCATCATCTGAGTAATCTCTTTCTTCTTTTCCTTCGATCTTAAATAGTCCTTGTTTAACTACATGCACAATAGTCTATTTTGTACTTTCAAGAATATAGACATTCTACATTTTCAATATAGATAACTGCTACTGATTAAAAGAGGAGATTTATTAATTACTTGTCCTTATAGAAAGCCTAATGCATTAGATGCCATAACCTTTACTCTAATATGCTGTAAAGCAAGTGATTAGAGATTAGCTTTAATACCAAATGTAGAACACTAAGCTAAACTTAAGAGGAGAGGGGGAAATTAATTGAGTTTTAAGGACAAATTACAATTCTTTTTGAAATTAAACACTAAAAGTAACAATGAGCATAATGAAGATAATGGTAAAACAATAATAAATGCGAAAATTAAAAGAGATAAGAATAAAGAAAATCAAGCTCGAATATAACGTGGAGTTCAAAATGCCCCCTAGTCTCCACGGACACACAACGCCTCCAATCGAAGACTTCACACTACTTTATTGATTTCTCAATCCAACCTCTAAGAGCTACACAAACACAAACTTAATTACACAAGTTTTACAGTCACAATTCTCTATACAAATCACATTCTCTATACAAATCACAATCTCTACTCACAACACAAATACTCAATCTCAAGGATTATAGGTATAGTGCTTACTCTCAATACTTTATAACTAATAGCTCATAAGTACTATACTTTAAATCTTTCTAAATATTAGCAAATTAAGATACAAGAGACAATGAGAATAATAGACAATAATAACACAAAAGAATGTTAGAATATTGTAACAAAAGATCAATTCTCTCTTGTTCTTGGTTGTATTGTTAAGCATTTATATCATCTCATTCAATTTTTCTTGTTATAGTGCATTGAATACTCCAACGACTAGTTGAAACAATACCTTGTCCTTACCAGCATGCCAGTACCTTACCTTTACCGGTAAGTTATTAACAAATTGCACTATCGACATGAACACCGGTAAGTGAACCGATATGTCGACTCTTCATGATCAGAGAGTTCTTCCTTTTGTTATTCATGGCTTTACACCGTCAACTTAGTTCTTCTTTGAGCCATCATGCTAGTAGGCCAAGTATTGCCTGAAAATACTTTTAACACACAATGAACAAATACACTTTGCAATTTAACTTCAAGATCATTTGATTACCACTTAAAAGATTAAATATCTTGTAGAGTTAATTGATATATTTAATCATTAAGAAAATTAATTGATCTTGTTCAATTAACTCAATATAATCAAATAGTACTTAGTTTAATCATCTACTTATTTTATTCTCTTCAAAAACAATATGTTTAAATATATACCTTTAGTTTTGTTCTCATCAAAATCAAATGATGAACCCTAAGTCAAATAGCCTCTACTTCAAGTGAAGAAGCAGAGGAGGAAGTGGAAGAAGAAGAAGAAGAAGAGGAAAAAGATTAAGAAGCGAATGAGAAAGAAGGTGAAGAAGAAGCCGAGGAGGAAGTAAAAGATGAAAGCTGTAGTAAGGAGGTTGATGAAGAGGACGAAGATGAAGAAGAGGAGCAGGATGATGAAGCTGAGATCATGGAGGATTCCTCCAATGAGGAGGATTGAGGAGCTGACATGGCTACTTATTATTTTTTTATTTAGTTTGTCCTTTTCTTATTTAGACATGATTGAGGAGCTGACATGGCTACTTGTTATTTTTTTATTCATTTTGTCCTTTTCTTATTTAGACATTGTTAGGGTTAAACTATTTTTCTGTTTCATGTTTTTCTTTTATTTTGTTTGCTTTTATTTATTTTCTTTGATTGTATCAGTGAGTTATGTTGCCTAGTCTTGGTCATGGTCATGGGAAATATAAAATTTGTATGGATATGGACTTGAATAGGAGGATTTCAATCTTCATTGTTAATAACTATGTAAAGTGAATTTCAAGGAACTATTAGTTTCTTTTTTACTTTCATATCTTCTTACCCATGAATGTATGCATTTATGTTTTTCATTTTGCGTAGATATGGACTTGAATGGGAGGGTTTCAATCTTCATTGTTAATAACTATGTAAAGTGAATTTCAAGGAAGTATTAGTTTCTTTTTCACTTTCATATCTTCTTAGCCCATGAATGTATGCTTTTATGTTTTTCATTTTGCAATACTTAGTTTCATACATTGAGGACAATATACGATTAAGTGTGGAGAAGGGGATATATAAATTATTACTATTTAGGAGTTCAATTTTTTATGCATTTAACCCAATTGTTCGGTTGACTTGCAACCATGTTAAAATTTGATGACTTTCAGGTGAATTGTATTGAATATTTGATGCTTAATCTTTAACAATTGAATTATACTTTATGAGAGTTGATAGGTAGAATTTATGTGGAATAAAGTTACAGGCTATTTATCCTGAGATTTGAGGACTTAAGATTAGAGCAATATTACTAGTTGAGAGCTACTCATAACTATTTTCAAATTTTCTTTAATGTATACAATTCTCTTGAAAATTTTTGGAGCTCTACATTCCTTAGTAAATAAACAAATGAAATTTATCTTTTGAAAATTTTTGAAAAAATCAAATTAGTTAGACGCTAAAAGAAAAAAGAGAGAGAGAGAGAGAAAAAAGGAAATGAAATGAAATGAAGTGATCATGTTGATAAGGATCAAACTTGGTCTCTTAGAGGAGCAAGGTTCTTTTCCATTGCTAATGTGAGGATAAGTTAGTGCCTTAGTCCATTAAAAGAGCGAAGTTTAAATTCCACTACCAATGGACTCTAATTAATTGAATTGTAAATGAATGAAATAATGAAGTGAATTGAAGCCTTCCAACAAAAGATGAATGGATGTAACATATATGTTTACTCCGAATTATGATGCTTAGTGAAATTGAAGAGAAGATTGTATACACTTTAGCTAAGTGATTAAAATTTTTATGACTTTTTAAGGGTTGGCGAGATGCTAGATCTAATCTTAAGTATATGAATCCATGATTATATGATCTAGGTAAACTTTAATTTATATAGATTAACTTATGAATTCTAGTATTTTGTATTTATTAATTATTATAAAAAGATTAAGATTAAGGAAGGAAGTTGTTAGAGAATTTTTAGTAAAAATTTGCAAGTTGATCTTTTGAATTGTTCTCTAAGTTAAGTGTTAATTTGTTGCCCATCTCTTAAGTAGTGATAATTTTACTTAAAGATTTCTTGTCTTGATTTTTCTTTAATATATTTTCTTGAGAACAAGCAAATTCTCAAATATAGGGAAATTTAATAAGCTCTTAATTTATTATATTTGAGTTTTAGTGATTTTCTTTGAAATTTTGGTTTATTTTAAGAAATGATACTTAATTAAATACAATTTTGATTGCTATATTTTGGAATCTTTTTTTGAAGAAAATAAAATAATCGAAACAAATTTCACTCAATTCAAAGTTAAATTGAAGAAGTTATGAAATTTAGAAATGATGTAAATAGCGATATGATTGTGTTAGTTATAGAAAGGATTTTTAAGTTGAATAGAGTAGTGCATAGTGAGTGACACAACCTTGGAGACATGAGCGTATCCTAAATAGTGTAACTAGTAGATTTAGCAAGCTTTGAAAAAGATTCATTAAAAATTTAGTGAATACCTGTCATTAAGTCGTGTCGTTTGCGGCAAGAATAGAAAAATGCATGCATTATAAAAGGAATCGTTAGAGGATTTTTGAGAGACTTTTATACAACCTTTTGAGAGACTCAAAGGGCATAAACGTACAAGAAAGCAACACACTTCGAAATTAAAAATTCAAGAAATTTTATTATTTTTCATGGCTTTTCTTTTTATGTTTTATCTAGATCTTATTCATGGTTATTCTTTTACTATGATTAGAGTGTAAATTTATTGTATTTAGGTTTTGCGGAACCTAGAATTACTATGTGACGTTGAGTTTATTAGATCTAATAAAGATATTTATTTTATTTTATTCAATTATGTGTTTTTAATTGCTTTAAATTGATATTTCGTAGGGCATAGATCTAATATCTAATATTGTGTAAGAAAGTCAAGAGATTGCTTATATAATTAGATCTAGATATAATCGATGAAGATTATTACAAATTTAGAGATAAATTGCAATTTTTTTTTTCTAGATCTTGATTGTTATTTTATAAGAATTCATTGTTTTTGATGCAATATTTAATTATACTATTGAGAAGATATTATAATAGGTAATTTAAAGATTAGGGTTAATAGATTTAAGAAAGTTTATTAACTTTATTAGAGAATTCTCTCGATTTAAGAAATTAGAGATTGAATTAGATTATTTTTTTGTAGAAGTCGCATGTGTATTTTTAGGGGAAGTAAGATCTAAATACAAAGTTGCATCTTGAAGTTAAATTTCTAAATTAATTGCTTTCTTATTAATTTCTTTAGTCGAGTCTTGATTATTTGTTAAATCAGTTATTAGCAATAATTTAGATTAATTTCTTTTAGTTTTTTAAAGTCGAAATTTATCAATTCCATAATAAAAAAAATAGTTAGTATCAATAATCATAGTATTCGTGTGAATGATATTTGTTTTTCCAAGAATTATATTACTATTAATAGATGTGTTTACTTTATACCAATTACAAGCAGGATCTTACTGTGGAAACTAGCCTTGGGATCTGAGCAAAATTTCAAGAATGCTATCGCAAGAAGAAAAAATGGCAATTAAGATGATAAGTTTACCTATAGTGTAATCGATCATCAGGGTCATAATAATTATACAATCATGGTTGAGGTGGTAGTCATTATCTGAAATCTAGAAAAATCCTAACAAATAAAACCAAAATCCCTTTTGGATCGATTTACTTTGGTTCCTAACTCCAATCTTTTCCATTATGCCACGTAGTCAAATTTACTTCTATGGTCATAATTTTACAGATATTTTCTAATTTGCATAAGTTATCCGTGTCAATGATTTTTTTTTTTTTAATTTTTCTTACCGACTATTACACTTATAGCTTTTAACTTTTAAGAAGGAGGACTTTTAAGAAGGAAGGATCGAATCCAATCCATTCTATTTAAGAAGTTAATATTTATATTATTAAATTATAATGAACTTAAGGAATGATATATATTCATTAAATTACAGTAAGTTTTAAATGAAATGTGATATATATTGCCCACAAAGATTTAGGCAGATGCATGCCAATGTTGGGGGTATCATTATCTAGAAAATGTAACCGGAATATTTTACTTAAAATTATATCTTCAACCCACAGTTTTAAATTACAATGGCATTGGGAATTAAAAGCATAATTTCAAGTCAAACCACTGTAATAATGTGTTGAAAACAAGATTTCATGTCATATAATAAAAACGAGTATCGGATTATAAAACTTTTTGAGAGTCATGTCTCAACGGGTCAGAGACCGTTTTGAGAGTTTCATTTTAACTTTTTCAGAAGGATGTGCCAAATATGCCTTGTTTAGAAAAGTTACTAAAAACTCCCCTTTCTTTTTTCAAAAAAAAAAAAAAAAAAAAAAAAAAAAAAAAAAAGCCTTTGTCATGATCATAACCTAATAATCTTTTTTACGTGAGATGAATTAAGTTCCATTCTTTCTCTCAAATTATATGCAAAAGAGTTGGAAACTATAAAACAAACTTTTTGTAGCAAAGAACCAGTATTCAGTAACTTATCTTGAGCGTGTGCTATTGCCATGTCAAGCATCCGTCTCAAGGTAGCTGAGACTGAGGAGGCTTTAAGAAACTGTACAAGATATTACATGTATATTTAATGTTGAAAAATGCTAAAAGCAGTTTCTGTGGGTAATATAATAAGCAATAAGCCGTTTGCATATAAGATAAAGGCTCGCATGCTGCTGATATATGAAAAGATAAATAGATATAGATGTGGAATTTAGTATGCGTTGAGTAATCAACACGTCACAATGAACTAAGTACTGATCTACGTATCGTATGTGAGGCTATTAATGGTTGGATTATTATAGACCCGGTATACAGATAAAGAGTTATCCAAAAACTAAGTAACCAGATTTCAGTTCTTATACTAGATGGACATCTATCTGAATCACAACATATTCCTTACTCATGACATCTCTTTACGTATAACAACACTGATTATGACTTTCATGGGTCAACTAAGTAAGTTAAGGAACCGCACAACCATCCACACTCCAATTTCTGAGTCAAACTTATTGAGCACAAGAACAAAAAGAATCGATCATATAAAAACCTCAATAGGGGGAAAGAAGAGAAGCTAAGAAGGGCAAAGAAAATACATAAAAGACAAGATTACAACAAACCCGCTTCTATGAACACCCTCAACTCTACAAAGTATACAATAAGAAGACAGTTATTCTCTGATGTCGACTTCTAAAACAGACTGAACTCACCGATTGGTATGAGTATGACATGTAATGCAAGCTCCTCACCGTAAGTGCTTGCATGGTTTATGCTAATTACCGGTTGTGAAGTCTCAACGCAGCTGTACCTGAACCCCAAGTACAGCTGCGTTTTTCTACACACACAAATTGAGTTACAAAGAAGGACAGCTATGGTGTCTACAAGATTTTTGGTTTTCTAGTCAGCAGACTATGTCAATGATGCCTTTATGACTAACAAAGCAGATGAAATTGCCTCTGACTTGTCTACTTGCTTGTTACCTGACCAAGGATTAATCAGCTTGAGAATAAGAGAACAATTCTAAAAGCGAACATCCTTCTGATTCATAACCACATAAGGATAGTTGCTCTTGAAGGATTTTGATCATTCACACAGCTGGTCTAATGTGTCATCAATTAGATCATCAAGAATGTCATCACCCATCTCTATGCCAATTTCTTCGGTATCGAAACAAAGATTTTCTGTCCATGTCCGAGATTTCGACAAGTCTTTCCTGATGGTCTGCTCTAAGGAGTGCGGCAGAGTGGAGGATAAGAGATGCCAATGAACTCCTTCCCAGACCTCATTGAGAATAGCTTTCATGTTCGGGGTTGCTGTAACTTTGTGTCTCACAAAAGACACCCATGGGCAGCAGCCGAAGTAGTGCCCACAGACCTCGAGTAGAACTTCGTTGATACAATCAAATAGAAGCTTGGGATCGTAGCTAAGGTTCTGGAAAATGAAATGTACCTCATCATACAATGACGGTTCGAGAAGCTGGTCTGAGGATGCTGATTTCAAAAAGAGTTCATTACAGTTCAATCCCGAGGCTTGAAGCACCACCTTCACGTACTCCAATAATGTCACCTTGTCATTTGGACAAGGTTTGGTAAAGGTACTTTTCTTTTCCAGGAGATCCTCTCCTTCAAAGTTGATTTTTAGAGGGTGGATAGGTAGGTCCACTGAAAGTCAAAAAATAAAATAAAATAAAATAAAAAATGAAAAAAGAAAAATGTAATTGACTTAAGGCCCAAGGTACCATAAAGCTTGTTTTAAAGAAAACAAACTTATTATGCTTGTTTGGCAGAACACTATTTTTTTTTTTTTTGGATTTCTTCCAGCATTTGCTATGATCAAGGTTTTAGAATCATCTTATTTTATCCTCGTCACCTCAAGAGGTTGCAGTTATTAGTAACTTTTAGCAATAAGCCATGATGGGAATCAAAGAGATAATAGTTGATGGTTGATGGTTGATTACACTCATGAAAAAAGTTAGTTAAAAATGGGGAGAATTGTTTCCATTTTTAAGTGAGAAAATCATTTTCCTCAATTTTTATTGACATATTTCCGTGGTCGTTAACCACCATCATCATTAGAGGCCAGCTATTGCCATCACCTTCCAGACCAGTTAATGCTAAAAGCACAAGTATCTGCAACCTCTTGGGATTATTACAATCATATTTGGCAAATGCAGTGATTATAACCAATGTCAAAATAAGTCTAGAAAATGTTTGCCACAAAGCAAACACATTCTTAATTATTAAACTCAATTCATCTGAACCTACCAGACTGGGAAATAGTACTTGCAGGACTGATGTCATCTTCCACAAAGAGTGGCTCAAGAACTGATACAGGACTTGCACGCTCCGGTTTATCAATGCAAATTTCTATATCCTCATGTGTCCTCGTGTTTGAAGACCTAGATGGGGATACTGATGGAGATGATGTTGACTGATTGTCATGAAATTCCTGGTGATGGAACAAATTGCCCTTCAGCACGTGGATAAGGTGCATAATAACCAAAGAACAAAAGGGCCACATTGCATCCCAATTGAAGAAATTTGCTTCTTTTAACATATAGGAGAGGTAACAGCCAAATTTTGCTATTAAAATTATCCATACAAATATAACAATTTCTTGGTCTCCTAAGAAGATAACAAATGGAAGCATACTATTATCAGAACTTCACATTTTATGTTTTCAATCTGCAAGAGGAATTTATATATCATTGGCAGTGTCCATCTTCTTCTATTCAAAGAGTTAACAATCACAGTCAAATTTTAGAAGAGCTCGGAGAATTTTATGACAAACATAGAAGCCTTAAAAAATTTACCTCTTTGAATTCATGCTCTTCATATCCATCTTTTACAGAAGATTCGGATTGAATATTATCTTCACCAGCTTCAAAGCTGGAGGGGCCGGTTAGATCATTGATATCATCATTGACACTATATCCTTCCTCAATTATTATGTCAGTTGATCCAAGACACTCACAACAACCTGCGCATCAAGAGGGAAAATTCCAAATAAGTCACCATATGCATGAGGAAAATGGGTTTACAGCAAAACTAAACTATAGATCAGGTTTACCGCTAGAACTCTTCTCAAATATGGAACTATTAGTGGCATCTTCCTTTTGCTCGTCTGAAACAAGCTTTTCTGAGATGTCAGCATTGATGCCAAGAGTTTGTTTTTTCTCATCAGAATTGTTCAAAGTGCATGACTCGATCTCTATTTCAGTGGAAGTATTGATATTGCTGGTAGTATTTCCTTCCGCATGTTTCTCCATGTGTTCATCAAAATTCTGAACATTTTCATCAATTGCAAACCTTGTTTGTTCGATCGTAATTCTATGGTCTACATCCTTTCGAGGACTAGCAATAGGTGAGGTATACTCTGGAAGAGAAAGAATCCTCCCTAGAGTTCTTGGTAGCGCTTGGGTTGAAGAATCCACCCTCTCGTCCCCAGTGCTCAGCATTTCAGAGAGATGTTTCTTGGCCTCAATGTATATGCTAGCCATCCTCCGACTAGGATTCTCGACAGTGTCTGGACTAATGTTTCCTTTAGACTCTTTCAGCTTTGAAACCTTTTCTTCTTTTTCGGCTCCATCGGAAGGCCTTGTGGCTTTTTCCATGAAAAAATGATCTTTACTTGAAGAGCTCCTTCCGATGTTTTCCCGGACAACTCCTTTGCTTCCATTTTTTGATTTCCCTCGACCATCAGAAAATTCTTTTCTTGGAGAAACTTCGGGTTGCTCTTTTCCCATGAAAGTTTTCATCTTTCTCTTGATCTCCGCAAGAAAGTAATGGGAATTTCTTCTCTCACTCTTTCTTTCCTTTTCAGTGCAACCAGATCGAGGTGATGAGTCAATGCTGCTTCTAGCAGGAGAACCATTTTGCTCCATTGGACCAGGCTTCAAGATAATAATGGTACTTGGCGCTTGAATGTTCTTATTTCTATTTGATAAATTTGTATCTGGAGACTTGATGCTTCTCCAAAAAAACCTGTGTGGTTTGTGGGGAACGATCTCCATGGATTCTTTTGGGCCATTGTGCTTCTGTTCAGACAAGTTAGATTCAAACTGTGACTTGGATATTTTGTCTTCCCCTTGTTGAGCTTCCTCCTGCAAGCCTTGAATGTATTTCACTAAGGGCGAATTCGGGTCTTGTAGAAGTTTCAGAAATATCTCCTCATCTAATTCTGGAATCCGAAGTGCATTTACTATTTCTTTTGAGAGTTGATTATCTCCGCCATCAGAAAGATGCTTGTTGGATTGGACATGATGATTTATATGTTTCCTGATCACTTCACACAGTCTCTCCTTGATCTCAGCACGTGTCAGGCTTAATTGCTCTTGTACCTCCCTACACTCATCCTTCGCACAACTTACACTTTCCCGATAGATATGGGTACAGACCTCTTCCATTATACCATTTTCATTATGCCTATTGATGAATACCTCTGTATGAACAGAAGAGCAGTTGGATTCTCCGCTTTCTGCATGATGCGATTCATTGATATTACTGTCGCAGCTTTTCCTCAAAGCCTTCTGATTTCTTTTCTGCTTCTTTTTCTTGGAACCTTCAGATTTTATAAGGGATTGCTTCAGCTTGGGTTCTAACAAAGGACTTGCTGGTTTCATCTCTGTCTCCTGCTCATTGACCATTTCTTCCTCGATAAGTGTCTTGACACTAGTCCTGCCAGCTGAACTCTCCTCAGAACCCTGAAACATCTATCAGTTAAACAAAAAACTAAAAAAGAATACCTCAACATGGAAATGGCTTAAGATCAAAATGCCAAAGTTGGATACTGCTCAGTGGTAGACACAAGGGGTGAAGGATTCCTGGGCTGCCCTCTTAACTCCGAAAATTGTAAAAGGTAGTCTCTCCAGTTTTAAAAAGCTTCTTTTTGCTCCTCCTAAAATTTATAACTTGCAATCCCCACCTCCACACATTTTAAATTTTGTGTCCGCCACTGATTATGTTACAATACAAAATTATGGAGCACAGGTTCATTGGTGACTTACATTGGTGCCTGGAAGACTCTCATCAGTGTTAACCAATGCTTCAAACTTATGCAGCAAATTCCCTGCATCTACACAGGTTAAAGGATTACATATTGTATATAAGTAATGACTCCTTAAATCATTTAATTTACCACAAGAAATAAACCCATTGAATTTAATGACAGTCACATTCCTTGAATAACCCCCAGGGCATACGAAATCAGATTTGAATCTTTACATCATGTCTCATTTTTATTAAAGCATGCTCACGAACAAAGCAGATGAATTCCATTTTATGGCTTTCCTAGAGCCCATAAAGATCGGCAGTACATAATTCACAAATGTTGCAGCTTATGCATACTCACTCTTACCTGCAGCGTTCACGTTAAGCCTCCTATTTGGTAGAAGCCTCCGTGTTGATCTACCAGTACGGAAATCCAAAAAGCTAATGAACCCCCACATACAGCCCAGCTGATCCTTATCATTGCGCACTTGACGCCTTTGTGACCTCTTTGTCATCTTGAATTACACCCGACTCCTTTTTTGTTAAATCTTTCACAATTTCACAAAATGGACACCCAACCTACAAGAACGTGATTAGAATGAAAACCACATATTAATGAAGTAACATCCACTAAAATTCAGATCAAACGAAAGCCATGATTGTTTCACTCCCTAATTATTACAGCAGTGATACATCCTCCAAAACTAATACCGAGATTTGTTCTGAATGTACAACAAAGAACCTTTTCCATTTAATTTTATCAAAATGTACAGGTTTCCTGCTTTAATATGGGATCACTCACATGCACTCTGTTATAAGAAAGTATCACTCTGAACACTTCTCCAGACATATTTCAGAGAGAACATCATTTCCCTTATCAGCCAGACAGGATCTTCATTTTTGTCTAGCATTAACACAAGTCTCATGCAATTGCAATCCATAATTCTTGCAACAGTAGAAAGGAAAGACCATGACTCATCAAAGGGTATCATATCAGATCAATGATCTTCTTTGCATGATTTTAACAAAGATGGATCATCATTAGAATAAGGAGGACCACAACTGCAGGAATATAGATACAAATATAAATCCTGGCTTAGCAGAAAACAATGTATAAAATAACATGCATACCAGAAAATAAAAGAGAAGGCAAGAAACATTACCTCGAATCCCAATAACTTGCAATCAAGACAACAATGGAGATAGAAACTTGTTTCCTTCACATTCCAAGTGAGTTCCAGATTCTTTTCCCAAGCTTCGAGTACAAGTAAAGCTGGAAATCCAGATTCCGTTGCACAAGCAAGGTATCAAAGGACATTGGTATTATCATCACTAATACCAAAATTCTACAAGAAGCTGCTGCTGATGGTGATCCAGAGCAAGAACCCAATTTTCAATACCAGTTCATGATAACAAAACCAACCCAATTGACAAAATACCATAAAAAAAAAAAATAACAAAATTATTGAAATTCCACAAGACTGATTTTTCCCCCCTTCTAGCCTCTCTCCCTCTCTCTCTGATTTTCTCAGCCGTCAGAGAAAAGAGGCTTTTTGGTGAACCAACCAAGACAAGACACTATTTTTACTAACAATTCATGATCATGGAACCAATCCAATTGAGAAAATCTTATAGAAAACTCAAATTTCTTAAAATTCCACAAGAAAGACCGAAACTTTCTTTCCAAGCCTCTCTCTCTCTCTATCTGAATTCTCAGCTTTAAGAGATGAGAGGCTTACGGTGAAACCAATCAAGACATGGAAAAAAACTGAATTTCCTAACAGACCCAGACGATCAAATGAGAAAATTGAGATACAAGCAGCTTGAAAACACAAAAAAGACCTGTTTTTGTTGGTGGGTTTTACTTTTATTTTGTATGTACATATCTGGGGGCATCTTTTGACAGCCAAAAAGAGATACCAAAACGCAAACGGTAATGCAATCTACCACCGACCCATTATTATTTTTTTCAATGGAGAAGAAGAATAGCATAAGAAAAGCAGAAATTAAAGACTGACAAAAAGTGAGAGCAGTGGAGAGAGAATGTAGGGAGAGAAAGACAGAGGGAGGGAGGGTGTTTGAGAAAGCGAAAGCCATTGTTGTTGTAATGTTATTGTAAGGGTGATAAAAGAGTGGAAAAATGTAAGTGACAGTTGTGGTGGAGTGTGGCGGGACCCAGTGCATTTTTAACGAAGGCATGGAGGGGGCATAATATTCTTCTTCTTGGTTTTTTTTTTTTCCTTTTTTTTTAATTTATAAATTGCTAAAAAATTAGCATAAATTTTATTTGGAGTAAAAGGTCCAATATAAATCTTTCCAAAACGTAATTCTTATCCTATTTTATTATTTTATTTATGGGTGAAATAATAAAAATAAATATTAAAGTTTACAAATGGCTAAAATTGAGGAAAAACTTTTCATATAAGAATTTAAACGCTTTTGATTTTAAAGATCTAAAATTGAGAATTCCAATTTCAAAATATATGATGATATATTTTATAGAATTAATATAAAAAAACAAAAGAAAGTCAAATTTTCTTTTGCAGGCAATAGATATATTTTTATATGTGCATTCAAAATGCATATTATCTAATTAAATATGGAAAAAATAGCTAATTAAAAAAACAACAGTATAATAATAAAACAAAAATCATATTGTTTAATTAAATTGATTTTGTGAAGTATCAATAGAATGGTGCATATTGCTTTAGGTAATGTTTAATTACGTAATTTTTGTAGCACTAAACATGATAAAATAAAATAAAAAATTTTTATATTTAATTTGTAAATTTGCTTAATGACTAGATCAAAATTAGGTTGATGGACTGGATAAAATATTTAAATTTTGTCTAATTTATATTTTGGTATAAAAATGAAATTCACTAGACAAAAACAAAAAATATTTTGCATTCCCAAAATATCCCTCTATGTTATTAAGTTAATAAATATTATTTTATTAAATATTATAAAAATTTATTTATTTTATAATATAAATAATTAATTTTTTAATATAAATTTTTTGTCCAATACTATATAAATCAAATATGATATAATAAGTTTATACTATCTAGTCCTTTTTATACTCGTCTGGTTTAATTCTCTTTGTTCAATCTAATTCTTACAATCAAACGCTATCTAGTTAACTGTTAAGCAAAAGAATAAGGTGTTTAAGATACCTATGGAAGTTGTTGAAAAAAGAAAAAAAGATACTTAAGGAGGTTTCCTTCGGTGTGATTAACAAAATGAAATAAAATAATTGTTTTCTTTTTATTTAGAATGTAATCTATGGCCTTAATTATTTAAAATGTGATTGAGAATAACTATTCTATTTTTCTCCTCTATAGAAAATAAATGTTACTAAGTTTAAACTACTATTAATCGGTAAATTTCTTTCTTTATTTCTTTTCCTTTTTAAAATTTTTGCTAAGATCTTAAATTTCTGTAACCCGTCTATTTTATCATTTTGATATTTTTCCTATATCAGTTTCAATCCGGATATTTTACTAAAAATGAGTGAATGACAAATACAAACAGTTAATACAAAATTGACACATATCTTAGCTAATAAGAATTTAGAATATTTTAGAAATTGATAAGATGAAATATGTAGAATATGTAGTAAGCTAAGGTAAGGCATCTACTAAGGTATCACAGATTTGTCATATTTGGTATGAATAAACAAAAAACAGAATAAAATTGTAATTTTGGTGTTTTTAGAACGTGAAATCATGATTTTTTTAAATCGTCAAGTTAGATTTCAAGGGGAATTCAATTAGGGTAGAATTGCGATTCTATTTTATCTTCATTAATTATTATCATTAACATGAAATTATTAATTTAATTTTTAAACTAATTATGACATCCAAAAATCAAGAGTGTTTCTATCAAATAATTATAATATTGAAATGGAATCAACAAATCTGTAAATATTTCCAAACATATGAATGAATTTATTCTTGATTTGATTTTATTTGATTTTATTTTATTCTATCCTATTTCATTTCAATCCATTCTACTTCATATAATTCCTACATATTAAATGTCAAAATTACCTTTCACAAGAATAATATAAGTTTAATTGTCCATCTCTATCTTTTGTAAACTATATAATTGATAAAAATATATGTAAGATAATATACTGTTTAATATAATAGAAAAAAATGCCTTAAAGTATTGTTATTGTGCACAATAATATTTATACTATTTTATGTCCTATCTATCTCAAATTGCAAAAATTCATTCTTTTGACAAGTCTATAAAAGTCTAGACATAAACATAACTAGTTAAAACAAAGCACATATAGATAATAATAATATATCACGTATTCATTATCGTATTCTACAATTTGTTACTGGATATGTAAAGCATGATCCAATAAGTACTTTTATTACCTCTTTAAACTAGTATTAAAAGCTTTATAAGTAAAAATTGTGCTCCTTTCTTTTAAAGCTATATTTGTTGAGAATTATTTACTTCTTTTTTATTATGCCCCGAAGTCGCAGAGTCATAACAGCCCTATCATGTAAACCATTCTATGATAGTAACTAGCCTTACAGTGCCTACTATAGACATGACCTACACAAGGCGTCGACGACTCCTCGCTTTGAAGCAAATAGTCCGATTAACAATTAAACTACAATTATGATAAATAGTGCAAATTTCTAATAACATGTACAATATTATATATATAAGTCCACAGAACTTCCCAGAAAGTTTTACATAACATAACAGTTCACTAGATTACAAAATAACTACCAATCTTTCATTCCTAATTACATGGTCACTTTAATTACACATTATACTAAGTAACTTGATCCTCATACCCCTGGCTTCCAACAGACTAACCTCTGGGTAGTTGTAGGGCGGCATAGTACTTTAAGTATTCAGAAATCAGAACCTACAAAAGGATCTATAAGGGTATGAGCAACTATAGCTCAGTAAGTTGAATTGGAGACTTATGAAGCATACAAGCACAAACAGGGTTAACAAACAATTATTTTTTTATGCAATGCAACAATCAAGTGTCATCGCACAACGTAGTCCGGTCCATTGTGAAATCACAGAAATTTCACCCGCTCCAATCCGGGCTGAGGAGTTTCCATGTTATGCAGCAGCTCACAACCAAACCCAGGCTTGTGCCATGGAGACCTCGCTCCTCCCGCGACTACTTTCGAACCATTGACTTCACCCTCGCCGCGACCTCCTCTCCTGTCACTTAATTCGACTAAGGATGAAGAAGGGACCATTTTGCAATCCTGCGCTATCCCTTTCGAAGGGGTCGGTATTTGGTTGGAGAATCCTATAATCCCTTAACGGGTTGCAATACATGACATCATTAATTATTTGGGGTCGACTAATATTAAATTCCGTTTAGGGTGTTCAAATAATTTCATACCAATTTAACCAGTCACAAAATCACTCACAATACAAATTCAACACGAATTCAGATACATCAAACACATGCGTAAATTACTTACAATCACAATCATATACAAGCCTAAGTCTCCAAGTACTACAAAACTAATACTTTATTATAATAAGCAATAACTCAACTTACTTGGATTTGCTCGATCGCTCAATCCTTTAATTGCAAGCTGATTTTGTCTCTAGGTGTCCTATAATACAAATAGGCCTTTTTAGTATTCAAAATTTACGATTTCATATTCTAAGTTATATTTTAATTCATTTTTTTCCGTGTACGCCCATTACGTCCTAATGATTCGTTATACTCCATTTCGGTGTTCAAATCCTAAGTGAGATTTTAAACTTTGATTTCAAAATCTTAAATATACTCAAATCCTAATGTGAAATTAATCACATTCAGCTCAAGTGTCCAAATATCCTATTGAGCCGTAATTTGGTATTCTAAACTATTTGGTACACGTTAACCCTAATTGCGGTATCGGATTTATTCCCGATGTGTAAAAATCTTACATTTTGAGACTTTTTCTTAAGATTAAATGTCATTTTCAGATTTATTATTTTTCTAATTTCTATTATAATATTATATAAATAACTCTATTTTTTTAGATTTATTAATTTACAATTTCACATATTACTAATTTCTTATATTATTTACCTAATTTCCCTAATTAACCATACTTAATACTCCAAAGGCTAGGATTAGGGTTCCCCATCAGAGATTAACATCCCTAAACATCTAATTAAAATCTAAATCAGTAATTAACATCTTAATCACCTAATTAATCCCAAATCACCCAATTTTTCCATCATTTTAGGGATAAAAATTAACTTAAAAATTTTGAAAATTAATTTTAAAAAAATGGCTTCATAGCACTGTTCTACATCGTATGAGAATCCTACAGAAAAAATTTGAGCTCCAAACTACATGCCTAAGTCTATTTATTTTCGGTTCTAATCATGCTCAGTTTTGAGCACTTTGTTAAGAACCCTATAATTGCAAATGTAATAAAACTAAATCAATATTTTTCCCTAAATATACATACAATAAAACCTTAGAATAACAAGTTTCATAATTTTCTAGGCAAAATAACTAATTTTACAAAATTATTCAAAATCCGGTCATTTAAGAGACTAACCAGTTCAAAGCTTTCTGGCCGCCCAAACCCGGTCCAAGGCTGTCGGCCGGCCTAAGCGGTGGGGCTAGAGTGGTGTGGTGGTGGCAGCTTGGTCCCAGGTGGTGGTGAGTGGTGGGTTTAGCTCACGTGCCCAATCTGCACAGTTTTCTCCTTTTTTTATTTTCTGGATTTTCTCTCGATTTTTTCAATGCTCCTATTTTTTCCAAATGCTAAACTAACCAAATGACTTCTGAAAATTTTTCCCTTATTTATATACATTTGTTGTAATTAATGTGCATTAATTTGATAAGACTTTGCCCATTTTTCTTGATTTTTTGCTTTTAGGTTGTCAAATTTTTATTCGCTATTTTTTTTTTGCAGCTTTGGACCTGCCATGACCTAATCTTGATTCATCTTATCCTCTTCTAATTTTTTCTGATTTTTCCATAATTATTTTATAATTTTCTTTAATTATTTACTTAGTTTTTGACCAATTTAGGTAATTTCGCGTATTTTTATCTACACGTAAATACATGTGGAGTACACGTGAACATTCCTAATTATTATTTTGGTCATTCTAAAATTTTTAGTATACATATAATTTATCTTTAGTAATTTATTAGTTATTTCATTACATTTTTCGCATTTTCGGTAATTAAAACTTATTATACTTAAAATTTGAAAATTTTATAGTCTCCTATTTTATTACTTATTTTCTTAAATTCAAGTTTACGGGGTCAGTTTTACTAATATTCCTCTCAATAGTTTATAATTTGAGTTTGATCGGATCCTTCAATCAATCGCCCTAAACCTTGGGTTCTAAGTTCAATCCTACGGTTATTTGACTTGGCTTTAGGGCTTACATTTTTTATTTTTTTTTATTCCATATATTTAGCATATAAAGAACTTGTCAAGGCTCGATACAAGTGGAGCATGTGTTCAAACAAAAAGTTTTAATTTATGAGAATTCTAATGAATGCAACACTCATTAAACAAAATCTTTCAGAATATTTATACAGGGGTTCTTTAAAATGAATTTTTACTATATCACATCAATATTTTAAGTATTTTTTCATCTAAACACCCTTCATTTTATAAAAAAATGTTTTTAAGCAAAGATTCTTTACTTTTGTTAATTATTTCTTGGGTACTAATCATTTTTTTTTTCAATGTATCATTCCTTAGTTCTTGTCGATAGTTGATTAAGGTTTACAGGTATTAGGCATGCAAAACAATGTACAGTGAAGGAACGTCAAGAGGTTATCCAATATAGCCAATCCGATACTTAATTCAACAATAGGTTTTTTGTAGAAAAGAATACTAAGCGCATAGGCTTAGAATGCAAAGTTTGTAGAGAGCCTTATTGTTAAGTAGATGTTTGGTATTTATAACGGAGTAGAGTCGGCTATTAGAGATTAGTTGGTGGGAGAGATCTTCTCTCACAAGTGTGAGAGAGTGGAGCCATCGTGTTCGACATGTCCCTAATATTTAAGACATGGCTGTTTTATCCTTATCTTATAATTTATAGCCGTTACAGTTCTTCATGAGCCTGGGCTTGGGATACTAAAGGCCAAACCCGAAGCTTATAGAGGCGAGCTTAGGGTGGCAAGGCTTAACGGATTTGGTTGAGCCCGAGAGGTCCCTACCTAAAGTACCCTATCAACACTTGCCCTTCCCCTCCGTAATCGCATTGCCGAGGAAGAGGCAAGGAAAAGAAATGCATAGGCCGCTCAAACATGATTAATTCAACTCTAGGAAGTTCAATCCGATGCCATGATGCCAACATGATGAGGTTATAGATCCAAAGTAATGGATGATCGAAGATGAAAAGGCCCAAAGTGGTGAGTTGTCTTAGGTAGTAGTCTATTGGCTTGAAAGTGTCTGAGGTTAAGCGGGTAGGGTTACTAAAGTGCTCCAATGCTACGGACTAGTCTACTTAGATAAGGCCTAATAGGGACCAAGTAGACATAGGTGCATCATGTCTTTGTAACGTCGACCAGGTGTAGATCGGATGGGCCATAAAGAAGCTTCTTGTTAAAAGGACTTTCAAAATGCAATTTTTGCCCGCTTCCATGCATTAAATGCAAGATGACAGGTGTCGTATTGCAGTACACTAACATGCAGCTATATGTTTTCTACCCTTTTTAAGGTGGTTGTTCGATCAAGATGCTTTCCACGTATCTACTAGGTAGCATTTCAAGGGATTTGTGTTTATACATATCCCCATAACATCTTGTACGGCTTCCCAGGCAGGTTTCCTATAAATAAGAGGATTGAAAAGAGAGAACTTTTTTTTTTTTTTTTTTTGCAATCTTTTTGCTCAGTTGTCATAATTTCTGCGTTCATGTTTCAACTCTCAAACTTTCTTCAGAAGCTTCAATTTTTATTTTCAAGAATCACAATCATGTTTACTAATAAGGGTAAGGTTAACTCTTTATTGCTGGAACTTGCCTCCAGTTCAAATTCTACAAAGAATGATCATCTTCGAGCACAGGAGGGCAAAGTGTTGTCACTAGCACAACTCGACTCACTTACGAAGGTGGTCGTGGAAACGTCAAAGAGGCCAAAATCATCAATACCATCCCTAGAGACATGTATATGGATATTCCCTTGCCCCCCTCCCCCACTAAGGATTTATTCGACGTTCTTAGTACGAGGAAGGGGCCTGACAGCCTTATAAGCAAAAGTAAGGATTCTGCCCCTAATTGGGTCATCAGCAACTTCCTCATGGGGGCAATACCCAGATGGCATATTAAGATGCCACACAGGGACAAACAGGTAACCTTGCTATCGGTGAGGTGCTTTGTAGTTTTTGAGAAGTGCTTAGAGTTTGGGTAGCGCCTCCCCCTAAGTTATTTTGAGAGGGAGTTTTTCGACTACCATCACTGCAGCCCGTCGCAAATCCCTCCGAATGGGTAAAGGGTGTTGAAGGCGTTCCAAGCGTTCTGCGAATACCTAGTGATAAGGGTTACTCTCAAGCTCTTCTACCACTTCTACATGTAGAAGAGCGTTGGGAGGTAGCCTTACCTTTAGCCATGCTTGAGAAAGAAATTGTTTTGCGGCCTTGTCGACTCAATTAAAGCTTGGTAAGACGAATACATAGTAGTGGAGCTACCTAAAGAGGCCGCCTTTTAGACCTGGTGGACTAAAATGGTCTATACTGCAGGTGAGAAGAGACTTGGACCGAGTGACGCTAAAGCCATCCAGGAGATCTTGGCCTTCATGGTGCTGAGGGGTCGTTAGGAGATCAACGCTGCGGAGACCATAGAAAGGTATTTTCGACACCCGATCTCTGAACTCTTCCCCAGCATGAAGAAAGCTATGGTGAAGAAGTGGGTTGAAGCAACTGGTTCATTCTTACGCGCCTATTTGTTGTGCTAGTGTCAAGGTGCTTCGTCCGATGCATATAGGATGGGTGGAATTCCTTGGTTATGCTAGTCACGGCGATGTTTTACAAATGGTAGTAGTAGTTTCCTTTGATTTGTTCTTGTTTTCTTTTTCTAACCTTTATATTGATCTTCATGTAAGCAAGAGCTTGGCTCAAAAGGTGACTTGTTCATCTATGGATGATCTGATGGGCCAACGCCAAGCATGATTAAAGGTAGGTCAGTTGATAAAGAAGGTAACAAAGCAAAAGCTGGGGTTTGGAGAGACCAACAAGTCACGATTAAAGCCTATGCCTCAAGGGATTCCGCTCATCATCTGAGATGAGCTAACGGTCGTAGTGCCTTTGAGTGTGACTCTACCTATTTCTATTACCCCCTCGTTCGAGCCTATCATCGTGGGCGATAAAGGTATCGACGCAAAGGAGCCCGACATGTAGGTGCTTTCCCCTTCAAGGGCAGCTGAGGGAGGAACTGGCGAGATAGCCGGCCCACCTACAATCGCGGGCGAGAAGCGCAAGGCTCTTAAGGTACTTAAGGAGTTAAGTCCAAGGACAAAGAGGCAAAAGCCCTTAGCAAGGAAACCTTTAGCTAAGGGGAAATGGAATGAGTGGTCCCTAGCTCATCTCTTTTAGAGCGTGGATGACGTTGGGGATGAGTTTTTAGACGTCCTCCACAACTTTCAAAAGATGGGGTTGGGGCTGGGGCTGGGGCTGGGGCCGAGGCCAGATTCATTCATAGAAGCACTATACACTTCCATGGACGAGGCGTTAAAGAAGGGGGCCTGGGGAAATATCTTATGGCTGAAATGGTAGGTCCATGCTGGCGACTTGATGTTGCAGCACCGGACCTTCAGTTACCAGGCTTCAATGGGGTCTCACACCCCTGATGACTGGGTTGTGCTGGAAAGGATCTCTCAAGAGAGTGTAGGCTACCTCATACAAACTATAGGCCACTTTAGTACCTTAATGCGGCAGGTAGGTCTTCCATGTTGTTGTGGTGTTGTCTTTTAGCGTTAGGTACTAACTTGTGCATTCTATTTTCATCTTGTAGTACTACGGCCAAGTGCTCCTTGAACTGAGCAAGTCCCAAGCTACCTAAAAAGAGGTAACTAGATTGCAAGAGGAGTTGCATCGGTAGAAGAAGTGCTTGCTAAAGGCAAAGACTTCTAGCAGGAGGTATTTAAGAAAATTTTCCCAAGCTAATAAGCGCTTCCGCCGCTCCATTGTACAGGTGGTAGGGCTTAAGGCAAAGCTCAAGAATGCGGAGCAAGAGAGGGGCAAAGTAGAGAGGGATGCCCAGAAGGTCACGGAATTGAAGACTTAGCTAGAGAATGAGCAGAAGACAAAGGCTTGTCTCTCAGAACGACTGGAAGAGGAGGGTACAGCTAGGGCCCGAATCGAAAAAGAAAATGCTAAGCTGAAGGCTTTCGTGGCAAGGTTGAAAACCGAACTGTCAATGAAGGCATTCGAGTGTGAGGGCGTTAAGGCTACGTTACTCAAGCTGGCCGGCTTAAAGACCACTTTGAAGCAATAAGTCGAAGAGCTATAAGGTAAGGTTTTAGAGATGAAAGAGATCATCTCCAAGATAAAGAGTGAGGAAGTCCTCAGCGATGCTACCGTAAGGAAGGTGGACACCGACTATAGGGTTACTGAAGAGTGGCTAGAGGAGCTGGAGGACTTCCTTATTGATTCCTCCCACTTCACCAGGAGAGAAATCCTCTCCTATTGTCCATATTTAGACCTAAGCTTCCTTGATTTTCTAGACTCCCCTACATTCAACAAGAAGAGGGAAGCCCTAGTGCGTGCACGCACAAGGGGGGTGGGGGTAGGGTCTACTCAGGTAGTCATCAAAGACACAGGTACATCTTCTGGTGTTGGGGCAAGGTAAAGTACTTCTATATCCAGCCTTACTTTAGCAACTTAGCAGGTTGATGCCTCAGAAGCTATCCTTAGGGGAGATCTACTCGTGGAGGTTCCTACCACTCTTAATTCGCATATCTTGTGCTCTTCTACATCTCAAGGCTTGTCGATTGAAGTATCTTAGATTTTTCAGAGGTACCACTATCTATTTAGCGCTTGGAGTAGATTGATGCCTTAGATTTTTCAGAGGTACTCAAGCAAGCTAATCCTAAGCGGTAGCAGGTGTAGACACCTAATTTTTACCCCTTTATAATCATAATTTTTTATTTTGTTTTATTTTTTTTATATTTTACAAAAAGGGTCTTAATTCAAAAATAAAAAATAATAAAAATGAAAGATAAAAATAAACATAAAAAAGATTTTGTAGATTTTTAGGAAGTAAATTATTTTAGAGTCATTCGTTTTAGTTTAGCTTAGTTCAATAAAATAATCATTATAGAGAGTCATCTAGTTTAAGCACAATTTGATTGTACTGAATGTCAAGACACAGGCCAATGGCCTAATGGATAAGTATTGGAGTATTGGATTGGATTTAATTTGAGGTCGTGGGTTTGAGCCCACTAGGCATCTATGTCTTTTATTTTTATATTTTTTTTTTACAAAAGCGAGAGAAATAAATAGGATTCATATCTAATTAAAATTATTTGTATCTAGTTTGATTTTATTAAATCTGATTTGAATTAATTTGGATCTAGTTTAATCATTATCAAATCAAATACAATAGATATAATTTGATTTGGACCTTAAAAACACACATACACGTGCATAAAAAAAAAAGAGACATAGCAGAAAAAGACCACCTTAACATAGCAATAATTCAACGACTAAACACAGTCCCACAAACAACCCACTGTTATAACACCCTTCAAGACTGCATATGTCCAACGACTACTGCTGCAGAATTCTTCAGCACGACCAAGCGAACAAGACAGCAGTACAGCAGACAGTAGCGAACAGGACAGCAGTAAGGCAGGCAGCAGCAAGGCGGACAGCAGCGAACAGGACAGCAGCAAGGTGGATAGCAGGATACAGGACAGCAGCAAGGCGGATAGCAGCGACATCCAGCATCGTCTCAATGCCATAAACAGCGACTCCAGTACACATTCCAATTACAGCTAGCCCCATCCGTCAATAGCAGCACACATCAAACACATATGTTGCTCCCCATACTAACGTAGTCTACGTACTGATCATCCGCACTGATCGCTGCAACTGCACGAACCACCAATCACCAACAAAATCTGCACGACAGCGCTTTGCAGCAGCTACGCACGTTGGAGATAGTAGCCCCGCAATCAGGTTCGGTTTCTATATAAATTTTTATTTATTTATTATATTATTATTTTGTTAGGACTTTAATGGTTTAATATGGTGTGTGTGTGTGTGTGTGTAAATATTTATTTAATAAGTTGACATAAACATTAGATTAGGAACCGTTAAGATTGGTTTTTTATATATTAGTTCAGAAGTTTTAGTATTAGTTCTTATACCAGTATATCATATGGAATTAATTTATTTTAATAGATAATCGTATATATTAGTTTAGGGATTGTTAGGATTGATGACATCTTAAGATTTGGCTTATCATGTAGAAAGTTGTTTTTCTTTAAATAAAAATTAATAAAAGACTCTCTTTTTTTTAAAAAAAAAAATAGGATTGTTAGAGTATTTTTTTTAAAAAAACAAAAAATAAAAACACTCAAGAGTTAGGTCCGTTTAGATTTTTTTTTAAACCGAATCAACTAAAACGTAAACTTGACCGGTTTTTTAAAATTAAAATCAATCAATACACTATGATTTTCTAAAAGAACTATGATCATCTGATTCCGGTTAGTAGGTACGTAGGCACCTTCGGGGAGACGATAAAATCTGTAGAAATTTAGGTTCTTTTTTCTTTTGATTTTATTTATTTATTTTTTAAATATTACAATTAGAAGAATAATCCTAATTTTGGTAAATAGATAATTTTGGTAAATAGATAGTGGTACCCGTTAAGGGTTTAATAGGTTAGCCCCCGAACTTGGAATCCTCTGGTTCTTCATTTAAAATTGAAATTAAAGACCAGTAGCTAAATCATAATCAATCCACCCAATTGGTTACGGTGTCTTTTTCTTTTCCCGACTTCGGTCAGGTCACAACTCTAAAAATTATTTTTAATAAAAAACCGGAATTTCTCAATTTCTTTAGTCGAAGATTAATATTAAATGGGTTAGGGTTTAATATTAATCAGGAAATGAGAAATCAATTTTAAAAAGAAATCGAAAAATCAGGCTTGACAGCAGGGTTCCATAATTTTTTTAATTTATGTCGTTGGGGTTGGGATGCCGGCCTTTGCTTTGTAAATAAAGGTGTAAAATAAATGCATAAAGTTTTTCAAAAGTCTTTCACTATTCTCTTTGTAAATTTTTTAGACGTTTGGTTGAGGTTTTGTTGGGGGAGTTCCTTTATATAAGGGGTGTTTTCCTTTGCTGAGATTACCTTAGGGGGTCAGGTAGTGGCGTTCCATCCTGTCTGGTTTGTGGTGATTTCTCTGTGCAAACGGTATTTCCCCTTGCCGAGGTTACTCTAAGGGGTTTAAGTCGGTGGCGTTTCGACCTGCCTAAGTAACTATTTTGTATGCCTTTTTGAAAGGCTAGTAAGGCAATTGAAACAAAAGGAGAGAGAGAGAAGTATACAATTAATTGAGAAATTTTTATTTCAACTCAATTTGAAAATAAAACTTTACATGAAGAAATATTAATTAAGGTAAAGGTGTAGATTGTCGGCTTTCTACATGCGCGAGATTAGCTCGCCATCCAATCTTTTCAACCTGTATGCATCATTGCCCAATTTCTCCTTAACTTTGACCGGGTCTTCCCAATTGGGGGCCAACTTGCCCTGGCCTTCTCATAAACCAATGGCTTCCAATTTTCGACACACTAGGTTTCCAACCTTGAATTCCTTGTGTCGGACCTTTTAATCATAATATCAGGCAGCCCGATGTAGGTATGCAGTAACCCAAGCAGTAGCGAGGTCTTTGATTTCCTTGATTGTATTGATGTTTGCCTACAATAATGAGTTATTCAGGGCGTCATCAAAACTCCGAGTTCGAATATTGGGGAGTTCAAGTTTGATAGGGAGGACAACTTCCAACCTGAAAGCCAGATGGAAGGGGGTCTCACACGTTGAAGTGCGGTATGTAGTCTTGTACCCCCACAAGATATCAGATAGCTCATCGGTGTAAGCTGAAAAACTAGCAATCCGAGGTTTCGATCGGTTGAAAAACCCAATCGAGCCTAAATTATAAAGTAAAGTTATAAATATTAGTAAACTGATCCCGTAAGTTTGAATTTAAGAAAATAAGTAATAAAATAGGAGACTACAAAATCTTCAAATTTTAAGTATATAACTCGTTATTTATTGAAAATGTATAAAATGCATTCCGGTACTTAACAAATCACTAGAGATAAATTATATGTATACTAAAAATTATAAAATAACCTAAATAATATTTAAGAATATTTATTTCTACTATATATGAATTTACATGTAGGTATAAATACGCGTAATTACTTAAAATACCCGAAATGTGCTAAAATAATACTAAATACTTAAATAAAATTCATAATTAATTAAGAAAAAATCAAGAATGATCCAAATCAGGTCGTGGCAGGTCAGGATCTACAAAATAAAAATTAACCAATTAAAATTAGACAACACAAAAGCCAAAAATTAAGGAAATTGGGCAAATTCATGTTTAATTAATGCACAATAATTACAAAAATCGTCTATAAATAGGGGAAAATTTTTCAGAACTCATTTGAAAAGTTTAGCATTAGATAAAAATAGAGAGACTCAAAAATTTGAGAGAAAATTCAAAAAAAAAAAAGGAAAACTGTGCATTTAGGGCCACAAAGGAGATCCCAGACCCGATGGGTAGCTGGGAGTAGACGGCCACCACTACCACACGGTGGTGGCAACGCCTAGGTAGGTTGACACACCCATGACCACCGATGGTGGCCGGAGCTACTCAAATTGGTGAATTCGATTTCTAGCCCGATTTTGTGTAATTTTGAAAAAATAGTAAATATTCTTAGAAAAGAAACTTGTTATTCTGAAATATTTTTGTATGTAGTTTTTAGAAAAAATATTATTTTGATGAAAATATGTCTTGTGATATAGGGTCCTTAAGAAATCGTACCAAATCGAGCATGTTTTGGTTTAAAAATAAATGACCTTAGGAATGTAGTTTTGAGCCCAAAATTTTTGTGTAGACCACTTAGATGATATAGAATAGTGCTTTGAAGTTCGTTTTCAAAAATTAATTTTTGAAATTTTTAGATAATTTTTAGGCCTTAAAATAAGACATAAAATGGGTAATTTAGGGTTAATAAAGTAATTAGATGGTTAATTACTAATTTAGTGAATAAGTACATATTTTAGGATGTTAAAATATGATGAAGTATGATACTTGTAGCATTTAGGGTGTTAGATATAATTATTAGGTTAATTATGTAGTAAATGAGTAATAGGGAAAAATAGTAAATTTTAAGTTAATTTTGGAAATTAGGGTAATTAGGAGTAAAATCTGATTTAAGATGAATTTAGATATTTTGAAATAATAATTGGTGTTTAGAGACGATAATTAGAGTGATAGAAATATTAGAAGTGTATTGTATACATAAAAGGTAATAATACATAATATGTAATTATTAGAATATAATAAATAGAAAATATTATAATAAAAATTGATATTTTGATAATAATAAAAATGTACAATAAATCTGATACGTAACTTGAATTTATGTAATTATATGAAAAATGTAAAAAATTTTCACATTAGGAGTGAATTTGGTACACTAATACGGATTTAAGTGTATCGGGTAAAATAAAAACTGACTAGGGATAATGATGGTATTTAGGAGATTGGGAAGTAATGTGATTAATTTCACATTATGAGTTGAAAAAAATTTCTAAGGTTGGAGTATAAAACACTACTTAGAAATCGAATTAAAACCTAATTTAGAAATCGATGCGAAAACCGAACCCGAACCTAACCTTAAACCTATAATAATTGTAAAAGACTTAAGGTCTAGATAATTAGGCATATTAAACCCTAAACAAAACATAACAATAAGCGTTATAGGATAAAATGAACCTATAATAGTTATATGAAAAACTGAAACCACGTTTGTGTTATAGGGATGATTGGCGATGACTTGAGTAAATCAGACCTCGAGTGAGTGAGCGAGGAGTCAAGGTAAGTTGGGATTAATACGATGCTGTATTTTGGAGGCTTAAGATTATGCTTGGTTGTGCTTGTTAGATAGTTGGATGTGCGCATGTGCTTGATTATGGGTGATGTTATGATTCTGTTTGTTGCTCTGATATGTATTGTATGATTTTTATGAAATGATTGATCACCCTAAACTGGACTAAATCAAATATACGACCAATAATCATAATCGGACATGCATGGCAACCCATTAGGGGAACTTAGGACTCTCCAGTCAAATACCGACCCCTTCGAAAGGGATAGCGCAGAATTGCAATTGGTCTCTTCTTCATCCTTAGCTAAACTAAGTGACAGGAGAGGAGGTCGCGGCGAGGGTGAAGTTAGTGGTTCGAAGGTAGTCGCGGGAGGAGCAAGGTCTCCATTACTTAAGCCTGGGTTTGGTCGTGAGCTGTTGCATTAATGGCAACTCCTCAACCCAGATTAGAGCGGGGGTAATTTCTTTAATCTCATGACGGGTCGGACAACGTCGTACGATGGCATTTGCTTGAACATGCATTGCACCTAATAAGTTGATTGAAAACCTTGTGTTTATGGTATAGTTTTAAGTCCTCCATCCTAACTTACTGAGCTGTGGTTACTCACATCCCTATAGACATCATGCAGGTGCTGGCTAAGAAGCGGCAATAACTATTCTGAAGCTAGCAGCTGCTAGATCCTAGGGAGTGAGAAAAAACATTTGAAAAATAGACATATATTTTTAAGGTTTAAGCTATTATCGTTGAAAACGCTAATTGTAAAAATTGAATTCTATTATATATATATATATATATTTCCTCACTTTCTTAGGTAATAAATTACAAACTGTTTACTTCAAAGCGGGTTAGTCGTGAATGCCTTATGTAGATCAGGTCTAAGATAGCGGTTATAAGGCCAACTTCTATCTTAGGATGATTTACACGGTGGGGCTGTTACGACTCTGCTGCTTCGGGGCGTGACAGTTGACTTAGGCACAATGAGATCGGTCCACATACTTCTTAAGGTTGTTTGAAATGACCCAATTGGTCGCCTCCACCTATCCATTCAATGGGGAGTGCCTAACCGAGGTGAAGTATACTGCGATATGGTACTTGGCACAGAACTCCCTGAACTTGGGGTTGTCAAATTATCGACCATTATCCATGTTCAATGTATAGGGGACTACAAACTAGGAGAGAATGTTGTTTTTGACAAATGACTCTATACTACTCTTCATGATTCTGGCTACGGCTTTGGCCTCTATTAGCTTCGTGAAGTACTCCACGGCGAGAATCATGAATTACCGTCCTCTTGATGCTTTCGGGAAGGTGTTGAAGATATCGATCCCCCATTGAGTGAACGGCCATGGGCTTATCAGGGGTTGGAGTGTGATGTTGGGTATATAACTGATTGTGGCGTGCTTTTGGCATTGTGGGCAATTCAGGGCTACGGCCTTTACCTCTTGCCTTATGGTAAGCTAATAATATCTGAGCTATAGCGCTCGAAGGTGTAGGGCTTGGGACTAAATATGATTGTTGCACACTCCAGTGTGTAACTCTTCCATGATACATAACCTTTCCCTTTCTCGGAGATATTGGAGTAAGGGGAGGTTGATTCCCCTACGGTATAGGACGTCGTCAATCAATGTATAATTGGTAGCATGGTACTAAAGCTTCTTCGACTCCCTCCTGTCCTCTAGCAACATTCCTTCCTCCAAGTAGCTCCGGATGGGATCCATCTAGCCCGACTCTATTGTCGCCGTGGCCAGTTCCAAAATTTCAATCGAGCTTTGAGCTATACTTTTTTCCGGTAGGTACGCTATGAAGATTTTGCTGTCCTTCATCTTAGGCTTTCGTATGCTAGTGGAGGCCAACTTGGATAGCCAGTCAGCCACTGAATTTTCCATTCAAGGGATTTTTTCGATGTCTTAAGAAGGAAAGTCCGTTAGGAGTCCTCTTGCCTTCTTTAAGTACCTAGCCATAGTGCTATCCTTAGCCTCATGTTTACCCTGGACCTATTGTACAACGAGCATAGGGTCCGAGAATATCCGCGGCTACTCAAGTCTGATCTCCTTAGCCAGCTTTAGTTAGGGATAAGCGCTTCATATTCGGATTCATTGTTGTTGGAATCAAACTTGAACTTGAGGGTGTAACAAATGGTGACCTTATGAGGGCCAGTCAGTACAAGGCCAGTACCTTCACCTCCAATAGTGAATGATCCATCGATGTGGAAAGTCCATACCAATTTGTCATTGTCCAGGGATGTTTCTTCTCCAATATATTTTACCACAAAGTCGGCCAGGACTTGTGCCTTGTAGGCAGTTCATGGCTTGTATTGGATTCCGTACGCGTTCAATTCCATTGCATACTTCATCATCCATCCAAATGCATCAGGTTTCTACAGCATAATGTGCAGTAGCTGGTCCGTAAGTACAATCACCTAGTACGCCTAAAAGTAGGGCCTTAGTTATCTAGCAGTATTGATAATAGCCAATGCAAATTTTTTTGCCCAGGTATACGTAACCTCAGGCCCATGAAGTATGTGGCTGATGTAATATACTGGCCTGTGTTCTCTTCCGTTTACTTTGACCAGCATAAAGGAGAGAGCCTGATTGCTAACAGCTAGGTACAAAAATAGATCTTCCCCTTGGATAGGCTTGGAGAGGATCGGTAGATGAGCGAGGAAGTCTTGGAGCTCTTGAAAGGTAGTGGGGTACTCCAAAGTCCATTCAAAACCCTTGGGATTTTTGAAGATTTTGAAGAACTCACTGTATTTATCAGTGCTCATCAAAATGAATTTGCTTAAGGTAGTCATCATGCCAGTGAGCTTTTATACGTCTCGGACTGAAGTTAGGGCTTCATTCCCTTAATGGCCATGATCTTCTTGGTCGTAGCCTCAATACCTCTTTAGGTGACCAGAAATCCAAAGAACTTACCAAAGCCAATGCCAAAGACGCACTTCTGGGGGTTCAAGTTCATATCATGCATACGCATTCAGTCGAAGGCTTTTTGGAGATCCTTGACATGATCAACTGGATTTTGGCTCTTGACAATTATGTCATTAATGCATACCTCCATATTGCGCCTGATCTGGGGTTTGAACAATTTCGTCACCATTAGCTGGTATGTAGCCTTGGCATTTTTTAATCCGAATGGCAGCACAGCATAACAGTATGTACCGTAGTCAGTGATGAAGGAGGTATGAATCTCATTGTTCGAGTTCATTTTGATCTGGTTGTATCTCAAGAAGTGTCTACAAAGCTCAATAGGATGTATCCTAACGTAGAATCAATAAGCTGGTCGATTTTGAGGAGGAGGGAACAATCTTTGGGGTAAGCTTTGTTGAGGTCGGTATAATCAACACACATATGCCACTTCCCATCCTTCTTTTTCACTGGTACTACGTTTACCAGCTATGTTAGGTACTTTTCCTCTCTTATAAAGCCGACTTTGAGCAACTTCTGTACTTCCTCTTTGATTGCAGCCTACCATTTTGGAGAGAAATGCCTCTTTTTTTGTTTGATAGGCTGTGCTGTGGTGTTGATGTTGAGGCTATGAGTTACTAGGTTGGGGGAAATTTTGGGCATGTCAGACGCCGACTAGGCAAACCTATTCGAATTTGCCTATAAGAGGGCAATGATTTCATCCTCTACTTCTATTGAGGTCTCAATCCCAACTTTCGTTGTTTGGTTAGGAGAGTTTCCGATTTGGACATCTTTGATTTTTTTTCCAAGCTTGCCCCTCTCAGCCAGTTTCTCTTGTGGGCCCGTTTCTACGGTGAAGACACCATCGCCTTTGGTCGCCCTAACATATAGCTCTCGCAAGAGCTTTTGATCATACCTACATACTCCCACCCCCGTAAGCGTTAGGAATTTGGCTTTCAAATGCAAGGAGGATGTGATCATCCAAATGTATTTAGGCTTGGTCTTCCCAAGAGTACATTAGAAGGGGAAGGACAATCAATCAAAATGAATTCCACCGGTTGTTGTACTACGTAGTCTTCATTGCCAAGTTCCATGTCCAGTGTAATGATGCCTTTGGCTCGAACAGTGCTACCTTTGAAGCCGATCAAATTGTAGTTGTACGGCTTCATCTTAACTGGCAGCTTCTTTCTCATCTTGTCATATGTGTGGAGGAAGAATATATCGATGGAGCTGCCTATGTCTACCATGATCTTCAAAACCTCAAATTTTGAAATCCTTGCTCCTATCACCAGGGCGTCTTGGTGGGGAGTGTTGACCCCTTCAAGGTCGGTATCGGTGGAGATGCAAGTACCTCTAATTAGGCATTGACTCAATTGCTAGTGCTCAGCCGACTCCTAAGGTACAGGCCCCCCATAATTACATTTATGATGCAAATTGGGGCGCGATTATTACAGCAGTTATTATTTTGCTTCGCTTAGGTACCTTGGTCTGTCGTCTTCAAAGTACCCTGTCAGTGTCATTGTTGGAATGGTCATCGTTCTGCCGATGTGCCACGTATTCATTGCAGAAGCCATGTTGAATAGCTTATTCGATGGTATTCTTTAACTGGAAGCACTCTTCAGTTGTATGGCTGTAATTACCGTGGAACTAATAGTATTTGTCGGAGTTCTGGTGACTGGGGTGTCCTCGCATTTTCTGCGGCCTGTGCAGCAAGTTTCAGTACTTCACTTTGAAATAGACCTAGGCTATGGGTTTATTTAGAGGCGTATACTAGTTGTAAATGGGAGGGGGTAGAGGGTCACGCTTTGCTCGGCGTTTCTTCTTCCCAGAGCTTTCCCCTTCTGGCTTGCTTAACATCCTTTCGCTGAAGCGATTTTTAATGGACAATTTCTCATTGTCTTGCTTTTCGCTCAACCGTTTTCAATCGACATCGCGCCTCGTACGAATGTTATCTTCCTAGTCTATGTACTTCTGGGCTTTATTCCAAACGTCAGCCAAGGTCTTTAGCTTGCTCTTCGCAAGCAATCGAAGAAATCTCCCGAGGGTCAAATGCCAAGCTATGCGGCATGGACAGCGACTCCCTCGTCTAGCTAAGGGATCTCAACAACGGCGCTATTAAACCAAGCCATGTAATCGCATAAGGACTCACCCTAACCCTGCCTTACCAGGTACAAGGACGATGTGTCCTTAGATGAGGGCTTACTAGCCCTGAAATGGAGGCTTAACTTCCTGGCTAGCTCATCGAAGGAGTTGATTAAATTGTTGGAGAGGTTTGTGCTGCCTTCCTTAACGTGCTCGAGAAGGCTTTGCATAGTATGGCATCTCCATGATCGTAAAAGTTCATAAGGGTACAGAAGTGGAGGATATGATCATCGGGGTCACCCTTACCATCATATTGGTCCAGGGACAAAAGTTTGTCATTGGGGGGCAGCATTTCGTCCTGGACACCCTAGGTGAAAGGGGTCTTGTTGTTGGTGATCAGCTCGATGTCGCTAGCAAGCTTGCTCTCCTGCTGTTCAGAGAGCCGTCTTACCATTGCACGGAGCTCATTTAGGTCAGTGTCAATTGTCGGGTAAGCTCATCGTGCAACTGAACAAGCCTAAACTCCTTATGAGTCGGCTTCTTGCTCATTGCCAGCCATAACTCAGTTGCAAGTAGTCACAAACCTTGCTGGCTACTATCGTAGTGGTGGATCAAGTTGCTAATTCCTTATACTTTGCAGCTGCTGCTGTTGATGTTGTCCCACCCAGTGCAAACATCTAAAGCTTCAAGGTGGTGACTTTATTTGCTTAGCGCTTTGCTTTGTCCAGCTATGAGCGGAGCTCCCTATTCTACTCAGCATACTGCTCAACCAGGTGCTCTGCATGCTCCAAATGTTCTTTTAGCTCAGCTTTTAGGAGAGGCCGGTTGCCTCCAAGTTGGTTTTTCAATAGCTATTGATTTCCTTACTCGTCGCACTAAGACATGATGTAGAAAGGTTTGATGTGGGTTATGTATTTGGTGTATTTAGGATTTCAATTGTAGGAATTCTTGTTTCCCATAGACGGTGCCAAATGTCGTTACTTAGTTCTTACCAATAGTTGACTAAGGTCTGCATATATTGGGCTTATAAAACAATACATAGTGAAGGGACGCTAAGGGGTTGTCCAATATGGTCACTCCGATACTTAAATCAGCAATATACTTTTTATGGAATAGAATACTAAGTGTACAAGTTTAGAATGCAGAGTTTATAGAGAGGATTACCATTAGATAGATGTCCATATCTATAGTAGAGTAGAGCCGAGCCGAGCCGACCATTGGAGATCAGTTGATAAGAGAGATCTTCTCCTATAAGTAAGAAAAAGTAGAGCTGTCGTGTCTAACATGTCTCTAATATTTAGGACGTGGTTATTTTATGTTTATCTTGTAATTTATAGTTGTTACAATTCTTTATAGGCTGGGCCACTAAGGGTCAGGCTTGAGGCCTATGGAGGCGAGACTAGGGAGGTAAGGCTTAGCGGATCTAGTCGAGCTTAAAAGGATTCTGTTCAAAGTACCCTGTCAACACAATATATAAAAAATATTTATGGAGCACATTGGCCACATGGCTAATTATATAAAAAAAAGGTAAAATAAAAAATTAGTTTTTCATAAAATACCTCCCTCAAGTTAAGCAACTATTCACATATGCAAATTATAAAAACAAAGAGTGCTAGACATGGACATTTGTACTAAGCACCTCATTATAAACATGTTCTAATATTTATTACATACTTCAAGTAAATAAAGTGATATGAAATTTAGATTCCTTTTTCGGAGCCATTCTTAGAGCTCCGTGCACTAGGAAAAGAAAGGCTCTAATAAGCAAAAGTGCATATAATCAATTGAGCTGACGGTTGGAAAAATAGAGCTAACAGTTTGTATTAACAAGTCGTGTTTTTACTTTATTTCTTATTAAGTTCACGTTAGTATAAAAATTACATGTAATAGAGTGGAAGACTGTAAATAATTAAATTATAATCTAATTGTGTTTATACATATTGAAATCAAATCTTTATATTATGAGTCACGTCGGGTTTCGTATTTTATTTATGAAATCATATCCTTGATGGTATCATGTTCATGTTATTATAATATACCAGTAATTATTAGTCCTATCTAGGAAAATAAAATACTAAAAATCAGTAGAATTATGGTGTTTTTTCTTATGCGTTCCGTGTTGAACTTTCAGAGTCATCTCTCTCTCTCTCTCTCATCATGCCAGACAACAAATAAATTGCAGGAGCAGGAGAATAGGTTTTCTTTTTCCTAGTCTTGAACCCCTTTTTCTATTCCTTTTCGGATAAGATAATTTCGTTTTGGCCACGTCGAAAACGGGATTAAATCAACACAAAGAGAGAGAAAAAACTGTATCCTATTTGATTTGTTAAGAGGAAAAAAAAGAAAAAAGTTTTTTATTTGATAGATAATATACTATTATTATACAACTATAAATGCCAATAATATCTTATCACCATTTATTGCAAATTAGAGTCGGTTTTAGTTATGCACCATAATAAAATATAAAATTGACTTTTTATGATTTTATCTCTCATTTTGACTGGATTGATTTAACACTTCATCACATTATTAATTGACTTTCCTTTAAATTCATTGTTAAACTCATAATTAATTCAATAGTTCATATTTAAAGGATTATGAATTAAAGATGGGATGAGAGGTTGAATTAATATCATAAAAGACAAAGATAGAACCATAAAAAAATTCTTAAAAATTGAAAATAACGTTGATGCACATATTTTACTTGTATAATGGTAAAATCTAGGACAAATTATCAAGGACAAGATCAAAACTAGTCCTTGAAATTAATCTAGTTTTTATTGAACTCTCATATCTTGCCAATACACCATAAGAGTTATTATGGAGATTTAATACAAGTGAAATCTAAAATTCCAATTAATGGCTCAATATAAGTAATGAGTTAAGCTATATGCAATTAAAAGAGAGGGAAATTGTGATAGCTAAAACTCTAGATACAACAACTCATGTATTTTTATCTCAGAGAACGTGTAAAGGCTCAAAATTGCTTTAAGATCTATAAGTAATATGTAGTAATCCAAATACATAGTAAGCATATATCTTCAAATGTTAATAATAATGATTAGCTCTAAAGAGTAAGGAAGCCACCAGGCAGGTCATTATAGGATATCAACCTATTCAATCCAATAAAAACCTTATAGGGTCCAATTTTATAAATTTTTTAGATAGGTTCTAAGAAGGGGTTTAAAACCTAATGAGATTCTAGGTCGGATTTCAAGACTTACAAAAAAACCTAATGAAAAATGTGAACCTAATAAGAAATAAGATAATATATAATATGTATGTTTAACACTAATATACCATATCATATACTAAAATGAATGAAGGTGAATGTTAGTGTAATATGGATTAAAATTATGTAATTGCTTGGAATAATTACACTTATTAAAAGAGCTTAACTGACATTTTTTTACCAAAAAAAAAAAAAAAAACTAGACATTATTTATAGAGCTAAAAGACCTTGAACTATTTTAGTAACTTCTAAATATGTAATTGCTTAGAATATTTCTCCTTTACATTTTATGTATCTTCTGAATATTTCATCAAAATAGATGGTTCGCTTTCAAGAATCAGGACCACCAATTTTTTTCAGGTATGGCAAGTTAAGTCAATTTTGTAACTAGTTTAAAAAGACCCTAAAAGAGTGGGTTCTAGAAACATGATAAAAATCTTATAAGGTTTTCAAAACCCCTATAGAGTGTTAGGTTGGGTTTGGATTTTGCAAAACCTAGCCTAAACCAACTCCGATAATATCCGTATAAAAGAGTCACTCTCATACCATAAGAGCAATATGATGAAATAAATACATCTCTAAAAGTTAACCTAACTATAGCATCATCTAAGTGCAAAAGTCAACTATAATATTTACAACAAAACAACTGGAGTCTGTTGTAAGTATTTGAGTTTGATTTTTTAACATACCATAACAATTGAAACTCATAAACAATCTAACATCGCCCATAGCCTCTACTCTTTGAAATAGATATATTCCTCATTTTCTTTACTAATATAGTACATATCGAATCCTAAACCCTCATAAGAATCAATGACATTTGTAATACTTATTCCTAAAAAAGAAGGTTTCTACAAAAGGCAAGCTAAAGTCTAGCACATATAATACTAGGAAAACACATGTGCATGGTACATGCATACAATCACATATGCGAATACAGCATGCATAATACATATTAACCTAGTTATTATCTTTTAATTAGGCGTTATAAGCAAGATAGTCTTTACACCTAAAACTTAGTGTAACTCATGAACCCAAAACATACATCTACAAAAATATACATACACAATGTTGAGTACTTCCTAACACTTATGAGTTCAAAAGTCATTCTAAATCTACCTAGATCCTTCTAAATCTACCCAGGTCCTTTTAGTGATGTCTCTACTTAAGATAACATCATACATGAATCCTTAGGTTACCATGTCAATATCAACAATGCTCTTGATCCATTGACCATAACTAAGTACAAGTATCAAATAATTTAACATTATATATTGATTAAATTCACTTCATTCCAACCCAACAAATGCAAACAATTATACAAGGTATCTATGTACCTAAATCAAAAGGCTTACAACACTCTAAGTTATCCTCACTTCTAGAACCTCATAATCAACATAAATAATTAATCTTTGATAAGAATTTAAGACAACTTGAGCTTACTCTCTTCTACTACTCTCTAACTCATCCCCTGCTTAACCCTTTGCTTATTATGAGCTAAAATATTATAGTTTTGCCTTACCTTCTGTTTAATCCTCCACTTACAAGAAACTATCATTCTATAGTTTCACTTACCTTATGTTCAATCCTTTACACACCAAAAACCATCATTTTGTAGTTTCTACAGAATCCTCTCTTCAACCCTAAAAAAAAATAAAATAAAATAATGAAATTTCACCTAAAACCTAACAACTTTACATCATTCTACTCTAATTCATGTAACACATTTCAAATCTCAATATTTTTCATAAAAACACTTAAATAATCAATTTTTATTCTTAAATCCATAAAGAAAACATGGTTAAATCAAAACTTACTTGATTTCTTGAAGAACTCAACACCTACAAACAAAACTTTTACAAACCAATGATTTAAGACCCCCAAACATGCTTTAAACATAAATCCATAACCAAACATACTTTAACAAGACCCAATGATTTTCAATTACTAAGAAAGCTTTTCTAAAAGCAATCTTATAGTGTTGTGCTTCTTTAAGAATGTAATAAAAATATGATTTTTTTCTAATCCAAACCCACATTAAATACTTTAGGATATGATGAAACCAAAGGAGAATTGAAAAAAAGACCTACTTACCTTTGATTTTGCTACATTTTATGAAGAAGAAGGGGGAATTGCCAGTTTGAAGGAAAATAAGAAAAGGATATAAGCTTATCTTTTATAAGTATAAGTAGTTATGGGTTTTACAAGTAATTATAAATACACCTGTATCCTTATTAAATAAGTTATTTTAAGTAATATTGAATAGTAGATATATTAAGTAACAATGAAAAAAGATATTGTGGAAAAATAAAATAATACATAACTTTGGATACAGTTTTTTTTTCCCCAAACATGTTGGATAAAATTAAGTCTAGTTATCATAAAAAGTAAACTTAATAATGTATTCTAACAACTAAATGACACTGTTTAATTACTTCAAAATCTATAATTAATCATAAGCTCCCCCAAACCTACAATACTTCTTTCGCTATGCTAATTAGTATAACCTAAAGTATTTATATTTTCAAATCATTAATTAATCGACATAATCATAAGGATATGTTATTTTCTCAATTACTCTTCCTTTATGTGAAGATTGTATAATCTTTGTCTCGATACTAACTGATTTACTAGGAATTTTCTTAGGTATAACAATTTAAATATCTTCAAAAGATCTAAAGCCATCTTTTCTAATAGTTCCTCATACAAAACATGATCAATCAAATTTAATCAAACTATCATCATGGCTTTTTTATCAATAATTTACATGGGAAGCCCAAAAACTAAGAGAAAGACCATAGGTAAGTTCACTATAGTATAACAAGACAGGTACATCATTCTCTTAAATCATAATAGTCATTATATATGGTTTATAAATACATATACATCATAAAATAATATATATAGAGTTGTACAAGTGAAACCCTAAAGATAACACAACATAGAAAATAGCATAGGTTGCAAGTAATGACAAAAAACAAATATTTTGAATGTTCAAAAAACACTTTAACACCACTATAGAAACATGACACCTTAGTTGTTGCCTTTACTAGCATGGTTACCACCATTATTTCTGTCCTTACCACTACTAATGCACTACTATCACAATTACTACCTCCGTTGCACACAGCTACCATTATCCTAATGATGTGACGGTGGTGACAATAATAGTAGTGGCAATACTAGCGGTGTTGACTCCCTTATAACAATACCATAGTGGTGGCAACTCTCATGATGGTGGTGGTGGTGCAACTCATGAGGGTTTTAATGGTGATGAGGTGGTGTTCCTTATTAGTGATGGTAGTGTTGGTTGCGGTGCAATGGTGGAGGTACATTTATAGTGGTGATAGGGATGTAGTAAAAATATAGTTGGATAAACATCTAATAGCATGAGAAGCATAACTTCTAAAATTTTCATTTTTTAATGCAGTATTTATATGTAACAAAAAACATAAAAAGTACAAACCATGTAATTAAGTGTATCCTTATATGCTCATAGAGGTGCATCTATTTTCTAGATTTGTATACTTATATTATTGTTTTCAAATAGCAACCAAATGCAAATAATAAGCACTACTATTTTTTGAGATATTGCAAATATATTTCTTAAATTATTAATAGGTACAAAGAGATCTTATAAGCACCAAAGTATAATTTTATTATATAACCATTAGAAATTCAAAGGGAAAAAGTCTAAATTTATTGCTAGAAATACAAAACTGACACTAAAAGACTATCGATAGCGACAATTTTTGGTTTTCATGACAACTCGGAGACATTATATATTTGTAAAAGTTACAAGGTTATAGAGTTACATTATAAAATTTTATGAGATTTATCCATACTAACTTATAGATTAGAAGGTACCCATTACGATTTTCTATTAATTTTTCATAATAATGCTTGAAGAAATAATTATCTTATTGGCAAGAAAAATGTAATATAATTAAGCTAAAACTTCGAAGGAGGTAATGCGGTTTTCCTTAAATTTTCCATATCCTTTCTAAGTTTTTGTGAAGATATACATCTTAGCTATCGCATAAAATTGAAAGAACCTTTTACTGACACAGTTCTTGAGTAAATGAGGTTAGTGGCTACCTTTTAGCTTACGTTTAGACCTAGGGAAGGATCATATTTGACTCATGAATTGAACTGAAATTGGCCCAACTTGTGAGATACAAGCTTGAACCATAGCTTAACCCGTACAGAGTTAGTGGGTTAATGTAGTTCAATGTGCGAGACTGCGCTAGACCCGTCGAACAGGTAGGTCTAAGCACAAGTCAAAGAACTAGCGACTCAGCCCATCGGTTTTGACTTAGAAATTAAAAACAAAAAAAATGTAAGTGATGTAAGTTTTTACCCTAATTAAAATATAAAATAAAATAAAATATATATTATTACTTATATTTATGAATTGATATAAAGATCAAATAATATACATGGATTTATAAGAAAAAGAATTACTAAAACTTGTATATTTTAATATTGATAAAAGTAGATAATTATATTATAAAATATATTACTTTAACCACCAAAGGAATTCAAGGTATGAGATAAAACAAGTTTCATATAATCTTGTCTAGCTTTTGAAAAAACACTATTTTTATAAATCAATATATTTTAATGATTTACAAAAATGTAAGTATATTTATAATTAATACCATTAAAAGTCATAACAAATATTTTCATGCTACATATAAAATGACAAATGTTTATAAATATTAGATAGATATTGTTCTCTTTGCAATACTAGTCCACTCATACATAGATTATATTATTTTTTTAAAGTTTTTTTTGAAATAATAAAATATCATGTAAGCATTGCCCATCACAAGTCAAATCCCACAATGATTATATTGACAAATATTCCTTGAAATGTTACTTATAAAAAAAAAATTTCTTTACTCAATTCACTAATTGTAAACATATATTAATAATTGTTTAATGTTGAAAGTACAAATTATTGATTTCATGCCCAGTAATTAATGAGGCAAAATAGTCAAAATTTTAAATTATTTTGATTTATTAGTAGTTTGTTTTTACAAATTTAAAACACACATAAAAAATATTTTTTTTTACAAAATAAAAAAAAATTTGATCAAATCATGAGCTAAGTGAATCAGCTCAAAACTGGCCTAGACCAAAATAGTCTTGATTAAAAGAAAAATAAGCCCTTGACTCGATGGGTCCAAACCAAGTTCAACCCAATCCAAGGTTTACTTACACTTATTTTACTTTCACATGATTACAATTGTATTTCCCTTTTCAATCGATTTCTTCTTCTTTTCCCTTTAAATTTATCTGCTGTGGATGGTGCTCATACTAATTTTGATGTTATATTCATCAATTTTTTTTCCATTTTTTTTTTCAAAGGAGTATCTTTGCCTATTAAACAGTGAACTCTATCTCTACCTAAAGCTTAATTTATCATGAAGACCTTTACCCCCATTAAGCGAGTAAATTTATCGAGAGTTGGACCTCTAGTTGGACCTCTAATTTTATGTTACAGCGTCGGTGTTTGTCCAGTTTGTTCACCAATAAAATCAATGCACATCGGTTTTCTATATTCATCTAAATAAGGTTTTTTTTTTTTTTTTTCTCTATCCAAGGGGAAAATTTAAAAAATGGGTGTCATTGTTTTCCTTGCAAATATTGATCAAACTTTCTTCTTCTTCTTTTTTTTTTTTTTTTTTTTTTTGTTTAAATACTTGTGAGAGAGAGAGAGACAGAGAGCAAGAAGGATGTGCGTCAAAAGGAAGATAAGTTTCTCCCTTTTTCCTCCACAAGAAAAGTAAGATAAGCTCAAGACGAAGTCATTTTTGGCTCATTCTTTATTCTACAAAGAAAACTTTAATCTGTTAGGTATTATTAGGTGATAGCACTTGACACTTGGCAATGATGATTATTGAGCTTTTAAATTCAACTTGAACGTGTCTCTTCCGTAAAAGAGGCCCTAAAGAAAGCATCATTAGTCATTAATAAATAAATAAATAAAAAAAGTGTGTGTACCTAGCCTTGAAAATCTCTTTTGCCCAGATCAAACGTGTGATTTTTCAACCATTGAAGGGGGAAATTCCATAGCTTTTGCAAATTTCAAATATGAAGTGGGCATGTGTAATTATTTCATATGGATCAATAAATGTTCTTGAAATACTTTTTAATGATTTGAATAAATTTTCTTTTAATATTGATTATATATTTTGTAAAAAATAAATATATAAAAGCAAAAAATTTCTTTATTTGATCTTTTCATAAATAATCCGATAATTTCATGTGGAAATGGTTCAAATGGTAGTGTCGGTGGATATATAAAATTTTTATACCTTAAACGGTCCATAATTCTGCCATAAATATTATTTGTATTATTACTAATGTGACACAATCTTTTGCCTTTCAGAAGATAAAACTATTATAATAAGGATACATAAAAAAAAATAAAAAATTAATATATCTATATAGTACTTAAGTGTGGAGAAATTATGGATCGGGTAGAAAATAGAAATTAGTGCCCAAGCACTACAGTAGCATTCGAGGACAGAATATTGGTCACGTGCGTGATATCTCATAGGATACGGAAAGTAGATAATAGGTATGGTAAGTTGTTGTAGGTTCTGTAGAGACCATGGGAGAGTAAAAGAAAATAATAGATATCAAGTTAATACTAATATTAGTTGAGAAATTTTATGTCGAGCGGATCTTTGTATTCTCAAACATTTTATATATTAATTTTTTTTATTTTAATCATTTTGATCGATGTAATTTCTTTTTATGAAATGAAATTCATCATTTGATTAAAAAAAAAGAAGAAAAATAATAGATATCAAGTTAATACTATTTGAAAAATTTTGAGATTACTGAGATTTAACTTTATATCAAAAGTATTAATTTAGGACGCTATAAATAATACTAAAGCCGATCCCTTTCTTATTAGGTACAAAATTTGGAGATAAACCAAGATGAAAGTAAGTGAACCCATGTTAGTATAGCTACAAGGGGTGGTTGGACAAGGGAAGTAATGTTTTCAAGGTGAGATATGGATATGTTGCCTATTACATTCCCATGAAGTATACACTAGAAAAGTTGTATGTTACGTTAGATTTATTTGTACAAGCCAAATAATGAATTCAACATTCTTGGTAATATATATTCCTAGATAACACTATCCTTTGGTAATTGTTATTATATTTACAAACGAGGCATAATTGATGATGGAAACGAATAGTATTAGACCATGGAGATAAGTGATGGTGATATAGAAAATTAACATAATAAAAATCAAGTTAAAAAACAAAAAGAAACTTTTCGGCTAAGCATATAAATGGATACATTCATCACATATTAATTTAACTATTGACCATCATTAAGCTGCAGCATTATTAATTATGAAATCTCTAGATTTTTAGAGTGGATAATATAAATTATGAAGGATTGTGAATCACATATAAATAACGGGAGAAAAGTAAAAGTAACATGATCAAAATAGTAAATATCATGTCCGTACTAAAATAGCTTAAAAGCAGCTTAACATTAATCTATTAACTTTGGCTATTGGCTACCGAGGCTCGACATCATTTATAGCATGATCTTATGCACGTAAATATCTACAAATTCACAAAGAGGAGTGCAAAGAAAAGCAACCACTACAAGCCTACACAACACGACTGACATGACACACAATTCTTTTAAGATGCTTTCCAATGCTTGGCATGTGAGAAGCAGTTGGGCCTTAACATAGTTCCATTGGGTCACCCCCAATGAAAATGCTCATACGGGGTCACAAAATTTACCAGCTCTAACACTGATTTATTGCCTATTCAACTAGCCCCATTGAGATAACAACAAAAGAGGATTCGGTTAATTAATGACACGCCCTTATAATCCCCTAGTATAAAAATTGACTTTCTTAAGGGATGAATCAATTGAATTTTTCCATTCTTCAATAGTTGTCATATGTATAAATATATATATATATATATATATGGTATTTGGTGAAAAGAAGGGGAAAAAAAAAAACTAATGGATAAGATGACAAAAGCAACTATGTATTTGCAATTTCCGAATCACATTTCATATCAAAATCAAGCTAAGAACATTCAATATTGATTATACCTAAAGAATATTCAATAATTTGTATCAACCATTTTATTTTAAATCTGGTAGGGATCAAACTTGTGCTATAATATGGTTTGTGTAATTAATTTATGGTAAAATTCCAATCATATACCGGTAAAATTGAAATTAGAGATACAGCTTTATATCATTTTAGTTCCAAAGTTTGTATCATAATAAATTTGGTCAGGTTGAAGTCATGCTACATAGTATGGTGTTGGGCATTATTCTAACATCCTACATTCCTACTTAAGCAGAGAATTACAAGTTTCATTATTTAGTAGCTGCATTGTTTAGTAAAAGATAATGATAGTCAACATCGTAATCAATACCAAGAAACTGATGATTAAGAAATGAATCATATTTGTTAGTTTGATAACTACAGGCCTCCTAAGTGTGTTAGGATTCCCATAGCGCATTGATGAATTTGCTTTTCCTTTTTTTTGGCAAAATGATAAAAAAAAAAGAAAAAGAAAAAGGAAAGAGAAAGCTTAATTGCCATATGCATGCTTTCTTGGATAGGGCCACAACCACAATCCTTACATGATGAAATAATCACCAACCTTATGATCGATATATATCCAACAACGTAGGAATACCAGCATATGCAACGTTATAAAGGTTGTGATTGTGATAGACACAAGGTAGTGGTGGATTTAGAGGGTTGGATGGGGCTAGATCTATGATTACCCCTAATTTTGAAAATTTTTAAAATTTCATTTAAGATTCTTAAAAAAAAAAAAAAAACACAAATGAAAAACCATTTCGATTATTTTACTATTTTTACTTTTTTTTTTTTTACAAGACATAGCTTATTAATCCTCAAATATAATCCTAGGTCCGTCACCGATGGAAAGTGATATATTAAATGGTATTTTTTTGTCTCAAGGGCTCTGATGTTACAAACGAAAGAGAAAAAGGAAAGTGGGTAGCAAGAGATGAGGGGAGCTTTCTAGCCAATATGTCGTACATGCTTTTGCTTTGCATCCCCTTAAAGATATTTGATATGATTGTGACACCAAAAGTCGTAATAAGAATATTCATGCAAATTTTGGCTTGGATATACCTGATTTAATTTATTAAATAAATATATATTTTTTTTTATCTATAATGAATAATTAAATTAATTTTTTTAATTACCCCAATGAAAAGCTCATTAATTCTATTCAAATGAGAAGACAAAAGATTTTCTATATCATTTTTCCCTTTATTCTTAAATACTTTCTATGCGAGTAATTTATCATAAAAAAAAACAAGTCGGTAGGAGTGGGATGTCATATTAATTATCAATGTTATATAAAAATTAATAATAACTACGACTTATCTATTATATTATAATAATTATCACGAATGGTTATAAATGTTTTCATATGTCAAATTTTGGTTTGTTCTTACTTACCATGTTAGGGTTAACTTGATGTATGGTCATCCTCAGTGAAAATAATTAAAATATTTTGAAAAGTATTTTCGACAAAAAGAGATTCACCCACAAACATATATAATGTTCCTCATGTGTGTGGTGTTGCTTAATTTCAATGTTTTCTTTTTTATATTTCGTACATTATTTCGTGAATACATTATATTGCATGCCACTTTGGTGCGTGCGGACCTTGGTCCCATTCTTGTCTTTTCTCAGGTAAGAGATCGAGGTCGGCCAAACCCGCGGTTAAGAATCTTGGATTGACTGTTGAGTTGCATATCGATACAAAATTCAGCAAGTATGACAATACTTTCGGTGCCGAAGTCAATTAGCAAGGCTTTCTTTCTTAGCCCACCAATGTCTTAACAGTTGATTCTGTGGTTACCCTAACTAGGACGCAAGTGCCGCTTACCAACTCTATTTCCCATGAGTTTCAAAGGTCGGTAATTATTCGAAATCCACCACCGATTACAGGTTGGATCAAACTAATCATAGGGTCTGTTCCTTTTTTTTTTTTTTCAATCTATATTTTATTTATATTTGATTTGTATTTGATCTATATTTATTTAAAATTTAATATTTAAAATATTATTTTATCTATATCTTATCTATTTCTATTTCATAATTGTAATGAAAAAGTGATTGAAATATTAAAATTTGGAAAATGAAAATTTATATATTTTTAGGAGAAAATTTTAAAAAAATATATATTCTATATATTGAAAATGATTATTTTAATTAATATTTTATATATTTTTATCTTTTTATATTTTATTTTTATCAAATAGATAACACTAAAATATCAATAAAAGGGAAAATAGATGAATCATACCAAGTCATAAATGTCTCGGCAATGGAGATAATAAACCGACCTACTATTGATGGTATCAATCGTGGGGTTTTTAAGGAAAATTCAAAATATAAACTTATGGAGCAGGAAACCATGAGGAATGCATTATTGCATGCCTGTGGGTTTTTTTTTTTTTTTTCCATACTTTTTTTGTCTTTCCTTTTTTTTTTTTTTTTCTGGGGAAAACATGTTTGTGGGTTAGAAAAAACATATTAATAAAAATGGATTCAAAAATTGTGATTGCAATCATGATTGAACAATATAGTACTAGCATTAACAAATTCCCACATGTCACTAATGCTTGTAGGAAAAAAATTATATTGGTCTGAACATGTTCGAGTGTTGTAGTTTATGTACAGGGAGTCTAATGCAGTTGCTAATACGCTTACTATAAGGATTCAAGGAAGTGAAGAAGAGAAGATGTTAATTTTTCTCCCTTCTCCTTCAGTGTTAAATAGTTTCTCTGTTGGACTTGTGTTGTTGGTACTAGAGAGCGTAGAACTACAATAAATAATATGTTTGCAATGGGTGCTTAACACCTGAAATTGGTGTGTAAATATCTGCTTTTAATATTGCGAAGGAAAAATTTTTATGTTTTTCATCGTGGCCTTTTAACTCGAATGACATGAACTTTGCTTTCAAGTTTGATTTTCCGTATGCTCCATACAGTTCGGATATGATACAACACAAGACACCGTAAGTTTTCAAAAGGATAATATTAATGGGTACTTCTACTTATGGAGGAGTAAGTTAATACAACTTTCTACCTTGTAGTAAATTGTATAACTAATTCTAAAAAAAGTGCAAAATTTTTTTTTTTAAAAACCTTTATAATACATAATTGGTAAGGATTCATATTAATCTATCAGTATCAACATAAGAATTATGTCAGTGGATAATTTGTAAACACTTCTGTAAGCAGCTTATAGTCTCAAGGACATATCCTCACTCGTGGTAATAATCGGACTCGAAGCCACCCAAACCTTTTATTTGCAATTGAGAAACAAAAAAGGAGCAGGTCAGAGATGGATCATGCGATACATATGCTGGTTTTGATAATATAAAGAAAATACAAACATCGTTTCTCGTGATTCATTTAGTTATTTAAATTTTATGATATTTAAAACCTACTCATGTTTCCATATCATGTACATACACTATTGCGCCATTACCATTCCAAATAAAGCAATCAAGCACTTTTTAAGTGTATTCGATAAGGAAAAAAATTCTAACGGTAGTAATATACTTTAAAAAGTAAGTTTATTTATTTTTAGGTATTTAAATATTATTAATATTTATATATTATATATTAATTTACGTAATATATTAGTATTATTTAATTCTTTTTTTCATTTATTTGTCGTTCTAGTTACGTCTTATGCATACCCAACTCTACGTGTCCCTCTCTAGACCTTTGCATTAGTTCAATTGAGCTCGAAACTTGCCTTAGACTATCGATTCATAAAGTCAATAAGAGAGTGATCTGGACTTGGTTCTTAAAAGAGCCAGTTTGCTTGAACGGTGGTTTTTTTTTTTTTTTTTTTCTAAATTTCTCTTATTTATTATAAATAATTTGTAATCTATTTGTTTTTTTTTTTTAACTAAATCCAAAATATTATGTCTTTACTCATAAATTGAAAATTTTATTTTTAGTTCTATATTTTGCAATCCTAAAATAATTCATGTAGACTATGTGAGTATAAATGCGTGATATTATGTTATATATATTATATAGTATATTGATTATTATATATTATATATACTATATATTTTTTTACATCACATATATATAGTATATTATATATTATATATAATATGTTTGCATTATATAAATTATATATATAGTGTATTGTATATTATTTATATATATATTTTTTAATTTTCAAAATTGTTAAGCTTTAAATCGTCGAGCCAAGTTCCATGTTCAAAGGGCGGTTTGATAGGTTGCCATGATTAAACCACTAAAACTTTTAGGGCCCAATGGTCTAATAACGGGTTTAGGCCCGCTCCAATCAAGTTTGGGTCAATTCAATGGTCCAATAAATCTGTTTATAATTGATTCACGATTCGAAACTAATTTATATATATATATACATAGATCTATCTCTACCTCTCTTAAAAGGAGTGTATATATAAAAATAAATAAATAAATTGTGTATATCTATTATTTCGAGGAAACAAGGTAAAATAAGAAACTACAAAATAGTTAATCATAATGTTACTAGCGAGTAGATAAATTCAAAGCATAAAGCTAACCTCCAGTTTGGCGGCACGTTGGCGTTGTCGGATTTCTTAACATTGAGTTTTCATAATTACTTGATTTATAAATCATCACTAGATTAGTTAACGTTGTAAATAATGCAATGATGTGGATCGGATACCAGGTCTATTAAGTTTAACGGTTATCATCGAGTCGTCCCACTTAATTAACATTTCCCCAAATAATGTTGGACTACCGAATGTTCTATTCTGCTGCAAGCTTGAGGCAAAACAAGAATTACTCCAATAATTTATTAAATCAAACTCGAATTTCATAATAATTTATAGAATGATATATTGAACGATGATTAAATTACGTCTATCTTCAAGTAAAATTTGAGATTGTAAAAGGTGAACATTAAAAAAATAAATAATGATAGTACCTGATAGCTAATGGATTTCATAGACTATTTTAATTTATTAACTCAAAATCCTTTTTTTAATTGAATTTGGTACTTGAAACATGTACCTGTTCCTAAATGGATAGTTAAACGTTTATTCCAAGTACTAAATTAATCTTAAAAAATTATATTGATAAATTGTTAATGATTGGTATTTCAACTACCATTATGGTGAGATTAACCATGTTTGAAGCTATGATTAAATTATGGCCCATAAAATGCCTTGCTTGAGTTTCAAATGTTTCTTAATTTGGTGGAAAGCATTACCTTCTTGGGAAATCAAACCTTTATTTAACAACTTTCAAGCGTCATATGGTTTGATGCAATCTAATCCAACCTTTGCTTTTGGTCGGATGGACATGCCTTGTGATGTGCCAAATTATAAATTTACAGACTCCACATTAATACCACTTTCACAACCTCTGTCAAGAACAGCCAGTACGTCGGATCATGAAAATAAAATTTCCTATGATGCACTTCTTAATTATATACTCCTATTGTCGATATTTTTCCTAATAGCGCATGAATTATCCCGCCTCCAGGTATGAACTTCACCATTGAACTAGTCAATTAAGTCTTTTTTTTTTCTTTTATCAAATGTAAAAATTTTTTGTCTTCCTATAAAAAAATTAAAAGAAAAAAAGAGAAAAGATTTTATTTTTTTACAATAATTTACAATTAATGGTTGCATTATGTTTTATTTCTCTACTATAGTTTACAATTTTACAACAAAGGAAAATTACAACTTTTTTCGTTTTACTTGACATCACGTATTATTTCAATATTATACTAATATTAACTTTATACGGAATAAATTTATTATTTCAAAATAGAGTAAAATTTTAATCGAAAAATATTAATTAATCATATACATGATATTAAAACTTACTATTTCGAAGAAAACCGATTCAAAAATAAATAAAAAAATTAAAAATTATTAATATAAATAGTAAAATTAAAAAAAAAAATGAAACCGATTCAAAAGCCAACCAACTAGCTCTTAAACCACTATGCTTACTAAACTGGCCTGAAACTGTAAATAGCCGGGCTGGTTATAATTCGTCCTTCAGCTAGCGTAAATCGGTGATTCCTAATAAATTTTCAACCGGTTTGGCCCGATGACCGGATCTACCCCACAATCTCTTTTCGAATGCCATCATATAAAATACTATGGTTCTTTCAAATATATCTTCTCCAATAACATGTTAAAAATCTTTGATATGTAAATAGCTAATACAACCATTTAAATTCATTCAATTTTGCGAGTTTTTCAACTTCAAATCACTAAAAACATGCTTTTAGACCCATACATGATAATTATACCTTGAAAAACTAATAAAATAATATTGCAAAACTAATAGAATTTTTTAAAAAGAAATCATTAAATCAGGAAAGGAAAAGGAAAGAAATACCGTTTGTTTATGGAAAAATTACAAAAACACCGACTTATGTTTTAAGCTCTTTTGCAAACTAGTGATTTATATTTTGATTTTTCATAAACACACGACTTCTATTTACTTCCTTTGTGTAAATCCTAATTACTAATTAGATGATAGGTTCTAGATTCTGATTTGTCAAATAATTAATTTAAATATTTTATTAAATATGTTTAACTAGAAAAAATAATTAAAAATATAAAAAATAAGAGAAAATTGAAAAAAAAAAAAGAAAATGTAAAAGAAATTAAAAGGAAATCAAGATAAAATTCCTAAACAATAACCTTCAAGATCGTGGCTAGCCACCCTTAGCTCTTGGGTAAGCAGGTAACTACCACAAATGAGGATGGGTTGCACTATCCACCCATCGTGAAGGGTGGCCAAAAAACAATTTAGGTTTTACCTATTTTTCTTTAAAATTTTTATTTCTATTATTAACTTATATTCATTAAATTTTTTATTTATTAAATTATTTTTTTTGTATTTTTAATATTTCTTATTTATATTATTAACTTAAATTCATTTGTTTATATAATAAATAAATTATTATGAACTACATCGCACTTATCCTCCAACTATAATTAATATAAAGTGAGGAAACATAGTGATGTGCTTGTCAAAAATAAAAATATTTATCATTTATTTGCAATAGTACTAAAGCACATGTTATGTTTTCATAATTTTTCCTTTATTTATTGTTTTAGACTTTCAATAATTTGTTACATTTAAATTTATTTATATTTTACTTTTTGCTATCTTATCAAAGGCAAATGGTTACATAGAAGTCTAAAAATATGTTTTTGAAGATTTAGAGCGAGGCGATTAATTTTAAATATAAGTAAATTAGACTATGCTTGGCAAATTTTGGGGGAAAAAAAAAGTGAAAGACAAGTGGAAATTAAAAGGTATTAAAGAGAAAAAGAAAAAAAAAAAGAAAGGTGATTTTTGCTTATATACATCACACGAAGGAAATTAAAAAAAAAAAAAAAAGGGTTTTGTAAGCAATATCACCCTTCTTTTCCATTTAGTAAACTTATATTTTATGGATGTTTTTGTCAGTTTAAGCTCATTTCCGTCTTAGTTTTATATTGGAGAGAAATACAATAGTTTGAAAAGTGGATTTTCTTTAATTTTCTTATATTTCTACTTATTTCTTCAATTATAAACACAAATATTCATTCTTTCTCCGATCCATTTTTCTCAATTTCTTTCCATTCTAACCAATCAAACACAGTGTAAAGGCATGCAGAAGAAAAATAAGAGAGCATACCAATTTACAGCATCTTCTTTTCCATTTATATATTTAGAAACAGGAAATTTCTTTCCTTGTCTGGACACTATAATCCAAAAAAATTATGGTGGGATTTGGAACCGGAGACGTAGGCACATGGAATGTCCATATCTATCTTGGAAACTATGGTTTTCGTATCTGCGGACACTTAGCATAACCTTGATGGACCCCATAAGTCCAAGCAATCAAAGAACCACTGCTATAAGGCAACTTAAGCTGCCAAGAGAGTAAGAAAACGCATCATTGGCTCAGCCAATTTCTACCAGTCTAATGATCACTAGGAGGAATACAAAATAATAACTAGGAGATTAATAGGCGCTCCGGATAGCGTTACAAATCAGTAAAGGTAAAGCCATTTAATTAGTTCATCCAAGGAATTAGAAGAAAAATTTCTTTACTCTTGCCAACTTGAGCTCATTAATTGTTATTTTACGTTATTTTTAGCTCGAGTTCTTAAATTTCAAGTTCGTTCAAACTTAAATTTTGTATTATCTCATCTTGACTTAATTTATTTAAAAAAAATTAAAAATATATTAATTTTTAAAAGTGATATTATAATGTATGAAAATTTTTGTATATAAAAATATAAAAGAAAATGATTTTAATATTCAAATAAGCAACCTAGAGATTTATAAACACAATTATCAATTACAAAAAGCATTAATATAGATACTTGTTGATGGTAGATTTGGATTAGGATTATCTATATTTATCTATTTCTTAATTTTCCTTAATTTATAAATCAATAATCGAGATTATTTTAAATTTTTGAAATAATATGTAATATTATTATCGTATTTCTTACCATCTTAAAAGTAATAAATTTAAAAAAAGTTAGGGAAAGTAAATAGAGAAAGTCAGTTTCGTTGATAGTAAGCTGAGTGACGTTTTTCAAAAGCAATGTAACAAAATTGACCATATTGTCTTTTCGGAAACCCAGGAGGAGCCACATCACATGGCAAGTTAGTGAAGTCTTGTGCATAGAAGGTCCTAGTTACTTTGACAAGAAACCAATATGCTTTCCGAGTCTTCATGGGTCGCCTATTTACCGGTCATTTCACGTCCATTCATTTCCCAAGAACCAAAACCACCATGGTCAGTCTTTGGAGTTCAGAATGCTAAAACAAAAACTGATTGCTCATGTGTACTGGACAGGGTAAAGATTTTAGGGCCCTGAAAAGGAAAAAAGAAAGACCTTAACAGGAAGCTTCTAATTCATAAGAAGGAATCGCTGGATGGGAATATTTTTGTCGGTCAGAAACGATTGAAGCATACTTCAAGCCATATTACTCCACAAAACCTTTCTGTTAATAAGATATCTTAGATTTGAACTCTCTAGTTTCATATCGACCAACCTACATTCATGACTTAGCTCCTTTTTAATTAGGGCCGATTTCCTTGTTCATTTAGTCCACATCGGCCTAGATTCATTGGATAACTTATCTATATATTATAGACTCCAACAATAGAAAGATCAGAATAAAACTCAAAGATCTAATCAACAGTTATTTTTTACAATTCAAGATCACGTCGACTTTTACGTCTCCACTATCCATAATTTGTGAACGTGCTTTTTATTCATTAACAATTCTTTAACTGACGATTATCATCCTCTATAAATACCAAATCATCTCTCAATGATAAAAATACTTGACATTTTGTATACTTGAGCTTTATCCTACTCTCTAGCATATTTGTTACTTTTCTTTATACACTACTAACTTAAACATTGGGATGATCACTCCGGATAATTTATTGATGTCCATTGGCAGTTATTGTTTTGCAAGCTTACATTATAATGCAAAGTTCAAATTACCTTCAATCTCTACTAGTCAAAATCCAAAAAAAAAAAAAAAAATACTTCCTTTCTCTTTTTTTCTTTTTTTTTTTTAGAATATATAACTTAAAATTAGAAGGTTGACTAAATTAAAAGAAGAAATCAATTAATTTCATGCTATAAGTGTTGATTTGTACCATGATTCTTTCATCAATTTATCTTACTATACATATATATATATATATCATTTAGCATTTTAAATGCTCAAATATTACAATTATATAATAATAATGTGAAGACGCAGTTGTCTTCCCATAAATTACCGCCAAGAAGTTTGGATAATGTCAGAAGAGTACATTTGATAAACGCATATTAATAATTCTATTGTTTCGGATAAACTTAAGATATTATTTGCTTCAGTGATGGGATATGTCCAACTTGTAAAGACAATAATTGACTAGGAAAGGAAATCGTCTAAAATACTAAGACGACAAGATAATTATAGAACCACTCAATACTTGCTCATCGTTTTACGCCAAACTTTGCGCAAGTTAATGAAAATCCAAATAGTATCTATCTAATGTAATGGTTGTCACTTAGCCTTACATTCTTTTTTCTTATCCTATTAACGAATTATTCTGTCTCGACAATGTTGACGAGGGGTTATTGAGAAATTCAACCACGTCGATATTATTGTATCTCTTCATTCGCTCTTATTTGCGTGCACGTACAGAAATTATTACGGTAGGAAAAATTTCCTAAGAGGTCATATCGAAGCTTAATTTGCTAACAATCCTAGACGCGCTACAACTACTATCACGAATGCAATTGGCCAGGTCCTTAACAATCCGCAGATTTTATAGCATAACCTCTGATAATCTAAATTGAATCCATATTAGGTTTAATAATGGCTTGTAGAATGCATTAATGTTAATATCCTTATGATCATCCGATATCCATATTCCCATTGAAGAGCATTACGCATAAGGAACCACTTATTTTGTAAGTTCCTGAAATTTTCCAGCTCAGGTTCCAACAGCAAAAGTTTCAATTACACAGAAGCGGTATGCAGAATTATTTTTTATTTGTAACAAGGTGTTAAATGCCAAGAATGATAATCACTTCTGGAGCAGTATATGAATAAATCCCTCCTGTATGCATTTTTAAGATGTGGTCACTGGCATATCTGGAATACACCCTCAAGGGACTTCTTGTTGGAAAGTTGAATGAAGAAGATAGTCTTATGCGACTCCATATACAAAAGAACGGGTGAAGCATCGCAGCCGATGCGTACCTCAATTTATAACTATTGGATTACAGCATTTTCGCTTGCGTCTTCTTGCTTTTCTGAGAATCCGCTCTGTCTCTACAGTAACTTCATTGATCGTTATGCTTCCTAATATCCTCCAAGAAAAGAGATGCATAAGGACTTGTAAAGCAAATATAAACATTGAGGATGGTTTATCTGATCAACTACTAAATAATTAACAAGATATGCTATATTTAAGACACAGCATTCAAGAAGACGACATATTCAAATTCACAAGGCAATTGATATGTATGATTAAAGAAAAGAATAAGCATCTGGTGCTCAATGCTCGTTCCTGCAGTTTATGAGCCCTTTTTAAGAAAAATGACCCATATGTTTTCATAGCCTAGAATTATGTTCATGCAATTAAGCAGAAAACCAGTATTGCCCCTGTTCAGTAATTATTATAATAAGCCATATTGTAAGCATAGATATTATTTGATTGTGCAAAATTTACGAGACTAAACTGAAAAGTAAACAAAATGTAATATCTAATGTTTGGTTTACAATTTGATTTTAGATACTAAACAAAGAGGATTTGTAAGACTCGATAAAATACTCAAAATTTATTTAGTCTAGAATATGGTACAAAAGTAGAATTTATATTGAGGATATAAATGTAATTATATAAATATTAGACATTATTAAGAGAATAAATATTAGATAATATAAAATATTATTAAATAATATCAAGAGTATAACTGTTAAAAAATAATATTAAGTTCAACACGTGCATATTAAAAATAAACATTACTATATAAACTAAACATGCATACTTGTACTGTCTAATTTTCCTTATCCTATTTAATCTTAATAATCTAACGCTACCTTAAATTTTTAAATTAAATGATTATGATGTTAACTTTATTGTAATAAGCAAATGCAGCGCTATTAGTTGTCTGCTTGATGGGCTTTGGTCAAAGTCCAACCCATACGTGAAGAAGAGCGCAGTAATTACAGCAACTGATACTATATCTCCAAGTTTAACCTTAAATTTTTAGATTAAATTGTTCTGATGGTATCGGTACCTAGAAATTAGACTATTATACCTACATACCCTACCAATCTCTTCAGGGTTTATGGAGTTCAAACTTCAAGAAAGTTAGCATGGATAATGCAGGAAAAATGATGGCCATATGTTATGTCAAAAGGAGAAGAAAGGTCCCTTAATAAACCCATTCGATTATTAAAAGCACCTGTCTCCTTTCCATCGAGAAGGCAGGAAAAGCCTCCATCAATTTCCTCATCCGATTCAATAAGGAGCCTACACTCTTTTTCTTGCTTGACGGGCTGCAATGCAATAAAAACTTTAAATGATCTTGCTTTTCCTTTTTAAGCACGGGCTTCTTCATTCAACTTACAAAAACAGAGAGAAATCACTATATAGAAACCAGTATTGGCTACAGAGAATTATCAAGGGATAAAACACCGCATAGAGACCAGTACCGGCTAGGTGGAATTCTTAAAGACATACACCAAGGCTATCTGCATCTTTCGACTGGACATGGATCTCCTATTTTGGAACTTTTGCTTTCTTGCCACTTTATACATGGTATGAAGGAGTGATAAAATTGAAATTACCTTTTTTTGAGGAGGAACTTCCTTTTGTCTGTGCTCCCTTGCTTTAGCCCCTATTGTAGTGGCTTGTTCCAACTTCACCGACCTCCACTCACCCATTTCTGTTTTTTTAGCAAAATTTATTTGTGGGGGAACCACTGGAATTCCAGCTGGACTGAAACAACTATATTTTAGAACTTAAGAGATGGGGCATGATGAAGATTAGAAAGAGCGAAAACTTGCTGAGGCAATCTAGCAGATCAAACTGATCAGCAACTGCAAAGCATGAGCATGCACAGAGGGGCATCTTCTATTTTTTTCACTAATAAACATGTGACAGCAATCCAGGTTCAAGCAGAATAGCCTACTTTTACTTGATTGTCAAGAGATGGAAATTCATCTTAAAACTGTAGGCGACATACTTCCTGTAATGCTGCCGTCTTCTGTGTGTGGTTGCATGAACTCCAGTGGTCTAAAAACTTGCAAGACTTAGAGAAGTGCAATTAAGATTGAATGTCCAATAAAATATCCAAGAGAAGTGCACCTTATATCGACAAACAGAAGGGGATGCTGAATTTTGGTTTGGTCCTTTCAGGACAGAGATTAATGCCTGCAAATAGTGGACAAAAGAAAACACACAACGGCAAATCTATCAGCATGTCCACATTCTAAATCAATTAGCTGTGAAGTTGGCATCAGTGAAAGGCTTGAGAGTATTTTGTCCAAGAAGACAACTGATTTGACCAGTGAATTATTACCATGAAGCAGCAGAATACATGGAATTCCACGCAGGAAGAAAGAACGTTAACTGAGAATTTACATAATAGGGTACAAGATCACTCTGTTGGACGTGCCTGTATTTCCATGGTGAAGCTATTGCAAAGGTGATCCCGAAGCTCCAAGTTTGATTTTTCTATATGCTCTGACAGTCGTGAAAGTCTTGAGAAAACTTCCTGCAACTCGTCTTCGTATGTAGACTTGCTCAATTGGTCTGATATTTTCTTAAAGCATCCGTCAAGACTAGCTTTGATATCATCTTGCACTTTGTTCTGTGCCCCATATTTTAGTTGTATGAAAAAGTTAATACCCGATAAACCGTATATCAATAAGCAGCCAGCAAAAGGGAGAGCACGATAAGAAGTATAAATATTGTTACCATCAGTTGTAGCGAGTTGTCATGAAGCATTAACTTCTGCCGCAGGGTTTCCACTAAGAAAACATCATGAATATAATTACTAATGATGCATAAATACTTGACAGACTCTGAAAAGAACGGCATATTTATTCTATGAGAGAAATATACATCCAGATTGAAACCAAGAAATGCAATTTATGACATCTTACATACTAATCCATCAAATTCTATCTAATAATGCTCTTTAGATTTCGATTCTTTTGGAGACATGATAACATGATTTACCTATCTGATTTATTTATTTTTTTTAACCTAATGGGACATGCAATGGATTCTCCAACGCATCATCAAAGGCTACTCACTTTCCAAAAATACTTCTTTTGTTCCCTTGTTGACCTGCATGATATCACTCTGAACAGAATCCAAAACCATCCCTAACCTGCTTAGTGAAGCTTCCATCAATCCAATTCTTCGTTCAACTTCTTCAGTTAGCTGAGCTGCTTATGTGGATTCATAGGAAAGAAAAAGAAAATAGTAATTCTTTTATAAGCTTCTGCCAAATACAGAGACCATAAGACAATGACTTATAGGTGAATCCCGATCTCAATACTATGAATTACATCCAGGTATTTGTTGGCAATTAACTATTAAAAAAAGCATAGTGATGGCGGTAGATACTCACATCTGTTGTCTGAGAATGAAGGGGTACCCCATTTCCGGATAATATTGGTAGAATTTCTTGAAATCGGCATCTGACTCTCTTCCCGTGTATGACTTACAATAGCCAATTTCTTCACAAGATTCTCTCTTTCTTGAGAGCTGAATCTCTGCATCGACACAGAGTGATGGGAGAAGAAGAAAGAGGAGGGGGGGAAGAAGAGAGAGAGAGAAAATTCACGGTATATCAAACTAGCTCTAACAAGATCTTGCAAATTGTCGAATAGTAAATTAAAATGAACGGAAATTTTCCATTGGCACTATGCATTCATTAAAGAGCAAGTGCAAACATTTTCTGTACACACCAAAGGTGAATTACAATCAAGAAACCAAACCAGTTTTTGCTAATAAGTTTCTTCCAATTAAAAGGCACAAGTTGAGAAGGTTAGGACCTTAAGGGAATAAGAAAGATTCCATAAGAGGAATGCAGAATCTTTCTAAACCGTACTTTTTTCTTTCTCTACATAATTAAGGTTCTAAGCAATTAAAAAAAAGCCACAAGCAATAGGGAAGTTTCTAATATAAATTGCATGTTCCGGATATTTATTGAAAGCCAAATAGTTTTGTAAACCATCCGAAATGCAAAAACTAATGAATCGAATGCAAAAACAAGGCTAGACCTGGTCATTTGTGACGGTCTCTTCGAGAGAATTCTGAGAAAGCTGAGAAAACATGCCATGTTGCGATGAAAGTCCCTGAGAAAATGATTGCTGCGATTGCTGCTGAGATCGAACCTGTGATGCTTGTGTTACTGCAGTTGGCCTCCTGTATAATTTGGGAATAAATGAAGGAGTAAGCTGGCGATACTCACCACTTTGCAATAAATTATGCCCCAAGCGCACCATAACTATTCCAAGAATTCTACAATGCTGATCTATACAAGACCTGCTGTATAATTGAGTTGTAGACTAACGCATAGTGGATATAAATACTCATTTAGAACCGCATTAGCTTCATTTTTAATCTTGATAAACAGAGCTTAACGATCTGAATGACTGTCCCGTAATAGATACATTCTAAATGCATCAAAACCACTTAAAATCTCTCAATAGTTCCTCGCATTTTAGTTGAAGTGAATTGATGCCACTACTAGTACATTCGAATGTCAACACCACCTACAACAGCAAAGTCTGCATCACATATTATTACCAAGTGGTTCCATATTACAGGCTTCTCAACCGCAGATAATTTAGCCAAATGGAATTAAGAAATAGATTATAAAACTTTGGACATTCGCCCATATATTACTGGCTAATTGATTAGGCTAATATGCACTGAACATCACGTGATTTTTCTACAACTTGTTAGTGCAACGCAAACCTTAACAACGTGTCATTTGAAGAGGAATTAAATCAAATGCAATTAGAAAGTAAAGACTAACAAATATGGCATCGGATATGAGTTCAAATCCTCATCTGATGTGTGCTATTGCCACTACAACAGTCTCTCGAATAGCTAGATTACAGATTTTCAAATTCAATTGAACTTCATTAGCTAATTGGCCAACAAGTAGTCCGATCTAACAGTCGCATCACTTTCTTCAGAACTGAAGCAAAATATGGAATGTCGAAACGTGATTCCAAGGGACTTCTTCCAAAATCTTTACAAACTTCTAAAGAGAAAAGTTGCTTGCCAATATTGGCTTCAATTCTAACTTAAATCTCAGATGAAATCTGAAACTGCAATTAGAAGGCTTTTTGAGAACTCACGGCGATTCGAGTCAAATCAAGATCTAGATTACATGATTCCAAACTCTCTTATACCGTGTAGCTCATGGGAGATATCTATTTTGCCCTCGAATCAGTTTGTCCGTAATTAATCAATACGAACGTGAAAATGTCATTTCAAGCGAATTTTAATTCATCTCAATGTATAATCTTCAAGAGGCATTCTAGATTTCGATAATTACTGAGATCAACCTCTAATTTAAATTCAGATTCTCGTATCAAACTGCGATAACAAGCCTTTGCAAAGGGTGAATCAACAATGCTAATAGCTTAATGTTGCAACTTCTTAGTTTCTGTTGAGCTGTAAAGCGTTTTCTCTCTTTTAGTTTTCAAAATCTTTCTCAGGAAACAAACTGATCATCACGGAGAGAGAGAGAGAGAGAGAGAGAGAGAGAGAGAGAGAGAGAGAGCTAACCTTCCGTGAGGAGGAAGAACGGAAATGGAGTTAATGTCACAGGCTTTGTTGATCTTCAACTTCATTTCAATTCACGAAGCGCACCGCGTGCACTGGTTTAATGTGTATATAAGAGAGAGAGAGTATAGAATGAATGAGAAGAGGTGTGAAACGTTTTTGGCGGGAGAAATGTAACAATATCGTTGAATTTATCTAGGTGCTGTCCGTCCCCTTCCTATATTGAAAGGATCACTCCATCGTATCATTTATTTTTATTTTTTTTTTTAAATCTAATATATTAAATTTATAATTCATTTAATGATTTAGATTGAAAAAATATAAATTAAGAATAAAATGAAGAATGATACTGATTCTATAAAAAATAATAAGAACAGTATCATAAAATAAATCCACGATTTGAATAGAAGTGGACCAATTGATTTAATTTTTTTTAATTTATTTTTTAAGATATTATAACATGTAATCAACTATAATCATAAAATAACAAAATAACATTATGATATATTTTAAAAGTTTGAACAATCCTAACTATTTATTAGTATATTATAAAAAATGAGAAAGGTAAAAACGAGAGGATCCAAATCCAATCTTAGGATGTATATAAGTAAGTAACATTTATCTTTTTATCTCATCTAGAAAATAGGCCATATAAATATAATAAGAAAATAATGAAGTATAAGCTTTTGTTTAAATAGATGTTATATAAATAATTTTTTTAACATTTCTACATATATCAAATATAGTTTTACGATTTACAATACTAATATTTTTTTTTAGCAACGATTTAAAATCCGATCTATTCTAATGAAAAATTAGTAGCGATACTAATAAACTATAACGATCGTGACTAGAAGACTGGCATGAATGATAATTATTACTTAACCGCGATGTTAATGAAAAATAAGGTGTAATCAAAATAATACCAATACAGTATTAGATACGACTAATTTTAATATATCAACATATCATAATAAAATAAAAAATTACACTTTGATATTACATTTAATAATTATATGGTAAATTCTAATTACTTTCATGATACAATGTATGTTGTCTAAAATATAACAGAGTTATATATATAATAATGATATCGCAAAATATATTTTTTCAATTAACTGGATTATACAACAATTGAAATAGCATCTATATTATATCATATATAATAACTGATCCCACAAAATATTGGTTTACAACATAATACACAATATAACTTTAAATTTTATCACTAGTCAACTATAAATATTATAATAGATGTTAATATACACAATGATTTAATGAAAATACTAGCTCTATACCATGCCAATTATTTGCTAGTGATTAATTTATATTAGAATACCGTAACTTAATATAACTCTCTCTTTACAATATTAGATAACAAACCTGTTTGCTCACTAGACTCAAGAAAAGGTTAAATTTAGCTCTCTACCGTAATAATTTAATGATAATTCAATTTAATAAAGTGCCCTCATTTCTTGATTATTATATCATAATTTATAATAACTTATATTAAACTACCAATAAGCTGTTCAATATGCAATATAGCAGTATACATAATATGTAATAAATACCACGGAAAGAATGGAAAACCCTAGAGAGAATGGTTCGTCTTCGAAGGATGATGATAGCAACTTCCTTTGTCATAGGGAAAAAATAAAAATAATAGCTAGTTACGATTGTGCCTAGCAACCAAGCTTCTCTATTTCTAGAGAATAAACTAGATAAGGTGTTTTTGATGGATACAATCTTAACTTATATTAATCATGAGAAATTTTGTTTAAAGGATTTGGAAGAAAAAGAAGACATGGATCATGATTCAAAAATGACAAAGGAGGAGGAGAAACATTCTAATGAGAATGCTAAACTAGGATTGTGTTACCTAAATTTCTTTAAATCAGAAATGGACCTTTTGGGTGCTCCATGGTAAAATACCTTCATAGCAAAGGTTATGGAACTAAACTTGGGATACAAAATCATGTGAGAAATATTGAGAAGAACTTGGAAACCCTAGCCTCTTTCAAATTAATTTATGCAAGATCAAAATTTCATTTGATCTTATGAATAAAATCTCTAACTATCAATGAGTAATAAAAAATGGACCTTGGTCTATAAATAGTTTCTATTTAGCCATAAAAAGATGGAAATAGAATTTTTGTTGGTAAATAGCAAGTTTTGATGCAATTGGTATTTAGGTTAGGGTTATCGACCTCCCAATTGAGTATGTTTCCCTCTAACAATTCGTCACATAGGAGAGAAAACTAGGCTAGTTCAAAGATATGATTCCTATACGGTAGGGTTAGAGAGAGGAGAATTCATGAAAATATGTGTTCAAGTGAATATAGGGACACCTTTGAAATATATTGTGGTGCTGAATAGAATTCCTTACAAAATTTAATATGAGGGATTACCTAATCTTTGTGAGGTATGCAGAAAAATTAACCATTATAAATTTTGTTGCCCTCTAAGGATAGAAAAAGAAAGTGTAGCTAGGAGCAAGAGGTGAATAATATAAGGGAAATACACAAGTCCTAAGAAGAGAAGGGTATGTATGACAATGCAACAGTGCAAGACGTCTTGGGGACAAAGAGTAACAATGATAGGGTTGAAAAGACAAAGAATGAAGGGATAAAAAATTTGAAAAAATGTAATGAATTAAATGGAAGAAACTATAAAGGATACTCATTTTGTAGAATGGATCAAAGTGCAAAATAGAAAATCTTTGTAAAAGAGGCACATGAAGAACCTAAGGAATGCTATTTTAAGAAAGAGTATAAGAGGGAAAGAGCAACTTCCTCAAGACACGAGAAATGCACTTAAGGAAAAGAAAGGCAATGAGTTAAATGCCCATGTGTGCTTGCATGTTTTAGATTGATAATTCTACGAATTATTAATTTAAATATGATATTATATAAGAAGATCGAGATATTTCTTGTATAATTAGATATAGTATAGTTGATGAGAGTTTATGTAGTGTTAGAGATAAATTGGAAGATTCTCTCAGATCTTTAATATTATCTTTAAGAGAATCCGCTACATGTTAATGCAATCTTAAATTATTGTATAGGAAAGAGATTCTATTAAGTAATCCAAATATTAGGATTAATAAGCTTAAGGAAGTTATTAACTTTAAAAGATAATTCTCCCAATCAAGAAAAATTAAAGATTGAATTAGATTATCTTTAGTCAAAGTTATGTGTGTAGATTTAAGGAATCAAGATATAGGTACGATGTCAAGTTTTGAATTAAATCTTTAAAATTTTACCTTCTTGTTTGGTTCTTGATTGTTTGCTTAATTTAATTTGTTGTTGCAAGTTTAATTTAAAGAATTGAATTCTTGAAATTGAATTTATTAGTTAAATAATATAGCTAAGGTTAATACTAGTATTTTGGGTCTCTAAGGGATAGACATTTAGACTTATATTCGCCTTCTACTCTCAAACTGACTAGTAATCAAAGAGAACCATACAAATTCTCGAGGATTTATTATAAGCTTGTGTACTCAACTTTGGCAGATATTAAGATGAACACCTGCCCTTAGTTGAGTTCACTTATAACAACAGCTACCGGGCGACGATTCAAATCTCCCCTTATGAAGCCCTATATGGTAGGAAGTGCAGATCGTCCATTCACTAGGATGAAGTTGGCAAAAGGGAAGTTTTGGGTCTAGAGTTGGTACAGGAGGCAATAGACAAGGTGAGATTGATTAAGTAAAGAATGAAGTTTGGACAAAGCCATTAGAAGAGCTATATCGATAAACGTCAACAGCTGCTAAAGTTTCATATAATAAATGAAGTGTTGTTGAAAGTATCCCTTACTAAAGGAACTTATAAGTTTGAGTTAAGAGGAAAACTAACACCGAGGTATGTTAGAACTTTCAAAGTGATAGAAAGAATTGAGAATGCAGCAAACAGTTTAGAGCTATCCCCTACATTAGAAGGGGTCCACAATATTTTCCATGTGTTAATGTTGAGGAAGTTTAAGCCTAACTCAAAATAGGAGACCGAGTAGCATAGTGTACAAGTAATGGATTTAGAACCGGTAGAGTTGTAGCCAAATTTGACTACTATAAAGCAGCCTGTAAAGATCGTGGATACCTTATGTTAAAGTATAGTAGTCAAGCCCCTCGAAAAGGGAAGCAACTTGGGAGTCAGAACAAGAACTAAGGGAGAAGTACTTAGAGTTGTTTCTAGAGTAAGGTATGCAAAATCTCAACTTTTAAGGATGAAAGTTTTTGTAACGAGGGGAGAGTTGTAAAACCTAAAAGAAGGAAAAAAAATATAAAATATAAGATAAAAGAAAATAAATAAAATAAAGTATTTTATATCAAGGGCCTAAGCAGTATTATAAGTTGTATTTGGAGGCATTTTCGGGTATAGGAAAAGTTGTACAAGCTAAAATATAAAAGCCACACCTAGGGTTTGGGAAACCTTTTTTTCTGCAGAACACTCTCATACACCTCCTTTTATGCTAGGGTTTATTTGTGTGATTTGAACTAAGGAAGTTTCAACATGTTTTAACAAAGATCAATTACAAGATGGTAATAGTAATCTACATGAATCTCTTTTTCTTATTGAATTTCAATAAAAGGATATTGAAAATTCATTTTATTGGCTAGGGCAGCAAGAAAAACAAATTCGAGGAGGTTTAACAAGACTTCTACAGCAGATCCTTAATAGTGCATTCAAGGTAAGATAGACTATTGTGACAATTTCTTTATGAGTTCCTAGTCAAATTCCTATAAGAATTCGTTTTTCTCCATAAGGTGTTGTGGAAAATGAACTTGGGTGTTATTTTGAAGACTCCATAGTGTGTTCTTGGTGGTGGAAGTGCTATTAATGAATCTCTAAAGGTAAGTAATGTTGTTAATATATGTGTTTTTGTTTTTGAGTTTTGTCATTGTGAATTACAAAGGTTTGATGTGAATTTTGGATATGATTGAATGTTGAAGGGTTGTTTAGATTGGTATAGAGATGTATTATTGATGGGATATTAAATCGGGAGAGGTAATGTGCGAAATTTGTGAAAACTGGTAGAGATATAGGAGATGAAACATCACTACAGTCTGCAGAAAGCTAAGATTGCTCCTTTTTGACCATGGCATCTAGATACCAGTTGAACTAGCATCCGAACGCTATGATATTTTATGGGTGTAGTGACATTTCTTTGAGTACCTAAGTGTTTTCTAAGCATGTTGTCTTATCATAAAACCTCTCCAAAACATTCTTAAACATAAATTGACATCCTAAACATATTTTTAAATCAATCTATTCTCTTAGCAATCTTAGGTTCCTCAAATGGTACAAAAGCAAGAGAGGGTTAATTAAGTGTTATGTTAGAGAAAGTGGTTAGGTTAGTTTAGAAACTAAGCATGTAGTTTCTTGTATGAACAAGTTATGAGGCACTTGCTTTGGATTTTGAGCAAACACTTCAGTCAAGTACAGGGTTTGTATGCTGCTTGTGTGTGTAGGCTTGGAAATTGTATAAATGAACCTAACATATATTTGGCCTAAATAATTTGTGTTGAGTGTGTTTAGTTGGGCCCAAAGGACTAAGAGGACTAAACCTTGGGGTAACACTCCAATGATCTTAATAAGACGATGTCCTGATTAAAGTCTCACTTTGAAATGGTTTGGTTAAATTAGGACTAGACCTTGGGATAACACCCCAATGATCTTAGTACAATAGTGTCCTAATTGAAGTCTCACTTTGAAATAATCGTAGGTTAAGTGCTCTTTAGTTCCAATAATATTAGGGAGGACCCAATACCAATACTTATATTTATGTATGTATGTATATATAAATATATATATATCATATGTTAGAGTCATAAGTTACTCCATGTTTCGAGATGCCAAAACTGTATTTCTCGACAAACCTAATCAAAGATAATAAACCGTAGTTGTTGCATATAGTTATTTGAATTAACTGATGCATATGCTTTTGTATTGATTGTATATTCATGCATATGTGGTTTTACCCTATATTAAGCTATTGCTTACCCCTTTGGGGATTCTTGTTTTTATACACAAGGACAAGTTTCGGGACTTATAAGGATTATTATAGTGAGTACAGTTATTATGGCAGTAATGCTGATGATCATGATTACTAGTTTGATTATGGAGATGGCTCCATGTAGTTATTACAAGATTGAAAGTTTTATTGGGTATGTTGATAAATAATTGTTATTTTCTTTTATGTGTACTCTGGTTTATGAGAAATACGCTGAGACTTCTCCTGTTAAAGTCCATTATAGTTTGTTATTTTTACATGTTTAGTATTTGTGAGATGATGAGTGACAGTATTTGGCTCCTTAAGATAGTTGTAATTGAATTTGGAGTAAACCTTTATGTTCATTGAATAAAATAATTCAAGTAATGAACATTATGTAATTATTGGTGGATTGAGGGTGGTTAAGACATCGCTAAATTATTGTGTTGGAGTTATCACAAGTGATTGATGAATATGATGTATATGGAGATGATAATAGGTGCTTTTAGATACCTGATGTATCAATAGATTATAGGGATACATAGCAGGCTGAAATTTCTTAGGTTTTGGGTTATATTACATAAAATAGCCATAACAAAGTATGATTGTACTTAACAATATTTAATATCCTTAACCCTTCATGACTGGAGCATTATTTAAAAATTGTTGTTTTAAGTACGGAATACGATATGTTACTAATTATTCTTTCAAAAAAATTGTGTTATTAATCAATTATCCTAATGAACAAAAGTTCCTGGCTTAAATATCATCATTTAGGTTTTCGTTGATATTTACAACCATATAAATGTATTGGAAATATATTGTTAAAATCGAGGGATGTCGCTATTCATACTTACAGATTTAATTTTAGTAATTAATGAATATTTAAAAAGTTCTTGGCTAAAAAGAAAAAGGTTTTCAATATTTAATACCAACTCTATTAAATTTATTTTAGCTATCATAGTAGAATAATTAGATTTCAAACACTACTAGATCAGATTACGTAGGTTTGACTAGATATCACCAGGAAGAGAGGAGGGTGTGTGAATTGATATCATGATTAGAAATTGAACTTTTAGAACATTTTGCAAATTCTAGAATCCCTTCTTAGTACTTGTTACGGCAAAATTTAGTAGTTTAATAATTTAATTTAGACATGAATATCAACTAATAAAGACAACAAAAATAAAGTGTAAGATTTAAAGAGTTTTAACTTTGTGGCTACTACTCTCTTCCAACTCCACTAGTCTTATTGATGCCATTTTACTAATCTACTATTCAAAAATTAAATGAGAGAAGTTACAAATATGCCAATTCTTGGCTTTAACAATTCTTTATTTTGCCTATCTAGCCTAATATACGACTATTTATAGATCCATAGAAATAAAACCTAACTCCTCTCACATGCTTTCAAGCAATTAAATACTTTTGATAAATTGATACAAATAATAAGAAAAAATACAATAAAACGCTAAAAAAAGTTACACTCAAAGAAAAGATTAGTATTAAACTTCTATGTAGGTTTTAACTAAAACTAATGTTGGCTTTTTGCATGAGATATGTAGCTTTGTTCAATTGCCAAAAAGTATTCTCTTGATTTTAATGAACTTTTTTTATATAATGAATTGTTGTAACGACTACTTCTTAATTTTTTTGTTCTAGCGTGATCCTCATCTCCAAGAATGTTGCTTCATTCCCTTTTGTCTCGAAAAATATCTTCTATTTAAATTTGATATGGAGATTGACTTTTATCTTCGAAATATATGGTTGTTGATATCTTTAGCTAAGCTTCAACAAATGTTGTAAATTGAATTTTCTCTTCTAAATACAAGCACAAAATCCATCTTTATAAGTTTGAAAAGAAGAATTTAAAATTGGCCCTCCTAAGTCGATAATCTTTAATTGATGTTGTGATTTATCTTTAATGAAATTTGAATTTTTAATTAGAATGAAAATTTGATAAACCTAAAGCTTGATAGCTCTCTGATTTTCTTCTAGATAGATTCCATCCTATCTTTAATCTTTAAATTTCAAAAATTCGAATTATAGTCCTATCCATATCTCTTTAAAAACAAGCCTTATTCAAACATATCTTTTTAATCGTTACCCATTTATATATTTATATCTCTTTAAAAATAACCTTATCCAAACATATCTTTTTAATCATCACCTATCTAGATATTTCTCTTTCTAGCAAATTATTCAATATATATTGGCTTTGGATATGAGATTACTCTAGTTAGAGCCAAAATTCTAAAATTATACTTTTCTGATATGCTAGTTTCTTTGAGTTTAAAAAAAAAAAGTAAATAAAAGAGAACAAATCAACTTCAAAAATGTCATAACAGAAAGTACTTGAATAGAGTATTCTCTTTAGCAACTCCAACCTTAGATCTAACTTGATGTAATATGCAATGTAGATACTCCATTTTTGCCCTTTCTTTTTTATTTTTAGAATTTTTTAGGATAGGGTAAAACGTTTTAATTTTAAAAAAGCCAAAAAATAAGAAATTTAGAAAAATACAAAAAAACAAAAAATTTAGGAAAAGCCGAAAAATAAAATTTTTTTCTAAAAAAGTCATAAAAAATAGAAAGAAAAATAAAGGATTCACAAAGTTTAGAAAATAATAAATCTTTTAAATAGTTTAATAGAGTAGATTTTTTTATTTCGATAAAAATAAGGAAGAGAGAATTGTTAAGCCTTGCTTAGATGGGCTTGAGCTTAAATTTGAATCTATCCTAGGTTGACCTAATCTAATTGTACATATGTACAATAATTGTATATATGGACAAGGTACGGGCCAATAGCTTAACGAATAAGCAATTGGGTTTGACATTGCATTAGGGATTTAAATCTTATTAGATGTAAAAACTACCTTTTACTTTTTTATCTAAAACACAACATACTGCCACATGTCAAGAGATCATAGGGCCACATGTCTAGTCGTGACATGTGGCACTTCGTGATTGGCCTTGACAACATGTGACACTTCGTAATTAGCCTTGACAACACATCTTCCTTTCTTCTTCTCCTCTTTCCTTTTCTTCCATCCCTTTCTCACTTAAAAACAGATACGACGCAACACCTGAGGACACCAATTCTAACCACTCCAATCATAGGGCTACATGTTTAGTCGTGACATGTGACACTTCGTGATTAACCTTGACAACACATCTTCCTTTCTTCTTCTCCTCTTTCTTTTTCTTCTTCTCCTCTTTCCTTTTCTTCCATCCCTTTCTCACTCAAAAATAGATACAATGCAACACCTTAGCACACAAATTCCAATTGCTCTAATTCACCTTCCCTGACCACCTTCATCCTTCAACCATCGACCCATGGAACCATACGCACATACACAGCAATCTAGCTATCCCTCTCTCGGCTACCTTCATCTGCTTACGATAACCAAAACCACATACCATGCACAAGACACCATCCCCCCAACCTTTCTCTTTCACCACCGAACACCATACATCCTTGATACATACAGTACGATCCCTACCGTCCATTGTCCACGTATACACAAAACACTACACACCCACTCATGGTTCGTAACCCCCTCTCGTACATCCACCATGCCATCGTACGCCTAAACCCAATACCTGCATCCACCCTTTGAACAATGTGCACCACTACACAGCCACAGCAACTACGGCTACCAATTTCAACACGAAGCCAAACCTAATGACCTACTGTCTTCTCCAAACACACATACTGACGCCTTAACCGCTACAATATGTACATAACAACCACAGCACATACAATACACATATGTCGTACGCTACTCTCAAACATAGACACCAATCTGAGCCCACCTTCTCTCATCCACTACTTTTTGATCCAAACCACCTTGCACCCATCATCAACAACGCTTACCACTGTACATTGCTATATGACACTCATGAACAATAAGTACCACATACACGCGCTGACCCAATTCGACTAAAATTAAACCCACTCGTGTTTAACCCTGGCGACTACAGCAACCCATGCCCATACACGTACAACTACACTAACCCGACGCTCTACCCTTCAACATTAACCTAGATTGCCATTCACGAACATGCCTTAGCATCTACCACCAAAAGCCCAAACTCAAACCCATCGTTGATCTGTCAAACATCGTGATAACCACCACCAACGGCTGAGTTAGGCGACAACACCATCTCCAATCCCCCCATCTTCAATAGGATACACATGAAAGTGGGTTTACCTACTATAAAAGTCATTGGAAGCCGCCTCCAGCTACCTCTGCTGATTACTACTACTGCTTCTCAGTCATGCACGTGCGTGTCATGTGATCAGGTTGGACGACCTGAGTCCAATTTAGCGACCTAACCCTACTCCAACCTCAATTGAGTTCGTGTCCAGCCACCTGACCTAAGTTCGCTTGCAGCATTTAGTCCAATCTAGACTCTATTCGGGTTGATTTATGTTCTTTTTATTTTGTTTTCTATAATTATTTTTTTTATTATTATTTTATTTGTGCATTGTAAATGTAATTGTAATAAAAAAAGGAAAAAGAAAAAGAAAAAGAAGAAGGAAAAAAAAAAGAGAGGAAAGAAAAAATAGTAAAGAAGAAAAAAAGAAAGAAAAGATTAGTTTTATTTTCATTTATTTTTACATTTTAACAAATAAATAAATAAATAATAAAATAAAAATATTTTATCTCTTAGAAAAATTATTTTTCAAATAAAGAAAAGTAATTTATCCTTTTTCAAAATTAGGACCCTATTTAAAATTTCCTAAAAATAAAACCTCGATTTAGGACTATTTTAGAAAATTTTCCTTAAATAATCAAATCAAATTAAAAATGTAAACTCAACCACTTTCAAAAAATTAAAATTAACTCACCCGCTAAAGTTTTCATAAAAAAACTATAGAAGTTTGTTTTCAAATAGCAGGTACGTAAGCACCTATACATACGGGGTGACTTAAAATATAGAAAAAAATTATTTTCTCCCTTTACTAGGTAATTCTTATTTTTTATAAATAAGTATAATTTCCGTTCTTGCTTGTAAATAAACATTATAGGAAAGGTTTCTAAAAAGCAAAAATTAAATTCGGAAAGTTAAAAGTGGTACACGTTTAGAGTTAATAAGATAACCTTCAGATTCAGATCTCTAGTTTTAAAAAACCGTTCTAAAAATTAATTTTATCGATAATTCGATAGCTAAGTTATAACTAATTCACCTAAGTGATTATTACTTAGCTCTTTTTCCCAATTCCGGTCGAATAGTGAGTCCAAAATGTTTTTAAAGTTAAAAGAATCCATTTTTTTTAAACCCCAGTGAAGGGTCAGTATTAAATAGATATGGTTTAAGATTAAAAATTGGGAAAAAACCAAGCTTGACATGCAAAATCTAAAAATATATCCAACTTAGAACCTCAAACTGATGAATTATTTATCTTAATAAATTAAGTCTCCTTAATTAAGATTGAATACTATGGATATTGATCCAACTTATGTGGAACAGAATTAAGTACATTACCCAAATATACTCAATAAAGTGGAGTTAAATCTTCAATCTTGAACTTTAAATCTAACTTGTTCATAATTCTATTATTTATTTATTCTTTAGAAATTTTCTCGTCGTAACCTTTTATTTTTCACAAAATATTGTTGTGCATTGCCTTTAACCTAGTCTTTAACCTTTGTATAGAACTTTTATTTTTCACAAATTGTTGTTATACTCTTTGGATTAGGTTCTAACCTCAATATTGTTCCTTAAGACTTAGTCTTTGACTAAGATTTTGACCGATTCCAATTGAACATTTTTTAATCTTTGACTTAATCAGAACTAATGCTTTCCTATATTTTTTATTTCAACTTTCTTACAGACTTGATCAAATATTTCAACAAACATACATTCTTTTTGCTATCATCAAAATTTATTAGAGCGAACTTACAAGTTACATGGCATGACAAAAGAAAAAATTATAGTTAGATAATAGATCATAACACATAAAAGACTATACGGATCTCTTTGAAGATATTTTTTAAAAATTACATATAAAAGAGGGAAATAGATCATTCAAAGTTACTTTAGACAAAGTTATAAATTAATAAATCAATGGTTGAAAAAATCTAAATTTTTACAATTTTTTGTGATATCATTGTGATGTCTTTTTTTTTGTGTGTAATCTCAACTATTGATTATATGTGACTGTATCTTAAGGGGATGATTTTACGAAAACTTAAAAAAAAAAAAAAAACTTTAAAGGACCAAATTCGCTAGTGCAAATGGAGGCAGATTTGCAAAGTGTAACAAAATAATTGCTCATCGCCCTTATGATTGTTTGCAATAGGTTATTGCTTGTTCCATTGCACTTTGTAATAAGAATCAACCCCTTAGACCGATCATGCATAGTTGAGCTAAAGGACTCTAAGGACTCGCTTGGAGGATTCTAGCTCTAATCCATAGCAAAGATGGGAATTCCTATCCCAAGTTAGCCTCCTACAGACCTAACTATCAGATCATTACTTATGTTAGATTCTCCCTTATCCAGTAGTGATACTTTATCCTAGAAGACAACCTAAGAATAACCAAGGCAAGCCCCCTATCCGATCAGAAGCATCTGACCCCAAATCAAGCTGACTTCTCTTTAGAAGAACTAATTGGTCCCCAACCTGTTCCAAATCAGATTGGTTCCCAACCTGTTCCAAATCAGGTTGGCCATTGACTATGACACTTTTTTACTTCCGCCTACTTTATATCATATTTTTAATATCCAACCATCAAGCGACATGTGTTGTTTAGCATAACATTCCAAAATGATTTCTCCTTTTTCCATAGTAAATATTCTTTGTCTCTTTTACCCCCTTTTGGTATGTTTTATGTAACCTAATTGTAAAGATACCCTTTTTGTCTTTTCATACATGTGAAGTAACCCTAGTGTATGGGTATATAAACCCCCACTTGCTTGTACATAGACAGATTTATCAACATTAGATTATTTAAGCATCCTTTGAGTAACTTTAGTGCTCCCATTACCCTTCAACTCTTATTTATTCCCTTTAGGAAGGAGTTATGGTGAGCGACCTTTCAGTTCAGACTGGTACATCATATCCAACAAATTGTGGGCCATACAAGATCTTATTAGTGCATTACATTCAACTAGATAGCTTACGGATTTGCTAAACCCCCATCTTATTTCCTTATTCTTGTTTGTTGTGGTGTCTTTCTTTTGTGTTTGACCTCAGAGATACATCAGTTTCACTGGTATCAGAGTACAGTTCTAAGAGAGAGTGTATGAAGTTGTAGTGAAGTTTTGGCTTGCTTTATTGTTATGACTGTCGTGTTTCTTCTATAGCTACTATAGTGTGTTTATGTGATAGCAAGTGTATTTCCATTATTACTCTAGTTTTACTCTGTTTTTATTATGAAAATAAAGCAAGTTTATTCCTATTTTGTTTAAGTTGTTAATCAATTGTCAATTTGTATGGGAAGAATTGTACTATGTCGGATTCAAGTGTTCAAAGTATTATTGGTGACCAGAGTAGTGGTGCGCAACCTAATTGTGGTCATAATGGTAGTAATACCTCAGGGTCCATTACCGGTAAACTCGATAGACTCACAAATCTTGTTAAGAGTCTAGTCACAGTGATGCAAGTTAAGAGGCAACAACCCCAGGTTATGTTGCTGTAAAATCTACCTGAAAATATTCAAGAGAAGGGTCATGACCAAGATGGTTGAGCCCATCGCCCAGTTCAATCCCTTCGAGCTAGAGGAGCTACTAGATGAAAATCGGAGTTAGAGGAGATTAAGGAAGATGATGAGGAGCTAGAAGTTGAAGAGTATGGGGAAGAAGAAGAAGAAGAAGCTGACTATTACTAACCACAAGGACAAGAACGCTAAGCTCTTCGAGGACTAGATGATGTTAAGGTTCAAATTTCGCCCTTTAGTGGAAGTAGAGATGTTGATGAATACTTAGAGTGGGAAGAGAAGGTCCAGAAGGTGTTTGATTATTATGAATATACAGATGCTGTCAAAGTTTATTGCATTGGAGTTTACTGGGTATATCGCAACGTAGTGGAAAAATCGCAATGTAGCCAGAGCAAGGGACGAAAGATAAGATGTTAGAACCTAGGATGAGATGAAAAAGTTATTAAGAGGTAGATTTGTGCCCGAGATGTACCTATAAGATACGTTTGCAAAGTTGCAATAGTTTTGCCAAGGAAGCCAATCTATTGATGACTATATTAGAGAGTTCTAGATGCTTATGATTTGAGTTGATGTGGAAGAACCAGAAGCTCGTACCATATCGAGGTTTATTTCTAGACTCAAATTTAAGATTCATAACATTGTGGAAGTGTAGAGGTTTTATACCTTAGAAGAGGCGATCAAGATAGCACAGAGGGTTGAAAAGCAAAGGAGAAATGTTCAGAGCCGACTTGAGCCAATATTCTCCCGAGCCCCTATACAACGTCAACTTATTCAAACCAAGCCAAGGAGGCCATATTAAGCTAAGGAAAGGAATGATAGACCTGATGAAAGTAATGATAGACATGATGAAAGTTGAGCAAGTTAGCATTGCCGAGTAGGACAATCAAGCCAAACTAAGGCTAGGCTGACCTCGAGAACATTTGAGAAAGGACAAACCTTCGGACAGAAGACTAGTAAAGTGAAGTGTTTTAAATGCTTAGGCTTCTGACACATGGCTACTAAGTATCCAAACTGACACACCATGGTACTTTGAGGAGATATAGTGGATAACACCGATGAAAGTGAGCCTGAGGAAGAAAAGGATGTTCAAGAGGCAGAAGTTGAGGAGGAGGAGAGACCTATGTTTATCCAGGTCAAGGAGAAGTAATGACTCTAGTTCTTAAGCGAATACTGAGCTCCCTGCCAAGCTTCGAAGAAGGCCAGAGGGAAAATCTATTCCACACTAAATGTACCATCAAAGGATAATTGTTCGCCATTATAGTAGATGGAAGAAGTTATACTAATGTAGGTGCACGATCCCTTGTGCAAAGGTTAGGTCCACCAACCTTAAAGCATCTTCAACCTTACAAGCTGCATTGGCTTCATAATAAGGGTAATTTGCATGTGACTAAATAAGCAACCGTACCGTTCAGTGTTAAGAGTGTGTATAAGGATTAAGTAGTTTGTGATGTCATCTTCATGGAAGCTTCACATTTATTAGATGACCTTAGATGTTTGACTGATGTGTTACTTATGATGGGTATAAGAACACCTATGCATTTGTTAAGGATGGAAGGAAGATTATGTTGCAACCCATGACCCTATCCCAAGTGAATGAGACCCCTATCCCAAGTGAATGAGACCCATAATTAGCTCACCTGAGCCAGTAAGAAAAAGAAGACCTTAGTTATGAGCCAAAGAGAGTTCTGATCTACTGAAAAGGCTAATAAACCTTTGTTCCTATTGATTAAGAGATCGTTGGAGATGAAGCATAGAGCATTGTATTGATCTATAGCTAGGTGCCGCCCTACCGAACTGACTTGCATACAGAATGAACCCTAAGCAGGTTGCTAAATTGAAGAAATAAGTGGACAAGTTCATAAAGCGAAGAAATGTGAGGGAGAGCATGAGCCCTTACACAATATCGGCTTTACTTGTTCATAAGAAAGATGGGTCATGGCGTATGTACATCAATAAGTGACCAATCAACTAGATTACTATCGAGTATAGATATCCAATACCGAGGCTCGATGATATCCTGTATGAGGTTCAAGGTGCCAAGATGTTTTCAAAAATTGATTTGTGAAGTAGCCACCACCAAATTCGTATGAGACTACAAGATGAGTGGAAGATTGCCTTCATAACTAGGCATAGACTCTAAGAATGATTGGTTCTGCCGTTTAGACTTACCAATACGTCGAGCACATTCATGAAGTTAATAAACCATGTGTTGCACCCTTTGATCAGAAGATGTGTGGTCATGTATTTTGATGACATACTGATATATGGTGCTAACCTGAACTGCTATGTTCAAGATCTCCATAACATATTTAATATTTTGTTAACTGAGAAGTTGTATGAGAATGTGAAGAAGTATACGTTCTGCTAGAATGAGGTGATTTTCCTAGCGTTTGTAGTGTCAGGGGAAAAGATCTAAGCAGATGAAGAAAAGATTTGAGCTGTTCTAGAATGGTCGATGTCGAAGAATGTCATTGAGGTCTAAAGTTTTCATGGCCTAACTTCCTCTTATAGGCGATTTATTAAGGACTTCAGCACAACAGCTACCCCATTGAAGTGGAACGACCAAGTTAAACAAAGCTTTAAAGAGATTAAGGAAAAGCTCACCTTGGCACCTATCTTGTCATCGCCAGATTTTGACAAGCCCTTTGAACTAGAATATGATGCATTGGGAGTTGGAATTGGTGTTGTTCTAATGCAGGAGCGACAACCCGTCACCTACTATAGTAAGAAACTTAGTGGTCCTACCTTGAATTATTCTATATACGAAAAGGAGTTGTACTCCCTTTTTCGAGCCCTCACTATTTGGCAATGCTATCTGCTATTACAAGAGTTTGTTATTTATAGTAACCACGAATTATTGAAGCATGTTAGGAGTCAGAACAAACTCTCAAAGAGATAAGCTAAGTGGTTAGAGTTTATGGAGGGGTTCTCGTATGTCATTTGGCATAAGAAGAGAAGCACAAATGTAGTTGCTGACACTCTGTCATGACGATAAACTTTACCGACCACTTTGTAGAAAAAATTATTGGGATTCTCACTCATCACTGAGTAGTATGCTAATAACCCTCACTTTAGCCCAATTGTTGAACAGTTCTGAGAAGGAATAATTGTTGGAGGATATTATCTTAAGGGCGGCTATCTATTTAAGGACCGTAGGCTATGTATTCCAAACTACTTCATATATAAGCTATTGGTCAAGGAAGCTCATAGCGGAGGATTATTTAGTCATTTCGGGGAAACCAAGATAGCCAATCTACTAAAGGAAAACTTTTGTTGGCCTGGTTTAGTTAAGGATGTCCATAAGATAGTTGGTTGTTGGTTGTTGGTTGTTGGTCGTTAGTCATTGGTCGTTGTGAGGTGTGCAAGTAAGCTAAGGGAAAGAGAAAGCCCTATAAAGAGTACATACCCTTGCCGATGCCAACCTTTCCTTAGGCTGACCTTAGTATGGGCTTTGTCCTGGGGTTGCTTCGAACATCTAGAGGAAAAGATTCTGTATTTGTTATCGTAGACCACTTTAGCAAAATGGCACACTTTATCCTGTGCCATTGAACTAACAATGCTCTATATATTGCTGATTTGTTTTATAAGAAGTTGTTCAACTACATGGGGTATCGAAGACTATTGTCTTAGATTGGGATATATATAATTATTGAGCTATTTTTGAAAGACTCTTTGGAGAAGACTTAGAACTCAACTCGTATTCAGCTCTAGTAGCTACTCTTAGGCTGATAGCTAGACTGAAGTGGTAAATAGGACGGTAAGCAACCTACTCAGAGCTGTTATGGGAAAAAACTTGAGGGATTGGGAGTTGTGCCTACTAGTTGTAAAGTTCACATACAATTGGACTGTCCATGGCACCATAAGGAAGACTTCATTTGAGTTCATCTATGGCCTTAATCCGATAATTCCCTTGGACATGATCAGTACCCCAGTAGCTACTAAAGAGAGTCTATCTGGAGTTAACCAAGCCCAATAGTTACTAGTGCTACAGGAGTCTGTAACCAAGAAGATCACCAAGTTCAATCAGAGACAACAAGAGATTGGTAGCCGAGGTTGCTAAACTGTTTCTTTCCGGTCAAAAGACTTAGTATGGATTTACCTCAGCCAAGAGTGATTCCTACACTTGAGACAAAGCAAACTATCTCCTCAAGTTAATGCCCATTTAAGGTCTTGAAGAAGACTAACCGCAACGCTTACTAAATCGAGTTACTTGATAACTATGTTGTTTCCTCTACCTTCAATGTATCTGACTTGATTCCTCACCAACCAACAAAAGACCTTGCAAGTGCCCTAAAAGAAAGAGCAAAGACCACTTAAGATTTGAGGACAAATTTTTCTAACCCCCTAAGCAGATGATAGGAATCAATCCCTTGGACCGATCACATGTAGCCAAGCTAAAGGACTCCGAGGACTCGTTCGGAGGATACTAGCTTTAATCCATAGCTGAGATGGGAATTCCTATCTCGAGCTGACCTTCCGTGGACCTGACTATCAGATCCTTACTTATGTCAGATCTGCCCTTATTCAGCAGCAATGTTTTATCCTAGAAGACAGCCCAAGAATAACTGAGGTAAGCTCCTAATCCGACCATAGGCATCTGACCTTGAATCAAGCTGACTTCTCTTTAGAATAACTACTTGGTCCCTGACTTGTTCCAAATCAAGCTGCTACTAATTGCGATGCTTTTCTGCTTCCGCTTACTTTGTATCATATTTCAAATATCCAACTACTAAGCAACACATGTCTTCGGGTACAACATTCTAGAATGATTCCTTCTTTTTCCATACTGAATATTTTGTCTCTTTTACCCCCTTTTGGTATGTTCTATGTAACATAATTGTAAGGATTCCCTTATTGTCTTTTTATGGATGTAAAGTAACCTTAGTAGATAAGTATATAAACCCCCACTTGCTTGTACGTAGACACATTCATCAACATCAAATTATTCAAGCATCTTTTAAGCAACTTTAGTGTTCTTGTTACTCTTCAACTCTTATTTATTCTCTTTAACAAGGAGTAGTGACGAGTGACCCTTTAGTTTGGATCGATGCGTCATATCTGGCAAATTGTAGGCCGTGCAGGATCTTATTAGTGTGTCATATCTAACTAGATAGCTCACAGATTTGTTAAACCCCCATTTTATTTCCTTATTCTTGCTCATTATAGTGCTTATCCATATGTCCGACCCCGAAAATGTATCACTTTACCTATCTACTGTCACACGGTACATAAATGTTCCTTAGAAACAACTAATTGATGTACCTAAATGATATGTTGGAGATTATAAGGAAGTGCAATTGAAGACACTACTTACAAAACAATACGAAAAGATTCATGGTTTCTTTTCTAAAGAATTGATTCTTTGGAGTAATTTTTTATAATTTCCTTCTCTAATGTGCTAATTTTTTTCTCTAGCTTGAATGGGGATTTTGATCCCATAATGGGCTCTTGTTATTAGAGTAGATTCAACCATAACATGTATTTACTTAAAAACACAAAAATAAGACATAAATAAAGAAACAACTTTATTTGTTCACTGTGATGTGTTATGTGCAACATTATCATACACTCACATTCTTTTCACATCACATACACTTACTAACATGTTTGTACCACTAAAAGACTATTATGTACAACACAATACACATCTATTTATACTACCATAAGTTCGTACTAACTTCTTTAACCGACTTTACACTTACTAATCTAAATTACAATATACCCCCTTAATTTAGATTGTTTTAAGGTTTTCAAATAATTCTACACTACGCATAACTCTCAAGTCTTCAAATCTATCAGTAATTCAAAAGGTTCTCGACTGTTCACCCTTTAGTAGCTTTTCAAAATGCATGCAACTTATTCCTCTCTTCTACAATGTGTAAACTTTAATTTTCCTTTTAAGAAATCTCGTTTCTATATTCTTGCTTCTTCCATGCGCAATATAGTGTTTTGCCAAATTATCTATTAACTTATTATCGACCATTAGCATCATAGAATGCTTTACTTCAATTTTCATTTGCCTAAGCAAAGTCTCTATCTAGGTTGCTTCATATGCACCAATTTAAGGAATCGCATACTTAGCTTGATGTGAAGAAAGAGCCATTATCGATTGTTCCTTCGAGCACCATGCAAAGAGGTTTTGCAAAGCAAAACACATAACCAGTAGTACTTCTCCTATCTATTTTATCTCCACACCAATTAGAATTTGAAAATCCACATATTTCTTCTATAAGACTGTCAGTATTCTTTTGAAACAACAACTCAAAATTACAAGTACCATTCACAAAATCTTAGTATTCTTATAGTTGCTGCTAAATGAGAAGTCCTAGGACATTCCATAAATCTTCACATTCGGCCAACACCATTAACAATGTTAGGTCTATTATTACACAAATATATCAACAATCCCACTTGCTTATACAAAGTTTGATCAACCAACTTTTCAGTCCATCTTCCACAAGTTTGACACCAACATTAATTGGAGTTGTAACTAATGTGCAATTTAACATGTCGAATCTTTTCAAAATATCAGTTACATCTTTCTTTGATGCATAAACAGATTTCCTTTCATATTAGCAAATTCTAAGCTAAGAAAATATGATAAAGTTTCTAAATCAGACATTCTAAACTATGATTTAATTATTACCTTCAATTTAACAATTTCTAATTCACTACTACCTAAGACAGAAGATCATCTACATATAGGCACACTATCAATAGACAATTGGCTATTGCTTCTCTAATATTACCTCTAACATACACACCATACTCATTTGCACATTTCTCTAAACTCGAGGAGCATGTTTTAGATCATATAAGGCCTTCCAACATCTATACGCTTTATCCTTGCTCTCTTCAATATCAAACCTAGGTGGTCCGTACAGATGAACTACCTCATTAAGTAGACAATAAAGAAAAGTTGACTTCACATCCATTTGATACATTGATCAAGACTTAAAACTAACAATCGCCATTACCAATCTTATTATATTTATTCTTTCTACTAATGAGAGCACTTCTTGAAAGTCTATTCTAATCTTCTGAAGAAAGCCTTTTAATACTAACTTTGCCTTATACTTAGCCACCATCGCATCTAGCCTTACTTTAGTCTCATACACCCACTTCATTGTAGTGGGCTTCTTGTATTTTAGTAATGTCACCAGTTCATATATCTTTCATAAACTTCTTCTTCTATGGCAACAATTTAAGTGAGATCATCAATAGCTTAATTGAAACTCACAAGTCTATATCAGCAAAAAAAGTCATATGTACAAGATCTCCTTCGATTGTTAGAACACTATTAGGGAACATTTCACAGCTACTAAATCTTCTTAGCATTTGTCTTCTTCTCTAAGATATCTAAACTCTTTACTATTATGGTTCATTAGTATCCTCATGTGATAAGTAAAAATTTATAAGACCATCATCTTTAAGAGAAACACTTGCATTCCTTTCTTGGTCTACACATGTTGCATCCCAATTTTATGCCTTAAACTCATAAAAAACATCTATACTAATTACAACTTTTGTTAAGATGGGACTATATAATCTATAGGCCCCTCTAAGGTGATATCCCAGGAGAATAGCTTGTTCATTTCTATATCTAATATTCTCCCTTTCTACATGTTTAAAGCACAAACTTTCAAACACCTCAAAATGCTTTACACTTGGTTTTTTGTCAAACCAAGCCTCTTTAGGAGCTTTTAATGTAATTCCTTTGGTAAGACTTCTATTTATGACATTAATGGCAATGACCATAGCTTCTCCCCAAAATACTTTGGTATGTTCTTGCTCTTATACATGAAATTTAGCTATATCAAAAATTGTCATATTCCTCCTTTCCTTTACTCGAATATGTTGAGGAGTATAGGGAGCTATCACTTCATATTCAACCCCCTTTCGTTTACAAAACTTTTGAAACTCATGTAAAGTGCATTCTAATTCTCCACCACCATTAGCGTGTAACACTTTAAGGACTTTTATATTCTGTCACTCAACCATCACTTTAAATCTTTTAAAAGTTTCAAACACTCGTCTTTAAAGTAAATTCACCCTACATTTTCCTATTAAAGTCATTGATAAACAAAACAAAATACTTAAAATCTCTGATTGTTATTGTGTCTATTGGGCCATACACATAAGAATATATAACTTCTAATAAATTTGAAGTCCTTATAGTGATTTGTGCCTTGAATAAATATCTCGACTGTTTACTTAGTTAGCACCCTTCATATAATTTTCCTTTCAATTGAATCAAAGGCAGGCCATGGACCATATTGGCACTTCTTGGTTGACTAAGACTCTAAAAGTTACGATGTCCATACTGTAGATGGCATAACCAACTCTCATCTTTCATCATTGCAGTAAGACACTGATATCTACTTGTTTGGATGTCAATCTTAAAGATTTTGTTCCTTGAAAGTGGAGACTTCAAAATCACCCTTCTCTTATCATCAAGTAAGGTCAAAAATCAATTCATTCTATATCCCTTTTCCAATAGTAAACCAAGACTTAGCAGATTATTCTTCATTTTTAAAACATACAACACATCTAAAATGCAAGAATGTTTTCCATTCTTTTGTTGAATCATAATCTTTCCAAGTTTTCAGCCATTACTATGCTATTATCAGTAACTTCACTTTACTCATAATATTCTCATTAAGTTCTACAAACCAATCTTTATTATCGAACATCTGATTGGAGTAACTTGTATCCAAATACCAAGAATTGGTATTTATATTCTATCATACTATGGTAACCATGAGAAGTACATGGTTAGACTCATCTTCTATTTCTCGAGAATGTCTAGCAACCTCCTCATCATTCTTTCATGATCCTTTATTGAATATTCTTTTTATCGGATCTCCTTCTATGGACTTTGCCTCGAGAACCACCTCTTTTTTGAGTAGTTTCTAAGAAACCATGATCATTAAATTCTTCTTGATCATGACCCTGATTTCTACCATTTATTCCCCTTCCTCTACCTCTAGCTCTTCTATTTCTCTCATTATTAAATCTAGAATTCTTAGTTTATGCTTATAAGGCCTACTCCACTAACTTTTTTAAGTTTCTTTCATTCATTTGCTGCTCATATGCTTCTAAGGATTATTGAGGTTCTTCTACTTTTAATTCATTAAGATCATTTGATTCTTCAATAGCCATTACAATATGAATAAATCTTAGAGTTAGTTTCATAATAATCTTTTCTACAATCATCACTTTTGTCATCTTTTCTTTGTTAGCCTTCATTTGATTTGTAAGGGTCATAACCCTTGCATAAGACTCATTGGCACTCTCCTTAGTTTCCATTTGCAATAATTCATATTGTCTGTATAAGGTTGGTAATAGAACTGTCTTCAACTTCTGAGCCCATTTATAACACTTCTCATGAATATCCTAAGCTTCTTTGGCCAATGTTGCATAGGTTATCTTTTCAAAATTCAATACACTGATGCATATAAAATAACGCCTTAAATCTTTCTTTTTGGCCTTACGATAGGTACTAAGTGCTTCGTTGAGTATTTACACGATTATCAATTAATTTTTAGACTCCATTATTAACAGTCTCTAAGACTTCTTGAAAGCCAAAGATCACCCACATTTGTCATAATTTTTTCTATACAGAATTAGAAGTGAGGAAGCAATGCTCCTGGTAGCATTAGCCATGAACCTGTTTAGGAAAACATTAGGAAGATTGACAAAGTTATCGATATCTTTTTTCGATAAAGCTCTAATTCCATTTGTTAGAGAGATTCATCTATTGGATATATTTAGTCAAGAGCACAAGAATAAGATATAAACAAAGAAAGAATAGTATTGATTCACTTTGATGTGTTATGTGCAACACTATCACACACTCACACTCTTTTTATATCACATACACTTGCTAATGTGTTTGCACTCACTAAAAGATGATTAAGTACAACGCAACACACATCTATTTATACTACCATAATCCCATACTAATTACTTTAACCAATTTCACACCTACTATAGATGATGGGGTCCTGACTTAAGTGGTTACATGCAAGTTACGTAAGTATCGCATTACATGTGACCTCAAGATAGTAATATAGAGATAACACTTAATGGGATGATTAGAAAGAGAATGGTAGGAAGGAAAAACAGGCAATCTTAGAGTTTTGAGTGCATAAGTAACAAACAAGGGAACCTGAGTAACTTAGGACATTAACCTTATAATTCTTAAGCAGCTAAGATCATTATTTGCTTGAACGTTTGTTTGATCTTAGAAAATAAAGGTTTCGTAGTAAAACATCATTTTTCTAATCTTCAGAGGTATGTCATGTGAGGAGGAATAGCTTAGTATTTATAGGCTCTTAGATATAATAACATTCGTTGGATCATCTAGGTGATAAACGAATAAGATGAAGCTTGTTTAATTCATGTTTATCCTGAATGAACTAGCTAATGTGCCTAAGGCCAGTGGCCTTCCTTATAGGTACACAAGCCTGCCTGAGAAAGGTTGGATATAGACGGGTTAATCCAACATTCCTTGTTTTAAGCCTACTAAGATAATTCTCTGTAAATCATCCTAAATGTATACCGAACTTCTTGAACCCTACCACTTAACCCAAGGAGTCAAGCCTAAATAAATAATAGGCTTAGCTCAATAAATTTTAGCCCTTTACATTTTTTCCCTTGACCAAAATTCTTGGACAGAGTCAAAGTATTTTGGGCATCAATCACTTAATTTGAATAGCTAAGTTGCTACGCAACATGTAATTTTTTTTTTCATTTGAATTCAGAAACAATCCTACAAAACCAATGCCCTAAATATCAAAAACCTCATAGATCGATATTAGATTTTATGGAATTTCATCTCTCTTAGATATGTTCCTTGCCCTTTGACATCTATCATACAACTCAACAAATTTCCGAGGCATTTCTAAACAATGTTGGCTGATGGAAACCACACTCAAGTACCTTATGAGCTGTTTTATTTGCACTCATATATCCTCCAGTTAAGCCTGTATGACAATGCTCTAAATTCTGCTAACCTTCTAAATGAGATACATACCTACGAATTATTTGATTTATACAAATTTTGAACAAATAGGGGTCTTCCCAAAAATAACTCCTAACATCATGGAACAACTATTTTCTATTGATAATCTAGTCCTAAAGAGAGAATTCTAGCTGCTTGATAGTTTACTACATGAGCAAAATAAGGAGTTTCTCAAGGACTTACTTGGTACAACTTCTTGTCCAATAATTTGTTGTTTATATCCTATTCATTAAGCTTTTCAAGTAATGGGATTTGTAGGCACAAGAGATGGTCAATTGCTAAATTCTTTACTTCTTTCTTGTCTTCAATCTATAAGTCAAATTCTTAGAGTAGTAAAATCTACTTGATCAATCTTGGCTTGGCATCTATTTTATTTAATAAATATCACAAAGCAAAGTGGTTAGTGTAAACAATAACTTTAGAAAGAATTAAATATGACTTGAATTTATCAAATGCAAAGATCGATGGTAGAAGCTCTTTTTCCATGATAGAGTAATTTTCTTGAGCTTCAGTGAGGGTCTTACTTGTATAATAAATTGGCTAGAAGTGCTTTTCCCGCCTTTTGACCTAACATTGTCCGTATAGCATAGTCACTAGCATTGCACATTAATTAAAATGGTAAGCTCTAATCAAAGGCTATCATTATAAGGGCATAAGCTAATTTATCTTTCATGTTACGTTAGGTATGTAGGAATAATTCAAAATGAAATGACTTAGAATGGAATGGAACAAAACAAAATTGAGAATGGAATGATTAATCCATTCCTATATTTAGAAACATCAATGAAATCACCAAGTCCATTCCACAATTATGTTTGGTTTTATTTTATTCAAAACGGAATGGAATGAGCATATAGTAGTATTTGACAAAAATGCCCTCAATTTGTAGATATGTGTATGTGTATATGTCATTATATATATGTATATACACATAATATTACACATATATAATTATAGATGATATATAGAACTATATATCATACATAAACTGTATTGCTATTATAATTATATAAATAAAATTTGTTTATATGCTTACAAAAAAAAACTTATATATATAACAACATTTGGATCGCAAACATTATTCTGGTTGCAAATTGTAATGATGCATAGCAATTTTTTTTTTGTTGCAATGATGGTAACTTTTCCTGGTTGCTTCTCTACAATTTGTTTGTATACTCTCTTTTTTCCCTCTCCATGCTATTTGTACATTGATTTAGTTATTTATGTAATTACCTATTTATTAAGGTAGAATGAAATCGTAATTCCCCTTTTTATAGGTAGAATCGCAATCCACCTTAAAGCTAGAATCTCTGAGTTCTTAAAATGTATCTAAACATGGGAAAGGGAATCAAACTTGGAATTGCGATTTCATTCTGGGTCCATTCCTGCATATCAAACACAATATTAAAGTATTAAATGCATCTAGACAGTCTTTACAAAATATAAATGGAGCATCTTTTTCTAACAGTCAGGTTTATAGTCTAGCTATTTCTTAAAATTTTTACTAAACCTCCTACAAACCTGACATAACCTAGGAAACTAAGTATGGCCCTAATTGATGTTAGGAGGGGTAGGGTGCGGTTTGGCAGGCAAGTGGGGCACTTTTGTAATAGTGTTAATTTTAGCATTATCCAACTATATACCTTTTAAAGACACCTTATATCCTATCACTATACCTTCTTGTACCATAAAATGATACTTTTCCTAATTTAACACTAAATTTGTTTTTTCACATTGGGCCAAAACTTTTTATAGATTCCTAAAATGATCAAATGAATTCTCGAAAGCTGAGAAATCATCTATAAAAACTTCCATTATATCTTCTAGAAATTCATACAAAAATTGCTATCATGCATCGCTGAAAAGTCGTGGGTGTATTACAAAGGCCAAAAGGCATTCGCTTATTTGCAAAAGTACCATAAAGGCATGTAAAGCAGTTTTCTCTTGGTCCTCTAGAGCAATAGGAATTTGAAAATAACTTGATAAACATTCTAAAAAGCAATAAAACATATGACCTAATAATTGCTCCAACATTTGGTCAATAAACGGCAAAGGGAAGTGGTCCTTTCTCGTGGTGTCATTAAGCTTCCTATTATCAACACAAACTTACCAGCCTGTAACTGCTCTCATCAAAATCAACTCATTTCCCTCATTCGGTACTACCGTCATGCCTTCCTTTTTAGGTACAACTTGCATAAGACTAACCTAAGAACTGTCGGAAATTAAGTAAATTATACTTACATTTAAAAGCTTAATTACTTCTTCCTTGACAACGTCTTTCATTTATGGTTTCAAACGTCTTTATGGCTATATTATTGGTTTGCGAACTAACAAAATTTTACGAGTGTAGAACGAGAGATTGATCCCCTTAATGTCAGAAATCTTCCAAGTGATTGCTCTCTTGTGATCTCTCAACACATATAGGAGCTTCTCCTTTTGTTGGCTAGTTAACTCTAACGATACTATTACAGGTCATTTTGAGTTCTCCTCTACAAAAGCATACCCTAAATAATTCAGTAGTTGGTTTAATTCTAATTTGGTTGTCTCCTTCTCTCCATAAATGAAAGGCTGGCTATTTAATTGAGCTTCTGCATTAACTATGTCTAAATCGCTCGATGGTTCTTTATGGATTCCCTGTTTTGAACAATAGTCTAAAAGATCTTTGGTTAGTAATTATTGCAAAGTAGTAGATATAGAAGAGTCAGTAGCATCAAAACAAAAACAAGTATCATCTTATTCAACATATTTCTATATTGCTTCTTTTATTTTAATTATAATCTTCTCTTCTCCTACCCTTAATATAAGCTTACCATCAATAACATCTATTATAGCTCTGGTTGTAGCTAAAAAGGGTTTACCTAAGATGAGTAGCACCTCAATACTTCATCAATGTCTAAAATAATAAAATCAACAAGAAAAATAAATTTATCTACTTTAACAAGCATATCCTCAATTATATCTCTAGGGTATGTTACTGATCTATAAGCCAATTGCAAACTCATTTGAGTTGATTTTGGTTCACCTAAGCCTAACTATTTAAACAATTTATAAGGCATTAAATTTATGCTAGCTCCTAGATTGGCTAATGCTTTTTTAATAGATAAGTTTCCATTAAGTCAAGGAATTATAAACCCCCTTAGATCCTTTAACTTTGTTAGAAGATTATTTTAAAGGATAGCTTAACACTCCTTACTTAGCATTACTATGGAAAATTTTTCTAATTTCTTCTTATTGGAGAGTAGCTCCTTTAAGAACTTTGCATATTTAGACATCTGCGATAAAGCTGTATAAAAGGTAAATTAATGTGCAATTGTTTAAATAAATCTAAAAACATACGATGTTAAATGTCCTAGCATTCTTTCCCTAACCTCAGAGGATATGGGATTAGTGGTTTGTATTCTTTGACTTTCTGAGGCTTCGGTTCTTCGTTGAATGGTTCTGGAGTTTTTGTGTCTTTGTCTTTCAACTCTTTTATTATTGGTTTTGGGTTGACTTGGGTCTTTTCAAGCTATTTAGCAACTTGCAATTCCTCACCACTTCTTAAGATTACATCTTTTGCTTAAGCTTGTGGTGAAAGTTCTTGTTGTTTCTCAACTGAGATTTTTGTAAGTTGTTCTATCTATTTTTTGATGGTGGTCAACCTAACATTGCTTCTCTATATATACCTTATCAACAAATCTTCCACTTTTGATTTCTCCTCTCCTTGAGGAGGAGCTTGAAATCCATAAGGAACACTCATATTCCTTAGTTGAGTTGTATAGAATAATCACTTAGATAAGCAAACCATTCCCTACCTTGTACTTCAATATTGTGATAGGGCATATGTTGAAATCCTATTGATTCATAAAATTATTAATCAACCTTTGATAATATTGTGCCATATATGTTTCTGGGTTAACTAAATTTGACATCATAGGGTATTGTGTTAACATAGGATAAATGTTTAACCTTTATTCAAGGCATTTACCTTGACTACTAAAGTTATGGCAGCTTCTGCATCTAGCATGTCAGGCTTCTTCCTACTAGGTCTAATACCTTCTTAATGATAGCTATTCATAGCTAAACTCTCAAACAAAGCATAGGCTTCATTGGCCATTTTTGAATTTAATGTTCCGCCTGTAACTGCATCAACATAATGTTTAATGGTAAAATTCAACTCATTATAAAAAGTTTATACTTACATCTAGAGTACAAAAGCACAATTAGGACACTTTCTGAGCAATTCCTTAAAACGCTCTAAGGCATCATATATTATTTCATCATCAAACTGAGCAAATGATAAAATATCGCTATGAAGTTTGGCTGTCTTAACCAGAGAAAAATATTTTTCTAAAAACTTATTCATTAATTCCTCTTATGATGTAATTGAGTCTTTCTAAAGAAAGGCTAATCATTGCCTTATTTTTCCTTACAAAGAAAAAGAAAATAGTCTCAACCTTATCGCATCGTCTGTAGCTCCCTCAATTCTCAAGGTAGCATATATCTCTAGAAAATTGGCAATATGTGCACATACATCCTCTTCCGAAGAACCTTCGAACCGTAATTGCTACTAGACCATCTGGATAATTATTGGCGAGATCATAAATTTGTTCTTAGCGATAGTTGGTCTCACAATGTTGGAGTCGACTCCACTAATTGATGGTTTAATGTAATCGAACATAGTCTTCAATGCTTCTTCTTTATTGACCATTACTTTAGCCAAACAAGAAAAATTAAATTAGATTTGAATTAATTAAAAAAAGAAATAGAAAAATAGCAAAAAGAGAAACAATAGAGTAATAAAAGAACGAGCTTTCTTGATCAACAATCCCTGGCAACGACACTTAAAACTTGATTTGAGGTTTACCAAGCAGTTTAGGCAAGTGCATTTGTCAATTAATAGTATAGAGGACCCTAAAGTCTAAGGGTGTCAATCTCATGAGGACTGAACACTTACTCATTAGCCACTAAATTACTCTATTCAAACAACAATAGTAGTGATGAGCTATCGGATAAAAGGAAATTTAAGAAACAAGAACTAATTAATGACTAACAATTAATAATGTAATCAATTAACAAAAACCTTAACTAACCATGAAAAGTGATATCTAGAGTCTGATTATCAAGAGATTAACATGTAGTAGCCTAAGGTTTTTAATGTATTCCTCATTTTTTATTAACTAGAGGAATTCGATCACTAAATTAATAGGAAATTTTTATCTATTAATTTCTAATCCTAATTACATTATGTATGAATCGCTTTTGTAATAGAATGAATTAGAATAGCATTAAGAATATGAATTCTGTAAACAGCAAACAATATATCAATATTAATTTCGAAAGAAATCTATGACTTATTTGTTAGCTTATAGCAAATCCCTTCAATTATGCTAGATTTATTTATGTATTGGTCTCGTGACTTCAATACATAAAATCTAATAATTAAGCTAAAACCCTAGAAATAACAACTTAATCAATATAAAACACATAATTGAATTAACAAAAATAAGAGAATTTCATTGGAATAATTGCAAATCAAGCACACTACATGTTATCTCCAGGTTACAAGTCTAAATATTGATAATGTGATAAAAACAAGAACTTTCATGATAAAATTGAATAAAACCCTAAAGAGCACTTCTATTCTATCCCTATGGCATCTCTCTTCTTCCTCTTGTACATGTGTCTGACATCTATTTATATGATTCGAACAAAAATAAACTTTAAATGGCAAGTTTTTTAAAATCATGGTAAGTTTATGAGTAAGAACTCGATCATAGAGTTTGGGCGTTAACTACTCCTTGTAATAATTTTTCCAAAAAATTGACTTGAATTTAATGACAAAGAGGTCATGGTCATAGGTCACAGCTGTAGAGTTTTATCGTAATCTTACACTTAACCAAAAATTCTTCAAGCTTTGGTTGGAATTTGAGGACGTAGGCTTCATGGCCAAGGAATATGGCCGTAGAGGGCAACTATGGTCTTCCTCTTCACTTAATTATTGTACAAATCCTCTCCAACACTTGCTATCCTTAAGTTATCCTTCAAAATCGGTGAAACTTCCTTCAAAAATTGCCTAATACTCCATCTAAGTCGTGACATTAAGAAATGACTTAAATCAATAGCAAAATCATTGAAATTAAATTAAAATAACTCAAAATACTCAAAAAAATAACATAAGAGATGAGTGTAAAATTACACTCATCAATGTGTCTAAAAGCTATGCTCTTACCAATCAGCAATTAATTGTGCACATGCATTTAAGAGGCAATGCTCTTACCAATTTGTAGTGATAACTAGAATTATACTTTATTTGTTTTGTATAAATTTGCCTTGTGTGCTAAGGAGATAGGTTGCTAACTTTATAACAACAATAATAGAAAATTGGAGTAGTTGATTATTATGCATGAAGGAGATAAATCTATAACTCTGCAACAATAATAGGTAAAATAAAGAGAGATATATAAAGTATTGCGGAGCTCGTATTGCATTCATAAGAACTACAAGTACATTATTGCATTTACATGTGAAATTTCTGAATGTATTGAAAATTGATAAGAGTAATGGCATTTGTTTTTGGATTGAGGAGGTTGTAGTAGCTATTGTCATGCACTTTATGTATAATAAACAGACCTTCCCACTTAAGTGTGAACTTTGGCATTGGAATAGCTCGCCACACATGATCTACTGCATGAATTACAACGTTGCCTTATTGTAAAGATAGTTTTCAAACTAAGCAATCATAAGGTATGATAAGTCTTCATTGATAGTTGGCAAGATTATGCTTGGCAGTGTCTTGTCTTTCCTCTAAAGCCTCAAGGTCTAACATGCGTAAAGTGTTAGGCTTTAGGTTGGCATTAATGGCCAGCTGTACAAATGGAACCAGTACTTCTATAGGCATCATTGCTTTAGATCCATATACTAAGGAGAAGGGTGTAACCTGTGTCAAACCTTGCTTAGATGTCTTATAATCCTATAGCACCAGTGATAATTTATCATGCCATTCTTTGTGCTTTTCATGAACCATCCTCCTAAGTACCTTCAAGAGACTCTTCTTTGTTGCTTTTACTTAGCTATTCCCTTTGGGTAAATAAGGTATAGACTTCACAAGATCAATTCCATAAAAAGCTAGCAATTATTGTACATGCAAGTTGATAAAGGGGGTACCATTATTAGATAACATATGCTTTAGGATTCTAAAGCGACAAAGTACATGTTCCTTTATGAAGCTTACTACTACTAGAATTGTTGCCTAATTTAATGAAATTACCTTTACCCATTTGGTGAAGCATTTAGTACCCACAAGGATCAAAATGCATCCCTTATCAAATCAAATGCCCAAGTATGCAATGGTTAGAGAATAGTCAAGTTATGTAGTGCAATAGTGGGAGCATGAATTACATCTACATGTTGCTAGCATGCGATACACTTCTTGATAAGGTTGAATGTGTAGTGAACCATGATCAAGAATAGATAAGGTTGGTCGTTGGAAGAGTCCAAGCCTGTAGAAAACTCGAAAAAGGATTAATGAGGAAAGTGCGAAAAGGGCAAAATAAAGAATGAAACAGTAAGTAAGAACCCACGAACAACTCCGAAGAATATGACGCACCAATGGAACTTTCGAAAATTCATGGCACAATTCAATATTACATACGAATTGGTCCAATGAAGTTACTCACCACCTAATCTTGTTTAAGAGAAAGGATAAGAATGATGTCAAGAGTAAATAAACAATGTTTACGCAAGGAAAAAAAAAAGTACTCAAGGAGTGTATTAAGAATGATGATGTTCTTTGTTACAAGTACAACGGTATTTATACCCATAAGTTAGGGCAACTTGCCTAAAAAGGAAAAGACAAAAAAGGCATTTCCTAAAGAAATAATGTACAAGATACAAAAAGGGTAAAAATAAATATACAAGAAAAACAATCATTGGTGTAACGGATTCTGTACATGATACTATACACGTGGCAATGTTATATTGGTGAGGTCGTTAGAAGATATAGACAAAAAAAGTATAGACAGATGAGTTTGTCCAAACAAGGATGGCTTAGTTAGTCTGGAGACTCTCTTTTGGCTTCTTGACAAGAAAGATGTCGAGTAATTAGTCGGCCTAGCACTAAAGAGTAATCATCCACTTAGCATAATATAGAAAAATGGGCATTCATACGGCTCGGCATAAAGGGTGACTCGAAAAGGAAAGACTCGGCCTCAGCAGGAGTTGATTGGAACAAAAGGATTTGTCATGCCAGCCCCTTTAATCCTCGGGCTCAACTATAGGTCAGAGGTTCAGTAGCCTGATTCCCATTATGAATGCATCAATTTCCATAGTGCACCAATAGTATCCTATGTCAAGTAAATGATGGTATAACTTCCTTCCATGTTGGTGCTCTCCATATTCTCTTAAATGTGCCTCAAATAAGATAGTCTTTATCTCAGGTGGTGTTATGCACCTGCACAACTTTCTCATGTATAATGCCTTGTATAACTCATCCTTGTGTACAATGTACTTATTTGATTTCTACTTTACTAGTCGGGCATTTATGTTGTTAGTAAGAAATACATTGTTGTTTAAGTAATTAATATATGGGCGCCTCCAGTTGCCAGTGCTTGCTACAACGTTGCATTTTGTCTAATCAAGGAGTTCGAAGTGCTTTGGATAACTCATTTGTACTTATGAAGCATCTTTAGACATTTTTGGCCTGTAATATACCATACGCTAAATGCTATGATACAAAGGAAGCCCTTCTTCTCTACACCAAATCTTTTAGTACTTATCCAACTTTAAATAAGCTTACTTTACATAGATACATCAAGGAAGAGTGCCTTCTGGACCTTTAAAGTGCAAAACGCCATTTATACAAGTATAATTTTTCAAGTTTGCTACAGAAGCTACACTAAAGTGCAAAACGCCATCTATATAAGTATAATTTTCAAGTTTGCTACCGAAGCTACACTACGATGGGTTGGTTATGCTTTGATGGGAGTGCACCAGTCATCCTACGCTTCCTTCTCTTCATCTAATAGTTGTAAGGATGTATAAGAGATAGAATTTTTAATGACTTGTACACTAATATTGTCTTATACATTTTGGATAGGGGATTTAGAAGCTAATGTTGCTTGTGCATCTGCGTAATGGTAGATCATTTAGTATGCTCATATCTCATTGAAGTGAATTTCACGACTAAAGCTTACGTTATAACCTTATAAGGGATAAGTGTTGGCTTTAAAAAGCAAATTCATCATTGCTTATTTGATAATCAAATTTGGAGTCATTGCGCATACATAAGTAGGATGCTATAGCTTTTTGTGCAGAAATAAGTCCAAGCAAAAGATCTTCATGCTCAACTTCATTATTAGTACAGTGGACGTCCAATTTAAAAGCCAAAGGTATCTCTTGGCCTGTAAGATATATCACTACTACTTTAGTTCCTAGTCTAATGTTAGTAAAAGAGCCATCAAAATGCACTTGACATTCTCCATTTGCTCTTACTTTCATGGAGTCTTCATGGAACTCTACTAGAATTGTGTCTTAAGTACGAGCTCCATGTGTTGCAAGAAATTGAGCTAGGAGATTTGCCAAGGCCTGAGACTTGATAGCTTTAGATGGCATAACCATAATGTCAAATTTTGACAAGAAGAGTAACCATTTTACAATTCTGCCCGAGATAGTTGACCATGATAATAAGTACTTTAATGGATAAGAGTGAGTGATAAGGTTAACCTTATGCACCAAGAAGTAATGGCATAATTTCTGCATAGCAAATACTAACACATGATATTGCTTTTCGCAAATTGAGTAGTTGATCTCACTTTCTTAAAGGGATTGACTTAAGTAGTAGATTGGTCGCTTCCTACCACTTAGAACTTATACTCACATAGCCCTAATGGACTTATCTATGGATGGTAGATAAAGAATCATCGACGAACCTTTAACAAGAATTATCATTGTTTATGGAGAAGTAAGCATCTCCTTTATTCTCTAGATGGCCTCTTCTTGTGATTGGCCTCACCCAAATGGTGTCCCTTTCTTCATAAGTTGTTGTAAGGGATGCAAGATTTCCACCAATGCGGGAATGAATCGCCTTATATAAGAAACTTTTCCTATAAAGGCTTTTAATTCCTTTAAGTTAGTAAGCAAAGTATAGACCATATGGCTTGCATCTCTACTGGATTAACATAGATCCCTAGCCTGCAAACGACAAATCTAAGGAATTTGCCAGATGCTACACCAAATATACACTTTAATGTGTTCATGTGCAACTTATATAGTAGGTATCATTTAAAGACTCTTCAAATGTATCAAGTGGTTAGTTGCCCTTTTTTCATCTAATGACTATGTCATCAATATAGTCTTCCATGAAGTTATGCATCATGTCATAGAATATAGTGGTCATTACCTTTTGATAAGTAGCTCCTACATTCATGAGCCCGAAAAGCATGACAGTATAATAGAATTTCCATACTAGAGTCTTGAAGGCAACACACTTAGCATCTCCACTAGCCATCTTTATCTGATTATAATCACTATGTTGTGAATCGTGACCAAGAACAGATAAGGCTGATCATTGGATGGGTCTAAGCTTGTAAAAAGCTTGAAAAAGGATTAATGAGGAAAGTGTGAAAAAGGCAAATTGAAGAATGAAACAGTAAGCAAAAACCTACGAATAGCTCTAGAGGATATGATGCACTAATGAAACTTCTGAGGACTCACGACACAATTCGATATGACGTATGAATCAGACCAATGAAGTTACTCGCCACTTAACCTTACTTAAAGGGATATGATAAGAGTGATATCGAGAGTAAACAAATAGTGTCTACGCAATGAAGAAAAAGTACTCAAAGTGTATATTAACAATGATGATGTTCTCCATTATAAGTATAAGGGTATTTATACCTATAAGTTAAGGTAACTTGCCTAAAAAGGAAAGGACAAAAAGGATATTTCCTAGAGAAATAACGTATAAGATACAAAATGGGTAAAAATGAATATATAAGAAAAACAATCATTGATACAACGGATTCTGCACATGATACTATACATATGGCGATGCTATATTGGTGAGGTCATTTGAAGATGCAGACAAAAAAAAGTATAGATAAATGGGCTTGTTCAAGCAAGAATTGCTTAGTTAATCTAAATTCTCCTTTTTGGCTTCTGGGCAAGGAAGATGCCAAATAATTAGTCGGCCCAGCACTAGAGAGTAATCATCTACTTAGCATACTATAAAAAAAATGGGTAGTCATACGGCTCCAAGCTTGTAGAAAGCTCGAAAAAGGATTAATGGGGAAAGTACGAAAATGGAAAAATGAAAAATGAAACAGTAAGCAAAAACCCACGAATAGCTCTAAAGGATATGACTCACCAATGAAACTTGTAAGGACTTACAACAAAATTCGATATGATGCACGAATCGATGAGGTAAAGTTATTTGCCTCCTAACCTTACTTAAAGGAAAGGATAAAAGTGATGCCAAAAGTAAACGAATAGTATTTACGCAAAGAAGAAAAAGGTACTCAAAGAGTGTATTAAGAATCATGATGTTTTCCGTTACAAGTACAAGGACATTTATATCCATAAGTTAGGACAACTTGTTTAAAAAAAAAAAAAGACAAAAAGGGCATTTCCTAAAAAAGTAATGTATAAGATACAATAAGATAAAAATGAAGATAAAAGAAAAACAATCATTGGTACAACGGATTCTGAACATGATACTATATACGCAGTAATGCTACATTGGCGAGGTTGTTAAAAGATGCGGACAAAAAGAATATGGACAAATTGGCTTGTCCGAGCAAGGATGACTTAGTCAGTTTGGACTCTCTCTTTTGACTTCCCAACAAAGAAGATGCCAAGTAATTGGTTGGCTTGATGCTAAAGAGTAATCATTTACTTGCCATACTACAGAAAAAATGGGCAATCATACGGTTCTAAGCTTATAGAATGCTCAAAAAAGGATTACTAGGGAAAGTGCAAAAATGGTAAAATGAAAAATGAAACTGTAAGCAAAAACGTACAAACAGCTCTAGAGGATATGACACACCAATGGAACTTCTAAGGACTCACGACATAATTTGATATGATGCATGAATCGGTTTGGTAAGGTTATTCGCTACCTAACCTATCCTTAAAGGAAAGGATAAGAGTGATACCAAGAGTAAACAAACAGTGTTTACGTAAGAAAGAAAAAGTACTCAAAGAATGTATTAAGAATGATGATGTTCTCTGTTACAAGTACAAGGGTATTTATATTTATAAGTTAGGGCAACTTACTTAGAAAGGACAAGACAAAAAGGACATTTTCTAAGGAAATAATGTACAAGATACAAAATAGTAAAAATGAATTTACAAGAAAAAAATCATTGGTGCAACAAATTTTGTACATGGCTATATATTTAGTGATGCTACATTAGCGAGGTCGTTAGAAGATGCGAACAAAAAAAGTACAGACAGATGAGTTTTTCCGAGCAGGGATTGCTTAGTCAGTCTGGACTCTCTCTTTCGGCTTCTTGACAAGAAAGATGCCCAATAATTAGTCGGTCCGGCATTAAAGAGTAATCATCTACTCAGCATACTATAAAAAAACGAGCATTCATACGGCTCAGCATAAAGGGTAACTCGGCAAGGAAGTACTCAGCCTTGGCAGGGGTTAGTTAGAATAGAAGGATTCGTTGTGTCAGCTCCTCTAGTCCTCAAGCTCGGTTGCGGGTCGGAAGTCCTGTAAGATGTTGCGAACCGTGACCAAGAATAAACAAGGCCGGTCGCTAGATGGGTCCAAGCTTATAGAAAGCTCGAAAAAGGATTAATGAGAAAAGTGTGAAAAAGGGCAAAATGAAAAATAAAACAGTAAGCAAAAACCCACGAACAGCTCCAGAGAATATGATGCACCAATGAAACTTTCAAGGACCCATAACACAATTCGATATGACGCATGAATTGGTCCGGTGAGGTTACTTGTTACCTAACCTTGCTTAAGGGAAATAATAAGAGTGATGTCGAAAATAAACAAATAGTGTTTATGTAAGGAAGAAAAAGCACTTAAAGAGTGTATTAAGAATGATGATGTTCTCTGTTATAAGTACAAGGGTATTTATACCCATAAGTTAGGGTAACTTGCCTAAAAAGAAAAAAGACAAAAAGAGCATTTTCTAAGGAAATAATGTACAAGATACAAAAGGGTAAAAATAAATATACAGAAGAAATAATCATTCGTGCAACGAATTCTACACATGATACTGTACATGTGGCGATACTACATTGACAACTCGTTAGAAGATGCAAACAAAAAAAGGATGGACAAATGGGCTTATCCGAGTAAGGATAGCTTAGTCAGTCTGGACTTTCTCTTTTGGCTTTCCAGCAAGGAAGATGCCGAGTGATTAATTAGCCCGGTGCTAAAGAGTAATCATCCACTCAACATACTATAAAAAACTGGGTAATCATATTGCTTCAAGCTTGTAGAAAGCTCGAAAAAGGATTAATGAGGAAAGTGTAGAAAAGGTAAAATGAAGAATGAAACAATAAGCAAAAACCTATGAACAACTCCAGAGGATATGACATACTAATAGAACTTTCGAAGACTCACAGTATTATTTGATATGACGTACAAATTGGTCTAGTAAGGTTACTCACTACCTAACCTTACTTAAGGGAAAGGATAAGAGTGATGCCGAGAATAAATAAACAATATTTACACAAGGAAGAAATAGTACTCAAAGAGTATATTAAGAATGATGATGTCCTTCGTTACAAGTACAAGTGTATTTATACCCATAAGTTAGGGTAATTTGCCTAAAAAGGAAAAGACAAAAAGGGCATTTCCTAATAAAGTAATGTACAAGATATAAAATGGTAAAAATGAATATATAAGAAAAACAATCATTGGTACAACGAATTCTGCACATGTACTATACACATGGCAATGTTACATTGGCAAGGTCGTTAGAAGATGCAAATAAAAAAAGTACAAATAGATGAGTTTGTCCAAGCAGAGATGGCTTATTAGTTCGGACTTTCTCTTTCGGCTTCTCAATAAGGAATATGCCGAGTAATTGGTTGCTTCGACGCTAGAGAGTAATCATCCACTCGGCATGCTATAGAAAAATAGGCAGTCATACGACTCCAAGATTGTAGAAAGCTCGAAAAAGGATTAATAGGGAAAGCGCAAAAAAGGAGAAATGAAGAATGAAACAAAAAGTAAAAACCCACGAAAAGCTCCAAAGGATATTATACATTAATGAAACTTTTGAGGACTCATAGCATAATTCGATATAACACATAAATCGGTCCAGTGAGATTACTCACTATCTAACTTTGCTTAAGGGAAATGATAAGAGTGATGCCGAAGGCAAATAAACAGTGTTTATGTAAGAAAGAAAAAGTACTCAAAGAATGTATTAAGAATGATGATGTTCTTCGTTACAAGTATAAGGGTATTTATACGTATAAGTTAGGCAAGAAAAAAGACAAAAAGGGAATTTCCAATGGAAATAATGTACGAAATACAAAAGGGTAAAAATAAATATACAAGAAAAATAATCATTAGTTTAATGGATTCTGCACATGATACTGTACACATGGCGATGCTATATTGGCAAGGTCATTAGAAGATGCGAACGAAAAAAGTATGAACAGATGAGCTTATCCGAGTAGGGATGGCTTAGTTAGTTCAAACTCTCTCTTTTGGCTTCCTGGCAAAGAAGATGCTAAGTAATTAGTTGGCTCGGTGCTAGAGAGTAATTATCCACTCAACATACTATAGAAAAATGGGTAGTCATACGGCTTAGCATGAAGGGTAACTCAGCAAGAAAATACTCGGTTTAGGCAAGGGTTGGTTAAAACAGAAGGATTCATCGTGCCAGCCCTTCTAGTCCTCAAGCTCTACTACGGGTTAAAGGTCCAGTAGCTTGATTCTCATCACACTAAATCTATCCACAAATGAGAAATACTCATGTCTTGTTGTGGCATCCATTATGGCAATGGGAAGTTATCTTTTAGGTAAGCCTTAATAAGATCTAGAAGTCTATACAAACCCATATTTGTCCACTTTTCTTTCTTATTAACATAATACTAGCTAAACAAGAGAATGCTCAATTAGCTTGATGAAGCCAACTTTAAGCAGTTTTCGATCTCTTCCTTTATATGGACTTCAATTTCAAGGTGAATGATTCTCCATCCTTATTTCATTAGTTTGATCCTAGATGTAATATTCAATCTATGCACTACTAGGTTAGGATCTAATCCTTACATTTCATATTATGTCTAGAAAAAGACATCTTTGTACTCCTATAGCAACTCCACCAGATGAGCCTTAATCTCCTATAAGAGATTATTATTAATGAATGTAGGTCGCAGAATCTCTCTTAGTGCCACGAGGTCCAGCTCTTCAATTTCCTTAGCTGGAGGTGTAAGTTGATCTTGTATTTGTACAGGTGCAAGTTAGGTTTCTTGTAATGGTACAGGATCTTAAGAAGACAAATAAGTTTCTTCATATTTGGAGATTGTCATAAGTAATATATGTAATGATAAGAGCTCAGTAGGATTGCCTAAAATTTCCTTATCACGTTTATACTCACAGTACAAAAACCTCCCTATAAGTTAGAGATTACAAAACTATAATTAATTAATCATTAGGGATTCAAATTTTTTATTTATTAACTTAGCATATAAAATAAGTAATTACAAATACCCAACATTCCACAGTACATCAGAACCGTAAAACATCGGTATCCCATATCAAATAACAAGATACGGTATGCCATTCTTAAAATTTCTTTAACTTACTAAAGGTGTTGAAATTAAACTAAGGGATTATTTATTAGACAAAATAATCTAAGTCTATTGTACAAATCTTTTTCTAACTCCAACTTTTCATTATACCAATCAATAGTCACACTTTACACTTGGCTCCTCTCTTAATTCCAGCTTAGACGAACTTGCAAAATAAACTATTTGAGAATAAACTATACGAGTTTAGTGAGATATCTCTCTTATTACATTAGCCAGCAAGTTATCAAACAATTAATTAATAAACATATAAATGCATGAATAAGCAGTATGCCAAATAATGTATGCAATTGACCAAGTGCTACATACAACTTTAAATTTAACGCCTTTCGAAGTCAGGATCGGAGATTCATTAACACTAATCATAACCAAGTTATAGCACCAAGGTTTTTAACAATATTTTGAAATTTCCACATTTCATAAAATATATTCCATTTCCAAAAATCCAATAGTTCACAAATTCCCGCTTATGAGGTAGCTCCCGCAGTCTATACTCATGCCTTATAACGGAGGTTTCTAGACTCGACCTTCAGCCATTTATAGTTAGTGTCTCCAGGTGTCAAGTAGGCCTACGAGCCAAGGTTAAGGTAACATTGTACAAGTGCATCATACTAAAACACTTTAATTCAATATATAAAAACAACCCCTGCATAGCCTCTCTTTGCCTCCATGTGAGGTGATGGTCGGAATAAGTAATATAATGCATGGTTGATACATGATTTATTTAATTTAATATAAACCAAATATAATTAAGTCAAATTATTAGATGATCAATCAATATCGGCAAACCATCTAAATCATGCAACAGTCAATCATACAAACCATTCTTCAATTATCATATTTAACAACATTTTGTATAACGAATAAGCAATATTCAACCATATGCATATCTTGAACTCCAAGCGTCCATTTATTAATTTATATAATTAAGGTGCACCAATTATAAAAACAAAACAAGTATAGAGTCATGAAAGTACTCGCTAAATAGAAGCCACTATGAGTCGTAAGAATCAACGAGCAACTTACTCTCTTCATCGATGTCTCCTAATAGATAACAATAAAAAAAAAAACCTAATAAGGATCTAGACATAGTGTTCATTGGCCTACTTAGCTAGCTAACTAACTAACTTATAGTTCTTATTTCCGTTTAAGTTTTAAATTGTACATAACTTTTTTCGTTTTACTTTTTATCTTTACATCCTTATAGTCGATTCTAATCAAGCTAAGGTGTACTTCTTTGATGATATCGTTTAATTAAAATTTTTAATGATATTTCACTTTACTTGACTTATTTATTACAATAAATATAAAATATTATTTTATCATATTAATAATGTATAACCTAGTAAATATTATAAAAGTTTTGATTTTCTCATTGTTGATAAATTTTTCATTAGTATTTCGTTACATTATAATTTTAATCATAATATCCACGTATAGTAGGATAAATAGCAATGTGGCAATATAAGTTAGACAAAGCATCAGAGTACAATGGATAATGTTGAAATCATATATTTAGTAAATTGAAAAACTTTAGTTCTAACATGATGTAGTATTATTCTAAGAACTTATCACTCGTGTCTAAATAAGTATATGCTTATCTTAAATTCTTATAGGAGTCTGATCTTATGTTATTGCTATCATTATTATTATTATTATTATTATTATTATTGTTATTATTCTAACAAAATATAACATTGTTTCCACATTAAACAGCTTTCCAAAATAAAAGGTCAGAAGTTCCTAGAGAATAGCACCAAACCCTCAAAACTTCGATGAAAATACAATAAAAGCTAAAGGAAAAAATTTGAGTATTTCACTTAATGTTCAGATATTAAATAAATCCTAAAAGATATGAATACTATGGTTTTGATAATATTTTTCTTCTTCCTTATATATTTTGTTTATTACAATTTTCTAAAACTTATTTGGACACCAAGTTTAGATTTTGAAAGGTCAACGGCATGCGTAGCATAGTATGGAGCCTATTAAACTAATTATGCTACCGTAAGATATATTACAAGTTTAACTAGTAAGTCATATACAAGTGTGAGCACCTTATGCGTTATCATCAAATGCATATTAATGCCTCTATTTTTTTAAGTTTATTTGTATGTGCAATAAATGTTATACGGAAAAAGATTTCAATCTTCTAAAATTGATGATCCCATAATTTTTTTATGGGTCATAGCTAGTATTAATAGATGAATGGACCTATCTCATATTTGTAAAATTTTTCAATCTTCTAAAATTGATGATCCCATAATTTCTTTATTATTATTATTACCGTTATCATACATTTTTCCTTCCTTAGAAACTGTTTCTGGTAAACCTTCGTGATTCTGTCTAAAAACAATTTATTTATTTAGCCTTAATGGTAGTAAATATGATATTTATTTTGTAAAAGTAGAATTTTAAATAAAAGAGAATTTCTCTGATTGTCGTCTTCCTTTTCTCTGTTGAATAAAAACATAAGTGATCTACCACAATCGGAAATCGAAGCATCAGATAGAAACAGCTCGACTTCCGTTATTGAAACTACTAAGAGATCATCTGTATCTCAGACCAAGTAATTAACCAAATAAATAAAAACTAATTATGAGCAGCGAAGTTTAGTCCATCGTCTGCTTTGTAATCAACCAGACACCGTTGGACTCCGAGCTCCACAAGACCACCTGCGAAAAGCTTCCGTCCGGTTCATCAATAACCCCTGCAGTTGTAATATCATACTTCTTTTTCTTATTTATTTATTTTAAATTGGACGAATGAACTGATTTAAGGTTTAGAATCTTAGCTCGATTAGTTTCGAAATATCTGTGGTTGTCTTCTTGCTTGGATACACTATCGCTACTCGGTGCCTAAGACCCAGGGCGACTACCCTGGTCTACTATCGCTGCCGTTTTGAAATGGGCAAGCTAAAGTCCTGTTTTTGTCCTTGAGACGGGGGATATTGGAAAGTTAGAAATGAAGAGAAAGTGAGAGATGGAGACTATGTGTTATGCTCTGCTCTTGGTCATAAGAGGAGGGGTGGTGAGAGGAGATAGAAGGAGCGGGTCAAGAGGGACGGAGGAAACAGAGGTCGAGGATGGTTGAAGGGGTGGGAGTAGCGGTGTTCTGCGTGGTTGAGTGGGTTCGGGGTTGCTCGACTTAAGGAAAAAGAGGAGGAACATAGAAGAAGAAGAAGATCAACGGCTGCAACAATGGCGAATATAAATTGTAAGGACTCCCTGGACAGATCAATAGAGCTTTCTAATGCAGGTTAGTTCAATCATTAGATCATAATGATTATAAAAAATAAAAAAGGAAAAAGGCAAAAGAAAAGGAAAGGAGGAGAGACAAGGGGGAGAGAGAGTGCACCGGTCTTGGAGTTTTGTACTTTTATAACATAAATTTTGAAAAACTATTTTGAAATGGTGCATTCCCGAAAAATTTTACTAAACTAATACGATAAAGGGGTGCACGCTTTTACTATTTATCTTCTTTTTCTTTTTTTTATTAAAGGTACGCTTGGAGAGCATGCCTTCTAAAGTTTAAGGAAGATGCAATGATGGTGTACATCTTTAATATCCAAGAAAGGCACGCTTTCGGTATCCAAGCAAGGCGCGCTCCATATGCACACCTTTAATTTTTTTTTTTTTTCATAAACAATATGCCTTCTGTGTTAATATCACTATTACGTACATTTAGTTGATACTTAACATTATTTCTAGCTAAATACTTTGAAAATGACAAGTTAATTACTAATTTCGATTCTAAGTTAAATTTACGCTTCACATTACCTCTCATTAAGTGTATTTCCTACTAGAAGTATTAATATAACAGGTCAGATTAAATAATTTACCAATTATTACGCACATTTAGTTGATACTTAACACTATTTCTAGCTAAATACTTTGAAAATGACAAGTTAATTACTAATTTCGATCCTAAGTTAAATTTACGCTTCATATTACCTCTCGTTAAGTGTATTTCCTACTAGAAGTATTAATGTAACGAGTCGGATTAAATGATTTACCAACTAATTTACCAACTAAACATATTAAAAGTAGCTATAGTATAAAGAATATATATATATATATATACATACAGTAAACAATCAATATCAAGAAAATAGTAATATAATATGAAAAATAATTTATAAAAACCATATACATAATGAGTTATAAATATTGATAATACATAACGATCAAAAGAGAAGGCGGAAAAGGGTATACATAATGAATGGCATTAGAAAATCGTACCTTCCTAACAATATTAAATGTGCGTTCTTTCCTTACACCTATCTTGTTGTAGGGAAGGCGCAATCCTCCTATGTGCCTTTCTTATATTATCAAAGGGCATGATCCCTCTATGCACCTTTCTTACAATACAAAGAGGCGCAAAGGCGCGCCTTTAGTTAAAAAAAAAAAAAACAATGAATATTTTCAAGAATGTACCATTTCGATATATTTTTTCAAAATTTGTATTATAAAAGTACAAAACTTTAGATCTTGGTTGGATTGTATTGTATTAAGAGTAGATTTCTCACAAGATTTTGGGCATCTTATAAATCTTAAAAAGATTGTTGGAACAGATGCAATGTAGGAGGGTGTAGCTAGAAGAGTTCTGCTTCATTAAGGAGAGAAGAGAAGGCATGGGCTTAGTTTCGGTATGGGTTTGACTAGTAACTATTGTTTTAGGGGCTTTTTGATTACGGATTGAAAAAGAACATTGGCGCTTGTTTGCCCCTCAAATCGTGCTTGCAACATGGCTGGTAAGCCCATTGGCTTGCCCACTTGTTATCCTTCTTCTTCTTACTAGTTGGCTTATGTGATAAATTAGATTACTTAGTAATGTCTCTAGCTATTTGACTTAAAGTTTCTCAAAGTTTTTGTACTTGAGAATTCTTAACTAAACGTGTGGGCTTCAAAATTTACTTTTTTTTTTTTTAATGGCATATATGGATAACTTATGTTTATATGCATTTAAGTAGTAATGTATACCCATGTATGAACACATGTATTATGTGAGTATATATTTACCAAAATATATAATTACTTAAGGCTTCTTGAAATGTTGTAATACTAGACATATCAACTATACATGACACTATTTATGTGCTTATGAAAGGACAGAGTATACCTTTTTGTGGATTATAGTTATTAGTTATATTTGACGAATTGGCATCAACAATGTTTTATAGATTCGATTTCCACGTTTATGCTTATGAGGTTTTGGGGATACTTAAAATCTTATTGGGTCAGGTTTTTTCTTCAAGATTTAAGTAAATTTTTATCCATGTCATATTTGATATCAATATATCAAAACAATAGCTTTAGGTTATTCTTATAAAACAATCGGATCATGAAAAGTAATGTCATATTTTCATTAACATCAAACATTATTTCTCGTAAAAGCGTTACTTCTATCGATATGTTGTATAAATATATCTAGCTTTTGAATCTACAAAGCCATTATTGTTCACATTTTGAACTTGCTAATAACGTTTTCAACTTGGCTATGTTTCTTCCATTGGGAATTTGTTAAGTCCTAATTCTACCGATATACTTGTTGTTTTCTTATGTTTATTAAGTGTTGTTACAATGGGTTTTAGATCTTTATAAGTATAGGTGTTAATAACTAGTATTAGTGGTTGAGATATCGTTATGGCAATTAATTTTATTATTTATTATTATTATGGCGTTGCTAGTGTTATTGATATTAAGGAGATATACATTTAGATTTTAATCTCTCTCTCTCTATATATATACATACCTAAATGCTTACATATGTTATTTAATATTTAATATGGCCTACAATAGAATATCATAATGATTTATAAAATCCATGAATATCGTCTTAAGTAGTTAATTATGATTATTTATATGCATCTTAAATATACACTCGTATATGTATATATTTATAGCATACATACATTATGGTGAAATCATTTGAATGACTTACTTATAGTTTATTGAATTAAAAAGTTTATAATTTATCCCTCTAATATAAAATTTTATTAACTAGCAATCCTATACATATACTTTTTCCTAAAATCTTATATTTGTGAATTAATCATTTTATTATAGGGACACAATATTCTTGTCTTCTTTTACTTAGTAATTACTTTTAGTTGATATTCCAATTTGGACAATATTAGATAACAATCTCACTAAAACAATTTTAGTATTAAAAATTTTTTCTAAACTAATTTATCAAAATTTTGGAAGGTCACAATATACCTTTCATCCATCAGCCCTCACAAAACTTTTGACCTCATTAACTTGTTTTCGCTTTTTCATGCCCTTACGAGTCCTACACATTCTCTTCTTCCTTTGCTATTTCTCTTGAGTTTCTCCTAAGTGAGTAATGGTATACCAGAGGGCTTTGCAATGGCCGTTTCTCTTTTTTCGACATATTCATCAAAGAATCTAGTCTTAAGAGGTATGCTTTATTGTGTGTAAAGGGGTTCTTTGTGGTAGGAATAAATATAACTTTTTTTCTTTCTAGTGGCCCTTAATGCATTAGTACCATGTTAATGGTATGAGATTGCGATCGTACTGTCACCTCCTTCCAACAAGTAGGTGGTAGGATATGTGACCATTGATCACATTCAATCCAATAAAACCTTGGATAGGGCTAACCTTAAAGTCCACATTGACATATCCCACTATATCCATAGACAAGTAAGTGAAGCTATTAATTGAAATGGGTTATCTCACCAATTATTGATTGTTTATTTTTGTAGCCTTAAGTGCAAACATTAGCATTAAGTTTATAGAGGAAATATTTCTTATAAATGTCTTCTTAATAGGGTAACCATTAAGAGTATTTTCTATGGACGATTATTGTGATTAGGATTGTTTGTGCACATAACTGCATTTGTAAAAAGTGTCGCATTCTCGTGTACTTTGACTACTCTTTGATCAAGTTGTACGATGCTGCATTCTTAGAAAATTACTGTTTACAAACAAATTTTAAAAAAAATTACCAAATTACCAATGACATAGCTAACTCTAAGAATGTCACATATTACATACGCGAAATACATTTAGCACCACTTATTTTTTTGCAATAGTATTTTACCAAAAGTTTCTTTCAAACTTTATTTATAAATTATTTGTCAGAATATTTGTTTTAATCTTATTTCATAATTAGAATGATATTGGATTTTTTTATATTTACAATAAAAATATCGTTTTTAACTTTGTATTTCTTTACTCATGTTATTTTATTTATCATTCTTGTTATTTATTAGATAGTTTATGCAATATAAAGTAAAAACATAAATATATATATATATCATTAGTAGTGATCAGTAAAAATTACAATTGTTTTTGTGTTTAATCATATACAAAACCAAATATCCTATATTTATTTACATTTCCTTGTGTTTTTTTTTCTTCTTTCAGCTTGTGATGTGCTTATTAATTCTTATAATTCTTTTGAAATTTTCCATGGCTTAATCTACAATATGTAAATAAATTAAATTAGTTATCAAAATATTACACAAATTATAATTTTTTATTATAAGTATAAATTTCATTAATTAACAATTACCCGTATGACTGCTTCTCCTATCTCCTATGGTGCTGGATGTGTCAGTTTGATAAGAGCAGGCAGAGTAACGACAAATGATGATGAGATGATCATCTCTAGTGTTAGCAATACAAATGATGATGCATCGTCTGCAATACGATCTGTTGGAGCGTATCTTGTTAGATTTGTTGTCGATAGATCAACCATCGAAGTATTTGTAGCAGGAACATCTCTATTAGGTCGATCTACTGCTAGAGGATCATCTATAGGAGGATCAGCTGTAGAAGGATTAGCACTAGGAGGGTCAATAGTAAGTGGATCTACAATATCATCAATAGAAGCATGTTTATTTGCATCTGCTACAAGACTTGGAGATCTATCCTATAACTGTGATTAATGATCTCGAGCTTGACCTTGTCTTCATCCCCATTCCTATCCCCATCCTCGTCCATATCCTCGTCCTCTTTGTTAGGCCAACTGGTCCTCGAGCTACTACTCCTGCTAAGCTGTGTTGCCCAGTTTAATACCTCCATATTCATCCAATATATGTCTACTTATAGTAATTAAGGCATGTATCTTATATCTGAGCTCCTCTCTATCCACATGAATGTATTAAACTATATTTTTTTTTAATGTGATTAAGTTAGTTTTACTATAACATTGAATTTTAATCCTATTTTTAGTAGAAAACTTACCAATGTGGCCAAAAGCATTCCTAATCAACTGATATATCTTCATGTCACTCAAAAGTACCAGTCTAAGTAGTCAATAGAGACTATATTGGTTAGGGTATCATCATGTATGATCTGAACTAGTCTTTGCCTCCTATCCTGCTATTGGCCTATATATCTTACGTTCTTTTTAGCTTAGTCTTCTTCTAACTTTCCTCGCATATCCATCATATGTATGTTGTTTAGATTCGTATTGCAGTTTTTTTAGGATCCATTGTACTCCCCTAAACTATCTCACCACTTCATTAGGTTGTTGCATCTTTCCGATGTGAAAGTAGATCATAAGAACACAAACTAGCCATATATGAGTCCCCTCTTAGCATTTCTTAGGTAGCATATCTAGTATCTCTACAGTATAAGGCATTCAGCAAATCTACAAAAGAAAAATTTATTTCAATATATAATTTGGATAAAAAAATTATAATAGTACAACTAATAATCGATTCACACATGTCCGAGAGTCTAATGGTCCAGACCCTCGCAATATTAAGACAATATGTAAGTTAGTGTTTGTTTGATATCCATCCTACCGATATGCTAAAGGACCCAGGTGAGCTGTACATTTGTATCATCTATGACACCAAATGAGGAAATCTCTACCATGCCTACACCTAGATCAATACTGTTACGCCACCCATCTCTATTGCCTGAATCTCTATTGATAAGAATTAGCCTCCTGGACCAATCATATGAAGTCGAGCTAAAGGATTTTAAGGACTTATTGGGAGAATATTTTCTTGAGACCTTACCCAAGACGGAGATTCCTATCTCGACCTGATCTTTCACCGAGTGGACTACTAGACCCTAACATGTACTAGACCTGCTCTTGCCAAGCAACTGTACTATGATAGGATGAACAAAAAGATAGGCCCAAGACTATCTAAGTTAATCTCCTTAGTCGACCACAAACATCCGATCCCAACTCAAGCTGATTGTCCTGTAGCAGAACTGAATGGACCCCGACCTAATTCAGATTAGGTCGGCCCCTGATTACAAGTTGTTCTTCTCTCATCTACTTTGTACCATATCTTTAACATCTAGCCATCAAGTGACACGTATCTTCTGGTACAATATTTTAGAAGGATTCTTATTTTTTTCCGTATAGAATATTCTTTATCTCTTTTACCCTTTTTAGTATATATTGTGTAACTTAAGTATAAGAATATCCTTTTTGTCTTTTCATACATGTAAGGTAACCCTAGTGGACAAGTATATAAACCTTCACTTAATTGTATGCAGACATTAATGAATAATATTAGAATTTTATTCAAGTATTCTTTAAGTAACCTTAGTGTTCTCATTACCCCCTTCAACTCTTATTTATTCCCCTTAATAGGGAGTAGTGGCGAATGACCCTTTAGTTTAGACCGGTGAGTTATATCCTATAGATTGTAGGTAGAGTAAAATCAATTGGTGTGTCATATCTAATTGAGAGCTGCCCAAACTTTGCTAAGTTTTCTTTTATTTCTTTTCGATTCACTTCGTTGTGGTGTTTCTCTGCATATCCAACCCCAAAGACGCATCATCTACGACTCCGCATAGGTATCTATATAACCACATGAGATAAGCTTATCCTCAACCATAGCTATGTACTCCCTATAAATCCTCTAATAGTGATAGGAACATCAGGTGCATGTAGCTGGATGATATATTTGAGAACAATAGTCCTCCAATCAGATGTGAAATATAAATCCACGTATGGTACTGGATCTTTATGTTGTCCACATTTGCTAGTAGACACGTAAATAAAAGACTCTTGAGCCAAGACATCCTGATTCTCTACCCTACTATTTGATCTGCATCCCATCTCACTCCTAGTAAACGCTCACACAGATCGAGCTAGGCATATATTGTAGTGTTCATTACGGGTTGGCCATCTATGGGCAAACCGAATTGTACTGCAACATCTTAAAGAGTTAGTCTGACCTCCTTGCGAGTCATATGAAATGTATGAGTCTCTGGTTGCCATCTCTTTACTGATGCTATGATTAGTCTCCAATCTAACTTTATGAATGGTAAGTGTATGACTCCATGGAATCCAACCTACTCCAAGTATATGTTTATCATCTAATCGTATACATCTCTTATCTCTTGAGGATTCTTTAGTAATGTCTTTTTTTAGCGGCACTTGACTAGATTATATTCTTACAAAAATTCAATTACATTAGATTTTACTAACTTATATAATTTCATTAAATAAAAAATGGTTTTACACTTTGTACCTCCCTTCTCTGTATAGCTTCAAATCTATGTATGTCCTATTATGTCAATACCAATCCATCTACCAGTTTCGGATCCATTTGTATAAAAAAGGTAAATATATGTTAGATTTTTTTTTTAATTTATGTTAAACTTATCAAATTAACTATAAAGTAAAAGATGATATATAATAATACTATAAACATATTATAAGTTGTATTAACCTTATTTTAGGCATGTTCTTTTATTATGTCATTGTTTTCTACATCTTCTGTAATAATTCTTCGCTGGTTTTTCTTTCAAATCCATCTCATTATGATGTCTACTTACTCTTGTTCTGCTTTCTTTTCCAACTTTGTCATAAAGTAAGTGTGTATTCTTGGTATTCCTTTCAAATCTACCGATGTGTGCTTATCTCCTAGAGGTTAGAAAGCAGTTTAGTAACAGGCTAATTGATTTTCCTAATGATACATCTCTCAATCTTATGTGTTGGATCTATTTTTGAGTTAACCATGGCCACTAATGCATATGAGTAGGGAATTTTGTACGTTTGCCGCTTGTTACAACTACAGTTATTTTATTTATGTCAATTTTATGATAATGGCCACATTTTCTTCCCTATTAAGTCATGTATGTTCACATCTGTACCTTAAATATTCCTGATCTCATATTAAATTTTTTTTATTTAGTGGCAAGTAGCTACCCCTCTCTATCTTTCTATCTTCTTGAGAACTTATTTGGGGTAAGATTTTCCCTTACATATAGCCTTAACTGCTTTATTATGCATCTCTTGGAAGTATTCCACACAATTATAAAATATCTTTAGAACCAATGTCGATATAGGTAATGACCTTGCACCTCTCAACACTGCATTATAACTTTCATTGGGATTTGTTGTCATTTGACCATACCTGAATCCCTCATCATGTGATCATGTTCATAGCTCACTGGGGATGTTTGCCAAATAATTATAAGTTATTGCATTCTTTCTTTTTGTCTCTTCCATGTATAATTCAAATTTGCTTTCCAATACTTGGAAAATTACTACAATTACCAGCTTCTTCAGATAGTTGTTTTTATAATTCATGTTAAAGTTACTAGCAACATGTCTTATACACTCTTTATTTTGCATAAGATAGCTACCATCCAATGTTCTCATCTTTTATTGCTTTTGCTATACCCTTGTGTCTGTCTAATATAATACATAAGGTGAGATCATCATCATGTGATCCATGGAGGATTGCTTCAATTTCTTCATGAACCATTTCTAGGTTTTTCCCGATTCTTTTTCAACTAATATGAATGCTAATGGGACTATGTGATTCATACCATCCATATTACATGTGATCAACAAACTATGTGGATATTTCCCATATAAAAATGCAGCATATATACTGATCACAAGCCTATTGTATTTGAATGCTTCTATATTTTGTCTAAATTTCCAAAACAATCTATCAAATACCACATTAGTTTCCTTGTCGATTGATAAAAATTTCCATACAATACGTGTTCTCAGATTTTTTCTCTAGATCACAATCATCAATTTCGTCAATTCATTATATGATTCATCCCAATTTACATACACTTTCTTAATAGATATCCTTTTTGCTCCCTAGACTTTTCTCTTTGAAATCACATAACCACATGTGTCTTCAATTTACTATCTAAGTGTAGTGATCTTAATATCTGAATCATTTTTTATTTGACCTAGAAAACACTGGCTCATGAACATCTAGTCAAGCTATGGATGATCATTTCTAAATCTCCTCTTAGTACAAGTGTAAGGGCCATCAGCAATTGTAATTACAAAGTTTGTATCGTAGCACTTTTGGATCTCACAAATTTGTTATTTACAATTGCATGTATTCTTCTCTTCACAAACAATATTGCACTCCTTCTTATCTGATTCAATCACTAGGAAATTGTAATGATTCTTTATGTGCCACATTTACAACATATAAATCAAGTCTGACTTGTTCTTGAATCTCATCCTTTTCTTCAACTCATTTCCTAACAATAGATCGTTATCGTAGATGAAATCGTCCTCATACATTATATATCCATCGCCTACATCCATCCTACTAAGGAATGGAATGTGGTCCTAGAATGATAATCTAGCTATCTATTGTTCTGCTTGACCACTAGGCACTATTGTCTGTGTTTAGGCATTTTGTGGTGAATCCGGACATTCCTCTTCTTCTTCAAGTGTGTCCATCTCAATATCCATCTCTTATTCGTTATCTAAAACCACTTCATGTATTAATTTATCTTTTGTGTCACTATCTTCAAGTGCCTCCTCTATCTCCCTATCAAGATCATCACTAATAAGTAAATTTTCTTCATTTTGCATGTAGAAATCACCAGTTGTTTAGATATTTTTTGAGACATTCATAGTTCTTTGTACTTGTGGTAACGAGGAGTATTTATCTGAACTATCATTGGTTGCTCTTGAATTATGGCACATTAATCTGTGACTTCGACATAAAGGTGTTGAAGGCATGTCATTCTAAATGTCTCAACAATATCCATCAAGGTCTCCACATCTTCATCATTATTGAAGCCTTTCAACAAGAATTCTTTTGATCCATTTCCATATACAAATGTCTATTTGTGATACATTTCTATATTTCTTGTATTTGGATCTAATTGCAATAGCTTTGATATTTTAGATAAGAGCCTTGAGTAATCTATGTCCACTTTTACTTTCATGCTCCTAACTAAACCCCTATCATAATATGGTCCTTCTACACTTATCAAAATCTTACCATTTGCAAAAACTGAGAGTTTGACATAATTCACCATTTTCACTGTTATTTACACCAACAACAGCTGTATTAGTTGTGTTAACGGAAATGGTATCACAAAAGGTCCTATATTTTATAATAAAAGGCACATTGCAACATTTAGTATAATACGTTCTTTGGTTATGTTCATATAGCAACTATCGTAACCAACATTGTAAAGTTATGTTGTAGTCGCTAACTTGACCAAATGAATAACATGTTATATCCAAACATGTTATAACTTAACCTGTTATATCTTAATGTTGTAAATTCCACCATCTACTCACTTTAAGATTTTGAACAAATGCAAGACGCTAAGGCAAACATGTATGAGATGTTCGTACTAATGTTAATTCTAATTTTTAGGCTTTGCTCCATGTATACATAAGGAGAATTTCCAACAATATCTGCTAATATTTTGCCTTTTTTAATTTGTGGCATTGAGTACTTAGTCTTGTGATGTTGTGTGTACATGTAGAAGAAGAGAATATAATCGTTGAGGCATTCAAAATACTTTGCTGCTTATAGATGTTGTTTCTCCTCTAATTCCTAAAGGTGTGTTATTATGTTGTTGCACATATAGTATAGGGATAAGTGACCAATTATGAATATCCTTACAAGTTTTTTTACATTGAAACACTTTGCAACAACAACATCAGAACTAATTGTAGCATCAAGTCATAGGTTCCATCAAAGAAGCTAGTCATGGGCTTATAATAGAATTTGGAAAAAGACTACTGGTTTTCAATATTCTTCCTTAAGTTTAAAGAGGAAGCAAGTATCATATCAAATGATCGATTATGTAAACACTACAATTTATAAGTTTATGCATTTATGATCCATTACTAGCAAACAGCAATAAGAGCAATTTATTTGTACCTTCATCTTGTATGTAAGTATATAACCCAATTCCTTGTTTAAGTGCACAATAGGTGACTGTTTTGTAAGATTAAGTCTAGGGCTTTCAGGCCTTGTCACTCCTGCTAATCCAACTTATACAAGCTCGCCAAAAGAAGAAAATAACAAGAAATAGGAAGTGGTAGCTCTTCTCTTCTAACAAAAATTAACGTCTGTACTCTTTTTGTACAAGTGAATAGCTGTAGAGATCATAAAAGCCAAAGAGAAGAGACATATATTAGGTTACCAAATAGAGAGTAGCAATATGGACATTAATTTTGTTAGCCAACAAAAATGACCATTACCCTCTTGTCTATTTATAAGCCTTTATAGTAGATCTAAGTAACTCAAAAGTGCGTAGATAACGGAATATAGAGGAGAGACAGCAGTAGATGTGTAACTTCAACTAGTGTTCTTATAGTAAAAGACTGTCAAGTTTGAAAAAAAAGTGGCACAACAATAGACCGTGATTACAAGATCCATGGTATAACACGTGGAACACTAGATAAAAATATAGCATCAACAGTCAATATTCCTTTTACTAGTGTTAAAATGGTAAAGACTCTATTTCTTGGAAATTTCTAAGACTACGTGCTTCATGTTTTAAGATAGGAAGAAATGTGAATAAAGTTCAAGCCTTGTCTAACACATAAACAACCGTAGCAGAAACAGCTTCTATTCAAAGTAATCATTTATTTATTTCTGCATAAGGCTCATAAGCTAAATAAGCATAATATGGGTACTAAGTTAAAAAGAAGAACATGGTTCAACCAACATATAACCCATCCCCTAGTCGACTTGATTTAATTTATTTTACAAGAGAAAAGTACAACATGTAAGAGAATAAACATCCAATTTATCAAGTTTTGGTACTAACAAACCCGATCTGCCAGAATGTGTAAAAAGGTTTAAGTAGCCCTCCTAAGCTCTTCTTTAGTCACAAGTGCAATAGAATATCCCTAAAAGAGAAAAACCAAGTAAAACTAAAACCAGCTTTTGAAAACTCAATACTTGCTTCCTGTTAGAGTGGCTCTTAGAAGCATCTCTCTTGCCTTTCCATTAAGAAGGATAGAGAAGACAACAATGTCCATTCTAAAAATGTGTTCTCACAAAATCCTAACTTTGTGGAAGTTGTGTTTGAGGTAGATGATACAGGTAAAGGGATTCTAAAGGAGAAGCAAAAATCTATCTTTGAAAACTACATTGAAGTCAAGGAGATGGCTCAAGGGGAAGGAGGCATTGGTTTGGGCCTTAGCATTGCACAGTCTTTAGTACATTTCTAGTTACAGTACAAGTATTTTTTTCCTTTTTTCTTTCTCCTTTCACTATTGTACGTGACTATTGCATTCCCTTGATGGAGTCATTTTAGGATGTTTGTACTTAATGATTTTAAATTACGTATTAAGGAGACTAATTTGAAAGGGCATTTTATTAGGTACATCTCAAACTAAAATTGTGGATAAGGAGATTGGTGTAAAGGGAACATGCTTTAAGTTCAATGTTTTCTTCACAATATGTGATAATATATCCGAGAATAGATTAGGAGATGGAAGCAATGACATAAGCAATATCTCAGGACTAAGCAATGTGCATCATATGGGGTTAACTATCTCTCCAACAAGTCCTAAATTGAGTATTCCTAGTATAAGTCGCCAATTTCCTTGCAGTTCTAAAAGAGAAGAACCTATGTCATCTTATTGATACAACATGAGGAGCAGCGAAGAACCACTTGCATAACTAAAATTAAAACAAAAATGGTCGTCACATGTAATGTAAAACACCTAATCACTTGCATAGTCTTCAACCTTTTCACTTAAACACAATAGAAATTGGACTCCTAACAGAAGATTTTTCAAAATCACACAATTCCTAACTAAAAGAACCTATAATTGTATATGAAAATTCATACAAAGTAGATTGTATATCAAATGAGGAGGTTGTAATTGTATCTTAGAGCTCAATAGGAATATGAACTATAGAAAGGAAACCACTAAAAATCAATCTAAGCAAATTGATAATATATTACCGAAGCAATCAGTAGTTGAAAGGAAGCAGGTATTTTTCAAATAAATCCTCTGTGGTATTTCAATAAACATTATGTAAGCATGATGAAATTTGATAAAATTACAAGAAGAATCCGAAATAATTACAAATCAATACTCACCAAACCCTAGCTATTGTTGATTTGTCAAATTTTTAGCAAAAGAAATCTTAATTTGTGATTCGTGATCATTGTTAGTTTGCAAGTAGAGAGTACTTCGTATGTATATGTGAGAGATCTTTCTCGAGTTATTTGAACTGATATGTATCGAAGGAGGGAGTTTTGTTTTGAGTTTAGTAATGCCTATATCGCGTTGTGCTTTCACTACAAGTATATTGCATCTATCAAATGTGATATATAGGTATAATCTCACCTATGAAATGCAATATAGTGATGATGCATTTATCAAGTGCGATATAAGAGCACCATCCCTCCCTCGTCGGACATGACCTGTGATACAATCATATCCTAAGGTCATGTAATCCACTGTGTCGGGCCATATATATATTGTATTTACGAAATTAATATAGACAACTACTACAAATATATCGCATTTAGTAAATGCAATATAGGCATAGCAAATTCACTATTGATTATGCCACGACTATATTGCAATTAAGAAATGTGATGTAGTGGCTGAAAATTTCAATTTTGATGTTGCCAAACTATATTGCCTTTAGTTCTCGCATTTACTAAATGCGATAATACTTGTCTTGCATTTACTAAATGAGACAATACTTGTCTTGCATTTACTAAATGTGATATAGGCTTAGTAATACTTTGCTTATATCACATTTCAAAAATGTGATTTCTATGTTGGTAGTTGTGTTACATTTTTTAACTGCGATATTTCCTTTATATTCTTGTTATTTTTTTTGTATGTAATTCATAATTAAGTAATTTTTTTTATATATTGGTAGACATGTCTCTCACCCCTCTCCATTTTGTCTTTTAGAGATCTAAGTGAGTGCAAATGTTACTACAAACTATGCATCTTCATGAAACCCTAACAAATCAAAAAACTTTCTAAAATGAGAAGTCTTCACTAAGGCGATAACCTTTGGTAGGTGTTCACCTTAGTAAGTTTCTACTATTGTCTCATTCCCTTTTGTGTCTCAACATGTGGCATGTCTTCATCTTCTCTCTTTAGATCATGATTGGTGGCATTCGTGCCATTCCACTGGTTATTATGTGCAAGTAATGGATTATTATGGACATCATTATTTTCTATAACAAGTTCCTTATTATAGACCCTATCATTAAATATCTTCTTCAGGGTCCAACACTCTTTAGTAAGGTGACTTATAATCTTATGGTATGTACAGATGATAACTCGGATTTTAAACATATTTCATATGATGATTTTATAGTATTTTCCTCATTTTTTTTATTTTTCTTTAAAGAAATTGATACTTAATTGAGTAAAATTTTGATTTCTAGGTTTAAACGCGTTCTAGGATCGAAAACGAAGAAAAGAAATCAAATTTCACTCAAATCGGAGTTCGAATGAAGAAGTTATGAAATTTTTAAGTTGTCTAGAAATTTTACCTAAGTGCAGAAAGTTACACGACCTGGGGACACGGTCATGTCTTAGGCAGTGTCCGGTGACGAAAACAGAATCTTTGTAATACACATATAAAAGGATATCTTAGGGTTTCAAAAGAAGGGAGAGACATTACAGAAGCGGAGAGACTTAAGGAACAACATCAAGAAAGAGGCGGAACAACATCAAGAAAGAGGCGGAACAACATCAAGAAAGAGGGAAACAACATCAACTTCAAGATTAGAGAGATTGTTCATCAAACAGTTTTAGTAAGATTTGTAATATGAATACCTTTACGCTTTGCAGAAATATAAGGTGCCATTCTAGGATTCCATTTCCTAGTACCATGACCAAAGGGGTTTCCATGTTTTATTTTATATTATTGATGAAACTCGTTCTTAGATTCATTATGATAGCTTAGAATTTGAGTATTTAGGATTATGGAACCTAGGATTTCATGTGATTCTTGGATTGATTTAGAATTCTCAATAAAGTTTCTATCTTTACTTGATTCAATTATGTCATTAATTATTTATTGATATTTCTAGAGTATCAATATATGATATTATGCATGTTGATTGAGAAATTGCATGTGTAATTAGATCTTTACATAATTGGAGAAGATTACATGTATACTTAGAGATAAGATACATGTTTCTTCCGGAAAGTTAATTATTTGTATGGGAATTCATTATACATTAATGTAATTCTAAATTATATTACTAAGTGAAGAAATTCCGGTAAATAATTTAGGATTAGGGTTAATATGCTTTAGAAAGGTATTAGCTTTAGTTGTGAATCCCTCCGGTCAAGAAATATAGAAACCGAATTGAATATATTTTAAGTGATCACATGTTAAACTCTAGGGGAAATAATTCCTAAATACATTATTACTTTCTTGAAGTCGTTCTTGATTTTATCGCTTTTTCAATTCCTTAATTAAGTCTTTTAATTAAAGTAGTTTGTTAATTTTAGTATCTTTAATTAATTCAAACTTTCATCATTTTCCGGTTAAATAATAAAGCTAAGGTTAATATTAGTACTCGAAGTTTCTGAAGGATCGACTCGGACTCACATCCGCTATATTAAAACTTATAGGTGCACTTGCCTCATATCAACAGAACTTAGGATCATTCTTATTGGTTACATTACGCAAGCGACCTACTCTTTGAAGCTCGATATTCCCATCCCAAAGCCATTGATCAAGTACAGAATGTACCTTACCCATTGGGAATAAGAATGAGAGAGATGGTACGGAGTTTCTTAGTTTTTCATTTATTAGATTTTTACCGCCTTTGGAGCTCTCGCCGTAAGTTAAGCTAATAAATCTTGTCCACTTCCCAAATCTCCTACCTTCTCCTCGTTGCCTTGCAATGGAATTGTTAGTTCTTTTTGCAGTTTCGATGTTTATAGAGAAAGAACTGAAGTTGAGATTTTCTAGGTGAACAACATACTCTTTGAATATTCTTTGGATGTACATCTTTAATAATTCTCTCTCATTACATACATCTTGGATATCCAAGGTACACTCTCGGAAGAGCTCTATGTAATCTATGAAGTCCTCCTTTAGGTTTTGCCTTGTTCATCTGATGTCAGTGATTATAACTCTTTTTTGTGATGAGAAAAACTTTTCTAGAAACAATTTGCACATAGTCTCCCATGAATCAACTGACCTTAGGGGGAGGTTGACATAGTAAATGTCTGCCTTCTTAGTTAATGACTTAGAGAATTCTTTCAGTTTCAAGTCATCTGCATGGCTCTAAGGTTTTGATGAATTTCAATAAGTGTTCTTTAGTATTGCCTTTCTTACCATTGAAAAGCATGGACTCAAGACTCACATAGTCCTTAAGATGGGGTCTCACAGTAAATTGCAAATGATAAGGAAGCTTTAACCCTAGTACTCTTGTAGACAACTTGCCCTGAATTTTTTTCATATATTAATTTAAATCTTCCTTTGTTATAAAGGAAGTCATTAAGGCAAATACTGTAAATATAGGAGCAAATATTACCGATACTGGAGCGGATACTACAAATGTAAGATTTGGGGTTGGATAGCATGTGGATCCACCAATAGCCGTGTGAATGGGAACTTGAGAGGATGAAGAGTTACCAATCTAGACTCTTGCATTCTCTACTTCAGATACTAGGTTTTGTCTAGCTACAGGTTATGGTAAGGAAGTTTGCCCATGCCTTCCTTATGGTATATCTTATGCAATAGTGGGAAGGTTAGTTAGTTAAGTATAGACAATAGCGCCCATTTGCATAACAATAGTAGAGTTTAGCAAAACCACTCTATGTTATGCAATAGTAAATGCAACAAACCCTATCATAAGGGGAGTAAACATAGCTATGAATTGATTTAAGGTTTTGGTTGCCTCCTATATAGCTTGCATAACCTCTAAAGTGTTTTGAGGAGGCTCAGGTACTGGATTATCTTAATTACTGTATTAAGGTAGTAGAAGTAAGTCTTCTTCAACTTGCTTAACTTGTTCAATACTAGCATCTTACTCTTGAGAGATAACGTAACTTGTAACAACCATTATCTTCCTATGAGGTGCCATAGCTTTGATATCACTCTCTTTCCCTAGTGGAGTTGCCAAAATGTAGATGTTGTGATCTTGACTTAAGCGGTCACATGTAAGTTACACAAGTATTACGTTACATGTAACCTTAAGGTGGTTATGTAGAAATGATACTTAATGAGATGATTGGAAAGAGATTGGCAAGAGGAAGGACGGGCAATCTTGGAGTCTCGAATGCACAAGTAACAGACGAAGGAACCTAAAACGTTAACCTTGTAGTTCTTATACAGATGAAATCGTTCTTTGCCTAAATGCTTGTTTAATCTTAGAGAGCAAAGCTTTTACAATGGAACATCATTTCTCTATTCTCTTGAGGAATGTCAAATGAGTAGAAATGGTTAAGTATTTGTAGGCTCTTGGGCATAATAGCAATTGTCGGATCATCTAGGTGATCAACAAACAAGATAAAGCTTACTCAATTTATGTTTATTCCGAATGAGCTACTTAATGGGCCCACGGCTAATAAAGTTTCTTATAAGTACATGAGCTTGCCTGAGAAAAGTTAGATGCGAACAAATCAGTCTAACAATCCCGATTTTAGGTCCAACGATCCAATTCTTCCTAAATATAGGCCAAACTCTTTAAATTCTATCACCTAACCCACCTAACTCAAGGAGTTGACTCTAAATAAATAATTGGCTTAGCTCAATAAATTTAAGCTCTCTATAGCTACCAATCTGAATTACTTACAATACTTGTATCTTTCACTTTTCCCAAAAGATTGAACTTAATTTTGATAATGATAAAAGCCTATTCTTTATTATTGAGGTAGATGAGTTGCTAATGGTAACATAAGTAATGTCAAAAGAAAGATCTTTATAAAAATAATAGTGTATAAAATGTGCTTTAATTTGTTATATATTGTCTTTATTACAATAATATTTAAAAGATTTCCTTATAAATTGGTTTCATGAAAAAAGTGATTATATTAACACTATTATTACCCTCTACATGAACTTATATGCATCTCTCCATTTTTGTCCTCAAAAACTATCTTTTTCATATGGTAAAGTAGAATAGCCATTTTTACTCAATAAAACAAACAAATATGTTTTACATATGTATATATATACATATATATATTGTAAAATAACTTATCTACATATGTACATATATATATATACATATATCTAATATCTAATATTATATGTGCTTTGAAATGTTATTATAGGTACTAATTAAATAGCCAAGAGAGGGGTGAATTCGTTACTTTTAAAAATAAATGAATAATTGAGACTTTTGCAAATAATAAAACCTCTTAATTACTTAGCTATGTGGACATGAAAGTATTAGTAAATATAATGATTAATGAAAAGTAAAATATGCATGAAAATAAAAAGAGAAAGGAAGAGAAGATCAGATAAGTAAAGTTATAGTTCTTCGGTATTGTATTAACTTCCAACTCCACTACTGAAAACTCAATGTTCCACGTCACCATCCACTTGAAATAAACAATTCAATTGAGAGATTATAAATCAATCGCTATCCTCTGACTCCCTTAACCTAACTTGACTAAACTCATATCTATAGAGATACAAGTAAACTTCTCACCAACAACGATCCTAATATTCAAAAGATAAAATAAAATATCAAGTAAATATTGCAAATTGATCCTCTAATAATGAGTATGAAAACATAGTACAAATATAAAAAAATGTAAGTGCAATAATATCCTCTAAATCATCTTTTAATTTTGCTAGTATGAAGAGTTTTTCAAATTTTTAGTGTAGATTTCAGTATCAACTTCTTATTCTCAATTTTTTAAAATGTTCTTCTTGACAAAGGCTAGAAAAGTGGATTTAGGAAAATTTCCACAAATCTTAATTTATGTAAATATGGAAAACATATCTCTCTTGTGCTTATTTTGCCTCATATTTATTGTGATGATTTTAAATTTTGAATAAATGAAAATTACAGAGCCTAGTTGTAATGTATTGCTTCTCGCATGTTGATTGTGTTATAGAATAGTTGATTTATCCTTCTACAGATAATCCTTGCACTTTTTGAAAATAATGAATGTAGCCTTGATCTTATATTTTGTTCATGATCTAAAATAAGCTTAATTTTCAAATTTGAAAAATTGTTTAACCAGCTAAAGATTACTTAGATTTGATATTATGTAGCTTCCATTATTGTGGCAATATGGCCATTACAACTATTACAAGAAAGAAACTTGACATATCTTGAATTTCTTAATCAAAGTGAATATAAACTTGATTTTCCTCCTTGTTCTTTACCTACTTCAATAATCTGCTTATATGATTTTTTACAAATATTCCAATATATTTTAGTCAACTTCTCACTCAAATTTAAATTTTAAATCAAGTTATGAGCCCCCTTTTTTTTTCTATTTTTTTTGCAAAATCTAGAGAATATGAAAATATATTCTTATCTCAAAATTTTTACTTTCATAAATATAAGATAAACCATATCTTTACAAGTTATATTTAATTTTCCTTAGTAATATAAACCTTATCTCGTGCAACCCATCAAATGCACCCATCAAAATAGTTAGTGAAATTTCTTATTCAATCTTATAAAGAACCTAACTTAAAAATTCTATACAAATTTCTACTTAAATAAAATTGATAAAATAATTCCTGAATGTAACACATGTCTACCAATCTTTAAAAAAAAAAAATTACACAAATATAAATCATATTTAAAAAGTTACATAAATACTATTGCAAAATCATATTTTGAAGATGCAATTTTGCAACAGTATACTTTTGTCACCAAAATCAATTGTGACGAAACAAATTTTGCATTTATTAAATGTGACATTTGTATACTGTTATAAGATCACATTTTCAAAATGCAATTTTGTGATAGTATTTATGTATACAAATGTTGCATCAAATGCGACATTTGTATATTGTCATAAAATCACATTTTCAAGATGCAATTTTACCATAGTATTTATGTAATTTTTTTTTATATAATTTATGTTTGTTTAATTTTTTTTGAAAGATCTCTAAACATATAAAAAACTCAATAATTCCTTAATTTATTTCCCTTAGATTTTTGTCCAACTTAGTAGAATACATTAAATGTATTACCCAAATACATCTTGGAGCTAAGTCTTTAATTTATCAAAAATCTAACTTGTTATTCATTTTAAAGAATTCTATTAAAAGTCGTTCTACTCAAATCCCCTTATTTAACTTCTTTTCTATTATGTAATCTATCTCATGATTCTTAGCTTTCTTTATCAAAATATTTTTCTATTCTTTTTATCCTAAACTTATGATAATTAAATATTTTCCTACACACTCGGTAACACTTGTTATATATATTTACTCACTTTTTGTTGTTATCAAAAAACTTAAGAGAGAATTCAACATTCTTCTTATTTTTTATGATAACAAAATCATTCTTAAAAAAAATTGAATCCTTATTGTAGTGTTGATTTTTTTTTTAACATAGGCTCAATTAAAGTTGGATTACTCAACTATCATGCCATATTATGTTAAGGATCAAATTTTGGTTTAATATAAAGAAGCAAAAAGTAGCCAAAGATCAAATACTAGACACATGCATTCAACTACACATTCAATATTTTTTTATCCCTTCTCCTCATTTTTTGTTAACATCTTTCAACAGTTATATTGTACATGATATACTACATTAAATACTCCATATAATATTATATGTTATACCAATAATCTTGTTTCACTCCTTTATAGTACATTATGATATACTAATGGAAGGTGCACTCGCATTGCCAGTATAAAAATGATTAAATGTAAAATTATTAATAAAAATGATAAAATTTTTATGGACCTTTAATATAGGTGCCTAAATATACAACATAGCTATGAATTAAATGTTAATAATTTGCTATTATTATTTATAAAATTTCAAGTTATGAGATAAGATAAAAATATAAAATTTTGTAATTAAATTTTTAATATTCTAAATTATGGAAAAAAATTATTACATAGCAATCTAAAGCAATAAATTTTTTCGGCACAAAGTTGTTTGCTAAATTTAAATGCATACAAAAAAAAAATTTCTTTTAAATAATGTAGGTAAATATAATGAAAGGCTTAATTTTAGTTTTCACATATACGTCCTTAGCATATAAACTATTTGAATATAAGTTACATGAAATTCAGAAAAAAAAGTTAAGCGTTAAATAAAAATTACTTACATATTTTATAGATGGCATAAAAACCCTTAAATATACCACAAATAAAATAACATATTATGCAAAAGAAGCATCTATTCCTCACATTTGTATCCAAAACAAATAAGACACAAAAATCAATTGAACTTCAATATAATAAAGGTAATAATTGAAATCTTAAAATAAGTTCATAAAACTTAGAAAAAAGAAATGCTCAAGTGTGTTAACAAAAGGTAAAATTTTGATAAACTTATTTCTTAATATCATCTTTTTGAATTTTTTTATACATTTACTTTTTCATGAAAGAAATCCTTAATTTTTATTTCATAGGTACCATCGAATAACCAACATTATAATGCAAAATTTTATATGATAATGTGATTAATATGATAATTGTTTATTCATCTAAAAAAAGATTGTCAAAGTTCATCTCCTCCATAATATTATACACGAATGTAATTAATATGATGATTGTGTCCTCATCTAAAAAAAAGATTGTCAAAGTTAATCTCCTCCATAATATCATATGCAAACACTTCTTCTATCTTAATTTACCTGATAAAATAACAATAATAAAATGAATAATGTGTGATATCAAGTCAATTTTGTTGTTAAATTATCTTATCAAGTTTCACGCTATAAGATGTTGAAACAAAAGATACATAAGTAAATTTAAAATAAAATTGTATATTAAATATTTACTTTCGTTGAAAAAAATTTCTATTATTGGAGAAGGAAAGTAATTGCAATACTAAAATCAAATCCAAAACTTCTTGAGCATCATTAACACCTGAGATTTCTATTATACACTTACCTGTAATACATAATAATCTTGCCTCTTCTACCATCATCTTTTATAGGGAGCAAATTTAAACATAATGGAGTGAAAAAAAAAGGAAAAGTACCAAAAGAAATATAAAGTATATAATGGGAAAAAATGTTAATGTACAATTTGACAATTGATTAATAAAATACATGAAATTTACAATTTATGTTCACAATTGAAAAATTATGAAAGTACAAAAAAGTAGAAAATCTATATGATATATGAGGCCTTGTAATGATAGTCATAAGTGCAAAAAGGAAAACCAATAACAAATTATAAAATCATTAATCTATGTAAAATAATTGCTATCCTATCATCAAATTATTGACTATGGAAAGAAAGAAGCATGTAATATCTATAATTTTAATTTGTTCAAGGACAACAATAATATGGGATGAGAATAACAATGTAGATGGTAGATGGTAGATGCAGCAAAAGAAAAGGAATAATTTGGGGAATAAAAGGAAACTTACATCTCTACTTTCTTGTGGTTATACTTAATAACAATTGTCTTCCAGTATGATCTCAAAAATGCTCCTCAGTAATTTTTCAAATGCATTAAAAAGTCCTTAAATTGAGAGTATTAAATAGAATTAAAATATACATACCTATAGAAATAAGTGTTTTAAAGGATAATATACATATGGAATAGATAATATTGATATAAATTACCGTACATTAATATGTATTTATTATAATTTGATCATATAAGTTGTAACCATATATTAATATGTATTGTTGTAGTTTGATTATATATAATATAATTACGACTATATAATTGTGTAATTATTATGTTTTAACTATATAATAAATTTGTTAATAATGGTAATAAATATAAAACATAAAGAAGTAGTTATATTTTGTGTAAATAGTGATTTAAGGTTATCAACATACATAACTCAAAGAATTAACATGAAAAGCATGTAATATAAAATTGTAAATATTAAATTATGTAAAAAGGGAAAGATTGGATGAAGTTACCATTTTACGCTTAAAATTGTTATGTTAAATTATAATAGCATATGTTTTTTAATAGGTTTTGCTAATATATTTTGAAGGTATTTTGAAGAACTAAAAAAAGACACAAAAACTCATGTCTTTCCCTTTAATATTATAAATACAATTCTTAATACTGTGTTTTATCTTTTTTCCTCTATCAAGCAACTCACATCGAATGTTATTTAGTTTTATCATTATCATATATTTAACATCTTATAGGTCATGATTATAATAAAATAGTTTGTTGTATATGATGTATGAAGATTCTATAGATCTAACTTTTCCTTATGGATTTAAATCTTCTAAAGTTACCATTCTAAAATTTTTGTCTGAAAATGTAGTTACATATAATAAAAAGTTATATTATAAGAAAAAAGTTTGATATCATCACAAATCATATGATATTTCAAAAATTAGGACAATCTCAACTATAGAATTTGCAACTTTATTTAGAGTATTTTAGAGAATCCATTTTCTTTGCTTGTCCGTTATATATTTCATAGGAGAAAGAGAGATGGTGGATCCTTTATATTCTAATAAGGAGTAGTAATCATGCCATATGCTGCTAACTTAACAAATTGCATTATATAACTGTTGCTTTCTATGGTTAGCGCTTTCTATACACTTAAAAAGTGCCTAGTGTTTCTTCTGCTTATTTAAAAGATTTTAAGAACTTAAACAAATCAAATGAAGAGGATAATATTATTTGACCATACAAATTTACATCATCAAGATTTAAGGGTATGATGAGTTCGTAGTAGCAAGAAAAGGAGATGAGATAAATCAACTTAATTGACAAAAAAATTGGTGGGGAGGGGGTGAGGGGTGGGTAAGTGGTTGGATTTACGCAGTTATTTTTCCACATGCTTTGATTGTATGAAGTATGTGTCTATAAACTATGTATGCATTCTTATAAGTTATAAGGTAGCCATAATTAGTGTATTGCAACAAATCTATCATGGTTAACTTAAAATTGAATAACTAATTTTAGATTGAGGATAAAATTATTAAAATTACCACTACTTTCAATTTGGTTTCTTTACTTTTTGCATCATGTTTAAATTTCATTTTGCAATTTGGTATTTGTACTTTGATTTTTATTACATAATGGCCTTTCTTAAGTATGCAAAGTAACACCTATTGAATTTTGTAAAGTTTGTGCTAACATGACTTCATGTTGCGCACATGAAGGAGAGAGATGGTAACATAGACTTTTGAACCTGTTTTTTATTTTTTATTTCTTAATGAAAAAATCAATCCTAATCAACTCATAAGTTTGTAAAGAAAAAATATAATATAGAAAAGTATGTTATATTTTTTTTTTTACTTTTACAACGCTTATTAATTTTTGCAAACTTGGTGAAAATGTGGTTTGAGGTTGCACATGTGAAGGAGAGAGATGGCAACATAGGCTTTTGAAGAAAAAAATCTCTTATTTCTATTTTTGATTTCTTAACAAAAAAATCAATTTACATAAAAAAAAAAAACAAAAAATCCTGATCACTCATTAATTTGTTAAAAAAAATAACATAGAAGAATCATACCAATCTATTTGAAAAAAATTTATAATGTTCAACTATATAATTTCAAATCAAACCGATAGTTTTAAATAATAGTTAGTAGCGATATTTGATTTATTGGTTATGAAGCTAAAAAATTTGAAAAACGAGTACTTAGATCTAAAGAAAATATACCAAAATGCTATATTATATGGAGATGTACTATTGAATTTGAAGCAATCTAATATTCGCTTTCCAAAGATAAGCGATATTTACTTTACAAGTTATAATCAATTTACGAAAGTATCTAATATGGACAATTCTAAGACATGTGCGAGATTTAGATCTATTCATTAAACTAGACCAAGAATCAAACCAAACTAAATCAAGCTACAGGATTAATATCTTTTACGTTTTGGTTTCACTTTGTGGTTTAGTTTTGAGATGTCCAAGTAATTCATTGTTTAGTTTTAAGGGTCAAATTAAACCAAATGGCTTTAACTTGTATTGACTTGGTTCTTCCTTAAGTAGGTGACATGTGATTTTTGAATTCTAACAAATAGGACCAATTAAGTAGTCTTACAATTGAAAAGAGAAGAGAAACCTAATCTTGATCTTATCACATTACTCTCAATTCCTCAATGCCTCTTCTAATCATTCATTTTGCTCTCAAGCATGTTAGCCTTCATTTTAGATTAGACTTTTACTCTCATTTTGCACATTTACCAAGTTATATCTTGTCTCTTATCTTAATCTCAATTCTTTACTCTATTGTAGCCTTACTTTTGTCTCTTAGCCTCCCTTTGATCCTTAGATTGATAGTCCCTGACATTCCATAATTGCGTAGTCCTTTTCTCCTCTCAGCTACTTACAACATAACGCATAGTACTAAACTCATGAAATAGATTTATGTATCACATTAAGCTTCTTTAAGGGAAATCATTATCCAAAATTATTTTGTTTTTAATATGCATATATGCATAGGTTTGACATTTTGTGCTATATTATGTCTTGCTTTCATGTTTAAAAGGGTCATACTTGAAAAACCTAAAACTATGACAATGACATATTTATTGATTATGTATGAAAACCTAAACTCATAATCCAACTCATTCAACAAGTGTATCATATGTCCTGATTAGACCTGTTGTTGATTAAAACATTATAAATACATTTATAAAATACTTCTAGATACAAAGGGAAAAGGGTAATAATAATACTTAAGTTCTACAAAAGCAAATGATATAGGATTTTAATACTTAATATAAAATTATAACTAGACAAGAGTCTTAGTAAAGTAAAGTCTTATAAAATATAGGAAATTTGAAAATAGTTGTATAACATTACTAAATTAAGTAGAACCGTTGATTAGATGGATCTTACTATCGTTGTTGATTTCTAAATTTATCACATTATCTATCAAATCTTTAAAGACTTGGACACAACCCTAAAAACAAATTTGAATCAATTTAGGTAAGTTTGACTCATTCATGTTTCGTATTGATTTTTTTTGCACTTAAATCATATTGTGTTCTGTCTAGGTCTTATAGGTTGAGTCCCAAATTGCTAGCCTTATATATATAGTTATAGTTCAATTATTAAATATCTTTTTGCTCTAAATAATGCACCATATTACACATAAAGATTATAGTAATAATGTGTGTTATGAACAATGACATGATAATCATGTATTTTTTTAAAGCAGTTTAACCGAACTGAACCGAACAACATTTAAAGTGGTTCAATTCTGAATCTCGAACCATTATAAGCACTTTAATTCACTAGAGTTCTAAACCAAACAGCTCTTGAAAATGCAATTTAGCTATGATTTTGTTCAATTTGACCTCATAATCAAACCATGAATAGCCATAGCTAAATTTTATTTTCAAATAAAAGTAAAATGTCTTGAGCTTTTCAATGATATAAAGTTTATCAAAATAGAAATAGCACAAAAAGGCTATGTACGATTAAATTTTTAGCAAAAAGTAACATTCTTTTAATTATTAAAGAAATTATTAATCAAGAAAAATCAAAGGTTAACCTTTTACAAATTAATAAGTGGTCTTGATTTTTTTAATACTTCTAATTTATTACTATTTTTAGTTAATATTTCATAATTTTTTATTTTTCTAAATATAAAAATCAACATATGTTTTTTTCCTTATAGATCTATGCCATCATCTCTCTCCTCTTGGTTGCAACGTAAAGCTGCATGCATGTTAAGTTTATAGAAAATAAGCATTAATGTATATACAAATGGAGACATTATTATACAACCAAAGTATAGATTATAGTCTAGTGGCATAAATATTGATCTTCTAATGAGATAAGCTGGGTTCAAATCTCCTTCTCTCCTAAGTTGTAATATAATTGGAAAAAAATAAATAAAGTACAAATATTAAAATATAAAGAAACAAAATTTAGATATTAGTATAGTAATGTAGGAAAACAAATGCGCATTTTTCTTTTCTAAGATTTAGGAGTATGTAAACACTCGGATTCAAAGATTAAGTGGCCAAACACACATAAAACAAATATGTAAATGTGTCCATGTAACTATTTTTCTTAGCCAAAGGTGTATTTTCAATTTATACTGTATTTTTCTTATAAATTATTTTATATTATATTTAATGATAAATTACAAATAACTTTAAACTTTGATATTAGTGCATGAACATTCAAATGCTGCAAGGTATTAATAGGTTATTTTAGACTTGGATCTCTCAAACCTATATCAACCTGTATAAGGCTTAGGTAGAGCTTTTGTGGCTTAGTCCGACCTCCTCTTCCAAACCAACCGACATCCAGCTTAGGAATCCTCTATAAAAGCAAAGCCTAGTGTAAGTCCCATAACTAAGCAATCCAAGGTTTCGATCGGTTGAAAGACCCGATCGAGCTTAAATTATAATATAAAGCTAGAAATATTAGTAAACCGATTCCGTAAGTTTGAATTTAAAAAAAATAAGTAATAAAATAGGATACTATAAAATTTTCAAATTTTAAGTATATAACTCATTATTTATCGAAAATACGTAAAATGCATTTCGGTACTTAATGAATCGCTAGAGATAAATTATATGTATACTAAAAGTTATAAAATGACCTAAATAATATTTAGGAATATTTATGTGTGCTATATATGAATTTACATGTAGGTATAAATACGTGTAATTACTTAAAATAAGTAAAATATGCTAAAATTATGCTAAATAATTAAAGAAAATTCATAATTAATTAAGAAAAAATCAAGAAAAATTAGGAAAAATCAATAATGATCCAAATCAGGTCGTGGTAGGTCAAAATCCACAAAATAAAAATTAACCAATTAAAATTAGACAACACAAAAGCCAAAAATCAAGGAAATTGGGCAAAGTCATGTCTAATTAATGCACAATAATTACACTAAAGTATATAAATAGCAAGAAAAATTCAGAAGCTCATTTGGATAGTTAAAAATCAGAAAAAATTAAGGAGAGGAAAAAAATTGAGAGAAAAACCAAAGAAAAAAAAAAAAGAAAAGGAAAACCGTGCAGTTATGGCCACAAAGGAGAACCTAGACCCGACGGGTAGCTGGGAGTGGATGGCCACCGCCACCACACGGTGATGGCAGCGCCCAGGCCGGTTGATAAGGCCACGGCGGTCGGAGCCACTCAGACTAGTGAGTCTGATTTCCAACCCAATTCTTGTGTAATTTTGTAAAAATAGTAAATAGTTTTAGAAAATTATGAAACTTATTATTCTAAGGTTTTATTGTATATAGATTTAGGAAAAAATAATGATTTAGTTTAATCACATCTGAAAATATAGGGTCATTAAGAAATCGTGCAAAACCGAGTATGATTAGAATGGAAAATAAATAGGCTTAGGAGTGTAGTTTGGAGCTCAATTTGTTTCTGCAGGATGCTCATGTAATATAGAACAGTACTATGAAGCTATTTTCTTTAAATTAATTTTCAAAATTTTTAAGCTAATTTTTAGCCCTAAAATGATGGGAAAATTGGGTAATTTAGGGTTAATTAGGTTATTAAGATATTAATTACCGATTTAGATAGTAATTAGATGTTTAGGGATGTTAATCTCTGATGTGGAACCCTAATCCTAACCTTTGGAGTATTAAGTATGGTTAATTTAGGAAATTAGGTAATTAATATAAGAAATTAGTAATATGTGAAATTGTAAATTAATAAATCTAAAAAATTAGGGTTATTTAGATAATATTAGAGTAAAAATCAGAATAATATTACAGCTGAATTAAGATTGAATTTTAGGTAATTATATAAAAAAGTAAGATTTTCTCACATTGGGGATAAATCCGATACCCTAATTAGGACTAGCGTATACCGAATAACTTAGAATACTAAATTAAGACCCAATAGGATATTTGAATACTCGAGCTTAATGTGATTAATTTCACATTAGGATTTGAGCATGTTTAGGACTTAAAAATCGAACTAAAACCTAATTTAGAAATTGATGCAGAAACCAAACCCGAACCTAACCTTAAACCTAGAATAATTATAAAAGACTTAAGACCTAGATAATTACGTATATTAAACCCTAAATAAAACATAACAATAAGCGTTATAGGAGAAAATGAACCTATAATCATTATATGAAAACCGAAACCACGTTTGTGTTATAGGGATGATCGGTGATAGTTTGAGCAAGTCGGACCTCGAGTGAGTGAGCGAGGAGTCGAGGTAGGTTGGGTTTAATACAATGCTGTATTTTGGGAGGCTTGAGATTATACTTGGTTGTGCTTATTAGATAATTGGATGTGTGCATGTGCTTGATTATGAGTGATGCTATGATTCTGTTTGTTGCTCTAGCATGTATTGTATAATTTGGATGAAATGATTTATCACCCTAAACTGAACTTAATCAAATATATGACCAGTAATTATAATCGGACATACATGGCAACCCGTTAGGGGAACTTAGGACTCTCCGGCCAAATACCGACCCCTTTGAAAGGGATAGCGCAAGATTGCAAAATGGTCCTTTCTTTATCCTTAGTTAAACTAAGTGACAGGACAGGAGGTTGCAGCGAGGGTGAAGATAGTGGTTCGAAGGTAGTCGCGGGAGGAGTAAGGTCTCCATTACACAAGCTTGGGTTTGGTCTGAGCTGTTGCATTAACGGCAACTCCTCAACCCGGATTAAAGCGGGCGTAATTTCTCTAATCTCACGACGGGCCGAACAACGTCGTGCGATGGCATTTGCTTACACATGCATTGCACCTAATAAGTGATTGAAAACCATGTTGTGTGTATGGTATAGTTTTAAGTCGTCCATCCTAACTTACTGAGCTGTGGTTGCTCACATCCCTATAGACGTCGTGCAGGTGCTGGCTAAGAAGCGGTAAACAACTACCCTGAAGCTAGCAACTGCTGGATCCTGGGGAGTGAGGAAAAACATTGAAGAATAAACACACATATTTTAAGGTCTAAGTTTTATTTTAGAATTATTTTTCATTTTTAAATAGTGTAATAACTGAATTAAAGTGTATATATATATAAATTTTCTCACTTTCTTAGGTAAATGATCTATTTAAATTACAAACTGTATACTTCAAAGCGGGTTAGTCGTGGATGCCTTGTAGATCAGGTCTAAGATAGCGGTTATAAGGCTAACTTCTATCTTAAGATGGTTTACACGGCGCGGCTGTTACGACTCTGCCGCTTCGAGGCGTGACACCTAGTATGAGGAAGCCCAACTAATTTCCCTTAAGTCACAGGTACGGATTTTGACCTTAGTGTAAAAAAGTATTTGAGTCTTTTAGGGACTTAAGCCTTTAGACCCAAGTTAGCAAGACCCAGCTCATGAAGCTCTAAGTAAGCTATCCTTGAATAGTCATAAAAACTTGACAAGTACTTGTAGCTACTCCCAACAATTTTCGGAGCATGCCTTTAGTGCCAATGATTGTCCTTCCATAATCATCTTAGCCTCATCCCTTATAACTAGAGGATTGTGTCTATAGATAATGGATACCTATACACACTCTCTTACTTTCTTCATTCCTTAGGCCTCCTTTCTCTTATATTCAACTAACTTAAATATCGGAGTGACTCTATTAAATAACCCCTTAGCTTTCTACTCACACAAGTTCTCTTTTGTAAGCCTACAAAACGCGTTAAGGCCAACAAACAACTTTCAACCAAATCCACTTATAACATTTGGTTAGATAAATGTTACATCTAATATGACTTGAAGAGGCTTAATGTTCCTATAGACACTCGATTTTTGCTTCTTAGTAGTTATAGTTATAGTTTTAGTTTTTTAAAATAGGGTCTTAACTCAAAAATGAGAATAAATAAATAAATAAATAAAATGAAAAAAAATTGAAAAATGATTAAAATACAAAAAAATGTGAAAAGAAAAATTATTATAAAAAGATTATTTTAAATTTTTAGAAAGTAAATTATTTTATGATCAATTAGTTTCAATTTTAGTTCTAGTTCTAGTTCGGTTCAAATAAGTTTATTTCAGTGAGTCTCGTGATTTAAGTACAATTCAATTATATTAAAAATCAAGGCATAGGCTAACAGCCTAACAGATAAGTATTAGAGTATTAATATGAAGTTAGCTTGGAGTCACGGGTTTGAATTCACTAGGTACGTGCATTTTATTTTTCACAAAAGCAGATTGAGTATATGATATTATATCTAATTAAATCTTTTTTGCTTGGATTTAAATCATTATAAAAGATTTTAATCTAGTTTAATCTTTATCAAATTGAGTTTGAATTAATATAAATAATTAAATGTAATTTAATTTTTATCAAAATCAGATTGAAATCACTATAATAGATTTTATTCTATGATTTAATTCGAGCTTTATAAAATCAATTTTCATCTTCAACCAATTCCCCAAGCCAACATCAAGCAAGTGACTAAAACAAACATAATCACACACTCACCCTAACAACCATCTACGCACAATGTCACCTGATGGTGCAGTAAACTCCATCCTTCCTTGCATCTGTACATCCACAACACTTCACTTACTGCACTGCTACGCATGGCCATACTCCACTACACTTCGTATCTACGACCTGTGCACTTTACCTACTAATCAACACCTACGCTGAACCATTGTCAACAATTGGAGATCACACATAAGCCATAGCTGTAGCGTCCACAGCATAGAGCAACAGGATATGTACAACAGTCCCAAATACACAAACGGCCATGCTTTGCACATAGTTTTAAGTCTACGTTACTACACTTATTGACTAAACACAAGCACGAAATAGCAATAACGACAACAACTCCAAGTACCCAACCGCACGCCCCAACATGACTCAATGCAACAGATTTTCGCACGACGCCGACAATAGTGACCAAACCAAACACAGATACTCCAAGCCAACACTCCATAACCAAACACTACTCTCACCAGAGACAAAGTCTACAATACGGCCGCTACAACTACAAATACACATGTACATTGAACTGACCACGATCATCACTGCACGCACGACCTCGAAGCCCTTGGATATACGTATTGTAGAGTCCCCTGTCTAGTCGCATGTCACTGTTCAAGCAACTCGCATAATGTGTTGTTGCCCATCTTCACGCAAACCATTACTCATCAGCAACTGTAGCAACGTCTTTCTCTCCAATAATCCAAATGCATATCAAGGTAAGTTAAGTCATAGTTTTATTTTAAGTTTCTTCTATTTATTGACTTTGTGATTTCTTTTGTCTAGTTATTTATTCTGTTATTGTTAATTTGTTTGGAAGCCAATTTTAAGTTATATAAAGTGAATAACAGTTTAGCTTAGGGAATCTTGTCCTTTCTAAATTTTTTATTATTTATATATATATATTTATTTATGTAGATTTGTTTAATAATGAATTATAAAAATATGTATATCTTAGTTTAGGAATTTTTTTTATTAGTTTTTTAGGATTTCTCATTTAGAAAAAATTATTTCTTTTAGAAATAAGAAAATTAATAACAAACCTTTAAAAACTAAAACATTTTAGAGATTTTGTCTACAAATAAAAATGCTCAAGAGTTAGGGACTTTTTAGATTTTTGAATAAATTAAATTAATCAAACAACGTAAATCTAGTTGGTTTTTAAAACTAAAATCAATCGACACACTAAAGTTTTCGAAAAGAACTACGATTATTTGATCCCAACTAATGGGTACATAGGCATCTTTGAGGCGATAATAAAATCTGTAGAAACTTGGGTTTTTGTTTTTTCTTTTGGTTTTTTTCTTAATTAAAAATATTAACAAAAAAAAAGATAATTTAGATTGATAATCCTAATTTCAAAAAATAAATAGTGGTACCCATTAGAGTTTAATAGGTTAGCCCTCGAATTCAGAACCCTCTAGTTTTTTTTTTTCCATTCAAATTGAAATTAAAAACTGGTAACTAAATTGTAGTCAATTTACCCAATTGATTACAGTTTCTTTTCTTTTTCCTGACTTCAGTTGGGTGGCGACTTCAAAAATTTTTTCTAAATAAAAAACTAGAATTTCCTAATTTGTTTAATCGATAATTAATATTAAATGGGTTTAGGTTTAATATTAATCAGAAAGTGGGAAATCAAATTAAATAAGAAAGCTGAAAATTCAGGCTCGACAGTTCTGTTCACCTTTATATAGGTTAGGAGCTCAGTAATCCACTAGCTTTATCAAAGGTTAGGTCATAGGATAATTAAGAGTCTATTTGTCTTAATAGAGACTTGGACTTGATTTCATCGAAAGTCCTTGTACCTCAAACGAGGTTAGGACTTGATGTGATGAGGGTTTGTTCTCCTTAGAAGAGGTTGGAACTTAATGTGATTGAGAATTCGTTCATCTTTAATGAGATTAGGACTTAATACAAGTATTTTAACGAAAGATACGAACTAAAAAGTCATGAGAGTCAAGCAAAAGCATACTTCATCAATGTTACAGTATCATTACAACAATAAGGTTACAAAAGCTCATCATTTGAAAAATAATCTAAAGTTGTCAATGTTTCTAATCTTAAGCATAAGCCAATTATCTAACCTCTCTAACTTTTATGCCCCTTGTCCTACGACCTGTCTTCTTAATTTAGCATCAATTTGCATTAACCTTCTCTTACTTTATTTTCCTTGAGTTTTCTACATGATTGGCCTTGTACTTGACCTTTTTATTATAATATCAAGCGCCCTATGTTGATAGGCAACTACTTAAGCGTTTGTTAGTTCTCGGACCCCTCTAATAGTGTCTAGATTAGTTATTAAGTCGATTTGGTTGAACATCATGTCCAAAGACTTGAGTTTAGAAGTTTAAAAGCTCTAGTTTGATGTGCAACACTGCTTCTGAGCTAAATGTAAGTTGGTAAGGAGTCTCTCTGGTAGATGTCCGATGTATAATTCAATATCCCATAGAATGTAGGGGAACTTGTTAGCCCATTTTCCTTTGAGACATTTGAGGATAATCTTATTCACTGTCTCTATCTGTTCGTTAGAGTAGGGGAATGTTATCAAGGTGTTGTAAATCTTAATCTTTTCTCTTTGCAAAAGTCTCTAAACTTTTAATTGTTGAGTTGGGTTCCATTATACATGATCAAGGCATAAGAAACATTAAATCTAATCAATATAGAATAGAGGAATCCATGCTTATGACTTGAAGGAGGTCGACTAAGCCTCTTTTGGATTGGACCTTGCTTCTTTAGATAATTCCTAGGCTTGATGTAGGTTGGCTCAAAAGAGTTAGTTAGATTAGGTTGCAAGAGCCCCATCCAAGCCTCATATAGGTTGATTTAGGTTTTCAAGTTCTAAGTTTAAAAGAGCTTATCAATAAAAATAATTGCCTAAATTTAACCTCAATGAGGATATATGCTTAAACTTTTAAATATTGTAAATAATCCTTTAAACTTTGATAAAATGGTAAACAAGAGACGTTTATCATTTTTTTCCTTCTTTTTCAATTGAAAAATACACTGAGATTAAAATTTAGGAGTGTTAAAGTATACTTAAGAAAAATTAAAAGTTAACATTTTATAAAATAACGTGGCCTTGATTTTTTCTTTATTCTTTCAATTTCTTACTAGTTTTAATTAACATTTCATAATTCTATTTCTTTTTAGGAAAAATGAAAATAAACCCTCTTAACTTTGACTTGAATACAAATTAACCTCATGAACTTTTAAAGTATGATTCAAGACCCTATAAACTTTGATAACATGACAAACAATCCTCATAGGTTGAGACAACTTTCTTAAACTTTGATTTTCGTGTATAAACACCCCCTCAACTTATCAAATGTGTTTTAAGATAGAGGTAGGCATGGTTCGGTTTAGTATAATTTGCCCTTTCCTTACTAAACCGAATTTGATATAATGGTTTGGTTATTTTTTGAAATCAAGCATAATCATATGATTCGGTTTGCAAAATTTTCAAACCTAATTAAAACTTATTTGGTCTAATTCGATCTATGATTCGAACCATTTATGTTAAATTTTCACTAAACATTTTTATCTCTAATAACATATTTTCCTTTTCATTAAGCTTTCATATGTTTTTAGTTAATTTTTTATACATTTGTCACATGTAATGATACTTAGCAAAATAGTAAAAAGTTGCACAAGATCTTAACAAATTCACTTGATTAGATGGTAAAAAGAGACTTTGTTCCAATAAACATTAGTAGGGAGGAAGAAGTAAAGCTATCAATCGAAAAGCAGTATGAAAATGACAAAAGAGACACATCAAAGACTTAAAAAGATATAAGAAACACAAAAAAAAAAAAAATCAAGATTAGACCCTTGATTTGAAAACATATAAAAAAAAGGAACAATTTAGAAAATGAAAAATTTTTAAATGTTAAATTTTAAATAAAACTTACTTAATTTAATTTTAATAATCAACTAGAAATAAGATAAAGCAAAACAAGATATGAAAAATTTGTTGAAATCCATGAAGATTAATGGAAAAAAATTTAAAAAGCACAAGACAATTGTATGAGTTTCTTTTTTAAACAAACAGTTGGGTTTGGTTCAAAATGTTTCGGTTCAAAATGGTTCAGTTTTGTTTGTTTTTTCAAACCAAATTGTGAATCATTTATATATAATTGAATCGAATAATAAATCAAATGGTTTGTAAAAAACCTAATTTTTTAGTTTAGTTCATAGTTCGATCGATCCACAGTTTGCAGTTTTTTTACACATTCCTATTTTAAGATCTTCTAAATTTTAACTATAGAAAGACTTTTTAAACTAAAAATATATATATATATTTCCTTTATGTTATCAATATTTATTAAAGTTTAAGGGATCTCAAAATATATTTTAAAAGTTCAAAAGAGTAGAAGGTTATTTTTAATTTTTTTTTAATACAAAATAATCAACATATCTTTTTTATCTTAAACATCCCGATGCAACATGAAGCCACATGTGTGCTAAGTTTATAGAAAACAACAAGCATTAATTTGCATACAAATGGAGAAGCCATTATGCAGCCAAACTAAAATACATATATGATATACTAAAATATATATAAAAAAAAGAAGATATTTCGATTATAGTAATGTAGGAGTGCAGATGCGCATAATGTGGAAACAACTAATTAAAAAAACGAATAGGCTAAATGCATATAAAATAAATATTATTATTTATTTTCTTGTAAGTTATTTTATAATTTATTTGTGGTGAAATTATAAATAATCCCTAAAATTTTATTCTGTAATAAATATATCGTTAAACTTTCATATATTGATAATGATTTTCATATATTGATAATAACTTTCTAAACTTCTATATATTAAACACATTTATTTTAATTCTTTTCAATCGGAGAAAACATACCAAGGTTAAAATTTGAGATTGTTTAAGTATATTTTCATAATCAAAATCAAAATTTAAAGATATTATTTACTAACATTTGAAGTTAAGCCATATATAGAGAGAAAAGAGTTTATGTTTTACATTCATGTCAAAGATAATGGTATAAAATTAGATGAAATGAAATGAAGTTTATAATTATAAATTTATTTTTATATTTAAAAATATTCAAAAAATAAAAAATATATATAATGTTATTTGTCAAAAAATATTCTTAATTATTAAATATAAAAATTATTTTAAAAGTTAAATAAATAATATTAATTAATTAATAATAATTAATTGATAGAAAATGGAATAGCTAACTTTTCAAATGTGACTTCGAATTTCTCTTTAAAATTACAATCATAATTTCACTAGGTAAAAATTAGGGAGAATCCAAAATCACAGTTTGCATTTTAATCTATTCTCACCTATCAAATTACACACTTATGATTTTAGAAGGATAATTAAGCACAATACCACGAAAAGATGCGTTTTCGCTTTTTAATCAACTTTTTCTTTAATATTGACTCGATCAAAACCTCCTTCACTTCACTACTGTCTACTTCCTCAAGAAGTTATCCGTCGTCAATTTCACATGGGACGAAGACGACCCCCTACATATGCATCCTCTTTTTCCATGAACACGAACAGACAAACAAGACACCTCCTTAATCCTGTAGCAATCAAGCCACTGTGATCATATTCATGGCAACCACAAGCTCCGATGCCTCCGCACGTGTGGTCGAAGAACGGGTTTACGTTGCTGTAGGCAGAGAATTAGAAGAAAGCAAATTGACTCTTTTATGGACGCTCCGTAATTTTGGTGCCCGCCTTTGCCTTCTTTATGTCCACAACCCAAGTATGTAGACAAAGCAGACGACTTGAATTATTACGTTTGACGTTCTTTTCATCATGTTTATGTTTTGGTTGAAGGATTAAATATATACATTTTTCTTTGGTGGAATTGATTAATGTTCAGGAAATGGATTGTCTCGGTATCGATTTCAATCAGAAATCGAAGAGGACCATGAGATAGACGAAATTCTGGAAGAGTATATACGTATTTGTGAGCAAGAAAACGTGGGTTAGCTTCATTTTTGGTGTTGTCTTCAGCCTTTTCATTCTGCATACTGTAATTAATTACTATATATGTATTAATTATTTTATTTTGGCTTTTGAGTTGACTTGGGAAATTCATTGACGTCGATATAATGATATGAAGCCAAAAAATGTACGAGATTGCAATAATTTTGAAGTTGTGGTTCTAGGATTATTGATCTGTAATTTATAATCCTAGCCTATCGCTTGTGTGATCACTTTACTAAAAAGACAGGAACTTTTGGTTTTACTAGGTACTTTTGTTTTGTATGAAACCTTGCTCCAGGCATTTTAAGTTTCTTCTATGATAAGATATTACAGTATTTCCAACAAACTGTGAGAATCAGTAGCTTTTATGCTAGGTGGAGTAGTGGTCGGGTGGAGGTTGAAACTCGAAAGTGGTGGTTGCTGCTGGCTGCCTATAGCGATGGTCAACATAGCACGTATTGTGGCTGAAACTGAAGAATTTCATTTGTTTTTAATAAGAGAGAACTGTTCTTTTCATTTATTGTTGATATTTATTGCAATACTTAATCATCACCATTTGCTGGTGGTTGCCACCTCTACCTTCCACCGCTATTTGATTAAATGTATGACAATTGTGATGATTTTATTATAGAAAATGCTAAAAAAATTTATTGAAAATGTTTTTTCTGGTGTAATCTGGAGAGAATAGAAAATCTTTTCAAGGCATTGTTTCAGAATAGCTAACCACAAAGCAATAACCAAAAGATGCCTGCTTCATGTATTTCCACATTATTTCTAATGTTAAAGCATTTTGAAACAGGAATTATGATGGTTGAAGTTCCTATTTCTGGTCAAAAGTGCTCCTTGAAGCACCTGTGTGTTGCTTAAACAACAAGAACTCATTCAATTCACTCGAGCCCTTTCTTGAGGGTACTTCATAATATTTTGTGTGCTCTTTTGGGTAATTAATTTTGTGTACTTATTTGAAACACTAAAATTATTTGGATTTTTGCTATGCTTATCTGGCTAAATGAAGATATAAAGTACCCTATTATAGTAATCCCTTTGATATATGAAAGTCCAAGTAATGAAGTCAAAGAGGGATTGCTTCATTCAGCAGGTTCCTGCAGAAAAACTGTGGATCAAGATGGAAGACATTGGGAAGGGAATAGTAAAACTTGTGGAGCAACATGCTGTCACAAGGCTTGTCATGGGAGCAGCAGCAGATAAGCACTATACCGAGTATGCATTGATTTTGTTGATAATATTCATTTTTAGGAAAATCTATGACATTGTCATTTCCACTAAGGTTCTAGTAGCAGTAATTATAGCACTTTGTTTCAAAATCATGGATGAGAAGAATCTCTGTCAATATCGTTAGCAAGTTGCTTAGATAGACATTTGCTATAGATGCACTTTATGTATAGTATTACAATATGGATAATAGGGATAAGTTTTGTTCACCTTATTTTTTCTACCTGCTATGGAATTATAGGAGGATGGATGAACTGAAGTCTTCAAAAGCAATCTACATTAATCATTCCGCACATCCTGCTTGTCATATATGGTTTATTTGCAAAGGGCATCTAATTCAATCAAGGTATGCAAGATGCTTTTGGGATGCATGCTTGTTGGTAGTTATTCACTATTTGATGTTAAAGTTAATAAGAGCTTGTTTTCTATTAAGTTAATGAGATTACAATGGATTTCTCATTCCAGAACTCCATGAATGCGGTAATTGTCTTTGTTACGTTCTTGACTAATGAAACAAACTCCAAATATTCTTTTGACTTGCTTCTTATTCTCTTGAATGTCTTGATTTTTTAGTATTTAAGGTGCATTTGTTAAATATAACTAAAGGTCTATGAATGAGCCATGGATATGAGACTCAGCGTGATGATAACCTCAAGTTATAAATCTATTTTGAGACTTTCTTTAAATGATCCTGTTCATATTTTTGTTTTGGCCAACCAAAAAGCTTAATCTTGTAGGAAAGGTAACACGAACACTGTTGATTTTGATCTTGTGTCCCCATTACCATTGACAAGATTTACTGCTGAAGCTGGACAATCAGACACCAAAAGCCCTACGCAATCTATTCATTCAGGGTCTTTGTCTAGCGATATTGAAGATGATTTAGCTCCAGTTAGACATGAAAGAGGCGAGCAAAGTCAACAAAGATCAGAATCAAATTCAGCCCCATTGTACGAAGCAGATCATCATGATCTATCCCCTTCCAATCTGGTAAACTCAAGGTCCTGGGTTAACCATTCTTATTTTCTGCCCGAAAATGCCCAACAAGATGACTGTCCATCTAATAAGAATATTTAATCTGATAAGTTAAAAAGACTTTAATTTATCGAGTTCCTCCTTTTATGTAAACTTAATTTAGTGGACAAATTTTTGGACAGGAAGGAGAACATAACGAGGGTGTGTACATGCAACTCGAAAGATCAATGCTGGAAGCTGCAGATGCAAAACGAGAGGCACTTGATGAGATGATCCGGCGCCAAAATGCAGAAAGAGATGCAATTGATGCTGTTCGCAGAGTATAATTTCTTACGACTGTTTGTGTTGTATCATGTAGAAATACATCCAAAGTTCCTGCTTTTATGTTATTTCATTTTCAGAATTTATTAACGTTTTGCTTACTTGAGAAGGGCCACAACTTTGCCTGAAAAAGCTGTTACTGCTTCACTTGAGGGGATCTGCTAATATTTTTTATTAGATCAGCTAGTAATTGTAGTCAACAGTGAAACTCAGATAAGGGTTCACCACTGATGGATTTCTTTAGATTTCAGATGGTTTACAATTAATGATTTTCTTTTTTTGGCAATTAAGCAAAGGCATTTGCGTAAACTTATCAGTCTATGTCTAATACATGTTTATTCGTGAAGCCTAAGTATTGTGCATATTGACCTTTAACAGGCAAAAACTTTTGAAACCCTCCATGCTAAGGAAGTGAGACGATCGAAGGAACTTGAAAAAAGACTTATTGAAGAGCTAAAACGAAGGGAAGAACTTGAGGAAGCACTTGCTAAAGAAGAGGAAAATCTACAAATGGCTAGGAATCGTCAGGAGGAAGAGCTTTCGACTTCAATTGATGACAGGATCATGATGGAAAGCCAAATGGCTCATCAATTGGTCGAAGAGTTGAAGGAGAAGGTTCTCTCCATTGAGGAAGTTTTGAGTGTCTACAAATTGGAGAGAGATGAACTACGGTTGCTGCTTGATAATGCACTCAAAGTAAATGAAGATCTTTTGAGTAACCAAGGAGAGCCATCAAGATCTGACCAGCAGCATTTGTGTGAGTTCTCTTTCGAAGAAATTCAAGAGGCAACTGATAATTTTGATCCATCCTTGAAAATTGAGGAAGGTGATTATGGAAGCATTTATAAAGGAGTTTTACGTCAAACCCAAGTGATTATAAAGATGCTGCATTCTGGTAGCTCTAGCGGTCCCTCACAATATCATCAGGAGGTGAGTTAGTTTCATCTTTTTCATGAATTAAAGCTGATGCTTGTTGGCTAAGTGAATTTTGCAGAGAATAGGTCATTATATTTGTTGCTATGTGAAATGATTGTGTATCATATGAGCATATAGTTATAGCATTAATTATTGTAGATTTTTACCTTTTTTCTTTTTCTTTTTTTTTTCCCACATTGTTGTCACTCTATTGGGTGCTTTTCAGGTTGAAATTGCTGGTAAATTAAGGCATCCAAACCTAGTTACATTTATCGGAGTCTGCCCTGAAGCCTGGACTCTCATATATGAGTATCTCCCTAATGGTAGCCTCGGAGACCAACTGAGTTGCAGTGGCAACTCAACCCCTCTTTCTTGGCAAACCAGATTGCGTATTTGTATTGAGATATGTGGTGCATTAATCTTTCTACATTCAGTCCGTCCTAATGGTGTAGTGCATGGTGACTTGAAAACTGGAAATGTTCTCCTTGATGCTAATTATGTGAGCAAACTCAGTGGCTTTGGTGTGCATTCGGCACTTTCTCATCCCGAAATTCTGAGTGAAACTGACCAAGAGGCAGAGATGGCTCTTTCTGTTGCCAGACAAGATTTATCCTTTGAATCGGATGTTTATTCATTTGGAATGTTATTGCTAAATATGTTGACTGGAAGATCAAGCACAACGTTGGCAGAAGAAATGAGGGATGCATTGGACGAAGGTGATGAAGAAAGTATAACTAGCCTGTTGGAACCAAGTGCCGGTGATTGGCCTTCTGTCTTGGCTACCCAGTTGGCTCACTTGGCATTGAGTTGCTGCGATGTGGATCCTTCAAATCGGCCGGACCTAAGATCTGAGGTGTGGGTACTGCTTGAACCGATGAAATTTGCTTGTGAGGCCTCACCAGAAATTCAATCCAATACTGAAGATCGAGAGCAAATTCCTCAAAGTTTCATCTGCCCCATCTACCATGTATATGTATTCTTTAACTCAGGATATTTTCTTAGTCTAGAATCAGCAGAACTCTGTGAATCAAGCTGCTCTGATTTATCCATATATTAGCAAAACTGAGCATTTGCTTATGATTTTCAGGAGGTAATGCAAGATCCTCATGTAGCAGCGGACGGATTTACTTATGAAGGAGATGCGATAAGGGAATGGATAAATACTAGTCAGCGGAATAATAGTCATGTTACTTCGCCGATGACGAATGCTTCACTTGGGCACCACAATCTTGTACCTAATCTCACGCTTCGTTCGGTAATACAAGAGTGGATCCAGAGAAACTGAATCTTCCATTTCAGGTTATCAGAAATCAATCAGAGTGGCTGCAGTTTCCTAGTCTTGGAACTAAAAATAAAAACAAATAGCACCCTTTGTGTATTCCGATGTGTGATGTATGGTGTGCTTGTATCTCCTTGTTTTTCTTTTTCTTATCCATCAAACGCTGAACCCTTGAGTTTGTAACTGCATTGTTCTTAACAAATGGCATATGCATGTCGTCATATGTTCAGTTAAGCTAAGAGAGCGAGTACACTTGGAAGAACCTGTAGAAATGGACATATTGAACGGAAAAACATTTTTATTAGGAGTAATACATCATATTGGTCGCTCACTGAAAGACAGAAAAATTTTACACGTGAATTTTTATAACCATAATGATAAGTTTCTTAATATGGTGGGCAACCTATGAAGATTTTAAATGTTGTTAACTTTTGACAAGAGTCTAATGGATGGAAATTAAGAAAAGTAAAATAAAGGAAATGCAATTTTTCACCATTGTTAGAATATGAAGAAAGAATGAAAATGGGAGGGAAATGGATGGAAATTTGGTTAATGTAACAAAATTAAAAGAAAAGAAATAAAATAATAGATGGACTAAAATATCCTCCACAATTTCTATTTTTTATTTTTTAATTTCTCACTCATTCCAAGCTATTTCTGTAATTTACTGAACTTTTCACCCATTTTGTTTGATATCTTCCCAAATTCGAAGTGAAAGACAAGGGCCTTTATAATGGAAACAATTCCACCCATTGCCATCCAATTCATCTAATTTCTATTCTAACCAAATGCATAATTTCCTTCAATTTCTATTGGTTTTCTTAACTTTCTTTTAATTTCTGTAGATTTCCATCCACCCAAACATAGTTGAATTGTTCCATATGATATATCATGCTTAGTGAGTCATCTTGGATGAGCACGGGTTTTTTTATCATGCTTTGATAATAATTAGATCACGTAATCTGGAAAAAGAAAAAGAATAAATGAAAAAAGAGAAACTTGATTCTGAGTTTGATCTCTTAAATGGTGCCAGAAAGTTATTCAAGCTATAAGAGTAAAATTTTCCATGTCACTAAAGATCGATTAGCAAATATGAAAGAAAAGTTAATAAAAAATATTTTTATTGTAGATTCGTCAACCGATATACGAAACACATGAGATTCCCAATGAAAGAAATTTCTCGTAGCTTGTCTGTGTATATGGAAGAAGAAAGGTTGACAACGGCCTGCACTAGAAAACGGTCGTGTTCGATTCACGCTACTCTTAACGTTAATCTACTCCTGCTTTACTTATAGATCACCAAATATGTTCTTTTGCTGAACCATTTTGGAGGAATGATGGACGATCAAATCCTATTAATTGGATTTATTAGAAAGAAAGCCATGTCCTCCAATTGAGGAAGGAGGGGAGGCATTGGAATTCTAAGGTTGAGGGATGTTGTTCTTGTTTAAGATATCAAATCATGGTAGTTGTTTCATGCAGATAAATCATTACTCTCAAATTATAGAGAAATATATGAAAGATTTGCATCCTAATGTGCTCATGGTAGGATCGTCATATATTTGGTCTGCAAAAGAATGATGAGAATAACATTGACTAAAGAATATATTACTTTTCGATGTTGGCAAAGGAGACATCAGTCTTTGATGCTTTCCCTTGAGGTTGCAAGAGAGAGTGTTGAATTATCCCGTTGGAATTCAATGGAATATCAATAGACTGATGCGGGTTATAGACAAAAACCGAGCATTTCATATTAGTTTGGTTCAATATACATTTATGGAAATCTTCTCCAAATGGATCTTTCGCAAGTAAAGCAACATGAGAAGCGTTGCATGCTAAACAATAAGTTGACATGAATTTATCCTATTTTTGGCACTTGAGCACCCAGCCTAAAATCTTTGTATTCATGTGGAAATTGCTTAATATGCCTGTCCCAACTAAGATTTACTCGATAGAAGAAGAATTCAATTGAGTTCTAGATGTTTTCCTTATAAACATGCGTTGGATTCTATCAATCACTACTTTTTAAATACAGTATAGTCTACTACGATTTGAAGCATTTAAAAGGTGTAATTTATTCAGAAGTATCAAATAAATCCTTTGGTGATGTGCTAATAAGGATCATATCATATCATATGAGTTGTGACTATGAATATTATATGGACTTATTATCCTATTGATTCAAACCAAAATACCAGGATTTTACTGTCGTACCCTTTCTTCGATTAATTCGATCTTTATTACTCGCAAACGTGATAGAAAGTAAGCTAGAGTGAGTGCTTTCCGGGAGGAGCACAAACGAGTAAGCTCTTAATCCTTACTAGCGGCATGAGCCCTTAAGGTCAATCCCTTCGTACTCTCAGAAAGGGAGGGGGGGATCAACCATTTGGTACACAAAGCCATGATCTAATAGATATCTTTGATATCAAAATTATCTTGTGTTCTGAAATCAAAAAAAGATATTGAAAAAAAAAAATGGCTCTTATGTTGTGACTTTGAATAAACCGTTCTCGATAAAGGAATGGAATCTCAATTTATTTCTTTGAAATATCCTAGGAACAAGAAAATGGAATCGGAAATATTGATAGATTCTCACAGAGTCCAAAAAAAAAAAAAAAGAAATAAAAAAAGATCCACCGTTCCAATTTCATCTCTATCAAATTTGAATATCAGAATAGCGTATAGAGTCATGATTCAATGGGTTAGGTCTACTTACTAGACATGTGAGATGGGGTAGCTGCTAAAGGACCACACTGATTTCCACTGCAAAATTAAGTTCATATCAAGCATACCTACCTCGATTGCTTGTTCTCCTTCTAAAGTTGATTCCTATATGGATGGCCTAAAATTTCATGATGATGATGCTATTGAAGGAAAAATATCATGAAACAACAAGTAGGTTAATCTTTTGTTTAGAAAACAATCAATTGTCAACCGTATAGATGTAACCAATCACATCCAACAAATGTGTCGATCAACTTAAGAGACTTTTTGAATCAATGACATATGAAGGGATGTTAAAAAGAGACATAGGAGAAGGAAAAAGCAAACTTGATATCTCAAATGCTACTTGGTATTCTTCATTGTTCTTGAGAAATTGTCCATTTGATCTTCTAAGGAGTGATTCCAGCAAAACTTAGATATTTTTCTCAAGTTAGCCAATATCTTAACTGTCTCAAATAGGATGAAAAGCCTCCTATTTATAGAGCTTAATGATTACTCTTATCCATTGAATGACTTCAAAATGGATGGTCAAGATTAGGCCCAATTGTTGAAGCCTTATCCTTTCATCTAGCTTTCATAGAGCTTGAATGTATTTAAGGGCTTACGATAATAATAATAAATCTCACTATTATAATAAATAAGCTTGAAGTACTTTTTAGTTTTCTTGAACCTACCGAAGAAAAATGAGGCCTAAATGAGTTCAAAAAGGTCATTTTCGAGTTTACCTTTTGGTGTAAGATAACAAAGCAAGGTTGAGAGTAGAAAATTTAATTTAACAATTCCTATTTCGAGTTTATCAAGTCAGATCCTCCTAAGACATCTCTAATTAGGTTCAATTACATAAACTTTATCATTAGCCCAAGAACTTGATCGATGACATTAAATTAGGCTGTAAAACCCAATTAAAGAAATAACCCTCTACAATTATTATGTCATGAAAAGAAACTTTGTTATACCGTTATTGAATCCAACTCTCTATCTGTGGTGAATTGTTGAACGAATAAATGTCAACTACATTGGAACCTATTTCATGTTGTTCGTCGTATTCGGGAGTTAATGACAGATTCGGGAGCTTCCATCATACATAATTTTAGGAAATGCAATCGCTTAGCTAATTATTTGATAAGAAGAGCTAGAGAAAGAGCATGTTCATTTTCAACTTCCAACTTCTTTAGCTTAGACGCTTGTATAAGAGGTTTTATAATAGTGGATGCATCTTTCCATGTTTTGCAACTTCCAACTTCTCTACACTACTAGGTGAGACCATCTGAACCATTTTTATTGATTTTGCGGCTCTCAATTACATTGTCATATGACCATGTTTAGTCAATTCGATGATACTAGATTTCAACGTTGTATAATATGTCTTATCAAGACATGTGAATCATACTTTGCATCGTATAAGTTTCTTCCCATGTTCATAAACCCTTTTGCTGAATTTTTGCTACTTTCTTATGACATTACCGGAGAATGAATGAAATCGCGTCGATCTATGTTTAGCAATCTACAAATCGCTCTTGTGACGTGCGGCTTATCTGCAAAGGGCATATAGTTCGATTAAGGTATGCTAGGAATTCACTTCAAAAGGAAAGCTAATCTGTGCACGACGACGACTCCTCAATGATTATATATTGAGACGTTCAAATTATTATAAAACATGTTCTAATAGCAACGGAGGTAATTCCTTGACTGTTGATTCATGGAGAGATACCGTAGAAGCAAGAAAAGCTTTTGATTAACCAAAAAGACGGCAGAAGCAGTTCTGTCGGTTCTCTTTCTCTAAAATCTGAGAAGCGGCCGATGGTTCTTATCCGTCCTTGAAAATTAAGGAAGAGGAATACGGGAGCATTTCCAAAGGAGTCTTATGTCAAACTGAAGTGATTATAAAGATGTCTCCTTCTGGAAGCTCTCAAGGCTCAAGGGTGGGATAGCGTAACTAGACATAAAGAATTGGCTGTTTTCCTTGTTGGAAATGCAAGTGATTTAAGGCGGTGAACGTGGTCACACTTGCTGGAGCGTCCTTAGAAGCCTGGAGGCCCTGGACTCTTACTTATGAGAATCCCCCCTAATGGAAACCTCAAAGACCGACTCGGTTTGACTGGCAACTAAATTCCTCTCTCGTGGGTAACCAGATTGCGTATTTCTACCGAGATATGCAGTGCATTGATTTTCTTAATAACATGAAAGTTCGAAAAATGTTCTTCTTAATATAATTGTGTGAGTAGACAGGGTAATTTGGCACGCATTCCGTACTCCCTTAGCCCAAAAGTTCCTAACGAACCTGATCAAGATGCTGAATTCCCTTTCTCTGCTGCTAAAGAGAAATGATTGTTTAGCTGCATATTTTGTAACGTAATAACTCGCCAAGTATCCCTAATCCTCTAATAACACAACAGGCCCTAGAAATTACATCAGATATTTTCAACTTAACATTTATAACCACCAACATCGATTTAAAAAAAAAAAAAAAAACTCTCATTTTATAAAATTCAAATTTCATAGTTCATACTTCACAAATACCAACAAAAGTAAAAAACTCTTTTACTTTTCATAGCGAAAATAACGTAAATAAAATCAAACAATTAGTATAAATAGAAATTAAAAGATAGATTAAATCTCAACAACAGTTTTCATTTCAATCCTTATTACTACTCCTAAAACTGTTGGCTATTGGCTATTACCATGATAATAATCTCCAAAACTAATATCTCTGTAATAATAACTATCATTCAAAATTTCAAATTCAACATTTTCATAACTAGCATATTCTCCATAACTATAATTTTCATAAACATCGTTCTAATCTATAGCTAGGAAAAAGAAATTATATAGTGAGCTGAAGCCTAGTATGTAACACACAACTACATGTATATGATCAAACGATACGTATTCACATATGTAGAAATACAAAACAAGTAAATCACATAATTCATTTAATTATCTTTGTTTTTTAGTTAAACACACAACACATAATAATGGTCCTTATGACCTGTTTACATCACAATTGTATTACAACCTAGCATTTTGACTTGTATCTTCAGGCCCTTTTACAACCTAACGTTGGACACGCCTCTTCAGGCTCCTCTACAACAACTTAAATCTACCTAGACCGTTTTCATACAAGACAAGGGGCAACACGTTACAAAGATCATTAGGGTTGCTCCTTAAGGATTTGCCATTACAGGCTCTTAGAACGAGCCAAACACAAACAACAAAACGATATATGAATCGGATATTCATTTTATTTATTTTAATTTTTGCTATTCTAATATTTCCATATAACAAGCAAGTGTCACATACCTTGATATTTAGAATCTATTACCAACGAATCAAGCCTAACTTTAAATCTTAGAAACAATAAATACTCATTAAACTCCTTTAAATATCGAATAAATATTGTCTCTTAACTAAAACTCGTTTTTAGACTGTTTAAATCTCCTTAAATTCACCTAATGATATATTAAAGGGGTTTTGCTTTAGAGATAATAAAGGAATAAAACAAAAGAAAAGGAAAAACATCAACTTAAAGAAGCAAAGCCTATGATACGGTCAGGGATACAATCGTGTCTTTTTGGCCGTATAACTTATTGAGCTATGCTTCGTTACTGCAAAAGGACGTTACTAAGAACACGATCGTCTTTTTTAGTTGTGTAACTTTTTAGTCTACCAACATACGTCACCTACTACAAAGGATATGACTAGAGATACATTCGTGTAGCTTTTTAGTTAAATTTTTTTTTCTTCCACCCAAACTCCTTTCTAAACCTAACAACAAAACTGCTCAACCCTCCACCATAAACCCTTAATTCAAATAACAAAACACTCCCAAAATCCATTTTTATAATGCTTTTAATTAAGAAGGCAAAACCAACACCAAAAACTTGATAAGAAATCGCGAATTTTGAGGATTCTAAGGAATACACAACAATTACTTTAATCTTGATGGTCTTTTAGAGTTTCTCATTTTTCCTTAACCAATTACTCACAACCTTAAACGGTTAAAATAAAATTTTAGTTTCTAAAGGAAAAAAAGCTCAAATCACAAATCAATCTTCACTTACCAAGGTCCTCTAGGATTGCATTCCTCACACAGACTACTCTTGCTCTTAAGGGCTTTTGAGTATTGTAGGAGAGAAATATGAATCTGTAGTACACAAAGTTTAAATGTGCACTAATTAGATTAAGGTGTCATTTTAACTTTTTTTTTTTAATTTCCAATATTACCCTCCATTAATCCACGACTTCAGACTTTCCACAAAACTTAATTACCCTTTTAATTTTATTAAGACTTTTATTATTTGTTTACCTTTTTTTTTTTCCTCGGCTATTACATATTTATTCTTGAACGGAGTGAGATGAAGTTTAGAATTATGGGTTTGGATTTTTTTTTTTTTTTTTTTTGGGTTGAACATATTGATCGAGAGATCCATCTTCATATTTAGCAGAAGAAATGAGGCACCAACTTGTCATATTCGAGTCCTGTGATTGGCCAATGGCCCATGCCACACCAATTGGCTCACTTGGCGTTGAGTTGCTGCATTGCGGATCGTTCCAACCGACTGGACCCAAGGGCTAAGGTGTGTATAATGCTTGAAATAAGGAAAGCATCTTTAAAGCCTCGTAGGAAGTTCAATCGAGGCAACTGCCTTAACATTGTTATTTCGTTGTGTCCAATCTATCTAGTAATTTTGCTTCCTTTTGTTGGAAATTTCGTGTTGCACTAAACTGTCGAACTCATTTATGATTGTGATGAATGCTACATGGGTTGAGTAGTTGATTGTTTTGCTCATGCTTTCCAGGAAATCATGCAATGTAGCAGCTAAATGATTCTCTATGAAGGTGAGGCAAATGAAGGAATAGATCAATAATAACCATGGTACTGCGTTGATGACAAATGCTCCTTTTGAGTTCCTTAATCAATCTTGTTGGAGTGGATCCAAAGAAACTCTATCTATCATTCTTGGTAATATCATTCGGTCAGAAGGATAGTATTCATGAGTCGATTGTTCAAACTGTCCCTTGGAGACGCTGTTGAGAAGTACTATAGCCTTATTTTGCTACTCTTAGGTAGCAATTTTTTTTTTATTATTATTATTAAGATAGCACACTGTAAGAAAAATGGTAAAATTATTACAGGAGTTTTCTACTTGATTTATGGTATATTTGTAGTGGAAATTAAAATTTGGACCCTATATCCTCTATATTTTGTGTTTTTTGTTTCTCCTTTTTAATTTATTTTATTTTATTACTTTTCATTTGATGTGTTGGTTTTGATATGTATGTATGTACGTGATTGGTTGCATGTAGCTTAGATATTTCTTCCTGCAAGGCCCAATCCTCTTCATTTTATGGTTCCATTTATATGCACCCAGTGCAAAAAATATTGTAATCATAGATTCCATAACCATGTACTCAATTAATGTGTATTTTGTTTTTAATCTTTAAAATCGAATATCTAAACCTCTAAATCTTTCTTTTTTAAAAAAAAGGAACAACTTGCTTTTAGATTTTGTTGTACTATTTTGTTCTTGGATAAAATATTTAACTAATACTTAAAACTAAAAAGAAATACATAAAATTGAGGCCAAAATGGTTAAGTAGGAATTCAAATGCACTTTTTTCTAAAGATTTGGAGCTATTAACGCTTGATTTAATAAATAGTAGGGTAAGTGCATATGAAGCAATTTATTTGTATAATTTATCCTAGAATGTATTTAAAAGATATTTATTTCATATATTATGTATAATAATAATCATAATTATTTATTTTAAAAAAATATAGTGCTAGTAATTTCTTCCTGTCCACCTCGGACAGGTACAGTGGTTTCATTAATGGCATTTAATGGGTGCGGCAAAATACGGATGGAATTGGCTGGAAAATCACACTCCGATTCAATTTTCCTCAAGGGGGCCATCCCTGTTTCCCATACAACGTTATCCGTAAGACGTTTTGGATAAAAAACATAGGTCAATTATTTATTTTATAAATACTTCGATATGTAAACCAAACAATTCTTGCGGGATGAATTTGCTCTTCCAAAAATAATTGTTAGATAGGTTTAGAATACTATAGATACATTTGGGATATAAGAAATAAAGTTATGAATCGAAATCCCTGCTGTTACACCGGATACATCAAAACATTGGGGATATAAGAAATAATCTCTAGATATTTGTATTCGTAAACTATTAAATATTATAAATAACTTCTTAAACTTTAATAAATTGATTACATCAAAATACATTCTATTTTATTTAGACCAAGTTCAAAGTTTGTAAGGCCTTATAAAACATTTTGATAAATCTAACGAAATGTGTCTGCATAGCATGATCAAAATTTAGGAGTATTATTTATAACTTTTGAAGGTTATTTGTTAAGAGTTATATATGATATTTAAAAGCTCTTGTGTTAAATTTATATCTAAATCAAAATTAGAAAGGCCATTTACTTTTTTTCTTAAATAAAAAATATATGAAAAATTCCAAAGTTTGGTCATTGAAAAGTAACCATATAATATTATCATTTTTTATTCAATAAATTACTCTCCATTTAAAATAGTGCCCCTAAAAAATAAAAAAAAAATTACCGACATTTGACAGTTTTGTGAAACTGTTGAAGCTTTCAATGAAAACTATCGATTCAATTTTGTTTTTATTATTGATGAACATAATTTATTATAAATCGAGGTGACTTTTTGAAATAAAAAATAATTATAACGTGTGACTGCTTTATACCGTGTGATTGCTTTTACGTGATCCAACGGTAAAAAACACCCTAAATGGTGGATCTTCGGACATGAAGCATAAAGACAGATGGTCCTGCTCCAAAAGTCTATAGGGGGGAGTGGGGGGTGGCACCAAAAGCCAGTCGAACTGCCGGAAAGTGAAGCATAGTTAAGGTTTCTACCTAACCTATCCAACTCTAAAGAAGCTAACAATATCGATATATTCCAAATGCGTCTGGACGTTAAGGACTCATTCCAATTTGAATTATGGACGGTAAAGCTCAAGAGCGAAATCGCCAAGAAAAAATTAAACCGATATATATATATATATATCACGTAATTTAACAGGTGTATGTATTTCTTAATTTTGAGTAAGTAGTACTTTAAAATACGGAGCATATACATGAAGGATCAATGTATTTGAAATAATTTGAAACTTGTAAATCTAAATTCCTTTGAAAAACCTAAATAGTATCTATGTGATAATATAAAGAGACTGAAGTTGAATACTTATTTGTTAAAATGATAAGGATCTTTCTTATCATAGTCAATTATTCTTCTAACGAAAGAATTTAATTTTCATTTCTAGGGATGAAGATTGGGATAAAGGTTTATTCAATCTCATAAAATTAAGACAAAATTACGGAAACAGAATTTATATTTAAGTGTTTTTGTATGCTCATGAAATTTGTTTTACCTTATGACAGGCTGTACTCTATTACTCTCTATTAATGCTAGTAAAGGGACACATGGCACCTTCTAATTGATCCACAACAATAAATCCAATAAAATAATATTACAAAATATTTTATGTTAAATAATATAATAAAAATATATAGAAGTTAAGGGAAAAAATATTATATTTAAACTTAATAATCTTTTTCCAGCCACCCAAATCTTTGAGTAGTCCATAAAGGGTCATAAAATATGGTGGTTGGCAACCCACTAATATCAGGATGGACAAGTCATGCGATTCACCAATGTTGATCACCTAGGATGACTCGACTCAGGCAATCACAATCCATATTGGTGATAGGGAAAGGAAAAAATAATAAAAAAAAAAAGAAGGTGACGGTAGAGATTGTTGCTTAAAGGCGGGCAACGGGCTAGCAAGTGGAATTTCTAACTTCTTAAAGTGAAACGAATAAGTTATTCTGTCTTAATCAAGAAATGAGTATTCCATGAAAAATGGGAAATTTTAATTTAATGGGATTCTCATTCTATGCAAGGCTAACAAGTTAAGAATCAAGGAGAGAAATCGAATTCAATCGAGAGTAGATCAAATTAGATAAGAACGTATGGGGTAATTTGGATAGGACAATACTGTTAAGAAAATTATGATTCAACAATTTCTTAAAGATTGAAACAGAAATAAATATATTTGATGAACACAAAAAACACGGATCGCCTTAGTTACTCAACGGCATCTCTTGGCCTCTATATTGGCAAGGTTTAAGATTCCTACACTTAACGTGGTGGAGGGTGCAACTCCGTTATAGCGCATTATGAAAAAAAACAAAAACAAACTAACAAAAATGCCCATCTAATTCTTTTTATATCCTAAACGTGGTTTTTCCAAAAAGAAAATAAGTGGCCTTAGGTGCACCTCATGCTTCATACAACCATGTATTACATTGGATAGATTAGCGGATTTAGGCATATCATAAACCTATCTTTAATGCACACCCGACCAAATGACCTTGGACAAGCATAGTTTTATGACACTCAAACAAGTCATCAGCGTAAGCTGTTTTTTCTCTTTTTTCTTTTTTTTTTTAATTATTTTTTATATTTTAGAATTTCCTTTTCCTCCGCAAAGAAGGACAACTTAGCCTATGGCCGGTTGTTTTATCAAACTTTGCCACACAACAAAGTAGTTGGAACAATACAACCTTATTATTATTACTTGGAGAAATTTTCCCAACCGAAATACTACTTCCAATTCCAACTTACGAGTTTGTCAGTAATTAAACAACCCAAGGTCCTGACTTGTCATTTAAGACAACCCCCAACTCCCACATTTAAAACCGACGTTTTCCACTACCCTCCCCTCTTCTCCCTTCACTTGATCAAATCACGCACGGCAGGGTGCATCGTCCATATAACTCCTCTGTTTAAGACTCCAAATCCATTTTACTTCACTACATGCTCATTGCATAATGTCGGGCCACGAATCAAAGCACAACTTCCCTTCAATCACCAAGTGTGAGGGCTCTAGCTACGGCTCTATAGCGGCGGATTTGGATGGCACCCTGCTAGTGTCGAGAAGCTCGTTTCCTTACTTCATGCTGGTGGCTATAGAAGCTGGTAGTTTGCTACGTGGGCTTGTGCTTCTGCTGTCTCTTCCCATTGTCATTGTCTGTTACCTCTTTATATCCGAAGCCGTTGGTATTCAAATCCTCATTTTCATCTCCTTCGCTGGCGTCAAGATCCGTGACATTGAGCTTGCATCTCGTGCTGTTTTGCCTAGGTATATGGAAACTCAAATTCAAACATTATTTAGGATTACCTTAGCTTTGCTATAATTATATTTTATCGATACCCTCATATCGTTATTTTCGATTGAGGGTTTCTTAGGTAAATCTAGTCTATACGGACATGATTAGAGCGTTATATATGCTCTAGTAAGTTCAGAATGGCCCATGTCTAGTTTAGAATTTTCCTTGGCTTAGGGGTCTTGATAAAGTATTTATAATTTGATTTGAATTGATTGCATTGGATTATAGTGTGATTTGGATTCTATTAATCATCAAGCTAGGCGCGTCAGTTGGCTTAGCTCTTATAAAATGTCATGTCAGTAAAAGTAGACGATCATGTTAGTTTGAAAAGATTAGTATACTAATGCTGTGTTTTATTAAGGAAAAAATCGGTTAAACCCCCCCCTTTTTTTTAATTTCCTATTTATAATTAAAGGTCTATAATTGCCATTATTATCATAATACTTTAAATTTAGATCACACAGACTGATGGTTTCTACAGTGGGTGGTTTTAGATGTGGGTGGTTTTAGATGGTAACAATAATAAGTAGTGAACAATCCGGTTAACAAAGGAAATGGCCATTTTTCAAATGAAATATGTTTTCCTTCAATTTCCATAATGGTTTTTTACCATCACCGCGTGATTCTTTTCCTATTAAAAACCAATATTAATCACAGTAATCATAGCAAATATCAGAGAAAGTGAAAGTTGAAGAAACATTTTCCCTTGAAACAAAAGCACTTAAAGATTCTGATTTAGCATGGAATTTAAATATCATTTTCTGTAGAAGTTTCATCAGACGTATGAATGAAGTAAATATTTGTCTTTTTATTGAACTTGGCCTTCCCCGTATTGATAATTTTCTTGCAATCGAATGAATTAGCTACGAACTCTATGTTGACGCTAAATTTTTTTTAATAAATAAGTTCTAAATATTTCAAAGGCATTCATTATAATTTCTTGTAATCGAACGTCATAAAATTTTCTTGTTGGAAAATGATCAAAATGATAAAGAAAATTAAATGTGTCCAGTTATGAATCTACTTTAATACAATTAAATGCAGAGTTCTGGTCATTTGTTAAAAACATTTTCGTTTATCTCTTTTCCAATGAAAGTTTCGATTTGTGTAAAATCTAAAAAAAAAAAAAGAAAAAAAATCATTATTACTAACCAGTCACGTGTTTTGATTATTATGGCTCTTTTTCTTGGATTAGGTTTTATGCGAGTGATGTTAGGTCGGAGAGTTACGAAGTGTTTGACAAATGCAAGAGGAAGGTGGTGGTGACGGCAAATCCGACCATAATGGTGGAACCGTTCGTGAAGGAATTTCTTGGTGGGGATAAGGTTTTAGGCACGGAAATAGAAGTGAATCCAAAAACCAAGAAGGCCACCGGATTTGTGAAGAAACCTGGGGTTTTGGTAGGTAAATGGAAGAGGATTGCCATCTTGAATGAGTTTGGTGATGAATCCCCTGATATTGGGATCGGAGATCGCGTATCTGATCACGATTTCATGGCAATTTGCAAGGTACGTTATCGATAATCTTTCATCCATTGAAAGTCATATACTATATAATCCCGCGTAGGCTTTGATCCGATAATACGTTTTAAAATTTGAGCTAGAAACATAATTAAAAAAAAGCTTGATTTGTATGGAGTATTCATTTAGAATCTTATTATGGAATACATATAGAATCTTATTTTCTTTTTCTCATTTAATTAATTAGTTGACTTATTATTTAGATAATAGATTAAGCTATTTTAATAGAATGAACGGTATATATTAAATTTTCATAAATTAATAATTTACATGGGTTGAAGTTACAATTACACTATTTTACTAGTGTAACTATAGAAACCTCCCATTAATTAGTTATATCTTTAAATTTGTTTGGAAATGGGATAAGGTAGATGCTAGGAAGACCCACAATCTTAACTATATACCACAACACACCAGCTGTCGACTGAAAAATTAGGTGGCCCACTTGGGAAAAATTAATGAAACAAAGACCATATTGAATTCATAGTGTCCATGCAGTAAATACATCACATGATATGAATTAATGTTGTTGTAGCTAGATAGACTTTAGTTGAGGCATATAGATAACCTAACTAATGTGCTCAAGGACCATACGCAATTACATCTCCACTTTGGTATTTTTAGCATCAAATAACTCATAGTAGCATGTATGTACATATATCTATCAATCTTTTTTCTTTTTAAGGAAATGGTATAACACGAAGGCTTCTCATAAGGTCAAAAATAAAAACAAAGCTTACTTTTGTTGGTATATGTTTTGGAAAAATCTCACATGACTTTAGTATGGTCAATTTATGCTTAAATCTACGTTTTGTCCACATCAATATGGTGAGAATTGGTTGCCTTTCTAAACCCTTAACTTTTGTGCGTGAGTGGTGGCCCTTTAATTTTCAGAATGTATACCTAGAATTATTTGTGGGCAGCGTTCAATCAGATAGTATTGTATATAAAATATGGTTTGGATAAAAAAAAAATTTCAAACTACAAGAAATCGATTAAAGTCGATATATATAGCTTGAGCCATAAATAATTACCATTCATTATTTTCTTTAAGATGTCAAATAATTATATTCATTATAGAAGTTTCAATAAGACAATGAATTTAAACTCGTAAGAACAACAAAGAAGGGGGCAAAATAGAAAAGCAATCCATCCAATCCAATATGAAAGCAATTATTTTAGAATTAGAAAATGGAAATGTAAATAAAAAATAAAAATAGATAGATTAACTTTTGGTATTTTGCATTTGTAAAGAAAGTGAACGAGATTGTGGATTATGTTTTGTTATCTTAGTTATATAATATAAAGACAAAGCTTTATATTTTAATATCATATTTGATAAGTTTTTTATTGAACGGTTTGAGTGGTTTGGTCCTATTTGCCCTCCAAAATAACTTAAATTTACAGTTCAGTTTAATTTATATATAATTTTGAACCAAATCATTAAAATAAATAAATAAACCATAATGATAGCTCTAGTTTTTTTGTTCAATGTGCGATTTGGTTCATTGCTAACTTCACGGCTCCCAATAATTTTGTAGAAGTGAAATTTTCCAATTCAAATCAAAGTTAAACACTCCTTAAAAATAGAACTTTAATGGTTGTTCCAAAGTCTAAGTATACTTTTAATATTTTAAGGAATAAATACACAAACGTGAAAGTTGAACTAACGTTGTGACTATTTTGAATTTTTCGATCATATGCCTACTCAATATTATCAATTTATCTAGCCATGCTGATGCAAACTATGTACTTTATCTCATATTCATATGTGAACATGAATCTATATACTTATTGTTTGTATCTTTTAATCCCGAAACTGCAAAATGGAGATAAATTTGGAACTAAACACATTCGTGCTAATTTAATCCAGTTTGATATTATCAGGAAGGCTACATGGTGCACCCAAGCAAATCAGCAGCCCCAGTGCCACTGGACCGGCTAAAGAACCGGATAATCTTCCACGACGGTCGGTTAGTCCAACGTCCAACCCCACTCAACGTGCTCTTGACCTATCTCTGGCTGCCATTTGGCTTCATATTATGCCTTATTCGTGTCTATTTCAATCTCCCTCTGCCCGAGCGTATCGTTCGCTACACGTATGAGCTACTCGGCATCAGGCTCAAAATCAACGGTAACCCACCACCCCCACCTTCACGTGGGTCCCCAGGAAACCTTTACGTGTGCAATCACCGTACAGCACTGGACCCCATTGTGATCGCCATCGCACTTCGACGTAAAGCTTCATGCGTTACGTACAGCGTGAGTAAGCTCTCCAGATTCCTTTCTCCAATCCCAGCCATCGCTTTGACACGTGATCGCGAGGCTGATGCTGCACGCATAAAATCATTATTGGAAAAGGGAGATCTAGTAGTTTGCCCAGAAGGCACCACGTGTCGTGAGCCCTTCTTGCTGCGATTCAGTGCTTTGTTCGCAGAGTTAAGCGATAGGATCGTCCCCGTAGCAGTCGACTGCAAGCAGAGTATGTTCTATGGTACGACCGTGCGGGGAGTTAAGTTCTGGGACCCTTATTTCTTCTTCATGAACCCTAGGCCGAGGTACGAGGTGACGTTTTTGGATAGGTTGCCGGAGGAGATGTCGTGTAAGGCCGGAGGGAAGTCGGCCATCGAGGTGGCGAATTATGTGCAGAAGGTGTTGGGTGATGTTTTAGGGTTTGAGAGGACCAACTTGACTAGGAAGGATAAGTACATGTTGCTGGGCGGTAATGATGGTAAGGTTGAGTCCATGCATAATGCTAAAAAGGGTTAGGGTTTCCAGGCTTAATTTATGAGGCTTTGATGATTATATCATTGATATGTTGGTGGGAAATACTCGAAACACTTCTCGAAGGCCCAAAAATATAAAAACTTTCTACTTAAAATTTTACATTCGTAATATTGAAAAGTCTTTTATTTAGTGTTTCGATATACCCATTAATATATTACCTCATATTATTATCACTATTTTTTATGCGATTTGGGTCATTGGATGTTCTATTTATGGGAATTGCCAATAATTGTGTTATAATTTTTCCACTTGTAAACTCAAAATTATGGTTAATGTAATGGCCAGTGAGCAGATTAGTTTGTTAGTAATATTGGAAGCTTTTAAGGTTCAGTAGTTGTTAAAAGATCTATTATGGTCAATTCAAATTTTATGTAATATGGGGTATTTACAAAGGTTTTGGGGATACAACAATGTCATACAAAAATGAAACCGATTGTTATCTTCTAATGTCTTCTATTACAAGACTTAATTTGAAATGATGCAGTTTACAATGTAGAAATTATGATTAATCGATGGTATTATCTGTGTCTTATTGGCTTGATCTTGTTTAAATATTGATTAATCTGGAAATTCTAGTATCTAGTAGTTTTGCACTAGTTATTTCGTAAATAATTGTGGTATAATTGTTGTAATATCTATAATAATCTGAGTGATAAAGTTAGTGATGCTAAAGAAAGTTATTTAAAAATTCATTTAAGCTATCATCTTGTTTTACCTAATCTCAATGTCAATTGGAATAAATCTATTTTTCAGTTATTTCTGCTTCAAGCCTAATTTTCATCCGAAAATTTAGCGAGAATAAGGGCAAGGAAAGTAATAAACTCATCTTTAGTAAAGATGTGAATGAATGGGTGAATGAATGGAATAGGGCCAAATTTATAAACTTTGAAATTGGTCCAATTGTTTTGAAATTTAATCTCATTTTAAGCTTAATCAACCTTCAATTTAAGCTAAAGCTTCTAGAACAAGATTGACGTTAATGCAATCGAAATCATTCAATACTCCTTCTATTTACATATAAGCTCACTCAACTCGAACAGAATAATATTTAAACTATACATGAGTATGATTCAAGCTCGATTATGCTCGAGAACTTGCTAAACCACATAGTATTAAGCTTGGATACAATTTGACAAGTTATTTCAGTGTTCAAACTTGAATTCAACTTAATCATATATTTTAGTGGAACTCAACCAATTCATGCAAATGATATGTTATATAGGTACTTTCAAATGAATGGTTAATATAAGTTAAAAAAATTGTCATGGGATTAACAGTTGTTTTATTAACATTGATAAAAGGATGTAAGTTGTTTTTCTTTTTGAAATTTCGAAGATTTCTTTCTTTCTTCGTTTTCTTTTGAAAATTTAATGTTTTTGAACTTTTTGATATTTTCTTTTAAATAAAAGTTACGGATCTCATGCCAATTTTATAACTTGGTTAGTTTAGCAATTACAAATTCCATACAAGATATAAGATAGGCTTCTCCAAGTCCACAACCTCTTATTTAAAGAAATGGATCCTAGAAACTGCATAATGACTTTCTTCCTATGACCTCATATCGACTTATTAAGGCTGTTAATTCGTATTATCGTATCTTGTTTTGTTTCTATATTTAAATAAGTTCATATTCAAAAAATTTCAACTCATGACATAACCCATTTATTAATCGTATATAAATACCTCAACCTGTAACCTATCATGTCTCATATCTAGGTTTGATCTATTTATCACGTTTCCTAATTGTATACTAATTTGTTTAAAGTTACTTTTTAAGTTGACAATTTTATATTGGTTGCTTATTGATATAATTCTTTTATCATACCTTATTTAATTAAGTGTTTTCCCTATTTGAGATGTCACATCGCACATATCAACATCAATACTAGAATACAATGTATACAAATAATTAATCAAACAAATTATCACTTATCTTTTGGTAAGCAACGATTAATTGTTAATTACTAATAAACTATCTAAGGATCTAAATAGTTTAGAAAAATGAGACTAATTTTTAATTGGTATGCCAATTATTATTTCATAACAATTATATTACTCTTAAAAAACCTTGTCTAAAAATGTTCACGATAGCAAGCTTCACAATCTAAATCCTCCAAATGTTAATTCAAGTTTAGGCACATATTAAATCTATGTAAGCTTTACAATCCAGTCTTGATCCATTTGGTTTAATTTACATGGTTTATTAAGTATTATAAAACAATTTGCAAGAAAAAGCAAAATAAGGTTTCCAACATGTTTATGTAATTTTCTATGCAAGATTTTAAATAAAATGAACAATTACATATCAAAAACCTAATTGGAGCTAATTCGATAATTCTTTCTAAATTACAGACGACACAAATTTCTTAGAAAAAGAAGACTTACCTAAGAAGAAGATGCGGAGTGGTACAAGTGCCTAGATATGAAAGTAAGATAAGAGGGAAGAAGAAACTAACCCTAGTTGCAACTCGATGTCTTTTTCTTTTTGCTTTTGATATATTTTTTTTCTTTTTACTTTTGTCTTATGTTACCGACTTCATTGATGGGGAAAAAGGAAAAGAACAACTAAAGAATAAAAATAAAAGTTTAATGTTAAATAGGTCCAAGAGTCAAACTCAAACTTGTTTATTAAAACAAGTTTGTAAATGGGCCTAAGACCTAGACATGAACTCGGATACGAATTTAACTGTCTAAATGGGCTTGACTCATTCGGGTGTTGTGTTAATTTTTTCTATATATTAATTTGTTTAAATTGTGTCATGTTGTATCTTGGTATATCGTATCCAGGTCTCAAATTGCTAACCCTAACCTTAGTTTAACTGACTAAAAATAAAAAATAAAAATAGTTCTCCGCTTCTGTTTTTTTTTTTTTTTATGCACTCAACAAATTGTTTGTCAAATTTAGAGAAAAAAGTGACCAAAAAAAAATTTATTCACCCAAAAGGGAAAGGAAAATAAATAACTTTAGAAAATTCTACGTGGCTTACTTACTTAAAAATGACCTTAATAAAGTCATCAAGCTGTTAAACCAAGTTTCACTTTTTCCTCCAATTTTTAGCTTATATCGTGTCTTGTCCACCTAGTATAAATTGCTCGATAAAAAAAAAAAAAGAAATACATTTTTTTTATGAAAATATTTTAATGATAGGGATAAAAAAAAAAGATTAGGTTAAAAAAGATGGAATCGTCCTAACAAAACTATTGGTTGAAAATGAGATTTCAGAATTCAAGAAAGTTAAAATCTAAACCTAGAGATTTGGGGTTCTAGTTAAACTTGACATATGGAAGACAATTCAAGAGAAGAGTTAGGGGTAGTGGCTAAGTAGAGAAATAGGCATCTTCAATGGCTCAAGTACACTTGGATTTTTCATCCCTTGATAGTTCAAGAGAGAACCTATTATATCTAAGAGCTTTATAAGGGTGAACACAAAGCTTTAGCATATATGTCTAAAGTCTATTTGGATTTGTCATCTTGCCATGAGCTAGTAGTCATTATTCAATGCATTATCATCCTATATTGTGATAGCATCAGGGTTGCTCATATGATTAGCAACCTTATCCAATATGATCGCAATAAATTTGCTACTAAATAAGTTTTTGTTCAATATTTTTTACTTGTTATTAATGTGCAAACATTCTTATCAAGAATTTACTACTATCATCTTCCTTGATCATTATTCAGATCTCATACTAACAAATGCACCATAAACTTGAGAGAGCATAATACTACATATTATTTGGATCTATTTTTCTGTAAGGGCTTGTCTTAAGTTTACAACGGTTAGCTATATAAATACTTCTCTATATTGTCAAAAATAATCGAGCTTTGATTTTATCAAACACTTTAATTGCACAAAATTTTCCTTTAATATATCTATGGCCAGTTCACTTTGTTGAAACGGATAAGACCATAATAAAATTGAGATTCGTATGAAGTGGAATAGGGCCATAATAAACTGAATGTACAATATATTATTCACTTAAACTATTTTATTTAGTTATCATATTTAATAGGTGATACAACTCGAATAAGTAAATAAAATGTTATCCCAAACCAACGTACATTGTATCACAGAAGACATCACTCCGCTTTTTCTTCACCCTTTCAAATAAGAACCTCAACCACAGGACGTCTTCCCAAATCAAAAACCCCAGTTCAAAAACAAGCTTCAAAAGCTTAATAACACAAAATAAAAAAACCAAGCTGTCCATCTCGTGTTGCTTGTAATTAGAGGTTTTTCCTTTCTCTCCTGGTTGGATCACGGTGTAAAATGTCTTCGAGGAATTATTTTGATGCTTTTTTCTTACGGTTCGATGATTTCCACTTTGTTAGGTCTGTGTAAGTTTTTCTCTAGCGATTCGCTTTGTCTCTTGCAATTCTTTTCGTTCACTTTGCTGGGCTTGTGTCGATTTGACGATGTGTTCCTTGCGTCGTCGCGTATGGTGATGGAGAGTCGAAGGAGACCGAAGAGTCGAAGAGGAGAGAGGGGCACAGAACGCTTGAAATGCTGTGAAGTGTTTGGGGGTAATTTTTGTCTTTTTGTTGGCAGGGTTAGATTTTAGATATATATATATATATATATATATATATAAAAAGAGCAGGTCCAGTAATGAATTCCATTTCGTTGCTTCCAGTGGGGAATCCCAAATGCCCGATTTTAAGTAATGGCCAATCTATTACGAGATCATAAATGAAGTAAATGATATAATAGGAATTACCAAAGGGCATAGCATTTCCCCAAGTGTACAAGCAGTTAGTTTATATGAAACCTTAACGCTACGGTAATTGCTTCTCCTATTTCTGCTAGTACTAAAGGCACATTAATTCTTGGATTCTTATCCAAATCGCTACAAGTTAAAGTTCGAAAAATCTTTTAATCAAGTTGAAAAATCTCAATGACATTTTAAAATCAAGTCAAGATCAACTTTAGCTAGATTGCATTGGGTTAAGTTGATATGTTACTTCCGCTTGTATAGGTTTACTTATAACAAAGAAAATTTTTATTCAATAACAGAATGAGAACTCATGATTTTAGCTGAATATACATACATATATATATACATATATATATGTGGAGGAGTGATAAATTAAACTAGAAAAAAGCAAACTATTTGAAGATCTAGATTCAAATTAAAGATATGATTTTCGCTTATAGATGGAGAGATAGATACTCATCATTAAGTTAAGCTAACTTCCTATTATAACAGTCACATCATCAAAAAAGTTCATCTTATCACTTTATTCAGGAGGGTTAAGAAATAAATCGTAATGTCTTTGTAAGCCCTGTAATCAACTATTTAGAGTTTAATTCATAAAATTTAGAATTATTGAGCAAATTGTCCAATTTAACCTAAATTTTACGATAAAACTAGGATTATTAATAAAAGTGATCTCGTAAGTTTGAATTTAAGAAAATAAGTAATAAAATGATTAAGTAATATAATATTAAATTTTATGAAAATTGTCTATTATTCATTAGAAACATTTAGAACAAATTCTAATAACTGACAAATTGATAAAAATAAATTATATACATACTAAGAATCATAAAATAACTTAAATAATATTTAGGAGTATTTATTTATACCATATATGTATTTACATGTAGGTGAAAATATCTTAAATATGCCAAAATAATGTTAATTAATTAAAGAAAATGCATGAATAATTAAATAAAAATTAAGAAAATTATGGAAAAATATAGAATTGTCCAGAATTGAGGCATGGTAACTTTGAATTAAATAAATAAAAGCAACCAATTAAATTAAGACAAACAAACAGTAAAAAATGGAAGAAGATAAAACAATTGTCAAGTCAAATTAATGAGAAAAAATATCTATGCAACACTCTAAATACCCTAAAAGTTTCAAAAGCTCATTTGGTTAGTTTAGAGAGCAAAAAAATTAGAGAGAACCAAAATAATTAAGGTTAGGGTTTATGTACAAAAATTACAAACTAATCTGTGCAATTACGGTCTTAGAGGAGAACCAACATCCAATGACGACCTAGGAGTAAACAGCTACCGCCACTATATGGAGGAGTAAACAGCTACCGCCATTATATGGCGGTGGCAACGCCAAATCGACCAATAAGATCATGGCAACCGGCGGTGGCTGGAGCCACCAATTCCAATAAGTCAGATCTTTTTTCTGATTTTTCCTATTTTATTAAACATACTAAACATGCTTACCAAAATATGAAATTTGATATTCTAATTTTTTTTATATATATTTAGATTTAGGGAAAAATATTGGTTATATTTAATTACATTCGAAAATATAAGGTCCTCAAGAAATCATGCAAAATTGAGCTTTATTTGAATTAAAAATAAATAAGCTTAAAAGTGTAGTTTTGAATTCAAAATTTTTTTATAGACTACTTAAGTGATGTAGAACAATGCCAAGAAATCACTTTTGAAAAAATTAATTTTTGAAATTTTAGATAATTTTTAGATCTTAAAATGATGCATAAAATGAGTAATTTCGGGCTAATTAGGTAATTAAATAGATAATTACCAATTTAGTGTATAATTATATGTCTTAAGATGTTGAAATTTGATGGAGTATGCTATTTTTAGTATTTAGGGTGTTAGATGCAATTATTAAGTTATTATGTAGTAAATATATAACGAGTAAAAATGGTAAATTTTAAGTTAATTTTTTTAAATTTAGGGTAATTATATGTAAAATCTGATTTAGGATGAATTTAGATATTTTAAGATGTTAGTTGGTGTTGGGAGACAATATTTGAAGTGATAGAAATATTATATGTGTATATTATATATATATTAGGTGATAATATATAATATGTAAGTATAAAAAATTAATGAGTAAGAAAATATTAGGCTAAAATTGATATTATAATAATGATAAGAATATATATAAAATCTGGTAGGAAACTTAAATTTAAGTGTTTACATGAAAAATGTAGAATTTTCTCATATTGGAAATAAATTTGGTAGTTAAATTAGGATATAGGGTATACCATACAAATTAAAATACTAGCTAGGGGTTAAGTATGAGATTTAAGATATCCGAAAATAATGTGACTAATTTCACATTATGGATCGAAATAAATTCTTAAAGTTTACGTATAAAATCTCTAATCGAAAACTGAGTTAAAAACCTAATTTAGAAACCAACGTCAAAACTGAATCAGAACTCAACCTAAATTAAGAATAACTTTAAGGGATTTAAAAAACTGAATAATTAAGTATATTGAAAACCTTAAACTAAAAATAACATAAAAGAACTATAGAATAAAGTTTATATACGATAGTTATATACACCCACACTAAAACAATATTTATACTATAGGGATTATCGGTGATGGTCAATACAAGTCATACCTCGAGCGAGCGAGCGAAGAGTCTAAGTAAGTTAGGATTAATATATTGTTGTATTTCAGAGTGCTAATCTGTAGTACTTAGAGGCTTAAAATTATACTTAATTGTGTTTGTTAAATAGTAAACTGTGCACATGTATTTGTTTCTGAGTTGATGATGTGATTTGACTTATTGCTTTGGCTTGTATTATGTGATTTATATGAAATGATTTATTACTCTAAAAGAGACATTATCAAATATATGACTTGTAAATGTAAATCGAGCCTACATAGTAACCCATTAAGGGAAACTTAGGGTTCTTCGGCTAAATATCGACCACTTCGAAAGGGATAGCGCTGGATTGCATAATTAGTCAATTTTTCATCCTTAGTCAAACTAAGTAATAAGTGAAAAGGTCACGATAAAAGTGAAGTCAATAGTTGGAAAGTAGTCATGGGAGGAGCAATATCTCTATTATACAAGCTTGGGTTTGGTTGTGAGCTATTACATTAATGAAAACTCCTCAACCCAGATTAGAGCAGGTGCAATTTCTCTAACCTCACGATGAGTCGGACAATGTCATGAGATAGTGTTTACTTGAACATGCATTGCATATAACTAATTTGATTGATAACCTTATTTGTGTTTGCTATATAGTTTTAAGTCTCCGTCCTAACTTACTGAGTTCTGCTTACTCACATCTCTATAAACGTTGTTGTAAGTACTAGTAAGGAAGCGGCCTATAATTATCCTAAAGCTAACAACTGCTAGATCCTAGGAGAATGAGGATATAAACTGAAGATCGGATACACTCCCAAGTTTAGATTTATCTTTTAAACTTTTAGTATTAATTTACGAATTACTCAAGTAAATTATGTTAGGCTGTTAAATCTTGTAAATAAAATCAAATTATTTTAATGCAAGTATGTATTTTTCTTAAGTCCATAAGTAAATAACATACGTAACAGATAAATTGTTTACTTTAAAGCAGTTAATCGTGAATGCTTTGTGTGAATTAGGTCAAGACGGCGGTTGTATAGTCAGCTTCTGTCTTAGAATGGTTTATACGGCAAGACTGTTACAACTTTACGATTTCGAGACATGATAGCCTCTCCCACTAACCCTATATTTGGATTAGAGAAAAGAAAGGGGAAGGAAGGAATTATAGAGGAATTCCTTCCCTTTGTTTGGAAACATAAGGGAAAAGAAAAGGGAGGAATTTTTTGCACATAATTTTTCATAGTTCCCATAAAAAGTAATCCTCTCTAGGTTGAAGAGAACTTGATTAGAAGTTTGTAATTTTACATAAATTCCCTTTTACCAAAATTACATTTTGAAATTTTAAGGACATTTTGGTAATTTACCAAGTTTTAAAAAAAAATTATTTAACTTTTCTTCTACAACCTTTCCTTCCCATTTCCTTTGTATCCAAAAAAAGAATTTTCCTCTTATTTTCTTTCCTCTCATTTCCTTTCTTTCCTTTATCCCAAATATAGTGTGAGTTTTCTTAAGCAAAGAAAACCTTATAGATAATAATGTGTTGAATTAGGATTGTCCAAATTATTTATGAGTAATTTTATTTCACTAATATTGATTTCTTGATGAACATCAAACACATAATTAAAATTACATTTAATTCCAAGTCTAAAATGATTAGGCACTGAAATAAGTGGAATCATAATTATGATTAATATATATTTATATGTATATGTATGTATACATATGTATGTAGGGTTAACGCAGATCAGTTTGGTTCGATTTTCTCTTTAAACTAAACAAAACCATAAAAATGTTGTTCGATTTTTTATAATTTTAAACCAAACCATACGGTTCTAATTTAGACTTTTTCTAAATCGTAAAATTTCAATTTGATTTACGGATTGAATCATATCTTCTAATTTTAAAAAGTATATTTGTAAGACATGTCATCTTATGTAAAAAGTATTGAATTGATTTAAAAATATAATAGATGATGAAATTAATATTCATATGAGTAAAATTTTTCAAATATTTATTAATAGGTAATTTCATTTATAAAATAGCATATAATACAAACTTTGAATTAAACTATAGATATAATTTATATATTATGGAAATTAAAAATTTAATACATATACATTTCAATAAATGTAAATAAAAAATTCTTTTAAGTGCTATATTATAACAAAACAAAAAAAACTCTTTAGTTGAAGTAAAATATTACTATGTTTTTTATAAAACGGTTTTATTCGGTTTTATGGATCGATTCGATTTATTCTTTCAAACTAACCATAAACTTTTGGTTGAGTTCGAATTTAGAAATTTCTAAACCAAATTGTGAGAAAAACCATAATTTTGGTTGGTTTGCCTCAGTTTGCACATTGGTCGATTTTTTTGCCTACTCCTAATATACATATATAGAACTTTAGTAAATTCTATCGGTTATAATTCAACCCCTCAATCCTAAACTACATTTTATTATGAAAGGAAAAAAAAACCAATTAAATCATAAACCAAATTAGATTACGAATTTGATTTTTCAATTTAATTCATTTTACAATTGAGCTCGAAGATAATGTCTGATAGTGTTGTCAGACCTAAATTGACCAGTTCAGTCCAATTTGACTTGATCTTATCTAGCCATAAAACCAGTACAAATTATCTCTTTAACCTTTATTTATAGTCGCAACAACTCAACTTGCTTGATCCACTCAATCTAATTCACTTCTTATAAAATCTAACCAGGTTTTCCAGGTTAGAGTATACTAATTTTTTTATCTTTTTATTTTCATTGCAAATTTAAGAAAATAAAAAAAATTATATATATACTATAGCAAACTCTTAGTTTTCAAATCTTAATAATGTAGATATTGTTGAGCTTGAATTTTTTCCAGTTTTCAATATTTTTCTTAACACAATCTATATTGAACCCTATACACATTCGATATAAGTCATCTACTAAGGATTAAAAAAAAACTTGGTTTTGTTTTTTTATTTTAAAAAACTTTTTGAAGTCGGCACTCTACTGAAGTTAAGAAAAAGAGTTAAATTATAACCAATTTGGTAAATTGGTTATAACCGATCTATTGATCTTCAATAATACCAATTTTAAAAAAGCAAAAGTTTTGAAGCTAGAGATCTTAGATTAGAGGGCTATCCTATTAAATCTTAATCAGTTACCACTTTTAAATTTTTGAAATTAAATTTATTTTTCAATATACCCAATTATTCAATTCTACATTCACAATTAAAGAAATTAAATTTATTTACAAGAAGGGTAAATAAAAATAATTTCCTTATTTTAAGTTGTCAAGTAAGTGCCTACATATCCTCTAGTAAGAATCAAATCTTTCATAATTTGTTTTGAAAATATTAATGGGTTGGTTTGTTTCGATTTTTAAAATCTACTTAGCTTATGTTTTTAATCCATTAATTTATTACTAAAGAAAATTTTCGAAAATGGCCCTAAGTTAGATTCTTTTTGTTTTCAAAAATTCTAGAAAAAGGGTCCTAATTTTTTAAAAGAGTTGATTAATTTAATTTTCTTTTGAAAATAATTTTCTAGGTATTAAAACACATTTTTTTCAAACTAACCTTCTTAAAAAAAATTTCCTAAAAAGTTTAATAAAAAGACTTTTATTGAAAAGGCCCCTTTATATATATATATATATACTTATAATTAACTAACACAACAAATAAATATATATATACTTATAAATAACTAATACAACAAATAAATAAATAAATAAAAGAAAAGAAAACAAAGAAAAGGTCAAACCTGAGTCAGGAAAAGGGGCCACGTAAGTTGTTGGTTTGGCGCACAAGTCAAGCGTGTTGGATTCAATTCGAATCTTCGAGTCTGGGTCGGCCAAAATTGGGTCACTAAGAGCAACTTTAGGGTGGTTCAATTCTAACCAATCCAAGCACCAAAACAAGTGGGAAATTAGTTATTTATGCGAATCAAATTGGAGAATGGGGCCGTAAGACTGATGCTAAGTTTGTTAGAGTAGTTTAATGGTTTTTCTAAGTTAGTTAGTTGGGTGTTTGTGACAATGAACTGGGTTTGGTGATGATGGTGGTTTTGGTTACATTTAGGTGGCTAGGCGTACTTCGTTACTATTGTGAATGGAGTAATGTGTATGTCACTAACTGCTGATGGTGTTATTTGGGTTGTAACAAAGGAGTCGTGCGTTGGTCGCATCATGACTGTAGAGTGTGGGATTGGCTGGTCAATATGTAAGAGAGTCAATTGGATTTAAGGTGTAGTGATTGTGTGCTGTCACTATGTAAGTATTGGTTTATGGATGTGAGTTGAGTGTATGGTTATAGTTTGTTGTGTTAGCGTGGGGTCTACAATGGTCAGTTGCACACAGAGTTAAGTTGTGTAAATGGCGTGTAGCATGCATAGGTATGCTGTTCACTATTGTAGTAGAGTGGTTGGTTGCAAGAGTATATGAGTGGCAACATGGGGTTATTACAAAGGAGTTCGGTGATGACAACAATGTAGCTACTGTTGCAAGTCGAAAACTAGGTATTGTTAGGGAATGGGAGTTGATGCGAATCAGAGTCAAGGATTGATAAGGACAATTGTGAGGTAAGGGTTTGGGAGGTGGTCCAAGCTTATAGAAAGCTTGAAAGATGAAGTGAGAAACTTGCTAAAATAGGGAAAGTCAATCAACCAAACCCATGAATAGCTCAAAGAATACAATGCACCAAGGAACTTTCGAGAACTCGCGACACAACTCGATATAACACATGAGATGCTCTGATAAGAGTACTCGCTACCTAGCCTTACTTAAGGGTTAAGATAAGAGTAAAATATATAAACAAACTGTGAACAAGTTCATGAAAGGAAGAATATTCAATGTTAAATATAAGATGATGATTGCGACTACATTACAATAGGGTATTTATACTCGAATTATTAAGGCATTCTACACAAACTGAAAAAGACTAAAAAGGGTATTATCTAAAACAAGTAATGTATAAGGAATAACAAGGGTACAATTGAAAATACAACAAAAATGAGTATCTAGTAAGGAGGATTCTATCATATGCTTACTTAGACATGTGGCTCTTTATGAATAAATGACTTTATGGTATAAAAAACAAATTGTACATTTAAGTTGGTGATTGCCGAGCCACGGTGCTAAGCAAAGGTGGTAAGTCAGCTGTGTTGAGCTGAGTAGATAATTCTTTTGAGGTGAATTCTCTACGGAAATATTCAGTATGGCTCCGATTCAAGCCAGTTGAGTTGATGGTCAAATAAGCCGAACCGATGTTTGAGTGTAGTTTAAGTTAGCAATTAGAGATGAATGATGAGCGCGAGAGGGTTCAACTCAACCAGGGCATTAGATCGGCAAATTTCAATAGCTCAAACTCTTCGGTGATGGGTCTTAAGAAAAGAAGTCGCCTGGCCATTCTTCTAACCCTTGTACTTAGACTTGGGTCAAGGGTCCGATAGTTTAATTCCTATTAGGAATCTTGCAAGAGATTGTAACTAATGGGTATATGGTATACAGACGATGGCTAGCTTGCATGTGGACTATATGTTTGAGTGAGGATTAGATTGGGTAGTAGAGTGATGTGGGGTTAATCAGTTGTTGGACATCATTGGGTCAAGTGTGGGCACTATCGAGTTGAAGATTAGGGGGTGCTGCTACAACTATTGTGTTATTGATGGTGTGGTTAGTAAGAGAAGGGTTATGTGAGAGGGAATATAGATGTTAGTCGCTATCGAATGCAGTAAAGCATATAGGCCATATTGTAAGTACAAGAGCGGTCGACAATATGGGGACTGAGTTGTGGTATTGAAGGATGGTTGCGAGGTGCTTAGGGTCGGTTCTTCTTTTCCTTTTCATGCCATTTATGAGATTGATTTTATAGACTAAAATGAAATCTCCATACTTGCTCCAAATTAACTCAAATCAAACATGGATGTTACTGATTTTAGATTTGAATCTTCACAAATCCTCATCCTAAAAGATTTAATAATATCGTAATAGGATTTGATGATTTTAATGATCAGTTAGTCACGATTTTATTAAATCCAAATAAAGATTTGATAAGATTCAATCCCCAATCCTAGATTCTAGAAGCTAAACTTTTCCTTTTCTCTTCCATCTATTTCTTCGGAAAATGGGGTAGGAGATTATGTAATCATGGTGCTATGTCTGCCATGTAACCCAATAAAGTACCACCACATGTCTTGACCTGTCATGTCGTTCACAATAGCTTTTAAAGAAAAGGTACATGTGTGCCTAGTGGGATTTAAACCCTTAACTTCTTGCTTATATTCCATTCCAAGTCTAAGTGTTTAACCATACGAGCTATCGGCTCGGACCTCTGATATTTAGTACAATTAAATTGTGCTTAAGTTACATGGCTACCTAAAATGAACTATACCAAATCCATTGACCCTAACTTAACCTAAAATATTTATTTTCTAAAAAATCGATTTTCCTAAAACCATTTCCCCAAAAATTCTTTACATTTTTTTTTAATTTCAATTTTTTTATTATTTGTTATTTTTCTAAATTAAGAACCTTTTTTCTTTTATTCTAAAAATAAATAAATTACATGAGAGCAAAAAATGAGATGTTTATAGTTGTTCCTCTTTATGGTGAAGGTTGAGTAAAATTTTGCTATAAAAACAAAAGAGACATTATTTTTTTCTTAAGAATGACTTTGTCCTAAGAAGCACTATAACTAATTAATTATCCTAAGCCCGATCTACTAGCGATTTGGTGGGGGGTTGAAAAGAAGGATGGTGATGGGAGTTGATTAGAATGTAAGAGTAAGTTTTTCAAAGGGGTCCAACACCATAAGAGCTGGCTAAGACCCTAAAAGAGGGTAATGCTTCGTGGGCTGCTAACAACACTAAAAGATATTGAGAGGGTAGCATCTCTATAGACTAGCAAGAACCTTAGAATATACTAGAAGGAAGGTAGGACCCATGTAGGCTGGTAAGAACCTTAAATGAGAAATTTAAACCTAGTTATGCTCCTCTAAGTTAACTAACCTAGGCGAATAGACAAAGAGCTCCTTGAGTTAGCTAAAACCCTAACTGGCAAATCAAAACCTAATCGTACTCTATGACTTGACTAACTTAGGTAAACTAGTAAAGTACTCCTTGAGCTTGCTAAAACCTTAAATGAGAATCGAGTCAAGTTAACGCTTTATGAGCTTACTAGAACCTTAAAGGACATGTGGATTTAGACAGCGCTTTATAAGTTGGCTAGAACCTTAAAGGAAATGACAAAAGGTAAGTGCCACACAGGTTGCTAAAACTCTAAGGAGAGATTTATGATGGGAAGTACCCTACGAGCTTGCTAAAACACCATATGGCAGTTGAAGAAGTAAAACTGGAGGATGTAACCAATTTGAAAAACCTCTTGACTTAAGAAATCTACACATAAAGACTTTGGTGAAAACCATTTATGACGAAAAAAGCATTAGAGATAAGGTTCCTTATTTTGAAAAGGCGTTAATGGACATCAAAACTACATTAAGGAGAATAAATTAGATTATTATGGTCAACTTAAAAGGTGTAACCACATTGAAAAGGAAATAGGTGACATGAATTGAAGACTTAGCCACTCGAGTCGACATGAACTAAAAAATGAATGGAAAAGACTTGTAACAAACTTTTACTTCCTCTCTCTTTTTTTTCATTTCTTCTACTATCTCTCTTCTTTCTTTCTTTCTTTTTTTTTTTCTTGAAAGTATGATACTGGATATAAATTCTTATTTAAGAAATAAGTGTTATAACCATCCCTTTCCTTGGTAACCATATGGGGCATCTCAAATCCTTCTTAGTTTCAGAAAATGTCTCCAGACCCTTATTTTGAGCATCCTAGAGCGGCTTTGTGATTTTAAGCATTCATTTCCTAAAGAAAAGGTAACTTACGATTAGTTTAGTAGAAGAGGAATTCGTTAGGCACTCCCAGTCTAGATTTCACTCTTGACTATTGTTCCAAAAATTATACTCCAGTTTAGAAGTGATACGCTTTGATAAATCTGTTAGGTCTTTTTAGGTTTAGAACTGTGAATCGAACTTTTGGTTAAATGTTTGCAAAAGGGATTAATGATGAGGTTTATTTTAAATGAATTATTTTCATCCAACTTGAGTGTACAAGTCAAGAACTTTAGGAAAAACTAGAATTGTGCATACCACAATTTCAAAAACAAATTTTATTTTAAATAAATTATTCTTTAAGATCAGAAAAGTTTTTATTGAAAGGGAAGGTATTGTAGGTGGGGGAGGCCTTATGTTTAAGATTCAAGTAAGGAGGTTTACAATGGAAGATTGGTGCTTTGGGGCTTGGAATGATGTTACGAATGGGCATGGGAGCTTTGTGTTTTTTAGGAATGTTTGGGCTTCGATTCCGAGCCTTTTGGTTTAGGTTTTGCTGCCCTTTGCTAGGATGTGATATATCCTTTAGGACTTTTCCCTTACATTTTTCTTTCTTTCTTTCTTTCTTTCTCTCTTTCTTCTTCTTCTTCTTCTTCTTCTTCTTCTTCTTCTTTTGCCCGATGTTCTCTTTGTTTCTTATCCTTTTTCCTTAGGCTAAAAGTAACTGCCTCTCCAAAATGTTTGGATTGTGTATATAAGATTCTTATTAGCTCTTCTTCATTTCAAAGAAGATAAATTATCAGAAATAAAAATTATCCTTAAATTGATGCCACTAAAGCAAGCATCAACCAGTTGTTATCCTTTTTTCTTAATTAAATACCCTAACCTCCAAATTGTCTCATGATGGGGTGGTTCTTGATAGGGTTTAAATTTGAAAAGATCCCAAATTGGTTTAACAGGATTAACAAAAAATAATTGTGTTTGGGCGTATTAGAAAAATGAATACCTAACTTCATTTTGATCTGCATATTAAATTTAAAATAGACTTCTTTTAAGGAATAAGTCCAAAACATCCTCATCATGATGTCATTCAACTCTCAAAGTATCTAAGGGTTAATGTGTAAAATATAGTTTATCTCTTTTCATTCCAAACCTTTTAATCTTAAGTTATTAAAAGTATGTGATATGCCCTAGGATGGGGATTGAAATTTGCCCCCTAATCTCTCAAATATGCCCCAATGTGAGAAATGATACCTTTCATCCGATGTGAGTTCAAAATTAAATTTCAAAGACTAAATGCCCCATACCTTTTGCGTTCTTATTTAAATTGCCTTAAACCTATAGGTCTTAACGCCCCTTGTCTTACATGTATGTCTACAAGCCCAATTCTTTATAGTCAAATGGGCTAGTATTATTGAATTGCCTTTTTGTTTAAACTGGGTGTCAATATCAAGATAGCTTCATTACATGACTTAGGGTTTTGACTTGGTTCATGGTTGGGCTTAATGGATAAGGAGTTTTGAATTAAGTCGGCTCCCTTGATAGGCTGAGGGTTTGCATTTAAGTTAGCTTCCTTAACAAGCCAAAAGTTTGTGTTTATCTTGAGTCTTACAAGAATTTGTAACCATTAGCAACTTCTTCTTTTTTTGAGAGAGAGGAATATAAGGCTTTATTTTACAGAGATCGAATGATTAAATTATAAATGGAGGTTTGCTTTCTCAGGATTCTATATATAAGCTTATAGAATTTATTTACATATGGAACAACACTTAGTTGAATATTATTTATAAAAGAGGAATACTAAAGAATAAAGAATAATATGCTAAATGGAACTTTTATTACCATGGCAAAAAGAAACAGAGAAAGGGAGCCTAAAATTTATTCTCAATTGTATTCAATGTAACCGGATATTTATTCTTTTTTTTTTTTTTGCTACTCCTTAAAGTCCCTAATCTAGCTCTCGCAATTGAGCTGCAATATTGTCTAACAACTTCGAAGCCTAATCCATGGTCTTTTCACTTTTTTTTTTTTAACAGATTCTTGAGACATCAAGCAACTCATTGACTCCTTAGTTGTTCACTTGTTGGTTAACTACCATTGTCTGTAGGAAAACAATCAAAAGGAAGAAACACTTCGTCAAAAACGATTGAAACAACAATAACGTATTTGCAACTTATTAATATTTACAAAGAGTCAAAGAACTATTGGTCATCTTATAGAGGAGAACTATACAAATTATCTAGAAAAATTAAATATGATTTACATGTGTTGCCTATGAAAATTTCTAACTTGTAAGCCAATGGGTCTATTTTATAGTAGGCTAACAAGAATCAAAATGATAATTACCCTAAAAGATTATTTGATAGGCAAAATTGGTATGATTCTCTTTTTTTCCTTTGATTAAGAATAAGGACATTAAGATATTTTATAAGATAACAACTACGATTATTTATGGACCCAATAAGCATAGACATTTACAAATAAAGAAAAATAAGGAAAATATGCAACATGAATACATGCGCATGCAAAGGACCGACAACTAAATAATAACATGGAAATTTTAAGTGTTTAAGGTTACAATTGTATCAAAATTCCATTTTATGATAGATTTATAAAGAAAGTGTTACATAGAATTTACAAGGAATTTCTACATTAACAAAGATGTAACTTACAAATCAAAATACAGGGAAACAATGAACAAGTCTTATACAAATAACTAATATACATGGATAATATAGGAATTTCGATATAATAACATCCCTTGGTTAGCATGCCCTATTATTATTTATTTATTAGTCTTAAGGTTCATATATGTAATATGGGTAGGTTCAAAAAATCCTTAAACTCTATGACCTCACTCATTTTTAAAAAACGATTCATAGGTTATATCGAAACTTAAGTGGGGTTGTTTGATCAACTTCGGAAAGTAATTACCCCACAACATCTGAAACTTACACAATAGCCCCTCGTCTAAGGTCCTATGATAGTCTAGTTCTAGCCATGTCTACCATACATATGATTTAAAAAAGTAAAAAACCTCAAGAAAACCCCCATAAGTAAGCTATAACAAATGGATTAGTACGACTATTTATATTTTACAATAGAAAGAAAAGAGGAAAAAAAATTCAAATGAATAATCTATAAATTAACTCAAGTATTTTTGAAAAATAATCCTAATTTCAAAAAACTCAAGTGGCTAGCCCTCTTGACGTTCCTACTGAAGTCACAAGTTGTTGAGCTTCAATTTTTCTCGGTTTTCAATATTTTTCTTAACTTAACTTATGTTGAACCCTGTACCTATTCAATATAAGTCATCGACTAAGGATTAAGAAGAACTTGGTTTTCTTTTTAATTTTCAACAACTTTTCGAAGTCGCCACTCCTTGGAAGTTGAAAAAAAGTTAAGTTATATCGGTTTTCGATAAAACCAATTAAAAAAAAAGTTCTGAAACTAAGATCTAGGATCCGAGAGTTACCTTATTAAACCTTAATCGAGTGCTATTTTAACTTTCTAAAATTAAGCTTATTTTTCAATGTACCCATTTATTCAATTCTACATTCACAATTAAAAAAAATTATTTAAAAAAGTAAATTCATTTACAAGAAGGGAAAATAAAAATAATTTCCCCATTTTAAGTCAACCCATAATCACCTATACACTCGTTAGTAGAGATCAAAATTTATGTAGTTCATTCTAAAAATATTAGTGAGTTGGTTTATTTTAATTTTTAAAATCCATCCTACTTACTTTTTTAATCCATTTATTTTTTACCAAAGAAAAATTTCTAAAATGGCCCTATGTTAGATTCTTTTTGTTTTTGAAAATTCTAAAAAAGGGGCCCTCATTTTTTGAAATGGTTAATTAATTTATTTGTTTTTTAATTTTTTTTAGGTGTTAAAACACATTTTTTCAAAATAACATATTTTTTTTAATTCCTAAAAAGTTTAATAAAAATAATTTTATTAAAAAGGCCCCTATATATATATAAGAGCATTAAATGAAAACCACTATAGGTGACATAACCAAGGCTAGTGGAGTTTATGCATAAATATAAATTAAAAGAAATCTATGCATAAGAACATAAATGAAATTTTATAGAGATATACCCATTTATTAATCAAATTCGACCGTTTTGTGTAAATAATAAAGGTATGGAGACATATTACTTAAAATATAAAATTACTTTTAATTTTGTCTTAAAACCACAAACTAAATATTTAAATGAATTAAAAGAAAATTCAATTTCAAAATTGAACTGTTTAATTGAATGTAAAGAGAAACATCTAATGTTTCTAAAAAATGATCTTGAGTTTGAGAAAATTGAAACTCAACTTTTAAATAAAAATTTAAAGAAAAGAATTTCTAATTTAGGATTAGAAATAAAAAATTTAATATGTTCAACTTTACCAAATGCTTTTTGGGAATATAAATCACATGTTGTTGGTTTACCATATGAAAATGATTTCAATGAAAAAAATATCCCCACCAAGGCTAAATCTTCTCAAATGAATAATAAAGTCTTACAACATTACAAGAATGAAATTAAAGATTTACTTAATAAAAATTTAATTCATAAGAGCAAATCACCTTAGAGTTGTTTTGCATTTTATTTTAATAAAAATGCTAAAATAGAAAGGGGAGTATCAAGATTGGTAATAAATTATAAATCCCTTAACTATGCTTTGAAATGGATTAGATATCCAATACATAATAAAAAAGATATACTCAATATATTACATAATGCTACAATATTTTCAAAGTTTAATATGAAATCTAGATTTTGGTAAATCCAAATCCAAGAAAATGATAGATATAAAACTGCTTTTACTGTCCCTTTTGGTTAATATGAATGTAATGTTATGCCTTTTGGATTAAAAATTCTCTCTCTAAATTTAAGAGAATAATGAATGAAATTTTTAATAATTATTCAAATTTTATAATTGTATATATTGATGATATATTAATATTTTCTTCTAATATTTACCAATATTTAAGCATATTAAAATCTTTGTCAATATTGCAAGAAAGAATGGTTTAATAGTGTCAACCTCTAAGATTTCTCTTTTACAGATTGTGATTAGATTCTTAAGGTACCACATACATAATAGCACAATAATTCTAATCCAAAGATCAACATAATTTACTTCTAAATTTCCCCATAAAATTAAGAATAAAAATCGACTTTAGAGATTTTTAGGAAGTTTAAATTATATCACAAATTTCTTTCCAAATTTCAATATTTTATGCAAACGTCTTTATCAAAGATTGAAAAAGAATCCTCCACAATAGTTAGAAAATCGTACCAATACAGTTAAACAAATTAAAGAAATTCCCTATCTCCATATAACAAATCCATCATTATTTAAAATAGTAGAAATAGATGCATTTGATGTAAGATTCGAAGGAATTCTTAAACAAAAACAAAATGATAATAAATATGTTGTTTAATATATTTCAAAACATTGAAATGAATATCAAAAGAATTATTCCACAATTAAAAAAGAAATTTTAGCAATTGTATTAACAATTTTCAAATTTCAAGGAAAAAATTCTTTTAGGAATTGATTGCAAAGTTGCAAAAAATGTTTTACAAAAGGATGTTCAAAATATTGCTTCTAAATAGATTTTTACTAAATGGTAAGCAATTTTGTTTGTTTTTTTATTTTGAAATAGAGCATGTTAATTAATCGTTCAATTCTCTCCTTGACTTCCTTACTCGTAAATTCTAGAAGGGAAATGCCTCCTAAAAAAGATAAGGATAAGGGGAAAAATCCCCTATCCCACAAAAAGAGCCTAACCGATCTCCGAGCATGACTCAATGCTAAATCACAAAATGCACAATTAATAATCAAGGATGAATCATCCTCAATGACCTCCAAAAATAAACTACTTCTAATGATCTCACAAATTAAATCTTCAAACAATGAAAATGTTAAATCCTTAAAGATTCAGATAACACCAAAATTTCTCAGAGCATTAACAACTACTCTAAAATAGCTAATGACTGCAATGACACCACAAGTGGAAGATGCAATTCCAAACCAAAAAATGACAAGTCAGAATGTTTAAATAATAGAGGTGGCATATTCTTCAGAAAAGATTTCAGCCCTTAAAAAATCAAAATTTTTTACAAAAGGAATTTTTGAATATGTATTCTTAGTGGAAAAGAATCTTTTTGAAAAAGATCCATATAATTATGCAAAAAGAATTTTCACTAAGAATTTTACCTTTGTTCCTTATGATTTTTATAAAACCATTGAGTTTAATGAAAGAATTTTAAGTAAAACTGGATCGGTTTCATTTAAACATTTTGAAACAAATGGAACAATAAGTTATTTAATAGTTAGAATTTATAAGGTCTTAATCAACCTTACTGAACGGTCTAGCCACCCTATAATGTCAATTAAATTTCAAATGTCCTCAATGGATTCACAATTGAATTACAGAATCACTTATAATTATTATGATTATAAACAAACATAGTTGAATATCATTTGCAAAATGAACCCAAAGAGGTCACACACTTGGTTGATTTTCTTTGAAAAATGTTCTTCAAAAAACATTCATTACTAGTTTGTACACTGGTGGGATAAATTTGGAGTTATCAATGAAATAATTCATGAAAAAGCCCGCAATGGATATGATATATTCATTGACAAATATGTACCAACAAACCATGAACAAAGCTTCAAGAAAAATAAGCTTTATTTTATGCATATCATCATTTCTTAGGTTATGACATAGTTCTATGAATACAAATCAGACAATGAATCCACAACTACCGTTTTAACCAAAAAAATATAAAGTTAAATAGTGGGATGGATTTAAAATGTAGAATAACGTTGAAGAAAATGCAATCCTAAATTGTATTAAAAATAATAAGTCTTCAATTGTTCTAGCAAATGTTTTGACTTATCCTCCAACTCCCTTTTTTCCATGATAAGAGATTTTTAATGTCATCAATGGCACATGTTAGCTCTCTAAAACAAATTAAACAACTTTTAGAGAAAGCATTGGCATGTTTGAATGAATCAACCGCAGGATCAACTTCATAATCCAATTATCATCATAATAGCAATACAAATGAAGATGATTGCTACGGAATAGATTTAAGTGATCTATAGACAATATATTTTGAATATAATCTTTAAATGTATTCTAAATGTATCTTTGCACTATAAAATACTAGTAGATATACTCTTTTCACATGTATCATAGTGCATAATGATGACAAACAAACTTTAACCATTTACTACGGTAAATTATCAGCCATAATAATTCACCTTTCACTATTCCCTACATGAATGGTACAGTACCCTATCAGTTTTAGTATCTATAAATAAGAGGTCCCTTCCTCTTACTAGACATAAGAAAACAAAACCCAAATTTTCTCTCTAACCTTTAATGTATCCATCTTCTCTTCTCCTCTTCTAACCTTCCATCTCCTTCTCTTCTTCTTCCCTTCCAACCTTCCTCCTCTCCTCTCCTCCTCATACACCCTCTTCTTCCTTTCTTTCTTTTGATCAAAAGGATAATTTCTTCTCTTCCTTCTTTTTTAATTTTACAATTGAGAAGCCATCTTATGCTTCTATTCTAAGGTATCTAAATGCCTTAGTATGTTTTCGTTTTATGATCCAAATGTAACGCTCTTGATTTGTAATGAAATGAAGTTTTGTTTTTAAACATTATACCTTCTTCTTCTTATCTTATGGTGGGAATCTTTATTTTAAATGAGTATATCTCCATAAGATTTACATTTATCTTCTTATGCATAGTTTTCTTTTAATTTATATTTATGCATCAACCCTATTAGCCTTGGCTATACCATTTGTAGTGGTTTTCATTTAATGCCCTTATATTGTCATGAATCTTTAATATATAAACCCCACTAGTCCTGGCTATGCCGCCTATGGTGATTTTCTTTTAATGTTATATATATATATATATTTGTGTTAATGTCATGTTTATATATTTATGATTGAATGATTAATTCTAAATAAATAAAATAAATTAATTTTTGAAAAAGTATATTAGCTAGAAACCCAATTATGCGAGCTATTGGTCTAAAGAAGGGTATCCAATCCCTTATCCTTCTAGTCTAACAACGTACTGTACCTTTTCATCTTATATGTACATTTGTTTAATAATGTTTAAGTGTATAATATTTCACTAATGATTTACTTATGCTTTTTCTGATTTTCTCTTTTTTTTCATTTACCATTATTGATATAAAATCCTACTTTATTCCATTACAAATCAAGAGCATTACATTTGGATTATAAAAACCAAAACATACTAAGGTATCTAAATACCTTAGAATAGAAGTATAAGATGGCTTCTCAATTGTGAAATTAAAAAAGAAGGAATGGAAGAAATTATCCTTTCGATCAAAAGAAAGAAAGGAAGAAGAGGGAATATGAAGAGGAGAGAAGAGGAGGAAGGTTGGAAGGGAAGAAGAAGAGAACAGATGGAAGGGTAGAAGAGGAGAAGAGAAGATGGATACATCAAAGGTTAGAGAGAGAATTTAGGTTTCATTTTCTTATCTTATGGTGGGAATCTTCATTTTAAATGGGTGTATCTCCATAAGATTTACATTTATATTCTTATGTATAGTTTTCTTTTAATTTATATTCATGCATAAACCTCACTAGCCTTAGTTATGCCGCTTGTGGTAATTTTCATTTAATACTCTTAGATTGTCATGTTATCTTTAATATATAAACCTCACTAGCCCTGACTATGCCTGTGGTGGTTTTCTTTTAATGTTTCATATACATATTTTCCTTAATGTCATGTATATATATTTATGATTGAATGATTAATTCTAAATAAATAAAATACATTAATTTTTGAAAAGGTATATTAGCTGGAAACTCAACGGTGCAAACTACTGGTCCAAAGAAGGGTATCCAATCCCTTATCTATTTAGTCTAACAACATACTATACCTTTTCATTTTGTGTATACATTTGTTTGATAATGTTTGAGTGTCTAATATTTTATTAATGCCTCACTTATGATTTTTCTTATTTTCTTTTTTGTTTTTCATTTATCCTTATTAATATAAAATCCTCTTAGATGCTTATGGTATCAAAACCAAGGAGAGTATATAGTTTTTATGAGTAAATTTTTAATTTTTATTTGAGACGATTTCCTTTGTGGAGATCTATATCTTATATTTGTCATTTACTCAAGATGATTTCCTTTAAGGAACATCTTGTGTTGTGATTTTTCCACTGACACTTAGCGTAAATCCTAAAGGATTGGGTAGCAAAAGAGTCATAAATAGAAATCATATCATAAGTTTTTAAATTAGTCTTGTGAAATGAATTTATAAGATAGGATAAAATTAGTCTGGTAAAAATTATGAATACACTTAGAAGAACTATGTCCTCTTTTAGCTTTGCTTCTATGGAACAAACAGAAGAATCTATGTTAAATAATAGATATGAAATACATATAAAAGATTTTGATAAAGTAATAAATGATTGGAAGATTCAAAAGACATCGTATGATCAAATTTATCAAATGGTTAAATAAAAAATAAAAAAAAATGATTATGTGATAACTACAGTAGAAAAGGATATCCCCATTTTTTATGGCATAACAACAACAAAACATTTAAATAGTGAATCAATTAAAAAATATGCAAAAGAATAGAATTATATGCATATAGGTCTAGTCCAAGTAGAAACTAAATCTCTTACTAAGTTAGGATTAAATATTTCAGTTTTAATGGTTTTAAGAGATGCTAAAGAATTGGAGTATGAAAGATCAATTTATGGTGCTATTGAGACTAGCCTCAGTAGTGGTCCAATACAATTTGAATGCCATCCAAATGTTACCCTTGATCTTAAGGATAAGATCATAATGAATGCTTCAATTCATCAACTTAAAACACATAATCATAAAATGTTAGAAGGAGCTTTACCATTGGCTATAATTTACAGAATGTATTTTAAATTAATAAAAACTATTTTTGGATCTAAAGATTACAAAATTGATAAAAAGGGTCAAACTCTTTTGATTCAAATTTATTTAACTAAAGTTAATGTTTCAATACCCAAAATGATTTAATGAAATCAAGTTAATCTACTTGAACAATGGGAAGTAGATAATCCTCTTCCAAAACCCATAATTTATAATATCGAACCTTCTAATGTAATCCAACATCCAGAATGTAAGGTGACGATCCAATTTGCTAGGAGAACATTAGATCACCCTAAAAGGTCCTTAGAAATTAGGTCAATGACATCTTCATCTAGGAGATCAATAGATCTGCCTCCTCCTATGATAACTCCACCAGTTAATGTTCAATCTAATAAGCAAACTCATGTCCAAAATAATCCTTTATTAAGTGGAATGGTAAATAATAGGGCAGGTATAACTAGACCAGTTTACCAACCCAACAATAAACCAAAATATGAAGAACCGTCTACTTTTATTTCAGGAGATCTAAACCTTAATGTCATAGAAAAAACCTTTCAAACCAGATAGAGGTTTTCTAAATAAAGAATTCAATTCACCAAAAAATGAGAAAATTAGAAAATGGTTTTTTTAATACTTTTAATAATGTTGCTAAACAAATAAAAGAATAATATGATGATTTTATGTACAAAAATGGTTTGAAGAATATTATTTGAAACCTAAAAAGATTAATGTTATAAACCAATGTTTCAAATGGCAATTAAGTAATAGACAGATCATAGAATCTAATCATCCACCACTTAAAAATATAAAATCTATTCATAAAAATATTAAAATAAAACTTGTACCTTTTAAAAATGCAATAGAAAATGAGGGCATGAGAATTGAAAAAATAATAGACTAAAATAATTATACAAATCATCATTTATACATAATAGGAAAACAACTAGACAGAATGGAAAATATGATAAATAATGAAATAAATAAAACTTATGATAAAATTACAACTAATAAGAATGTATCATTATTCAAACCTGTTGAAATGCCTAAAAATCCAAGTAATAAATTTCTAAAAACCTTAGAAGATAGAAAAAGAATGTTAAAAAATAAAATGATTAAGGAAGAAGTTACAATAAAACTAATTGATATTTTAAAATTAGAAACACCAGCTAACACTTCAAAATTAAGAGGTATTGTTAAAAATGAGACATCTTCGGAGAAAATTAATATTTTTAATGAAACTAATAATGATTCAGAGGAAGACTCAACTACAAATGTTTCTTTAAAAGATTTAATTTTAAATGAACCTGATGAAGAAATTAATAAGATTAAATGAAAAGAACTATAAAAATTATATTATCAGAGAGCTTCACTTCTAGATATAATTTTTAAAGAGAAAAATGATAACTTTTGAAATAAATATTCTGTAGGATCCACTTGTGGATGGAATATAGATGGAGTCGTACAGAAAAAAATTCTTAATGTTTTTAATCAACTAATAATATTTTCAAATACTAATAAAACTATCCTAAGTACTGCTGATTGTCAAGTAACACTTCTTTTAATTTCTTATTTTACTAAACAATTAAAAGGATGGTGGGATAATTATCTTACTAAGAAACAAAAAATAAATATTTTAACTTCATATAAAACTAATGAAAATGGTATTAAAATTCTTAATGAAAATGGTATTAAAATTCTTGATGAAAATGATGAGTCAATTTAAGATGTGGTCAATACTTTAATTTTTTTTTTATCAGTTAACATTTCATAAGAGATCCTTCTTACATTAGAGATAAAATCATAGATCTTCTATCTCCTATGAAATGTAGATCTCTAGGAGAATTTTGCCAATATAAAAACATTTTCTTCCAAATAGTCCTTCTTAGGAATGATTATAATCAACTTTTCTCAAAAGAAAAATTTCCAACTGGTTTACTTAAGCTTATAGGAGATCAAGTTAGAGATAAAATCAGAGAGGAAAATAATCATATGGAGAATTATAATTTTACATTTATAAAATTAGAACACATTTATGTACTACAATAAGATTACAAAAACAATTGAAAACAGAACAATACATAAAACGCTAAAGTCTTGGTGATTTCCGTGCACAATATGATCCATCTTTCATAGATAACAAGATGAAAAAGAATGTTAGATGCTCACAATGTCTTGATAAGAAACCTAAAAGAAATTTTAAGAAAAATTTCTTAAAAACTCTGAAAATAAGCCAATGAATAAAAAACATAAGAAAAAATTTTATAAAAATTTAAGACGTTACAAATGTAAGAAAATTGATCATATGACAAAATATTGTAGGATTAATAATAAAATTAATGAATTAGCTTTATATATATATATATATATATACTTATAAATAACTAATAGAACAAATAAATAAATAAAAGAAAACAAAGAAAAGGCCTGACATGAGTCTAAAAAGGGGGTACGTAGGTTGCTGGGTTAGCGCATAAGTTAGGCAAGTCGAATTTGGTTCAAATCTTCGGATCTAAGTCGGCCAAAATTGGGTCACCAAGAGAAGCTTCGAGGGGGTTCGATTTTAGCCAAGTCAATAAAGAAAACAAGTGGGAAATTGGTTATTTGTACAAATCAAATTGGAGAAGGTGGCATGAACTAATATCACAATTTGTTAGAGTGATTTAGTGGTTTTTCTAAGTTAGCCAGTTGGGTATTTACGACAATGAACTGGGTTTGGCAGTGATAGTAGTTCTGTTCAGGATTGGGTAGCTAGGCATACTTGGTTACTGTCGTAAGTGGATTAGTGTGTGTATGTCAAGTTTTGTACTTTTGTAATACAAATTTGGAAAAAATATACCGTTATGGTGCGTTCTTGGAAAATTTCACGAAATTAGTCACACGTACCTTCACTATTCATTGTTTTTTTTAATTGAAGATACGCTTGGAGAACACGCCTTCCTATATTGTAGGAAAGACGCATAGAGAGATCGCACCTTACCTACAACAAGGAAGGCTCATAGGGGGATCGTGCCTTCCTTACAACAAGGAAGGCTCAAGGAAAGAACATGCCTTCAGTGTTATTGGGAAGGCATGATTTTCCTACACGCCTTCCATTCGGTATATATGCCCTTATTTCGTCTTCCTCCTTCATTTGCACCACTTCCAAATATTAAAAACCTTGAAAACCTCTGATATTTTGCCTTAAAACGATAACTTGGCCTTATTTTCCCTCTCCGAGCATCAACGTTCTCAGTAATATTGTATGTAACTATTTACCATCTTTGTTTTGTAATAATTTTTTTAAATTATTAATTACGTTGTATTTACAGCTATATTTATGTTATGCATGTAAAATGCAGTTACATGATAATTTTTGTAATATTTATATTTTCGTAATATGCATGTTTAATTGTGTTTATTATTCTTAATTTTGTGCTATGTATAATTTTTGTAGTTATATAAGTTGTGGTGGTTACATAAAAATATATATATATATGTGACTCGTATATGATATATGATTTTACTGATATTTCAGTTACGGCACACCGAGAAATGAAATTGTGTAGAAAATTATAGTTATAGTGTGAGATAAACTGGTTTACGTAGAAGTGTAATTGTGTGGGTACGATAATACGCTCCACCAAGATGAAATTGTGTATATGCGATGAGATACCCCGCAGAAAAACAATGTCATGTGGGAGCGCGCAAGTTATAATGTGAAGTTATAGAGTTTGATAAGATACCCTACCGAAAAGTAAAATTATATAGGTACGATGAGACGCCCCATTGAGATGAAATTGTGTGGGTACAATAATACGCCTCACCGAGATGAAATTGTGCTGGTACAATGAGACGCCCTACCGAAAAACGAAATTGTGTGGGTACGATGAGACGTCCCACCAAAAAACAAAGTCGTATAGAAGTTTACAATTCTAACGTGAATTTATAGAATGTGATAAGATGCCCCCACCAAGAAAAAAAATTGTATGGATGCAATAAGATGCCCTATCGAGATTAAATTAAATTATGTAGGCACGATGAGATACCCCACCAAAAGACACGGTTGTATGAGAGCTTATAGTTATATTGTAAATTCGTAGAATGTGATAAGATATCCCATCGAGAAGTAAAATTATATCGATACCTTGACATGCCCCATTGAGATAAAATTATATGGGTACGATGAGACACCCTACCTAAAAAAAACAGTCATGTGAGAGCTTACGGTTATATTGTGAATTTATAGAGTGTAATAAGATGGCCTACCGAGAAGTAAAATTATGTAGGTACGATAACACGCTCCACCAAAAAATGAAATCGTGTGGGAGCTTACAGTTATAGTGTGAAGTTATGATGCCCTATCAAGAAATGAAATTGTGTGGGTGCTACAAAGCGTACAAAATCGTATAGACTTTACTGATTTTGTCATTCATGATTTAACAAGTTATTAATGGCTGATTACGTGAAGATGATTGTGTATGCGGGTGGGAATATTGTAAATGGAAGTAACAATCCACAATAAAGACCTAGTAGAAAAGTTGAAAATGAGGAAGGATTCCAACTACAACCATTTTCTCCAATGGATCCAGATGAGTATCTAAGTTAATCCTTATGGGGTTGAGTTTGTTCATCGACATCATACTCTGATGGCCATTACAAATGATGATGATATAGAAAACTTTATAGAAATGGCTAATGCGTTTGGAGAAAACTGGATACCAGAGATATATGTTAAGATTTCCAGTCAGCCTAGCAGGATTATTATCGATAGAACTTTATGGATTGGGTCTTCCATTATTTCTCAACCTCATGTATAGCAAACCAATGAAGATAACCCTATGTATGATAAACTAGAACTTTACGGCATGTCGCCAGCAATTTCAACAGGCACATAAGAACTAATTGTACAAGATGCTTGCTACTGTTGCTGTGATATAGGTACAACCTAGGAAATTTAAATATTTAATGGATCAAATGGTGCAAGTTGAGGAGGACGCCCCATTGTAGTTTTCATCGTTTGACAAGAGCAAATGGACGTTGTCTTATGACGGTTTTTATTGGTTCGAATATATGACATCTGATATCGTTGAGAGCTACAATGCCATTTTGAAAGATTATAGAGGATTACCTCTACCTTTGCTCGTGAAGAAAATTTTCAATAATTGTATCGATTATTGAGAAAAGAGAGTTGAACAAGCAAGGTAAGGAATGGACGCAAGGTAAGTAAATACGAAATATGCTACGAAAAAACTAAAAACGTAAGCCAAGTGAACTCCAGCACATTCTACCAAGTAATATAGCCGTGACAACGGGATATAGGAGGTAAAGACAGGTTAGAGGTGTAAAGCAAATGGAGTGATGAAATGAGGCAGACGAAAGCATATTGTAGACACGAATAGAATGACATATTCATGTAGGAAATGGCAAATCTATAAGATCCCGTGCTCACATGCAATAAGGGCACTTAATTCTATTCGAGTAACTACTGGTCCGTACATTGGCGTATAGTATACGTGGTCCAATCAGTTAAATGTTAATGCTAGACACTTCATGCCAATAGGTGATGAGTTAAATTGGCTCTGCCTCAATTACCCATTCTTCATACCCAGCGAGAAACCGAAACGTGGTTTGGGTAAATCAAGGAAGAAGAGATTCCATATGGAGATGGACTTAAGGGAGCTTACCGAAAAGAGCAGGTGTAGCATATGTAAAATGGAAAGAAAAAATAGGAGAAGGTATCCTTAACTTAATAGAAATGGTATAGACAAACATACAAGTGTTGTTTTCTTATAAGAAATTACATATCATATAATGTTATGCTTTCATAAGTTAATGACACAACATACTTTTTTATTGTTTTGTAGGTTAGATAGATCAAGGACTAAGTGACCCGTTAGTATTGCATAGACAGGGACGACATTGATCACAGGACGTATGGGACCATTAGGTATGTTTTCATATTAAATCATCTATTAATCTATACAGTTTAATAATTTTATAGTGTTGTACTGAAATTGAATCTAATATTACAGGGAGGTAAGCACATTAAAGTTCATCAAGTGGAGTCCAGCCTGCGAAGGGGTACATCACAGATACCATTGGACGATCGCTTTAAGACCTACCTTGCCGACGCTAGTTTCTTAGGGGTCGCACGACTGCCATTCATTCAAATCAATCATCACGACATTAGTCAAGAGGTGGAGACCCAAGACCCACACCTTCCATATGGCACACGAGGAGATGATGATCACGCTATAGGATATAGAGATTCTGTTCGATCTCCTTGTGGATGAGGCTGCAGTGACTGGGCCTATGCAATTAGAATGGCCTAAGATAGTTAGGGGATTGCTAGGAGACTACCCCACCGACAATACTACCAAAGGGGGACGCGTTAGTTTACATTGGTTACAAGATATATTTAATGTTCTTCCTATAGGTGCAAATGAGGAGACCATTCGTCAACACACCCGTGCATACATTCTGCAATTGTTTAGTAGATTTTTATTTGTGGATAAATCTTCATCCCTCGTTCATATGATGTTCCTACCAATCTTGGAGTATTTCTCATATGTAGCGACATTCAATTGGGGATCAGCTTGTTTAGCTTGGCTATATCGTCAACTGTGTGGGGCAGCACAATCAAGAGCACAGGAAATTGTAGGTACCACCATACTACTACGGATATGGGCATGGGATCATTTCCCCCACATTACACCATGGACCAGATCCAGCTTCACCATACTGGAAGGCCTACTACTAGCTGCTAGGTGGGTTATATTACGAAACACCACACATCATGCTACACATGTTGTAGATACGTACCGGACAACATTTGATCTGCAGATGAGTAGATAGGTATGTACTTCTTCAATTTTGTTTTTGTTCTTGATCTTTATTGAAAAATTAAACATTATTAATACACTTTCTTTACAAATACATTATAAGTCATGTAGGAGCCGTATCCGAATGATCTTATTGATTTCTTACCATCGTTTTGCAATGCTGGTCGAGCTGTTTAGACAGCCAGGGTTCCACTAATATGTTTCTACATTGTAGAGTTCTATTTCCCTGATCATGTTCTACGGCAGTTTGGAGTATTCCAAACAATACCAATCGATATTCTTATGAGTGACAAGCTACATCATATTGACCTTAGAGGTAGAACAGACATAGATTGGTCAATTGCCCATCAGGGATACATATCGACCTAGGTAGACCGCCATGTATGGTTGTCGATATTTAGGGACCAAGGGGTGTCGATCCAGCTTACCATAACAGGTGTAGGGATCATACACACTGATATATTACCCATCATGTTGCTGTAATGGGATACTTAGTAAGGTTTCCTTCAATTTTATCTTATTTTATTTTTTCCTAAAGTAATCTATATGAATATAACTTGAACTATTTCATTAATTGTAGGCGGATACTCTACTTCAGGCAAAGTTAGTAGATGATATCTATGCTACTCATCATATCATTGATGATGGGCTTCACCATATCGAAGAGCACGGCGGTTTAATATTATTTCTCGACCAACCAACTAACTCCACCCCTGTACCTGCCCCTCCACTGCGTACAGAACCTAAAGTTCACACGAGAGGCCGTCAACCAGCACAAACATATGGTCGAGGACATGATGCTAATTCTATGTTATCGGGATCTCGCCATTCCATCGACTTGGGTGAAATTGGTAGCAATACACCACCTGCTTATGCCTTCAATTCGAGTCATACCTCATTCGAGACTCTTGATACTCACATGTAGATATATCCGCAACTAGCACCATTAGCTCCCCATAAACGTCGTACAAATGGCCTTAGACAGTATACATAGAGAAGATTGATACCCAACTACCTCCATCACCGCCTACTCCAGTTCTTTATGTAGATTTCGCTGATACTCCTCTGCAACCATCTAAGCCTCAACCATCTGAACCTCAATCATCAGAAGGTTCATCCACTCACAGACCATCATTATTAACTCATTTCGAAAAACAATTAACTAGATCTAGGAAGAAGTAGTTGTAAATAACTATATTTATATTACTTAGTTTCATTGTTATATATTATTGACATTTATTACTCACTATGTATATGGTTTTTACAAACTATTTTTCTTATTATATTGCTATTTCCTTAATAATGATTGTTTATTTTGTGTGTGTGTGTATGTATATATATACTTATTCTTTATACTATAGTTGCTTTTAATAGGTTTAATCGGTAAACTAGTTGGTAAATCATTTAAGCTAACCCGTTACATTAATACTTTTAGTAAGAAGTATACTTAATGAGAGGTAATGTGAAGCGTAAATTTAACTTAGAATCGGAATTTGCAATTAACTTGTCATTTTCAAAGTATTTAGGTAGGAATAGTTTTAAACATCAACTAAATATGCGTAATAGTGACATTGAAAATACGCACTATTGGATATAGAAGGTGGATGAAAGAGACACGCATCTATATAATATCTTGACTATTAAAATAAAAATAAATAAATTAACACCAAAGACACATTATATGTGGAAGAAAAATAAAATAAACTGTTTAGATACTGAAGGCGTACACCTTCTTTGCACCTTCCTTAGAGTTTGGAAGGTGCGCTCTCTAAGCACGCCTTCAATTGAAAAAAAAAACGATCACTATACTAATTTCATAAAATTTTCCAAGAATGCACCATTTTGGTATATTTTTCTGAAATTTGTACTATAGAAGTACAAAACTCTATGTATGTCACTAGCTGCTGATGGCGTTAGTTGGGTTGTGATAGAAAAGCCATGCGGTGGTCGCAACGTAATTGTAGAGTATGGGATTGGCCGATCAATGTATAAGAGAGGCAATCAAATTTGAGGGTTGGTGATCATATGCTGTCATCATGTAAGTGTTGGTTGATAAATGTGACTAGAGTATGTGGTCGTGGGTTGCTGTGTTGGCATGGGGTCTGTAATGGTCAGTTACACATAGTGTTAGGTTGCGTGAATGGCGTGGAGCATGTGAGTGGGTGTGTTATTTACTATTTTGGTTATGTAATCGATTGCAAGAGTATGTGAGTGGTGGCGTGGGGTTGTTACAAAGGAGTTCGGTAGAGACAGTAATGTAGCTATTGTCATAAGTCAAAAACTAAGTATTATTGGGGAATAGGAGTCGTGCGAGAGATTATAACTGATGGGTGTATGGTACATGGGTAGTGACTAGCTCGTATGTGGACTGTATGTTTGAGTGAGGATTGGAATTGGGTAGTGGAGTGATGTGGGGTTAGTTCGGTTATAGGACATCATTGGGTCGAGCATGGGCACTATCAGGTTGAAGATTGGGGGGGGTGTACGCTGCTACAACTGTTGTGTTATTGATGGTGTAGTTATCAAGAGAAGGGTTATGTGAGAGGGAATGTAGATGTTGGTTGCTATCGAATGTAGTGGGAGTTTGATAAATAATTGGTTAGTGAAGCGTATAGGTTGTGTTGTGAGTACAAGAGCGGTTGATAGTATGAGGGCTAAGTTGTGGTGTTGAAGTATGGTCACGAGGTGTAAGGAAAAAAAAAAAAGACACGTGTGTACCTGGTAAGGTGTGAGATTTGAACCTTTGACTCCTTACTAATATTCCATTCCACATTTAAGTGTTTAACTATAGGTACTGTCGGCTTATATCCTAACATTTTGTATAATCAAATTGAACTTAAGTTATGTGACTACCCAAAATGAACTAAACAAAATCCATGGACCCTAACTCCACCTAAAATATTTATTTTCTAAAAAAATCTATTTTCATAAAACTCCATTTCCAAAAAATTCTTTATATTAATTTTATTTGTTTTTCAAATTTTCACTTTTGTGTTTTTTTAAAAATTATTTTCCAATTTTTTACTGTTTTTTGAATTATGACCCTTTTTCTTTTATTTAAAAGAAAAAAACTAAATGACATGGGGACAAAAAATGGGATGTCTATAAATATTTCATTACTTTGTACATAAATATGAACTATTATCTAATATATTTATTGACCATGATTTAATCTTAGTTTGACTCTAAGTTGACCCTTTCGACCCTTGATTAGTCTCATTCTTGAATCAACCTCCTGATTCGGATCTAGCAACATTGATATTGCACTTTATGTTGTGATTTAAATACTTAAACCAAGTTGAACTAAATCACACTCGCTATCTGTCTCGAAGGGCCCCTCTCCCTAAAGTTTGTAAAAAGATTAGTTATGAAAATTTAATAAAAATGTGAATATTATATATGTATATTTTTAAAAGTAAAACTTAATAAAACATTGCATATAGTATAATGATTAGGTGAGTGTTCTAATAAATAAGAGATTAGAGGATCAACTCTTGTTATAGCCATTTTACCTTTTCTAGAATGCATTTATTATTATTACACTACTTGAATGACTTTCTTTTTTTTTTCTTTTTTTATAATAGTAAATTATGTAAAATTCCATTCATTACAAAGAAACAATTAAATTTCTCTCGAATTGTAATTTATTTAATAGTTTTTCACCATAAATAATATTTACATTGTTAATGTTGGCTTATGAATCCAATTTATATGTAGCTTGTAGTTATTAAAAAAAAAAAAAAAACTTGAAAGATAAAAGAACTACGTTGGGAAAGAAAGGATGGAAATCAATGATGGAAGACTTTCTATATCGCCAAGATCTGTATGCACCTATGGGTGGTGATAATCCAAAGCCTAAAGATAAGTCTAACCAAGATTGGGTAATTATACATAGAAAAATTGTCGATTATATTCAACAATAGGTAAATCACAGTGTTTATCATCACGTTGCTTAAGAGACCAAAGCAAATGCTCTATTGAGGAAATTGGAGTTCATGCATGAAAGATAAATAGCCTTAAATAAAACCTCATTAGTTAGGAGAGTGGTGGATTTGAAGTATAAGAATTGATTAAATATGATAGAGCAATTAAAAGATTTTAAGGGTCTTATGAATTAGTTAACTACCATGAAGTTGGTACTTGATGATCAAATTTAGGCATTTCATTACTAGATAGTTGGAAGACACTTATAACATTCATTAGTAATTCTACTCTAAAGAAGGAAAGCTCACCCTGGCGAAAGACAACTTGATGAATGAAAAAGCTAGAGGATAAGAGTAAGATATTAATTCTGAGACTCAAACATTTGTTACTAATAAACAGGAAAGGCATGGGAGAAGCAAGATAAGAGGTTCATACAATAAATCGAATAAATCTAGGAGAAGGTCCAAATCAAGAAGAAGAAATCTTAAATGTTTTCATTATGACAAGCTAAGACATATAAAGCGAGAGTGCAAAATATGGAAAAGAGAATAAGGTAACGGTAAAGGTAAAGGCGATGCAAAATGTGAAGATGAGACAACTACAGTAGCAAATGGTGAAGTTGTTGTTGACTAAGATGATGATTATGTTAGTCTTACATGCTGTGACAGTGATTGGGTTATTAACTATGGTGCCTCCTTTCATGTAACATCACATGGTGAATTCTTCTCAACCTACACTGCTGGTGATTTTGGTAAAATCAATATGAGAAAAGAAGAGACATCTAAAATTATTAGCATTAGAGATATTATTTCGAAGACTAACATTGGTTGCATACTTATTCTTAGAGATGTTAGACATGTCTCAGATATTCGCCTAAACATCATATCTACAAGAAAGCTTGATGATGAAAGATATGGTAGCTATTTTGGGGAAGGTAAATGAAAGCTTACTAATGGTTCTTTGATTATGGCTAAGGAAAGAAGAGTAATATCCTTTACTTAATCATAACAAAGTTAAGTAAAGGAGAGGTAAATATGATTGATGAATCATCCATTGAACTTTGGCATGAATGGTTTGGTCACATGAGCAAGAAAGAACTGCAACTACTTGCTAAGAAGCTACTTCCCCCTAATGTGAAGATACTCCTTTGAAAACTTGTACCAATTGTCTTGGTAATAAGTAATATAGGGTTGCATTTCATAGATATCTATCTCCTAGGAAATCTCATGTAATTGATTTAGTTCATACTGATGTGTGTTACATAAAAAATAAAACATTTGGTAGTATACTTTATTTGGTGACTTTTATTGATGATTACTCTAAAAAGTTGTGTACTTTTGCTTTGAAATCTAAAGATCAATTTATGGATGTATTTAAGCAATTCCATATTAGAGTAGAGAAGGAAACAAGTAAATAGCCAAACTATGTTCAAGTAGATAATGGTAGTAAATATAAAGATCCCTTTGAGAACTATTACAAAAACCATGGTATTAAACTTGAGAAGACAATGTCAAAGACCTCACAATAGAATGGCATTGTGGAAAGGATGAACCGTACTATTACAAAGAGAGTTAAGTGTATGTTATTTCATGCTAGGTTGCCTAAATCGTTCAGAGGAGAAGCAATGAGAACAACAATTGACTTGGTCAACCTATTTCTTTCTTATGCTTTAGATGATGATATTTCAGAGAGAGTATGGACAGGAAAAGATGTTTCTTATAACCATTTGCAAATATTTTGTTATTGGGTATTCATGCATATTTCCAAGGACGATAGAGCAAAACTTAATGCAAATTCAAAATAGTATATTTTTCTAGGTTATATACGTTATAAATATGAGTATAGGTTATGGGATCGAATAGAGGAGAAAATTGTTAGAAGTAGAGATGTGGTCTTCTTAGAAAATCAAACTATTGAAGATATAGAAAAGCCAAAGAAGGCTAAATTCTTAGTTAAGATTGCTACTAATATAGATCCAGTGTCCATACCTAATGATTATACTAATGAAGGGGTAGATGTGTAAGATTCAGTTAAAGATGAGACAACACTTGAAGAACCTGATCATCAAATAGAATTGAGGAGATCCTCAAGAGAACGAAGACCATCCACTAACTTAGCCTACATAAGTATGTCATACTGACAAATGGGGAAGGCTGGAATGTTATGAGAAGGCCATATTATATGAGCAGAAGAAAGAATGGGTAAAAGGCATGCAAGAATAGATGAAACCTTTACATAAGAATCAAACTTATGATTTAGTTGAATTGCCTAAAGGCAAGTAACCTTTGAAAAATAAATGGGTATATAAGTTGAAAATTGAAGAATGGCTCATAACCAAGGTACAAGGCATGATTGGTTGTAAACGGGTTCAGCCAAAAAAAGGTATTAACTTTGATAAAATTTTCTCACAAGTGGTGAAGATGTCTTCCATTCGTGTTGCTCTTAGAATTGCTATTAGTTTAAATTTGGAGATTGAACGGTCAGATATAAAGATAGCATTCCTTCACAGTGACTTAGAGGAAGAAATTTACATGGAGCAACCTAAAGAGTTTAGTATCAAAGGTAAGGAGCATCTAGTTTGCAAATTGAAGAAGATCTTGTATACGCTCAAATAAGCTCCAAAATAGTAGTAGTGTTAAGGGTAAGGAGCACCTAGTTTGCAAATTAAATAAGAGCTTGTATAGGCTCAAATAAGCTCCAAGGCAGTTGATTGGAATCAAACCTCTGGACCAATCACAAAAAGCCGAGTTATAAGACTCTAAGGACTCACTCGGATGATACTAGCCCTAAGCGATAATTGAGACAGTGATTCCTAGCCCGAGCTAGCCTTCTGCCGACCTGTATGTTAGATCCTCACATATATCTAATATGCTCCTACCTAATAGCGCATTCCTAATCTAAAAGACAACCCAAGACTAGCCAAGCTAAGTTCCCCTAACAACCACTAGCGTCTAACTTCAATTCAACTGTCTTTCTTACCAAATGAACTAACCCCCGACCTGATCCAAATCAAGTCGACCCCTAACTACAACGCTTCCCTGCTTCCGCCTACCTTATATCATATTCCTAATGTCCAGCCACCAGGCGACACGTATCTTCTGATACGACATTTTAGAATAACCCTTTCTTTTTTTTATATTAAATATTCTTTATCTATTTTACCCTTTTTAGTATATTTCATGTAACCTAATTATAACAATCTCTTTTTTGTCTTTTCATACTTATATAGTAGCCCTAGTGGACCGGTATATAAACCCCCATTTAGTTATACGCAAGGGAATCATTTATACTAAATTATTCAAGTATCCTTTGAGTAACCTTAATGTTTCTATTACTCTTCAACTCTTATCTATTCTCTTTAGTAAAAAGTAGTGACGAGTGGCCCTTTAGTTTGGATCGGTATATCATATTCGGCAAATTATAGGCCGAGTAGAATCGAGTGGTGCATCATATTCATTCAATAGCTACTCGGGTTTTGGTAGCCTTTCTTCTATTTCTTTTTTATTCATTTCATTGCAGTGCTTCTCCGCATGTCCCACCCCGAAGATGCATCAACAATGGTATAAGAATATGATTTATCAGGGATATATTAAGATTACATTGAATCATTGTGTCTTCATAAAGAAGTTTAATAGTGGCGAGTTTATTATTCTTTTATTGTACATGGATGATATGTTAGTTTTTAGCCATGATACCAAGAAGATTGAAGATCTGAAGATTATATTGAGAAGGTAAAAGATTTAAGACCTATATGCTAAATTCTTAGTATGAGAATTATACGTGATAAGAAGAGCAAAAAATTATGGTTATCACAAGAGAGATACCTAAAGAAGGTGTTAGAGAGATTTAATACGAGTAAATCGAACATCATCTGCTTTCCAATTGCAAGTCACTTCAAACTTAGTTCTTAATGATGTTCTAAGAGCAAGGTAGACAAAGAAGATACCATATGCTTCAGCCATTGATAGTCCAATGTATGCCATAGTATATACCAAACCAAACAATTAGGGGTACGCATGATTTAGTTCAATACAATTCGTACCCTCTTATTGAACCAAACTTAATATAACGATTCGATTTTTTTTTAAATCAAACCTAAGCATACAATTCAATTCATAAATTTTTTGAATCTAGTTAAAACTGATTTGATCTACAATTAGAACCATTTATGTCAAATTTTTACTAAACACATTTATCTTCAATAACATATTTTCCTTCCCATTGAACTTTCATATGTTTTTACTTTTTTTCTTATACATTTATCATATGTAACGATATTTAGCAAAAAATTACACAAGACCTTAATAAACCTAACTTGATTAGATGAAGATAAGACACTCTATTCTAGTGAACAACAATGACGAGGGAGAAGTAGACCTGTTTATCCAAAAGCGATACAAAGAAGACGAAAGAGACACACCAAAGATTGAAAAAGAGATAAAATACACGTAAAGAGTACTAAAGTTAGACCCTTGATTTGAAAATATACAAGCAAAGGACAATTTAGAAAAGAAAAATTTGTAAATGTAAAATTTCATATGGAATTCAATCAACTTAATCTTAATAATTTACCTAGAAATAAAATAAAGAAGAACAAGATATAAAATTTTTTAATGAAATCTATAAAAATTGATTGAAAAAAATAAAATAAGTACAAAACAATTATACAAATTTTTTTATTTAACTAAATAATTCGATTCAATTTAGTTTTTACTTTCCCAAACTGAATCACGAACTATTTATATATAGCTGAACCGAATCAAAAACCAAATAGTTTACAAAATAATTTATTTTTCAATTCAGTTCTATTTAATTCACGATTCGATCTGCAGTATTCATTGTTTTTTTGCCCAACCTTACCAGATATTGCTTATGTTATTGGCATTTTTAGCTGCTGTCTCTCAAATCTAGGTAAAGGGCATTGGACCACAGTAAAATGGATTCTTAGGCATCTTAAAAGCATTTCCAAATTATGTTTGAAGTTGGGTGGTTGTAAACCAATATTGTAGGGGTTCGTAGACGCTAATATGGCTGGAGATCTTGATTCAAGAAAATCTACATTAGCTTACTTAATTACTTATGTAAGGGGAGTAGTCTCTGGCAATATAAATTGCAAAAATGTGTTGCATTATCTACCATTGAAGCTGAATATGTTACCATTACAGGAGCCTACAAAGAATCCTATGGATGAAGAAATTTTTAGAAGAGCTTGATCAAGCTCAAGAAAATTTAAATTTATATTGTGATCACTAAAGTGCAATACATCGTAGTAAAAATCCTACTTTCCATTCCAGATTAAAACATATCGATATGAGATACCATTGGATTTGAGATGAATTAAAGAAGAAGCTTTTTAAAATTAGAGAAGATCCACAATAATGACAATGGTTTAGACATAATGACTAAAGTCTTATCTAAGGAAAAATTTATTACTTATCGATTGATTGTCGCTGTGATTAAACCCCCATATGAGTTGAAGGGGGGGATTTGTTAAGATAATAACAACACATTCACTTTGCTGAATGGAATAATCTGTAATGGAATCATAATTCATAAGTAATGGAATAGAGTCATAATAGAAATGGAATATGTATTACTTTGTTTAGTTTGACACCACTAAATCAAGATTGCTTTATTTAATTCACATTAGTATAGGTTATAAAAAGATATAAATAACCTTAAGAATAAATAAATTTCCTATGGTGTGAGGATGAACTCCTATGTATATCATCAAAGAGTTACTTATTAAAATAAAAAAAAAAACCCAGAATTGTTTACTTAAAAAAAAAATCAAACCTTAGAATTGTTTATTAAAAAGAGAACCCCTTAATTATACTTGGAAGGAGAAAGGTGTATATCATCAAAGAACTGCTTATCAAGTACATACTCAAAATTGTTTATTTAAAATAATAATTAAACTAGAATTATGTTAAAAAAGGGAAATGTGTATCCAGAATTGTTTATTAAAAAAAAAATCAAACTTAGAATTATGCTAGAAGAGGGAAAGGTGTACCTAGGATTGTTTATTTAAAAAAAAAAAATCAAACCCAAAATTATGGTAGAAAAGGGAAAGGTATACCTAGAATTGTTTATTAAAAAAACAATTCAACCTAAAATTATGTTAGAAGAGGGAAAGGAATACATCACCACCGATTATCTCAACCAATTTATTGCTTTTTCTCAAAGAAAAGCAAAAATAAATAAAACCCTCAAATCTCGGGCATTTGTAAACAAATCAAAATAAGATAAGATTTTTATAAAAGTATAATTAATTAGAAATCATTTCAAAAAAATCTTGAATTGATTTTCTCTATAACTTATGTAAATTTAGATAGAAATATAAAAATAGGTCACTGAAGTTTAGAGAGAGAAAGGTTGAAACTCTTTCAATTAGTGTTATATTTATTCAAATTGATTGTTATTCTAAGCTTTTCAGAACTTTTAACATATAAAAATAAAGTTTAATTCAAATTTGTCATTTTGAATCACCTTTGATGAAGATAAGGAAGAAGATGGAGAGAGAGAGAGAGAGCCGATAAAGAGAGAAAATTTGATGAACAAAAATCACCTTCAAAAAGTGAAAGATGAAAAAAGATCGATAAACCAAAGAGACAATGAACAAAAATCATATTAAAAAACTTATTTGTTTTCTATTTTCAAAGAGGGCAATTTTGGAAGAATAAAATAGGAACCTCTACTGCATCACAATTCACAAGTTTGAGGAATCCTAATTATACATTTTCACGTAATATGAGTTACGCATGAACGACTATTATAAAGACTTATTTGAACTAAACAGCATAATATAGACTTAATAAGAAATAAAAAGGGAATGAAATAACTATTCCCTCCAAGTAAACAAAAGAAATCCTACATTGAAAAAATGAGAATTAAGTGACTTACATATATATATATATATATATATATAAAAAGAAGACCCATTAACCTAATACTTGAAGATTTTAAGTTGAATATAATGTTAAGTCTACAAATCTATTTTTTCAAAAAGTTTTTTCCACATTATTAATGCTCCCTTTCTCCCCAATAGTTAATGGTGTAAATATTTTCAATCTTGTCGCATAAAGTATCATAAATAATAATAGTATATTATATTACTTAATGTACTTTTTTAAAATTATTATTATGAAAATAAATGTAAATTATGACAAATTGCTAAACACGAATATTGAAATTGATAATTTTTTTAGAATGGCTAATAATATACTCCTGTAAAGTTATCATTAAATCAAAGAATGTTTATATTATGTTGCTCATTTGCATTATTAGTACTTTATTATTTAGATAATTTTTGTGTTAAATTTTGATTGATGAAAAAGTTCTCCCAAGTTTTGTATATTAATTGAATTTATTTATAAATTGATAGTTAAATTATGGTAAGAAGTTTAGTCTTTGTTTCTTATAAGTGCACCGAGTAACTTAATTATTTTTCTTAAAAAATCTAAATTTTTTTTTGGTATTAAATAATAAATATACTGCAGGTATATTTGTTCATCTGAATAATTTTGATAGTAATTTAAAAATATAAGTCGAACCTCTCGTGGTTTTACGTTGATCTGCATTTAGGCCTTCGCTTTCTCATCATCCTGTTACTGCCGGTGAAAAGTGGCATTTCCAATATTGTGCTGTGGGTGAGTGGTGTCCTTGGGTGCAACAAAGGCCTACTGCACGTGCAAGGGACAAGGTATATGATACAGAAAGTTCCAACAAGAATTCGTCTTAAGGAGAAGCCTCCACGTCCCGAGATTATAAATAGAATATACTTCGTGCGATCCAAAAAGAAAGAGAAAAGAAAAATAAAAATAAAAAGATAAAAAAAAAAAACAACTATTTTTCCAAAACGGAAACCAAAACGAATGGCTCGTAAAAAGCCATCCCAAAAGCAATGTGACATATATATATATATAGTCAAACAAAAAAGCCAAAAAAAGAAAGTATCAATAATTTTGATTATTATTATTATTTTTTAACCTCCTTTACAGGTGATGCGTTATAAGTTAGTGGTAGACAAAATGAAATAAAAGATTAATATTTAACCCATTATAATCTATAATCATGACTTAAAGCAATCAAACTTATTTATAATTTTTTTTAAGTTTAGCTCAATATTCTTTTAAAATTCATCTTAATAACAATATTTTGATGAGAGATTCACTTCGCTCTATTTGAATATTTTATTAAGTTAAATTTGAGTTTCATTAATTATTATATTTAATTGAATTAACTCGTAAATTTAATCTATTTTGAGTTTGAGTATATATATATATATATATTAAGCTTGAATCGAGTTTAGATTATTTTAATTAAAAATATATTCTGCAAATAGACCAAATATGTATAATTAAGTCGAATTTAAGTTTTTTCTATTCTTATTTCGACTTAAGTTAAACATTCCTAATTTTGATTTCGCGACGATTACGTCTCCCGTTAAAGCTTCAAATTCTTGTTGTGCGGAAATACGGAACGGAGCATGAGCCAGCGACCCTACTCTGACTAAAGTGCGGGTCCGATTCATTTCCATCAATTTCCCGAAATACCCCTATCGTTTTTCTTTATTAACGTGCATTCTACCAAAACGACATAGCAAATATTAAGAAGCAGAGGGGCAAATCATGTCCTCCTGGTGCGAGGATGACAGCCACGTGTCAAGCGCTCGACCCTCCTTCGCTGGGTATGGGAGCACCACTCGGATTTTCTTCACGCTTTTTCAAACGATAAAATAAAAAATAAAATAATATAAAAACACAATCCGAAACAAAAATAAAATAATAATTTTATGTTTCTTACGTTTTATCCTTTCAAACTCATAACTAACCAGACGAGGAGAACAAGAATAAGAGGAAGAAGAAGAAGAACAAACAGCAGCAAAACGTTGTCGTTTCATCATAAGAGCCAGTACGGAAATGGTATAGAGTGCTCAAGCTTCTAGTTGTTGAAGTGTTGTAGTTGAAGCAGCAATGGCTATTGGAAATTTGATTTCTAACCGCAATTTCGGTTCTTCTATCGGTTCAGGTACTATTTATTATGTAGTAGATGGCTTCTCGACCGTTAAATTTTACAAATTTTTTATGGAATTTGGATTGGCATTTACGAAAACTTTACTTTTTGGAGGATTTAACTAGCTATTGTAAAGCGAAGTTAAAAACTTTATCATTTACCCCAAAAAAAAAAGTTTATATATAACTTTATTGAAATTTTTGCTCAATTGATCCTCTTGAATGAAGATGAATATTGGATATGACAATATGAGGAGGAGCATTATGGTGTGTTTGTTTTGCAAAGACCCTTCATGATCATTTAAACTAAATGCTCCTACTGACTATCCTTTGTGGTTTCATTTTGATAAGAGCATGTGTGGAATTATCAGCTATGTCTATATAAGTACTTATGTTGATTCTTGAACAATATTCGTGAGCCGACATTGAGGTACCAAACCTTCCCGTCCATGTGAGCTCTTGGGGAAGATCAGCCTGTTATCCCTAAGGCTTCAAATTGATCATTTAGTCACTTGCATCAGATGCTTCGGGTATATCCCTGATTATTTTGGATACAGTTGGAGAATGGTGAACTTGTTGCTTGTGTGCATTCTAGTGTTACAGGCTTTTGTTCCCAGAGAAGATACAGCGTTGTATCTTCTTGTGCTCTCTTCGAGATCTAAACTCCAATATGCAATAGGACTAGGTTTATATCAGACAGTTAAGCATGACAAAAAGGCTGATGCTGCCAGTTGTACATTAGTTTATACGCATAGGATATGAAGTCCTACATATAGAAAATGGGCTTCCCATTCTAGAATTTGTTAAAAAGATCAATGTGAAATACACCTATCTTTACATACAATGATCCTACCTACCTTTTTTTTTTTTTTTCCTTCATGCAATGAACTTTGGTCAAGGGTCTCCCTATTTCTTATTATGTTTCACTTAAATTTCTTGCTATTGGTAGGAAATAGAAGTCGAACAGAAAAGGTATTCTCACATCATGGACGAGGATATTCAAGTATTCCAATAGCAAAATGGGCAGCAGGGCATGGTCTAGACCAAAAGATTTGCAGATCAAGAGAGTATTTTTCCATGTCCAATTACTCATATAGTCGTTTTGATGTTGTGCGTCCTCCCCATAGCAGAAGTTCAGGGATCAAAGCTTCCTTATCCAAAGAAAAAGAGATCCCTCCTGTAAGACACCAGAAGCTTAGTCAAAGTACAGGTAATTTTCATAGGGTAAAAGCCAGAGGTCGTCTCTATCCTTTGTCAAGTTCTTCCCGCAGAATCCGTGCTTTCTACAAGTCGGAGGAGTATGATATTGTAGAAGCAAAGTTGGAGTCCCTAACTTCCCCAGATTTATCAAGTGGACTTATTCTGGCGGAAGAAACTGTACAAGAAACGGCACCTTGGTGGGAGCAGTTTCCAAAGCGCTGGGTGATTGTGTTACTTTGCTTTGCTGCATTTCTATTATGCAATATGGACAGGGTATTGTTGTTTTCCTCTAAAATCTTTCCTGTTATGGTCATATTGCTGTGATAACTATATATGTTCTATACTTGAGCCTGACATTGCAAATTCAGACAACAATATATCTCCAGCATCATCACATTCTGACATGTTTATTTGTATAAATTTAGGTCAACATGAGTATTGCAATACTTCCAATGTCGCAAGAGTTTGGCTGGAACAGTGCAACTGTTGGATTGATTCAATCCTCGTTCTTTTGGGGTTATCTGCTCACTCAGGTTCGTCTCAGAAAACAATTATATTATTACCTGCAATGTGAGGTTTTTGTGCTTATGCTAATTTTCAATAGAATCCTGACGATATACTCAGTGGAGTGGACATTCTTTCTTTTATTTCTCTTGGTCTTTTCAGATATACGAATACTAGCTGATGTTTTCTCATTATAACTTTCTTATTTTGTATCAATTTAGCCCTACCTTTCCATTGGATATTTCTTTGTTGCAGATTCTTGGAGGCATATGGGCAGATAAAATTGGTGGGAAGTTAGTATTAGGTTTTGGAGTTGTCTGGTGGTCACTAGCAACAGTTTTGACACCTATCGCTGCAAGAATTGGGCTTCCCTTTTTGCTTGTCATGCGTGCATTTATGGGGATTGGTGAGGTTGGTCCATTTACATGCCTGCAGTTAAATTATTGCTTATCGATTCCCACCAGGTTTTCGGAAACTGCTCTGACTAGGATAATTTTTGTAAAGTATTAGCAATATGTATTCATGTCTAAGCTCTAAGAAAATCAAAGGTTTAAATCACATTGTTGTCTTTAGAGAAAATAATTGTACTGCACAATTATCAATCTGTGCTCATTTGGGATGTCCCATGTATAATTGACACTATAATTGAAGAGAACATAATATGTTTCTTCCTGTCAGAATTCATAAAGGTCTTCTTGATGATTGTAGTTTTATTTTTTATGCAGGGTGTAGCTATGCCTGCTATGAACAATATCCTTTCGAAGTGGATTCCAGTGTCAGAAAGAAGCAGGTCATTGGCTCTAGTATACAGTGGAATGTATCTTGGTTCTGTCATTGGGTTGGCCTTTTCTCCAGTTCTAATTCACAACTTTGGCTGGCCATCCGTCTTCTATGCATTTGGTTCTCTCGGAAGTGTATGGTTTGCGTTATGGCAAAGAAAAGTGAGTTCAGTTCTCTTTCTGAGTGTTTTGCTTCAATCAGTCACTCCAACTAGTCTTTTGCCTTGAGAATTTGTATCCAAAAAGACAGATAATTTTACTAATTGAAGATGATACGAGTCTTTTGTGTTAGAACTGCATGCAACTATTGAAATGTCTTCATTGTTTATCATTAAAGTAGCAGCATTGCATGTGCACTAAATAGAATTTCCATCCACGAATGTCATTGTTTATTCTCTTTGTTGCGCACGTTATATTTACAGGCATATAGCTCACCCAAGGAAGATCCAGAGGTTAGTGCAAGTGAAAGGAGATTAATATTAAGTGGCAATACATCAAAGGAACCCGTCACAGTCATTCCATGGAAATTGATTTTGTCAAAAGCACCTGTTTGGGCTCTCATAATCTCCCACTTCTGCCATAACTGGGGAACTTTTATTCTTCTGACATGGATGCCTACATACTACAATCAGGTAGTCACTGACATAACAGTGGGTGCATGTTCATGCGGCAAGTTAAGAATGCCCTGTATGTTTTATCTTAAAAAATTTATCGATGAATATAGCTTTGATCCTTTCAAGTTTCAATTGTGAATGTAGGCATTTAGTATGTCTAGGTGCATTGTTGTCTTCTAATATGTAAATTATCATTACATATTCCAAGTAGGATTTTATGTGGGCTGCCCTTATTTTGTAGGTTGTAATTGGATATAGTGTTGAACTTGTAATACTGCTATTGTGTTTACATCTTTCTGCTAGCTAACTAGCTTATTTTCTTGGTGAACATGCAAATAGCTCCTCAAATGGATGACGTTGAAATGCATGTTAAAGGCTTAGTTTTGGTGCATCAAGGAGAGCGTTAATGCATTAAGTGCTTTCAGGAGGAATTCTTGAATTATGGACTAACTGCAAAAGTCCATCCCAACTAATTTACAAACTCAGAGCTTTCTTTGCATGCACTTTTGCAATTATCCTAGTTAAATTTGTATTTACCCTGATTCTTGGCATCCTTTATCAGGTTTTGAAGTTCAACCTCACAGAATCTGGCCTCTTCTGCGTCTTGCCATGGTTGACAATGGCAGCTTTTGCCAATATAGGAGGCTGGATTGCAGATACTTTGGTTAGTAAAGGTGTCTCCATAACAAATGTTCGAAAGGTAAATACTTCTACTGTCATTTTTGAAAATGCATGTTGTGGTACTTCTCATTATGTTCTCGCAATAATTTCTGTTAGTTTCTTGATAGTACAAGCAGCACATAAGTGGTGTGTGTGTCTGTTGTATCATCCTTGATTTGGCCAGATTTTTTGGTTTCTTATGAGATCAAGTACCAGGCATATAATTGCCAAAACATGTCTGTTTTCTAGATAGATAATTGGTCTATAATACACACTATATGTTGCAGATAATGCAATCAATTGGATTTTTGGGTCCAGCTTTCTTCCTTACACAGCTGAGCCATGTGAAGACACCTACTTTGGCAGTGCTATGTATGGCATGCAGTCAGGTCTGAGTAAAACCCCTTTATGCTCTCTTCTGAGGTTATGTGACATCAGAATTGTGTCCACATAGCAGCATACATGTCTCAATGCGAGTAGATTGAACCTCATGCTTTACGCCCTGGCTGGACATGATAATATTTTTTTCTTTTTCCCTTTTTAAGGGAAGAGTACTAGAATATTGGAAGAGTGATCGAGCATAAATGTGAATAAAGATCCAGTTTAAAATCACCATAATGCCACTAAGTGTGAGAATTAATTGCAAAAGCATCTAGATAGGGAGAATTATGCTTACCAAAATCCAAAATTTAATCGATCATGAAACTTCAGCATTCTATTGTTTTCATTCAATCGTTTCCAAGTACAAGTCAATCTTGTGGACCTTTGGAGTGGAGCTGATGTATTTTTTCACTTGCTCCACAGGGTTCTGATGCATTCTCACAGTCTGGCCTATATTCCAATCATCAAGATATAGGACCACGCTATGCTGTAAGTGCTTGCCCTTTGTAGCGGAATGCACTATGGTTACGATTCTTCTTTTTTTTTCCTTTGAAAATATCCAATACATTTATAGGAATCTGTTGTATCATTTTGTATGATTTTTGAGCTTTAAGCGATTCAACCACAGGGAGTACTGCTAGGACTGTCAAACACAGCAGGAGTACTTGCTGGTGTCTTCGGTACAGCTGCAACAGGGTATATACTTCAAAGAGGTACATACGATGTGGAAATTACCTTGTTTTGAACTTTCTTACCTCTTAATATAGTTAGCATTAAATTTAAAGACTTTAATATGCAGGTTCCTGGGACGATGTCTTTAAGGTGGCTGTGGTGTTATACATCATAGGCACATTGGTGTGGAACTTCTTTGCCACCGGGGAGAGGGTTCTTGAGTGATGAATACAGTACCAAGCAAGACTCCTTATCAAACATCTAGGAGATGGCTAATGATACAAAAAGCTAAACATGCAAGAAGAATCATGAAATACCTCTGAAGTGCCAATTCTTTCCCAGCAGCTCCTAAGGCCACACTGATGCTCTCTTCAGCTGTTCTGAGATTTATATTTACAGGTTTAGCCTGTCCAGTTCTGTTAGATATCTAATATCAATACGATACATGGGGATGATTAGCCGTAGAAAAAATCTAAAACACAGGTACTCAAACTGCATAATCATGTATTGAAGGAGATTTCTTAATACTTTCAGAGAACAGGAAAATAGATGATGCTGTATCGTCCATTCGATTTCATTCGAGTGGTTCATCAATTATTGCTACATGAATTGATGTAGCAGGATTGCCAGATTTGGCTTAAAGCGTTCTAGCATAATTAAACCTAAAAGATTGTTGCCATGTGATTGATCGTGCTTAATGGGTAAATCTATATACAAGAGAAGAGAATGGCTTCATATATAAATTTTACTCCAGTGAGGTAAAACAGGAGAGCTTACAAATAGACCATAGAAATAGAATGAATAATCATGATTGTAAGTAACAACAGTAAAGAACTTCCAAACATTTGATTACACTAAAAATGAAGAACACAAAGCAATCTCCGAGATTTTGGCGCCGAGGAAGCAAAGAATTAGCGAATATACCTTATAAACGACCTAATTATAACGAGTAGTATTATCCGGCGACATTGCCTCCTCATGTAAACTTTACGTATTTATGGAATCGTTGTAATTGGCACCATGATCAACCATAGTTGATTTCCTTCTCCCCTTCGTCTACGGTCGTTCAATGGTAACTTTATCATTTCCTCGCGAATTTTCCTCTCTATCCTCTGTAATGCTTGCCAGAACTGTACTCAAATCCCTCTGTCGCACCGTTACCATAAGTCCAAACTTCATGAACAATGTCAATGACATTTTCTGCTCTACTTTATGACCCGGTGCAACCGACAGCTTGTGCCGAAGCAGCACAGCCGCCGCGATCGACTTCATCTGCAGATAAGCTAAGTCTTTCCCTAAGCAGATCCTTGGGCCTGCGTTGAATGAAACGAACTTGAATGGATCCTGCATTATGAATTTCTTACCATCTGGTGATAACCACCTCTCTGGTTTAAACTCCAAGCAATCATCTCCCCATGAAGACCTCATCCTCCCGGCAGAGTATATGGAATAGGTAATCGACGACCCCGCTGGCACGAACGTGCCATCTGGCAACACGTCATCCTCCACGACATGCTTTGAATCCTCAGGAACTGATGGGTACAACCTTAATGTCTCGGACAGTGCCGCTTTTAGGTACAGCAACCTATCAACTTCCTCGAAGACCAACGGCTCGTCCACCCATCTTCTGACATCTTCGCCCCGTGTCTCGATCAGGACCGTGCATATTTCACGCAAAACATTGTCCTCAACACTGGGATTTTGGATCAATAGCCAAAAGAACCAGCTCATCGCGACCGATGATGTGTCCCGTCCGGCAAGGATGAAATTAAGCGCCACGTGTTGTAGGAAAGTGTCCGAGTATGATTCCTTTTTCTTCATAAATCTAGACAACAAATCATCGTGTAAGTTCCCATCCTTCGGCTGACTCAGTAACTCGAGCTTACGTGTCTCAATCACATTGGACAAGTACTCATCAATATGCACCAAGCTTCGGCTCAAGCCGACTTCCATCCCGAGCCGAAGCCATTTCTTGAACTTCCACATCACCTCAGGCAAGATAAACCTCTGGAGCGAGGCTTCCGTGGCCCGGTCGAAAGCCGCAGCGAAGCTGTTATCCGGCATCCCCGGCGCGCAAGTCTGCGGGTCCTTCCCAAAAGCCAAGCCGCATATGTTATCAAAAGTGAGCCGAAGCAGCAAGTCCTGGAGATCAACCGGCTTAGCCTCTACCTCAGCCGCTTTCAAGATGGGGCAGAATCTCAGCTTGATGGCTCGGTTGAGCCAACGAGCCATGGCTTGGCGCAGGGTCCTAGTTGTAAATTCCAGTGCGGCTGTTTTCCTCTGGAACAGCCACGTGTCACCATCCGAATTGAATATTCCCTCGCCGAGCAAATCGTGAAACACAGCTTGCCAAGTCGGGCCTTTCGGGTAATTGTCGAACCGGATCTTGAGAATATGCTCCAGGTTCTTCGGGTCGCACGTGACCGTCACGAGACCTTGCTTCTTGGCGAGAAACGGTACGGCACATATGCAGGTCTGGTACGTTCCACCGCAGGCGCGCAGGTTATCAGCGATCCAGTCATGCATGCGGTCGGAATTCTCAATCAAACCTGGCAAGCTGCCCAATAAGGGCCAGACACGTGGACCCTTCAATGCCCTCGAGATGAATGTAAACCACAACAGGTATGCCGTTATGGCCGCTACAAACAGTAAAGCAGTTGTAACTTCCATGTAAAAATATGACAATCCACGCGTTATCACTGCAAACCGTGTATCCGCGATACTTATTATAGTAGAAACTGGGAGACGGAGACGGAGACGATGAAAAAGGACGTAGTAAGCGACCGAATGGTAATGAGAGAGAGAATGGATGGGAATGGAAACGAATGTTACGAAAAAAGACGACGAAGAAGAAGAGTTTTATAGGTGGGAGTGATTAAGAAGAGCAATAAAAGAGGATAGGGTGTAGCATGAGATGTACCATACTTTTTATCATATTTCTTTCTTATAATTTCTTCTCTTCTGTGACTATCAGATGCACTGCATTAAATGCACTGTACTGGAGGTCGTTGGAAACACTTAAAACAAACTTCAGTGAGAATAAGGACTTGAAAAACAAGAGAGAATGACCCTCGAAGCTTTTGTATAGCTAGCTAAAATCCCGAGTGCGTTGTAAGTTAAATGGAAGGCGTTGATAAAAGTAATGTTACCCATCGATTTCACCAAGCCAGCGAGAACAACACCATGCTGATAATGTTAATATAAACTTATAAATAAACATGTAGACGTAGTTACACATAAACAGAACACATGCACAGACCTACTTCTGCAGGAAAAGGGAGAGGGTATTAAATTCCAGCATTGAATGAAGGAGATTTAATGCTATCAGTTGAGGAACCGAAGACATAAGTACATAGACATAGACATATATACATACATACGCTATAAGGAGGGAGGATACATCAAATTTTCAACAAGAAGCACTGACTCAAAGCTAGATGGAAAATAATGGGTATCACACACCATTTATGGAAAAGGAGAAGTAGGCAGAGAGGGAAGATGGGTATAGATTATAGGACTTGTGTGTTTATGAGGATAAGATTAGATTTTATTTTTTTCTCCTTTTTTAAGAATTTGATCAAGGATGTCTTAAATGCAAATGGTTTCTTCATGTGTGACTTTGGTCTGGGTTCGGTGAGCGAACCACCAACAATAATTTATTCCAACGTCTTTACTTGTGTGACATTTTCATCTTTTATCCCTTTTTCTTTTAATCTCCGGCCAAATTCCAAATACGCTTCTAAAATTATCCATCCGGTGTGGATAAAACTTTTTAAACTTTAAAATCATACCTTCTCTCTTTTTTCTTTTTTTTTTAACATTGAAATTATAGTCTGTCACCTTCATATCGACACTAATGACCTAAAGTTACCATTGTTTATGTTTCTCTACTATTTTATAATTGTAGCAATGGTACAAGGTTTTAGAAGTTTTATGGATCTATCCGCACATGACAATAATGATTTTTAGATAATATCTATAATTAATCTAATCTTTTTGGACAACATAAGCATGGCTATAACTTTTTTTTTTTTCCTTCTTGTTTCTTTTGTACAAATTAAGTGTGATTTATGTAAACTCGTATAATTTAGAGTCAAGCACAAATATTATCATCATTAGCTTATATTAACCAAATTTGAATCTACATATTAATTTATCATAAAATTAAACCCAATCTAAGATAAAATACACTTGCAAAAATTTAATTAAGTCAAATTGAAAGTTTTTGATGTATTATTTTGAGTTGAGTTGTAAATGTAATTCAGGTCGAGTCTTGAATTTTCGAATTGTAAAGTTTATAGGTCTAGGACTATATAGATAATCGACCTGGAGGGATACATGGTGTACCTGATGCATGACATTGCCTTTATTACACAGGAACACATCAATATAAGACAAAATGGACACCTATATTTTCTTATTCATGTCTATCATTTACTTAATTAATTTCCCTGTCCACCTATTTATAAATTGTGAAAACCCTCGGATTTGGAAAATATTTATACATGCATCAAACTAGACAACTGTTCTTGAACTTTAGTACATCCATTTGGATATAAATTTTTACTGCTACTTATTATCGACGATAGATTCAAAAAAGTATCCGAAAATAGCATAGTGGGTTCTATTGTTTTCTTTTCTTTTCTTTTTTTTCTATCTTCCAGTAGAGAAAACGTATCAAAGTACTAAAATTATAAATAAATAGGAAAATGAAAGCGTAGGATTTTTAGATTTATATATCTTCCTTGGACAATAAGCATATCCGGTAAAATTGAAGCGCTCTATCAAATTTGGGCGGGAAAAAATGGAGAAAAAACTTCACCAATAATACATGATCACACACACAATTTCTGTGTAGGAGTTAGAAGACCAAAGAAAAGGGAAAAGATAAAGAATTCAGGGCTTCGTTATAATTATCAAACACAGGCAGTTGAACTTTTGACTTAGGTTGAATTTAATGTGGGGTGATCATAATTCTATCCCAGGTCAAACATTTTGCATGCACACACATGGAGGGTCGCAGGAGGCTTATAATGCGCATTGGTACTCAAATTTTTTTCTCTTAATAAAAGGGTTTTTCTTTTTCTAATTATTGATTGCTTCTGTTTAGTAATGTCAAACTTCGAACTAAAGCTCTTTCAGACAATGTTTTGCCTGTAATTAGATTTGGAAAACCCAGTCGTGGCACCACAAATTTTAGATGGGATTGGGAACAGAATGAATGTATTGTACTGGAGAATATATATAAATTACTTTGCGACATCTGTACTACTTACGTACAAGATTAAGTACATAGAAAGGTTCAAGCAAAAAACGATATTAGTGTTAGATGGGTAATATTGTGCTCAAACTCGAGCTTTATTAAAATATTTCAATCTCATAATCAGTTTGAGTTCGATTAAATTTGAAAATTTGAGACTAAATTCTACTTAAAGTGCTTTACGAGAAACTTAAGTTAAACTTAATGAAATTTGTTTAGCTTTGGTTAACTTAAAGAAAGAAAAAAAATAAAACTGTTTTCTTTTTAACCAAATAATATTAAGGAGTCAAATTTTACAAGACTTGATTTACACTTAAATTCGATATAAAACTTAATTAAACTCTTGAGATAATTGTGCTAAGTATTATAAATTTTGAGCTCTTCTTAAAAAAAACTATTTGAATAGTTTAAGCAGTTAAACAAAACTTAAATAATTCTAAACCATTTTTAAATAGAGTATGATTTGGTTAGCTTATTTCTACATCCAAGTATTAATTATGCTACATGACTAGATAAGTAACTTGCATGTATAAATTTCTATTTATAAATATCTTTATCAAGTATTTTACGTAGTACATCAATCCTAATAAGTTCCAGAATCATTTTAAGTCTTTCCTACAAATATTTGCATTACTAGATCTCGACATACGCAAACATCTATTTGGCAGGTTTTGCCGTCTAACTCTACCTTTAGTAGCCAATAGACTGCTTTTGCCTGATTCAAAAAAGTCAGAATCTGGGGGTGGAAGAAGAGGAATTTATGCTAGACACAACATAGGTTGTTAGGGAGATAAATCTGCTTGTAGTTAAGAAAATAGAAAAGCGTGACATAGGGTTTACACTTCCGGGTACAACCAACATCTGCAGTTAGTTTTGTTAGTTGGCTGTTTTTCTATACTTTTGAGCAAAATCGCATAGTTCAAGTCGTCCTCTCAAATTCCATATTGACTTATTGATTGATATTCTCATACTGATACGGTAGATCAACCATAAAAAAAAAAAAAAAAAAAAAGATCCCAAAACTATTGAATGTATTAATATCAATTTTTAAAATATGATTTTAAATTATTATAATTTTTGAAAATGTTCGTATATCTGTAATCATCGCTAAATAACTAATAACTAATAATAATTTAAGATTTTAAGTATAGTCTTGGGTACATAAATAGTTATCAAAGCTCAAAAAATTATCCACATTTGATGAATAACCATTTATTTCTAACTTTCATCGGCCTTTATAAATTTGTGTGGAAAAAGAGATGGAAGGAGTTGACTTTGAGATTTTGATGTATGACTGCTGCCTCTGATAGACATTAGACTCTTGCACCGTCATACTTTCTTTTAAATGCAGCCAGTGTATCCAGTGTATTATTACGGCGGGTTCACAGCATGACTACGGTCTACACTTGTATATAAAAAGTAAAAATCAGATAAAATATTTAACCCAAAAAAAAAAAATTAAACAAAATATTAGAGCCCATATATTAATTTCGGATTCGTTAGAAAAAGTATATAATTGAGTTCTCGTGTTTTTTCACTATGCTATAATACTGTGTTACTCTTGCTCCAATTACATAACTTGAGCTTTTATTAATTTATTTATTTATTTATTTTATGAACTTATAATTTTTTGAGCAAATTACAAAAATTCCACAAACTGGATAAATCTCTTAAACTTTGAAGATATAATCTCGCCTTCCTATAACTTCAACCTCATAACCACGATTTTGGGATTCCAAAAAATAGTTTGCAAGTTATTTGTGTATTGAACTTTCAGAAGTTATTAGCAATAAAATTACGTTTTTGTACTTTGAGGATCTAACTATATTAAAATAATAGTTTATCCGGTATATTTGTAATTATCGTGGTTTTTTTCAGTTATATAACTCTGATGTTTTAAGGTCTTCCTTTATTAACTTCTAATTGAATTAAAAATTATTAGACTTGCCATCTCTTCTTATTTTCTTTTGTCCTCTTCTCTTAATGACGGTATGACGTTTCGTAATAAAGCTAATGCTACGTAAATAAAATATAACAATTAGGCCAAGAAAAATACAAAAATAAAAGATAACAATAAATTATAGTAAAATGCAAAAGGATGAAAAGAAGCTTTTGCAATTGAAAGTAATAAAAAAATAAATAAATATATAACACAAATTAATGAAGTGTAAAAACGTGCAAATTCGAATTTTATAACTGCAAAAGAGAATGACACAGAATGGCAATGTGAAAAAATTCCGAATTTTTTTTTTCAAATTCAACCCTTTATCTCCTGTATACCTATCGACATTCAATAAACCCAATATACTAAGGAATCTATTTATTGGGAGTAGATAGCCCTATTGTATCTAATATTCTATGTACCCAACTCAATCAGGTAAGTTTTAGATGTGTACTGAATATCACGAGATGAGTTCTAGAAGTATAAAGTATAGGGTATGTGTACAGAAGAATTATATTTTTATTCATCTTAATATCTATACTTTAATGTATACAAGATAATTTTAAGGCACTTTATATCCATCCTATTAAAATTATTTATCAAATAATGATAATAAATATAAAACAATTTTATGATTTTAATCTTCTACTTCTTAGATCTACCAAAAATTAAAATAAATAAATAAACATATAGACTATATCCTAGAACTATGATCAACAAGAAACCCTAAATAAACCTAATGTATTTCCTACTTCATTTCTTCCATATCTATCTTGACTCATTTCTATGTGCACCTTTTGTCTCATTTCTGCATTTTTATTTGTATTGCTGTATTATATACATATTTTCCATCAAATGTTGTGATTGTAAACCTACTATAATGAATATCGTAAGGAAATAAAGTGCCGTCTAATAGAACATAAGGTCTAGGTAGAGGGTGGGTGCGAATTTTTTCATGATGTATTACTTTATCGCTTTCATTTTTTGTGCCACGTTTGTGCAAGATAGTATGTGAGGGAGATTTCATAACGTCACTATTCTAAACTCATTAAGGATGTAGTTTTTGTAATTTAAATGAACAAGATGTTATATAACTATTAATAAGTTCAAGATGTCAAAAATTTCCTTGCAAATAACTATAATGTAAAAATTTTATAGACTCTACAAGATATGTATAACCAGTAAATTTTATAGTATATACGTTTCAAGATAATTCTAGTATATCACATAAAATATTCTAATTTTAAAATTTAAGAACCTATATATATTACTACGAATAAGATTCATATATCCCATCAACTCTGTGACCAATTACCTATGGATGTAATCGAGTTAGTCATTTTAGGTACTCAACATTCCTTATCAATAAAGACCCTACAAAATAATATCCTCTATAGATTTTATAGGATTTATAGATAAGATTCAAAATCCTATAAGATTTAGAGTCTGGTTTTAGGGCTAGAAAAAAACTCGGCGTGATAAAAAGTAATATATTAACAAAAATATTTGCTCTTATCCCATGTACTATACAAGCCTTACACTAATTCTATATTATACAATTCATCTGATTTTCAAATTTTATTTATGAGTAAACTAATAAGTATAACCCTAATCTTTTCTAATCACTTTCACTACGCTCTCTCAAGTCCCTCCTTAATTTTATCTTACTTTATGAAAACCCGGATTTCATAAAACTCGTTTTCAAGTCACTCTATGGCATCACAATAATTATCTCTCCAACTTTAAGTTTTTTGAGGAGCCCATTCTTATTAAAACGATTTTTTTTTTTGGGTAATGTTTTATTAAAACAATATCAATATGAATAAGAACATTTTGGAAAAACGAGTCTAGTCTATTCGTCTAGTGACGTGACTACGTGTAGAAAATATTCTCTCCCTAGACAATGATAACCGCCCTCCATCACTCGGTTCTCGTGGCAATTTTAGGCTCCTCCATCACGGAATTACCGCAAAAATATTAAATCGTCTGACAATTCGGACATTATGTGTGGCTATTCAAACATCTTAATACTTATTAAAACTCAATTTTCAATAATTACTGAGTCTTATACATGTTGGAATTATTTGAGTAATTTAGCTTTGAGCTTTATTATATTTAGTTGTTAGTTCAACTAACTCGCTAATCCGTTTAAGCATGAGTTTAGCTCAAATGGTAAGTAAGTCCAAATCAACTTGATATATTGATATTGTTTTAATTAAAAAGAAAATATTTTTATATAAATTAAATTTAAATTAATTTAATCAAATCTAATATGGAGCAAGGCTTCAAGTTAAGATCAAATTTAAAATCTTAAACTTATTGGAATAAAATTTCTGAGTTCGAAATCAATATTATATAATGTCAACTTGACTCTAATTTAAGACAGCAATGAGGAGGGCTTTTTGGGCTACGAAATCTATTTACAGTACTATATAACATATAAAAACTTAAAATTTGTAAATTATGATTTATAATTTGCGATTCACAAAATGAAAGCTTCGGTTGAAAAGCAAACGGCACCTAGATATGGCCCCATGGAATTGCCGAACTTCAAATTTAAAACATGAGATTGGGTTTTGACTTTTGAGTGACAAAAAGTGGAATATTTAGAAGTGTTTCTTCAGAGACTTTCATCGTCGTGTCTTTTATATATATAACTTCGAGAAGTTTCATAATTTATAACTTCCTACTAATAATAACCATATATAGTTTTTTTTTTCTTTTTTTTTTTTAATTTCGATAAGATTAATATGGTATACGAGTTTCACGTAAAAAGTTTAATTAATATATATAGCAAGGGTCTGATTGTGTGGCCTTGTTGTGTAGAAGAGGTATTTGCCTTTTCGATTAGTGGTTAAACATCGTATCTACTCTTGTAAGGCGACTCATTTTTTATGCTTGTGTTACAATTGAAGACTTCGCTTGGAGCTCTTCGTCACTTGTGATATGAAGTTTAATGAATGGAAGTGTTTTCTTTGGCAAAATATGCAAAACCCGCAAATATAGAGTAATCAAACACGACATAGAAAATAAAAGGATTATAAAATAAAAGGACGTAACAGAGAATATTGGACAAGGATGTTAATGGCATTCCATAAAGGCCGGGAACCTTAGCTTATAAAAACAAAATACTAGATCAGTGGTTATTCTTTTCCTACCCCTCACCTGCACTATTGGTTTGAACAAAAGTTCTCACGCAAGATTGATCAAGAAATCAACAGCAACTTCCTAGATTAAAGAAGGAAATCATGATAAGTGTGATCTATGATGGTGTTTTAGTGAATCTTATAAGTTTGGCCTAAGAGAAATTGGTTGTCCACCTAGGGCAAGGGGTGAAACGAATTTTTATTATTCATTCGAGGTCTTAAATAGCAGAGAATTGAATGAAGCGTTAAATCTCAATCTTTACAATAGCAGAGAATTGAATGAAGCGTTAAATCTCAATCTTTACAGTAAGTTTTCAAAATTTCTTATTATTATTTTTTAGTTTTCAAACTTTCATAATTCATTCCAGGAATATAGACATGATTCCTGCCCGTGGCCCTTGAGGACATGTAGTGCGAAGTGTAAGTGAAAAAATTTGAAGAATTTGAGGACAAGAGGACATGGACAAGGACCATGGCCGTGATTGTCGATCGTGGTCTTGTCTGAGTTTTTTGGAGGGAATCATAGCTACGGTTCACACAGCTATGGTCTTTAAGCATCATCTTGCAACTTCTTCCTTTCCTCTTATTCCTTATTCCATAATCATCTATAGTGTATCCTAATCAATTATAAGCTAGTTTAGAAGGTTAAACCAATTCTAAACCTTAGATAATGTTAATTTAGACTTTAAACGTTAGTTAGATAACCAAGAGGACCTAGCGGGATAAAGAAACATAGAAAAAGGATTCTAAAGGTTATTGTCTCTATGATGTACTCTAGGTATTAATATTGAAAGGATCTTTGACATAGACTCTATCAGTCGTTTCCAAGAAATATATACGGGATGCTTGCTTTATGTTTGTATTGTTAAACTAGTTACATAACTGGATTAATTAATTAACATGCATTAATTGGATCTGTGTTGCTTGAGTTTGGTTGGATATAAGGGATTGGGAGGACACATGATCTCGGGATGACACTCAAATGATCCTTACAAAGTACTATCCCAAGTAAAGTCTCGCTTGAAAATAATCTAAATAGATTTAAGCGTAACTTGATTGCTTAGATCGTAGAGTGTTGAGGAGGACCTAACATCGATACTATATAGTATATGTATATTATGCGTCAGAGTCATATGTATCCTTATGTTGCTTGTGGATTAAAATAAAGATAGTTAAATGGTTCATTCTTGCATTTTTTACATTCCATATTCATGTATGAATAGGAATTGTATATTCCTACACATATGCTTATTGTATTCTGTATTGAGTTTTGGCTTATCTCGTTTTAAATTTTTTAGGTGTATGTATCTAAGAAAAAATTTCAAATTTTGTCTCTACCAAAGTTACTAAGTTAAGGGTTAGCAACAGTTAGAATTTTAAATGTGAGAAAATTGTGTAGTTAAGCAATTAAAATTACATATTACTCTTACTAAATACTTGTTCAAGTTTTATGAAATTTATATAGTCAGTAATTATCCTAATTTTATTTAGAGATTGGATTTGAGACTATTTGGAAATCAATATGTATATTTTAGAGATTTTAGTTGATTGTTACTCTTAACATGTCAATAGACGAGAAAGATATATAGCAAGCTGTAATTTTTCATGTTATGAGACATTACAAAATATATGTAAATTATTAGATTTGTTATAAATTATCTTTTTGTCTTATTAAGATTGGAATCGAGAAGAATGGTCGAGCCAACAAACATCGATCTTGTCCAGGTATTAATAAAAATGTTTAAATTCCATATTTTTGTTCTTTCCATCCTCTAAATGGCAAAAAAATAAATAAATAAATAAAAAAGGAAAACTGTGTAACATAACATCGAAAGGAAGGCATAAACAAATGCTATAGGGTATAGTGGCTGCAACAACAGGCTGCTCCATGTCGGAACTTTAGCTAATTTTTCCAATTTTACCAAATTTCAACAAAATATATATAAATATTATATGAAGAATCGCAAGGGCATTTGTTTCAGGAAAGACGTTTTTCGGACTTATTACGATATATGTAATAATCAAAATTCTTAAATTATTGTAGTAATTTCAAAAGTTTCTAGACCTATTACTCATCTGACTTAAGAATCTTATTAACATGGTATTTCAAAAATTAATACGTCATATCAAAGCAAATTATGTAGTTGTATTGTGTTAGAAATTCTCGACGACATCAAATGGTAAGAAAATTTTCTCTTGGATCGAATTAGGAAAACTTTGGCTTAGCTTTTTAATATGATCAGAGAATGTTAGGAGTGAATATAGACGAGACCCAACTGTCAAACCTAAAGCAAGTACTATTATTGGTGTCCAAAGTGCAACGACAACTATGGAAAGGATGTAAGAGACCTAGTTCCTTTAGGTTACCAAATAGGGTACCATTAACGATGTTTAAATTTCTTTCCTTGTAGTTCTTTACACGCATGAAATGGTACCAAAATCTTGTCGGTGTACTCATTTTTTCAAAAAGAGTTATCTGAACGTATTTCCCAAAGTGGGAAGTTCTCGTCAGCCTGCAGGGTGATCATATGCGATGGCACCAGCTAGGGTGTTATTTAATTCAAATCGAATCGGATAGAATTTAACTTTAAAGCTTAAATCCAACATGAATATGATTGGGATTAAATTTTTTAGCCCAATTTCCTTGAAATACTATTTAATATATTTAAGTTTGACTCGATTAACTTGTCTAAGTTTGATTATCTAAAAAATTTTATAATCCTTTTAATTGAATTTACATTAAAGCCTGAATTTAATATAAATTTGATAAAACTTCAAATATACTCAAACTTGAGTAGGCTCGTGAGTTTACTAAGCTATATAGGTTCAAACTTAAGCTTGAGCTTAACAAGCTAATTAAGTAACTCAAATAGGAACTTGGTCTTACTGTAATTAAGTTTGCATTCAAGCAAATACCAAATTGTGTCAAATTGCTTATAAACCAATTTAATTCATTTACACCCTTGACCTTGTGTTGTGTTGGTGGAATTAGATGTGTGATAGGCTAATGGTATTCTTATTCTTAACAGCTTTGTTGTCCAGATTTATTATACTAATAAATGACATTGCATTTATTTCGCTTGTAACACCTTACGCGGTATTAGAGTTGGAAGTACTTTCAAAATCCTTTGTATCTTTATTCAATATCAATACAATATTTTTCACTTTAGTAAATTCCCAATACATTTGCTAAACCATTCATCAAATATAGATAAAATTATAAATTTAAGAAAATGCTTCGACTCTATAATTTTAAAAAGTAAGTACAGACACCATAAACTACCGTTAAAGCCCTAAAATTCATTTTAGTGATAGTTTTAGGCCGTTCAAAGGTTATTTATGTATCAAAATTTATGATAGGTAAAGTCCTATTTTGAAAATTTATAGAATCTATCCATACTTAACTATAATAATTTGAAAGTGTATATTTTTTTTTTAATGATTCCATAGGAAAGAGGAGATTCTATAATATGATCCATTCCATTAAAAAATTAGCATCTATACTACTAAACTACAAGGATCCTAGGATAATTTTAAAAGTGTATTTATAGTTACTCTTTTCACTTTTAATAAAAAATTTCAAGCCTTAAAATGACAAATACCAAAACATAATAAAAATAAAACCGCAATTAGAATTGTTCATATTTAAAAAAGTACAAATAAAAGGCGAGATGGATAACGGGACCAATTCAGTTGAAAATAAAAATAAAACCGTAAAAAATTTCTAGCATTATAGGTTGTATTTGGCCTCAACTAATATGTAGAACAGCATGAAAAATAGAAAACAAAATATACAAGCAACACAAATGTTGACACGTAGCATAAATTTATCTTACGTAATTATAATGTAAAAGCACAAACTTAATCCCTTTAAGGTTTAAAAGAAATAAGTAGAGGCCATGTTCTCGTTTCAAAACCAAATCAAAGCATTTGGTTTGAAAAACTTTTTCATCGAAAACTAAACCAAAAATTAAAATTTTTCAAATAAACTAAGTCAAATTGTTTTGGGTTGGTTCAATTTTGATTTAAAGTAAAGCAAAAGGTGACATATTAATTTAGTATTTTATTACTCAAATCTGCAATTTGGTTCATAAAAAACTATATATCAAAAACGTGGTTATATATAATATAATTATATACCTATATATAATCCATCTATATATGTTCATCTAACTATATTTGTATACGTATAATTACAGAGGTGATAGATTTATATGTATTGTAAATAGTTATTTAACGTTTGAAGATGATGACCTTAGTTTATGGGATTAAACAATTATATGTAAATGTTGATAAGTTAAAGTATTTTTTGGTCTTATGAAAACTGAAATGCGGTTTTTATTATAACAATAAAGGGAATTCAAACTTCAGAGACAAGCCAGAATGGCACGGTGGGACTAAAGCTTATCTACAAAGTAAGTAGATTTATACTCCACCACATTATAAGATTTATGTACTTGAAGATAATGAGTTGTTGTACTTTGCATATAATTATAAAATATAAATAGCCATAGATGTGCTATAGATTTATGCATGCAATGCAATGCCTAGAAGCTATTGTGATCATTTGGTACCTAGGCTACATGTTTGGTGAGTTACTGGATTTGCTTTATCCAAATGGCTTAACGGCGGATGATTTAAACTTCAATTGAACATGCATTTCAATCTTGTAAGGGCACATTTACGATTGTGTCAATCAAATACCAACCTAAGAGGTGAGTAGTCTCCTTTTTCCTAACCTCAAGTTCAAAATAACTAACGCAGGGAGGAGGGAGGAGGGGGGAGGGAGGGAAGGCCCCAAAGGGATTAGGAGCTTGTCTAACAAGTCTTAGAATGGATCTCTATTGCATAAACTTTAGTTTGGTTGAAAATTGTTTGCATATAAATAACCGAACTCCTCAACCTAAACTAAAGTAAGCTTATTTTCTCTAGTCTAACAATGGATCAAATAATGTCATGCATATGATAATTGCTTAAGACCATTACACTTAGTAATCATTTGAAAATTTTGTTTACTATCGCCTATATGATGTAATGCTTATCTCCTACTCCTAGACTTAAGGAAGGGTCAAGTCCAACTCAAATTCAGTTTAGCTGAGTCCAAACCATTAATTAACCCACCGAACCTAACAAGTCACTAAACCCATTGGTTTGACCTAAATTTAAAAATAAATAAATAACTAAAACTACTACAAAAAGCAGCGGCAAAAGACAACAAAGGAGAAAACATAAAGAAAATTAAAAACTAGAAAAGCTACTACAACGTTTAACAGAAATTTAAAAAAAATAAAAAAAAAAGTTGTAATTAGTGCATTGCAGTAGCCAGCAAGGGAAAAGAAGGAAAAAAAAAAAAAAAGGACAAGCTGTTGTCTAACTCCATCAGCAGCATTATTAACTGTGACACAAGTCATAACACCGAGTCATCAACTCAATGAAATGGCTGCAATAAATTTTCAATTGATATGAACAAAGCTTTCCTTAGGTAATTCACATCTAAATGTTTAGCCACTAACGCAAGTGGACAAAAAATTTAAAATTTATGATTGAAAACTAAAGCAGACATGGAAATAAATATTAATGACCGTTCTGATTTTATAATTGTTCAGAAAAATTTTCACAACGCAAGTTATAAAATTTTCTTTCAAAATTTGAATAAAATGAGAGTGTATAAATTATGTGAGTCGTCTCTCAAATTTTCACCGTTTAAGAATTCTCTCCACACGCTTGTTATTTCTTTTTTTATTCGAATACATCCACTTTGCCCTATACTTTCGTTCACATCGGAAAATTTTTTCATGTTACACTTCACTTAAAATAATTTATGTTAATAATCGAAAATTCTACTCGACGCTAGTTACATTTTTTCCCCATTTATGTATAATACTTTGAGCACAACTTTTTTCTTTATTTTTCATTTACAGTTGCTCATGTATGCCAAAAATACAAATGGTGCTTTTTCTATGAATTTTCCTCTGGCAAGAAGGATTCCAAGGGAAAAAGAAAAAATCCTAAAATTAGCAGTTCATTAACATCAATAAGTATGGTGTCTAACACGACTTCATCAATGAACAAATTGGAGGTTTATTAGATTCTCTAGCAGTCCTCTCAGTTTCAAGCAACAAACTCCATACAAATGGGATGATGTCACGAAGGGTGAGAAAGTTGCAAATATAGTTAGAGATGACATGGAAAGATTGCAATACGACAATCCAAGTAAACCTTATAGACCCGTGAAATCGAAAGTTTTTATTAAATATTTTGCTAAAATTATAGATGAAAGTGGGAATTCCTATACTTAATGCAACTACTACTCCTTAAGCTATGCATAAAAGAAGAGGGATGGTTACAACACGCTGGCAAGGCACCTACAATAGAAACATTGATAACTCTAATTTTAAACATATTTCATAAGGTGATTTTATAGTATTTTCCGCACATTTTTTGTTTTCTTTAAAGAAATTGATACTTAATTGAGTAAAATGTTGATTTCAGGGTTTAAACACGTTCTAGGCTCGAAAAAGAAAAAAAGGAATCAAGTTTCACTCAATTCCGAGTTCAAACGAAGAAGTTATAAATTTTTTAAGTTGTGCATAAAATTTGCCAAAGTGCAGAAAATTGCACGACCTGGGGATACGATCGTGTCCCAAGCCATGTCGGGTGACGAAAACAAAATCTTTTTGATACACTATAAAAAGACATATTAGGGTTTCAAAAGAAAAAGAAGAGACATTATAGAAACAAAGGACACAAGAGACGAGAGGAGATTAGAGAAGAAAATTAATCAAGAAGCAAGAACGACATCGATTTCAAGATTAGAGAGATTGTTCATCAAATCAAGAGGGGTTTTTATGCTTTATTTTATATTTTTGATGAAACTCGTTTTTAGATTCGTTATGATAGCTTAGAATTAGAGTATTTAGGATTATGGAACCTAGGGTTTCATGTAACCCTTGGATTGAATTATAATTTCAATAAACTTTCTACCTTTTCTTGATTCAATTATGTCGTTAATTATGGATTGATAATTCTAGAGTGTCAATATATGATATTATGCATGTTAATTGAGAAATTGCATGTGTAATTAGATCTAGGCATAATTGAAGAGAATTACATGTATACTTAGAGATAAGATACATGTTTCTTCCGGAAAGTTGATTGTTTGCATGGGAATTCATTACACGTTAATGCGATTATAAATTATATTACTAAGTGAAGAGATTCCGGTAAATAATTTAGAATTAGGGTTAATATGCTTGAGAAAGATATTAGCTTTAATTGTGAATCCCTCCGGTCAAGAATAATAGAAATTGAATTGGATATATTTTAAAAAGGTGACATGTTAAACTCTAGGGGAAATAATTCCTAAATACATTATTGCATACTTGAAGTCGTTCGTAATTTATTACTTCCTAATTTGCGTAATTAAGTCTCATAAGTAGTTTAATTATTAATTTCAGTATTTTTAATTAATTCAAACTTTCACAATTTTTCGGTTAGATAATAAAGTTAAAGTTAATATTAGTACTCAAAATCTCTGACGGATCAACTCGGACTCACATCCGCTATATTAAAACTGATAGGTGCGCTTGCCTCATATCAAACATCCATCGAAGTATGGTATCAACAAATCCTAGCAACAAATTACACATCATGGCAATTCCCAATTAGTCGTACTATTCCAATATGACGTGGAAAAGCAAAAGATGTCTATTGCATAGCACATTGCAAACATGCAACTTTCCCTAAGCGTAAGCAAGTACAAGTCCCTACTATGGTATAAATAAGAGTTATTGAATCCAAACTCACGTACCTTCGACACTCGGATCATGTAAAAGACTAACCAATAACTGTATCACAAGGATAAGCAAGAGATGATAACAATGTTCAGCTCCCAGAACATACAGGTATCTATTTGTATACATATATGGACAAATAGATGGTAAGAAAATTCTTATATGGGTGTTATTATCATGCACCACATTTTATGTATAGATGACTTTTCTATAATTGTTTTAACTGCTAACCTTATTAGTGTTACTTTATACTCAAGGTTCTCCACTCCCTTCTTAACACATAAATTTAATATGTGACATGCATACCTTTTATGAAAAAACATACCTTTATGGTAAGGTTAGTAGAAATTTTTTAATTCATCTATCGATGCAATGTTCACACTAGTATTATCAAAATCTATGGAATTTAAAAAGATGTCAAACATTATTGGAATTCCACGTACAAAATGTCACAAAGCATGATCAACTATAAAGATTTATTGTGTAATTTTTGTTTGCACAAGATTCTGGAAGTGGAGATTCATACAAGAGATTGGGATACGTATAATAAGCTGTTGTAAGTACTTAAAGTTTTCCATAATACTACTAACACTTTTTCTCAAATTTATTAGCCTAGCGTACACTACTTGATTATGGAGATCGTCATCATAATTGTGGCTCTTTTAGATGTATGCTGTGACCTAATTCTGCAAAATTGTGCGGTAGAAATGGCAACCAAATGGTTATACTAATATAGGGAAATACCTTCTATTTATCTTATTGCAATAATTTTAGACCCGCATTGTAAAGTAGATGTTCTTCCGAACTATCTTAATATATACTATCAGATAATTGATAACCCATTAGATACACAAAAAGTATATAGTACAAGTGCAAGTAATGAACTTTGTTGAGCAACTGAGGAAATGAATGAGCTATTTCAAGATTTCACCTATGTGTATAGTGGCTAAGCTGTAGTTACTCCAGCACCATTGCTAATAACACACAACTATTTCTTTATGGGAGAAAAATTGTTAACCCAGAAATTAAAGGGATACTATTTCGGAAAGCAATAAATTGAACTGCAACACAATTTGAACACTAATTTTTAGTTTGGAGATAATATCAATACCCAATACTCTTCCGTAAATGCAATAAGTCCTCACTACTCTGGCATTAATAGTAACTGTAAAGTAGGCGTTCAGCACAGCTTGCCTAATTCTTGACAATTGTTGTACATCATTAAGCACTGTCAATATGGAAGCTATCACATGCGATGAAAATTAATGGAAAGTGGCAAATAGAGAACAACAGCCGATGGGAACGTCAACTGAGGAAGACAACTACTTCAGTGATTTTAACTCTTCTAGAGAGAGTAAAATAAGGCAAGTACACTTATCAAATTGTAAGAAGCGAATTATGTCTAAATGCCGATCCCTCAAAGATTTTGATTAATACTTACTAAAACTCTATTATCTAACACGTGAATTAAAGTTTAAGAAACTTAAAGAACCTAAATTAAATTGCAGCAATTAATAAATTAACATTTAATTAAGAATTATTCAAGAATTTAAATAAGAAAGCTATCAAAGTGTAAATTAATTCAAGAGTTGGTAACATATTTAGATCCTTACTTCTCCTAAACCTAAACATGTGATTTTTAATGAAAAATAATCTAATTCTATCTTTATTCTTTTTTTATCAGAAGAATTCTCTATTAAAATTAATCACTTTCTTAAGTCATTAATTTTAATCTTAAAATCACCTATCAGAATCTCTTATCAACAGCATGACCTAAGATCGCACTATCGCACAATGAATCCTCTAACGATATTAATCAAGATTTCGAAAAGAATTTGCAAATTATCTGTAATCTTACAAAAATCTTTATCAACGTTGCCTAAATCTAATCATATAAAAAATCTCTCGATTCTCTTATATGATATCAAATTTTAGATCATTACCCATGGATATAATAATTTAAAGTATTAAGTACACATAATTGAATCAAGAAAAAGAATGAAGAATTCCTTAGATATAATAAAATCCTTATCATATGAATAGATCTAAGTTCTAGAAAACCTAGATACAAAGGATCTACTCTCTATACATGATAAAACAGTAATCTTGCATAAAATCTAAAAGAAAGGTAGAAGAGCGAATCTTGAGATTAAAGAAAAACCTTAAATCTTGAAGTCTTGATGGTGTTTTGCTCTCTTAAGTGTTCTCAAATTAAAAAGAGGTTCTCTCTTAAAAAAAAAAAAAACTAGTAAAGCTTTAAATAAGAAGCGAAAGAATAAAACTCATTGCAAACAATACCATTGAGGACACAATGGTATCCCCAATTGTATTACTCTCTACCCAATTCTTCATGTCTTACTTCTTCTTTTTTTTTTCAAAACTGGAACTACACTGCTAAGGATACAGTCATGTCCTTTGATCATATAACTTGCTATGGTAATTTAAAATTAACTCCAAATTGAATAAAACTTATTTATATTTTCCCCTTTTTTTACAAGATTGTTCCAAAATCTGAAAAATAAGATTTTACTCAATTAAATTTTATTTTTTAAAATTAAACTCAAATTTCAAAAGAAGATCACATAAAATCACTATATGCAAATAGTAACTAATAAGGGAGTTGAAGCTCAATCCTAAAATTAGGTAGCTATGAGGTGATAGTGAATAAACAATAGTTTTCCTTTCTTTTGAACCACTTTAAAGCATTTTATCACCTAAACAAATGGTTTTCCCAAAAAAAAAAAAATTCTAACTAGTCAATTCTCAAAAATTAAATCAAATCCATTTCAAATGGATTTTGAAAAACTTAGGTTACTAAAAAGGAAAAATTAGGTGTTTTATAATTTTGCTTTTAAAAAAATATACTGATTAATCACGTAAAGCGAACGCTTTTTCAGGAATATTAAGATTAACTAACATACTAAAGTTTTAAAAAAATAATCAAATTAAGGCAGTCTAATTCCAATTAGTGGTTATGTAGGTAATCACTCATACGACATGACCTTAAAAATTGTTAAAAAAATAAATAATTTCATGAAAAGTGTAAATTTACTATTGCGATTTCTTACATCTCATGTATAGGATGATTTCTTACGTATGTGATTGTTGTGAAATCTAATTTCATAAAAATATAACTTTATTATTGTAATTTGTTATGGTGCCCATTTGTAAAGATTATATCTATTTCAATTCTTTTTCACAAATACAAACTACTTGATCTTTTAAGTTCTTGCACAAAAATTTCTTCGCACTACCAATCATCTATGGAATGCTCATTGTGAATTATAAGCGAGTCTTGATGGAATACTTTAGGGAAAAGACAATGGAAGAGAAAGAGAGAAAGAGGAAGAGATAGTGACAAAACTTCATTACATTAAATATAACTTGAAAAAGGACAAAGAGACATGAGGAGAAAAAAACTAATAGAAACAAATATGAGAAGGCATTAGTGAGACATTTTAAAAAAATACACTTGCCGGCAATCATAGTTCACACTATAAATAAGCTCTTCTTTCTATATTTCACTCATAAAAAACTCATACCTCCTATCGCCTCAGAAATTAAGCTCTAGCCCTTTACACAAAAAATCAGAGCTTATCACACAATTGCTTATGTTTACCTTCAAAAAATGGATCGTTTTTTTGGTGCTCTTAGTTCAAGTTCATCCCTCGAGAGAATGCGAACTAAACCTGACAAGATTTAAGTTACTTATTACATAGAGGAAAAAAAAAACATATCTATGAAAAAATATGCTACTATGAAAAAAGGGGGAGATAAACTCAAAGTCGATCAAGAGTCAACCCTGCATGAAAATATTCAACAACCCAAATGGAAAGAGTCATCATATGGAGACAATTAATTTCAAAGATGATACACATGTAGACAAAACCATAGAGGACATCATGAAATGCTAGATATGCAAACATACGAGCTAGTTAGATAGAAAAGAATTTAAAAAAATACATAAAACAGCGTCACCTACTAAAGTATAAAGTAACAAACACATGGTTCCACCACATGCAACTGTTGGAAATGCATAAAAAAAAAAAATGAAGTCCGCATATTATCTCCCGAAATTACATGTATTCAGTTCTCTTCAATTATTTGCCATTGCTTTTTAGCATGTGTTTTTTTAAGTTCCAATATTGTCGGCTATGCGTGTAACTTCTATTGATGTATGTTCTAACGTGTACATTATTGCAAAATCATTTACAACTCGATGTCAAGTGTGGGGCGTGTAATATCCAATTTAACCTTTAATGTACTTTTTATTTTCAAAATGTATTTGTAATAACAAACGGATATGGAAATTGTTCATTGTAATTATGTTAATAAACAAGTTGACAAAGTAAATTTGCAGAATTTATTAAAAGAAAATAATAAATAAATATTTTATGGAAAATTTTTAAAGAGAAAAAAAGAGACCATCCAGTTCACGGGCTGCTAAACCAATCTAAAACCGACAAAACCCAAGCCTGTCACAGTTCAAAGGTCCAGGCCAATTTCGGACCTAGTTTGACCTAGGCCCACATCCACCTAAGAAATCAAGGTTAAGATACGTACAACGTTGTTTTTTTTATCTTTATTTTTGTGTCAACTAATAGGATTACTCCTAAAAACTTGCTTAGTTCTTATGGTCTGGTAATATGACGATTTTTTTGTACATATTTTCATTTTATTGTAAAAGTAAATCTTGTCTTTAATAAATAAATTTGTTCATACTTACACTGACTAAAAAGTTGTAAAACGGTTTCGTTGTAAGGTCTTGTGCATGGATAGCTTCAGTTATAGAATGATATATAAAGCACACCGTTACAGCAAGACTTCATTTACAAATTGATGCTTGTCCAGGGAAAATATTGGCAATGTGAAAAAATAAAGCCTCAGAATAAATATTTCTAATGAGGAAGATACTAAGATAAAAGTTTTCTACATTCTAAACGTGCTTGTTGCCTTTATATTAAATCACAAATTAAGGATCAACAATGTCGTTTCTAGATATGATTACGGTCGCATTATTTTAATGGTGGCATTCTTGTGCACATTCCATCATTGCGTAGTGATTCTTGCGTGGATGCAATCGAGCAATGACTGAATGAACAGAATCTTTGAATTTGTCGGATTCGCCTATTTTTCAAATACACAATCATAAAGAAGAAACTCTCATATCCTAAAACACGTGCTAAACGTCCACAAAAGAATCTTCCTACCACACTTGAGGGGAAAGGGAAAGGGAAAGGGAAGAAGAAGAAAGGATGAAAGAAATAAATAAATAAATAAACTTTAGAGCTCCAGCACAAACGATTTAAAATCTTGACGACTCAAAGTAAATCTCAACGACTTCGAATTCAATTTCATTAATCTCAAATTGCTCTCTATTTGCGTAAAAGAATATTTTCATTTGATTACAATAACCCTTGACTCAAACTTACTGATATTTATACTCTGCTCAAGATCTATTAACTACAAATTAGTCGAGCTAGATATCATGGAACATGTACTAAGACCCAATATTAACTCAAAATCAAGCTCATTCTGAATTATTGTCGAATCGAATTCGAGTTAAATATTAAGTCAAAACTGGAATAGCTTAAAAGTCAAGACGAATGCATGGCAACATCTTCATTCCTATTAAGTTCTTCCTTAAACTACATCCTGCAACGTAAACAAGGCTACTTAAGTCACCTCACCTTGACTTAAGTAACCGTGCAAAACATAGCTGTAAGAGCTCGATTGTGTTTAATATGGCGAAAAACTGCATAGAAATCAATTAAATATTAACCTGAAGCACCAGTAACCGTGCAACACAGGCACCAGAGTGTCAGCAACCATGAATGCATCGTGGTAATTGAAAATACCAATCTAACAATAAGAGAACTGACATGATCTTAACCAAGATATAAAGCATGGTCTAATCCCAGAGAAGAGAAGTTGCACCGGGGAGAAAATTGGATACAAAAGAAGCCGTTCGGTGCTATGGCTCAGAAGTAATTCGACAACATTATAAGAAGTCCGATGTCCCTACCTGAATAGTGACAAATACACTCAAATAGAAACAGTAAGAGCGTTAAAAGCCATCGTAGCATGGTCGACAAAACCTTCTTTGAACAATAAACTCGATAGCAAAGGTTTTCTTGTTTCATCTTTTCAAACTGCTGTACTCTTGTTGCACTATTCTCTCATATAACCAGTAGTGACAAAACAAATGCCATAATGACTCAGTTAATACAGGCCATCCACAAACTTCACAAGGTGTTACCTGATCGAAAAGCAGATCGCCAGCTAGGCAATAATGAGAACTGTTCTACAACAAAGCTGTCCAGGCTACATCCGAGATGTGTGATTAGAACTTCAGAACCATTCATACATGAAATATAAAGACGTACTAGAGTAGCTTTGGCATAACAGATGTCTCAAAAAAAACCAAGCTGGCTAATACAGTGTCCATTTCACAACTTTTTTCCATCATCATCCTAACTCCTGGATGAAGAGCTTCCCCTAATTAAAGAACCATGACGATGCCCTCCAACAATGACATCTCTCATCCGGAATAGGGGTGCCAGCATCCTGCTCATCTTCTGCCCAAAAAAAAATTAGCATAGAAGAATGAATTTTAGCTCCAAGGCAAAAAGGTCTGAAAAGTAAAAACAATAAATGACATTTGCTGGTCCAATTAGCACATCAACGTAGCCTCCAAAAAACAGCTGCTTAATAATCGTTATGGTAAATCAGGCAGCACAATTCACAGAAATAACCCCCAATGTCTAGACTTCATTTTAAATGAAAACGTAACAACAGATTGGGATCATATGTGCTTGCAATCGATGGCTGCAGATTTGACAAACGGAAGCCAATAGCAACTCTTTTTGGCATAATGATAATTAATCTTATGCAGTTCTTTTAAGAAAAAGATTAGAAAGCCAGTACCTCGTCATTCACAACATGTTGCCATTTCATTTGCAAAACTTGCCATCGCTCTTGTTGCCACCGTTGGCCGAGAATCACAAGACCCATGACAGCTGCAGCAACAAAAACTGACCACATTGTACTTGCCTCTTTTGCATGAGAGTACAAGGAAATTGCTCTTTTCTTCCACCAAGCTCCACAAGGAAGGTCAGATTCTTGAAGATTGTCATCATTTATGGACTTGGAAGAATGAGATGATTCTGTTGACCTATCTAATCTAGGTTGATGTTCAACTTGTTCGGAAGAAGTCACATTCTCATTGTATGATGCCCCTCGATATAAAGAACTAAAAGGGGTCATGTTCCCCTGATTTTCTGCAAAACTTAAGCCTTGAAGATTCGCAGTTTCCTCATCCTCAAACTGTGTGGCATGAAAAGGTATCCGGTTACCTTTCTCATCAAAAACTGGAATATTTGGAAATTCATCATATTCAGTCGTCAAAATCCTCTCTGTTTCATCCTTTCCATAAGATCTAGGTTGATCCAATTCCAGCTCACTCATGCCATCATTGCCTCTCTGTTCTTCACGAATTTCATTGTTGTCAGGTTCCAGTGGCAAATTCTCATGCTGACTGGGGGGAAAGACAAAGTGGCCAGACATAAATAAAGTACGAGAAATTTCAGCCATGTCAATTTCATACTTATTTCTATTCTCATCCTCCCCTGGGTTGGTTTCTTTTGCACCAGAAGATGCGGCATAAGCTGATGCTGTTAAAGACACAACTTCCCAGTCATTTCTGCGGGTAACAGTTTCATCTCCATCTTCAACAGTTGCCATTGGTCAGTATTTCCTGCACAGTATTACCAAGAATCTATAATATAAAAACTGAAGTAAATTTAAACCTTAATTGCTCTGGAGCGCTGCCTTCAGCAGAATGATTACAACTTAGGCCTAAAGCTGAATTACATTTTTTCCTACTTAGTCACATATGAACGTACAGGGAGCTCACAGTTAACAGTCTTAAGGCAGTAATACTTGAATTCTAAAAAAAAACTCTTGGGGACAATAAAACAATGGCTTTGTGATTCACCTAGTGATTTTTTAAGTATAAACAACATGCAAGTGCTTTGGATTCGAAAGAAAAACAAAGACCACAAAAATACATGAAAAAAATATAGCCAAATTAGTTATCCCTTAATTTTGAAATTTGAGGTGATCACAAAAGGGCTTTGAATTTCCTCAATAAACTCTCTTTGTTAACCTAAAAGTACTAGAATCTAAAAGCGTGGAGGTCAAAATAAATTAATGTTTTCCAATGGAGTATTTTTAAGGAAACTCTCATGAAAACTTCTAAAACAATTAATTATGAAAAGAGGAAAAAATCTCATAATAAGCCATAAAATTTTCAAATGTCTTAAAAGTATAGCAATTGATTTTACTCTTTTGTAGTTTCACCAAATCCTATCTTCCTCTCAAAATTAACCATCAGAGCTTGCTCCCCTCCATAAAACCATGTACCCCATATTATATACTCATGCTTTATGCACCTAACCCAAGAGGTCCAATAGTTTGGTGTCATGGCAACCAGTTTAGAGGTCTATAGGCTATAAATCCATACATCACCCAGATTCTGCATATTCAAGTGATTGCAATAGAATGGTATGGTAGTTCTATCCAAAATTGAAATTTTTCCAACAAAACTGCGTGAAAGTTCCTTTGTTCTATTAACATCTAAATGATTTTGCTTTTACATTCTCAATGTCTTATGTTTGTGTGGGAGGTTTGTCGTAGTTGGTCAATCATGTGCAAGTTGTGTACCCGATAACCTTGAGAAGCCTCAAACTAATGCGGCATTGAGGGATGAGATTACAAAAAGACATGGGAGAAAAAACAAGCAAACTCAATTATCAAAAGCTCACGCCTAACAACAGATTATTTTTTAGCATTCTTGATCGTCCTCAACTTGTTTTTTCACAATTTACCGTTTTAATCTTTCTTAAGTGAACTCAGCAAAGTAGTGATGTTTCTTGAAAGCTTGACAATTCTCTAAATGTTCCAAATGAGGAGAAGAAAGTCTTTATTCATAAATTTCAACGCTTAACCTCCACCGTCAAATTATCCAAAGATTAACGGATGAGATGAGCCACTAATGACATCTACTTGATCGCTTCTAACAATCAAAGGACAAGATGAAAACTCTTAACCCTTTATAACTCCTCATGGGAAGCCCAAAACTTTATAAGTAAGCCTATAAGGGGCCTTTTTAGAATAAAAGGAGTATTGAAAGGCTTATTTCACATGCCAAAAAACCAAAAAAGGTTGAGAACAGATAAACCTATTGGTAATACTTATTTTAAAACTTACCAAGTTAAATTTCTTTAAAATATCACTAAACAATTGAAACTAACTTCCTAAGCCTTGCCACTGGTTAAGAAGCTCGCCAATGATATTAAATTGAGATAAAACCCCAATTACCAAAATAAGCCCTCCAAAATGTTTCAGTGACAAAAACAAAGTATATGAGCTAGGTTTTAAAAAATGATTAAAAATGACATTTGTCCATCTTGTTAGATTAGCCCTTAGAGATGCTCATGTAGTGTGCCTTCACTGCACATTTCATCCATTGTGCCATGCCACATGATCTATAATTTATTTTTCATTGCAATAGTAGATGTTTTATGCCATATGGATGACATGTGGCAGTGTTTGAACTTTACTCCAGCTACTTTAATGAATCTTCCAATACAGATGGATGGATGTCTTTTTCAAACTCATTTTCGAAAACCTAGGTCCTCCAATAAAAATTGCAAAAACAGATCCTAAATGGGAAAACTAGTGAAAATAGGTCCTTCTAAGGCATCCTTTTCATTCTATAATTGTAAGATATTAAGTGTAAGTTAGAAATGGTAGCAGGCCGAAAGTTGAGTCTGATCCCATTGATGCAATGTAAAAGAAAAGAAGCCAAAAAAGAGATTGTATGGGGAATCTATTGATGCATCTTTGTCCATCCTTTTCTATTTTTTGGTCCATGTCAGGAGTATGAGGCCCTGACAGCATGGATGAATGAGTGATTCAATATTTATTGATTTTGTACAAAGATAAGACACATATGTATTGTAAGGGGAGAAAAACAACAGCAGCTAACATCACCTTACGCACAAGTTGTTTAGTATACACAACAAGCTCAATATCCCCTATATATAGCAATAAACAGATATCTAGAATTCTCAGCAAAACATGTATCACCACCATTATATGCTAGTCCTGTTACAATGGTCCAATCTTACTGCACATTGTGTTGATTTTGCAATTAAGAAAAATTCTCCGGAGGATGAATTCTTTGATAAGTATAAATGGGATGCCGCTGCCCACAAGTAAATTTACCATTTTAAAGCACAAATTATCATAGTAAAGCGCAGAGCTGGAATTCCAAGTTTACTGGCCCACTAAAAATATTTTAAGGTAAATGATGATGCTGACACATTTCCTCTATTTCTCCATGCTAGTCCGGTCACAATTGTCTAATGTTACTGTAATTTGTGTTAATTTGCAAAAGGGGGGCAAAAATCTAAGGATGAATTCTTTGATAGGTACAAATGGGATGCTACAAGTAAATTTTACTATTTTGCAGGACAAATTATCAATTATAGTGCAGGGCTAAATTCCAAGTCCAGTGACCCACTAAAAATATTTTAAGGTAAATGACGCCATTTAAGCAAAACAACAAGATTGATTGAACGATCCAATTCCTCTCTCCTGCTTTACTAGGAGAGACAAAAAATGAGAATATCAAGAAGGTGCATAAGCATTCAAAAGAACCTTGTAATACAGCAACAAAAAGTCAGAGAATCCCATAATGTTCCAAATGAGGAAAGGTTTAAAAAATTTGTGCATTTTCTTATATATAGCAAAGCAACATCATGTCTGGTCAAACACATTATCATCATTTACCTGTATATGAACCTAAAATCCATATCCAAAAAGCAACATAGACTCATCTCTTTCAAAATTGAATCCGGATATTTTCCCTTTTATTCTCACAAGGTAAAAAACAAATCTTGACATTATGGACACTAAAAGCATCAACAACTAGTTCCTGTCACAAGCTCAATAACCGAACAGCACAACATCCTCAAAACCAAATTACAAATAGGATCTTAATCCAATAGCCCAACTCCCAATTGTTTTTTCCTAGTTGTGGAAAACCCTTACTTTGCTCCATTTTAACATACGACAATCAAATTAAAGCCGATACAATGATACCCCTCGGTGTTGCAGAGCATATGGTGGGGCTATAAGTGGTGCTATATAATATGATAGTATCAGCATCGTCACCCGAAGAGTTTGGATTAAGTAAACACAATACACGGTTACACAATTCACTACCTTATGAAATGATCCAAAAGCAATCAAGAAACATCACAAAACTAATCAAACAAGCTCAAATCAATCCAACAAAACAAATCACCCATAAAAGACACAAAAAACATAACACCCTTTACACTCAATTTTGCATGAATCGATCAAAACTCGATCTGGGTAATTACCGAAAAACTCAAAGCAAACACCCTTAACACTAATCGAATCAACCCAAATTAAAAAGGGAAGAAAAAAAAAGAACCAAATAATCCATAACGTATGACATCATACCAGGAAAAAACAGAACCGAAGATCCAAACAACCGATAAAGCATGAATTGATTCGACGGCCTCCTTCTATAGGAATTATTTGGGAAAAGAATTGATGGAGAGATTCCCTTTTCCTTTTTATATTATTTTATATGGAAGTTGAGGAGAGAGTTTGTGCAGATTGCTTTTGGAGTTGATGATGAAACCGGTAGTTCCGGTAAGTAACAGTGATGTCCTTATCAGTGTCAGTGTGTTGAAAAATATATATATATATTCGAGAAATAGTTATTGGACCCGATCTATAAAATCCCATTATTGTTGCTAGAAATATGGTAAAACATGAACGAACAATCCATATTAAATAGCGGACACTATTTACACTTGAGCATCTAAAAGTAATAAATGATTCAAGTAAATAAATTATACACGGATTCAATATCAAAAATATTCAATTTTTCTCCATTAATTAATTATTATTTAAAGAAGAATAATCTCTATAATCAACAATTCAAGATAACTTCTTTCTAATTATAATTATTTTTTTTATCATTTATACATAACTTATCTAATTAATATACTTTTCATATCATATAAGAAGATACTAAGTTCCCTTTACATTTTTATATTTTAGACAAATATTACATTTTATGTAAATTATAGTTTTCTAGGAAGTCCCTTTTTCTCGTCCTATCTTTTTATAAAATCCTTTATCATTTTTAATTTTTTAAATGGTCTTATGGGAAAAAAAAAAGTAAAATAGGTAATTATTGTAATATTATTCTAAAATAAATTTCCTAACCTCATGAAAAGACATTCTACACATTTTTTCTATCGTTAGGTCAATGCGGTAATATCAGAATATCTCTCATTACATGATTTTTATAGACCGGATTCATGTATAATCTTCGGTTTTCTTTTAACCGGAGATAAAAGGTATGTAACCGGCGTTAGCAGGTGAGTTTTGCTTTTGTTTTATGAGTAGAGAAATTTGAAGTACATGAGGGGTGTGTGACGGAAGGCGGAAGTACACATCGTTTGTGTTTTGGGTTTGCGTGCTCCGGGAGATTAGCGTACGGGTATTTTAGAAATTTCATGCAAATGGACTGCCCCATTTTTCTTTTTTTCCTTTTATTTTTTTTTATTTCATGATAACTTTTTCGCTTACAATAGGAAGGGCAAAAAAAAAAAATTTTTCCATCCTTCCTATGCATTCGTACTCCACGGTCCATGGTAATATTTAAGAAAAAATAGAGAACGAAAAAGGAATAATATAAATATGAAAAAAATCATTTTTCTAAAATAATATTTAAAATTTTTTTTTACTATATAATTATTATATTATCCATAAAAGGCAATAAAAAATCAAAATGAAAAATACATGGATCTAGAGAAAAACGTTCCCTTTTTAACATATTTCCTCTCATTTTGTTTCATTTATTTCAAATCAAATAAGGAAAATTGTTTTGAAATTCTTACTTTTCTCCCGTTTTGCTTCTTCCTCCCAATTCTTTTCTTTATCCATCTCAAACAAAGGTTTTGAATTTTATAAATTTTTGCAATTTCACACTTATACTTTCAATTTGTCATATTATATATCCAATTGAAATTTTGTTCATCATCGTAACTACCTTTGTTATTTCCATTGGACACAGTCGGCATAGCCACCCTGGTCAACTAATGAAATCATGACATGTGTATGTTCATGATTTTTTAATTTAATCTTTTGTTTTAAATGCTAACTTTTGAAGAGATGTTTTAAAGATGAGCTTACAAGTATAGAACAATTATTTTGTTGTTTGAGACACACAACATCATGTTAAAAAAAATTGTTGAAAATAGATTTAAGAAATCAATTGAAATGGTTTTTCGAATTCATTGCATGATCGAATATTCACTAGTTTTCCTCAAACCAAAAATAGACATGGTTGATATTAGATACTCAAACTCAACCTAACCTTTTTACCAATGTTTGACATCTCTATTTATTGTCTTATTAGTGTATCCACTAATCCTAATAAGATTGTGGAGATTCAAGAAATGCAAATAATATATATTTATATTAGTTTGTTTATCGTATTATGATTGCTTTAAACACTATTTATATGAGGAAGAAAAGGAAAAAAGTCAAAATCTTTATAGCTGGAAACCATGATATACATTATAACTACAAAAGGGCATAGGAAAGAAGCAAAGCAATTAAGTGAATCTTTCTAAAATGGCCACATTGGAAAAGGATTGTGCATATCACATTACATTAAATAAAAGATACAAGGGGATAAGCAATATAACTTCTTAAACCATCCAAGGAATCCTTACTAGAAGATTGTTTACAAAAATCCTTAGTAACCCATAAACTTTACAGTTACAATACAACTTTCTTTAAAGTGTTAAGATTTACAACATGTTTTATTTAATTGTTTTAGATCTTGTCATAGCAATCACGAGAACAGGATAGGTCTGTTCGTTGTCCTTGTGACTTTACTTGAGCTTTTGCTTTCAAATTTCCTTGAGCTTCTCAGAATGATTCTTTTGTTGCAACATAATAAGTTTCTTTATTTCCAGGATAAAGTGATAAAATTCTAACCAAATGTCGATCCCTTAAGCCCCAACCATAAAGTTGCTAAGAATAGTAGCATCCGGTTGATATGGTTGGTTAATCCCCATTAGATGAGGTTCGCTATGATGGCTTGACATCCTAAGCTTTCCTATAGTCATACCCCATTGGAGGCTAGCCTTAAGGAATGCTACGACTCTTCTTATTGAACAGTGTTTGTCCAATCATCTCAATGTATAAATCTATCAGAAGATTGAGTTCTACAATATTTAAAACAGTTAAGAACTTAGCCACTAATGTCCAACTAATAGTTGAGTCAAGTTTCAATTGAAGGGGGAAAAGGAGAAAGGATATGAGAGATTTTGACCCAATTCCCATCTTCTTTCTTCCTTCTTTCTTAGAGCTACACCTTACCCGAAAAAGAAAAATCATATGTCATAAGAAAAATAAATCAAAAGTCAGCATACTAATTCAATCGGTATAATATATAAAATTAAGAGATTAAACATTTAAACACGGGAAGAACAATGAGATAAGAACTAGGTTTCTTGCTACACTGGAAGAATCAAGAGGCTAAACTAAAAGGTTATGAAGTAAAGTCTTAAGAAACTAAGGTTTACACCATATATGCTCACTAAAGTTATTAGAAAAAAGCATGTCCATTATCGAGTCTAACTTTTGGTTTCCTTTTTCTTAATCGATCGATATTAGACTCTAATTCATTTTATATTAACCCTTAACTAAAAATTAAAGAAAATTTAACTTTTCTTAAAAAGTAAAAATTTATAAGCCATCACTTGATTAGGGTAAAAAAAAATTAGGTTATAATTAATTGAGTGGATCAATCATAACCTAAATACTAATTGTAAGCCCTGCATCTAAAAATTCAAAATCAATATGTAAAGTTTAAGGTGATCGAATAAAGTATCCAATCGAACTTGAATTATATGACGAAATTATGAATATTAATAAAAGTGATCTCATGAGTATGAATTTAGAAAAATAAGTAATAGAATATTATAATATTGAATTATAAGCATATTACTTATTATTTATCGAAAATTCGTAAAACGAATTCTAATAACTAACAAATCGATAGAAATAAATTATATGTACACTAAAAATTATAAAATAACATAAATAATATTTAGGAGTTATTACTCGTACTTCATATGTATTTATGTGTAGGTAAAAATACCTAAAATTACTTAAAATATTCAAAATATACTAAATTAATATTAAGTAGTTAAATAAATTTATAAAAAATTAGGAAAATTCAGAAAAAATATAGGAATGTCTAGAATTAGGTCATGGTACACTGGGATTAAGAAAAAAAAATTAACTAATTAAATTAAAACAAATAGAAAGTGAAATGAAAGAGGATAAGCGAATTGAAAGAAAAAAAATCAAAGCAGCTCTATAAATACCCCAAACTTCAATTGGAACTCATTTGATCAGTTAAGAATTACAAAAAATTAGAGAGAAAATAGAAAAAGAGAGATAGGGATTTTTACAAAAAAAAAAAAAAAGAAGAAGAAGCAAAATTAGTGTGCAATTAGGACTAAGAGAGAAAATGCACAACCAACGGTCACCTAAAAGTAAACGGTCACCATCATCATACCCTACCCCTACCGCCCCTTGCTACCGACACACTTAGAGCCATCTCTGGTAGCCAAAAGCCGATCAAACAAGTGAGTTCAATTTTAACCCAATTCTTGTTTAAATTATCAAATTTATTTAGAAAATTATAAAATTTAGCATTCTAAGGTTTTTATATATGTAGATTTAAGGAAAAATATTGGTTTAATGAATTTGTATATGAAAATATACAGTGCTTAAGAAATCCTACAAATTTAAGTTTATTTTAATTTAAAAATAAATAGCCTTAATAGTGTAATTTTGAGCCTAAAATTTTTGTAGAAATTATTTAGAGGATGTTAAATAGTGCTATTAAGAGATTTTTAATAAATAGATTTTTGAAACTTTTAGATAATTTTTAGATATTTAAATTACATATATAATTAGTGATTTTAAGCTAATTTAGTAATTAAATGGATAGTTACTGATTTAATGTATAATTAAGTGTTTTAAGATGTTAATATTTGATGTAGTATGATAATTTTCATATTTGGAGTATTAGATGTAATTATTATGTGTATTATGTAATAAATATGTGTAAATTAATAATATATGAAATTAAATTTGTAATAAATAGAAAACATTATGTTAAAATTGATAACATAATAATAATAGTAATATATAATCAGTTTAATAAGAAACTTAAATTTAGTGGATTATATGAAAAATATAATTTTTTCTCACATCGGAAGCAAATTCAATAATTAAATTAGAATTAGAATATACTATATAGACTGGAAAACTGGTTAAGGGGCCAAAAATGATATTTAAGATACTCGAGTACAATGTGATTAATTTCACATTATGGTTCGAAAAAAGTTATTAGGGTTCACATATAACACTATAATCGAAAATTGAATTAGAACCTAAATCAAAATCAGATTCGAAAACCGATTTAGAAACTAGCTTAGAAAATATCGGTAATAAATAATATATATATATATATATTTGACTAATAGAATCAAGTCATAATTTAAAGCTTATATATCATAGGAACACTTAATATTAAAAGAATACTTATATTATAGGATATTAAGAGACAAGTTGACCTACGTTAAGTCAAGTAAGTGAACCGAGGATTTCAGGTAAGTTCGATTTAATACATTGCTATATTTTGGAGTGCTATTTTAAAATACTCGAAGGTTTAGGATTGTATATGATTGTGCTTATAGGTAGTTATATGTACATATGTTTGTATGTATTTAATTACTTACTGAAAATTTATGTTGTGTTTTGGTAATTGTTGTGAATTGAGTAGTGTGAGATTGTTTGAGCACCCTGAATCAAACTTAATTATAACTAACCTAAATACTGCAATTAGACATGCATTATAACCCATTATGGGATAGTTTTAATTCTTCAACAAAATACTAACACATTCAAAAAAGTAGCACCAGATAGTATAATGGCATTTTTTTCATCCTTAGTCAAACTAAATGATAAGAGATGCAACTAGGCGGTCGTTAAAGGGTACTTAACTTGCCGAACCTAATAAAATGTTGGGTTTTGGGATTATAAAAAAACTCAATGGGAAACCAAACCCAGTAAAATAAAGCATATATTAATAAAAATATTTCTCTTAACTTATATAACATACATATCTTATACAAGTTTTACATTATATAACACATTTAATTCTTAATTTTTATTATTTTGTAAGTTAGTGAATATAATCTTAATCATACTTAACTTCTGCTATTCTATTCTCGATGTAATCTCATATAAACCTTATAATAACCCACCCTTATAGGGTCTTTTGAATAAAAAAAAAAAAAAACGGCCTCCTATAAAGTCAAGAACCCTATAAGGTTGGGTTTTGGAAATAGCAAATAAAACCCTATAGGGTTTTTATAGGGTTTTGGAAAACGTTAACTCTAACCTGCCCCAATTGCATCCCTATTATGATAGGAGAAGAAATCGCGGCAATGATAAGGACAATAGTTCGAAAGATAGTCATGGAGGGAGTAGTATCTCCACTATACAAACTTGGATTTAGTTGTGAGTTGTTGCATAAATATAAAAAGTCCTCAGTCTGGATTAAAACGGGTGAAATTACTTTGATTTCACAATAAATCGAATCACGTTGTGTGATGGCATTTACGTATTGCATTGCATATAATTAATTGTTTGAAAACCCTGTTTGTATTTATTATATATTCTTAAGTCTCTATCTTAACTTACTGAGCTATTGATTACTTATATCTTTATAGATTTTCTTACAGGTACTAACTGAGATGCCATGCTATAACTATCCTGAAGTCAGTTTCTTTTTTAAGTGCTATAGAGGAGTGAGGATCAAACTAATTAATACAATCAAGTCTTTTGGAGTTTTATTATTAACTCTAAGGTTTTGTGAGTTAATTATGTAATATGTTACTTATCGGACTACCTTAGTATGAAGATAATTCTTGGGATTGCAAGATAGTAAAAGTATCTTTATATAATTATGACTTAAAATTTCTAATTATATATAAATTTAATTTATAATTATGAATTAACTGTTTAATTCAACGTAAGAAGTTGTGGACGCCTTATATATAATAGGGACCATGAGGTCAACTATTTTTATAAGTTGGTTTATACAGCGAGATTATTGCAACTTCACCTCTTTGAGGCATAACATTAATTTGCAAGAAAAATCATTTTAAAAGAAACAATATTTGAAAAGCGAAAGATTTTAAATTTAGACGTTAGCCTATTTAAACAGTTACCATCTTAACCTTTCAAATTTAAAATTTCCATTCTTTAAAATACTCGTTAAATTTGAAAATAAGCAAGTTACAAATAAAAAGTAAAAATGAAATTCATTGACTTATTTATAGAGGGAAAAAAAAAAATCTCATGTTTTATGTCACTCATAAGTATCTATATACCTCTAGTCAAGATTAGACTTCCTATAGTTTGGTTCCAAAAACTTTAATGGGTTAGTTTATTTTAATTTTTTAAAAAAGTCCGATTTATAATTTTATCCATTTTATTTAAGAAAAATTCTAGAAAAAAAGGGTCATAAGTTGAATATTTATTTTTGAAAAACTTTTAAAAATCTTAACTTTGAAAAAGGTTTTATTTCTCTTGTTTATTTTGAAAATTTTTTCTAAGTATCAAATTTTTTTTTCCTAATTCTCTTTATTATTGTTTTTTCTTTAAAATAAAATAAAAATAAAAATGAAGAAATAAATAAGAAATAAATTAAAGTTTTGTTTCAAAAAAAAAAAAAGAAATATGAGTATGAAAATATTTAAAGTAAAGGAAAAAAAATTTCTTCTTTTTTCTTAATTTTTCTTTTTTTTTAAATGAAAAGAAGGAAAAGAAAATAGTAAAATAATAAAATAATAAAGAAAACAGGGTAGAAACTGGTGGTAAGCTGGATATGCATGTTAAGTTTAGGTCTACACGTAAGTTTGTTTGAGTCACAAGTTAGATCTTTGGAGCTCTACGAGTCACGGTCCAAATCTTAGGTAAGGAAGAAGCAATAGCTTAAGCCAACCATCTAAATCAGCTTCTAATGGGAATTCCAAAGGGGTGCTCAAAAATTTATGAGGATTTAATTGATGAAAGGGGTATTGGATGCTATACAATGAGGAGTAGTGGCTATTCGATGGTGGTTCAAAGTTAGGCAGTCAAGGTAAGTGATTGTTATCTCATGTGGTGGTTACTATGAATGAGTTGATGGTTGAGGTAGGGGTTTTTAAGCATGGTAAGCTCAATGGTAGTGATGGTTTGCCTTAGGTCACAAGCATGTTGAGTTTACGTCTACACGCAAGTTTATTTGAGGTACAGGTTAGATCTTTGGAGCTCCATAAGTCACGATCCAAATCTTAGGTAAAGAAGAAGCAGTAGCTCAGGCCAACTATCTAAATCAGCTTCTAATGGGAATTCCAAAGGGGTGCTCAAAAATTTATGAGGATTTAATTGATGAAAGGGGTGTTGGAGGCTATACAATGAGAAGTAGTGGCTATTCGATGGTGGTTCAAAGTTAGGCAATCAAGGTAAGTGATTGTTACCTCATGTGGTGGTTACTACGGATGAGTTGATGGTTAAGGTAGGGGTTTTTTAGCATGGTAAGCTCGATGGTAGTAATGGTTTGCCTTAGGTCACAGCGGAGCTAAGGTTTTTAAGGTGGTGGTGATGAATTCAAACCTTAAGTAGTTTATGGTAATGAAAGACAACAACATAAAAGGCAAGAGTGATAGCAACGCTAAGGCCTACATAAGCTCGGTAAGAGATAATTTTCTTTAACTAGCACCATAGTTGAGATTCAGCTAAAGAGAGAGAGCTCAAGCATGAGTGATTCTTGAATATAGGGATAAAAGCTCATAATCGAATCAAGCTACTTGGGATCCTACTTATAGGTTTCCAAGCTCACATGATCATGGAAAGAACATTAATGAAAACATGGTACATTGATCATCCGGTTGTGCAAACTTCAAATTTGCAAAAATTATCGAGATTCAATTTTATTTTTTAAGTTTAAAGTTGATATTCTTGCTTAAATAATTGACAAACAGCAATAAACCTTATCGTTACAACTTAAACTCGAAGATCAAAACTAAGCTAGAATCTCGAGTACAAGTTTCTTTGGTTTTCTAGGGTCACTTTGTTCCATGTAATGAATGAATCTAAACCTAACATTAGATAGAATTGACCCTAGACTATATAGAGTACACAATTCCATCACTAGTTCAATGGAGTTGTGGGTAAAATATAAGAAAAATTGAGGCAAATTGAAGAGGTGAAGTGGGAAAGAGGACAAGAATATGGGATGTTGGCTAAGAAAGTGATGATGACATAGTACCATGTGAATGTCATGTCATCTATGTGGACCAATGGGCATATGCTATGCATCCAAGTAAGGTTGTAAAAACAAGATGTGTAATATGCACGTTGAAAGGAACAAACTTTGGACCTCGCTCATGCATTTGTGTGTTACTTACCATTAGGCCATTAGCCTATACTTTGTCCATATATATATATGCAAGAAAATTATATATATAGACATGGCTCACCATTGCAAATTTGAATTTTAAATTTTGGCCTTAGTCTAAACTTACCTCAAAATGCTTTAAACTTAAAAATTATCCTTAACAAACTAATAAACTCACCTAAAACCTATTTATTTCTAAAATTGTAATTTATTCTAAATTAATTACTATTTCCTAATATTCTACTTTAATCTATTATTATTATTATTATTATTATTATTATTATTATTATTATTATTATTATTATTTTATTATTATTATTATTATTATTATTATTATTATTATTATTATCTTTATATTCTAATTTGATTATTATTCCTATTATATTCTAATATCTAAATTTTTTTTTAATTTTCTATCTTTTTATTTTTCATTTAGGCCCGTTTTTATTACCCTAAAAGATTCTAAAAATGATAAGGAAACAAGAATGAGGTGTTGATGGCTATCCTTATTTATAGTGAAGTTTAAATAAGACTAAAAAAGATGTAATTTTTGCCTTGAGATAGCACCCTTGCTAGCTATGCGATTTGTGGGTTGGACTAACTATTCTCATAGGAGGAAATTGTTCTATTTAATAAGCCAATGAAAATAACATTAGTAGTTATTTAAAGATGGAGAAAACTTTTAAACAAACTAGCTATCTAAAGAGGGATAGAAGTCCTTTTAGCAAAAAGGTAGGAAAGGTTACTTAACGACTTAACTATCTTACAAGAATGGAAAAGGCTTTCTAACAAGCTAATTATCTTAAAGAGAAAGATAGTATTAATGACCATTAAGGGGGCGGAAAGGATTCTTTGACTAGTGAACTATCCTACAAAGGGTTTACCTTTAAACTCCTTTTAGAGAGCTAATAATCCTAAAAAGAAATATAATACTAATGACTACCGATGGGTAGAGAAGGCTCCATAACAAGTTAGCTATCCTAAAAAAGGCTCAGGCTCCTTTTGGAGAGCCAACAATCTTAAAGAGAAAAATATATTAATGACCACTAATGGATTGAAAAGGGATCCTTGATGATCTAACTACCATAAAGGGCTTAGATTCCTTTTGGAGTGCTAATAATCATAAAAAGAAATATAGTACTAATGATTATCAATGGGGTGGAAAAGGGCTTATTGGCATGTTAACTACTTTAGAAATTGCTCGAGCTCCTTTTAGAGAGCTAACAATCCTAAAGAGAAAGATGGTATTAATGACTATCTAAAAAGTCGAAAGGACTCCTTAATGAATTAACTACCCTAAAAAGGGTATAAGCTCTTTTTGGAGAGCTAACAATATAAGGATAGTACTAATGATTATGTTCACAAATCTAGTAAGGAGGATTGAATAGAATGCAATTTCTTACAGTTTTAGATGGACAAACAAGCCTTTATAAAACTACAATTTGGACAAAATTTTCATTTCAACAAATCTTAAATTGCCATCTTAGATTGATGAGTTTAAGCACCATCTTTAATTGATGGGTTTAAAATTTTGATCATCATCTTGGACTGATGGGTTTAAAATTTGACCACTAACTTGAATTGATGGATTTTGACACCATATTGGATTGATAGACTTTTGGTTAGACTTATAAGGTACTTGATTCAATCAAATTTTCAGCAAAAAAATGTAAGATGGAATTCCTTGGAAATTGGTAAGAGAAAGAGCTTTCAAGACTGATCCATTTAAGGATAATTTGGGAGATAAACTAAGCTACTAGGGCTTCTTAAACTATGATTTGGGAGAGAGATAAGGTAGATGGAGATCCTTAGTTTGGTCATTAAGGATGGGATCTCTTAATTTGAACTTAAACTTAGCATTAGGATAACACCTTGGAAAAAAAGGACAAAATGGTCACTAAGAACAACTTAAGAAGAAAGACTTTTCAAAATGAGATTAGACTTAGTTAACGTGTGAGAGTAGCCACTAGGGCATATGTTTTGGAGTAGTGGCCAATAAGGTGATATAAAGAATACACTTATAAAGACTTAAAACAAATTGCTTTGGAAGCTTTTTAAAGAAAAAAAAAATCTTGCAAAAGAACGTTTTTCTCTTACTCTCTTTCCCCTTTTATTTTTTATTTTTTGAAAATTTGCTAATAAGTAAGAATTCCATATAAGCTCCATAAACTACTAATAAGTGATAGGCTCACTTTTCAGAACTTTGGTCAGATCAATTGACAATATCATCTCTTAGGGGATTCTCTTTCTCTTAGGTTTTGTATTTTCTTCTTTAAGGCACCAACTTTCTATATTGAGGGCAAAGGCAACTTCCTTAAAGACCCTTTAAATGTCCATCATGGTTCAAAATTTCCTCATCCTTACTTGGTGGTGACAGATTGCCTCATCACTTTGTTCTTTGAAAAACCTCTTTAGAGTTCTAAGGGCATTAATAGTATTAGGGTTAACTCCTAATGCCTTGCTACTATGGGAATAGTATCTCATTATTGATTAGTTTAATTTAAGAGAATTTTCTCACACACTCTTAATTTAGATTTTGCTCTTTGACTACAATTCCAAAAATTATGGTATATCTTATAAGTGTTACGCTCTAACCAATCAGTTAGGTCTTTTTTGGACTATAATATAACAAAGGTTTTTAGTCATAAGCTAAAAAAAAAACGGATAATAATGTACAGGCCATTTTTAAAAATTCCTTTTTTCTACCAAGGTTTACAGGTTAACAACCTATAGGAAAAACTAGAATTATATTTTCCTTAATTCTAATAACATTTTTTTTTGTGCCAAATATAATTTATCTCTTTGATTGAAAAGGCCTTTTAAGAAACGGGTAAGATTATAGTTAAGTCTATAGTTTAGAAATGTCAAGGTCATTATGCTATGTGATCTAATTTTGAGTCCTAGCTTTAGAGCTATAATCATTTGGGTATCATGGATTCTTGGATAGTTTGGTATTCGTTATAATATTTTAGGCTTCATCACCTTATATTTTAGGTTTCTTTTTTTTTTTTATTACTATGTTTGGAGCTACATTTTCACTATTCTTTTTGGTTTCTTCTCTCTTTTTTCTTTTTGTTTTTCCACTTCTTTCCTTCCCCCCCTTTATTTCAATCCAAGTCAAGGTGATTATTCCTTCTCTTATATTATAGCCCAAGTCTTGTATATAGTGTTGAGGATCTTAAAATAGTTCATTTGTGGGGTAAAGAATATAGGCACTTCCTCATTTCAAAGAAAACAAATTATTGGAGTTAATAATTACAATTAAACTGATGTGACTTGGGCAAGAATAAATTAGTTTTAACATTTTTCTCACAATTATTGCCCCCATCCTCCCACTTACCCTTATTATGGGGTGGTTCTTAATAAGATTTGATTTTGAATTTACTCCTTGAGATGGGCTCCACAAAGTTAATGAAAGACAACTTATGTTTATTATAATAGAAATGAAGTCTAACGTCATTTTGATTCGTATATCTAATTCAAGATGGAGCTTCTTCAAAGAATGATTCAAATAACCTCACTTTGCTGATACTCAAGTCTCAAGTGTTTAAAGGTTAATGTTTGGCTTTTATCTTGCCTCATTTCATCTTAAACCTTTCAAATAATGAGATGTCTTTCTTTGAGTAGGACAATAAGCTCCATTTTTTGCTTCTTTCACTCCAATTTGCCCCAAATATAATTGATGGGGATGGTTTCAAGCTTGTTGAAAATAGTTCCTCAAAATTTTCTAATAAACAAATGGTCATCTTTCTAAAAACATGCCCCCTTTAGGCCAATCAAACTTAAACCGAAGGAATAATATAAACAAATGTGCAAGAAAAAAAAAATCTATTCGACTTAAGCTTAGTGTTACATACACTAAAGATCACTATGATAAAAAATGTAGGGAAGAATCCTTCTCTTTTACCTTCTAATGGTACCCCTGGCTTCATTATGGTTATGTTGGCCTCATTATGCTTATCGTTCTACCCTAGTCAAAACCAATTTACTCCCTATTAGTCTTCCTTTGATTAGTAGTTGTAGGCTTCAAAAAGAAGATTACCTTAAACTTAGTTTCATGTATGGCCCTTTGAAATGCCCTTCTTAAAACATGCTCCTAATGCAACCTACTTTCTTTGAAGTTGATTATCCATAGGCTTAAAGATAAACTGAGTGCTTAATTTTTGGGATTACAATGAAAGGGAAGGCCTTGTGTTTGTGTTTTGGTTTTACAATAAGTAAATAGATCTTGTGTTTGTGTTTTGGGTTTGGGAGTATGATAGAAGGTCGACCTACTATTAAGCCCATGGATACTTAAGAAATACCTTAAACTCCATTAACAAGCCACCAAATGGGTAAGTATCTCTCTCTCTCTTCACTTTTTGTCTCTCTCGAATGTTCTTTCTTTTTCACTTTTTCGTTATTGTACAATTAAGGTTTTGATTACTAACAGATCTGTTAATTTATTTGCAAGGTTTAGATATAGTGGCTTATTTGAGCAAGCAAGGACTCCTAGATCATAAATCTTTTCTCAGAAAGGTCGATGCCTTCCGTTCTTTTCTATTTCCCTTTTATAGTTTGTTTCATACAATTCAAATCTTGTTCAAACCTACTACATTCAGTTATATAATTCAATTTCTAGTTGCGACTTGTTAATTACAATCTATAACCATCTTGTAATATTGTAACGATTTCACTATTACTATGTTTAATCTTTAGTAGATGATATAGTCTTTAAAGCAACTAGGTTTCTTCTTTTCCTGTCTCGTAACAATTTCCTCTCGATCTAAAAAAACCTTATCCTCGTGGTTATAATATGGAAACTTGCATTAAAATTGGTCCAACCTTGCTGTTGTATAAAGATTTGAGGAACCTTTTGACTTTGTTGCAAAATATATCTAGCTCCCAAAATAAGCAGAGGCACCACTAAAGGATGATTGGCTACCAAATCTAATAGCATGTCCAACTATGATTGAGTAGATCCATAAGCTTTCTTCAAAAGAGAAATATGAAAAATGTTATGGATCTTGCGATTTTTTGGTAATTCAATCTCATAAGCAGAAGACCTTATTTTACGAATCACTTTATAAGATCCATAAAATCGCTTAGACAACTTGTGATAAGACTATTGAGACAAAGAAATTTATCTATATGGCTTCAATGTAATGTATACCTTATGACCAAGCATTAATTCCATCTCATTTTTATGCCAATTAACCAATTCCTTCATACGCTTCTAAGCTTCTAATAATTGAGCATGCAACTCCTGAAGCAACTCATCTCAAGCTTTCAATTCCTCATCTACTACATCTAGCTTTGAGGCACCTCATATATAAGATGCCATAGTTAGAGGTTGTCATCTATATACTACTTTAAAAGGATTAGTATGAGCTCCTTCATGATAAGACATGTTGTAAGCATACTCAGCCCAAAGAAGAAACTTCACCAAATCCTTAGGATGTTCCATCATAAAGCTTTTGAGATATTGTTGGATAGTTTTATTCAAAACCTCAGTCTGACCATCTAATTAAGGATGATAAGCACTTGAAAAGGCCAACTTCGTACCGCTTAGCTTAAATAATTCTTTCTAGAAATGATACATAAAGATGGGATCTCTATTAGAAACAATTGTTTTGGAAAATTCATGTAATTTGGCCACCAATTATACAAATAAAGAAGCTACCTTAGTTGATGTATAATGCGAGTCCAAAGCACCTAAATGACAATACTTTGAAAGTCTACCAACAACAACTAAAATAACCGAATAGGTAGCTGACTTGGGGAGGCATGTAATGAAGTTAAAACTAATATCTTCCCGAACCTTTTCTGGAAGAGGCAATGATGCCTATAATCCTGCTAGTGATATTGTCAAATATTTCACTTGTTGGTGAATATTACAAGATCTTACAAACTTCTCTGCTCGAGAATGCATTCCCTCCTAAAAAAATTCAGCAGACAACCTTTTATATGTCTTCAAAATCCCAAAATGGCCTACGAATGGAGATGCATGGAATTTTGATAATAGTAATGGTATTAACGTTTATTGATGCATAAAAAAGGGCCTATTCTTAAAGAATAAAAGGCCATTTCGCTAAGTCAAAGGCCATTTTAATTTCACACCTTTAAACATATCGGCAATAATATTCTTGAATGCATTCAAACTATGATATTCCTCCTTTAATGTATCAATTAGAGGAATTGTGAGAACAAAAAGTGCTAAACATAAATTATCTTCATGCTATCGTGAGAGTGCATCAACTACCTTATTGTCAACACCAGCTTCATACATTATCGTATAGTCATAGCCAAGTAGTTTCTCCAAGTATTTATGTTGCTCTAGTGTCTGAATTACTTGGGTTAAAATTTCTTGGAGGCTTCTATGATCTATTCTAATAGTAAAATGTGTGCCTAACAAATATTGATGCCATATATGAACAGATTCTACAATAGCATGTAACTCCCGTGCATATGCTAAAGTCTTACGTAGATGAGAGGTAACTTTTTGCTAAAAAAGGCAATTATGTGTTCCTCTTGCAATAATACTGCTCCAATACCCATTCTTAAAGCATCGATCTCCTTAATGAATTCTTTGGAAAAATCAAGCAATCTTAATATTAGTGTTGAAACTAAAGATTTCTTTAATTGCTCAAAAGATTACCTAGCCTTGTCTATTTAAATTTGTCTTTTTGTAACATATCTATTAATGGGGCAGCAATAGTAGCATATCCTCACATAAACCTCCTATAATATCTAGACAAGCCCAAAAATGCCTTGAGTTGCTTCAAATTCATGGGTAAACACCATTATGTTATTGCAGAAATCTTAGTCAGATTCTAACTTAGTCCTTTACTTGACACTACATGGCCTAAATAATCAATAGTATCTTTTGTAAATCTGCATTTGCTTTCCTTCAAAAAGAAAGTGTTGTTCAACAATACTTGCAACACTTATGCTAAATGCTCTAAATGTAAGTCTATAAATTTACTATAAACATGTATGTTGTCAAAGAAAACTATGACGAACTTCCTTAGAAATGGCCAAAACATGTTGTTCATGATGGCTTGAAAGGTAGCTAATACATTACTTAATCCAAATGGCATTACTAAAAATTCGTAATGACCATCATGTGTTCTAAATGCTATTTTCTCAATATCTTTTGGACTCATCCTTCTTTAATGATAACTCATACATATATGTAATTTCAAAAATATAGAAGCACGATGTAATTCGTCGAGTAACTCATCAATGTTCGAAATTGGAAATTTATCCTTAAATATAGCTTCATTCAAGGCCTTATAATCAATACAAAATCTATAGGTCCTATCATTTTTCTTCACTAACAAAACAAGTGAGAAGTGAGGAAAAAGTACAACTACTATGCCATATGATGCCTTGTTGAAGCATTTCTTTCACTTATTTTTCTATCTCCATCTTTTGAAAATAAGGGTACCTATAAGGCTTGACATTAATTGGTTTAAACCATTGTTCCAAATGTATTCTATGTTGAATACTTTGTAATGGTGGCAATGATGAGGGTGCCTCAAATACATAAGCATATCTATCCAATACTTCCTTCAATGAGGTGTTGCAAGCAGTAGGCTCTATGACTTCTTGAGCCAATAGTTGAAAACAATAAACGACAAAGTCTGTTTAAAGCATTCTCCATAATTGAGAATGAGAAATTTGAATTACCATACCCTCTCTATCTCCATTCAACAAAACCATAACACCTGTATACAAAAACTGCATAGTCAATGCAGTATAGTCAATTGCAATTGGGCTTAACTACTGTAGCCATTGCACCCCTAACACCATTTCAATCCCTTAAATTAGTAGCACATAAAATGTTTCTGAAAATCTAAATCCATATATTATGAATGTTTCATTTTCACATTTCCCATCAGATAACATATGAGCATTATTTCCAATCATAACTTAGAAACTAATAGTAGGCGATATTATTTGTCCCAAATGTTGAACTAAGCATTGCACAAAATTGTGCGTGCTATCTGTGTCTACTAATATGGAAACTAAATTCTTATTTAATTTTCCATAAAACCTTAGTGTCTTAGGCACCGATACACTCAATAAGGCATGAAAACTTATTGTACCTTCATTATTTTCATTAGTAATATCAGCTTTTGTCGAGTCCACTAACTTCTCTTCACAATGTTCATAATCTTACATCTCCTCATAAATCATCATTAATAAAATTGATTTTTACACTTATGACCTTTGTCAAGCTTCTCAACACAGTTGTAGCAAAGTCCTTTCTCACATCTAGCATCCCTTTCAACTAGTGTCATTTTTTTAATCGGTAAAGTCTTATTTATATGAACTGGTGGAATAGTTGAATTGGATTATGTTTTAAAAGATTGGTTTTGGTTTGAAAATTAAAGAAGGGGGAGGGGTATTTGTTTGAAAAAGGAGTGAACGGTTTAGAAAAAAAAATGTTTTTGCAATTTAGATTCATACATCTTTGCCAACCACACTACATCCATTAAAGATTTAGGTCTAGTTACATGTACATCGCATCTAATTGATGATTTTAGACTAGAAATGAAACATTTCATTAAGAATGATTCAGGTATGCCCACTACTCTATTGTAAAGTGCTTCAAATTCTAATTAGTATTCAGATATTGACCTATTTTGTATTGATTAGATAATTTGTGTAAACCCCACAAATCTAACCTTCTAGGTATAGAATCAAACCCGCAAATTATAGATGATTTTCTGAAGTCAATAGAGCCAGTGAAATTTAAAATCGATTAAAATCTCAATTCAAAACCTAAAGCGAATATGAAAAACCTTAAATTATCAATTGAACCTCTAATCGCATACGAAGACTTTAAAACCTTAAGTATATGTAACTGCAAAAGTTAATCTCGAACCTCATCAAAACCCTAAAATAACAACCAAAGATTTAATCACGATAAAACTCTAAAACTATAACTTTAAATATATGAAAGTACTAATTTACCATAGTTTACCCTAAAACCCTAGTTGATAATATATCCTCAATATCTTATCAAATCATTACCAAAAAATCAAAGATAATTTTCAATCATTCATAAATACATATAAAACTAAAGTAATCAACTAGAAACTAAGATATTGTATTATAGATCACATTTATCTTCTAATCATATAACTAGGTTAGTATTTTGTAGAGTTAGGTGTTTAGTTAATGTTTATATTACATATAGTCAATGTTAATATCCAAAATGGCACTTTTTATTATAGTTATACTAAGCGCTATACAAAATAATGTATATAGGATATCAATACTTAGAGGGAGATCTTATTATCTATTTTTACTAATTATTTCAATAAACATCACATTTCCTTTCATTTCCTTAATTTTCTTTCCAATTTTCCTTTCTTAACTCATTATGTACGCACAAATTACATTTAATTTTAAAGAGTTGATTAAGTCAACATTTAACCAAGTCAAATGTTGACCAAAGTAAAAAGGTTGACCAAGTTAACATATTGAAAAGTTAATACATATGTCATTGTCATTTAGAGTTTTCTTCTTTTCTCTTTTGATTTTTTTTCCCTTTCTTTTCCCCCTTCTTATCGTTCAACACTTAGGGACCTTCTAAACCCTACTTGTCCCACTTATGAACCACAAATTAATACAAAGTAAACCCCTTTTCCCCCTCTATTTCCAAACCGTAACATCCTCTTCTTCTTCCCCTTTTCTAAACTTCCATTTTTTTCTTTTACCTTCACCTTAATACATATCTTATATCCTAACATCTAAGTAAACTCTTCACCCTTATCTAGAAGGAAAAAGTGGTATGTTTTTATATAATCTTTCATCTTAATTGGTAATTAGTTGTTTATGTTATGTTAGTTTTGAAATTACCATGTAATATGTACATGTATGTTGACACAAATAAAATTCTTATATATATGTACATAAGTGTAGGAACACTTAGGTATAAGAGTAAAATACATAGTATAGATGTACATATACATAGATAAGAATAGGAAAACTACTTGTATATAAGCATAGAAAGCCATGTACATAAATACCCTTTATGTGCATAACCTAAAATAAGGAACATACTAAGTATATACACATATACTTTGCTAAATAAGTCCTTAAAGTGTAAAAATATGAAATTTATGAAGCTTTCTTAAAAGAGAACATTAGGCATACAAAAATACGTATAAAATACATATGTAACCGTATGTATATATGGCTAAATGTATAAGTATAAATATGGTAAATGTATAAGTATACTAGTATACATACAAGTATAGTAAACATATAAGTATATACTTAGCATATGTATAAATGTAGATAAGATACTTAAGCATGAAGTAAGGACTTATGTAAACAAACGATGACCTAAGTAATAACCTAATCAATTGATGACCTAAGCAAGTGATGACATAAGCCTATAAAATAATAAACTATAAAATCATCTAAGTGTAAGAATTAATGTTTAATGAAATCATTAACTACTAAAATAGAACATAAAACTAGCCAATAAGAATATTTAAGCTTCAATAGATAACATTTCAATAAATTTATTCTATATCGTAAAACATAGGTTTTAATGTCCAAAATGGATATTACTGTGTGAACGTACGTCCAAAAACGATAGAAAATGATTATAAGTTCATAAATATTGGAGATAGAATAAAAAAGTTACATACGATTAGCGATTAGGTTTAATTGAAGAAAAACGTATAGTAATTTAAGTAGAATTAGGTAGATAGATATCTAAAACCGTTAGTTGATTCAATTACTTGTTATCCCTATTATCTAGTAATGATTAGGTGATCCCGACGAGGGTAATGGTCTTCCGATCAATTATTAGGACTAAAGTAAGTCGTCATAGTCAAGTGAGTACTGCCGATATGCATGTGCTTTTGGGATATGCATGTTCTTGTTATTAATTGATTACTATGAGAAATATTGTTAAATATGATAATGATTTGATTGTATGATTGATTGTTGCATGATTTGGATGATTTGTTGATATTGATTGATCATCTCATAATTTGACTTAATTATATTTAGCTTATCTTAAATTAAAAAGGTTATGCATTATCTATGCATTGTATTACTTATTCCAACAATCACTTCACGTGAAGGTAAAGAGAGGCCTTGCGGGGTTGTATCTATATATTAAAGTGTTTCTGTACACTACATTCGTACAACATGACCTTACCCAAACCTATGGGATTTCTAGGCGATGGAGATGCCAACTGTATGGCTAAAGGTTGAGTCTAGAGACCTCCACTATAGGGTGTGGGTGTGGATTACGGAGGCTACCTCACCACTAAGCCTGGGATTTTGTGTACTACTAAACTTCTTAGAAATGGAAATATATTTTGTGAAATACAAAATTCAAAGTTATGGTTAAAAACCCAAGTGCTAGAGCTTGGTTGTGATTGGTGCCGATGTATCTCCAATACTTATCTCGGAGGCCGTTAAAATCCAATATGATATGCAGCATTGATCAACTAGATTTATTAGTTAGCATACTGTATGTGCATGTGTTTATATGGTTATAACAATTTATTTGATAACTTGTTTGCCAGTATAGTATAAGAGATAACTCACTAAGCTTTTAGAGTTTACTCTCTAATAGTTTTTCTTTTGTAGATTGATAGATAATCAGACATGGGTTAAAAGCCGAGAGTTAAGTGTAAATGCTAAGATATTTTAGAGGTTAAAATTAGAGAGAGATTGTTTAGTTCATATGAAACTTTAAATGCAAATACTACTTATATATTTTGATTTAGTAACTTCAATAAGTTGAATTTTAAGTTTATTCTATTTGATCTTATCATTTGGTAGGAGATATCGATTCTTTACGGTTCTGAAGAACTGTGGGACATCGAACATCTATAGTTATTTATATTTATATTTTTATTTTACAATAAATCAATTACTTAAAAATCAGTAACCTTAGTAATTAATCATTTAGAGTCTTACAATCTCTGATTTGTAAGGAAGTTTTCATATCATGAGTGTACACGTGACATGGAAATTTTCAAGCAATCATACTAGGCCCCTTTAGGGTCTTGACAATTTGCCTTTCACATCCTCATATTGAGAAGGACCATAATGAATCTCCAATGCTTTCATAAAATTTAACCAAGTGGTAAGTTGATTATTATTGAACATCTATTGATACCAACATAATGCTTTATCCTCTATTACAAAAGAAGCTATGACAATTCTCTAATTTTTTAGTATTTTATGAAAAACAAAAAACTGTTGAACTTTGAAAATCTACCCAAGAGGATCAATGCCACAAATCTTAGAAATTCTAGTTTCATTCCCTTAAGTAAGGAATCCATTGAGGTATTAGAAGGGATATTAGAATGTCATGAATCCTTAAGAGTTTCCAAATTTTTTTTCTGGAGGATTAGGATTCTGATTCTTGTCAATTTAATCATCTAATAGCTCCATTTGATCCATTTTGTTTGACAACATCTGTGATCCAATAATTTATTCATGTCTTGTTGTTGCTGTTGCATTGAAACAAACATTATCCTGATTGTTTTCGTATCTAATTATGATCTTATTCCATTCACCATGATGAGAGCACAAAATTAATAGAAGGCCTACTCCTAAGCCCACGGGTACTTATGAAATACCCTAAACTCTATTAACATGTCACAAAATGGGTAAGTATCTCTCTTTCTCTTCACTTTTGATCTCTCTCGAATGGTCTCTCTTTCTCACTTTCTTGTTACTGTACAATTAAGGTTTTGATTACTAATAAATCTCCTAATTTGGTTGCAAGGTTTGGATAAGGTAGCTTATTTGAGCAAGCCAAGAAACCTAGATCAAAGATCTTTTCTTAGAAAGGTCGATGCCTTCCCTTTTTTTTCTATTTCCTTTTTATCGTTTGTTTTGTATGGTTCATATCTTGTTCATATCTATTACATTCAGTTTACAATTGTTACTTGTTGATTTCAATCTATAACCATCTTGTAATATTGTAGCTATTTCACTATTACTATGTTTAATCTTTACCGTATGACATAGTCCTTAAACCAACTAGGTTTCTTCTTTTCCCATCTTGTAATAGAGTGGATGGTGGGTCTTGTGTTTATGATCTTTGGAAGTAAGTTAGAGTAAGTAGAAAAGGTCTTGTATTTATGGGCTAATTACTTAAAAGTAGTTTTTAGGACCCCATAAGAATCCCTAATTGTTAGCAACTCTTCTTATTTCATTTTTTCCTTTTTTTTTCAAAGCTTCATTTTAAAAACTTAAAGGGAAAGAGATTATTTTGAATTCCTCCCATGTATAAAAACTCAAGAAAAGATGATGAAGACAACGAAAAATTTACAACTTGTGAAAAAATAAAAATATTATGCAAAATGAGGGAGAAATTTTAAAGTTGATGACTATTTTCAAGGTATCCAATGTTTACAAATCACGGTGTATTAAAAACCTAAAAACATTATAGAGTGTGATATCTTAAGGAAGGGTACAGAAAAAAAGACGTACTATTTACAAGCTATGAAGAATTTGAAAGTTCTTTTGAAAACTAGAGTTAGAGTTGATAATGAGGGAAAATAGGATAGAAAAATTGAAATTCAAGGCTAATAGCAAGAGGACCTTAGACTTCAAGAAAAATAAGGAAGATGACTTTAGGACAAACATTCCTAATGAAAAGATTACGTGTTAATTTACAAATAAGGCTCCATATATTTTATAATATCAATATAAGTCTACTTAAATTTGCTTATGAATATCTCTAACTCGAATGCTAAAATGAATAATACTTCAAAGGGGAAAGGATATTATTTATGAGATAGTGACAAACTTATTCTAAGGTAAGAACCTAAAAAGACCAATGTTTATAGCCAAAAGATGGCAACTAAAGGAAAATATTTATAACTTATAGGTATGATTAAGGATTGCTTACAACATTTACAAGGAGTATGGTTGACATAAAAGAGGAAATATCTTACAAAGTGAAGGGAGAAATCAAACCTAAGGTAATGAAAGACCTTTAGTTAGATTTTACAAAGGTTGAGTGAAATGATAACAAAGGAAAGGGGAAGGGGTAGGAATTGTTAAAAGATAGAGGAAAGTTTATTTATATTAAAAAGTTGAAGTTGATAATAAGGAAGAAAAAGTGGGATTTATTTATAGGGTTGATAACAAAGAAGGCGAATAAGAACATTTGCTGGTGTAAGAAAAGCCTTAAAGACCATTTAGACATGAGAAGTTCAAAATATTCTACAAAACTACTCACAAGCTTACCAAGATTCCTTAAAGGCTAAGAGGAAGGGGCTTACTTATAGGATAATGACTGTTGACAAATCTTATTGAATGTTATTTACAGGCTATGGGATAACTATATGGGATTAGTATTCTACAAAAAGAGCAAAAATTTAATAGTTAGTATTTACATAATTATTACAAGCTTGGATGAATATATATTTTTAAGACTAACAAAAAGATTGTACAATAAGGGAGACGACCCAAACTATGGACATTCATCAAGAATTGAAGGTCAATCTACAAATGTACATTCTATATAAACTTTCTAACTTTGAAAGTTGAAATCTACCCTAACGAAAGTATAAGAAAATGAGTGTTATTTACATCTTATGGAAGAGATTCTTTCTCTCTTTTTTCTCTTTTTTTTTCCCCTCTCTTTCTAAAAAAAATGAAAAAAAAAAGACAATAAATTTACAAATGTAAGGATGTATGGCATACAGATGTAGAAAAGAGAATCACAAATAGAGATTGTTTCTTTCAGCCCTATTTCGATTTGGACGATTAATTAATAAGATCTCAATTTTTTTATTCTACAACTTTCGAAGTTTCCTTACATTATTATTAAAAAAAAAAAGAAAAATTACATATTCATTTCATCTTAATCCTAAACTCTTCTATTTTTCATTTGATGATCGATTGGTGCTTTCTTATTTTGTTAGCTAAGACCCATTGGTGCTTTCTTCCTCCAGTAGCTTATACTTGCTGGTGTTCCTTTCCCTTTCTTTTGTTTAGACTCAACAAGGGCTTTTGATTCTTGGATTCTTTTCTTAGGTTTTCTTAATTAGGCCTCAAGGCATTGGCCCGTCAGTCCCTTTCCTCAAATCAATTCTTCTAAACATCCTTCTCTTTTTCTAAGTCGCCACAAATGAACTCTACACGGGCCCATAGTTAACTTATGTTGTTTCAAGATCTGGGTTGGCAGGCATTGGTTGAACAACATCCAAAGCCCAATACTAGAGTGTCTTCGACTTATACAACTAGTCATAGAGATATTTTCGAGTGACCCTATGCTTATCGATTTCACTCATGGATTCTCTTAGTTCAATATCAAGACTTATGGTATGAATCTCCCATAAGTACTTGATTGCCAAGAGTTTGGATACCTTCTGGTTTTAGGAGACCGGAATCTTCAAATTCAAGGGTAGTGATCTCTAGTAAAGGTTAGTAGACTATATCTTGTATGCCTTGGAATTTCTACCATGTTGTTCGAATAATAACCTGCATACCCTTTTATTTCGATTAAAGGGATCACTTAATAGTTCTTATAAACCAATATTACCTTAGTAAAATTGCTCCATCTAATGGTCTATGATATATGTATAAGCCCAAACTTCCATAGGACTTTTACCCAATAGATCAAGCCTAAAATATTTCATATGACTCATAAGCCAAACCATTAGTAATGCCATGCTGGTTTTGAGTCCCCCATCACTTTTACTCTTTAAGATGTTAAGGCTTGTAATTTGCTTGACTAGTAAAGCTAGAATACGAGATCTCCTTTCTAGAAACTGGGTCACCAATTTTGTCACCCTAAAGTAGGTGTACAAAACCTTGCTTGGGAATAGGATGGTCCCTAATGTTGTCAAAATGTAAACCTTAAGTTAGTTTTCCCTCCAGGTTTTGGGATTATTGTAAACTCCTAAAATGTTCGATCTAGTTTTTGAAATAAACTCAATTATCTTAGACAATTTAGGAGTTGACAGGGCTAATGAAAGAGAAAACCAAGAGAAAACCCTAAAAGAATTCATTAACCGCATAAGAAACTTTACTACCCTAAATGCATCTAAATGCTAAAAAGTTTATTCAAAAGTGATGAAACCCTAAAATGATCACTTTAAAACTTTAAAGATATATATGCCATATTTCATCATAATATATCCCAAAACCCTAATTGCTAATATAATTCTCATATTTTACCAAATCATTAGTAAAAGGTTAGAGATGACTTTCAATCATGCATATACGTGTTGAATCCTCAAGTAGTCCTTTAAAAACTAAGATAATGAATCATAGCTTACATTTATTTCTTAAGTATATGATTAAGATAGCCTTACTTAGAGTTAGGGGTATAGTTGAAGATTAGGTTACATGTAGTGAACTTTAATACTCGAATTAGTACTTTTTGCACTTATTATCCAAAGTAGTTTATCAAATGAGATATATAGGTTATAAAGACCTAAAGTAAGACCTCATCAACCATGTTTACTAATCAATTCACCAAATACCTCATTTCCCCTCATTTCCTTAATTTCCCTTAATTACTACATTATGTGCACAAATTTACATATGCTTAAGGAAAGTTGACAAAGTCAACACATATTGACCAAGGTCAAAGGGTTGACCAAATCAACACATGTCGACTAAAGTCAACAATTTGAAAAGTCAACAAAAAACACTAAGAGATAAAGAAAATATCTAAGACTTCATGATGGCTTTTCTTATCTTTTCTTTTGGTTTTTCTCTTCTTTTCTTTCTCCTCAATTGTTGCCGTCCACATCTTCTTCTTCTAGACCCCACCATGTGCCTCATTCATTATGAAAACAAAACAAAAGAAACAAGCCCAAATTTCCGTTTCAATACCGTGAACTTCTTTTTCCTCTTTCACTTTCACAACTTCTCCTTTTGTCTCCATAATTCTAACACAACTAAAGGTATGTGCTTAAGTCACTTTATGTTGCTTTATATTATTCATTAGTTAGTTAATTAGGAAGATTAGATACTTAGGTATATGAAAAAGTATGATCTTGAAGAAGAGGGCGCAAAGTTCCCATCTTTAAAGTTAGAATTCTAGGAATCATGAAGAAGAAGAAGGGAAAACATGAATATGTGCTCAAAGAATGTGCACATGAGGTAAATTGAAAAGAAGGGAAGCATGAGAAGCATGGTACATGAGTCTTTTTCATGTACATAACCTAAATTAAAACAAAACCTAACCATACATACTTATACTACACTAATTACACACTTAAAAACATAAAAGAATGGAGTTAGGAAGCTTTTCTTAAGGAAAAGATTAGGCATACGAATTTGTGTATAAAAATATGTATCTAACCGTATAGTATATGCGTATGTATACACGGTATAAGTCTAAGTAGATGTATAAGTATATATATGTATAAGGTATATGTATATAAGTATAAGGGAAGAAGTAAAATGTACATAAGACATGTACATATGACATAAGCATGAGGAGAGGCTTATGTAATCACATAATGAAGTAAGTGATGAGGTAAGCACATGATGACATAAGCCATGACATAAGCAATGACCTAAGCAAATGATGATGAAAGCGATGACATAAGCATAGATTATAAACTAAGAATAGAAGAAAAATATATCATAATTAGGAACCTAAATTAGTAAACCCTAATACACTTTCTAAAATGGATTATACTTAATTAAGTACATGAATTAATAATAGCAAAGTAAAATCCTCTAAGTATAAGGATTTAAGGGTTAACTAACTCATTAAATATAAGCAAAACATATAAATATAATTAATAAGAGCAATTAAGGTTTCATAGTTAAAATTTCTCTAAATTTAGTTCATATTGTAAAACACGAATCATAACGTCCAAAATGGACATTACCATGTAAACGTACGTCCGAAAACGATGGAAACGACTATAAATTCATAAATATAAAAAATAAAACGAAAAAGATACAAATGGTTAAGAATAAAGTCTAACCAGATTAAAATTGAGTAGAAGTAGGGAACTAGAATTATTAGTTAATTCAGTTACTTACTAGTGTTATTATAACATAATGATCAAGGGACCCTGAGGTGAACGGGGACCTCCCGATCGATTACTACGATTAGGGCGAATCGCTATGGCCGAGTGAGTATTTACCCTATGATTCCATACTTGTTTGTGATTATAGATAGTAGATTTAAATATTATTGTTAATTGACTATTGTGTGGGGTTTGGCAAACGCTTGTGTATGATCTTATGTGTTGAATTGTGAAATTATCTTAACTACAGAGAATGCTTTGTTTGTTGCATGGTAGTATAGAAAGTGATTGTATGTACTATTGGATGGTTGCAGCATAATTTGAACTTAAGTATACTCGGCTTATAAAAAGAAACTGGAACATGCATTATTATGCATCGCACAGATACAATTCCGGCCGTCACATCACACGAAGGTAAAGAAAGGCCATTCGGGGGTTATTATTATTCATTTATTGGTTCTGTATGGTACACTCGTATAAAATGACCTTATCCTGGCCCAAGGGAACACTAGGCATTGGAGGCGCCAATCGCCTAGCTAAGGGTCGAGTCTAGAAGCCTCCGTTTAGGGGTGAATGTGGACTGCAGGGGCCCACTCACGATTATACTAAAATTTGGTTTTTATGAAAATAAAAGAATTATTTGATTTAAGTACGGAACGTGGAGTTCTGTAGTAAAGAAAGTTCTAGTATAATACCTGGATCTGATTGGTGCCGTGTATACTCCAACCCTGACTTCGGAGGGTGTTAAATCCGAGTTACGTATATGAACTAATTAAGTATACGTGTTGTTTGGCATTCTGTTTGATCATTCATTCATATGCGTGAATATAATGTACTTATAACTTGCTTGTGGTGTGGTTGAAGGTTTTGCTCACTAAGCTTAGGCTTACACCCCTTTAGATTTTTGCTGCAGGATAACCTGTTTGTAGAGGTTGGCCAAATGATGCTACAGGTTAGCTTGAGGACTTGGGTAAGAGCGAGCTGTCCTGTATATTAAGAGAGAACAGTTGATATAGACCTTTACTTATGTACTTTTGTTTCCCTAGTATTGTAGACTTAGATGTACGTACTCACTGTATAATGTAAGTTTTGTAGTTCAAATTTTATATAAATATGTTAATGTGATGATATCATTGAATCTATGTGTTCTTGGGAAACTAGTGGTTGTGGAGCCTTGTATATTGTATGAAAAGTTATTGATTGGAAGGGTAACTAATCAGGGGTTCTTTGTACAGTATACGACGTCTGCCACGACTAGACCATCCTCAATTCGTTACAATTATCATAAGAGATGGTCCATTTGTTAGAATTAGGTTAGATTGTAAACTAGCTTATCAAAAATGATAATCCAATGGAGTTCTCATTACAGTCTTTCAAGGCCTTGGTTATTTCAAACCTTTGGATCCTTAATAATTTTGAGGAGACATGGACTAAGTCAACTTCTAAGACTATAATGTATATACTTTTTATGGAAAGGGCTTGAAGTAGTTAAGTGTATTCTTCAAGTTGATTAGATGCGGCCCAAATTTAGGTTCCCAAAAGTGAGTAAGATCCCTAATCAAGTTTGCTTTAATCTTGACCCTAGGAAATGATAAAATAGGCTTAATCTAGTTAGTGACAAGCTATTGTTCTCTTTAGTTGAAGTATAGGAGCCACTAGTTCAGCACGAGCTTAGGACTTATGAGCTTAACATTGTAGATCTCTTGGAAAAGTAAGGAATTGTAGAATTTAGCTATTTCTAATAAAATTACAAGGAAAGGAAAAAAATTTACAAAAGTTTATATCATAAATTCTATTTACAACAAAGTCCTATTTATATTGGATATACACAACATATTTATTGAATGTACAAAGTTACATGGAAAAATAGGAAACTCTAGTTTGCCATTTCTTTCCATGGCACCTTATTGTGTATGTAATTAGGGTAGGTTTGAAAGGTCCTTAAGTTTTGTAGCCTCATATGTTTTCAAATAAATGGTTCATCAGTCACATTAAAGCTTAAATTGGGTGACCTAATTAACCCCAAGTGATAGTAACATCACATCACCAGAAATTTATACAATAGCCCCCTGCTTAGGCCCTAAGATAGCTTGGGTTAGACCATATCCACCATACATTTATGATATAAATGAACTTGACAAATCAAAATACACCACTATAACAACCTGCAACAGTGTTAGCTTAGAACAAATAAAAAAAAAAGTAAACAATAAAATGTTTATAAACTAAGATGATAAAAAGTGAATTTAAAGGATAAATTGTAAGTTTAAAAGGTTAAGGTAGGTAGCCCACTTAGCAGGTCCCCAGTATAGTCACCATCTTGTCACGCTTGATTTCTAGTTTTATTTTTTTAATCGATCATTGTTAAATATAACCTGTTTAATGCTAACTCACGACAAAGAATTAAGGAAAATATGAGATTTCTTTGAAAAGTGAAAATTTTGGAGTTACCACCCAATCAAGGTTAAAAAAAGGTTAGGTTAAAATTGATTAAATAGATTAGTCATAACTTAGCTAATGATCCATAGGAAACATCATTTTAAAAGATTTTTTTTTTTCAAAAACTAGTGATTTTAAGTTTGGGGGTTAACCTATTAAAACCTAAACGGTAACTACCTTAACATTTTGAATTAAAATTTTTTCATCCTTTGAAATACCTGCTAATTTGAAAATAAGTAAGTTACAAATAAAATAAATAAAAATGAAATTGATTCACCTATTTACAAAGAGGAAAAAAAATCCTATATTTGAAGTCACTCGTGGTTGCCTACGTAGCCTCTAATAAGGATCGAACTTCCCATAGTTTGGGTTTTAAAACTTTATTATGTTAGTTTATTTTAATAAAAATAATAGTTAAGTTTACATTTTTATCCATTCTATTTAAGAAAATTTTTTGAAAAAAGATCTTAAGTTGAGTATTTATCTTTGGAAAATTCTAAAAAGATCATAACTTTAGAAAAGGTTTATTTCTTTTGTTCATTTTCTCTAAGTGTCAATTTTTATTTATTATTTTTTCTTTTAAAATAAAATAAAAATAAAAATGAAGAAAGAAAGAAAGAAGAAAATTAAAATTTTGTTTAAAAAAGGGGGTATGAATATATTTAAAGAAAGGAAAAAAAATTTTCCTTTTTTTTTTCAATTTTTCATTCTTTTTGCTTAAATAAAAAGAAAGGAAAAAAAGTAAACAATAAAGAAAAAAGGACAAACCTGACAATGGTGTAAACCCCACAACCAGTCATTTAGGGTTTCGATCGGCTGAAAGATCTAATCAAGCCTAAATTATAAGTAAGGCTATAAATTTTAGTAAAAATGATCCCGTAAGTTTGAATTTAAGAAAATAATTAATAAAATAAAAAATATAAAATTTTCAAATTTTAAGTATATAACTCATTATTTATCAAAAATATGTAAAATGTATTCCGATAATTAACGAATCGCTAGAGATAAATTATATGAATACTAAAAATCATAGATTGACCTAAATAATATTTAGGAATATTTATTTGTACTATATATGAATTAACATGTAGGTATAAATACGCGTAATTACATAAAATACGCGAAATGTGCTAAACTAATACTAAATAATTAAAGAGAACCCAGACCCGACGAGTAGCTGGAAGTGAACGGCTACCATCACCACACGGTGGTGGCAGCGCTTAGGTGGGTCGACATACCCATGGTCACTAACGGTGGTTAGAGTCACCCAAATCGGTGAGTTTGATTTCCTACCCGATTTTGTATAATTTTGTAAAAATAGTAAATATTTTTAGAAAATTATGAATTTTATTACTCTAGAATATTTTTATATGTAGTTTTTAGGAAAAAAATATCATTTTGATGAAAATATGTCTCGTGATATATGGACCTTAAGAAATTGAGCAAAATTGAGCATGTTTCAGTTTAGAAACAAAATGACCTTAGGAGTGTATTTTTTAGCCCAAAATTTTTGTATAGACTAATTATATGATATAGAACAGTGCTATGAAGCCCGTTTTCAAAAATTATTTTTTGAAATTTTTAGGCCTTAAAATGAGGCATAAAATGGGTAATTTAGGGTTAATTAAGTAATTAAATAATTAATTATTGATTTAGTGAATAATTATATATTTTAAGATGTTGAAATTTGATGAAGTATGATACTTATAACATCTAAGGTGTTAGATGTAATTATTAGGTTAATTATGTAGTAAATAAGTAATAGGGAAAATAATAAATTTTAAGTTAATTTTGTAAATTAGGGTAATTAGGTGTAAAATTTGATATAGGATGAATTTAAACATTTTGAAATGATAATTGATGTTAGGAGATGGTAATTAGAATGATAAAAATATTAGATGTGTATTATATACATAATAAGTAATATACATAATACACAATTATTAAAAATATAATAAATAGAAGATATTATAATAAAAATTAATATTATAAAAATAATAGGGATATATAATAAATCTGATAGAAAACTTAAATTTATGTAATTATATAAAAAATGTAAAAATTTCTTACATCAAGAGTAAATTCGATACACTAATAAAGATTTAAGTGTACCGGATGGAATAAAATACCGACCAGGGGTAATGATGGTATTTTGGATATTTGAAAATAAAATAATGACTAGGGATAATGATAGTATTTAGGATATATGGAAGAAATGTAATTAATTTCATATTATGAGTTGAACAAATTTCTAGGGTTTTGGCATAAAACAGTATTTAGAAATCAAACTAGAACCTAATTTAGAAATCGATGCAAAAACTGAACCCGAATGTAAACCTAAATCTAGAATAATTGTAAAAAATTTAAGAAACTAGATAACTGGATATATTAAACCCTAAACAAAACATAACAATAAGCGTTGTAGGATAAAACCAACTTATAATAGTTATATGAAAAACTGAAACCACGTTTGTGTTATAGGGATGATCGGCAATAGCCTAAGCGAGTTGGACCTCAAGTGAGTGAGCGAGGAGTCTAAGTAAGTTGGAATTAATACATTACTGTATTTTGGAGGCTTGAAATTATGTTTGGTTGTGTTTGTTAGATAGTTGGTTGTGTGCATGTGCTTAATTATGAGTGATGCTATGATTCCGTTAGTTGTTCTAACTTATATTGTACGATTTATATGAAATGATTGATCACCTTAAACTAGACCTAATCAAATATACGACCCATAATCATAATCGGACCTACATGGCAACCCATTAGGGGAAACCTATGATTCTTCGGCCAAAAAATGATCCCTTCGAAAGGGATAGCGTAGGATTGCATAATAGTCTCTTCTTCATCCTTAGTCAAACTAAGTGACAGGAGAAGAGGTTGCGGCGAAGGTGAAGCCAATGGTTCGAAGGTAGTCATGGGAGGAGCGGTGTCTCTATTGCATAAGCTTGGGTTTGGTCGTGAGCTGTTACATTAACAACAACTCCTTAACCCAGATTAAAGCAGACACAATTTCTCTAATCCCACGACGGGCCGGACAACATCGTGCGATAGCATTTACTTAAACATTCATTGCACCTAATAAGTTGCTTGATAACCTTGTTATGTTTATAGTATAGTTTTAAGTCCTCCATTTTAATTCACTAAGTTGTGGTTGCTTACATCCTTATAGACGTCATACAAGTGTTGGCTAAGAAGCGACTTACAACTACTCTGAAACTAGTAACTACTAGATCCTAGAAAGTGAGAAAAAACATTTGAAGAATAAACATTTATTTTTAAGGTATAAGCTTTTATTTTAGAATTCTTCATTTCTGAATCATGTAATAACTAAGAAATATATTATGGTGAAATGTTGTAAATGCTAATTGTAATAACTGAATTATAGTGTATATATATATTTTCTTACTTTCTTGGGTAAATGATTTATTTAAATTATAAATTGTTTATTTCAAAGTGAGTTAGTCGTGGACGCTTTGTGTAGATCAAATTTAGGATAGCAGTTGTAAGGCCAACTTCTATCTTAGAATGGTTTACATTACGAGATTGTCATGACTTTACCGCTTTGGGACGTGACAAATGAGCTAGACACATAGGTCGAGTTTGGGTCTAACGTGAGTTTAGTTTAGTTCGAAGCTCCACTAGTCATAATCCAAACCTTGGTAAGGAAGAAGATGTAGCTTCAATCAACTATCAAAATTAGCTTTTGATGGGAATTTTGAAGGGGTGATCAAACATTTATGAGGATTTAATTGATGAAAGGGATGTTGGTGGCTGTATAATAGCAACTGGTAGCTGTTTAGTGGCAGGTCAAAGTTGGGCAGTTGAGTTAGGTAGTATTCACTTCACGTAGTGGTTGCGGGGGATAAACTGATGGTTGGGTGAGGGTTTTTGAACATGATAAGCTCGTTGGTGGTGGTGGTTTACCTTAGGTCATAGTGGATCTAGGGTTTTTCAGGTGGTGGTGATGAATTTGAGCCCTAAGCTATTTGTGGTAGTGAAAGATAATACGAAGAAAGGTAAAAGTGGTAGTAATCGAACACATAGGGCATGGGTAAGCTCGATGTAGTGATAGTTTTTTTTTTCAATTAACACTATAGTTGAAGAAAAGCTTAAAGAGAGAAATTGAGGAATCAACTAGAGAGAAAGAGCTTAAGCATGAGTTATTCTTCGATATAAGTATAGACCCTCCATTTTTGCCCCTTATTTATTTTTTTTCAAAATTTTAGAATAGGATAATGGGTCTTAAATTAAGAAAAAAGTGCAAAAAAAAATTATAAAAAATACAAAATATAAAAGAATTAGAAAAATTTAAATAAGTTTTAATATTTCAATAATAAGTTTTTTATTTAATAGGAGATGGGCATTGGGTTTAAGCTTAGATTCAAATCTAGCTTAAGTTGGTCTTGCACGTAATTGCGCATATGAATAAGGTACAGGCCAACGACTTAATAGTACTGTACATGAACTTAATATTGCATATGGCTTAAAGGTTTAGGGTTTGAATCTTATTGAGTACAAAGTGGCTTTTTCTTTTTTTTTTTAACTAAAAAGAAGAAGAAGGACGATCGGGAACAGGGGGCGATATGCGCGCCATTTAATTTGCAACATATGCATACAATGCACATGCATGTGGGGGCTCATAGCACGTAACCTAATACCTCCTTCTCCTTTATTTAGGCGAGTTGTAGTAAGAAAAGAAGAAAATCAATTAAATCCCCACACAATCCCTTTAGTCCTTGACGCAATTGAGCTGATTTTTTTGCCAAAATTCATCGGATTAAATGCAGCAATTCAAAGAGCACTTGGGTTACTTCAGACTGAGCACAAAATCTCGTCTACATTCGTGCATTAAAGGAGTAAAAAATTAGTCTAAAATTAGAAAGAAAAAACTTAATTACCTATTAACACAAAACTTTGATTTTAGGCAATTTAAAGAGTTTCCATTGAATTCAAGCATGTATAAGTATAAATAGGGGATTGGGAATTCGTTATGGGGGGGAGTTCAATTAAAAATACTTCATATAAGTGTAAATCTAAGCTCTCTCTCTCTAACCCATGAGCTTCTCTTTCTCTCTTTTAAACCATCATCTTATGATGGTTTTTTAGCAAATCTATGGCCTCCACTAGCTTCAATACTATAAATAAACCAAGATTCAATACTCGATTGAATTGTAGCAGCCGTTACCAAAATTGTACAACCACCATTGCCACCGTGAAGTCATAAACTACCACTAAACGGTTGAGTTAAGTCATGGCATCAAACCTACCCCCACTAAATTTAATGAGGAACCCACAAAAACGCTTTTTCCTAATCAAAATACGATGTAGAATCACTTAGATCGCTACGCAGCTACTCTATCTTCTTCCTTATTTGACCTGACCCAGATAGAACCTGATTTGTTTAACTTGAAGCCGACCTGCGTACCCAAGTTTGGTCCGGTCATCCTTTTTTTGCTTTTGATCGTTGTTGTAATTTTATTTTATTTATTTATGTAAAATTTTTTATGTAATTGTAATGAAGAAAAAAAAAGAAAAGAAAAAAGAGAGAGAGAGAGAGAGAGAAAAACAAAAAAAAAGGGGGAAAGCATTGTCTAGTTTTCTTTTTTGGTTAATGTGAATAGATAAAAAATAAAATAAAATAAGAGAAATAATAATAATGATAAAGGAAAGTGTTTTATAACTTAGAAAACCTACTTTTCAGATAAATAAAAAATAAACCAACGTATTTTCCAAATTAAGACTACTTTAGAGTTTCTAAGAATAAAACTTTGATTAGGATTCTTTAGAAAAAAATTTCCTTAAATAAATGGAATCAGAAAAAAACGTAAACCTGATTTTTTTCAAAAATTAAAATCAACCAACTGCTAATGTTTTCAAAAAGAACTATATACGTCTGATTCTAAATAGCAGGTATGTAATTACCTTATGGGTGATGTAAAAAATGAAAAAACCTATTTTTCTATTCTAGTTTAAATTATTCAATTCGTTAATCAATCATTGAATTTCATTTTATAAGATAATTCCGATAGGTGGCTTTAAGGGATTAAAACTAAATTTGAAAAGTTGATGGTACCCATAAGAGTTTGAAAAGCTTAACCCCCAGATTCTTTTTTTTTTTAATTCTTAAAACTATTTATAAAAATTGGTTTTATTAAAATACTAGTAACTAAATTATAATTAATCCACCCAATTAGTTATAATTTAATTTTTTCTCGACTTTGAAATATTTTCAAAAAATAAAAAAATTGGTTTTCTTTAAACTTTAGTTAAGAGTCAATATTAAATGGGTAAGGTTTAATATTGATCGTTTTAAAGAAGACTGGTTTTAAAAACCAAGAAAAAATCAAACTTGACAACGAGGATGTGAGCTCATGATAAAATTAAGCTTGTAAGGATCCTATTTATAGGTTTCTAAGCTCACATGATAATGGAAATAATAATAATAACAAAATTGTCCATTCATGACTTGGGATTGTGCATTCTTCAAATTTGTGGAAATTATCGTGGTTCAATTTAATTCTTGAGTTTAAAATGGATATTATTGCTTAAATAGTTGAAAAATAGACATAAATCTTATTGTTACAAGTCAAACACGAAGATCACAATTGATTTGGAATCTTGGGTATAATTTTCTTTGATTTTCTAGGGTTAATTTGTTCCATATGATGTATGATTCTGGATGCAAAGTTAGATGGAATCTACTATAGATTGTGTGCAAAATTAGATGGAATCTAGATGTAAAATTAGATGAATCTATATGAATTTGGAGCATAATTCCATCATTAGTTTAATGTAATCGTATGTAAAACATAAGAAAAGTCGAGACAAAATGAGGAGGTCGAGTGGGAAATAAGAGGAAAATATAGGATTATAACTGAGAAAGAGATGATGACGTGGTGTCACATGAGCGCTATGTTGTCCATATGGACTAATAGGCATATGCTACGTACTAAGTAGGTTTATAAAAACAAAATGTGCAATATGCACATTGTAAGGATCAAACTCTAAACCTCTCTCATACATATGTGTAGTCCTTACTATTAGGTTGTTGGCTAATATTATCCATATATACAAGTAAATTGTATATATAGACTTAGCTGATTTGGGCTATATTTGAATTTTGTCCTAAGCCCAAACTAACCTCAAAATGCTCTAAACTTGAAAATTGGGCTCAAATAAACTAATGAACCCACCTAAGACTTAATTTTTTCTAATATTCTAATTTATTATAGATTAGTTATTATTTCCTAACATCCTACTTTATTCTAATTTTATTATTCTCTAATATTTTATTCTATTATTATTATTATTCTATTTTTCCTAATATTATAATTTGATTATTATTCTTATTTTATTTTATAAGTAAAATTTTTTGTATCATTCACATTTTTTTTCTAGATAATATAATATTTTTACATTTTTTAAGTTAAGACCCTTTTTATTACTTAAAAGATTGTAAAAATGATTGGAGGGAGAAAAATGGGTATTTACAAATTATATCCATGTGATACGGACTTGTGGATGAACACACGAACTCAATATCACGCGTAACTAAAGGGGTGGGTTCAACTCGCAAGATGGCTTGAAAAGTAAATGATATTCAAAGGTTGAGTAAGGGGTTCTCGTGTACCAACGAAGGATATGACGCATTAATACCGTACATAAGCTCAGGTCATATTTGATATGACGCACAAGTATGGTCGGAGATTACTTATCACTGGTTTATGCTCGAATTGACTAGATAAGAGTAGCTCAAGAGTAAGAGGGACACTTAGCTCGAGAGTGAAAAAGTTCAGTATATTATTTGTATTATGATCTCCTTAACTTTTACAGTATATCATCCCGTTAGGGCAAATCCTAAGTTACAGAAATTACAAAAGAATGGCTCTTATTTGCTAAAAACAAAAAGAATAATTGATAAGGAAAATATGAAATTATGCAAAAGAAGGAACGTGGACATCCTTTGTTAGAAAGGACAGTACGGATGTCAATAAAGGATAGCGTGGACGTTTTTACTGTGATTTTAATAGTATTGTAGCTCGAGCAGGGGTGGACCTTGGTTCAAGCTCGTTCAGCGTTAGAAGGGGCTGGATAGTGGTTGGTTCAAGGATGGCTCACATTGGGGTTGACCTCAAATGGTCGGCTCCTAACAATTTTGCTGGGCCTCAGCATAGTGGAGATAGCTACATTCAATTTTGGCACTTGGACTACTATTTAGTGGAGGGTTCGATTCGGTATGCTGGTTGATCACCTCAGCAACATCTTGGATGGCATGGATAGCAAAGTAGCTTGGTAGATCATATTAGGGCAAGCACTACTCCTTGGCGCTTAACTCACATCGGATAGCTCGCGGACCACTTAAGAGAGCTTTCAGGCTTAGAAGCGTGTAATTAGTCCTTAATCCTTATCATCCCCTCCGAGTTGTTTGAGATTTTGGAATCAAATTAGGTTTAGGTCCAGTTTGCTCATCTTCAGGAATATAAGGTTAGAGGTCAACAATGTTGAAAGAGTTTAAGACTCTATATCTTTCAGGTAATTCAATCCTATAGGCATTAGGGTTGATCTTTTCGAGTACTCTAAAAGGTTCGTTGACTTTAAGAGACAACTTGTTCCTCTTCAAGTTTGGGAATCATTCTAACTAAGATATATCTAGCCCAAATCGCCTGGTCGAAATTCTCTCTTCTTCTGCCCTCGGCTTTGCTTCTCAAGCTTAATAGCAACTCGAACCAATTGCTCTACAACCTTCTAGTGCATGGTTTTGATGGCTTTAACTTTCTTGATGATCGGCCGGTCATCATCATCAATCCTCAATTGTGGTGTTTGGTCCAATAAGAGCTCGGGGTTGAACCCGTAGGTAACTTTGAATGGAGACATGCTTATGATGCTGTGGGCAGTTCGATTGTAGGATAATTCGATGCTTGGCAAATACAAATCCTAATTAGCCATGTTTCATCCGACAGCGACCCGTAACAAAATTCCCATAATTCAGTTGACAACTTTAGTTTGCCCATCGGTCTATGGATGGCAAGAAGTACTGTACAATAACTTGTTTCCTAGTAGCCTCCAAAGTGTCCTCTAAAAGTAGCTCATGAACTTGGGATATTGATCCGAAACTATGGTTTTAGGTACGCTATGAAGCTTAATCACCTCCTGTAAGAAAATGAAAGAGATAGCCAAAGCATCGTTAGTCTTGGAACATGGCACAAAATGTGTCATCTTGCTAAATCGATCTACAACCACTATGATGGAGTCCTTTCCTCGAGACGTCCTCATTAATCCTAACATGAAGTCCATACTCAACTAAGAGCATGGTTTGGTCAAGATTGGTAAGGGTTAGTAATGTCCTTGCTCGGCTCAACTCTTCACTTTTCAGCAGGTCGCACATCTTCCCAACATAGATCGAACATCTCTCTTCATCCTTGGCCAAAAAAATCTGGAGTATAATACCTCATAAGTTTGGCACTGGCCAAAGCGTCCTATTAATCTCCCTTTGTGCGCTTCGCGCATTAGCAATTCTCGCATGGAATAGGTCAGGATACATAGCCTCTTCTTCTTGAATAAATATCCATTATCCCTGTGATAGTCATCCATCATCCTTCCTTCCTTATAACGGATGTACATAGGACCAAAGTGTGGGTCCTCGGCATATAAATTCTTGATGGTTGAAAAACCAAGTAGTTTCATTTGCAGTTCGGTCAGGAGGGTATGTCGTCTCGATAAGGCGTCGGCTATTACATTATTCTTTCCGTTCTTGTATTTTACGACATAAGAAGAACTTTCCATAAACTCAACCCACTTAGCTTGTCTCTAGGATAACTTTGGTTAGCTCTTTAGATATCTTAAGGATTCATGATCTGTGTAGATCATAGATTCCTTGGGCAGCAAGTAGTGTTGCCACATTATTAGGGCTCAAATTAAGGAGTAGAACTCTTTGTTGTAAACGGAATAGTTGAGTGTAGCTCCTCGAAGTTTCTCACTAAAGTAAACAATAAGTCGGGCTTCTTGCATCAGCACAATACCTATGCCTAGTCTAGATACATCACACTTTACTTCAAATATCTTGTCGAAGCTCGGCAAAGCTAAGACGGAGGCTGTAGTTAGCTTCTCTTTCACTTCCTCAAAACTCATCCTCTCTTTCTCGCCTCATCTGAATTCAACATTCTTCTTCGAGAGTTCGGTGAGTGGGGCCACAATCGTACTAAAGTTCTTTATGAATCAACGATAGAATGATGCTTGGCCGTGGAAACTCCCCACGTCGATAGTACAGGTCAGCTCAGGTTATTCTATAATCGCTTTTATCTTCTCTTCATCAACTGGGATGCCACATCCACTCACAACAAATCCCAAGATTACCTTGAATTGGCAGAAATAGCACTTCTTCATATTGCCATAGAGCTGTTCAGTTCGGAGTTTTGCAAGCACTTGTCAGAGATGTTCTCGGTGTATCTCTAAGTCGGGACTGTATACTAGAATGTCATCAAAATAAGCCAAGACAAACCTTTCCAGTAACTCTCGAAGCACATGATTCATAAATGAATGTGCTTGGTGCATTAGATAGCCTAAATGGCATTACAAGCCACTCATACAAACCATGCCGTGTCTTGAATGCGGTTTTCTACTCATTTTCTTTGCGCATTTGGGTCTAATGGTATCTAGATTTGAGATCAATCTTGGAGAACACTCTTACTTCACTTAACTCGTCCAACATATCATCAAGCCTGCGTATGGGATACCTGTACTTAATGGTGATTCAATTGATGGCTTAACTATCCATATATATCCTCTAAGTACCATCCTTCTTTGGCATTAACAAGGCTGGCACAACGTAAGGGCTTAGAGACTCATGCACATACCCTTTCTTCAAGAGGTCATCTACTTGCCTTTGCAGCTTAGCAGCCTGTTTAGGGTTCAGCCTATAGGCAGGTTTGTTTGGTAGGGCGACCCATGGTTGCAGGTTGATCACATGCTTGACGCCTTGGATTGGGGGTAGACCCTTTGGTAGCTCCTTCGGAAACAGATTGGTAAAGTATTCTAATAGGATTTTTACCTTGGTTGGTAGCTTTTCTTCCTCGAGTCTCATCTCTAGAAGCCTCTTGATAAGCAGATAGGCAAGTCCCTCTAGCTCCACTTCTCGTTTCAGTTTAACTTGGGTAAGTACCAAAGTTTCCTTCTTTAGGGTTTGGTTAAGCTGGGATTGCATGATTTTTACTTGCTCGGCAGTCATGGGACTTAATTTCACTTCCTTCATGCTCTGTAGAACATGTGTTCCTCTTACCATTATACATAGCTGCTCGATCAAACATCTTTGGTCATCCAAGAAGAATGTGGGATGTACTCATGGGCAATACATCACAAAGCACTTCATCTCGATAGTTGCCAATGTAAATCGGTACAGACACCTGCTTGTTCACTTGTATGACCCTCTTATCACTAAGCCAATGAAGCTTATAAGGTTTTGAGTGGGGCATAGTCAGCAATTTCAACTGTTGGACCATTAATGTGGAGGCTGTATTGGTGTAGCTCCTATTATCTACAATCAACATATATAGTGATTCATTCACCTTGTACCCAATATGGTAGAGATTTTCTCTTTGTTCGTCTTCAAGTATAGGATTGACATTCGTTGTCCTCCTCAATACTAAAACAGTTGGCATGAAGTTGCCTTCTTCGCTGTAGATGACTTCCTCATTGGATAGCTTGGCTTTTCCGTCCTCTTTTAGGTTTTCTACTTCTTCATTTGTATTGTCGACCTCTACGATCGGTGCTTCGCTTCTAATCACCATCATTCGCCTGTTCAAACATTGAGCAGCCATGTGTCCAAATACTTGGCATTTGAAATACTTGATTTCACTCGCCTTTTAGCTCAAACTTTAGCCCTTGTCAAACTTCCTCAGAGGTTCCTTCTCCTCTGCTGGGGTAGTTTGGACAGGTCGGGTCTCAGTAACCTTTCTCAATTCCATTCGCACAGGTTTGCTCGAAACAAGTCGGCTATTGCTCGTACGGTTGACACTTGGTTAGAATCTTCCTATTCGGTGCCTTTCTATTCTCTGGGCGGTTCGGATTGCATCATCGAACGTCCTAACGTCTAAGGTTTCCAGGACATCTCTAATTGCATACTTCAATTCGCTAATGAATCAAGACACAGTTCGGTCTTCTAGCTCCACAACTTCGCATTGGATCATTAGCATTTGGAATTATTTAACGTAAGCACCCACACTCAATGCTCCTTGTCTTAGTTCTTACAGTCTCTTAAAGGCATCCTGCAAATAATAACTCGATACAAACCTTCTCTACATAACTCTCTTCATATCATTCTAACTCTTAATCTCTTGTTCTCCTTCCCTTCTTCTGGTAGCTTGTAAGTTTTTCCACCATAAGGTAACATAACCAGTGAACTCCAACACAACAAGTTTAACCTTTTCAATCTTGTCTACCTAGGCATCACCACTTTCGGAAAAACTTAGGATACGCATCTTGAGTCGTTCGAATGTAGGGGTTCGTATATTTCTTTCCTCAACTCGTAGTGCTCCTTTGCTTTGTCAACTCCTTCGCTTCGTCAACTCCTTCTACTTCCTTCTCAATCTCTTCAAGCACTAACCTGTGTCTAACATCCCTGCTAACTCCTTTAGCTTAGGGTGGGCAAGCTGGGGCATTAATCCGGCCAAACTAACCATTGCCTCATTGTTGTTGCCTACATTCTCTGGTGGGGCTATTTCTAGCTTGTTGTTTATCTTCTTAGATAATAATCACCAGGCTAGCTATCAAGTCGATAAGCCTATTCAAGCGGTTACCCACGGATTGAGGCGAAAAGCTTTCCTCTTGCCCTTGCCCATGTCGAGTACCACTTTCTTGGTTTCCCGAAGTCCTTTATCCACGTGAATCTAACATTGATGTTTACCATGACAATTCCTCAACAAACATACAGTTAACTACGCTTTGTTTTATAGTATTGAGAACAGGGGGAAATAAAGTACAAAACACTTATCACTATTAAATTTCAAAGTTAATAATAAAACCACTATCACACGAGAGTAGTAATAAACTATTAAAAGAACATAGTAGTAGAATCCAGCTTTGAATGTAGCAAAGCTCTGATACCAAAATGATACAAACTCGTGGATGAACACACGACCCTAATATCATGCGTAACCAAAGGGGTATGTTCAACCCGTAAGATGGCTTGAAAGGTAAATGATAGTCGAAGGTTGAGTAGGGGTTTTTGTGCACCTACGAAGGATATGGTGCACCAATGCCTCACATGAGTTCAGGTCACACTTGATATTATGCACAAGTATAGCCGGAGGTTACTTGTTACTAGTTCATGCTTGAATTGGCTAGATAAGAGTAACTCAAGAGTAGGAGGGACACTTAGCTCGAGAGTGAAAAAGTTCAGTGTATTATCTGTATTATGATCTCCTTAACTTTTACAATATGACGGTATTTATATTATCTCGTTAGGGCAAATCTTAAGTTATAGAAATTATAAAAGAATGGCTCTTATTTGCTAAAAACAAAAAGAATAATTGACAAGGAAAATATGAAATTGTGCAAAAGAAGGAACGTGGACATCCTTTGTCAGAAATGACAATATGGATGTCAATAAGGACAGTACGAAAAGGTCACTGCGTGCGTTTTTACTGTGATTCTAACAGTATTGTGGTTTGGGCAAGGGTGGACCTCGGTTCAGGCTTGTTCAGCATCAGAAGGGGCTGGACAGTAGTTAGTTCAAGGATGGCTCACATTGGGGTTGACCTTAGATGGTTGGCTCCTAATAGTTCTGGTCGGCTTCTGTACAGTGGAGATAGCTGCATTCAGTTTCGGCGCTTGGACTACTGTTTAGTGGAGGGTTTGGCTTGGTATGCTGGTTGATCATCTCGGCAACATCTTGAATGGCATGAAGAGCAAAGTAGCTCAACAAATCGGATTGGGGTAAACATTACTCTTCAGCACTTAACTCACCTCAAACAGCTTGGTAAATTACTTTAGATAGCTCTCGAGCTCGAGAGCGTGTAATTGGTCATTAATCCTTATCACAAGTACATACATTGGAGACACCTCATCCACTTTAAAAGCTTTCTAAACCGGAAGAACTAAATTTGATGTTAACGGGGAAAACATGAATCAAAACTAATTACCCTTTATAGAAAGATTGGTATTCCACTTTGGTGCCCATTTTAAAAAACACTAATGGAAATGCACATGTGTTACATATGTATATATATAATAGAAAAATAAATAAATAAGAAATTTTAATAATAGCATGAGAAATTCCCTTGTAGTTTCCATTGTAATATTCTCAACATAACTCTCATCTTCTTACTTATTCATAATTATAACTTTTGTTTTGAGATTATATTGCTATAATATTTTTTTACATGTAAGATACTAAACCCATCTCAACCTTTTTAATATAATATAATAGATATTATTATTTTTCCTTACATGTATCAACAATATATAATTAAATTTGTTCTATCTTTCACAATTATATATGTACATATTTATAGATGTTTACATGAAAACATCCAAAGAAAATACATAAGATGCATATAATTATATATATGTATATATACGATTATGCTGATATCATATATGGTATGATTATATAATGTTCATTATATAATGTATATATATAAATATATCCATATAAATAAATAATTTATATTAGATTATATGATTGATGTAGCTTAGATTGTTATAGTAAGGTGGTCTGAGTTTGGCATGAATAGGTATAAGATGGGCAAAGTATCATATCTTATTCGTATCTTATTTTGTAAGTATAAGTATCAAAATTTTGTATCTGGAACCTTCCATACGACACATTGAAACCACTATATCTCGTAAATTTTATAAGGTACATGGTATCCTATAAAACTTGTATTTTTTTTTTTTACTTTATCTTCTTTCAGAATATTGTACAAACACATAATTAATATCAAACATATAACTACATTATGAAACAAATAGTAATAGTTTGAAATGTTCTTATATTTGCAACATATTTAAGTGTAATAGTATGAAACTTTAGTGGATAATAATATTCATACAATAAATACATTCAATCATTGGTTGGATCATGCTAAATTAGTTTTTTTATTTTTAAATCATCAAAATAAAATTTTTATTAAATCACAAAATTATAATACACATAATATGAAAACCATATGCCGAGTAACTCTAGTAAAATATACCAAACAACAAGCTAAGAATTGAGATGCTTTAAAGACCTTACTAGATCAGGGTTGTTAGTGAAAGAAGGAGAAAGTAGCGTAAAAATTAGATAATAATAAAAAAGAGAATGTTTTATACTTTCTTCCTTTCCTTCCTAGGAAAAAAAAAAGGAAGAAAAAGAAAGTGATAAGGTGATAGATACAATAATGTGTGGTTTTAAGGTTTTATTATAAGCTGTGTTTTTGTTATTATTTTCTTTAAGGTTAAAAAATGGAATAATATTAATTTTTGGTTTATTAGTATTATTCAATTGTTCTTACAAGATAAGTATATGGCATCTTAAAATGTGTATCCTATATATTTTAAAGTATAGGTTTCAAGGTATCATGACTTCCATCCATAACCTATCATGTGGGAGTAAGTTCTGGGAAATTGCAATCCCAAACCCATCTTATAATTCTCTTTGCTCACCTAAAGCCTATCAAATAGAGTAGGATTTGAGTGAATATTCTGTACAATGGGATTATTCGCTTATTTTTAATATGAATATTGATTTCTCAATGGAATGAACTAACTTTGAATCTCTCTTCTCATTTGTAATATGAAATGGCCAAAATATATTAAAATTTCCTACCACTCTAAACACATAAAAAACATTCCTTAAAAAAAAAAAGTAATAAAGATTTTTGTTAAATCTGATTCAACCAAAAATCAAACAAAAGATTTGTTTTTGTCTAACTTTGCAAATTTTTTTTAGATTAAAGATTTTGATTTTGTTTAGAACATATAAATCCTAATTGAGTTGAAAAATTTGAAGCCCTAAATCTAATGCCTTATAATCAAGCAATTTAATTTAAAACATAAAAATATTATATTTTTTATTTTTAAAAAGTTAAATATGGATCATCTTATTATAAACTAATATGTTTAAATGACAACAACAGTACTATTAAAGTTATCCTTTTATTTTCAGATATACTATATATTATAAACGAACAAAGAGTATTATATAAAATTTATATGTTTTTAAAAGTTGATCTGAACTTACAAGCTAATAAGTCGATATAAATTATATCTGATCATAAATTTTTCATTTAGACCACATAAATAAAAATGATATTGAAATTATTTTATCAACACAACCAACTCATAATAAATACCAACTCATAATAAATTCCGAAAACAAATCAAGAAAATCATCAATTGGTAATAATCCCATCAGGACACTAGCTCTTTTATGTTCTTCGAGAGCACGCTTTTTTATACTTTCATAGTGTCAATTCATTATTTAGTCTATTTAGCTCTTAGGAAATTTCTTGCCAAATTTTGTTTGCGGGATCAGAACCACGTTAACCTCGCCCGTCAGTGGCCCCACTCCGGCATCTTATCCACGTGGCTGTGCATGATTCGCCAAGCGTTAACTCATCGAAAGCAAGGAAAGGTTATTTCGTAGTTAAAATCAACTCCAAGGTTGTTTCCTCTAACTACCCCTATCGTAAAAAGCAACAATTAAATGCCCCAAAAATTTCCTTTTGGTTTCTTTCTTTTTTTTTTTCAAATGTGAAATTACAGTTTTATCCAGAATTACCCAAAACATATCCGGGGCTAGGGTTCGAGCAAGTAAAGAGGAAAAAAAGTAATAAGCAACAAAATGCCTGACGCCTAAAACAAACCTAACCCCACAGACTCACTCACTGAGTACGAGACCGAGTTTGATTTGACTTCTCTCTCTTATTTTCATTTTTCCTTCTGTAGAATTACTGTAAAGGAAAATTTCGAATTTTGTTATTTTTATTTTCATCTTCACAGTGCCCCGAGAATATCGCTTTTTTGTTTCTAGTGAAACAGGGGAGAGAGAGAGAAACAGCTGAAGAGGGCCATGTAGAGTGAGAGAAGGAGGCTGGTGAGTGTTTGAATATTGGGATCGGTCCAAATTTTGATTTTTCTTTTAGTGTATCAAAATTGATATTGTTTGGGGAGAGTTTTTGATTTTTAGATTCTAGGGTTTTGGTGGAAGGGGAAAAAGTAGGAGTTCTTAGGGTTTGGGAATTGAGGAATTGGATTGGTTTTGTATGCAATCGGGCGGAGGAGGTAGTGGGCCCAGCCGGAATCCGGCGGGTCGGGCACCGTCATCGTCTTCGGCAGCGGCGTCGCCTTCTTCTTCTTCTTCCAATGTGCATTTAGGGTTTGATTCAGTACAGCAGCAGCAGCAGCATCAAGGACTGTTGGGGTCTAGGCAGGTAAAGAGGAAAGTTTTGAAATTTCAGTTATGGTTAGTTGCTAAATTTCAGTTTAATTGTTTTGGATTTCGTCATATTTGATGATTTGATGAGATTAAGGTTGTTGTCGTTTTGTCATTTTTGTCAGCATGATGTAATGTGAAATGAATGTTGGAATGTACTCCCTGTTTATTTCTGTTTCTGGGTTGTGTTACTCGACATTAATTAAGTGTAATTGGTGTTCAAATTGATCATTTGTTATTTTTTTTTTTTTAAGTTTTGATTTTTACTACTCGGTTTAAGGAAGTTTGGTGTTGGAAACTAGGTTATGTAAGAAGAAGACATATTCCATAAGGAAAGTAGAACGATAGATTACAAATGCTGTATTTGTGTGCCATTTGTAAGTCCTTTACTTGTGTAAACGTTGGTCCCACTTGCCTTTTTGTGCGAATTGTACTTCTGGGCTTTTTTTTGTACTGTACTTTATGTGGTACTTTTCACGTTTAGTAGTAGTAATTATATAATTATGGACATTATTGGGTTTTTCCATTGAGAGTATTATTGGATGCACTTATGCTGTCTGCTGTGGTGTCCTTGATCTTGGAGACAGTGGATATTTTGCTTTTGCTGACAAAGCCTCATATTTGGTCCTTGATTTGATTGATATATCACAGTCTGGATTATACCGGTCTCTTTTGTGGTTAACTGAAAATTATCAAGGTGTGTATGCTGTGCTCCTAGTTTGGAGCAATGGAAAGAGATGCTAATATAAGCAAGAGTAGTGATTATGTGCTGGATCAGTTTCTTGGCTGTTAGATGTTTCCTTAGCTTTATGATTATACTGTATTTGACATCCCTTTTACCATGGATATATGCAATAAGTAGAAGAAAGAAGTCATGCTTCTATGTTTGTTGCTCATAACTATGGACATCTGAAATTATATATGTAATATGTCTAATATGAAAACCATGTACATCTCCAATACGGGAGTAGAGTTGCCGCACCTTAATTATAACAATCTTGATTGTCTTCCTCAAGTTAGAGCAAGCTTATAAATTGCAACCAGCAGGAATGTTCCAGACTAGTCAACTCCATATATCTGAGCATATACTTTAGCTTCTAACCTAAGTTTTCAATGGGCTAAAGTATTATGTACATAAAGTTTAACTGCAAGTATTTATTTGCATCCCATCACATGCATCCTCAGAGGCAGGGAACCAAATCCCCTGTCTGATTATTCTGATGAGTGTCGTTTCTTCTTCCATTGCATTCCACCAAACAAGATGACCTGTTGTCTCATGAATTGACTGTGGAAGGGAGTACTTTTCAAGAGAGCAATTGAATAACTAAAGTGCAGAAGACAAACCGTCATGTTTAAGAGAATGATAACCCAAATATCTAGGACATCCATGCTTTCCTTTACGTAGTGCAAAAAGAAGATGAAGATTGTTAATGGGCTCATGAATGTCATGATCTATGGGTGAGAAGATCAATTAAGCAGAAAATTCCTGACCAAAAGAAGGTGGAGGGGTGGAAGTGGAGGTGTTCATATATATGATGTAGGGAAGGTGAAAGGATTGGATATGACAACTTTTAGACAAGACCCTTATCATTATAAGATGAGGCTATAATACCAAGACAATGGAAAAATAGAGTAGTCTTGATGGTCACATTAGTTGAGACAAGATATCAATTAACTTATAAGAGTAACAAGGATAGCCTTTTTGAGTTCTATGGTACCCAACAAACACATTTTAGTGATCTAGGATCCATTTTACTCGAACAGAGATGGATTTCCCTCATTAAACAAGTGCATCCAAACGAAGAAAATGAGGATCAATTTGATATGAAACATTATATAGAATCTCTCCTTGTTGAGTAGAAGATGGCAACTGATTAATGAGACAAGAAGCTGCCAAATGGCATTCCTCTAGAATGTCTTAGGCATATGTTCATGAAATGGTAGTGTTTGTGCCACTTTAAGTAAAGGACTTCTTTTTCTTTTTTTTCTTTTTGGTTTTTCTTGGTTGAAGTGTCCATTTTGTTGTGGAGTTTTTGAACACGAGGATTGATGTCATTCTGGGCCTATACATCAAAAGATGGGGAAAGAGTTCCTTTGCATTGTCATTCTAAATTATTCGAATTGATGAATGAAATTGAGTTTTGATTTTAGTACAAAAGGCACAAAATATGGGAAACAACTCAAATCATGATTTTATCTAATAAAATCCAAGTTACATGAGAAGAATCATCAACAAAGGAAACGAAAATGAAAATAAAGCGTTGACGCATATGAAGGACTCCAAATATTAGAATTAACCATAGCAAATGGAGTGGAAGCTTGTTTGTTGGCTTGAAGATTATACGTAAAATGGTGGTGTTTGCAAACTAACCTGACTTATATTTTAGACTATTTTTGTTTTTGGGGTAAGGTCAGTAATTTATTAATGACAAAAACATAAAATATGTGCAAGAGTGGTCAAGTTCGTTTTTCACATTAACAAAAACAACTGAATGTGGGTGATAAATTTAGACAGTACTAAGAACTCATAACTATACATCCAAATATGACAAAATAGACCTAATTAGGATATCTGCTAGGGTAGGAGCCCCTCTAGGTCGCTTAAAGCTCCTTTCCTTCTAGATATTGTAGAATACCACTAATGGAGCCCTCTTTCCTTCTTGAGATCTTATCTTAGTGAAAAGTCTTGTAAAACCTTGTATAGGACTTGGTTGAAGATGGTTATTCCATGAAGGGAGAAGAAGATGTTGAAGTCTTGCCTACACACATGTTGTAAACTCATATGTGATGAAAAGGTGTTAGTGGTTTTCTTGCTCGGTTACGCATAAGTAACATAGGTTTTGGGATAGGATACCTCATTGCAGCAACTTGTCTTGCGTTAGAAGTCTTTCTTTGATTGCAAGTCACAGAATGAAGGAGTGTTGGGGAAGGTTGGTCTTGTTCCAAACAATGGGATGCTAAGAAGTGGTTTGAAGTTTCCTCCTCACAGTGTTATAAGTTGAATTGATAGTAAATCCTTTTCTTGGGTCAGCAATCCAAATAAACGTGTCGTTTACTCCTACCTTTGGGGTTAGATGATGGGGTAAGCCAGATTTAATGGAGTCTTAAGTGTCCTCTTTCGGCAAATGTCAATTTGGTCCCTCTACAATATCACATAACCTCACCTCTTTGCTTTAGCTCATGATGTAGATATTCCTTTCGCCAATCCAGTTTACAAGAGGACCATTGGGATGCCACGAGTTGTAACAAAGGGATATATTTCTTCCATTCCCGATGTTCCAAGAGAAGAGGTGCCTTGCCCATCTTCTAGCTTAAAGGGTTTTTCACCAAGACTAAGAGCTTTGTGATGGGTTTGGAATGGACCAAAAGTTTCGTCCTCTCAAAATTTCTTCTCTAATCTAGCTTAGTCATAAGCCATTGGGGTCAACAATCAAGTATCAGATATGCTTTAGTTGAGCTATTTTATTCCAAAGGATGATGTCTTTGGTAAGAAAACATCTTCCTATGAGACTTAGACTTTGTCTTTGGCTTTGGCTTTAGCTTTTGTTTCGTCCATGCCATTTTGTAAAATTCTTATCGTCTTAGTTTGTAGCTCTTTTAGGATGCTCTTCAGAAGAATGAACATGGATGCTCAGAAGACTTGTAGTGAGAAGAGAACACTTTTGATTAATTGGACCCTACTTGCATAAAACAAAATTTGGTAAACTAACAATTAATTCTAGCAGTGAATCTTTCTACTAAGGTTCGGTAGTGTGCTTTGTTGATTATAGTTGAGATGAGAGGAACTTGCAAGTATTTGGTTGGTAGCTGCCCTTCTTTGAAACTAGTTATTGACAAAATTTGGTTTTTCACTGCTTGATTAACTTTACTAAAAAAGATGTTGCTCTTTGACATGCTGGCATAGAGACTTGAGAGGTGTCAAAGACTGTAGACCCCGGTAGTTCAAGCTGGCCGAGTTGAGGTTATCCTTAGAAAAGATGAGGATGTCGTCCACGAAGTAGAGGTGATTCAATTTACCTTTTCTACAACGCCAGTGGTGACTGAATCTTTAATGGTTGCTTACTTTGCATAGGAGACATGAGAGGATTTCCATTACAAGGACGAAAATGTAAGGGGAGATAGGATCCCCTTGCCTTAATCCTTTATTACTAGCAAAGAAACCCTTTAATTCTCCATGTAGGCAAATAAAAAATCTTAGCAAAGATATGTATACCATGATTCACTTCACAAAGATTGGTAGAAAATTGAGAGCATGTAACAAATGCTCCAGGAAGGCCTAATTTACATAATCATAAGCCTTCTTTATGTTTACCTTTATTGCGCATCTTGTACCATGGGCATCCTTGTGGTAACCCTTCATTAGTTCTTGAGCTATTAGTATGTTGTCCACAATTCTCCTCCTCTTGATGAACGCGGATTGCTCTTTGTGTACCAGCTTCGAAAGAACACTTTTTATACGGTTTGCAAGGATTTTAGAGATATATTTATGAAGAACATTGTAACATGAAATAGGTCGAAAATCCATAAAGGAATTTGGGGTGTTCACCTTAGAAATCAACGCAAGATAGGTAGAGTTTATTGACTTCAATAATTTCCTCGATGCATAGAAGTCTTTGATGGCCAAGCAAATTTCCTCACCGATGATATGCAAAGTCAAACGGAAAAAATTTGCATTATATCCATTTGGACCAGGCGCTTTATTTATAGGCATGGACCACAAAGCTTGCTTAATTTCTTCATTGTCCACTAATTTAGTGAGTAGTTGCCAATCCTCTTAAGTTACCCTTCTTTCCACTAGAGAGGGGACAAAGTCTAAGTTTACTGGCATAGTCTCTAAAGAGTTTAACAGGTATTGCAAGAAGGAGATGGTTGCTTCTTGGATATCACATCTATTAGTAAATTGTGAGCCGTCTTCCAGTACAATGGATTGGATGCTATCCTTGGCTTGCTTCAACTTTAAGGAGTAGAAGAAAAATGAGGAGTTTCTATCTCTCAACGTCAACCAATCTTGTTTGGATTTTTGTTTTAGAAAGGACTCCACAGTCGCATTTTTCTCCAGATCTTAGTTCACATTTGAAGGGTCAGCTTGGTTGAAAAGTTGGATACTTTGTAAGGTAGCCAAACTTTAGGAAGCTCTCATGGAAATATTTGAGTAATGCTTCTTATTTAGTTCCCTCAATTCTTTCTTTAGCATGTTCAACTTGGAGACTACTCTAAACATAGGGGTTCCTTCTACTCTTTTATTTCAAGTTCATGCCACCGAAGGGAGGAAAGCGGGGTCTTTTCTCCATAAATCAAAGAACTTGAAGGTGGTTCTTTTATTTAGTGTCGATTGGCGAAGGTAAGTCATGATCGGACTATGTTGAGATATGCTTGGTGCACATATCCTTGTCTCAAAATTTGGGAAGGCTAGAAGCTACTTCCAATTAACCACAAATTTGTCCGGCCGTCCCAGGAGGAGGGTAGAAGGGCTTTTATTTGACCATGTATAGAGGGGACCGGTGGTTCTAGCATCTTCTAGCTTTGCCTCCTCACAAAACTTGTTGAAAAGCTTCATGCTTGGTGTGATGATTTTGTTTTTGCCAATTTTTTCTTCTACTTTTCAACATTAATTGAAATCACCACCTAGAATCCAAGGCTCATGGATTGATGCTTTGATGTAAAGAAGGTTTGACTACAGGGCTTCTCTTCCTATGGCCAAATTCGCTCTATAGACACATGTGAACCAAAAAGTCGTATCCTCTCCTATGAGTTGGTAGCGATAGTGCATGAATTGTCTATTTATGAGTTGGTAGGGTTCCAAGCTACCCAAATATAGCCACTTAGGTGATGTTCTAAATTCTAAGATGGTAAGATTCTAGACTAAATCGAAGGTGCTTTATTAGGCTTCACTTTTGCCCCTTATGTTCTATACTGTTAACATATATTGATAAAAGAAAAGAAGAGTAAACAATAAGCATACAGTCCCAATCAAGGTAGAAGAGAGTTACCTTCTGTATCAACTCCCTTTTTCTTCTTTTTATCGGTGTTCCAAGGTGAGTCATCACTTAGTGGTTTGTTCTCTTGGTCGAGTTGGGTTTCTGGGATGAATGAATGTGAAGAATCAATATAGATTTCTCCCTGTTCATGAGTGTTAGCTTGTGCTTACCACATGCTCCCTTGTCCTTCTCTTTGCAATCAGGGTGGCATGAGAGCAGTCACCCAACAGCCTTAGGCAATCTAAGGATGAACTATTAGAGGATAGCGCCTCCACAATAATGTGTTTGTTCTTCTTTCTACTTGGAGTGGTTAGGTTTTGAGCTTTTATTTGATTCCTATCTTTAATGACCGCTCCCTTAGGGTATGGATCAACCCCCACATCAGCACATTCCTGGTACTTCTCTACTTTAGAGATAAGGCTATCCTTTAAGACTTCGTTACTATTGACAGATTTCTCTTGCTCACTTCCCTGATTCGCAACACACCAATTAATTGCTTGCCCAAACACCTTACTATGAAAGCAGCGAGGGGGGGCGTTTTGTTACTCTACATCTACCATAGCAAGCCTACCATTTGCTCTCTTAATAGCAAAGGAGAAGGGAAAGTTAGCTTTAACATCTATCTCCACTGACACTCGAGCAAAATTGATTCGTTTTGTTCTTGTGGTAACTAAATCCACCTGGAGGGGCTTGCCTATAGCACTTGCTACGTACTTAATGCCATCTCTATGAAGTAACTCCATTGGCACTCCCCATAACTTAATCCAAATGGGGATTTTCTTAGGCAAGACCCTGTTGTAGCTTGCCTTAAGAGACCAACGCTTAAGGATAATGGTTTAGTTGGTGAACGACCATTGCTGACTCAAGATCTTGAGGAGAGAGGCTTCGTTCTTGAACTTAAAGAAGAAAAAACTACATTCATTTGCAAGAACTTCCATTAGTCCTTAGTCCTTTGTCCTTTCAAGGAAATAGCCCACTAGAGTGTTCCTCCAAATCTTCTCCACAAACATAGAGACTGACATGAGAGGCTTCATGCAGATCAAATTGCCTAACTTAGATAGAGCATGGTAGTCTAACGATACATCTACCATCAGCTTAGGTGAAGATGGAATATTCTGAGAAATCACCTAAACAAAAGATGGTGGTTTTTGGTATACTTTTTTACAACCCGTGATCGGTTTCATCTGTCCTTGAAGGGCTGAATTTTCAATGTCATTTGCAATTTTTGTCATTTCTCTAAAGGTTGACTCACTTGTAGAGCTCTGACCATCATTCGAAAGGGAAGGAGGTTTATCTTGCTTTTGTTCCTTGAGCAGAGGACACGAGCTTGATTTGTTAGCTGAGTTACTATTCTCAGCTATCCCCGTCTTAGACTTTTTAGCTGAACCAGCAGGCTTATCAAGCGAAGGCTGACTAGTCACATCCATTGCCTAGGACTTTGAGCTATAAACTATCTTGGTTTTCTTATCCATCCTCCTAGAAACCGTTACACTACTCATCTTAGGAGAAACTCCATTAGATGCAGGTGGAGAAGCCTTCTTGTTTTTTCGTCATGCTTGGACCGTTCGCCAAATTAGATGGCGCTAGAGCAACTCCAAATGAGACCTTGTTTCTATGGCGAAGCTCCTCATGAAAACAACAAACCGGAGAAACACCAAAAAAACTAAGAACTGAGTTAACAAGCTTAAAAATTAACAAGAGCAGACCGAAATGTGACACAAGGGAAGAGAGAGAGAAAAGAAAAGAGAGGAAAGGATGGATGGACAGAAAGGAAGGAGAGGGAAGGGTGGAGGCAGGAAGAGGTTGAATGAAGGATAGGGGAGGGTGAGGCTAGAAGAGAGTTGAAAAAAACAAAAGACGGTTTGAGCGTGAACTCTTCATGAAGAGTTGCTTTGATAAAGATTTGGTGAAGATATCTGCTTCTTGATTCAGAGGTGAAACATATTATAACTTGATACCTCCTCCTTTAATCTCTAATTTGATAAGGTAACGATCCAACCAAACATGTTTCATATGTTTATGTTGAATAGGAATCTTTATGATGTTCAGCGCTGACTTGCTGTCACTATAAGCAAGAGTACCTTTGACTTACATTCTAGACTTGACAAAACTTTAGCTCAACTTCTTCAAAACAGAGGAGGGATGACCAGTTGATGATAAATCTAGAAAGGACTCCAGTATATAAGATAAGAAATGGTCATCTCTTAATCCCATACATAAAGGCCTTTAGACACTCAGTCTCTACCAATAATTCCTCTTCGTCATAGGTTCTAGAAATTCACTATATTCAAAAAGAATGAGACACAACAATTACAATCACAGCAAAATTGGTTCATTGGAAGTTGCCGGAGGACAACAAATTTGTACAAAAACACAAGAAAACAAATGCAACCAGTTAAACAGTGGTCCTCCTTTTTCTTTTCTTCTTCCTTTTTTTTTTTGGGTGGGGGAGAAGGAAGGTGACTACCATCTGTCACAATGTTGCCTGAGGTCAAGCCTTCATAGAGGGAATGCAAGGACCTCCATAACCTGTACAACAGCTGCGCAACTGCTACTACACAAAAAAACAAACATGTGGTTTTACAGCAGGCAGATACCTCTAGATGTTTGTTCACTAGGCATGCAACAATAACCACCAACAGTGACAGCACCCCCAAGTGTGCATTTACAAGGCATGTAACCACCAGTTTGATATCCCCCTTCACATGTGTGAAGACCTCCACTGGATGTGTAACAGCCAACAGATGGATGCTGGGCTGTCACTTTGCCATCACCACCTCACTGACCAGCATCCTCTACCGAGTTGGCAAAAAGATGTTAAAGAAAAAACCCTAACCCCAAGCATAGGTTAGCAGTAGTCTCTCTCTCTCTCTCTCTCTCTCTCTGCTTTTCTTCCTTTTTCCTGTTTTGTCTTGTTTGGTTAAGGCTCCAATACCATGATATAATAAGTGAAATAAATAAATGACATCTGAATATTGTGCATTGCCAGTAAATATGGGCATCTCTCTCTCCTTCTCTTATATATATATATATATATATATATATATTATATTTATTAAATATGTCTCTTACATAATACAGGTGCGCTGTCCAATATGAGACTAGACATGCTACTTTGACCACAATATGTCAAGAACCATAATTATGTTATTGTTATCTATGATGTCTTGCAAGGGTTGATCTAGCTGTCCTGTCTTTTCCTACAGAGATTGGGATGCTCAAGTGAGGAGTTTTCTATGGTCTAGGTTAAATAGTGTTATTTTTGGACTATGAAGAGTACTGGTTATACTTATACTATTTTCTTTTTCCTACATTGTTTGAACTACAGATTTAAGACTCAGCATTAATTTATTGCCCATTTGTGGTGGTGTTCTGTTGGCACGGAAACATTTTATCTGCACCAACTTTTTAGAGTAGCAACAGCATGTGCTGTACTTATTCACCATTTTTTTATCCTGATTCCTGGGAAAAATTCCAGAAGCGGCAACTTGCTTTTGATATTTCTCAAATCCTTATTCCCTTTCATGAATGTGCTTGCTGAAGGATTTCTTGGTATGATTGCTCTTCCAGTTTATACAGCCGCAGTTTCTTAGAAAACCTGATGGAAACGAAAACTTTCTAGCATATCAAGCTGGTGGCCTACAAGGGATTCTTGGAGGCAGCAATGTGTCTCCATCTCCTGGCTCCCTCCAAGCGCCCCAACAATCTCGAAAGTTTGTTGATATGGCTCAACAACAGGCTTCATCACAGGATGGACCAAATCGAAGGCCTGGGCCTGACCAACAAATTCTCAATCCAGTTCACCAAGCTTATCTTCAATACGCTTTTCAAGATCCACAGAAGGCTGCCCTATTAATGCAATCATCACAACAAACTAAACCAGAGATGTTTGGGCTTTTATCTGGAAAGGATCAAGAAATTCGAATGAGCAACTTAAAGCTGCAGGAACTAAATGCCATGCAGGCAGCTAATCAGGCTCAGGCCATGTCAAAGAATTCATCGGATCGTTTTGCTGGTGGTGAAAAACAATTAGCCCATATGTTTCCACAAGGCTCTGAGCAGAGAAATGAGCCAAGGCCACCAACCCCACCGACTGCTATGGCGCAACTGACTTCAGCTAACATGATGAGGCCTCCTCAAGGTATGCAGACTCAACAAAGTGCACAGAACATGTCAAATCAGCTGGCAGTGCAGATGCAGGCAGTACAAGCTTGGGCATTGGAGAACAATATTGATCTTACTCAACCTGCAAATGCAAGCATGATGGCACAGCTCATTCCACTTATGCAGGCTAGGATGGCTGCACAGCAGAAGGCCAGTGAAAATAATTCTAATGCACATTCATTGGTGACCCCAGTCTCAAAGCCACAAGCTGCTTCTCCATCAGTTGCAAGTGAGAGCTCTTCACATGCTAATTCACCAAACGATGTTCCTGGTCAACCAGGTTTGGCAAAGGCAAGGCATGGGAATCCTGCTGGCCTCTTTGGATCTGGTTCGGGTTCTACAATTGTCAGCAATAATACCATGATGATGCAACAATTTCCAGGCCATGGAAGAGAAAACCAGGCACCCACAGGAAAATCTGTTGGTATTGGGAATGGAATGCTGCCCATGCTGCCTCCTCAACAATCAACAAATGCAAGCCAGGCCATGGATCAATCTACACAAGCAAAAATTCCATTCAGTGGGTCTGAACCTGCACAAGTGCAACATATCAGACAGTTGAATCGATCATCATCGCAATCTTCAGTTCCGTCAAATGATGGCAGTTCAACTAGCCATCCTGGCTCCCAAGGTGGAACTCCTGTACAGAGCCCACAGCAGTGGGTTGGCTTTACCAAACAGCAATTACATGTGCTCAAAGCACAAATATTGGCATTCAGGCGGCTAAAGGTATGTATTGCTCTACCTGCCTCTCTCTTGTCTGCACAAATTTATAAACAGGTGTGTGCCTGAGCTAATGCTCATGGATATGCATGTATGTGATCTCTACCCATTAACACTTAATGGAAGGTTTTCTTAGGCTGTTAACCCATTCTCTGTTTGAATGTTGTAATTCTGCCAGAAAGGAGAAGGTACTCTTCCACAGGAACTTCTCCGAGCTATTGCCCCTCCACCCTTGGAAGTTCAGCTGCAACAGCAATTGGCTCCTGCTACAGGAAACAATCAAGATAAATCTGCCAGTAAGCTCACAGATGATGCTGTGAGGATACCGGAGTCTACGGAGAGTAATGCTCAGAATTCGCAGTCACTCCAAGCCCAACGTTCTTCCAGGGAACAAGCTACTGAAGCTGAGGAGAAGGAGACTGTATCCATGGTTCAAAACCAAAACGTAGCATCTGCCGTGAAGGAGCAGTCACCTGGAGTGTCTACTGGAAAAGAGGAGCAGCCAGCAAGTGTCTTAGTCAAGCCAGATCAGGATGCTGAGCGTGTGGTGCAGACAACTCCTGTCAGGAATGATTTTTCGGTTGATAAGGGAAAGGCTGTTGCATCTCAATTTGCTGATTCTGCACAAAGTAAGAAACCTGCACAAGCTAGTGGGGCTCCCCAACTAAAGGATGCTGGCTCAGCTCGGAAGTACCATGGTCCGTTGTTTGATTTCCCTTTTTTCACAAGGAAACATGACTCTCTTGCTTCGTCCACGATTCTTAGCAACAATAATAATCTCACACTATCATATGATGTCAAAGATCTTCTGTTTGAGGAAGGTCTGGAAGTGCTTAAGAAGAAACGTGCACAGAATCTTAAGAAGATTGGTGGTTTGCTGGCAGTAAATCTAGAAAGGAAGAGGATTCGGCCAGATCTTGTTCTACGCTTGCAAATTGAAGAGAAAAAACTTCGCCTTTCTGATCTACAGGCACGGTTAAGGGATGAAGTTGACCAACAACAACAGGAAATAATGGCGATGCCTGATAGGCCATATCGGAAATTTGTCCGGCTGTGTGAGCGTCAGCGCATGGATCTTATGCGTCAAGTACAGGCCACTCAAAAGGCTTTGAGAGAAAAACAACTTAAATCCATTTTTCAGTGGCGTAAGAAGCTCCTTGAAGCTCACTGGGCTATCCGGGATGCACGCACTGCACGTAACAGAGGTGTTGCAAAATATCATGAGAGGATGTTGCGGGAGTTTTCGAAAAGGAAGGATGATGATCGGAATAAGAGGATGGAGGCTCTGAAGAATAATGATGTGGAAAGATACAGGGAGATGTTGATGGAGCAGCAAACTACTGTTCCAGGTGATGCTGCTGAGAGGTACGCTGTTCTGTCATCATTTCTGACTCAGACAGAGGAATACCTCCAGAAGCTTGGGGGTAAGATTGCAGTGGCAAAAAATCAACAAGAAGTGGAGGAGGCAGCCAATAATGCTGCTGCTGCTGCAAGATTGCAGGTATTGCATCACCTTTTCCTGCATGTTTTCATGCTGTCTTCTGTGTTGCTGATTGAATATTTTTTGTTATTATCATATGCTTGTGTGTATAACCTCTGGACCTTATATTTTGTTACTGTTTGGTTGAATAAAGGGACTCTCTGAGGAAGAAGTTAGAGCAGCAGCAGCATGTGCTGGAGAGGAAGTGATGATACGCAATCGCTTCATGGAAATGAATGCTCCTAAGGACAGTTCATCTGTGAGCAAGTATGCCAGGATGTATTACTTGAGTTCTTATTTGATGGGGTTTTTGTTTAACAAACACTTTAGCAAATGTATTTGCATCATGTAACCTTCTTTTCTGGGTGCTGTTATGCCCCACTAAGCAATTCCGTTTAGCCTTTAGGCCGTGATCATATAGGACAGGATTAGGATGAGTAATTTTCTTGGTTCCTCACTGCAATACTGCATCTCTGAATCACAAATTTAACTTATCAGGATCTCTCTTGGAACATAGTGAATTCAATTTACTTATCCAGGGGAAAAAAAAAAAAAAAAACAATTGAATCCAATTTCTTGTAGGGTATTCAACTTTTTATATAATAAAAAAAGTTATGGTTATGATTTAACTACTGAAAAAGCCAAAGTTTCCATTAACATTCAGTCAAGGTGGGGGTTTTGAAAGTGCTTCTTCTTCTTGTTGTTGACAGATATTACAGTCTTGCACATGCTGTTAATGAACGGGTTGTGAGGCAGCCTTCGATGCTGCGGGCTGGAACCTTAAGAGACTACCAGCTGGTAGGCCTCCTGCTTTGATATTTTCACTTCTAGAGTCTAATATTTCCATGTTCTTTTATAATCTTTATTTTCCTTTCTTTCTATCCATGTCAAACCTTCCCATGTTGTGCAGGTTGGTTTACAATGGATGCTTTCCTTGTATAATAACAAACTAAATGGTATCTTGGCAGATGAGATGGGCCTTGGAAAAACAGTGCAGGTGAGCTTTATTACTTGTATTTCTCTCCTTGCTTATGTGGAACACGGATGCTTATTGGCACTTCTAAAGTTCTTCATTTCATGCATGATGCATGCTTTCTTAATGAAATGTTCATCAAGCTCCTTTTGTACCCTTTTGTTGCATGATGAACTATGATAGCATTCTGGATAGTGCTTTATTATTATTATTATTATTTATCAATTCTTGACTGTATATTCTATGAAAGCAGGTTATGGCATTGATTGCATATTTGATGGAATTTAAGGGGAACTACGGACCTCATCTCATAATAGTTCCAAACGCTGTCTTGGTGAACTGGAAGGTTTGTTCCTGTTGTTCTTCATAAAGTAGCATATCAGTGACTTCTTCCCTTCACTGGGCAATATTTTTTCGTGACAAGTACTTTATTATAAAAGCAAACTCTAAATTTTTCCACAGAGTGAGTTCTACAATTGGTTACCTTCAGTTTCTTGCATTTTCTATGTTGGTAGCAAGGACCAAAGGTCAAAATTATTCTCTCAGGTAAACACTCCTGTTTTGGTTTTATTTTTGCAATTTTGTTGTTGTATCTACAATGGATCTCACCTGAATTGCCCCATCTATCCTCCTGTTGCAGCTAAATAATGTTTTTAGTTTTCCCATACAGGAGGTCCTCGCTATGAAGTTTAATGTTCTTGTTACCACTTATGAATTTATCATGTATGACCGATCCAAACTCTCAAAAGTTGATTGGAAGTATATCATAATTGATGAAGCACAAAGAATGAAAGACAGGGAATCAGTTTTAGCTCGTGATCTTGATAGATATCGCTGCCAGAGGCGTCTACTTCTAACTGGAACCCCATTGCAGGTTTGCATTGACTACTTGGTAGTTTTCTGTTGCCACAAGTTATGTAATTCGGATATTAATCTGGAAATGCTGGTTGGTTCCTTGGATCATTGAATTGTCTCAACTTACTTAAATGTGTATAACATTTAATGATAAAAAAGTTGTGTAATTTGTGACCCATGTTGATGTCATCCTGTTGCATGACAACAAATATTCAGATATTTTGTTGTGTCATGTCTTCCAGTGCCTTGCATCTCATTTTCTTCCATGGACGAAAGAATTGTGAGATGAGATAGTTCTTGGTTCATGATGGCTTTGCTTGGCCTGTGAAACCTGTAGCCTTAGAGATTCTAATTTAGTCTAGCCCTGACATTTGTAGGTATTAAGGCTATGGGTGGGAAATGAGAATATATTTGTCATAAATCTGCACAAGCTTATGAAAATAGCCCATAGACTGCTCTTATCTGTGCTATCTGTTGCAGAATGATCTGAAAGAATTGTGGTCTCTATTAAATCTGCTCCTGCCAGAGGTTTTTGATAATCAGAAAGTATTCCATGACTGGTTTTCAAAACCTTTCCAAAAGGAAGGTCCGATGCCAAGTCAGAATGCAGAAGATGACTGGCTTGAAACAGAGAAGAAAGTAATTATTATTCACAGGCTTCATCAAATTCTGGAGCCATTTATGCTTAGACGCCGTGTTGAAGATGTGGAAGGCGCGCTTCCCCCTAAGGTATACAATCATGGCAACGATCTTCTATTCCAAACTATTGCATCCTGTTGCTGATAACATATATCTTGCAGGTTTCCATTATTCTTAGGTGTAAAATGTCTGCAATTCAGAGTGCCATATATGATTGGATTAAGTCTACAGGCACTTTACGTGTAGACCCAGAAGATGAGAAGCGTAGGGTTCAGAAAAATCCAATATATCAGGCTCGGGTTTACAAACCTCTAAATAATAGATGTATGGAGCTTCGCAAAGCATGTAATCACCCTTTGCTGAACTACCCATACTTCAGTGATCTCTCAAAAGATTTCCTCGTGAAATCTTGTGGGAAGCTGTGGATTTTGGATAGGATCCTTACAAAACTGCAAACGACGGGGCACCGTGTACTGCTCTTCAGTACAATGACAAAACTTCTTGACATATTGGAGGAGTACTTGCAATGGAGGAGACTTGTTTACAGACGTATTGATGGAACAACTAGCTTGGAAGATCGTGAATCAGCTATTGTGGATTTCAACAGCCCTGATTCAGATTGCTTTATCTTTTTGCTTAGTATTCGTGCGGCTGGAAGGGGTCTTAATCTCCAGTCTGCAGATACGGTCATTATATATGATCCTGATCCCAATCCTAAAAATGAGGAGCAAGCTGTTGCAAGAGCTCACCGTATTGGACAGACCAGGGAAGTGAAAGTAATATACATGGAAGCAGTTGTTGACAAAATCTCGAGCCACCAAAAAGAGGATGAATTGCGGAGTGGTGGTATAGTCGATATGGAGGATGACCTTGCAGGAAAGGACAGATATATGGGATCCATCGAGAGTCTCATAAGGAATAATATTCAACAGTATAAGATTGATATGGCTGATGAGGTCATCAATGCTGGTCGCTTTGACCAGAGGACCACTCATGAAGAGCGACGCTTAACTCTAGAGACATTATTACATGATGAGGAGAGATACCAAGAAACACTGCATGATGTTCCTTCACTGCAGGAGGTGAACCGAATGATAGCTAGGAGTGAGGAAGAAGTTGAGTTATTTGATCAAATGGATGAAGAATATGATTGGACTGAGGAAATGACTAGTTATGAACAGGTTCCCAAGTGGCTGAGGGCAACCACAAAAGAGGTAAATGCTGCTATTGCTGCTCTATCGAAAAAACCATCAAGGAATACAATATTTGGTAGCAACCTTGGGATGGGATCCAATGAAATGGGTTCTGAATCTCCTAAATCTGAGAGAAAGAGGGGGAGGCCCAAGAGTAAAAAGCATCCCAATTACAAGGAGTTGGATGATGAAAATGGTGAATATTCTGAAGCAAGCTCAGAAGAGGGCAATGAAGACTCTGTACGTGAAGAAGAGGGAGAAGCTGAAGAATTTGATGATGACAATTATAGTGGTGCTGCAGCAGAAATTTTAAACAATGAGGAGCAATTGGAAGAGGATGTTCCAGCTGCTGAAGGGGGCAATGAATATCCATGGACATACGAGAGGAATTTGAATAATCATATACTTGATGAAGCTGGTTCGTCTGGTTCATCCGCGGAAAGTCAAAGATCTATTCCAGTGGTATCTCCTTCCGCTTCCTCACAAAAATTTGGATCACTATCTGCGCTAGATGCAAGGCCTGGTTCACGATCTAAGAAGCTGGTATGTGCCTCTTCCATCTTCCCCTGTTTATTTTTCTTATGCAATGAGTTAATGGCTTTTACTTTCAATCAATTTACAGCCTGATGAACTTGAGGAGGGGGAAATTGCTGTGTCTGTTGATTCTCATATGGATCGCCAACCGTCTGGGAGTTGGAACCATGACCGGGAAGAAGGTGAAGATGAACAGGTTTTGCAACCTAGGATCAAACGGAAGCGAAGTATTCGCTTGCGGCCTCGACAGGCAATGGAAAGGCATGAGGAGAAATTTAGCAATGGGATGCCATCGGGACAATTTGCCGATTCTTCTCTGTTGCCCTTCCCTTCCGACCATAAGTATCAAGATCAGCTGAGAAGTCCTGAAACTAATGCATTTGCTGAGCCGAAGGTTCTCAGGCATGGTCAAAGTGATCCATCCATTAAAAATAGACGACCAGCATCTTTACGGAAGATAGCAGATACATCAAAGCTGCATGTTTTGCCAAAATCAAGCCGTTCAAATTATACCTCTTCTCCTTCGGATGTTTCTGCTGAACGCATGAGAGAGAGCAGGGATGGCAAGGTTGCAAATCCAGCGGGGGCTTCAAATTTTGGGCCAAAAATGTCTGATGCAGTTCAACGGAAGGTAAAAGATTATTCATCTGATGAACAATTTCTGTTTGCTAAGGATCAAGCATTACATTGCTTTAAGGGTGGTATTGTTACCTGGTTGTATGCCATGTAAATATCATTCTGCTTGCACTTATTTGGCTGTAATGATGCAAGTTTCTGGTGATTTTGTGGGTGGAAGTCTTGTCTTGAGGAATGGAAATTTTTGCGGACAGTAACCCATGCATCATGGTTTCTTTTGGTCCTTACTGAACATAAAAGCTTTTAGCCTTCCTTCTATTGCTCTTAATCCTCATTAGATTTCTCCATGTAAGTTTTTGTTGGTAACATTTTTGTGTTGATAACTATTGTCATGAATTATGTCCTCTGGCAGAGATTCATGGGACATTTGGTTGGCTGTTGCAATTAACTGCTGTTTGCATTTTTAGGGAATTGACTGAACATGTTCTTTTGCAGTGCAAGAATGTTGTCAGCAAATTGCAGAGGAGGATAGATAAGGAAGGAAACCATATTGTGCCAATGCTAACAGATCTCTGGAAGAAAACAGTGAATCCCAGTTATGGTGCTGGGAGCAATTTAGATTTGCAGAAGATTGAGAAACGTGTTGACAAACTGGAGTACAATAGTATAATGGAGCTTGTGGTGGATGTGCAGTCAATGCTAAAAGGTGGCATGCAGTTCTATGGGTTTTCTCATGAGGTTTGTCCATGACTTTATTTGTGATACTGCTCCATTTTCATGTTTCGTGTTTGAAGTTTTGGGAACCATGATTAGGATACTCTATACAATACTTCCTTTCCCCCCTGTGTTGGCAAGTTCTGTGTAGCATATAACTTTCTTCCTGAGCAAGGAAGTGGCAATTGTTGTATTAACCTCCTCCTAATCGGACATGGTGTTTGATGGTTATTGCTTGATAGGATTGACATTTGTATATATAGTAGAAGCTTTGTTTCTGATTATGCTTCATCGTTCCACCACCCGCCCAACCCCACTACCTCCCACCGCCCTCCCTCCTCTGGGCCACTCCACTTCTTTTGTTTTTTTTTTTTTGACTTTTATATTGATATTGTGAAGTTGCTGCAAAATGCATAAATTTGTTTTTTCATCTGGTTACTTAAGTTATGGCAGCAAATTAGGAATTTTAATAGAGCAGATTGGAAGAGTTCTTATAGTTTGGAATGGTTACAAGGGGTATGGTAGCAAATTAGGAATTTCAGATAGTTGCCATCTAGGACGTTACTTCCATTTTCTCAAGCTTATTAGGACTCATGATTTTTAAATAGAATGTTGTCTAGTCTGTGGTAACTGATGTGATTTCTATCTGTTATAGGGGTAACTAATTTCTCTTATCCTCCAAACTTGAGAATTGATTCAAAAGGGTGTACTTAAGAGATTAGGATTGTGAGATTGAACTTTATAGCAACATATGTGATTCATTAGAATTTACGAGGAGGAACTTGTCTCATTACCTTTTTGTCCCCCTCCTGCTAAAAGAAATACCCAATGGACTCAGCAGTTTTTTAATGTTCTTTTTTGTCTTTTCATTGAGTAGGATTCATCTACTATACTAGCTAAATGTAGATAGATACCAATCTGGTGACAAAATACATTAAGATCTTTATGTATTTTTTTTCCCTCTCCTTTTGCAGGTCAGAGTTGAAGCTAAGAAAGTGCACGATCTCTTTTTCGACATACTGAAAATTGCATTTCCAGATAATGATTTTGCAGAAGCGAAAAGTGCTCTCTCTTTCTCTGGCTCCATGGCTGCCTCAACCTCTGCTTCACAGAAGAAAGGGACTACTGTTGGCCAAAGCAAGAGGCACAAACCTATAAATGAGGTTGAAACTGATACAAGCTCTCCTGCAAAGCTACCAAGACGTGGACCCTCTACTAGTGGTGAAGACACTAGGATCAGAGTCCACTTGCCTCGGAAGGAATCAGGCTTGGCAAGTGGAAGTTCAAGCACAAGGGAAAAGAATCGACAAGATGATTCTCCTCTGCTAACTCATCCGGGAGAGCTGGTTATCTGCAAGAAGAAGAGGAAAGACAGAGAGAAAATAATTACCAAGCCAAGGACAGGATCATCTGTCCCTGTTTCACCCCCTAGCTTGCCTCGCGGTATGAGAAGTCCTAACTTGACTTCTGTCTCAAAGGATGGACGACTTAGTCAGCAGAGTAGCCACCAAGGGTGGACAAATCAGTCTGCACAAGCAACCAACAATAGTAGCATGGGAAGTGTTGGTTGGGCCAACCCTGTAAAGAGGTTGAGAACAGATGCTGGAAAAAGGAGGCCTCCCAATTTTTGACTTAATGTTAGTTTTATGGAATTTGGGAAATAGTGGTGTTGAAGCCAAGCTGGCATCCAGAAATCTGGTGAGATGGTATAGTTTAATAAATTAGGCGTTGTCCTCTTCGCATTGTTTGTACAAATATCACAGTAACCCCTGGAAGGGAAGGGAGGTGACGAGGGTAAGAAGTTTAAAAAATTTGTATCTGATACAAGTGTTGTATAAATTTATGTACATGGAACTCCAGATCAATTTGAAAGGGGCTAGTGGGTTGCATGCTAGTGGTGCCACCCCTTTCCTTGTCTATGGCCTAGTGGTGTGTGGCTGTTGTAGTTTTCTTCCAAGCCCTTCGCTTCTCTTTATATCATTCCTTTATTTTGATCTCATGCTAAGTATATTTGCTAACCATGTAAATCAAGTACTTCGCTGGACACACACTGATCTGAGCCGTCTCGACCTTAAACCTATTTACTCTCTCCACTGTTCCTGTTCCATAAGGAAATTTCTATTTCCTAATAAGGGGGATTACTTATGGCTGATCGTGGACTTTGGGGGTATGTAGATGCTCATGGGATCTGATCGGAGTAAGATATTCTGGCAAGTTCTCAAGGAACTCATGGTGTTGTGATGACAGGTTTCTAGCTCGTAGAGAACTAGACAATGCTTCAAAGGGGGGAGTGGATGAATCTAAGCATGGATTACACGTCTTCGGGAACCTGGAACAAGGGGCAGGATGACCTCACGATCTGCTTACTGTGTTCCAGGAGGAAAGATATTATCTAGGCATTCCATTTAGGGACAAGAGGTGGAACTAACTGCTCCAATCTCCCTGCTAACATTATTATTTTTCATTAACATTTTTCCTTTTATGATTTCCTGCCTAGCCCATTGCGTCTCCTAAAGTTATCCAACTTTAGAGATGTTGGCATGTTACCAGCAAATCTTCTTGCAGCGTTGATCCACATGCTCATAACAATAAAATAGCGATATGTTGTTTATATTTCTACTGAAAGGCTCAAACTAGGTTGGCATTTGTGTTTTCGTGTTACTGGATTTTGGTTAAAGTGTCTCATACAAATACGGTCTTAACTTTTCTAATCATGGGTAGTATATGACTTTCTTGATAAATGGCTAATATATGAGTAATCCATATATTAATTGTGTTAAACTAGTTTGCGACACTTCATACGTGCAGTATATTGAGTCTCTTTCACCACTGTCGAGGGACTAAATTAACCTACGTTCCAAACATTCAAGAACTTGCGCATGTTACCTTGAAAAAATTAAAAGAGAAAAGCTTCGCAAGAGAATCAATTATTTCAAGCTTATAAAACGATTTACAAATGAAGAGAGAACCATTTATATACGGGATGCCCTTATTAATGGATGGTTAGGATCAAATCAATCTAATGAGTAAGACTGACTTGAAAAGAGAACCATTTTATATAAAGAAATCTTTTATTAATGAATGGTTAAGATTAAACCAATCTAATGAGTAAGACTAACCTTAATTATCTTATTTCAACTACTTTATCAATCAAGATTCATTATGTCCAAACATTTCGAAAAGATTTTAGAAAATAAATCGGATCGTAGTTGTGGGCTACACGTTTTATGAATCCTATATATGCAAATGGAAAAAGTGAAAAATGAGCATGTAGAAAAAGAAAGGGACATTCTCTTGCACCTAAATCAATGATGTTTCCATCACATAGCATTCCTTAGGAAATTGATCCACCAAATGCCTAAAGGGTTTGCAATCTACTATGGCTTTCTATATTGCTTCACTTAGAGACTGGCCCTTCCATTACACTTGATATTCCAAGAATGACCATTAGCCTAGACTTCATGTTAGGCACATCTAAAATGTCTTCTTTGCCTCCTTCCTACCATTTAATCTATTATTCTTGGTTATTTGCTTTTTACTAGCTACTAAGGTCTTCGCTATTTTAAACTGTCACATTATACATGTCTCCATAAAGGCTTATATATTTCTAACGTCTTTGGCTAATGGAACTCACCTACCTCCTTAGCATAGTGGTTCTTTCATATTGTAGAACTACTTTAGAATCATCCTCCAAAGATTTTCAAGGTTTGAAACATGTATTTTCCTTCCTTCCTTCCTATACAATGCCTCATCCTCTATCCCATCCTTTTTGATCTAGCCTCCTTACTCCAACACCAACTTAGCCTGAGAACTTACGTTAAGCTTGTTTTGATATGCTCCAATATTTCATCAAGTTTTTGGTCATCTACCTCTTGGTTCGAAGTACTTGCTTTTAATCTAGAGTTTCTTTTATTCTTAACCAACTCCTCCCTCAGTGGCTTAGGTTAGGGAAATTCATTTTGTGCCTTTGCTCAAGTCTTCTCCATTGTTTGGGCATAGGCCAATTTGTTCAATGTGTGTAGTGGATTTCTTAGGTCCCATTTCTCCAACTCCTTGCACAAAATTAAAAAACTTAAGGGTTTATCAAGGGTTATGGTTGATTGAAACCACATGTTACCGCTTCTCATCCATAACATTTTGTAGTTCACAAATAGGACAATTTGGGCTTCATTTGATTGAGGAAGCCCATGTCTATGACTAGCTCATCATTATCTATGGGGGTTACTTCAAATCTTACTCTACCATTACACTAATCCACCATGAACTTAACATTTTGAGCTACTTTAATAGTGTAAACTTTTTCTCTATTTACTGTTTTAGTTTGCACTTACCCTTTTTCTACCATGAGGCTTAGTTTTTTCTACCTCCAGTCTACCTCTCCTTTGGCTTTGATCCATCATCTCCACATCAAGGCATTTAGTTAATCCAAACTCCATTAAGCCCTTTGTTATAATCATTGTTTGGGCCCAATTGTAGCTCCAATCCTCTTCAACTCTACTTAGGCTTATCCCTATGGCCTACTATAAAATGCAAGCACAGTGTCCCTATCACTCATATAGAGAATCTACAACAGTAGCTTTAAGAATTTCCACATATAATCCTTAATGGATGCCCAATGCTTTAATTGCCTAAGTTTAGCTTCAGCCTTCCCTTAGTATTACTTGGGTGGAATTAGGACCTCAATTTATCTTTAAATTCTTCCCAAATTTAAACAACATCAACTCCTTAAGTTACTTCATCAGATTTATGTCATCATAATGCAACTGCATCGTTAAGGAACAGTGGAGTTACCTCATAATATATAGAATAACACATTTATTACCACATAAATACTACGTATTCATGCATCTTGTTATATTTTATTGTGAAATTTTATCTAAAAATGAAATGCACATGCTACACTCATTTATACAATTAATGAGAAATGAATAAAATTAGGGTTTGAATGGCTTATATTATGTTTGCACATTCTTACTTCAACTATATGTTAGTTTGTGGGGAAATTTTTGTACTTGTGGTAAGAAAATGTTAGTGTTAGGAAAAGTATACACAAGATGCTATGAGCGCAAAAGTACATGAAATAAGGAAGCTTAGAATAAGCAAATATAATTTCTTTTTTCATTTCTATCAAAGAGAGTTAGGGTAAGTAGTAAACCTATTGTACAGGGTATTGACATATAATTTACTCAATTGAATAGGTATTAAAGATTATAGGTGGGTTCTTAGTACAAACTTTTTGGAACTTACCTCTATAAGGTAGGATATGGGTATAGAAAGTATTGGTTCTAAGGTACCATGTATTCGTGTTAAAAAAATTATTAAATGATATTAAGAAATCAATAATAAATGGTAATATTATATTTTTTGGTAAATAAACGTTTTAGTAAAAAACAAAAGAAAAGAAACCCAAGAGCATAAGTTAATCATTTTTTAACTTAATGCTACTTCTCTTACTAATGCTACTTCTCTTACTTTATATTTTTCATTTTTTACTTATTCTTCTTGATTTTCCTCTCCAACTTTATGTTTTTGTTTTTGTTCCTTATTCTTTTGTCGTTTACTTAGTAAGGTCATATAAATTTGAAATAATGAAGGTGTAAAAAATTACTTTTCAATATTTTAAAAATTTTGCTAATTGTTCTGTAGGTTTTACATATGAAGAACTTATAATGTTATGTATAATTTACCTTTTTGATATTACATAAACATGAAATTTATAGTAAAAAGAGTAACATTTACAGGTTCAATAAGATATGTTGTACTTCACGAGCTTTTCCCTTGTAGGTTTTAGGATGGTTTTGAAGTACTTAAGGATAGGTTCAAATTTTAAAATTTAGGACATGTACTTTATAGGATACGGTATGAAAAAACCCCATATCTTATTCATTATGTACACGTTCACCCATGTGGAGAGCCACATCGAAAACAATTTTATATTTTTCATTTGACTTTTACGAAAGGAAGACACTTGGACCACTTCAATTTTCTTTTTTTCCATTCTAAAGTGAGAGACAAGACCTTGGGTTTCTTGAATTTCGATCAGTCTTAATTTTCCTAGCGCTGATACATGAGAAAGAGAACGGCACAAACCATTATTATTGGCTCTTCATTTTTGTGGACATTGGAGGAATAACGGTAGGCCTAGCACTAGTTTCTTATGGTTTTTATTTTCATTTTCCATCTTCACGCACGTGGAGAGGCTGGACTTTAGATTAACCTACAAGGGTCCAACTTCACTTGATATTTTAATTCTCTTTTTTGCCCCATTTTTAAAAGAAGAGGAAGCCGTTGAAACGAGGGAAGCGATAGATCTATGAGTAGAAAAAAGATTGAACAGCACCTCCCATTTCCTTTACAATATATGTAGTTTTGCTCAACAATACGGAACCCCTTTGCCTCTAGTTCGCATTAGGCCTTTCTGAGGATTCAAAATCGTCTAAGTTACGCCAATTAACACATCGAGATGAAGGGATTGAAGACCCCATTGATGGCTTTTTCTCTACGTATTTTCCATTCCTTTGAACTTGTATTTTAATCATGCAACTTAATCGATTCTTGGATTTTATATTAAAATGTTAGATTGATGACGGCTTTGATTCATCATTGTAGATAAGGTGATTTGATTGCAACCATCACCCACATGCATTACACGTGACTTTTGAGAAGTGATATAGAATGATACTTAAGGGATAAGCAGGGAGTAGGAATAGGCAGTTTTAGGGAGCTTAAATACACTAGTGATAGGTGAAATAGTTAAATAACATCAACCTCTTATTTTAGATTAGAGATGGTGTGTTTTTCATTTTGAATTCTATTGATCTTTTGTTATAGTAGTACGATAGCACGTTACTATTTCTATAAATAATTGATTGTCTTCAAATGATGAATGAGCTTTGGAGTATTTGTAGAGTTAGGCCATCGATGATGCTCACGGGATCACGGTGACAATCGACGGTCGAGATGAGTCTTCTTGTTCATGGATTCTCCCATAGGTCCCTATTAAGTCTAAACCTATGACGAGCCTCTTTATGTATGTAAGCTTTTGTAGAAAAGATTGAGCGTAAACGGGTTAGTCCAACAATCCCTACTCTAAACTTGACATGTCATATTTCCATAAATCATCCCAAATTCATAAACCTAACATTTTGGACTTTATCACCTTGACTCAAAGGGTAAAGTCCTAATCGTTAATAGATTTAAAGTCCATAAATCATTTTAACCTCTCTATAATCATTATATTGAAATGGAAAGAGATTCAAGGATTTTAAATGAAAATGAAAAAGTTATTCAAAGAATTCATCATAGGGGTATGCAAGTTTTAACGACACTCATAAACTCATACCCTTAATGCGATAGGAACTATGGTTTGGTCATGCGGATGTGCTTGATCCATACTTCTAATTAGGATAATAATTTCCAATGTGAGTAGGTGACAATTAGCTAATAATTATAAACAAATCACCTTTATTAGGATGATTTATGTTATAACTAAAGCTCTGCCAACTTAGAAGGAGGTAAGTTCTTATGAGTTTGTCTAAATCTTGAGTAAACATTTTCATCATCAATTCAAAGTATGTTCAATAGTTTACATGGGGATATATTCATAGTCCCATAAGTTGTACGCCTCTTGATTCCAAGATCTTATGATTTTGTAAGGAATTTGTTTTGGTGTTTGTTTAATTTTATTGTTTCAGTTCCCTGTAATCCAAAAACTAATTAGCTTTACTTAGAGTAAGGCTACTTTAGTCAAGTAGTTCAGGTTACCTGTAGATACAACCCAGTACTTAGCAGTTATTTTCACCTCTACATATGTACTTGGTAACACTGGTCGGTAATTATTTGGGCTCTTGGAAAGAGTAAGAACAAGTGTATCAAAACCCTTAGCCTTAACAGACCTTCAAATCCTCTTAACTCGTTCTTCAAGGAAGCAACCATCTCCTTTATCCTAACATGTTGTTCTATAAATCATGTGTAGAATCTCTCTTGGGAGTTCCTCTATGAGGTTATCCAAGCTTTCTTCTACAGCTTAAACATCATGTTAGCCATGGTTTGCTCTATCTTAGCTACCTCAGCATCCACCAATGTTTTGCTTTCTCAAGACTTCCCTTAAAATAGTCGATTCATTAACTGCGAAAGGAGTATGGGTGACTTGTCGTACTCTTGGCGACATCAGCAGCATTCTTTCCCTCTGGTTATGTGTAGAATGTTCTGAATATCAGCACGTATAGCAGTTAGACTCTTTTTCACCACCATCATGAAGCTAACTTAGCTTTCCTTCCAAACACTCAAAAACTTACAAAAAGTAAAGAGAGAAAATTAGAGAGAGAAGCTTTACAAGAGAGAGAATCGATAATCTCAAGCGTACAAGATTATTTATAAATGACAAGAGGTCCATAATCAACGAATAGTCCATGTCAATCTAATCTAATAATAAAGATTTCATGTTACCTACCATGTTCTAACTAGCCCTGCTAATCAAGCTTCATTGTCTCCTAATACTTCTAAAAGATTCTAAAAAATAGTTTGAGTTTTTGGTCGTGAGCTTTACACTCTATAAGGCTACAAATATAAATGGAAAATAGGCTTAAAAAAGTTGGTAAGACACTTACTACCTATATTTCTTGTAAATTGAACTTTACTTGACTTATTAGTAATTTATGTTTTTACTTTTAAAAAAAATTAAATTAATAAAACCTTTAGAGTAAATATGATAAAAAGATTTTATCATATCCAAACAATATATGTGACATGACATAAATTTAATGTAAACTTAATTCATATGGTTTGTTTGCTAGAAGGGAATAGAATATCTATTCTCATAATATTTTTATTACCTTATTTACTTAAAAATTAGTTTGAAAGTAGCTTTTCTATTCCCCTCTAGAGCGCATAGTTATTACCTTATGTGGGACAAAATTTCTTATTCCCTCTATAGGAATAAAAAGTCAACCAATTGCACAGTTATGCCCCTAATTAATAAGAGAGTTATTTAACATTTAGTTATTTTCCAACAAGATCAAATAGGTACATATTAATCTTTTTTTTGTTTTATTCCCAATTTAATATTATAATAAATGAGACGAAGTAAATACTTATTCCTATAGCAAAAAATTAGACAAAGTAAACAAGATAATACAAACTTATAATCTATCTTGGTAATAGTTAATATGAATGTATAACTTTTTCGTTCCCTCTATGCGATTCGGGAACATAAAAGGTCTAGAAGGTAGTGTTTGGTTTCTAAAACTACAAGGAAAACTGGGTAATAGAATTTTCTTATATCACGTTTCATGTGTTTAGTACTAACTTTTGTGATTGAAAAAATTAGAAAATTTAGTTGTTGATATTATAAATTACAATAATGTTCAGTACTATAATTTTGGAACTCGATATATGATTATTTTAGAAACTTTAGTAACATAATTACTTTATATTGTGAAACAGATTTTTCTACCATCAAATATAGAATACAAATTTTTTAGTTTTAATCCAATATTGTGAAACCGTTTTCGTTGAGTAACTTTGCTTAATATGCAACTATAACAATGCCATAAAGAATTTGTCTAACACTATACCATAAAAATATGACAATCAAATGATACCTAAGTATCAAGTTTTATATGTTAATGGGTCATCTCTCATATTACAAACACTACCAAAAATCCAACTATCCTTCTAGCATTACTATACGCATAAATGAAGATCTAAAATCTCCTGAAACTCGTAATTCTAAAAGATTAATCATACAAATCATTGTAAATCTTGCAACATAATAAATAATTTATGGAGCTTCTCAAAATGAAATAGGAGCCAGTCTCTTGAATCTATGGGGAAAATCCTTCCGGGCACTGAGTGCATGACGGATTATCGATGTCACCTACATTATTTAAAATTCCAAGCATTTTTTTTTTTTTTTCAATTTCAGTCATGACACTTATGAAACGTGATGTCCGCTTTCTATCATAATCTCACGTGTATATTTTGACCAATGGCATAACAATAAGTTAAGACAAATGAAAGCTGAAAAAAATACATGTAGAGGCCTTCGTAAGATGCCAACTTGAAATGGATGCAAAATTACTTGATTAAATTACAAATTGAACCCCAGCCACCGTCCTCCATCCCAAAACCCTAGACATCCAACTCAACCACCAGGTCAAGGCATAAACTCAGGCCAACGATGACCCGTAGTGAACCACAGTCGCTTTCAAATGGAGTTTTGATGTGGTCAAATGTGGTCCAACCTACAAGGTAGTCACCACGATTGGCTAATATGTATGTAAACCTAGATTCAAACTGATACACCGTACCAAAAGCAAATAAGAGTGATAGTATCGGGGTAAATCTAAGTTTACAAAAAACTTGAAGCAAAAGGGGGTGAAATTTGAAAACTGAAAGAAGAAAATGGGATAAACAAGGAAAACACAAGCGGTTTCAAAGATATCACGCACTGAGGAAACTTTGTAAACTCACAAAACTAACTTGATATGACAAAAGAATAGTTCGGTAAGGTCACTCGCTACTTAGTCTTCTTTAAGGGTTAAGATAAGAGTAAGGAAAAGAGGTAAGTACACCAGCTTATGAAAGAGAAATATTTTCAATATTAGATGATTATATGATAATGCGGCTACATATTACAAAAGGTATTTATACTCGAAAACTTAGGACATCTTACTTAAAATGGAAAAGACAAAAATGGGTATTGTCTAAAAGGAGTAATGTACAAGGAGTAATGTACAAGGAGTAATAAATGGTACAATTGAAAAATTAGAGTAAATTAGTAATTGATGCAGTAAAATCTTTTCACGTAGGACTAGACATGTGGCATTTGATTATTGGGTAATTCTGGTAGAAATAGACAAGTGGTACAATTAGGATGGGGATTACCGAGCAGGGGTATTGAATAAACTTGGGGGTCCTTTCGAGACACATGGGTTCGAATGTGCTCTGGGGTTTTCGGTACTAGTATTGCCGAGTTGTTAGTTGACATGGTCATGGTCAAGCAGATGTGTAAGTACCGAGTTGTCGGTAGAGCATATTTCTAGTTGATACTTGATTACTAACATACGAGAAGTTACTTGGCTCAGCATGTGGAGTTGGTTGACAGTGAGGATTAGCTCGGCTTTGACATGAGTTGACTGAAACAATAGAATCCGCATCGTTAATCATCTAAGACTTCGAGCTTGTGCTTTGGTTAAAGGTCCAGTTGTTTGATTCTTATCATCCCCTGTGGATTGATTTGGATTTGAGATTAAATTCTATTGGTTTTCGCTTAATTCTCCTTCAGGTTAGTAGGGGCTGAGGTTGGAAATATTAAAGATACCAAAAACTCTATAGTCTTTAGGTAATTTCAGTCAATAAGAAATGTCATTAATCTTATAGAGTACTTCGAAGGAACCTTCGGCTTGTACGGACAACTTATTCTTTCTCTTGTTCAGAAACCTCTCTTTGCTTAGGTGCAGCCCTACCAAATCACCAGGTTGAAACTGTGCTGACTTCCTCCCTTTACTCTTTTCTCTTTGCTTCTTGGTAGCTTGGTTAATTTGTTAGGCAAGCTTTTCGTAGATTTATTGCAAAGACTGTGCTTAAGCTCTTGCATCTGGGTTTTCTTGCTTGGGCATGGGTACTGGAGCGTGATTACGGGGTAGCTTTGGATTGAAGCCATAAACGACTTTAAAGGGTGTTTATTTGGTGGTGTCATGTACCGTGCGGTTGTAAGAGAATTCTACCATAGGCAAACAGACATCTTAATCAGCTAAGTTTTTTCCCACGGCAGCTCGGAGTAGTGATCCTAAAGTGTGGTTGATTGCCTTTGTTTGGCCATCAATTTATAGATGACTAGAAGTGCTGAACAGTAGTTTAGTCTCCATACGACACCAAAGAGTCCTTAAAAAATAACTTAGAAACTTTGGATTTCTATCCGATACCACACTTCTCGGCACGCCGTGTAAACAAACAATCTCTTGCAAAAAGAGAAAAGCAATAGCTGAAGCATCATTAGTTTTGGAGCAAGGCATAAAGTGTGCTATCTTACTAAATCTATCCATGACAACCATTATAGAATCTTTGCCTTGAGCATTTCTCGGTAATCTGAGAAAAAAGTCCATCCTCAACTTAGTCTAAGGTTTAGTTGAGATAGGCAAAGGCATTACTTTCCCTTGTTTGACTCGGTATTTGGCCTGCTTGTAAGTAGCATAGTTCTCAACAATTTGATTCACATCTTGCTGCATCTTAGGCCAAAAGAATCTTCCATTCAACAACTTATATGATCACCTCTCCCTAAAATGTCTAAAAAGCCTACTGGAATGAGCTTCCCTTACTAATAGCTTTCATACAGAATAGGTTGGCATACATAGCTTGTTGCTTCGGAAAAGATAACCATCCTCCATATGGTAACAATCCACCATTCTTCCTTCTACACATTGTCCAAATATAGGACTAAAATGGGGTTTTTGAGGATATTGCTCTTCGATGCTCGCAAATCCTAAGAGCCTTATCTATAGCTCAATTAGAAGATTAAGTCAGCATAATAAGGCATCAATAACCACATTTGCCTTGCCTCGTTTATACTTGATCACAAAGTTGAATCCTTTTAAGAATTTAACTCATTGCGCTTACCTCTTCGATAATTTGGTTTGACTTCTGAGGTGCCTTGAGGACTCATGATTTGTATAGATAACGAACTCTCTCAGCAGTAAATAATGTTGCCATACATGGAGTGCTCGGCTTTGATAAGAGCTAGGAGTTTTTTTATCATACATTGAGAAGTTCAATTGATGCCCTCTCTGCTTCTTGCTATGGTAAGCAATGGGTCGGCCTTCTTGCTTCAAGAAAGCACTTATCCCGATGCCAAATGTGTGACATTCAAGATAAAAAATCTTCTCGAAGTCGGGCAAATTTAATACTGTTGTAGAAGTCAATCTTGCCTTTACCTCAACAAAAATTCTCTCCTCTTTCTCTCCCTACTTAAATTCAATGTTTTTTTTCATTAGCTTAGTAAGGAATGTAACAATGGTACTGAAATCCTTGATGAATCTTCGGTAAAAAGATGTCATCTCATGGAAACTTCTCACCTTAGCACGGGTGGTTGGAGTCAACCATTCAACAATAGCTCATATCTTCTCATCATTGTCTCATAAGCCTCCTTCACTAACTACATATCTTAGAAGAACTACTTTCTCTTAGTAGAAACAACACTTCTTCAAATTGCCGACTAGTTTCTTGATACGGAGTATGGGTTGAAACTATATACAAGGATGTCATTAAAATATACCATAAAACATTTTCGATTAGGTTTCTTAGCACATGGTTCATCAATCTTACAAGGGTGCTTAAGGTATTTGATAAGCCAAAGGGCATTACCATCTACTTGTAAAGACTATGGCAAGTCTTGAATGCAGTTTTCCACTTATCTCCTAGCCTCATTGGAATCTAATGGTAGCTAGACTTTGGATCAATTTTACTAAAGACCCTAGCTCTATTTAGTTTGTCCAACATCTCATCCAACCTAGAAATAGGACACTGGTACATGATCGTGATCTTGTTTATAGCTCTATTATCTATGTACATATGCTAATGTTATCCTTTTTAGGCACAAGGAGTGCTAGCATAGTAAAGGGGCTAAGACTTTTCCTTACATATCCTTTTTTTAATAACTCATTGACTTGTTTTTGGAGCTTTATGGCTTGTTCGGTAGAGTAGCGCTGGGTATTAAGTCAATACATTGTTCAAAGCCTTGGAAAGGGGGTAATCCCTTGAGCAACTGTTTATGGAATAGATCTACATACTCAGCCCATAGATCCTTGACCTCTAGGGGTAGCTCAATTTATTCCTTAAGCTTTAGTAGTTGTTTGATCAAAAGAAAGTTCGGCATCTTAGCCTTAATAGCTTCTTGGAGCTTAGCTCTACTTAGAGTCATGGTTTTCTTGGGTCTTCGAGCAAGTTTAGCTTGTAGCTTGCTAACTTGACTTAGCATCACAGGGTTCAAAGTAATCTTTCTTTCATCTTTTTCAAACACATATGTGTTTCTAAATCCATCATGCATAACTCTTTGGTAAAAAAGCTAAGGTTGGCCTAGCAATACATGAGACACACACATAAGTAGTACATTACAAAGAATTTCATTAGAATATGGAGATCGGCACTAACACTTGCTAAGTGACATGTAGTACTCTCTTCTCATTTAGCTAATGTAACTTGTATGGTTTCGGTGTGACATAGTCATCAACTTAAACTTCTTAACCAGGTCAGCAAACACCACATTAGTATAGCTTCTGCTATCCATTATAAGCGCACAAACCTGCTCATTTACTTTATAAGAGATGTGGAATAAGTTCTTTGTCTGCTTTTCTTCTTTAGAGGGTTCTATACTTATTAGACGCTGGATAACCAATGTTAATTTGTCCAGATCTTGGCAAATATGTCTTCTTCAAAAGGCTCATTTTCTTAGGTGATATTCTCTTTGGGATCAACCTCTTCTTAGGGCTCCTCATCAGTATTATCCATATCGAGTTTCGGAATGTCTCCTTTGATAATCATAGTTCTTCTATTCGGACATTAGGCGGCCATGTATCCAAACCCTTGACACTTAAAGCACTTAACCTAGCTCGTCTTCCTCTCATATCCTTGTCCCTTCTCATAAGTTCTTAGTGGTTGGTAGGCTCTTCTATTCTGCTTTGAAATATGTGTTTCTACTTAGTTCAGCACTTTGTTGAGTTCGGTAACTTCCTTAAGCGAGTTGGCTTGATTGCATAGGTCGGCTTATTAGAGGTCGGCTTGACCTATTACTCCTGTGTCTTTCTATTCGCTAGGCTATTTTTATAGGCTCGTCCAATGTAATAAATTGTTGAAGCCTTACAATGTCTTGGATGTCACCTCTTAACTCAATAAGAAATTTACATATTGTTCGGGTTGATGGTTCATTCGCTTCATATCGAATCATGGGTATTTGGAACTCCTAAACATATTATCAATAGTTCAACTTTCTTATCTCAGCTCTTGAAACCAAGCAAAAGTACCTTGCAAATAAGTATTCAGCATGAATCTATTTTTAAGTATCCTTTTTATCTCGAGCCAAGTATTTACTTCTTTATATCCTTCTCGTCTTCTCATAATTTGGAAGTTCTTCTATCACATATTGGTAATAATAAAAAATACACTCTACTTTCTCTTCCTAGTCTAAATAGCTATTAATGTTTTCAGAACCATTGAAGCTTGGAATTTGAAGCTTCACATGGTCGGTAGTTCAAGGTGCTCAAGATTGCTCCTCTTCCTCATTGTATTCTTCTTCTCCTCTTAATCTAAATCACCTAAGTCAATTATTCTCTGCACACATCCTCTTACTCCTCCACTATGATCTTGTCGAGTTGGGATCTTTCCCCTTACAGGTCGAGTAACTTGGGGAGTATTTTGCATAGCCTTGGCAGGTCAAAAGGCCAATACATGAACAACTCTGGTTAGATAGACTATAAGGTTAGCCATTTCATCAATTTGCTCATTTTTACTTCTAAGGGTGTTCTGGGGTTGTCATTTGTTGTGGATAATATCGCTAGTCTCATCTCCAATATCAGCGTTAAACTTAGATTCATCATTCTCTGAACAAAGCTTAGTGAAAAACTCCGAATTCAAGAAACAACAGACACTACCTTTTAAGCCAAACAACTCATACACACACACTTCTTGACATGAATGTTTAAATTAATTGCTATTACAACAACTACTTTGAGAAACAATAAACCTAAGGGAAACTTGCTATATTTTCATATGCTTGAAATAGAGTATACGACAATAGCAAACTACTACGCCTTCTACTTACTCAAATACTCATAGCTAACCTCTATACAACTACAACACACTACTACAATAAATACTACTCACAAGAAAGCTTAAATACAACTTACCCAAACAAAGTTTCTTTTTGATACCAAGACGATATGTCATACCAAGAACACACAAGGGCGATAGTATTAGGGTGGGTCCAAGCTTGTAAAAAAGCTTGAAATGAAAGGTGGTGAAATGTGAAAGCTGGAACAAGAAAACACGATAAACAAGCTAACTACGAATGATTTTAAGGATGTGATGCACTAAGGAAACTCCACGAATGTAAACCCTACAATCACAAGTTCGGAGTCAATACGTAAAATTTAAGACGATTGGGTAAGTTGTCCAATCGAGCCCAAAGTTTACAATAAAGTTAGGAATATTAGTAAAAGTGATAATGTGAATTTGAATTTAAGAAAATAAATAATAAAATAATAAAATTATGATATTGAATTATATTTATTATACGTTATTTATCGGAAACGTGTAAAATGAATTTTGATAGCTAACGAATCCATAGAAATAAATTATATGCACATTAAAAATCATGAAATAACATAAATAATATTCAAGAGTATTAATTTGTATTATATATGTATTTACGTATAGGTAAAAATACCCGAAATTACTTAAAATACCTAAAATAAGCTAAAACAATACTAATTAATTAAGAAAAATTCATAACAAATCAAGGGAAAAGGTAGGAAATGTCTGGATTGTGGTTGTAGCAAGTTGGGGAATAAGGAAAGAAAATTTACCAATTAGAATTAACTAACTTGGAAGTAAAAAGAGAAGAGATGAGGGACATTTGGCATTTGAAAAATTAAAGAAAGTACTTAAACGACCCTATAAATTTAGATCTTCCCTTCTAGACTTCATTTTGATTAGTTGAGAGTCTAAAAAAAAATAGAGAGACTAGAGAAATAAAATTAAGTGATTTTACAAAAAAATAGCAAAGTTAGTGTACAATTGGGACTTGTAAAGGAAACCCACAACCAACAGCCACGTGGAATCAAATGACTACAGCTTAGGACCATCGCCAAGGCCTACTAATAACCTTGGGGCCACCACTAGTGGTTGGAACCCAATCGAACAGGTAGGTCTAATCTCTACTCCGATTTTGTTTAATTTTTCAAAAATATCAAATTAATGTACAGAATTATGAAATTTTGTATTTTGAGGTATTTATGTATGTAGATTTAGGAAAAAAAAAATCAGTTTGATGAAATTAGATCTTGAAATATATAGTGCCTAAGGAATCTCGAAACCTAAGCTTATTTTCGATTTAACTTTAAATAGCCATAATAATGTAGTTTTAAGTTCAAAATTTTTTTTGAAGTGTTTAGAACAGTACTATTAAGAAATTTTTTAAAAATTAATTTTTGAAAATATTAGTTAATTTTTAGGCTTTAAAATTATATATAAAAAATGATTTTTTGGCTTAATTAGGTAATTTAATGATAAGTTTATGAAAATATTGATTTGACATGTAATTAGGTATCATGAGATGTAATTTGTTGGTGTAGTATGATATTTGTGAATTTTGAGGTGTAGGATGTAAGTATTATGTAGTTATGTCTAAATTAGTAATAAGTGAATTTGGAAATTTAATAAGTAGAAAATATTAGGTAAAAATTTATGGTATTGTAATATCAGGAGTATATTGAGAATTTAACTTGTATTTTAAATTTAGGTAATTATATGAAAAATGTAAAATTTTCTTATATCGAAAGTAAATTTGGTAGTTAAGTTAGGAATAGTGTGTACCGTATGGACTAGGATAGTAGTTAGAAGCCAAATAGGGGATTTATGATATTTAAATATAATTAAATGAATTTAACATCATTGGCTTGGAACAAATGCTTAGGGTTTACAAGTAGGAAATTATAACTAGAAGTTGAATTAAAAGCTAATTTAGAAATGGAGTTAGAAAATGAATTAGAAACTAATTTAGGATTAGTTTGGTTATAAGTAATATATAAAACATAGAAAATTTGGAATAATTATGATTTAAAAGCTTGTATGTAATAAGGGTATTTATATTATAAGGACAAGTGGCGATGAATTGACCCTGTCGCAAGTTGAGTAAGCAAAACGAGAATTTCAGGTAAGTTGGGTTCAATACATTACTGTATTTTGGATTACCGTATTAAAGTAATCAGAGGCTTAGGATTATGTTATTTGTACTTGTATGGAGTGAAATTGTTTAATTACCTTAAATCGAATTTAACTATATTTAACCTAATACCTTAATTAGATATGTATTGTAACCCTTTAGGGGATAGTTAGAAATTTTCAACTAAATACCAGCACCTTGAAAATGGATAGTGCTAGATAACATAATAGTCTCTTCTTTATCATTAGTCAAACTAAGTAATAGGAGGTGGGGTTCTGGTAAGAATGAGGACAATGGTTCAAAGGAAAGTCATGGGGGAGTGGTTCTTCCATCGCACAAATCTAGGTTTAATTGTGAGTTGTTGCATAAACGTTAAAACTACTCAACCCGGATTAAAGTGGGTGAAATTTCTCTGATTACACAACAAACCAAACCATGTTGTATGATGGTATTTGCATGCTGCATAGCATTTAATTAATTTTTTAATACCTTGTTTATGTTTGATATGCATTCTTAAGTTTTCGTCTCGACTTATCAAGCTATTGGTTGCTCATACTCTTACAGATTTTCTTACAAGTACTGATTGAAATACTGTGCTATAACTATCTAGAGGTTAGTTTCTTTTTAAAGCTCCTTGGGGGAATGGGGATTAAACTGGATGATTAATCGAGTCTTTTATAGTTTAATTATTAACTCTTAATTTTATGGGATGGTCTTGTAATATTTTACTTACCAGACTATTATGGCATATAAATATTTCTTAGGATTATAAGACAATATATGTATATTTATGTAAATATGACTTAAAGTTTCTAGTTCTATATATAAATTTTATTAGCAATCTTGAATGAGCTATTTAATTTAAAGCGAGGAGTCGTGGATGCCTTATATAAATTGTATCTACGATAGTGACTGTAAGGTCGATTACTATTATGGGTTAGCTTACATGGCGGGACTGTTGCGATATTGTTGCTTTAAGGCGTAACAATAGACTCACAAAACTAGCTCGATATGACGGATGAGCAATTCGGTGAGTTCACTCACCACTAAGCCTTACTTAAAGGTTAGGATAAGAATAAAAAAAAAGAGAGATAAGGACACTAACTCATGAAAGAGAAGTATATACAATATTAGATGATTATAAGATGATGCGGCTACATATTACAAAGGATATTTATACTAAAAAACCTAGGACATCCTACTTAAAATAGAAAAGATAAAAGGGGTATTATTTAAAAAAAAAAAGAATGTATAAGGAAAAGTAAATGGTACAAATGAAAAATCAAAGTAAATTAGTAATTGGTGCAACAAAATCCTTTCACATGGGACTAGACATGTGTCATTCGGTCATTGGGGTTCTTCTGGTAGAAACAGACAAGTGGTACAGTTAGTATGGGGATTGTTGAGCAGAGGTGCTGAGTAGACATAAGGGTCCTTCCAAGATACGTAGGTTCAGACGCACTCCAGGTTTCTTGGCATCAATATTGTTAAGTAGCTAGTTGGCATGATTATGGTTGAGCAAACGTATGAAAAGTATTGAGTTGTTGGTGGAGTATATTTCAGGTTGACACTTGATTACTGATAGATGGGAAGTTACTTGGCTCAACATGTGGAGTTGTTAGTAGTGAGGATTAGCTCAGCCTCAATAAGAGTTAGCTGGAACAATAGAATCTGCTTTGTCAGTTCCTTAAGACCTTAAGCTCGAGCTCAAGTTAAAGGTTAAGTTGTTTGATTCTTATCACAAATAGTGCAATTGACGTAATTATTATTATTATTTAGAGTTATACGGAAGATATTAATGTTTGAAGATAAATTTAAATAGGGAATCAAAGTTTAGTTCTAATAAGAGATCAATATTATAGTAAATTAGTTAAAATGGGGGAATACTGTTCTAACACTATTAATATTAGCTTATGTATATGTTATATGTCGTATGGTGCATACATGGTAATGGTACGTATATATTAATAATAAATGAATAGAAAAAACTTCAATATATAAATAAAATTACTAAATACAAAGAAAATTTTGAAGAATAGTAAAAAAAAAGGAAATAAGAAAATTAAAAAATTAGAAAATTTAATAACAAATAATTTAATATAAATATAATATATATAAAAAATATAATTTATCAAAAAAATAAAAAATTTAATTTTTTTTAAAAGAAAAAAGCTCATAAACAAAAATAAAAATAGAAAGGCCACTCCAATGTTAGGGGGTAGTCAATCTAGCTTCAAATATTCTACTAGATCACCTATTTAAAAAAGTATGTTTTTGACCTACTAACAGGCAATAAGGTAGCTACTCATCACGACGGGTGGTTTTCTTTTTGGGGGTATGTGTGTGTTGGGGGAAGGGTTTGGGTTTGGCAAGGTTGGGTGGTGGGGATTGTCATACTTTGCTGATTGTTGGTGGGTTTTGACTCGATCTTCTTTTTTAAGTAAGAGGATATTTGAGGTTGAATTAACCACTATAAGGTTTGGGGTGGCCTTTTTTATTGATTTTTTTTAAATTTTTTAAATTTTTATTTTCAATTAATTTTATTATTATTATATATTATATTTATATTAAATTGTTTGTTATTAAATTTTCTATTTTTTAAAATTTTTATTTCCTTTTATTGTTATTTTACAAAGTTTATTTGTTTTTAGTAATTATATATATAAGTTTTATTTATTTATTTATTATTAATTTATACATGTTATTGCCGTATGTTTGCTATAGTGCACCATGTATGCGGCATGTGATAAATAACGGAAACATAAGCTAGTACTAACGGTGTCCTTATTTTAGCCATTTACCAAAGTGTTGTTCCCTTATTTAATTTTTTTAAATGTTTATCTCTTATTTGAATTAACCTTTAAATATTAATACCCTCCCTTATAATTCTTCCCTTTTTTTTTTTCTAAAATTTTCATTATGAAAATAATGGCAATCCACTATCTTATGGATCAAAGGTAATAGAAAATAATGCATAATCATGCATTCAGTGATGTTAAAATTACCTTATCAAAGTCAATATTAAAATTATTTATATTGAAATATCCACTTATTGTTGCAATCCTACTATTATAGGGTAATAGAGAAAAGGATTTTGTTACTTCCTAACATCTCAATAAGAGGATAACTTTATTTATTTACTTTTTTCCATGAAATGATTATAGGTGTTTAGTGGGCTTAAGAAGATGCTAAAAAATAAAATTTTTAACCTTTTCTTCATAACATATATATTATTTGAAATTTTACTATCTATTTATAAAACATAAAATTAATACATCATAATTTTGTAAGTATTATTCTAAAAAAAAAATACGTCAAGCAAATTAAATAGAAAAATTACAACCAATACAAAAAGAACAACATGATATAGATATTAGTATCATAACATTTTTCATGGTGATTTTGTAAGATTGTTTCATCAGCCATAATACAAAATATATCTTCTTCAATATAAGTGATTACACAATTAATTGTTCAATAATGCTCATTTATTTTTATAATATTAGTTATTTATTTTTTGGAAAATTATAATTTTGACTGTTTAAAAAAATGTTACTACATAAAGTAACATTACTATTGGTATTCATAAATAACTTAATTAGACTAAACTATTTGTAGCTTTTATAATGTCATAAGACCAAGAATATCGTGGGTGCTTTGTACCCTTCTAATGCCCAAGAGAGGCACTCTTAAACTTCTTATCCATTATAATGAAGTCCTAATGTAACATAGGGACCTCCCCAAAGAGCCCGTAAAAGCAAATTTTTTTTCATCTTTCATAAAATTTTGATGTATTAAAGTGGTATTATCAAAACGTAACAAAAAACTAAAAAAATTGCCAAGGAACTTTTATGAAGAACACTGGAATAAAGTAGAGGGATCTTTAAGGGGTAACTTTCTTAAGATGTTGATGCGACATGTAGAAAATCAAAATGAATTTCTTAGCATTACCCATAATCTAACTACTAATGAATAAATGGAGTTCAATGAGGACTTCTTCAGTAAACTATTACTAATGACGTTAAATTTTTTATTATTTAGTATGCAAAAGAAGGTTTTTTTCTAGGAAAACGAATTAAAAGAGAATGAAAAGCTAAGAAACTAACCTAAGTAGGAATCATTCCTTATCATTTTATAGTAATTTCACCATCTATGACCTACGTGAAAATCAAGCCATGATGACCTAAAAATGCAAACTAAATCTCAAGCCATGTGAAGTAATGTCCTAACCAACCTACACAAACAAGGTTGGGAGCATACAGAGTTGGACTCTAGGGTCAATTGGCATGCATATAGATCCAACACTAGTTTATGTGCCGCTTGCCATATGGTTTTACTATGTCTTGAGGTGGCAAAATACACCAATCAACTAAGTACAAGAGTACTAATCCAATTTTTGGGCCTTGGGGATTCATAAGTTTTCAAAAAGGCTTGTTTGGAGACCTAGTTTAGATACATAAGAGTTAGGTTCAATATATATACATGCTCAATGCTTAAAAGTGATTACTAAACAATTAAGCAAATGGATTTGTCCTTGCAAATTGCATCATTTTCAACTCAATGCAAAGTTTAGATAAATTAAATGTAGAGATGTATTATTAGCTATATCTAATGAATCTATATTAAAGTTTAGTTTAGTTTGAACTACAATATTCACTATTTTATTTTTTTAATATAATCAAATTTTATTGAATCTACTATTTAGCAAATCAAGTTAAATTGAAATTAGGCATGATTTAATAGGCATTAGCTATCATTCTTTGGGGATAGAATATTCATATTTCAAATAAAATATGTACATAGTTACAAAGGTTCCATACATTTGTTGGAGCAATTGTCTTAATACAAATAAGATCTTTTTCTAGTTTGATTAGGAAAATTTCACTAGCAGAATCAAATTAACCAATTAAGACTCTATTTAGAGAAGCAAACCTAAACGAACCAAAATAAATAAATACGCATAAATGTTTCATCATTACCAAATGTCAATATCCACATATATCCTCCTCTATAACATTAGTCTTATAACTTATTCTCCACCCCTACTATTAAATATTATCTATTTGGTATTTCACATGAAAAGAGTCGAGAATGGAGATTTTCAATAATTTGAAATGCGATTCCACAATTTCAAGTCACTTTATAATTAAAAATCTAAACTTAGTCCCATTGAGTTGAGCAAATTCAAATTGATGTAACATCAAAACCTATTAATCTCAAAGCATAGACCACCTAACCAACAACAACAAATAAATTCTTGTTATGCTTTAAGAACGTATAGAAATAATAAAGTAGGTACTAGAACTAGCCGACACAAAGATTTCCCACCCTATAATCTACTAACTAAAATATCCTTACCATAACTTTTGCACCATTCTCATTCTACAACCCAATTGAGCTTTAGTATGTTAATATTACTATCCTCACGTATCTTTATAGACAGAAAGGTAGCACAACTTGCAATCAAATGTTCAATTAGGTAATAAATATGTTTGATTACTAGTTCAGAAAGTTGATATCATATCGATCTAAAATGAAAATACCTAATTTGGCATCATCCATCTTTAAAAATTTTATAGCTTTTATTATTCTACTACTTAAGTTATTTTTAACTTAATAAAATAAATGAATATATGGAACGAAAGCAACTATTCTTTCTCTACTCTTTCCGATAGTGTTAGTATATAGAGTTTTATACAAATACGGGACCCTTTTCAAAAAATAATATGGAAAAGGGTACCTGTACAAAAACATTCCAACCATATTAGAGTGAAGGCACATGTGCAAACACTAAAGCATAAAAGAAGGCATATGTCATATATGCGCCTTCAGTGTATTCCAAAAAATGCGCGTGCCTTCCACAAGGCCCATATAAAACACAACAAACCACATGTGAAACAGAGAAAGCATATACAAGAAAAAAACATTGATATATCACACTGAAAACATATACTTCTCCTATAGCATCTTCAACTCTCATCTTAATTTCGTCTCTTTTTCACTCCAATCAACTTGATTAATACTTTTCTCACTATCACATGTACTTTTTCTTAATTTTTTGCAAAAAATTACTCAATCATCCTCTCCATTGACCCACTACGGGCAAAACCTAAGTTAAGCAATATGTTAATATTTTTCAACGATTTGTATGATCTTAAGTTAGAATTAGTTGACATGTAAGTTGGTTGTCAAATTGTTTTGTTTTTATCATGAAAACTTATGTGTAACACTCAAGTTTAGACATGCAATGTGTTGAATAAAATTCCTAATAGAGGTTCTACTCCAACACTTAGTAAACTTATGGAGATGATCGAGATGTGAATTGTTACATTGTGTTCAATATTTGGAAAATGAGTGTTATGTGAACTAACTTATTTTGTTCATCATAATTGTTAGGGTAAAAATGGTAGGATATATGAAAGTAATCGTAGATGCTCATGGAAATATCATGAGTGGCAACATAAGGTTGAAGTATGATAAGGAGCCCATTAAGAAATTAAATATGGGAAAGGATGAAAGGTTCACTCATTTCATAGAGAAGATTTATGGGAGCATTGGAATTGGCCTAGTTGGAGCAGAAATTATGCATAGGCATCCCTTTTTTATGATGGGGAGTTTCTTATAAGTTGATTGCCATTAGAGATGATAAAGATATTGAAAATTTTATTGGGATGGTTGAATCATTTGGAGAATAGAGAATTCGGGAGGTATACATCAGGTATTGTGTGTAGTCAAGCCTGAACAAAACATATTTCAAGCAAACAATAAAACTTTTACAACACTCTAAGTGTAATCTATGATGATCGATGTGGTGATGGCATTCCATTGATTTAACCGATATAGGTTCTAGCTACGATGTCGATCCCAACTCCGAAGTTTAGTTCTAGCTCTAAGGCCAGTTCTAACCTTGCATGACTCTAGAGTTCTATCATGAGATGGAACTCCTAACTCCCCCAACTCCTCATAAGTGGCATTCAGGCTATATACAATCGTCTATGAGAGTGGACGTAACTCAAGTTGAGCTATCTCTATAGATGAGTCTAGTGCCTTTTCGAGATCTTGACAATGTACTGGCAAAGCCTTTAGAGTCTCCATTGCATTAAAGGAGCTTGATATTATCTTTAGCTGTCAAAGCATTTTAGCACCGTAAGAGGAATTAGATAGAATCGTCAGATTTGTAATTATTTGTATCGATCAAAAGGAAGAAATATGGTGTACATGTACTTTTGTAAAAAAATTTGTGGAACTTTTTATGAATATCAATATGTTTTGCACATTTTCTATCTACAATAAGTTGCAAAATTCATAGCTTCTATGTAAACTCATAATTTTTGTTGTAGATTATTATCATGTGTGTTGAAACTTATTTTTGTGCTTTTGGCAAGTGGAGTTTGCCTACTGGAAGGAGAAGTTTGATTATGTGTTAGCTATTTGACTATTTTGTAAGGAATATTGTATTTTTTGGTTAACTTTGTTATAAGCTGTTTTCTATAGGTAGGTTTTAAAGAGGGCATATGTACTATACGTGCCTTTAGTGTTCTCTAAAATATACTGAAGGCGCATGGACTATATGCGCCTTATTTGTATTGCAAATATAAAGAAAGAAGGTGCATGTATTGCATGCACATTTAGTGTATTTCAGATTACACTGATGCGCCTTTCTTACTCTATAAGGGGGCCAATTTTTTACGGTAAATATACATACCTATAGCTTGAATATTTTTGTACAAGGAGGCCTTTTTTGTAATATAATTCAAAAATGCCCCGTATTCATATAAAACTCTCAATATATGAGTCTTGGACCCATCAAACCAACTTAATTTAAATTTTTTTTCCTTTTCAAAAACTTATGGTTCTTTACAATTCTTTTAGTATTATAAATCAAAATATGTAATCAATATAATTAATCTAGTTAGGATTCTCTCATTCAAGTGAATAATAACAATTTGTTCATTTTTTCAAGAAAAATACATGCATAGGATTTCTACTCTCTTTATAAGAAAAATAATGTTGAAAATATACAAGGTAATGCAACCTTACATAAAACAATAATAAAGGTCTAGAAATTATTGCAAATTGTAATGCTAATATTTTCTACACATTACAAAATTAAGTGAGTGCCTCTATAACTTATATTTCAATCATAGTTAATAATCATGTACATTTTAAGATAGGAATTAAGCCATTGGACCTCTAACCTGAGCTTGAGCTTAAGGGCTTGAAAGCATGGCCAAGTGTATTCTCTTGTTCCAACCTACGCTTGAAGAGTCCTAGCTACTCTAAACTATATACCTACTGCTATGTTCGAGCCAAACTCTCTCGTACTTATCGATTGTCACTGAATGTTGACTTGAAGAGCATTCAAACAACAGCTTGGCTCACTCAACCATCAACTCACCTGATCTTCTTCTAAGTTGCCTAGATCCTGCCCAAGTTGATCTCATCCCTGAAGGACCTATAGCTCAGCATCATCAGAACTTGATTGTACCTTTTTCTCTGCTTCGACAAAAGCTTGTCCAATAATTGCCAGCCACGTATCCTTACCATCTAAGTGATAAAATCTGCAACAAAAGCTTCTATTCCTCAATTTTTGTTTTATACCTTATTCATTTCTTGTATTTTACTTAGTTTGGACAATACTCTTTTAGTCTTTTCCATTTTTAGTAGGTTGCACTAGAATCATAGGTATAAACACCCTTATATATTGTAGCTACAAATCATCTTACCTACTATTAAATATATAGAATCCCTTTTGTGAGCTCTTTGTGCTTACTCTTTCAACTCTTATCTTAATTCTTAAGTAAGGTTAGGTTGCAAGTGACAACATTGAACTAACCCATGTGTCATATCGAGCTGGTTTGTGAGTTTACGGAGGTTCCTTTGCGCGTCATATTCTTAGGATCGTTCATAGGATTTTGCTTGTTTCTTTTCTGTTTTTCACGCATTCCATCTTCATTTTGACCTTTCTGTAAGTTCAGATCCATCCTTGATACTACCACCTATATTGGTCCTTGGTGTAGCATATCATCTTAGTATCAGACTAGAGGTTCACCTTGAGTAAGTAATTGCTACACTGTGTTATTGCTTTGACTATTGTTTATGTTTTAAGCGTATTAGATAGTTAGGTGGTTATTAAAGTTGTGTTGAACTAATTGTAAGTGTTTGAGTAAGTAAATAGAAGTGGTGATTTGCTATTGTGTGGTGAATGTTGAAGTACTTTGTTATACTTCATTTTAAGCTATTGAGAATAGAGTACGTAGAAGCTGTGTATTTTCTTTGAAGTTAGTGTGTTGATTGATTAGAAGCTATGAATGTGTTGTTTCCTAAGAAATACGAGTATTTTTTGTGTGCTATAAACACGAAATTGAGTAAAGAATGATTGATTCAAGTATTAATATTAGCATTGGGGACAATAGCAGTAGTGTTATCTACCATGGTTGACAAACCTAGAATACCCCTAGAAATTCTGATGAGCGGTTTGATGAGATGACTCACTTGATGGCCAATTTAACTCGAGCTGTTTATATGTTAGCATCCTAACCTAACATAGCCAACTATAATAGCCTTAGGCTACTCTTGAAGTTGGTGCTTGTTGTCCATAATGCTTAACTTGCCGAAAGACAAATCCCATCTCAAAAAGTCTAAGGTAGAGAAGTAGGAGGCAAAGTGCAGAGGAGAATAGATTTGGGAGGAATGGAAGAGGAAAATGAGGAAGAGTATAGGGAAGTAGAAGAGAAAGCATGTATACCCCGAGCTGCCGATCATTTAAAGCTTTAGATTTCGAGCTTTAATGTTTCTGGAGACGTAGATAACTATCTCGATTGGGAAGAAAAAGTGGAACAAATGTTTGACTACTATCAATATGAGGGTCGTGAGAAGGTGAGAACCGTTGCTATAGGATTCTTAGGGTGTGTTGTAGTATGGTGGAGAAATTTTCAAACCATACGAAGACTAGATGGGTATAGAGAGGTTGTACATGGCCTGAGATGAAAAGGGTTCTTAGAGCTAGATTTATGTCGAATACTTATTTATAGGACACTTTTTCTCGACTCTAAGAACTAAGGTAAGGAAACCGCACTGTCGATGAGTATGTGCAAGAATTTCAAGTGCTTATGATCCGATGTAAAGTCAAGGAGCCTTCAACCCCATATTGTATAAAGATTCTTGGATAGATTGAGATAAGATATACAAGATGTAGTAGAATTATAACATTTTATCTTATTAGATGAGGCCACCAAAATTGCTCAGTGAGTGGAGAGACAGAGGAGGAATAGGTCAAACTGAACACCAATGAGTTGACCTGTTTAACGCAATTGACCTGTTTAAGGTAGTCATTGAACACAACATAGTGTTAAGCTAAGTAAGAAGACAAACATCACAACTGAGCAAAGGAGCCAGCCAAATGAAACTGAAACACCATCAAGAACATTTGAGAAGGGATAAGGATTAGGATGAAAGATTAGCCAAATTAAGTGTTTTTAAGTGTCAAGGATTTGGATACATAGCCGCCTAATGTTTGAACAAATGAACCATGGTAATCAAAGATGAAGTCCTTACAGTGGATAGTACTAACAAGGTGTTGAAGAGAAACCTGAACTTGAGAAAAACGCCTAGGTGTGTGATGAAGAGCTCATAAAAGAAAATGTATATGTTGATGACTTAGATAAGTTGACTTTAGTTATCCAATGAGCCTCTAAGGCATTTGATGGGGAGGAGCAACAAGAAAACTTGTTTCATATGACTTGCAAAGTAAATGATTAAGTCTGTGCACTTATTGTAGATAGTAGGAGTTTTACTAATGTTGCTTCTGCTGACTTAGTTCAAGAACTCAGGTTGCCGACCATGATACACCTAAGACCTTACAAACTACATTGGCTAAATGAGAAGGGAGCATTACATCTTACATAGCAAGTGCTGCTGTCAACTTTATTGTGAATTATTCTGATGAAATTCTCTATGACGTGCTGCCTATGTACACATCACATGTATTATTAAGTTGTCCTTAGTTGTTTGATTGACGAGTCATTTGTGATAAGTATAGGAATACATACACATTTGAGAAGGATGGAAAGAAAATTACTTTAAACCATATGATCTTAAACTAATTGAATAAGTTATAGGCTAAATTAGCCTGAAGAATCAAGAAGACACTGTTTAAAGATGATCCGAGATCTGAGAAGCCATTAAGGCTAATGTATTGAAATATCTATTAATTAGAAGATTGTTGAGTTAAAGGAATGAGTTGAGCTAATTAAGGACATCCGAGAACTTTTGGATCAATATGGTGACATGTTTCTCCAATAGTTGCCATAAAGATTGTTCCCTCTTTAAGGAATTGAACATTGCATTAACTTGATACCCGGTACCGCCCTGCCGAACAAGCTTACTTATCAAATGAATCCCGAGCAAGTAGTCAACCTCTAGAGATAAGTCAACGAACTATTATAAAAGGGATATGTCAGATAGAGTATTAACCCTTGTACTATATTTGCATTACTTATGCCGAAGAAGGATGGTAATTAGCGAATGTATGTAGATATTGGAGTTGTCAACAAGATTACGATCAAGTATAGGTATTCCATTTCGGGGCTAGATGATATGTTAGATGAATTGAGTGGTGCTAGAGTATTCAGTAAGATCGACTTGAAGTTAGGTTATCACCAAATTAGTATGAGGCAAGGAAATAAATGGAAGACTTAGTTTAAAACTTGACATGGTCTATATGAATTGATGGTGATCCCTTTTGGTTTGTCAAATGCCTTAAGCACTTTCATGATGTTGATGAATCATGTGTTAAGAGATCTAATAGGAAAATACATTGTGGTCTACTTTAATGATATCCTTATATACAGTGCTGACTTGCTGAGTTATACTGACCATCTCAAAGCCGTGTTTAACATAATTCAAGGTAAAAAGCTATTTGGGAATTTGAAGAAGTGTTGTTTCTATCAGGAAGGAGTGATCTTCTGGGATATTTTGTGAGTAAAGGAGGCTTATGAGTCGATGATGAGAAGATATGAGTTATTGTTAAATGGCTGACCCCAACTACTTGCACCGATGTGAGAAGCTTCTGTGGACTAGCATCCTTTTATTAAGGATTCATTAAGGTTTTTAGCACCATTGTTGCACTCCTTACTGAGTTGACTAAGAAGAACATAGAATTCAAGTGGAAAGAGAAAGAAGAGAGAAGCTTTGCTAAGGTGAAGGATAGATTAACCTCTGCACTTGTATTGGCCCTACATAATTTTGAGAAAGTGTTTGAGCTTGAGTATAATGTAGTACGAGTCAGTATTGAAGTTGTATTGATTTAAGAAGGTTGACTTATTATCTATTATAGTAAGAAGTTCAGAAGAGAATAACTAAATTACTCCGTATATGATAAAGAACTCTTAGCCATTATCCAAGCTCTTCTTGTATGGCGGCACTATCTACTACAAAGGGAGTTTGTCATCTACAAAGGTCATGAGTCTCTAAGATATCTCATAAGTTAAACTAAGCTTTCTAGGAGGCTAGCCCAATGGGTGGAATTTTTGAAAGGATTGAATTTTTTGATTAAGTACAAGCAAGGAAAAACCATTGTGGTTGCCAACGCCTTGCCAAGAAGACATATACTTCTTACCGCGCTATAGACCAAGCTTTTAGGGTTTGGGAGCATTAAAGAGTAGTATCTTTAAGACCCCCATTTTGGTCCCATATTTGGGCAATGTAAAGAAGGAAGAATTGTGAATGAATATCATGTGAAAGATGGATATCTATTCTAAGGTGGTAAGCTCTGTAAGTTGACTTGTTTTGTGAGAGAGCTACTAGTAAGAGAAGCTTATAGTTGAGGACAATCCAGGCACTTTAGAGAGAAAAAAGACGTATGAGCTATTGAATGTAAGGTTTTATTGGCTTAAGATGAGACAAGATGTACATTGTATGGTCAAGAGCTGTACGACCTGCAAGAAGGAAAATAGCTAAGCTAAACAAGGAAAAGAGATGCCTTTGCCCGTCTCGATAAGACCATGGGTTGATCTGAGCATAGACTTTGTTCTTGGTTTATCCTAAACTACACGAGGCAAAGATTTAGCAATGGTCATCATGGACAAATTCAATAAGATGGCATATTTTGTACCTTACACAAAAACTAATGACACTTCGACTATTGCTTCTTTGTTTTTATAGGAAGTTGTTTGCTTACATGGAGTATTGAGGAATGTAGTGTTAGATCAAGACTCGATATTCTTGAGCCATTTTTGGCGAACTTTTTGGCATTAGATGGGAATGAAGTCGCTTTTCAGCACCTCTTGCCATCCCCAAACCGATGGTTAAGCAGAGGTCATCAACGTACCATAGGTTCATTGCTCTAAGCTGCAATGGGGAAGAACTTAACCAACTGGGATGTTTGGTTAGGTCATCTATGGTTTTAACCCCCAAGCTTCCTCTTGATCACACCTTAATGCCATCACCTAACCAAGAAGACCTAGAACCAAGAACTCGAGCTCAATCTTTGTCACGCCCCGCAGCGGTAGAGTCGTAACAGCCCCGCTGTGTAAACCATTTTAAGATAGAAGTTAGCATTACAACTGCTCTCTTAGACCTGATCTACACAAGGCGTCTACGACTAACCCGCTTTGAAGTAAACAGTTTGTAATTTAAATAAGTAATTTACCTAAGAAAGTAAGGAAATATATATATATACACTATAATTCAGTTATTACAATTAAAGTTTACAATATTTCTCCATAATATATTTCCGAGTTATTACATTATTCAGAAATGAAAAATTCTAAAGTAAAAGCTTAGACCTTAAAAATATATGTTTGTTCTTCAAATGTTTTTCTTCACTCCCCAAGATCCAGCAGTTGCTAGCTTCAGAGTAGTTGTATACCGCTTCTCAGCCAGCACCTATACAACGTCTATAGGGATATAAGCAACCACAGCTCAGTAAGTTAGGATAGAGGACTTAAAACTATATCATAAACATAACAAGGTTATCAATCAACTTATTAAGTGTAATGCATGTTTAAGCAAATTCCATCGTACAACGTTGTCTGGCCCGTCGTGAGATTAGAGAAATTACGCCTGCTCTAATCTGGGTTGAGGAGTTGCCGTTAATGCAACAGCTCATGACCAAACCCAGGCTTGTGCAATGGGGATCTCGCTCCTCCCACAACTACCATCGAACCATTGAATTTACCCTCGCCACGACTTCCTCTCCTGCCACTTAGTTTGACTAAGGATGAAGAAGGAACCATTATGCAATCTTATGCTATCCTTTTTGAAAGGGTTGGTATTTGGCCGGAGAGTCCTAAGTTCCCCTAATGAGTTGCCATGTAGGTCCGATTATGATTATATGCTGTATATTTGATTAGGTCCAATTTAGGGTGATTAATCATTTCATACAAATCATACAATACAAGCTAGAACAACAGACAGAATCATAGCATCACTCATAATCAAGCACATGCACATAACTAACTATGTAACAAGTACAACCAAGCATAATCTCAAGCTTCTAATATACAGTAACGTATTGATCCCAACTTACCTGGACTCCTCGCTTACTCATTCGAGGTCCAACTTACTCAGGCCATCGCCAATCATTCTTATAACACAAACGTGGTTTTAGTTTTTCATATAACTATTATAAGTTGATTTTATCCTATAACGCTTATTGTTATCTTTTGTGTAGGGTTTAATATGTCCAATTATCTAGATTTTCTAATCTTTTATAATTATTATAGGTTTGGGGTTAGGTTTGGGGTTAGGTTTGGGTTCGGTTTTAGCATCGATTTCTAAATTAGGTTTTTAACTCAATTTTTGGTTAAAGATTTATATGTATACCCTAAAAAATCATTTCGACCCATAATGTGAAATTAATCGCATTATCTTCAGATATCCTAAATATCGTTTTTAGTTTCTAACTAGTGTTCTAGTCCGTGTGACATACTTAGATCCTAGTTTAATCACTAAATTTACCCTCATTATGAGAAAATCTTACATTTTTTATACAATTACCTAAAATTAAATTTTTGTTTCAGATTTATTATATTCTGATTTTTATTATTATATTATCTAATTAAATCTAATTTTTCATATTTATTAATTTTCCAATTCTATATATTCCTAATTTTCTACAATTACCACATAATTTCTTCATTAATTACACTTAACACTCCAAAGGCTAGGATTAGATTTCCACATCAGAGATTAACATCCCTAACCCTCTAATTACTATCTAAATTAGTAATTAATGTCTTAATTACTTAATTAACCTAAAATTACCCAATTTTTCTATCATTTTAGGGCTAAAAATTTACCTAAAAATTTCAAAAATTAAATTTAAAAAAATGGCTTCATAGTACTGTTCTATATCACTTGAGCATTCTACAGAAAAAATTTGAACTCCAAACTACACTCCCAAGACTTTATTTATAATCTTAATCATGCTCGGTTTTGCATGATTTCTTAAAGATCATATATCATAGGACATATTTTCATCAAAATAACATTTTTCCTAAAAGTTACATACAAAAATATTTTAGAATAACAAGTTTCATAATTTTCTAAGAATATTTACTATTTTTACAAAATTACACAAAATCGGGCTGGAAATTGGATTCACCGATTTGGTTAGCTCAGGCCGTCGTAGCCTTATTGTCCAGTTTAGGCACTGCCAACACCGTATGGTGATGGTGGCTGTCCACTCCCAGCTGCTCGTCTAGTGTGGGTTCCCCTTTATGGCCTTAATTGCACAGTTTTTACTTATTTTTTTCCTAACCCTAATTTTTCTCTCAATTTTGCCTCTCCCTATTTTTCTCACTCTCTAAACCGACCAAATGAGCTTCTGAAATTTTCTTGCTATTTATGGAGATTTAGGGAAATTATTGTGTATTAATTAGACAAAACAATTGCCTTATCTCTTTTCTTTTTCTACTTTCTATTTGTTGTATTTTAATTGGTTGATTTTTTTTTTTCAATATGAGATTGCCATGCCCCACTTCTGGACTTTTCCACATTTTTCTATATTTTTCTTGATTTTTACTTAATTAATTATGAATTTTCTTTAATTATTTATTATTATTTTAGCACATTTCGCATATTTTAAGTAATTACGCGTATTTCTACATACATGTAAATTCATATATAGTATAAATAAATATTCCTAAATATTATTTAGGTTATTTTATTATTTTTAGTAGACATATAATTTATTTCTAGCGTTTACGCATTTTCGATAAATAACGAGTTATATACTTAAAATTTATAATTTTTATATTATTTTATTTTATTGCTTATTTTCTTAAATTCAAACTTATAGGATCTTTTTACTAATATTTCTAGCTTTAATTATAATTTAGGCTCGATCAGATCTTTCAGCCTATTGAAGCCTTGAGTGACTGGTTGCTGGGCTTACAATCCCTCCAACAAATCGACCAGTACGTTACTCAACACATTGATTGAGTTGTTAGAAAACTAAAAGAGAAAGACAAAGCAAGGAAGACCAAGTAGTTTCAACTTGGTGATCATGTATGGCTGCACTTAAGTAAAGAGAGATTTCCTAATAAGAGGAAGAACAAATTGTCTACTTGAGCTGAGGGACTCTTTAGGATACTCCAAAAGATAAACAACAATGCATACTAGTTTGAGTTGCTAAAAGTATTCAATATTACCAACCTTAGCCCCTACTAATTAGAAGAATAATAGAGTGAGGACTAAGTGAATTTGATCCCAAATCCTAATAAGCTTAGAGGGGATGATAGGAATCGAGCCACTGGACATTTAACTCAAGCCCGAGCTCGAGGGCTTAGGAGCGTGGCCAAGTGTATTCTCTCTTTTTGACTTGCACTTAAAGAGTTAAAGTTGCTTCAAACTATTGAGCTACTGCCATGTCCAAGCTGAACTCTCCTATGCTTATCGATTGTCTTTGAATGTCGACCTAAAATGTACTCAGACGATAGCTCGGCTTACTCGACCATCAGCTTACACAATCTTCTTCTGAACTGCCTAGATCATACTGATTGTACCTTTTTGTCTGCTTCTATAGAAGGCCATTTAGTAATCTCTTACCACGTATCCCTACCATCCACGTAATGGAATCTACAACAGAAGCTTCTATTCTTCAATTTTTCTTTTATACCCTTATCCGTTTCTTATATTTTACTTAGTTTGGACGATAACCTTTTAGTTTTTTCCATTTTTAGGAGGTTGCCTTAGAATCACTAGTCTAATACCCTTGTATATTGTAACCGCAGATCATCTTACTCACTATTGAATATATGGAATCCCTTTTGTGAGCTCTTTATGCTTTCTCTTTCAACTTTTATCCTAACTCTCAAGTAAGATTAGGTGACGAGTAACCTTATTGAACTAACTTGTATGTTATATTGAGCTAGTTTATGAGTCTATGGAGGTTTCTTAGTATGTCATATCCTTGGGATTGTTCATAGGATTTCGCTTGTTTCTCTTCTGTTTTTCGTATACTCTATCTTTATTTCGAGCATTCTGTAAGTTTGAATCCATCCCCAATACTGGCGCCCTTGTCAATCTTTAGCATGGCGTATCATTTTAGATCATTATCTTGTCCTTAAATCCTAATATATTGATGTAGGTGACTGATAGAAAGTTGAACATAAATATCAAGAGCCAACAATTGTTGAAGGTAAAGGTTATTTTGAGTTTCTACTATAAAGTACTTTAAATTATAGAGTAATGCATAAAAAATATTTAAAACTTAAATATGAATTTCAATCATTATTAATCAATATAACCATCTCTTTCTTTATTAAGTATAAGTAATTAGCCTTCAATGAATTATTCCCCACTTAATTCACTTCTATCCAGTTACTTGCTTAAACTATGATAACAGTTAAGTTTTTTTCAAAATGGTATAGATGCTCAAATAAGTGACTAAACTAGAGTAGATTAGGGAGGGAATAATTCATGGAAGTTGGGGACAACGAGTAATTACATAGTTAAACCTAATCAATATAAGTAGTACAAAAAAAAAAAGGAATAGTAATAATGGATATAATACATATTTAACTCTAAATATTTTTCGTGCATTACTCTATAAACATACATTATGCTTATACATCGTACGACACCAAAAGAGAAATCAACATTTCATCAATGTAATTTTTGACTCCTTTCTCTAGTCGGCCTATACATTATGCTTGATATCAGTCACGTTATTATTTTAGGAATTAAAGAAAGACAATATAAATAACACCACCACCACCATATATATATATATATATATATATATATATTGTAACATCCCACCTTTTAGGTATTACTTAAAATTTTTTCTCAACTTTTAGGTGCTTGAAGACAATTCATTAGTGTCATCCTTAAGTTAAGGATAAGGCAGAATATGTACTTCATTGGTCATTCAACTTCACAAATACTTGGTTCTACATCTCTTCTTATATAATGTAATAAACCACAACGAAAATCTTTTATATGAGTGAGTCAAACTCTGAGTATGACAATTACACAACTCCTATACAATGCATGATTCTATTACAAGTATACATATCATGACTATAGTTACTAAACTAAATCCTTTGTAGTATAACACCAACGTCTTCCTTGAAGAATTGCCTTCATATACTTAAATCGTATCATGTAACCAATGACTTCTCCCAAGAGCTTTTTCGGTTAGTACTCTAAAGTATCTTTGCCTCTATTACATAATCTTCTATCTAACTTAACCTTAACTTGAGGATATGATAACTTATCCCCTCAGCTTACTGTAAACTGAGTGAGAGTGAATAGACAAATATAATATAAGTAGCATCATATCGTAGCCACATATTAAGTTACCATTTTAATCACAATATTTTTTAATCCAACCAAATAATGCAGATCTAACAAACAGGTGCCACGTTCATGCATGTGGATGCATTGGTACTGATATCCTAGTCCAACCTAGCAACTCATCCGGTTGGTTGACTTTAACTAGGCATTTGGACATAAAACAAAGTGCATGAACCTAGCAAAGTAACAATCAGTTGCCAAAACCTAATAGCCTAGCAAAAACTACGTGGAGTGGTTAGAAAATACAACATATAGCTAGCTTAATAGATATAATGAAGTTTCTACATGCTTGAAAACCTAGTTTTTATAAATCAAATGATTCACTTGATAAACTCAACTTTTCATATGAAATCTAATGTTATAAAATTTCAATTTTTAGAAAACTTGACTCATAGGTCCCTTTCGTACCATGCCATGAAGGCATCGGATCGCATATTAAGCAATACTGAGCAAATCTAAGCAAGTAAGCTTACTTATTATTTATTAGCCTAACCTTTATTTTATTTTATTGTTATTTTTAAGACCTTAATATTAGGTTCACTTGAATGAACACCTTAAAAGGTAGGGTTAGTTCTTACATTCTTATCCAAGTTAGCGTAAATTCAACAAATGTCACATAAAAATTTAACAATACAATCATAGCAAACAAGTCTAATATCAGAACGTATTTTAGCTAATAATAGTTATATAAAGAAACATTACATAACTCACCAAGTAGCATATCAAACTTGCTACCAAGCTTAATCAAGCAAAACATTACAAACCGTGTAAAGTTAGGAATAAACATAAGTCTACTCAAGGCATATAAATATCCACTTACTTAGCCTACTGTTCGTTCCCAAACTTACTGGTTAGTATGGTGCTCTTCTTTAACCATATCACCTAATATAGATAAATATTACCAAAATTAACTACAGATCGTATGTTTATATATACTCAGCTTAATATTAACTTATTGATTTTAAATTTGTTTGTTAAGAGACTATTTATCCCGAACTGCCTTTGACTTAGTCTCTAATTTAACCTTAGACGTAGCTTTTGAATTATCCTTTAATTCTGGTTGACTTCAATATTTCTAAATGAATACTAACTTATCTCCTCAATTTTACCAATTAAATCTTTAGTACTTTACCTGACTCAGTCCCAAGCCTAACTTACATAAGAACCCTTGAGTATTGCTTGTGATTCTTTCTCTGTTTTAACTTCTAATTCGACCTAAACACTATATTTACTTATAATATTCCCATTTTTCAGTCAAACCAAGTTAAGAACAGGGAGGAACACGTTATATGTAACATTAATTAGGTTTCCCCTCACTAAGGTGTTAATTTTACAAATTACGTTATTATTCATTTTTAGCAAAATGTACATAAATAATAGGAAATTACTTAATAATCCATAATCTACTAAATCCACAAAAAATATATTTTGCTTAAAGAATCATACTTAGTATACTCTGGTCATGCAAAGTACTAAAATAGTATAATATATAATATTTTCCAAAATATTGATTTTAAACTCAATTTTGTTAAAAATTAGCTTAAATTAGGTTAATAACTAAATAAAATTATAAGATCTGAATTAAATACTTCCCAAATCATAACTAAGCTCTATATATCATTACCAATCATATTCATTAAGAAATTTAATTAAAAACACATTATTTCTTTCATGTGAAAAATATGGTAAATTTAACAAAATAATTTTGATAAACATCAAACATATGGTTTATCAAAAATTATTTTTATGTAAATTAAATATATCATATGAGAAATATATGCATAAAAAATTAGCTAAAAAAATTATTTACTATTTTTAAAAACTGAAGCAAAATTCATTGAACATAATAGTTCTTAAGGAACCTATATAAGTGTTTGTAATTTCAAAATTCTAGGTTGATATTCTAATTTTACATGTAAAAATATCTCAAAATACCAAGTTCCATAATTTTTTAATATTTTTAATAAAATAAACTATTTTAAAAACTAAAAATAACATCACCTTATCACTAAAGCTCCAACTACCATTAAGAGGGGTGATTGATTGGACTACTCTTGATGTCAATTTTCAACCACTAAGATGCCACCATGTTTGGTTTTCTTCTGCAATAAGAACCCTATTTTTCCTATTATTTTGCCGATTTTTGTTCAAATACTAAACTTAATGAATTTGGGAGTATTTTGTTGTATTCATCTATTCAAAATGATTCAGAATTCTTCCCGCATCTTCCTTTATAGAACTCTAGGCGGTGAACTTAGGAAATCCAAATCGAAGTGTCGTTTGTTGGCTAAGTTGGGTGTTATATGTATATATTTTATTAATTTCTTTAATGAGAACTCACCCCAAAGCCTTTCCCAATTTCCAAATGTGTGCCACTTGTTTCTTATTTTTTTTTTATAATTTTTTAATAGTTACATACTATCTTTAGCTATTATTTAAATATATTTACATTTATTTTATAAATTTAAGAAACATGGAAAATAAGAGTTGTGCTTATGCAGATGCGAATGGGCAATCGGCAAACTATGCCATTTATCGTTCGACTGCCTAGACTCCATTTGCCCTTTACACTGATTTTTTTTTTTTATTTTTTTTAAATTAATCATCACATCATATTAAGACTGAGCCAAACAGCAGGAAAATCCTCAAAGCTATAATTTCGCAGCCATTTTGGCATTTAACCTTTTATTTAACTAGGTATCCGTAGAACAGTGAAACACGTCCAATAATCATGACTACAGCTATAATTAAATAAATTGAAATTAAGAAAATCCGTTAATAGAAACATATCGTAGTCAATAATACTTTGGCTTTCCAGGATAGATTCATGCGTAACGGCCATTTCCACAGAATCACAATCAAATCAAATCGAGTTATACGTAAAAATAGATGTATCTTTCGTTAATTTTTTAACATAAAATAAAGAAATAGATTGACAGAGGTATACTTGCATTTTCCTATCCCAAATCTCCTCAAAACTCACTCCCAATATATTTGAAACATTATATCAAACATAACCATAGACCTTATCCAGAGGAATTACGGGATTGAATGTAAAAAACCATAAAAGTAGAATTACATATAAACCGAAGGTTAGCGACATAAAACGTTTCCATTGCCTGAGCGCTACAATAGCTCTCTACTAAGAGTTGTATGAGCTGAATCTGCACAAGTGAGGATATACATACACAAAATGTATCCAAATGGAACTATAAGCTAAACCCATAAAAAAAAAAAAAAAAAAGTAGATGCAGAGGCACATTCGGTTGTAATACCTGTTCATGCACTTAGGATTTTGCAGTCATATATGAGCCAAAAGGACACATGCAAAGTCTGAACTCCAACTCTTACACTACAGCAACTTCACCTTCAAAACATTCTCAACAACTCATAAATTTGCTCAATGCCCCCCGGATCTACTGTCCTCCAAATATAAGTTTCCCAAAGAAAAACAGTATGATATGTGGCAAAATAATAACTGTATTTGGTGTCCGTAGTCATGATATATCAAAAAGGGACTGATATTAAGAGATGAAAGCCGAGGAACCAAAAGCGTCAGATTCACAACATTCCTGCCGATATTAAAAGCTGGTTTGTGCATTGGCGTATCACCTGCTCAGAACTTGAAAATAGGATGATCCAGCCATTTGCTCCTATTATAGACTAATAAAACAAAAGTTTCTGCTGGAGGAACTCAAACACGGTTTCCCTCCCTCCTCCAGCTACTATTTGTGCTTAGTATGTGGCTTTGTTGGGGAATAGAAGATAGAAGTTGATGACTTGACATCGTTGTTGGCATTAGCAACCACTGGAAACTGAGACTCGGATTCATCATCATCACTGTCAATGTTAGAGGGAGAAATCCAGTTCTGGAATGCTCTACGTCGCAAGAGAAAAACGTTGAAGTAATAGCTCACTAATTCCTCCCTCTTTTTGGTGGGAAACTGCTTCACCATCTCAACCCAAAAACATTTCTCCTGTGACAAAGGATTCAACCTTACGATAGCTGCAAACTTATTCTGTTCCTCTCTTCTCCAAAAGACCTCAATATCCTCACCCATTTTATCGAATTTAAAAAGGTTGAATGCAGCACCCAGTTCAAGCTTCAACTTTTTTCTTTTCTCACCAATGTGAAACCTGACACATTCTGCAGAACCTTGAAATTGACAGCCGCATGAACCCTGTCTTCCCTTTCCAATAGGATCTCTTTCAATTAGAGATAGTGATCCCCGTGATCTCCTTAGTGGCCACATTGGGGTCCCCAGCCATTTAGAGTCACTTTCTGAAGCCACCCGAGTCCATACAGGAACAAAAGCTTGAAATTCAGGGCCCAACGGAGTTTCATCATCGTCATGATCATCAAATAGAGAATCTGCAGTGGATAAATTGGAGGGGTTATTTCGGGATTCAGATGAGAATGACTCGGAACAAGATTGAGGATGACGTGCCCCAACAGTTGGCCCCTGCTTGCATTGCAACCTCTCTCTAAGCTTATAGCCAGATCCACTATTATCTTCATACATGCTTGGATGCATCCTCTGATTGTGCTGCAAAACGCAATATAATATTACTGACATAATCTTTCACATGGTCATGACTCATGCCTAAATCATTAGCTCACATATAGAAATTGGTACAAAAATTTTGGAGAAGATAGAATATGTGGATAGAATGGGATAAAGAAAATACAATAGGTAATACATGACTATAAAGCTCAGGAGTATTAGCAAAAGTTTCAGTACATGCTGGCACTAACATTCACAGTACTTCCCAAGCAACAAGATTTTCCTTTTAAGACTGGATTAAAGGATGAAATCCAGGTGGGTTTAGAACTCAGCCTGTGCATATGAAAAGAAATTACAATTATGTCGTAGGGCCTGCCAGTATAGTTCTAACACAATGCACCAGCAGGCATGGCTGGAACGGTTCAAGCATAGTGGTGAGAGCTGCTGTGGAACAGAAATAGACAACCCCCATTCGCCATATGAAACATGTAAAGATGAGAGAAATACAGGCTAAGAAGTTGTTTGTCACTTTGAGATGAACAATTTCCAACAATTTACCGCTTTCAGGAAGTTTCCATTGGGATTGGAGGATGGGGAAGGCTCAACAAAAATTTTTGTGAAGTTTGGAGCAATGTAGTTATCCACCTTTGCTCTGGAGGAGGGATTCTTATAAAAGGCCTGTATTAATATAAATATTACATGGAATGGAAAGGCAAACAAGAAGCATTAACTTTCATCTTTATTACAAAATATCGGAGGGTTCTAACAAACCCTCAACCCTAATCCACAAGAGATGCAACTCGACAGCTTGCAGATCAAACAAAAACATATCTATTTTTACTGACCTTTTCACTGTTCATTGACCTATGACTAGATCATTTTGCCGTGTTCATGACACTGTTGCAATTATCTACATGTTTTACTCATGGAACAAGAAGTCTTGATGCTCTAAGCTTGTGTTGCAAGCTTGTTTCTCCAATTGAACCTTTACAATTGTTTCAAAATTAGATTCCAACATGTAATCCTATAAGATCTATAATTATGATCTATTGAAAAGATAAATGGCTTGCTGGTTATATATGTGAATTTTGGAAGCGTACATTGATACTGATAACAAAACTGACAGAATTTGCAATAAGACTTGCTAGTAGCAATATCTCTTTTTGTGGGGAAAAAGGCCAGTTTAATCTTAGGCAACTAAGAGGATTTTTTTCAGATCAAAACTCAGGGATTTTGCCACCAGAATTAGGAAAGAGACTAGATCATGAGTTGGGTGTCCTTCAGAGCAAGACCAATTGATTTTTCAAGGAAGAAGATGAACATTGTATTGCTGTCACCTTCTCTTATCAAAATTTCAAACTTCCTTAGGGGTTTATTTTTTCCAGGATGATTTCTTTTAACATAACTGAAAATTATAATTGATTTAGTCAACTCATCTAATACTTAGACAGTTATAGCGAAATAAGGATTTTTCAAACAAATATTATGAACTAATCAGAACATGACACAGCATTTTCTAACAGCATTAATGAAAGGAATTGACCCTTCATTTCAGAGAGTGAGAGCACTCAAATAGAAAAATTAAAAATGATGAAAGATTTTAATAGGAAAGTAACAAAAGTTCAAAACTAAACTTGTGTGTTTCCAATCTCTAATCTCACATAAGGGTAATGGTATGCAATGATAAAAAGCATCTAAGCTTGCTAACTGGATTACCATGAGCTTACAAGAGGCTAGTCAACAATCCCCTCAGCAGTGAATTGACAACCTGGTGGTCTTTGGTAGCTGAGTCAGCAGTCAATCACTGATTTTTAGGGGACCTCTGATAGATTATCAGATCTGAAGTAGAAGAATTTTACTGATTTTACTATTGATTGGCTCACACAGTTTTTTTTTGGGTAACGTCAGTTTATATTTATATAAAAGAAAAGTACAAAAAAGGCAAAACATCCCTATAAATAATCAAAACACCCACAAAAGTAAAACAATAAGTAAACTAAAAATCTAAAGAGCAAACTGCTTCAACTATGAAGATTAAAAGCAGGAACTAAAATGTACTAAAAGAAAGCTACTAGTGAGACCATAAACTAACTCTCTAAGTCTTTGTACGATTTTTGCCCTTCTTCTTCAAATGAGCAGATAAAGGATCCTTTATTAAGTTGGAGAAAGAAGAGACAACTTTATAATTAATGAAATTTGCTAGAGTCATGTTGACAGAAGAATCTAACTTTAGTGATTCATTAGAACTCGTAGCTTTATCTTTAACCCGATGCCTATTGCTCACCATAACATAGGTATTGCCAAAGGAATTCGCAAAGAATCTCACTTCAATTGACATCTTAGATACCACGTTTGCATTCTCAATAGGAACAGTAGCCTCAACTAACTTCCCATTTATGATTTAAGGATTAGCTTACCCAGGATCAATTGCCTTCAAAGAGCAAACATTCATGTCATGACCAAAAATATTATAATAGAGACAACTAAGGAGCTTTTACTGGTATTCAACTTCAACAGGAATCTTTCTACCATCTATTCAATGAACCAAAATTGAGTCTACAAAGTCACTATTAGCTTACCTCTCAACACATATTCGGGCAAAATTCAATCTTTCCTGTCTAGTAGTGATAGAGTCAACAATCAATGGTTTCTCAAGTTTACTTACTATATAACCGATGCCCTTTTTATGGTAAAACTCCATAAGGACATTCCAAAGCTTAAACCATATAAACATGTAGCTTGGAACTTCACTTGCTAATGACATACCCATCTCCCATCATCGAAGGATGAGGTATTAACTTGTGAAATACCAAGGGGTTTTAAGAATCTTTATAACTTGCCCTTTATTTTGAAACTTAAAGAGAAAGGTCCCTTTCTCGTTACTCAAAACCTTAATCAAACCAAAACGATCTCATACTACATGAGCAATCTTTTCTACTACTAAGAAAGGAAGAGTCTTTACAAAAACATGACCAACAACTGTATTTTCTCAAAAGCGAGCTCCAAATTCTACCACTTCTATTGGCAGAGCTACAACTAGCTCATCCCTATCCATAATAAGAGGGTAATAATTAAGAGAACAATCAAGATTTACCTTTAAAGACGAGAATGAGCATGTCTCAGCATACGGTTTGCGTTCTCTAACCTCTTTCGAAGGAACAAAAGACAGTAGGGGGCAAAAAGGAAGCTTCACCGGCATGGAGGAAGAGGGAGGAGCCAAAACCAAAGCCTCTTTGAATGACATTATTGCCTGACTAATTTTGACTAGAGAAGGAGCAACTGTCACTTTTGCCAAAGACAAAGGAGAAGGTGACTTGCCCTTACCTAGAGCAAGCCAAGGAGAAGCCAACAAAGAGGAGGGTTTATGTATTACCAAAACCGAAGGTGTAGCCGAAGAAGATGACAACACCAGAGGGAGAGCCAAAGCTATACCCTTAGCCTTCGCCGGAGCATGGTACTGGATGGAGACAGAAGGCTTCGACTTGATTGGAGGAGGGAGAGCAATGTGGAGCCGCCAATGTACATAGACATGAGAGCAAGTCATGGACAGTGAAACCCTAGGCACTAGAGAAGAAGACTCAAAGAGCAAGGACGCTAAAAAGAATAGAAGACAAACAAGAGAGATTGGCACCGACAAGAAACCTGACCAACGACAAAGGAGGGATCGGCGACTAACAAACCAAAGACGAATGAAAACCAAGGTGAAAGAAGCAATTCAAAACCCTAGAGTAAAGAAGGTAGGAAAACTAGACTCAAACTAGAGAGAGAGGAGAGAGCATTTTCTCTCTCTTAACAGCAATATATAAATTTGCAGCTGCAGCTGTATTGGCTTACATAGTTGCCTTAGTGGCAACTCACATGAGCAATTTGCTTACTCTTAACTCACTATACTTGTTTAACAAAACAACCAACTTCCTTTACTAACTAAGATCCTCTATTTTGTAGTAGTGACTAAGAAAATAACTTTTTTTTTGGCCAGAAACTAACATACTAACTAACAGAAGATTCTAGACGCTTACACACACCTCCTATCATGCATCATACAACACCAGATCACAGCTACACATACACCACATACTACTAAACAACTACTACACATTAGAGAGTTATATCAACCTTGTACATGATTCACAATTTCGATCATATAAGGGAAAAGAAGCATCACCAAGCATCACATCCAATAGTGGCCTAGCTATTTGGTATAACTAATACTCAACTCTACTTCTTGTGTTTCAATTTTTTCTTTTTTCTGTTGTAGTTATGTTCTAAATCTTTAATGATGGAAAATTTTACAAATCTTTTAAAAATTAACTTCTTGATGATTTGGATTGTTTACATCAAACAGAATCATAGGCATTAGACTTTTTTGGTTCATCTTAATTTTGCCCTTTTGGTATCTTTTTGGCACCATTTTCAAACTGTGTTTGTCAAAATAAGATTTGAAAAGGACAAAAGAATAAATACATATATACCCCTCTTATGAAATTAAACACCTCACAAATCCCTATAAGAATGGATTGATTTACCCCTTCCTTTATTTAGTTAATTAAAATACAAAAATCAAAATATCATCTTCCAATGAATAAAATATACAGTTCCTTTTTTTTTAGTAATTATGAATAAAATATATTTTCAAAAACCTTTCCTTTAAATACAGAAATTCTAATTTTTCAACTCTTGTTCCTTAATTATCACCTTTACCACAATTATAATTAGGGAAAGAAAAATCAATTTATCCAAAATTCAAGTTTGAAACATAAAAATAAATGGTTTTTACAAAGGGGAGAAGACAATTCAAAACGATCCTTTAGAAAAATGAGGAAGATAATGCAAATGATGATATTAGTTAGCTATTAATGAAAATAGTGTTTTCAACGACAAAGCAAAATAGCAAATAGGATTCGCATAACCAACATCACCTAGTAGAGATAAGGCTTAATTCATCTATTGTTTTGTTTCAATAGGATAACTTAAGATGTGGCAAACACATATCTTCTGAAGCGCAATTTATAGGCCAAAGCATTAGATCTAGTCAATGGTTGACTAAGCGCAAATTTGTCCATATGACTGGATTTGCCCTTTACCATTCTTGGTGGAACCTATGGTGCACTAAGATCTAAGTGCTCATCAAGGGAGAGACCTCCAATCTCAAAAACTACAAACTATTCCACAATTAAATTAAATTAAATCAGAATTATTTTTTACTTCTTGATTATTCCAAAACTTTTCATTTCTTACTTTCCTCAAATAAAAGATAATTATGAATCTAACAATATCTTGTTAAATGCATAAATCAGAAAATAACAAGATACAATTTATTTTTCCTATCATAAAAGATATCCCCAACAATAATTAAATTAGAAGCAGAAGAAGAAGAAGAAGAAGAAGAAGGAAAAGCAAAGAGAAGAGCAATGATAAAATTAACCATAACATATGTCCAATTATTGGACACTGCATTGCCCCTATAAATAATATAAAACGGCTTGTGAACTCTTCTAAACTCAAAGAAATATATTGCTAAAAATTAAGCTAGGAAATGAAAAACACCTACCAATATATTCCACTCTCAAGATATGGAAAGATTTAGTTGTAGGTACAACTTCTGTCATGTTGATTCTCCACATAATACTTGAGTTTCCCTAGCATAACTAGGAGAACTCCAATTTTTTTCTTTTGGCTTACTGAAGCCAATGAAATACTAAAAACCCATCAGTTAAGGATGTCACCAATATTGTAGCAAATACAAATTCAAATAATAGGACACAAAGCACAACAGAATTTCCTTCCTATTATGCAATGGAACTGCATAAATTAAACTAATGGAAGCGTGAAAGACAGAGAGAAGAAACAATGCAATTCGCACACATAGATATCCTGTAAACTTAAATTAGCATTAGCCAACCAAGATCATGCACAACACTGCCAGTTAAATGTGAATGCAACATTCAAGAAGACATTGATCACAACAAATTAATTGCAACTTACTATACCTGCAAAATGGGTTGTTTGCTATTTGTATCATGTCTTTTCAATAATAATGCCTCTCGAGCCAACAAAACTCGTTTCCATATGTGTTCATTTCCGTAATTCTTCCACTTAGTCTTCTCCGGTACCAGGCCAACTGCAGGATCCCAAGGATCCTTCGCGATCAAACTAAGCCAACGAACCATTCCCCATAGGGGTCCTCCATTCATCACACTACTAGATTCTTCTTCCTTGGAGACCTCTGGATCTACCAAAATTACATCATTTTCACCATTACATGTGTTCCCTCCCGATTCTACCACTACACTCCTCAATTCATTGTCTTTTGACATAACTTCATTTATCATCCTCTTCTTCTTCCGATCTGTCACTGAATTGTCCTCATCAATCTCAATCAGTATCCTTTTAAGACAATTCCTAGGATTCTTGTCACCACTTACCACTACAGCTTCACTCTCGGCAAAACCTTCACAACATGGCTTTCTGTCACTGAGAGAAGTAACCATACTCTCTTTCGAGTATAAATACATACAATCCTCGTCATCTGCAGTCACCTTGCTTGCATTGGACTCTAGCTCCACACTCTTTACCTCATCCCCATCTCTTAAGTCACCAACATCCCCACATTCTAACTGATAATTAGACACAGATTCGCCATATTCATGACGATTCTTCAATGTTTTAGATTTCCTAGGAGAGAACTCTTCACATTCCACATCTACACGAACAGCGCACCTACTCAGATCTGCACTAGTACAGCTACTGCCTGATAAGCTACTCTTCATATCTCCTTGAGGGAAAGCCCTCTTAACCATCTCCTCCACGACTACTAACTACTCCAATGAAGCAATTTCAATGCTACAGAAAGACCATAAAACAGCAGAAGCAATTTCATCTCAGCATGCAGAAAGTTACAACTCGATAAAAAATCTTTAGACTGCTCAACTCAAAACAGATGATGATTAAAAGGGAAAAAACTAATCATGCGCTTTCTGGAAGTACCTCATCCTAAAAACTAGGATAGAAAAGCTAAAATGGAGCTTAAACAACACCAGATTGAAATAGAGTTTGAGTGCCTAAAAAAGATCCAAGCTGTTGCGTCATCACACAGCCCGAACTCCAGTGATACTTTTGAGTACTCGCTACCCATCAACTATCTATCAATCAAAAGTACCATGAAACAATCTAGTTCTGTTATATGAACGGATCTGTATCAAACCCTAGACAACCTAGACAAAAATATTATAAAATATCCCATCAACCAAAAACCCATATTTATTTATTTATTTTAATAAATTAAAACGAACCCAAAAATCAATTCCTGAAAGACGACCGAAATACAAAGTACCAAGATTCAAATAATCAAAAACATGTACGGAAAAAGGGATTCTAGGAACTGGGTTGACGCCAAATACGTGGCTTTTGGCGGGAAAATATAAAATAGATTCGTTTTAGGGCGTATATATTTTTGAAAGCTTTGAACTTTGGACGCTCCTTTCAATCTCCTTTGTCCTTTGTCTCTCTCTATTGCAGAATAGAGTATAGTAGAGTAAGACATAACCATAACAAAATATAATACATGGGTTTGTTCGAGTACAATGTTATTTGTTGTGCAATGTTATGTCAGATTCTACTTTGTTTTTTTTTTTTTTTTTTCATTTCAAGTTTCCATTTTTTTCTCCCCCAACATACTACTTCTTCCTCTTCTCATTCTCATTCACATTCACGTTCAACACATTATTACTACAATATACAAACAAATAAAACGAATCAGGAGAGAGAGAGTACCAAAGACCAGTAGGATGAAGTAGAGCCATATGACCTTGTTGGGACATTTTTCATTTTCATTTTCCTTCTTGTCCCCTGTATTTTCTTTTTTTAAATTATTCCAGGTGGGGCTAGAAAAGTATTTTTCTTGGTGGTATGAATGAAATACGAGGGGTGGGGTTTAGAGGGAGAGGGGGCGGAAGAGAGTAGGAAGAAGGGAGAAATTAATAAGAGCTACAAGACCCCTTCACCTATATTTATGGTGGAAAAATGATTTGAATCGGGAGGTTTATTATCTAACCTTAGTTAAAAGGATAACTTTATGGTAGGATTAAGGGGGTTTGGCTTGAGTTGTTAATTGGTATTCAGAAGAGGGGTATTTTTGGGAATATATAATTTTTAGTTATTTGCACTTGCTAAACAACTCATCCTTTACCTCTTTTTAAATTAAATGTAAATATTATTGATCGTGTACTTTGAGTAGGGGCCTCGCAGATCCGATCAAATCCGCTAAACCTTACCTCCTTAAACTTGCTTTTCTAGGCGTCAGGTCTGGTCCTTAGTAACTCAGGTCTATGAAAAACTGTAACGGTCATAAACTATAAGATAAGGATAAAATAGTCACATCCTAAATATTAGGGACACGTCTGATACGATAGCTCCACTCTCCCACGCTTACGGAAGAATATCTCTCTCACCAACTGATCTCTAATGGTCAGTTCCACTCTACTATAAATACCAGACATCTATCCAACGGTAACTCTCTCTAGAAACTCTACATTTTAAGTTTACACACTGAGTATTCTATTTCACAAAAATCTTATTGCTAACTTAAATATCGGAGTGGCCACACCAAATAACTCCTCGGCATCCCTTTACTATGCATTGTTTTGCAAGCCTAGTATATGCAGACCTTAATCTATTACCGGCAAGAACTGAGGAACAACATTTAGCACCATCTATGGGAAATGAGAATTCCTACATTTGAATTCCTAAACACATCAAACACATAACCTACATCAAGCCTTTCTACATCATGTCTCAGTGCGACGAGCAAGGAAATCAACAGTTGTTGAATAGCCAACTTGGAGGCAACTAGCCCTTCTTAAGAGCTATGCTGGAAGAACACTTGGAGTACGCGGAGCACTTTGTTGAGTAGTATACTGAGTAGAACAGGGAGCTCCGAGCTCACTTGGATGAAGCACAGCCTGCATTAGGCGGGACAACATCCAAAAACAACAACTGTAGAATGGAAGGAATCAGCAACTCGATCCACCATTACGACATCAGCCAATAAGGACTGCGATTACCCGCGACCAAGCTCTGGTTGGCAATGAGCAGGAAGCCAACTCGTAGGGAGTGTAACGACCCGGCCAGAACTCCTTCCACACGGTTTTGTCAAAGGTCACCCATCCTGAGATTGCTCCAGTATGAGCACGCTTAACTCCGGAGTTTCGACGTACTCCGAGCCGCTGCACCAAAAGGCGCCTAGATGATTAGAGTTCCTCTCTCTAGGTATGTAACGGATATTACAATCCACCCCTCTTACAGAACTGATGTCCCCGTCAGTTTCGTTACACAGGTCCAAGACAACTACCAGGCAGGGCCTCGCCCTTCCGGCTGGTGGATTGCTTTGATACCATTCTGTAACGACCCGGTCGGAACTCCTTCCACCGAGGTATTGTCCGCTTTGGCATGAAATGTCGCACGGTTTTGTCCCCTGGTGCAGCTGCTTCCCAAAAGGTCATCCATCTTGAGATTGCTCTAGCATGAGCACGCTTAACTCCGAAGTTTCGACGTACTCTGAGCCGCTGCACCAAAAAGGCGCTTAGATGATTAGAGTTCCTCTCCACAGGTATGTAAGGGGTATTACAGGGAGTTCAGGCTCATTCAACTATACGATGAGCTCACCCGGTGGATAACACTGACCTAAATGAGCTCCGTGCGATGGTAAGGCGGCTCTCCAAACAGTAAGAGAGTAAGCTTGCTAGCGACACCAGGCTGGTCGCCAGCAACAAGACCCCTTTCATTAAGGGTGTCTAAGACGAAGTATTGCCCCCCAACGGCAAACTTTTATCCCTAAACCAGTATGATGGCACGGGTGACCTCGATGACCATCTCCTCCACTTTCGTACCCCCATAAACCTTCATAGTCATGGAGATGCCATACTATGCACAGCTTTTCCGAATGTGATAAGGAAGGTAGCATGGACATGGTTTAACTACCTCCCCGTCAATTCGATTAGCTCCTTTGATAAGCTGGCTAGGAAGTTCAGCCTCCATTTCAAGGCTAATAAGTCCCCGTTTAAGGACACATCGTCCTTATACCTAGTAAGGTAGGGGAGAAGGTGAGTCCCTAGACGACTATGTGATTCGGTTCAATAATGCTGTGGTTGAGATCCTCCAACTGAACGAGGGAGTTGTTATCTATGTCGCATAGCTCGGTATTAGACCTTCGGGAGATTTCTTCCGATCACCTACAAAGAGTAAGCCAAAGACCCTGTCTGACTTTTGGAATAAAGACCAGAAGTACATTGACCAGGAAGATAACATTCGTACCAAGCGCAATGCTAACCGAGAAAGGTTGGGTGGAAAGTAGGATAGGGAGAAATTGTCCATTAAAGATCGCCTCGACGGAAGGATGCTGAGCGGGCCAAAGGGGGAAAGCTTTGGGAAGAAGAAACGCCGAGTAGAGCGTGACCTTCTCCTCCTTCCCATTTATAGCTAATACATGCTTTTGAATAGACCCATAGCCCAAGTCTATTCTAAAGTGAAGCACTGAAACTTGCTGCAGAGGCCGTAGAAAATGCGGAGAAACCCTAACCATTGAAACTCCGACAAATACTATTAGTTTTACGATGATTATGGCCATACAACTGAAGAGTGCTTTCAATTGAAGAATGTTGCCGAATACGCCATTCAATGCGGCTTCTTCAATGAATACGTGGTATATCGCCGGAATGATGATCGTTCTGATGATGACACTGATAGGGCACCTCAAAGGTGACGAACCAAGGATGCCTAAGCAAAGCAAAATAACAACCATTGCAATGATCGTATCCCTAATGGCGTCATACACGTAATTATGGGGGGCCCGCATCCTGGAGTTGGCCGAGCACTAACAACTCGGTGAAAGCCTAACCAAAGGTGGTGGCAGTTAGAGAGAAGAGACAAAAGTTAGATACTGCCATCTCCTTTTCCGACGTCGACCTTGAAAAGGTTTACATTCCCCACTAAGACGTCTTGGTGATTGGGGCGAGGATCTCAAAACTTGAGGTCTTAAAGATCATGGTAGACATTGGCAGCTCCACCAATATACTCTTCCTCCACATATATGACAGGATGAGGAAGAAGCTACCAGTAAAGATGAAGCCGTACCACCACAATTTGATCGACTTCAACGACAGCACTGTCCGAGCTAAGGGCATCGTCATGTTGGACATGGAACTTGGCGATGATGACCACGTGGCATAACGACCCGTGGAATTCGTTGTGATTGATTGTCTTTCCCCTTATAATACCCTCTTAGGAAGACCAAGCCTAAATACATTTGGGATGATCACATCTTCCCTGCATCTGAAGGCTAAATTTCCAATACCCATAGGTATAGGAGTATGCAGGTGCGATCAGAAGCTCTCACGAGAGCTATATGTCAAGACGACCAAAGGTGATGGTGTCTTCATCCTAGAGATGAGCTCACCAGAGAGATTGGTTGAGAGGGGTGAGCTCGGAGAAAAAACTGAAGATGTCTAGATCAGCGACTCTTCTAACCAAACAACAAAAGTTGGGATTAAGACCCCAACCAAAGTGAAGGATGGAATTATTGCTCTCTTGCGGGCAAATTTGGATAGATTCGCTTGGTTGGCATTCGACATGCTCGGAATTTCCCTTAACCTAGCAACTTACAGCCTCAACATTGATACTACAATATGGCCTGACAAATAAAAAAAGAGACATTTTGCCCCAGAACGGCAGGTTGTAATCAAGGAGGAAGTGTGGAAGCTGCTTAAAGCCGACTTCGTAAGGGAGGAAAAGTATCCGACGTGGCTAGCAAATGTGGTACTAGTGAAAAGGAAGAATAGGAAGTGCGCATGTGTGTTAATTATACTAACCTCAACAAAGCCTACCCTAAAGATTGTTTCTCCCTCCCCAAAATCGACTAGCTTGTCGAATTCTATATCAGGACATGCCTTATTAAGGTTTATGGACGTCGTCTCGGGATACAACCAGATGAAAATAAACTTGAAGGATGAGGTCCATACCTCCTCTATCATCGACTACAGCACATACTGCTACACTTTAATGCCATTCGGACTGAAAAACGTCGGGGCCACATACTAGCAGATGGTGACGAAATTGTTTAAGCCCCATATTAGGCATAATATGAAGGTGTACATCAATGACATGATCGTTAAGAGCCAGAAGCCGGTCAATCATGTTAAGGATATTTAGGAAGCCTTCGATTGAATGCATATGCATAACATGAAGTTAAACCCCTAAAAGTATGTCTTCGGTGTCAGCTTTGGTAAGTTCCTTGGTTTTCTAGTCACCTAGAGAGGTATCGGGGCTAACCTCGAGAAAATCACGACCATCAGGGGAATGAAGCCCCCAACTTCAATCTAAAATGTATAAAAGCTCACTAGCATGGTGGCTACCTTAAGTAGATTCATTTTGAAGAGCACTGACATATGCATTGAGTTCTTCAGAATCCTAAAATATCTCAAGTGTTTTAAATGGACTTCGAAGTGTGTCGCTGCCTTTTAACAACTCCAAGACTTCCTTGCTCATCTACCGGTTCTCTCCAAGCCTGTTTAAGGGGAGAATCTATTTTTGTACTTGGCTATTAGCGATTGGGCTCTCTCCTTTGTTCTGGTTAAAGTAAACAGAAGAGAACACGGGCCAGTATATTACGTCAACCACATAATTCATGGGCCTGAGGTCAAGTGATCTCTAGTAGAAAAATTTGCACTGACCATCGTCATTTTTACCAGAAGGCTAAGGCCCTATTTCAGGCATACCGGTTATTGTACTTATGGACTAGCCACTGCCCACCATGCTGCAAAAACTTGATACGTCTAGTTTAATGATGAAGTATGCAATGGAATTGATCACATACGGAATCTAATACCGGCCACGAACGGCCTATAAGGTATAGGTCTTGGGCGACTTCATGGTAGAATATACTGGAAAAGAAATACTGCTAGACGATGAAAAACTGGTAGGGACTCTTTACATCAATGGATTATCCACCACTAGAGGTAGAAGTGTAGGCCTTATGTTGATCGGTCCACATAAGGTCACCATTTGTTACGCCCTCAAGTTCGGGGTTCGAGTCTAGTAACAACGAATCTAAATACAAGGCACTTATCACCGGTCTAAAGTTGGCCAAGGAGATCAAGGTCGTGCAGTTGTGGATATTCTTAAACTCCATGCTTATTGTACAATAGGTTCGGGGTGAATATGAGGCAAGGGACAACACCATAGCCAGGTACTTAGAGAAGGCTAGAGGGCTTCTAGCGGACTTTCCTTCTTGGGACATCGAAAAAATCCCTCAAATGGAAATTCAGTAGTAGACTGGCTATCCAAGTTGGCCTCCACTGGCATACGGAAGCTCAAGATGAAGGACAACAAGATCTTCATAGAGTATCTCTTGGAAAAAAGCATAGCTGTAAGCTCGACTGAAATTTTGGAACTGACCACGGCGGCACCAAAGCAAAGCTGGATGGATCCCAATTGGAGCTACTTGGAGGAAGGAATGTTGCTAGGGGATAGGAGGGAGTAGAAGAAGCTTCGGTACCATGTTACCAATTATACATTGATTGACGGCATCCTATACCGCAGGAGAATCAACTTACCCCTACTTCGGTGTCTCCGAAAAAGGGAAGGGCTGCGCATCATGGAAGAGCTATACGTTAGAGTGTACAGCAATCATATCCAGTCCTAAGCCCTATACCTTTGGGTACTACAGCTCGGATATTATTGGTTTACCATGAGGTAAGATGCAAAGGTCGTAGCCTAAAAGTGCCTGTAGTGTTAGAAGCACGCCCTAATTAGTAGAGCACCCAGTACTAGACTCCAACCCCTGACGAACCCATAGCCATTTGCCTAATGAGGGTTCGATATCTTTGGCACCTTCTCGAAAGCATTAAGAGGATGACAGTTCATAATTGTCGCCGTAGACTACTTCATAAAGTGGGTAGAAGTCGAAGTAGTGGCCAAAATCATGGAGAGGAGTATAGAGTCATTTGTTAGAAACAACATTCTCTCCCGGTTTGGAGTCCCCTATGCACTGATCACTAATAATAGCTAACAATTTGACAACCCTAAGTTCAAGGAGTTATGCGCCAAGCACCACATCACTGTACGCTTCACCTTAGTTACCTACCCCTAATTGAATAGACAGGTGGAGGTAACTAATCGAGTCATTTCAGACAGCCTTAAGAAGTGCATGGACCAATCTCATGGTGCCTGAGTTGATGAGTTGCCTAATATCTTATAGGGGTACAAGACCACGCACCGCACTTCGACAAGCGAGACCCCCTTCCATCTGGCTTTTAGGCCGGAAGCTGTCCTCCTTATCGAACTTTAACTCCCTAATATCTAGACTTAAAGTTTCAACAACGCCCTGAATGACTCATTGTTGTAGGCAAGCGTCGACATAATCGAGGAAATTAAAGACCTCGCTACTGCTTAGGTTACTGCATATTAACATCAGGCCACTCGATATTATGATCAAAAGGTCCGACACAAGGAGTTCGAGGTTGGTAACCTAGTGTGCTGAAAATTGGAGGCCACTGGTTCAGAAGAAAGCTAAGGCAAGCTGGCCCCCAATTGAGCAAACTTGGTCAAAGTCAGGGAGAAACTAGGCAATGGAGCATACAAGCGGAAAGATTGCATGGCAAGCTTATCTCATGCATATGAAACATTGACAATCTACGCCTATACTTTGATTAAAATTTGATCATGTACAGTTTTATTTCAATTTGAGTTGAAATAAAAAGCTCTCAATTGATTGCGTACTTCTTTCGCTCTCCTTTTATGTCAGTCGCCCTACTAGCCTTTCAAAAAGGCATACGAATAGTTACTTAGGCAAGTCAAAATGCCACCGACTTGACTTTTAAAGTAAACTCAGCAAGGGAAAACACTCCTTATACAAAGGAATTCCCACAAACTGGGCAGGTCAGAACACTACTAACCTGACCCCCTTAGGGTAAACTCGGTAAAGGGAAACACTCCTTACGTAGAAAAACTCCCACGAATCGAGTAGGTTGGAACGCCACTGACCTAACCCCCTTAGGGTAGCTTCGGCAAGGGAAACACCCCTTGTAAAGGGGAACTCCTACGAATTGGATAAGATGGAATGTCACCAACCTAACCCTCTAGGGTAATCTTAGCAAGGAAAAATTCCCCTTACATAGAGGAACTCCCCCAACAAAACGTTGACCAAGGGTCCACAGAATTTACAGAGAGAATAGTAAAAGACTTTTGAAAAGCTTCATTCATTTATTTTACACCTTTATTTATAGAGCAAAGACCAGTATCCCAGCCCTAACAAAAAAAAAAACACAAAAGAATAAAAATTACCGAACCCCGTTATTGCCTAAGATCAACTAGCTCGAGTAACTTTGAAAAATCTAAGGCATCAATCTACTCCAAACACTGATCCAAAGGTACTTTAACCTGTAAGCCTTAAGCCATAGGGGAGCACAAGACATGCGAATCAGGAGTGACAGGACCCCCCACGATTGGATCTTCCCTTGGGACAGCTTTTGAGTCATCCTCTTACTGAATTGCCAAAGCAGGGCTAAATATAGAAGCACCCTGCCTTGCCTTACCCCACCTCGGTACTAGAGGATGTACTTGCGTCTTCAACGGCTGCTTGAGAGGACTCCCCTTGCGCTAGGGCTTCCCTTTTCTTATTGAATGTGAGGGAGTCCAGAAAATAGAGGAAGCTCAGGTCTAGATTTGGATAATAAGAGAAGATTTCTCTTCTGGTGAAGTAGGTGAAATCAATAGATAAGTCCTCTAACTCCTTTAACCACTCATCGGTAGCCCTGTAGTCGGCGACTACCTTCCTTGTGGTAGCATCGATGAGGACCTCTCCACTCTCCATCTTAGAGATGATCTCTTCTATCTCTAAAACCTTGCCCTGCAGCTCCCTGACTTATTGCTCCAGAGTAGCTTTCAAGCCGGCCAACTCGAGTGACGTGGCCTTAATGCCCTTACATTCAGACACCTTAATTGCCAGCTTGGCTACGGAAGCCTTCAGCTTGGCATTTTCTTTTTCGATTCGAGCCCTAATTGTGCCCTTCCTCCTTTAGTTGTTGTGAGAGATGAACCTTTGTTTTATGCTCATTCTCCAACCAAGCCTTCAAGTCCGTGACCTTCCAGGCATCCCTTTCTACTTTGCCTCTCCCCTGCTTTATATGCTTGAGCCTCACCTAAAGCCCTACCACCTACACAATAGAGCGGCAAAGGCACTTGTTAGCTTGAGCAAATTTTCTCAAGTACCTTTTGCTAGAAGTCTCTGCCTCTAACAGATACTTCTTCTATCGATGTAACTCCTCCTATAATCTAATTACCTCTTTTTGGGTGGCATAGGACTTATTCAGCTCGAGGAGCACTTAACCGTGGTACTGCAAGATGAAAATAGAACACACAAGTTAGTACCGGACACTAAAATACAACACCATAATAACATAGAAGATCTACTTGCTGGATTCGGGTACTCAAGTGACCTACAGTTTGTATGGGGTTGCCCATACCCTCTTGGGAGATCCTTTCTAGCACAGCCCAGTCACTAAGGGTATAAGACCCTATTGAACCCTAGTAACTAAGGGTCTGGTATCATAGCATCAGGTCGCTAATACGGACCTCCCATTTCAGCTGTAGGATCTATCCCCAAGCTTTCTTCTACTCCATTTCGAGCCTCCCCCCCTCCCTCCCTCCTCTTCAATGCTCGTCTAAGGAAGTGTATGATATTTCGACAAATGAGTCTAGCCCTAGCCTCATCTTTTGGAAGTAGTTGAGGACATCTAAAAAGTCGTCCCCAATGTCATCTACGCTTTGGAAGGGATAAGCCAGGCCCTACTCATTCCATTTCCCCTTAGCCAAGGGTTCCTTTGCTAGGGGCTTCAGCCTCTTGGTCCCTGGACCTGGTTCCCCCGATACCTTAGGAGCCTTATACTTGTCGCTCACGGTTATAGGTGGGGCGGCTATCTCCTCGGTTCCTCCCTTAACTACCTTCAGAAGGGAAACTATCTACATGTCGGACCCCTCCGTATTGACAAATCTCCGTGTTGACACCTTCATCACCTACAATGATAAGCCTGAATGAGTGGATAGCAAGAACGGGTAGAGCCACGCTTAAAGGTGCCATGCCCATCAGCTCGTCCTGGATGACTAGGGGAATCCCACGAGGTATAGACTTTGGTCGCGGCTTGCTAGTCTCTCCAAGCCCCAGCTTCAGCTTTGCTGCCTTCCTTGTTGACTAACCTGCCTTTGATCGCACTTGGTGTTAGCTCATCAAATTGTCTACAGATGAATGAGGTACCCTTAGAGCTAAGCTCTTACTTGTAAGAAGACTGATTTAAAGGTTAGAAAAAGAAAACAAAGACAAATAAAAGCAAACTACCACTACCATTTGTAAGACATTGCCATAACTAGCATGACCAAGGAAGTTTACTCATCCTACAGGCGTTGGACGAAGTACCCCAACATTAGCACAAAAAACAGGTGCGTAAGAATGAACTAATACCTTTAACCCACTTCTTGCCATGGCTTTCTTAATGTTGGGGAAGAGCTCAAAGATCGGGCGTCGGAAATACCTTTCTATGGCCTCTACAGCATTGATCCCTTGGCTATCTCTCAACTCCATAAAGGGTAAGATCTCCTAGACGGCTTTGGCATTGCTTGGCTAAGCCTCTTCTCACCCACAGTACAGACAATTCGGTCTACCGGGTCTAGAAGGCAGCCTCTTTGGGTAGCTCCACTACTATGTATTCGTCCTACTAGCCTTTGACCAAGTCGATAAGGCTGTTGAAATAATTTCTTTCCCAAGCATGGTTGGAGGTAAGGCAACCCCCTAACGTTCTTCTACATATAGAAGTGGCAAAAAAGCTTGAAAGTAGCCCTTATCACCAGGTATTGGCAGAGTGCTTGGAAGGCCTTCAATACCCTTCACCCATTCGGAGGGATTTGCAATGGGCTACAGCGATGGTAGTCGAAAAACTCCCTCTCAAAATGACTTGAGGGGAAGTGCTCTCCAAACTCCAAGCACTTCTCGAAAACAGCAAATTGCCTCCTCGATAGTAGGGCCACTTATTCTCCCTAGCGGTAACTTAATATACCACCTAGGTATTGCCCCTACGAGGAAGTTGTTGTTGACCCAACTGGGGGTAGAATCCTTACTTTTGCTTATACAGCCATTAGGCCCCTTCCCTATGCCAGGTGCATCGAATAAATCCTTGGTAGGAGGCAAGGGAATATTCACATACACGTCTTTAGGGATGGCATTAATGATTCTAGCCCTATCCAACACTTCCATAGCCATCCTCGTAAGCTGGTCGAATTGTGCTACTGACGACACTTCGCCCTCCTATAGCCAAGGAGGATCACTACTTATAGAATTCGAACTGGAGGTAAGTTCTAGCGAAGAAGAGTTAGCTTCACCTCTATCGGTAGATACAATTGTGATTCTTGAAAAGAAAAATTGAAGCTTCTGAAGAAGGTTTGAAAGTTTGAACACGAATGCAAAAATTATGACAATTGAGCGAAAGGATTGCAGAAAAGCATTCTCTCTTTACAATCATCCTATTTATAGAAAAACTGCCTAGGAAGCCATATAGGCGGTTATGGGGATATGTATAAACACGAATCCCTTGGAATGTTGCCTAGCAAACATGTGGAAAGAATCTTAATCAGATGGCCACCTTTAAAAGGGTAGAAAGCATGTAGCTGCATGCTAGTCTACTGCAATACGACACCTGTCACTTCATATCTAATGCATGAAATACTAGTGAGCAAAAGTTGCATTTTGAAAGTCCCTTTAACAAGAAGCTTCTTTATGGCCCATCCAATGTGCACCTTGTCGACGTTACAAAGACATGACATACCTATGTTCGCTCAGTCCCTATTAGGCCCTGTTTAAGCAAACCAGTCTATAGCATTGGAGTACCTTAGTACCCTTGCCTGCCTAACCTTGGACACTTTCAGACCAGCAAACCACTACCTAGGACGACTCACCACGTCGGGCCTTCTCACCTCGGATTATCCATCACTTCGGATCTACAACTTCATCACGTTGGCATCATGGCATCGGATCGAACTTCTTAAAGTCGGATTGATTACATTTGAAAGGCCTATGCATTCCTTCTCCTTATCTCTTCCTCAACAATGAGACTAAAGGGGGGAGGCAAGTGTTGACAGGGTACTTTCGGCAAGGACCTCTCAGGTTTGACCGAATCCACCAAGCCTTACCTCCTTAAGCTCGCCTCTGTAGGCCTCGGACTTGGCCCTAAGTAGCCAAAGCCCATGAAGAACTATAACGGCCATAAACTATAAGATAAGGATAAAATAGCCACGTCTTAAATATTATAGATACGTCTGATATGATAGCTCCACTCTCCCACGCTTGTGGGAAGAAGATCTCTCTAGCCAACTGATCTCTAACGGTGGGCTCCATTCCGCTATAAATACCAAACATCTACCCAATGGTAACTTTCTCTAGAAACTCTGTATTTTAAGCTTGTGCACTGAGTATTCTATTCCATAAAAAGCCTACTACTGACTTAAGCATCAAAGTAGCCATACTGGATAACCCCCTAGCGTCCCTTGATTGTGCATTGTTTTGTAGGCTTAGTACGTGCAGACCTTAATTCACTACTAGCAAGAACTGAAGAATGACAAATACAATCACAAAAGACATCTAGATGAAGTTTGAAAAAAATAATGAAACCATAGTATCTTTATAGCATAGGAAAAAGATTTATATTTAGTTCTCAATGTATACCTTTTTTTTATATTCGAATCCTTAGCTTTTACATATTTATTCTAATTCTCAATAGTTTCAAATATGTAGAAAAAATAAAGTTCCATCAATTTCATTAAATTGTCTTTTTTTTTTTTTTGAAGTGGTCAATAGCAATCAACCACCTTATGTAGGTCTTACTACATTAAGAAAACTCTTTAAGCATTGGTTAGCCGCTGTCAACTTACGATTAAGTGTATGCTATTTTTTATTTAATCAAATTACAACCCAGCCAACTTGCCATTGTAAGTTAGTTGCTACTAACTTGTCATTATAGGCGGGTTGTTTGATTTTACTATGATAGTAGGTGCTATTGTCAAATCCTATTTCGATTTTTTTTTAATTTAATTCATATTAAGCCCATCTCGTTTAATATGGATTACTCGATATAAAATTAAGGAAACATTTTTTAAAATATTTTGATTTTTTTTTTTAAATTTAGAGTTTCCAACTAGTTCAACTAGTAAAAAAAAAAAATGAAGATCCACGTATTTTTCAAAAAAAAAAAATTAGAAAAATAATTAGAAAAATCGAGTTTGGAGGCTAACCTATTAAATTTAAATCATCATGTAAAAATAAAAATAATTAATGGGCCTCATTTTTGTATTTTTCCTAAAAAAACTAAGATATAACTAAAATAAATTTTTTCCTTAGTTTTTATTACAAATTTCTCAAGAAAAAAATTAAAAAATTATTTTTATATAATTACCCCGAAGATACCTATGTACTCGTTAGTCGGGACCAAACTAACGTAGTTTTGTTTTATAAAATATTTAGTTGGTAGTTTCCCTTCATTTTTTAAAATCAAGCTAGATTTACGTTTATTTAACCATTTATTATTTAAAAAAATCTAATTCTACGAATCTATTAAAAAAAATTAACTAACTAAATCTTAAAAAAAATCCAATTAATATTTTTTTAAAATTTTTTATAAAAAAATACTATATGTCAAAAAATATTTTTTTCTAAATCCTATATGTAAGATACGCTAAAATACGATCTAGATACATATTTTTTCTAGATCCTATATTTAAAATACATTAAGATACGTATCTCAAGTCAAAATCGATCTTTTCTAAATCCTATGTATGTAGATATGTTAAGATACGTATCTTTTTTTAAATCCTATATGCAAAATACGTATCCTTTCTACTCAATTTTTTTTTAAAATGCAATTTATAGCTAAAAAATTTAATCTAACTAAATTTATTAAGAAATTAAAAATTATCTAAAAAATATAGCAAACAATATGACTAAAATATAAAAAGAAACCTACACTAAAAAATAAATTAGTAAAAATAATTAAATTAACTAAAAAAATTAAATAAAGAAAATAAATTTTATTACCTAAATGGGTCGAGTTATGTGTGCTCGTGTTGATCGTGTTGCGATCAGCTAGCCTACGTCTGCGTACTTAGAGTGGAGTTGTTTGTGTGTATGGGGTAGTGTTGATCATGCACGACAGTCATATGTGATCATGTGTGACGGTGTAGTGAGTTGACTTTATTGTATAGACCTCAATGTATATACTATATGTAGACTTCAATCTACGTACTGTGTGTGGACCTTGATGTACATGTTGTGTATTGAGTATAGAGTATAGTGTGCTGAGTGTTTGTCTATGTATGCGTAGTTCGTCGATGAGTGTAGATGGTGCGTGTGGGACGTAGGTTGTATGTAGATGATGCAACAAGTGATATAGGTAAGTGGGCGATGTCAAGGTATGGGATGTGCTGTTTAGTATGCGGCAAGGGCTATTAACATGTTATTTATGTCTTCGTACAAGTAAGTGGAGTCTGTCGTGCAATAAGAGGAGTGTTTATATTTACAGGGGTATGAAGTGCTAGTGTGTTTAGGTTGTGGACTTCTTGTTGTGTTTAAGGGTAAGTGTTTGGTGTGTTGTGCTAGTGTATTCAGGGACTGCCGGTGTATTGTTGTGTTCAGGGGTCAGTGTTTGGTGTGGATTGTATTTGGTATGTAATAATGCTTAGGCGAGTATAGTGGGTGAACGTGTGTACTCTTCGGTGATCAAGTGTGGGGACGTGTAGATGTAGACATGTGTTTTTATAATTGTGGGTTGTATACTTGTAAAACGTATCAAATGTCACCGCCGACTCATTATTTATAATTTACATTACCAAATCTTTGATATCTTTTAGTTATCGAATTGATCTCAACAAACCCTAGATACGAAAGATATGGTGATGGTTGAAGATTCAACCTATTTTCTATAAACCCTATCTTAATTTGGGCTTTCTATTTTTTGAGCTCAATTCAATCCAATGTGATTGAGCTTAATAATCCAGTTAATAAATCTTAAGTCTATTCTAACACAATATAAATTAAATGAAAAATCTATTTCATATCGGACTAGATTAAAATATTTTAATGAAGCTCGATTCTTTAACAACTTAAAATTTGTTAAATTGAATACCCACCATTATCCGATTCGACCTTAAACGACTCGACTTAATACAACTCGAAACTTTTATTTTTATTTTTTCAATTTTCGTTTTTTTATTATTGATTTATTTATTCAACTTTTTATATATTTTTTAAATTATTTTTTCATTTTTTTATATTTTTGGCTTAATAAAACTACCAAAATAAAATAGCAAAAATGAGATGTGTACAACTGCCTCTCTTTGCAGTAAAGTTCAATCAAAACTTCGTTATAAAGATAAAAGAGATACCCATTTTTGCCGAATCTTAACTTTGAACTAATAGAATGAGAATTATTGACTTGAATGGTCAACTAAGTTATATTTCATCTTAATGAAGGATATTGACTTGAAGGGTTAATGTAAAGGATAACAGCTTGTCTTAAAAAGGACAGAGCAAAGGAATAGGAGGTTCGTCTTAAAAGGATGGAGCAAAAAGAAGCTTTTCTTAAAAGAATAAGATAAAAGATAAGGGGCTTATCTTGAAAGGATTATGTGAACGGATTAAGAGGGCCTATCTTAGAAGGATAGAGCAAAAGGATTAAGGGAGCCTATCTTAAAAGGATAAGGCAAAAGATTTAAGGAGGGGCTATCTTAGAAGGATAGGGTAAAAACCATTGGGGGTCAAATTAACTTGTTTTGGTTTGGTAGATGATTAAAAAAGAATAGATCTCTTTGAGATTTCAAAAAAACTTTTTAATTCTCTTAAATATCTCTTTTAAGGACTTTTAAGATCATTTTACCTAAGAATGGAGAATTTGTAGATAGCAACCAATCATCATACCTCATATTGACTCATGATATTCACTCATTCAGATCGTAGATTATCACCAAGGCATTTCTTCGAGATTGTGCTTGCTTTTTCTTCTTTTTTGCTCTTTTGTTTTTTTCTTTTCTCTTTTTTTTTCTTTTATTTTTTTTCTCTTTTTTTCTTCTTCTTGGAATAAGGTCTTCTTCATGATTGAAACCTTGCTGATGAGTCTTTTAGTTGTACCATGTTCATGCCTTGATTTTTCTTTTGTTGTCATTAAGTCTCAATTTCCACCTCTCCATTATTCATGAAAAATAAATCTCTTTTTGAAAAAATAGATTAAATCATTAAGAATATCCGATTTCAATTTATTTGGTGACTTAAATTCATTTGTAAGTGGTTGGTGTTTAAGTGCATGAGGCTAAGAAATATGGTATACAAGTGTTTATTGGTGAAGTGTTTGTCGGTCGATGACCATCTAAATTCGAGAATATTTGTGGATATCAACTTTACTTGTAAACAGTGAAAGATTAACCACAAACAATTCTCAAGAAAAATTGGAATCTTTATTGAACTTTGTTTCATGGATAGTGTAATTTAACTACATTTGAATTCACAGGTCCCCTTAATTCCAGACCATCCATTTCTGTCAACACTAATGTTCCTCCCAATAGCACCCTTTTCACCACATAAGGGCCTTCGTAATTTGGAGTAAACTTACCCCTAGGGTCTTTTACATTCAGCAATACTTTCTTTAACACCAAATCTCCTTCCTTAATGTACCTCAGGCATACTTTCTTGTTAAAGGCATGGATCATTCTCTATCGATAGCACTGACCATGACATATCGCTGTATGTCTTCTTTCATCTAAGGGGGTTCAAATGTTCCATTCGTTTTTTTACCCACTTCACTTCATCAAGTTCAACTTCTACCAATACTCAGAACGAAGGTATTTTTACTTCTATCGGTAGCACTGCTTTAATTCTATATACCAATGAATAAGATGTTACACCTGAAGAGGTTCTGATTAAGGTCCTATAAGCCATGAGAGTAAAGGGAAGCATCTAATGCCAGTCTCTATAAGTGATCGCCATCTTCTCAATGATTCTCTTGATATTCTTATTAGCGACTTCAACTGCCCCATTCATCTGAGGTCGATATGGAGTTGAGTTTTTGTGATTGTTCTTAAACTGGTTGTACACTTCAACCATCAGCTTGTTGCTCAAATTCGACCCTTTATCCGTAATAATAGACTCCGATGCACCATATCTTGCAATAATGTATCTTTTCAAAAATCTGACTACCACTCCTTTAGCCACCATAGCATATGATGCTGCTTCTATTCACTTGATAAAATAATCAATCGCAATTAGAATGAACCTATGCCAGTTTGAAGCCGTTGGTGAAAGTAGACTAATCATATCCATCCTCTACATTAAGAAAGGCTAAGGAGCCAATAACATATGCAATTCTTAGGGAGGAGTATTGATTTTATTAGCGTATACTTGATACAGGTAACAGTGCCTCACATACTTGATACAATCCGATTCCATGGTCATCCAAAAATATCCCATCCTCATGATTTTCCTGGTCAACATTTATCCATTCATATGAGGACCACAGACTCCCTCATGCACTTCTTTCATTAATTTCTTGGCTTCTTCATCTACACACCTTAATAATGTTGCATCAAGTGATCTTTTGTACAACGTAGCTCCACTTAATAGGAAATGAGCAACCGATCTCCTTAAGGCTTTTCTATCTTTTCTATTAGCTTCTTTAGGGAATTTACCTATTTGAAACAACCTTTTGATATCATAATACCAGGGCTTCTTTGATTCCTTCTCTTCAACTATCAGGTAAAAAGTCGGTTTTTCCTCCACTTCAATCTTCAGGGGCTAAATTTCTATCTTATTTGTGACTTTTACCATGGACGCTAGTGGGGCTAATGCATCAGCAAATTGATTTTGGGTTCTTGGAATGTAAGTGAATGAAATTTCTTGAAATCTTTCAACCAGCTTGCTTAAATGCTTGTGATAAGGTATCAACTTCTCGTCTTTCATCTTATATTCTCCTAGGATCTAGAAAATTATAAGAGAGGAATCTCCATACACTTCCAGCCTTTGCATTTCCATATCTAGCGTCATTTTGAGCCAAAAAATGCAGCCTTCATATTCTGCTATGTTGTTCATATATGGAAATACTAACCTTGTTGCCATAGGGAAATGATTACCCTGTAGTGATACGAGTACCGCTCTTATCCCATATCCGAACACTTTGGCTATCCCATCAAAATACATTTTCCACTCCGATTTTTCACCACCCAATTCATTTGCCACCATCACATTTTCATCAAGAAATTGAGCTTTCGAACCATCCTTTTCATTTTCTAGCTAGTAAGTTGCCAATTGGTCAACCATTGCCTGCCCTTTAACTTGCGTACTTAATATCAAACTTAGATAGCAGCATCTATTACTTCGAGATTCTCCTAATCAATGCCGGCTTTTTTGCTAAATACCTTAAGAGGTCATGTTTTGTCAACAACTCTAGTGAATAATAGAGACTGTATTGCCTAAGCCTGTACATTACTTATACTAAGGTACAATACTTTTTTTGCACCTTCGAGTATTTTTTTTTTTGCTTTCTATAAATTTCTTACTTAAGTAATATACAGGATGCTATTTTTTGCCTGTTTCATCTTTCTACCCTAGCATATATCCCATCGATTCACGAAGGATCGTTAACTAGAGAATTAATGGCCGTCCCAATGTAAGAGTGATTATTACTAAAGGATTCATGAGATACTCCTTGATTTCAATAAATACATTCTCATATTTTTCATCCCATTCTATTGTTACATTCTTCCTCAAGAGTATGAATAATGGCTTACATTTATCGGTTAGCTGTGATACAAACCGAGTAACGTCATTTAACCTCCCCGACAATCCCCGAACTTCTTTTACAGTCTTCGGTGCATGCATGTTTACGATTGCCTTGACTTTGTTTGGGTCCACCTCCATCCTTCTTAACTAACTACAAAACCCAATAATTTGCCCAAGGTTACTCCAAATGTGTACTTTTTTGGATTTAGTTTCAGTTGAAACTTTCTCAACCACTCAAACAGTTTTCATAAAACATCAACATGATTTCCCCCCTTCTTAGATTTAGCAATCATATTGTCTACATAAACTTCAATTTCCTGATACATCATGTCATGAAATAAGGCAATCGTGACATGCTAATAAGTTGCCCCAACGTTCTTTAACCCGAAAGCCATCACGTGATAACAAAACATTCCCCAGGTAGTAAAGAAGGTAGCTTTGATTTTATTTTTTTCTGCCATCCTAATCAGATCATATCTTAAGAAACCATCCATGACAAGAAAAGATGATTTGCAGCCGTGTTGTTCACTAATACGTCAATGTATGGTAAAGCAAAGTTATCCTTGGGTATCACCTAGTTTAAATCACAGAAGTTGACACATACCTTAACTTTCCCATTTTTCTTTAGCATTAACACTAGTACTACATTGGCTACCCATTCAAGGTAATCAAACCCTTCTATGAACCTGACTTCTAGTAATTTCTTCACTTCTTCTTTCATTTTAAGGAGTATATCTGGCCTTAACTGCTTAAGCTTTTGCCTTTTCAATTTAATATCTTCTCTTGTCGACAACTTGTGAACTATGATGGATGAATCCAAACCAGACATATCTTCATAGGACCAGGTGAATATGTTTAGGTATTTTGATAATAATCGCAACAACTCTTGTTTTTGATCATTTACTAAATTACCGCCAATTTTCAAGTTTCGTGGATTCTCTTTTGTTCCTTGATTAATTACAACCATCGCTTCATCAATAACCACTCTCTCCTGTTCAAATTGATGCCAACTCTGTTGTATTTCACTTGGAGTCTCAATATTAACTCTAACGTCTGACTAAGAAGGGTTGAAGGTGATATTGGTACTTTTATCGTATATATGTGCGAGATATCCATTATGTTCATCTTTTTTATCAGATTTGAAGAGTAAATGAAAAAGCAAAAGGTTAATGAATAAATAACTAAGAAGAATTGATGGAAAGAAATGAACTAATTTTATTGAATGAATTCAAATTGTTTGAAAGAAAAGTGCCTAACTAATCAGACTAATTATGAAATCGAATGCTCCTAATTAAACTAATGTTACTTTTCTAAAGAGACCTATTAACGGGAATAGAAAACCAATTGCACAAGGAAACTAGAACACCAATGTCTTTCTGCTCATTTGGATTGATGTTGCATTGCTAAGCTAAAGCCGCGGATAAACTGGCTACTTCGGGTTCTTGAACACATGCTGATGCTAGGAATGTTTGACGGATGTTTAAAAAATCCATATGAGCATGGTATAACTGATCTCTTCTCTTCCTTCTAGTTTTGGCCTTCATTTCTTAAATCTTCTCTTTAGTGGGCTCATATCCAAGCCTGAATGTCCCAATCTACTGCTTAAGCTGTGCCAAACGACCCCGTACCCCTTGTCTTGAGACTTTAATCATGTTGACCTCATAAAAAACTGCAATCTTGATCCCTTTAATTCTTTACTCCCGACATATAGAATAGTCATCTCTTTGTAAATTTTGTAGTCTTGCTCTCCAAGAATAGTAACTAACTACCCATTGGCTATGAATTTCACCTTTTGATGTAGACTAGATGAAATTGCCCCTTCCCAATAGAAGATTGAAAGTTCGCGGTATATTTAGGACTTGAAATGGAATAGTGAATATCTGTAGACCGATTTTGACCTATAGCCCAATTTCTCCAAGTATCTCTCTCTTTGATCCATCAAAAGCCCTTACTAAATTGAACTGGGCTTTATCTCAACCGAATCTACTCCAAGCAAATTTAGTATCCCTAGTAGACACACATTTAGTGAAGACCCATTATCAATCAGTACCCAAGCAACCACTTTCCCTACATACTTGACCACTATGAAAAGGGGCTTTGTGTGCTGGTCTCTCTCTTCACCTAGTTCATCTAGTGAGAATGAAATTTGATCCATTGCAAATATCAAATTAACCACCAATCCCAGCTTTTCAATGGAAATCTCTTCAGGTACTTTGACATCTTTTAGAATTTTGATTAAAGCCTTTAAGTGAGTATCTGATGATAATAATAAGCCCATTAGGGAGATATGGGCAGGTACTTTGGCTAGCTGATTCATAATCTTGTACTCATTGGCTTTCACTATTTTCTTGGCAACATTTTGATATTTCTCATCTATATCTTCAAAGATCTTTCAAGATGCCTCTTCCATAGCAGTCTTCCTCTTAGCCTCTTCATTTTAGTCATATCGTAAGCCTATCGACCATAGGTGATAAGGACCTGACTATCTGATTTAGTGTCTAGTAATTTAAGGGGACTGCTTTGTAATTCTCCAGAGTTATTAGGACATTAAAAGCAATTTTCTTAGGCTTACCTAATTCTTCAACCTTCTCATTCTTCTCGTAGTACTAAAAAACCAAGGGTTTAGGCCCACCTCCAATCATTCCAACCATCTCAGTTGTCTTCTTAGCTTCTGCAATTAGCTTGTTTTCTTCTTAAAAATGAAGACCCCATCTAGTGGGTGGTTCATCAACATATATTGCAGGTGAACCAACGTAATCGACCAAATACTCAAACTTTCCTAAGGTATCGACCGTCGAATCTCCGGCTTCATACCTCTCTCTAAGCTCCTTCTAAATAAATCTCTTTCATGGTTTTGGAATTGTCATAGCTATAATGTCAACTTGCTTTATCTTCCTATCCTTTAGCAATTGATATATTATCGATCTAATCTGGGTTCTATCTCTGAGATTCATATTTTGCAAGTATCTGACCTACATCAAATTCCAACCTCTTCAATAGTGATGGGGAGACTATCTAGATCAATCTTTGGTTTAGACTCTTCAACAATGATCATGTTGATTGAGCTTTCATGATTTGGTAGAGGATTATTACCCACATTAGGAGCAAGAGTCTAAATGAAATCTAATTAAACCAATTTTGCATCAATAAGATCTAGATCTTATGTCTAAGTCTCCAACATTGGTCTATAGAGCGCCCCATTTAACCTAAATGATAGTCACAATGGAGCTCTAGGTTGTATTCTCTCGGTCTTTGTCCCTCTTTTGGTATTTCAAACGTTAAGAGATTCTCCTTCCTTAGTCGGGCAAGAACCTAACTTAGAGGAATGAGAATATGAGTAAACTCTCTCCTTTGTAGGTGTTTATTTTGATTTGGATTCAATGAGGGATTAGATCCTCCTGTCATGGCTATTAGGGCTGCAAGTTTGATAAGGTTACTGGTATTAACAATGCCTACAGCAGCTTTTTTAGCTTTATTGGAAAATCTCGTAGGAGGTGTTTTCCTCTCAGTTGCTTCAGGATTGGGAAGCCTTCCAATAGCAATAACTTCCTCAATTCAGTACCCTGAGGCTATAATCTGCAAAATTAGAAGCAGGGTGTCCTACTAAATGTTGTTAGTATGGGCTTCCGAAAGTATTGATGAAGGAAAAAGTCATATCCTTCTCTGTCAAGGGTGGAGTCACCTTAGATGCCATTTCCCTCCATCTCTGAGCATACTCCTTAAAGCTTTTGTTAGCCTTCTTTCACAAATTGTTCAAATCCCACATGGATGGGATCACCTCGGTATTAAACTTATACTGGTTGTAGAAAGCCTAAGCTAACTTATCGCAAATATCAATCTCGTTCAAGTTCAGTTGGGCATACCAAGTTAAGGCAAGCCTAGTCAAGTTAAGGCAAACCTTATCATACTTCGTGTATTTCCCCATATTTCTAATGTACAGCCATAGTATGAAGCTTTGGGCAATTGATCCCATCATATTTCTCGAATTCCGAAATTTTAAACTTTTTCGGGAAATCATCATCTTCGTATCTCTTCAAATTGGCCATTCCCATCTGCTTAAGCCCCATTAACCATTTCTAGGGTTTTCATCTTTTTAGTCAACTTCTACATGAACTTCTTTTCTATCTCTCGGTGTTTTTCCTCAATTTCTTTCCTTCATATCTCAGTATTGGGGACTAATTTTACATCTTCCAATTCAAGGGGGGTAGGGGTCGCTTTTGCATTTCAATTTGGGTTGACTTGAGATCTTTGTCTGTTATTGAGAATTCTTGTAGCTTGAATGAGAGATTGGATTTGTTCAGTCATCTTATTCATGTTTTCTTCCAAGGTTGCGACTTTCGGGTTGGGCTCAATTTGACTAATGTTTCCAGTACCCTAAGTTGACATTCTTGCGTTAGAATAAGTGAATATCGAGCTTCTAGCTAAGTTTGCTTACTTGGGCACTATCTTCAAAATCCTAAACGAAAACCCAAGTTTAGGACATCTTTGTAAACTAATTTTTTTTTGTTTTTTTTTATTCTTTTAATTTTTTATTGCTTGTTTTTTTTTTTATTTTGATTTTTTTTATTTAAAAGGCAACTATCAAGAAAAGAAAAGAAAAAAGATCAAAAGACTATATAATCAATAAAGGTTTTCATTTAATGAAGCTGTAAATTTATTAATAATCATAAAATCCAATCTATAAAACGAACTAGAATAAAAGAAAAAAAAAACTCCTAACTAATCTTTCTAAATAAAACTTAAATCATATATCTATAAAAGTCGACGTATCTGGCTAGGATGATCAACTTCTCTAATCAACTTTTGGCCTATAACATCTTTTTCTTAAATCTTATTCCTCAAGAATTTATTTTTGTCGAGCCTAGTTTTTCACCCTCCCGATTCTTTTTATAAAATTAGGTCTTCTTTAAACTGATCGGTACTAAACCTAACCTGTTTAATACTGATTCCTTGATTAGGGTTTAAAGAAAACCATTTTTTTCAACTTGAAAAAATTTAAAGTCGCCATCTGACCAGAGTCTTGAAAATGGGTCAAGTTATAACTAATTGGGTAGATTGATTATATCTTAGCTACCGATCTATCAATTAAAAAACCAATTTATAAATACGGTTTTTTGAAAACCAGAGAATCTAGATTCGGGGGTTAGGACTTTTAAACCCTTATGGGTATCATTGACTTTTCAAAATTAACTTTAATCTTTAAAAATCACCTTTTTTATTTCATGAGATGGAACTCAATTTAACTATTTTAGTTAGACAAATGAAATAATCTAAACTAAAGGAAAAGGAAAATTAGATTTTTTCATTTTTATTGTCGTCTCTTTAGTGCCTACATACCCGCTATTCGGAATCAGACGTACGTAGTTCTTTTTTATGAAAACTTTAGCGAGTGATTTTGTTTTAATTAAAAAAATAATAAAGTTTACATTTTACTCAATTTTGGTTTATTTACGAAAATTTCTAAAAGGTCTTAAATTGAATTTTATTTTTCTCAAAATTCTAAATGATCTTAATTTGGAAAATGGTTGGTTTATTTTTATTTCATTTTTGAAAAATCAATTTTTTTTTAAGTGACAAAATAATTTTATGTACTATCATACTTATTTTATTTTGATTTCATTATGTTAACTTATTTATTTACTACTTATTATATTTTATCTATTTTTATTAAACTAGTAAAAATAAAATAAAATAAAACAAAATTACCCTTTTCTTTTTCTTTTTTTTTTCCTTCTTTTTTTTTTCTTCTCCTTTCTTCTTTTTCTTTCCTTTCTTTTATTTATTTTTACATCTACATTTTGCATGGAAGAAATAATAATAATAATAATAATAATAATAATAATAATAATAATAATAATAATAATAATAATAATAATAATAATAATAATAATAATAATAATAATAATAATAATAATAATAATAATAATAATAATACAGATTAAAAAAAAGAAAAAGAAAAACAAGACTTGGACCAAAAATGGAACACGGGTCGGGTTGTACATGGTTTACGGGTCGAATCTCGAGTCGACTGCGGGTTATCGAATCAGGATCATGGATTCGAGTCGGGTTTTTCCAACTTCAACAGCAACAACAGCTTGATGGTGTGATTTAGGGTGATTCGAGGGGAATTTTTGGTGGGTGAGGATGAATTCATGTGTTTTCGATTAGAGATAGTGGGGATAGGTCTGATGCCGTATCTTGGGATGGTGGTTTGGTGGTGGTTGTAAGTGGCAGTCAGCGGTAGTGGAGCTTCTCGTTGCTTAAAGGTTGCTGGAGATGAGTAGGTGATTGGTTTCGGGGTTAGGGAACTAGAAGAGCTTAGTCGTGGAATCGATTTAGGCTTAGGGTAGTCGGGAACGGTGGTTTGAGTGAGTTGTGGTGGTAGCGGTGAAGGTTTAGGTGGTAATTGCTGGTAGTGCTGCTAGGGGGTATAGCAGGGGTTAGGAGAGGTTAGGTTAAGGAGCTGACGGAGTGGGGGTCATGGCTGTGGTGGTGGTTAGGCTCGAGTTTAGCTAGAGAGAGGAATCCGAAGAGAGAGAGATTGGTAGAGAGAGAAAGGGAATGGAAAGAGAGAGAGAAAGCTTAGGAGTTAAATCTGAAGCTCGAGAATGGTTTTGTGTGTCTGTGTGAGTTCCCTCAACACCATTTTATACTCGAATTAATCCTAAAAACAAAGAAACGTTAGAATCGAATTTAATGAAAAATGCTCGAAAACTTAGTTTTTTTTTCGATTTTTGAAAGCCGATTTGAATGTGCTTTTGATTGAATCTAGACTTGTTCTTAACACCAATTTGAAGCATGCCATATCTAGTGTGAGATTGAGACAAGAAACTATGTGCCTATGTGTGGAAGTTGTGCAGAAATTGAAGCTAAAGTGGTGGGAATGGGCTGTTCTTGAGAAGGAAAAAGGAGGAAAATTGGGAGAAAATAGGAGAAAACCAAGGGAAAGTGTTGACATGGCACCGTGTTAGCCAACTCAACCTGCCACGTAGTGCCACATCAGTAAGATCATCCAATCCATATGTGGCGCAACCAGATCTTGACACACAGCAGTGTGCTAGCCTAAAAAATAAGAAAAAGGCCTCCTTACCTCTGCCAAGATTTGAACCTAAGACCTCATGCTCAATGCTAATGTTATGTCCATATACTTAATCGTTAGGCCATTGGCCTGTACCTTGTCCATATGTGCAAAATTTGGACCAGGTCAGCCTGAGCTAGATTAAAATCAAAGCCCAAGTTCAACGGCCCAATTTCTAAACCAAAATTAAAATCTATCCTAATAACATGTTATTTTCTAAAATCTTTTATTTGAATTTAATTTTTCTACTTTTTTTTTGGTAATTTTTCAAATCTCTAAATTTTTCAACTTCATTTTCTATTTTTTTTTAATCTTTTTAGGGTTTCTTTTTTAAATTTATTTTTTTTCTTTTTCTTGTTATTGAAATTTTTTGTATTTTTCCATGATCCTTATTTTTACTAAATTTCTTGATTTTTTTTCTAATTTAGGGCCTTCTAAGAAAAAAAAAAAGAAAAATAATAAAAATGAAACAAATAAAGGGAGACAAAAATTAGGTGTTTACAGGATTTTCTTCCAGTAATCTCCCATTCTCCATATTTAATTCTTCAATGATTCTCTTGCATTCTTCGAACTAGGCTTCAACTCTGGCCTGTATGGTGTCTCAATAGGCAAAAGGTATTCTGGTTCTAGCTTTGGCTCATGTTAAATATGTCTGGAGCTTCATACGGTATCTTTCCTATCTTCTCCAACTGATCATAGATGAACTGCTTGGTAGCCCGGTATTCTCTGACTTTACCCCTCAAAGTTCCCACATTAACTATCTTCTTGACTTTCCTCTATTCCCACAACTTTATGAGTTCTATTAGTCGTTGAATCAAAGTAGCAGTGGGTAAACAAAGATATTGATAACTCAATGTGACATCGTCCAAAGAGTCTATGTATGCTATCTCTTGAAGTGGGCTTAGTTGTTTAGTGATACAAGCTAGGAAATACCTTGTACAACTCGTAATGCCGATGAGAAGAACCCTTGCATAATCAATATACCCTAGGATGGCTCGAGTGCAGTTACTCCACCTAGCTGTCCACATAAAATCTACTAGCTACATCTTGCTTATGACTGATACCTATCCTTTAAACTGAGCTTCTTCTATTACCTTAATGTGACAGGTAAAGTCATCTATCAGATTTACGTTTTTAGTCAGGGATGCTCTGAAAAGATTCCCTCTATACCCATGTATGTAACTGAGAAACCATAGGTAAGGACTGTGGGATTAGCCGTGAAGTACCCATGCCCTTATTTCCTTAAGTGGGTGGGTGTCCAGAATTGCTCAGCTAATAACGCCGGTACATAAGATTTACCAGCTAAGAATTGGGTTACTAGCTTGGCTATCCTATAATAGACTTGACTGTATCTGACGGAAAACAGCATTGTCCCAAATACTGCTATGATAAAGGCATTTACCTTCTTTTTAGCCCATAATTCATATCCTCTATAAAAGATCTAATAATGTTTTTGATAAGCATTTAGGCTTAAAAACCGATCATTAGCCTTAAGATACTGAGACACTTCTTGCCCTCTGAAGATATGAATGGTGTTAGGGCTACCTTTTGACTCCCAACAAGGTCATGAACGCTTTTTTGGGCTGGACTATGAGATTTGGGACCGACATGCCTACTTTAAGAAGCGGAGCACTAAGTAATTGCGAGTATTCTTCTAAAGTGGGCGTCAGCACATGTGGGCTAAACTTAAAAGCTATAGACTCTGGATCTCAATAATGAATGTGGGCTTGAATTAGAGGCTAGTGGAGCAAGACCCACATAAAGGATATGATCAGCCCAATTTTCTTGTAAATGTGATCTTGCTTAGCAGGTGGAAGCTAATTGAACTAGTCTTTCAGGATAGCCTCAGAGAAAGAATACTTATCCAATTGGACTTCGTGGATGGGCTTGGGATTGACACTGCCCTGACTCTTCATATCTATATTACATAAACGTGAAATGATGCGATTATTTACAATGAGACCACTAAATTTAGAATAAAGTTGGATATAATATTAATAATTTTGTAGCTTTTAAAAAAAATTAGAAATTATGCTGCCTTTTACTCACTAAGGGACAATAAAAACTAAACATACCTAGTACAAGAAATAAAAAAAAATACATAGAAACAAGAAATAGCAAAAATAAAATCAAAATAAAAAAAAATACAATATGTTTCATACGCATGTAATGTAATATGGCTGGTAATTAATAAATTATAAGAATTATTATAAACTCGTGGTCGAAGAGTACTCTTATATATAAGTATATTCAAAATAAGATTTAAAAAGAAATGAAGCTCATGAATACTTATATATAAGGGATACAAATTTCTTAATTTTCTCTCCTTTTTTTTTTTGAAAGAGAAATGATGAACCAACTGCAAATTGATCAGGTTTTTCCTATAATTTAAAAATGACTACACCTTAAAAAAAATGATGCAAATGGGTAGGGTATACGGGCTTAGGCTCTATAGTTCTAAGGCTTTCCGGAGAAAATCTATTAGGTGGGGGTAAGGACCCAAAATCCAACCACATTTAAGTATGCAAATGAGTATTAAAATAAAACCCTCACTAAATTCCTAATACAGGCCCATTAAGGCGGTTTTTTTTTTTTCCTTAAAGCCTATATCACTAGAAACCGATTAGTATAACTATAATATAATAAAAGAAAAATAATACAAAAAGCCCATTTATTAATTTTTAATTTTTATATGGCTAGCCCACTAGGTCTCCTCAATGGAATCGTTAATTCTATCGAGTCTTATTTTGATTTTCCTTAACTTAATTTATATTAAACCTAACTTGCTTAATATAGATTATTTAATATAAAATTAAGAAAACATATTTTTCAAAAAATGTTTCGAAAAAAAAATATATTTAAAAAAATTTGGAATCACTAACCAGTTCAACTAGTAAAAAAAATGAAATTAGGGTTTTTGGGTGGAAAAACCCTAATTTGGCTACTAATCTATGTATTTTCCAAAAAAAAAAAATGTTAGAAAAATAATTAGAAAAATTGAGTTCAGGAGTTAACGTATTAAGACTAAGTCACCATATAAAAATAAAAAAATCAATAGGCTCTATTTTTATATTTTTCCTAAGATACTAAGATATATTAAATATGTAAAATATAACTAAAATAAATTTTTTTCATTATTTTTTATAATAAACTTTTCAAGAAAACTTTTTTTTATATAGTTCCCTCAAAGGTGCCTATATACCTGTTAATAGAGATCAAACTAATATAGTTCTGTTTTATAAAATATTTAGTGGGTATGTTTGTTTTATTTTTTAAAATCAAGCCAGATTTATATTTATTTAACCATTTATTATTTAACAAAAAAAACTAAAAAATCTAATTCTATGAATTTATTTAAAAAAAACTAACTAACTAAATATTTTTTTTTTTAAAAAATACTACATGTTAAAAAATATCTTTTCTAAATCCTATATGTAAGATACGTTAAGATAAGATCTAGATACGTACCTTTTCTAAATCCTATACGTAAAATATGTTAAGATGCGTATCTTGTGTTAAAATTGATCTTTTCTAAATCTTATATGTAAGATATGTATCTAGATACACGATTCTTTAAAATATGCAATTTACAACTAAAAAATGCAATCTAACTAAATTTATTAAGAAATTGAAAATTATCTAAAAAATATAGCAAACAATATAACTAAAATATAAAAAAAAACCTACATTAAAAAATAAAGTAGTAAAAATAATTAAATTAACTAAAAAAAATTAAATAATTAAATAAAGAAAATAATTTTTATTACCTAAACCGGTTGAGTCACCCATGCTCGTATTGATCGTGTCATGATCGTCTAAGTTACGTCCACATGCTTGGAGTGGAGTTGTTTGTGTGTGAGAGGCACTACAGATTGTGCATGATAGTCGTGTGTGATCATATGTGATGGTGTAGTTAGTTGACTTCGGTATGTGGACCTCGGTGTGTATACTATATGTAGACTTCGGTATGTGTGTTGCGTATGGACCTCAATGTACTAATATGTGTTGAGTGCAACGTATAGTGTGTCGAGTGTTTGTTTGTATGTATGTAGTGCATTGGTGAGTGTGGATAATGCGTGTGGGACATATAGCTATGTGTAGACGATGTAGCAAGTGATGTGGGTAAGCGTATAGTGTCAGGATGTAGGATGTGCTGTCTAGTGTGCAGCAAAGGCTATTGGCGTGTTATATGTGTCTTCATGTAGGCGAATGGAGTGTATCGTACAGTAGGAGGTGTGCTTGTATTTAGGGGGGGGGGGGTGAAGTGCTAGTATGTTCAAGTTGTTGACGTGTTGTTGTGTTCAGGGGTGAGTGTTTGGTGTGCTGTCCTAGTGTGTTCAGGGGCTGTCAGCATGTTGTTGTGTTCATGGGCGAGTGTTTGGTGTGGATTGTATTTAGTATGTAGCAGTACTCAAGTGAGTGTAGTGGGTGAATGTGTGTACTCTTCGGTGATCAAGTGTGGAGATGTATGGATGTAGACTTGTGTTTTTATGACTATGGGTTATGTAATTGTAAAAATGTGTCAAACGTCACCATTAACTTACTATTTATAATTCACAATACCAAATCTTTTATATCTTTTAGTTATCGATTTGATCTCAACAAATCCTAAATATGAAAGATACGATGATGATTCTTTGAAAAATTGATTTAGTTTGTAGAAACCCTATCTTAATTTAGGCTTTCTGTTTTTTAGGCCTGATTTAGTCTAATTTGATTTAGCCCAATAATCTACTTAATAAATTATAAGTCTATTCTAGCTTAATATAAATTAGATAAAAAATCCACTTTATATTAAACTGGACTCAAATGTTTTAATGAAGCCCAATTCTTTAATGACTTAAAATTTATTAAATTAAACACCTACCATTATCTAATTTGACCATAAATGACTCGACTCGACTCCATACAACTTAACTTAATATGGTTGGACTCGATACGATTCGATACTTTTATCTTTATTTTTTCAATTTTTGTTTCATTATTATTATTATTTATTTAACCTTTTAAAAAAAATTATTTTTCATATTTTTGGCTCAATAAAACTATTAAAATAAGATAGCAAAAATAAAGTGTTTATAGCTATATCCCTTCATTGATGGATGGTGTAACTCACTTGGGGTAGTCAATTGTCATCAACCAGTGTTAGTCAGTAAAAGATAAATTTAATAGAGTTGATGGAAGTCTATTTTTGTAAAAATTAAAACATAGATTTATGTAGCCAAAAAAAAAAAAAATTAAGACATCAAATAAACGGTTTACTATTGTTGAAAATTAAAATGCATATGTCTCTCATAAATTTACGCATTTAGATAGGTGGTTGCATATCTATATCTATAATATTAAAGTCAAATATACTCTTTTGGCATCTTTAATGTTTTAATATTTCATTTTATTTTGGTTTTAACAAATAACCGCTACAAATTTAATAGTTATTAATAAATCATTGATGTGTTATGGTTATTACGATAAAAAACTCTATATGCAAAAAATAGCATTTAACAAACAAATTCTCAACAAAAGGTGGTGTCTAAACTAAAAGTCTTCCATCAAAATGATAATTTTCAATTATAACTTCAATATTCGTAAATCTTAATAATTCTTTAATCAAGTTTCTGATTATTGTGATATCTATAAGCCTTAACACTTTATGAGTAAAATTTTTTTTTTCAAACTTTAACACAAGAAAAAATTATATACTTATTTCATAAATGGTTTATTTGTTTTTTTTTTTTAATTTTTTTAGAAGAAACACTATATATTTGTTTCACAAATAGTCATCATAAAAAGTAAATCATAATCAAATTGTTCAATTATTTATTTAGTAATGTCTTCAATTGTACTCATTTTACAAATGGTTTATTTGCTTTTAAAATTTTAGTTGAAGAAAAACTATTGATAATTAAACTTTTTTTAATCTATTTAGTGATAAATTTAATTTTACTTATTTTACAAATAGTTTATTTACTTATTAAGATTTTAATAGAGTCTGAAATTTTTTTAATAAATAGTCACCATAAAAAATAATTGATAATTAAACCGTTCTTTATTTATTAGTAATATATTTAATTGAGATATAAAACCAGAGTGAAATTAGTTTGGGCAAAGTAAACTATTAAAAATATCAATATAAGAGTTTAAAGATGTAATTTGATTTAGTTTTTCAAATTGATAATTGTAAATGGGTTTATATTATAAAGATGTAACTTTAATTACTCTATTTTTCATTGAAATCGTAATTTAATTTAATTTTTCCATTGATGTAACATCTATTTAAAATGAGTATTCTTTTATCTCTTTACAATTGTGTCTCTTTATCTATAATTAATTTATCTTATATATCTTTATATATTTTAACAAACCTTTCTCTTATAAAAAATTCAAAAAATATACTCTTTTTTCTTAAATTGTACTTTACTTTTTTTTTTTTTTATGAATATAACATCAAATGAAAGTGATTATAGCTCTTTCTCTTTATTATAGAAGATAGACTTATTGTAGATATCAATGTATACTTTAACAAATTTCATATTTATGTATCCTATAATGAATTTTTTCAATTACATTTATTCTTTTTCTTAATATATTTACACAATCACTTAATAAATGTATTCATATAATTTTGTCTTACTACGGAGGAGATTTCTTAAAATGACATTAAAAAGAATTTATAACATTTTCCAACTAAAAGAAAGCATGTTCGTCTAGTATTAAAATATAATCGTTATGCAAATAAGTTAAGATAATAATGGATGGAAATCTAATAAATATGCATATTTAATAATATAGATAATTTCTCTCTCCCTTTCCTTACCTCCTCTAGCAACCTTCCCTTTCATCAAATGTTTCATACCTTTACCAGGTTTGATCTACCTCAATTTATTTTAAAGTTCAATTCAAATTTCTTAGGGCTTACTATTTATATCTATATTATTAAAGCCAAAAGAGATGACTTTTTGTAGTTCTCAAAAACAGCTTTGAAACTTATTAGAAATAACAATTAAAATATATATTATTCCAATATAACTTAATAATATGAAGGGTGAATCAAGTAATTTTATAAATTTTTTCTCTCTCCTTTAATTCTTCAAGTATCTCTTCTTTTTTAGGCTAATAACAAATCTTTTTTTTTTTAGGTGAAAAGGACTTGCATTCGTTACTCAACTAAGAAAAAATACGCAAACACCATAACATCAAAGTTTAAGAAGCAGCACTAGGAGTATTTTCCCCAACAGCACTTCTAGACATCTTAGTCTTCAAATAAGAAGAAACATAATCCAAAAGAAAGTAAGGAATAAAATTGACAAAGAAGACATCTTCAGCATGGTTCAGGCCTCTCTTTACTAAACAATCAGCTATGTCATTGATCTCACGGGCAACCCTGTAAACATGAAAGTTTTATAACATGTTAACCAAACATTTACACTTATGTAGAATTCTGTAACATTTTTCTATATCCTCTTAGGGATCATTTAGCCATTGTATTGCCCGTTGTGAGTTTACTTCATAAATAACTCTTGAATATCCTAACTACTTAGTACGATCTAGACCAGTACTCATTACCATTAACCTTACTTCAAGAGGAGTGATATTCTTTGCTTGCTAATGGAGTCCTTGCAAAACCACTCTTCGGTAGTCTCTTGCCACCACTCTTAATCCAACCATCCTCCTATCCTTAGCAATTGCCCCTTTACTATTGAACTTATTCTATTGCTCTTCCAATGCCTCCCATTCTATACATTGAGGCCTTCTACCTAACTTTAGTTTTTCCTTTGGTGCAATTGCCTACAATTCATTAGCTTCTTTCTTTATGTTCTATTCGTAATCTTCAAAATGTTAATTGGGTCGCAAAATTCTTCTATTCATTCTTACCATATCCACTTACATGCGAATAAGAAAATCACTTGTTTAGGAGTCAAGGGCATGTGCCAATCTATTTTAACTCTTTTACAATTCTTCCGCACCTAAAGTTGGAAATCCCGAAAATTACAATTCCCGAACATTCAAGCAATTCCCAAATGTATCTAAATTTGCTTACTCTATTGCAATTTACCATCCCATGCTAGATAGATTTCGTGTTTTCAGTACAAAGTGGACAAGTAGGATTTAAATTTAATCTACGTTTCAACAAGTTATCCCACGTTCCTAATCCATTGTGCATCATTCTTCAAATCAAGATATGGATACTAGGGTGTATTAGTGATTTCTATAGCCATTTCTAATCATTTGAATGTTCTTAATCCCTCTTTACCTTCATTAGTTCCTCATAAGCTATCTTTGTTAATATTTCTCCATCTATTTCATAAGGCCAACTTCTTAAATCTTCCACATCACTTTCATAATCTAACACAACAACCCTCAACTTCTCCTTCATCATCTCATCCAAATGATACCCAACAATCTCCTCTTTCCATACTCCTATTCATCCCAAACTTGCCTTATAGAGAGTTTATAATCATACTTATTTAGAGATCCATAAATCTAACTACTAAGAGTTGTTCTCCTCATCAAACATCATTCCAAAACCTTAATTAATTTCCATTCTTAATGCAAAAGTGTGTTCTATCATCCACCTACTTAACTAGCTTCTTTAGCTCTTTAAAGAATTGTGAGCCATTTTTCTTTAGGAGACCTCTTTACTTCAAGCCATACTTTTTGTAGTACTAGTTCAGACCATAATTTATTCCTCCTTCTCAATTGCCATTCTAATTTCACAAAATTTACTTTATTGCATAAATGTATACCCATTAGCCCCATTCCTCCCTTCTTCTTTGGCTTTTTAACTTGGACCAATCAATCCAATGCATTTTCTTTCCATCATGAGCCAACCCCTATAAGAAGCCCTTGTGAATTTTCTCAACTTTATGTGTGAAACCTTTCAAGATGGGTAGCACTTAAGAATAATAATTGGTAATACTTTTTAGAGCTAAAGTTGGAAGGAGTTGTCTACTGGCCATATTTAGCAGTTTTGCTCTCTAACTAACGAGCTTTGCCTTAACTTTCTCAAGAATGAAATTTAGGTCACCATTTCTAAATCTCCCATCCTCTTTCATTGGGATTCCCATGTGCTTCCCAATGTTGGTCACAGGCTTCATTTCAAAGATATCAGATAACTTGCCTTTAACATTAGAGTGTGTGTTTTTGGAAAATAGTAAATAAGATTTTTCATAGTTTACCTTTTAGCTTGATTGGTGACTAAAACCATCCATAACTTCTTTCATCACAACCTTATTTTCCTTACTGACTTATCCCATTAAGAGGATATTGCCTACAAAAAACAAATGGGATATAATTATGTTAGTCCCTTGAAACTTCAATGGCTTCCATTGTTGTTTAGCTACCATAATATGGATGATGAGACTCAATATCTCCATCCCCAAGATAAAAAGGTATGGTGACAACGAGTCACCTAATCTAAGGCCTTTACTTGAATTAAAGAGATCCATCATTACTGCATTCACAATAATATGAAATTGCACTATGGATAAACAGGACCCGATCAACTTTACCCATAAGCTTAGGAAGTTTAGCAAGTTTAAAGCACTACAGATGAAATCCTACTTCATTCAATCATATGCCTTCTTCAGATCCAAATTAACCCCATCCAAAATTTCTTCTCTTTCATCTTCCCCAATGAGTATAACACTTCTTAAAACATACTAATGTTATTTTTAGCAACCTTCCTGAGATAAAACTTGCTTGTTCTGGGCTTATAAGCTTGTCAAGCAAGGGTCTTGGCTTGTTAACTAAACATTTACTCATAATTTTGTACACAGTGGTGTACAAATTGATTAGTCAAAAGTCCTTCACCTTATTTGCTCCTAATAGCTTTAGAATAACAACAGTGGGGGTTGTCTTCAATTCTTTTGACATTACACTATCCCTAAGAATGTTACCCACTAAATTACATACAGTTTTCCCTACTATATCCCAACATTGTTTATAAAATTTAGCATGTAGCCTGTTTACACCTAGCGATTTATTGTTCCTAATATACAATAGCTCTTTCCTTATCTCCTCGTTTGTCTTAAGCTGACTAAGAAGCTCCTTTCCATCCTCAGTGAGAATATATTGGCCACACTTCCACTCTTAAAAATCTTTCCCAATAAAAAGTCTCTTGGTTATATTGAGGATTTGAAAGAAGATTTGAAATAGCTTTTTAACCCCCTTTTCTCCATTTACCCTATTCCTTATAGAGTCAAATGCTCTACAGATTCAAGCTTTATATCTTCACACAACAACATCTACATGGAAAAAATGGGTGTTTCTCTCTCCCTTCAAAATCCAATTTGATCTTGCCTTTGCTGCTCATAACAACTCTTTTTGTTTCAGCACCAGTTTAATTCTTCTTGTAGCCTTCTTTCCCTCTCTATTATGTCTTGCTTGGTGTTGAAAAAAAGCTCTTCCTCACCTTTTCTAGCTTTTGCATGATCTGTTTCTTTTTTATAGGGATAATGCTAAAAACTTCCTGATTACATTTCTTTAAAGTATCTACAAAATTAGGCAAATCATTAATATAGTTAGACATTAGGTAGTGCAAGTTATTCGCAATAACACACTTAAAATCCAAATGTATCAACCACATATTCTGAAAACAAAAGGCCTTAAAGGCTTAGGTCCCCCTATGACTCCTGGGTGTGTGGTCAAAAGGATAAGAAGATGGTTCGATTGGCAAGAAACTAAATGCATGAGTTTAGCTTATGGATACAGAACTCTCCATCATGGTTGGCCCAAGCTCTATCCAATCTTGTTTGTGTTCATTTTGAGATAGTCTGGACCTCTTCAATTGAGTGAAACATGGCCCTACAAAACCTAGATCCACCATACCACAATTGTTCATACATTCTTCATATTCCCTCGCCTTATTTTGATTGATTTGAAATCTTCTCTATTTCTCTTCCCTACACAACCCTGTACTCCGTTTTGCCTAATCATAAAGTTTAGCCTACAACAGGCATCTTATGTGGTGAGATGGACTCACATAAATAACAAAAAGATAAAAGGAAGAATGGGAGTTAAGCACCTGGATTTCCATCAGAATTTGCTGTCATGAAATATGGCTAGCATGGACAACAACATTTTCAGCAAATTAGAGGACAACAATGCTTCTACTAAAGCCTTTTGCGTCTGAGCATAGCATTCTGTTATATCCCATTAAGGCCATCAAGTTATTTGCGACCTCTCTTCCCATCTTCGTCTCACTGGATATTAAGACCTAAGGATCATATCGGTGCTTTAGGTCTCTAATTACCCGTCTCCTACGGTTTGATTTTGTTTCTCTAACATCCTAAGCAAGAGCTTTAAAAGGACTTCACTGCATTTTAGAAGATAAGATATCCATAAACCCAAAGTGAACCATCTCAATTATTATCCAGTACTAGCGGTCCTTAGTGTAAAAATGCTGGAAGTTGTTTATCGCTACCTTCCACCTACATGGCCTGAACAGGGTATAAAATATCGTCATCTGCATCTCCCATGCAGCCAATAAAATCGAGTTCTCTCGTTCTTCCATTAGTGGAATAACGAACGATACCCTCTGGACATGTACTTGCTACGTCGGGTTCAAGTAGAGTCTCTCCATTAGAACCTTGGATGTCCCTTCCAATATGTTTTAAGATGTTCCCTCCCAAAATATCTAGCTTTATCATCGACATCTTTACAACCAATGTGGCTTTGTCCGTGATCCAAATGGGTCTCTCCCTTCGAAAGTAAGTTCTTCCTCTCCTTAGAATAGGTCAGAGCACTATTTCTGAGGTGCTTTCTCACTTCCACTTTGTCTGATTCATTACTACACTCTGGATCTTCATTAAGAGTCACCTTGAAAACCACCTTATGTGAACTTCCCATATCCTCTTATCTGGATGAAGATCCAACATAATTGAGTCGCTGTAGAGTAATTGAAGGAGCAATTCCACTTCTAGCATCTCAAACATTTTTTTTTTCTTTTTTTTTTCTTTTTTTTTTTTTTTTTTGTTTTTGGAGAACGTTAGAGGGAGGGTTTTGTTTTGTCGTCGAAAAGATGATCTTTCCCTTTTAAGGAGAAGAAGAAGGTGCAATTACCACTTTTTGAGGTTTTAAAAGTCGCAGTCGTATCTATAGAAGATTCCCTTTAGTTACATCTGTCTTACTCTCATTCGCTTTAGTTACATCTTTGTCTACCACACCTTGATCTTGATTCTTATTCTTATTACTCTTGAGTCCTTTAATCTTTCATCTCCATTGTCCATACAAAGCTTTGTATGGGCAAGATAATTTTGTTTGACTTAATCGTCAACACAACATACTTCCCAAATCTTTGACATATCTTCTTGTTGTATACTATAACGAGAATTATTAATGCCTAGGGAATGCTTCAAAGGAGTGTCGGTATCAACTTGCATGCAAAAACGCACAAATTTACCTCTCTCCAACCCAACCTTATGGAAATCAAATCTTAAGATTGGGCCAACCTTCTCTCCTATGCGACGAGTGGCTAAGGAAGAAAAATATTCCTTTGGAGGGCCAACTAATCTCATCCAAATTGCAATAGAGTCAGATGATGTTTGATCTATGTGATAGTCTAGCTCCAACTTCTTCAAGGCTAAATAATAGCCATTAATAAACTATGGACCGTTTTTAATTATCCATTGGAAATTAAGATTAATATCCAAAAGAAATTAAATTAATTCCTGATTCCACATTAATTAATTTCAAATCACTTAAGGATCATCACATTTTCTTTAATTTTTGTAGCATTGATTTATACCCTAAATTTAGCCCAATGACCTTTGCAATGCCTCACGATCCAACTTGGAAAACTTTTATGTAATAGACACTCGGTGGTGCCTCCTTATTCACGTGTATTTCTTCCTGCTAAACATTTCCATCTCTCAATCCATTTCTCCACTCTCTCGAGGGTTATTAAAACATTATTTGTCATTTGCACCAGGTAAAGATGTTAAGACCGTATCATGGAAAGATAGTATAGAACCCTTTCCCTCATCCACTTGCGGATTATTAACCGCTGATTTGGCTTTCGGGACATCATCATATTCTGTATCTAGCCACTTTCGAGATCGTTGAGCCTAATCGCTACTTTCATCCTTCGGGGCTTGCGTTGCTTTAGAGTTAGGCTTTCGTCATTTTAGAGCTTGGCTTTTGTCCATCGTCTATGCATATAACAAATCAAAATTGATTATGCTTACAATTTATATGTTATATTTACAAATAAAAAATTTATAAAATATTGATTGCCCTTTTAATTTTTTGCAAATTAAGATTCTATTTTTGCTCAGACAACATAATTGGTATTCATTATTATATATTAATAGTATCAAAATGGACTATCTCTCTTTCTTGGCTAAAATTTTATTTTATTTTTCTCTTTCTTGCTTGTGAAATTTCAATTTTACATATTTCATGGATATACAATCTTTCTTTTATTACTTTTTTCTTTTCCTCTTTTCTGATCTCTTTAATTTTTAATGAGAATGTTAGCTTAGTTTTATTCATACATTTGATTTGTTAATTTAATCCTTAAAAAATATATATCTTTTCTCCTATAATTTCTTTCTTAAAGCACTCTTATAACTTGATTTTAATTATGTTTGAGTATTAACACATTTATATACAAAATTTCCCAATTAATATCCCCTTATTGTTTTTATAGGTACCGGTGCCTTTTTGACAAAACAAATTAATATTACTAAGATATTGTTGGACTATTTTAACAAATATATTTGTAATATATTAGTTGTTCATTACTTCTTATTCACATGCATTTTAGAAATAGGTTATAAATAATTCTTTCACTCTTAATAATCGTGTGTATAAATTGATTTAATAATTCTTTTATGTATTAAATTTAATTGTAGCACTGTAGTTAAGTTTTGCACGCATATTGCGGGTGCTCCTATTACTAGCATATTGTAATATAACTTTTAGATAGACTTATGTTTGTTCCTTTATTTTCTAAAATTGAGTAAACTAAACAAAGCAACTATATGGAACTTACAAACTATATATGTGTATCAATGTGTTAGTTAGACAAAAGAATCAGATACGCTTATAATATTAACTTAAAACAACTTGTTTGACTTTATATTTTTTATGATATATTTTGAAATTACACTAATATTTCCACTTTTGAAGAATGAACAAATCTCCCTCTACGCTAGCATGCACATTTTATCAATATAGTTCTTACCTTAGAAAAACAAACAAGTTGATGATGTTATGTCACATAAATAAGTAAAATTGATATCCCATGTTAAGTGAGTCTTGCATTAGTTGTGAAAGATAATAGGTATTGGTTTATAAGGTCATGATGGTGAATATATTGTCAATACTAATTGAAAACTTTTGAGTTAAGCGTGTAAAAAAGGTCCATTAGCTTTTGTTGAGTTGGTTATTCATTATTTTTAGCCTAAAATATTACAAATAATAACAAAGTCAACCTCTACCTGTAAGTGGATAGTTTGGGGGCTGGTTTGACCCAGTATAGGGTAGAGGTTCAAAGTACATAAGGAATATCACTAGGTAGTAACTCCTAGCATGCTTCCCGTCTAGGATAACCTATAAATTGAAGGTAATATAAATGAACCGAATCATATGCCCAAAAAAAAAAAAAACGAAAAGAGGAAAAGAACTAAGCCAATAGAAGGTCTTATGACAAAGATATTGCATGTTTTAGAGGGGGGTAGGGGAGATGATTATGACACTCCATGTTAACTGAAATTCTAGATGGAATGGAGCAAATTGATATTAGATTATAAGATCATGATAATAAATATCTTATCGATATTGATTAGAAAATTTTAAGTTAAGTGATTAAAAAAAAAAAAAGGCCTACTAGTATTTGTTAGCTGAGTTACTCATTGCTTTTAACTTAGAAGTTATAGATATAGACGAAATAAATATAAGAAGACAAATATATTTGTGTATGTCTATATATATATATATCAATTAAACATTCAATTAGTTGTAGCAACAGATTCATTAAAATTTCTAATTCTTCATCATGTTAAATGACAATCTATAACTCCAACAATTCATGTAACATAATTTACATTTACATTTCATCTCACCAACTTAAAACTTAGCTATAATTCCTTATAGGATTACATAAGAAAATATTATTCACATCAAATTTCACAAAAATAACCACTTTATTACAAAGTCAATATTAGAATCACTGGTAAGAAAAGTTTGTTTGTTATTATAATTATATAGTATATTATATGCATAAAGGACCTTGCTTGTTGGTTTAGTCAAATAAACAAGAAGGGATACATTTATTTAATAATTTCAAAAAAATTTAGAACTTTAAAAATTTATTTACAAGCAGAATATCCATTAAAATTGTTTAAAAAGATAATAGGCTAAAACTATAACTCAAAAACTCTAATACTCAAAATACGCATGTTAGAAGTTCAAATTGACTAGATTGCATAATGGAAGCTTCTTCAATTAGAATGATTGAATTAGGGTATTATTTAATTATAGCACTGACAATTAGATTTCAATTTGGGCTTAAGTATGACGGATCAGAAAATGATTATGCTTTCCAATTAGATTATGTAAGTATATGTAAACGTAATATATATTAATTAAATAAAAAAGCATTGGGATAGAGAAAATTAGCCATCAATATATAATAGTTCCATTGCTCTTTCGACACCATCCTAAGGAATAAGTCCTTCCATACTAGTACATTCCACTTATTTGAGAAAAAAAAAATCAATCAAGGTCATAAGCCATACCTAAGTTATTAGTTACTAAACCTTACCTTATCTCCGTACTATTATTTAAAGTGATACTTAGCCTATAGAATCTACCTCACACGTTTATGAAATAATGTAATAAGAAGTCTAAGAGTGCAAATCTCTTTATATCTAAGGATTACAATATATTTTCTCGATGTTTTTGCTTAAGACTCAAGAACAATAAAACAAGACACTTTGCTTTATGCTTCAAAAATCATATAATGATTCTTGTTTCTTGTTATTGTTTCTTCATCTTCTTTAATCTTCAAAGAATGATGTTTATATAATGTCTTTCAATGTTTTAGTTGATCGTTGAATGGAAATATCCATTTCATTTAATTCTTTAAATGGTTATTGATTTAAGAACTTTCTATACATTCAAGTTCTTCTCAACTCTCAAATGCCTACCTTCCTTATATAACTGTATTGATTTTCCTTAAGCTTCCTACTAATATTGAAGTTGCTATATAGTCTACATTTATCCTTTGTAGTTCTTTAAGATTGATTTAAATCACATAAATAAATATATTACTAAAATAAACATACTTAGTAGTGCTAAGCCTTCCATCCTTTGATTACTGAAGTAGTGATTTTAGTTCTTCGTTGATCCTTTTTTCTTGCTTTTGACCAACATTGTATTTCTAAACTATTTTTTTTTTTATTTTCTATTACTAAGAGTTCTTTAGAATTTGAAACTCTATTGCATCTATGTCATAACTTCTATCTAATATTCCAAGCTTCTACTTCTTTTGCTTTGTTCTGCTTTTGATCTTTCTGTTCTTATAACTTTTTATCTTCTTTTTTTTTTTTCCTAAAGTTGTCATATTTCTTCCTCTTATAGCTTTTGATCTTGCTTGATTTCACTTCTTATTGTTTCTAATTCTACTATAAGGAATCGATTTTGTACACTCTTTATATTTTATCACTTTTTATTCCTACTTTCTTCTTTCAATTTCACTATTTATCTTACATATTAGAAGTTTATCTTTTGGTATTTCATTTACGTACAACTTTTGCTTTTTCAACTGAAACACTCGAGTAGCTTATTAGTAAAGACACAAGTGGTTTATCATCACTAGAGCTCCTTTTGAAGACTTCATCCTTAATAAGTGCACCAGTAGGGCTATTCATCAAACAAAAGAACCAGACCAGGTTGCAAAAGACAGTTCTTTTATATTTTATTTTAGTTCATAGTTTAGTCCAAGGGGTTAAACCAAACCAAATTGCTTACGTCCAAAACGAATGCTTCTTATTAAAAAATAATAAATAAGCATTTACCTTTACCTTTTCCTTTCTCATCATCTCTTATCTATTCTTAGTCTTCACAACCTATTCCTTTTCCTTTATCACTATCTCTTATTACTTAAACAAACTGTACATTTTTATTATCAGATAAATTGCAATATCACGTAATATAATGTCTTATGGCTTTATCTTTTGCATAATTTTTTCTCAATTTAGACATCAATATTTGGTTAAAAACTCCAATAATTACTAATTTATCAACTAAAATAATGTGTTTTTCAAAAGCGGTTAAAACCAAACCAAACCACAATCAAAGTAGTTCTATTTAGAACCCCGAACCATTAAAAGCAATCCTATTCATGAATAATTTAAATTGAACTGTTTTAAATGCAGTTATGTTTAGTTTAACTGCTAAACTAAATTAACTTGAGCTTATCCGAATCATGAATACCCTTATGCACTAGCAACAAGTTTAACACTCAAAAGATTTTAAAATTTTAAGGAAATTATTCTTAGTGTATTTTGTAAGGGATTAAAGGAATAAAGTTGTTACTCTTTCATTATAGCATAGATATTGAAATTCAACCATCAGTTTATAATCAAATAAAATTACTTCATAAAACTTGTTTAAATTTTGTATCAACAAGTGTAAGGTACAAAAAATATTTAAAGAAGAAATCATAAGTAAAGAGCAATGTAATTTAAATACAAGTATTCTTCAAATTTTTATGACTTTGTAGGATTATTTTGTTAGGAATGTTAAAAAAAATGATTCTAAGTATGAGTGACTATGTAATCAATTTTTCAATAATTCACATGTACTTTCATGGTATCAATTGTGCAAAAAAACAAAAAAAGTAATCAAGTTTTATGATTGGTAGGATTATTTCTTTAGTAATGTTACAAAAAAAAAATAATTTTAAGTATAAGTGATTATGCAATCAATTATTCAATAATTCACATGTACTTTAATGATATCAATTGCAAAGAAAAAAAAAATAGTAATCAAATCGTATTGCAATAAGATTGAAAGATTTGTAACAACGATTAAAAGAATCGACATTTATGATGTAATGTTAATAAATAAATAGCAATTTCAAAGAATTTAGTTAGTTAACTATAATTTTAGAATGAATGAAGTTTAATGCTATTAGTTGTCATTAAAAAAAAATAAGGAAAGGGAAAACAAAAAAGATAATGCCATTTGTAGGTGTATGAAATCCATTGCAATAGCCACATGCTTACCACATTCATCTTGTGCTATAACTGGCCATAGAGGAGTCATACAGGATAGCATGTAAGAGATGGTTAGGAGAGAATAAGATAGGGAGGAAAAGCATATGATTTTAGGAGGCTTAAGCATATATGTGATGGGTGAATAAGCTTTTCAAATATCAAACTCCATTATTCTTAATAAGTTGTGTGTTCTTTACTCAATTCACTTGTTTGATCTTTTAAGACAAGAATCCGGCATTGATATTGTGCTTGTCTATGGTTCTTTACTTAATTCACTTAGGTATTTATAGAGTTCGGTTATGAAATGTAAATGTAGGGATTCATTATAAGTACTACATACAGGCAGCGTGTACTTATGCACTTTACGTAATGTGGTATGTTAGGGATTAATGTTACATAGAGCAATATTCAGTAATAAAAGGAATAATCTAAAGAGGGAATGAGAGGCAGAATAAGCGATTCCTGCATGTGCAAATATTTTGTTATAGCTGAAACTTGGGGGGCTAGGTTAAGAGATGTCCTCATCATAAGTAATATTATATTGTATTTATAAATGTTTGGATCAATGACAACTACACAATGTTTATGCTATCAATAGACAATATTTGTTAAGTTACTAGTCATAATGAGTTTAATGACAAAGAAAGCAGTGTAGGAATCCATAATGGATCTTAAACAGTACTCAAACCTATTGAGAAAAGATGAAATTGAGTAAGACAATTTTATTGAACCTTATTCCTAGTTCATTAATACAAAACTCTTTAAATCATTGCAAAAAATCGATGTAATTCTTTAAATACTTACAAAGAATTGACTTAAAACATGATTAATTTGCATTAGTCTTGGTCCATAAATTATACTTACAAATTGATCTCTCTACCATATTAAGAAATTAGATTTATATGGAAAAAGATTTAAAAGAATGAAAGAAATATTTGAAGAAGAAATTTCAAGTGAAAAGAGTCATTCCTACAAACTTCATGCAAGATAGTATTGGGAGTGAAGGGGCTTCCAGTGACAGTTTTCTTTTTCACACTAAAGAAAAACAATTCCAAGAAAGGCTCAACTATAACATACGTCTTCATGACAAAAAATAAAATAAAATAAAAGGGAATAAGATTGGAGCTACAAGTCAAACTTATAATGTTTTTGGAGTGAGGTGTACTTACATTCCACTAAGTCAGCGAAGTTTTAAAGATTTGCTTAGAAAAAGCTAAACACGGAGCCTTTATGAGTGAAAATTCATTGTACATAAAAAGAGAGAGAGAAGAAGAAGAAAATACATTAGAAATGGAAACTTCTTCTCATATAAAAAAGAGGTTTTTGGTCCATATTGCTAAAGGCTCATTCGAAACATCTTCTACTTAATGAGAACTTAGTATAAGAGAAATTTAAGAAAAAATGGCTCGAAAATCATGTTAAACAAGGGAATTTAGCCCTGATCACAAGGCCATTGGTCTTATTTGTAATTCTGTTTCCTTAAGAACAAACATATGCTTAGTATATGGATCTGTTGGTTCTTCTGAAAGGATCGAAATTCAAGAAAATTAGCTAAAATTATGGTAATATTGGTACATGGTGCTGGGAACTGTGACCAAGAACAGATAAAGTCGATTACTGGATGGGTCCAAGCTTATAGAAAGCTCGAAAGAATCAATGTGGGTATTGGCTTAACATTTAACACGCGAAAAATAGGTAGTCATTCAACTTGGCAGGCAAAATGGATTAACAAGGAGATATTCGACCTCCGCGTGAATTAGCTAGAGTAGGAGGATTTGTCTTGCTAGTCCTTCTAGTTTTCAGGCTCGGTTACCGGTTAAAGGTCCGATAGTTTAATTCTTATCATTTCTTTCGAGTTGTTTTAGATTTGGGATCAAATTTGAATGGTCTTCGATAAGCTCTCCATCAAGATGATATGGACTGAGGTCAGCAACATTGAAGGCGACAAAAAACCTTATAGTCCTCGGACAACTCCAATCTATAGGCATTGTCATTGATCTTTTGGAGGATTTTGAAAGGACCTTTAACTCATACAAATAATTTGTTCCTCCTCTAGTTCGGGAATCATTCCTTGCTAAGGTGCAGTCATATCAAGTCTCCTAGTTGGAATTATTTAGTCATTTTACCCTTATTATTCTCCTGCATTCTTCTAGTAGCTTGGTCGATGTGCCGAATGACCTTATCATAGACATATTGGATGGATTATGCTTTAGCCGAGGCATCAAGGTCCTCTTACATGGGTATAAGTACAGGGTTGTAGTTGAGGGGCAACTTAGGATTAAAACCATAGACCGCCTTGAAGGGAATTTGCTTAATGGAGTCATGCACTGTTCAGTTGTAAGCGAACTCGACCACTGGTAAGCAAACATCCCAATCAGCCAAGTTCTTACCCATTATAGCTCAAAGCAGCGATCCCAAAGTACAATTAACCACCTTTGTTTAGTTGTTAATTTAGGGGTGACAAGAAGTACTGAATAGTAATTTGGTCCTTACCTGACGCCACAAGATCTTTAGAAATGGCTCAAGAACTCCCAGTCTCTATCAGAGGCCATACTTCTCGGTACACTGTGTATCTGCATAATTTCCTGCAAGAAAAGAGAAGTAATAGCTGAAGTACCATTAGTTTTAGAGCAAGGCACAAAGTGTGCCATCAATAACTAATATAGAATCTTTGCCTCGAATAGTTTGTAGTAGTTCGAGAACAAAGTCTATTGTCAATTCAATCCATGGCTTCATAGGGATAAGCAAAGGCATTGCTTTCCCTTGCTCGGCTCGGCTCGACTCGACACGGTACGACACTTAGCCCTCTTACATACGACACAGCTCTCAATAACTCAGAGCACATCTTTTCTCATTTTCGACCAAAAGAATCGACCATTCAGCAGTTCATAGGTCCTTTTTTCTCCAAAATGTCCGAAAAGTCCTCTATTGTGGGCTTACTTAATCAACAATTCCCGTAGTAAACAAGTCGACATGCATAATTTTCCACCTTGGAACAAGTAACCATCCTCTACATGATACTCATCCACTGTTCTTCTATCAACGCATCATATGATTATGGGTCTAAAGTATAGATCCTCATAATAGTGTTCTTTGATACTTACAAACTCAAACAGTTTGGTCTGCAATCTAAATAAAAGCACATTTCTTCTTGAAAGAGTATCTGTAACAACATTGCTCCTTCCTTGCTTATATTTTATTACAAAATTGAATCTTTCGAGGAATTTAACCTATCTCACCTGCTGCTTATTTGGTCTGACTTTGAAGGTACCTTAGTGACTCATGGTCAATATATATAACAAATTCTATCGATAGTAAATAGTACTGCCATACCTGTGGTGCTTAAATTATTGCCAAGAGTTCTTTATCATATATGAAATAATTCAACTGTGGTCCTCTGAGCTTCTCATTGTGAATGGCAATCGGTTGGCCTTTCTACATTAGGATAGCACTTATAACATGCTTGTAGTTGAGCTCCTTGAGATTGCCTCCTCCCTTCCTTACCTCTTACTCTTTAGGTTATCTTTACATATCATTTCTACTTCACTCCTTCAAGGTTACATATAATGCGGGACTCACAATATACACATGTGTCTACTATAATCAGATCCCTCATCTACAAAGATAAAAGATGAATCCTCCTAACTATGGACCCATTTATAGACTCTTTTTGAATTTAGGCCCAATTGAAAGCCTTTTTTTAGTGAATGAGCCTTTTTGTGGAAGGTTGAAAACAATTGGGTTGACTCAATTGTTCTTACTTCCAGCCCATGATACCAAATCTTCTCTAATCATCTTGAAATCTATGAACTTGACCATTTAGCATTATCATTTCAGTCCAAAGAGTTAAATCCAATTCTTAACGGGCTTAAAGATCAATAATCAAATTTAACCCTCTACATCATTCAAGTAATATAAAAGTAAATGCAACTTTAAAAAGTATAATGACTTTAATAGGGAAAAAAAAAAACATGCTCTCATGTTTGCAAGTTTATAAACTTAACCATTTCATAATGTATAATATATTTTTGAAATTTGCTCCTTAAAGTATACATATCCATACTTTCTCCTTTTTAAATAAATTGTAATAATTATTCTTTTCTGTTGAAACCTCCTCTAGCCTTCGTAAGTCTGTTCCTGGTAACAGCCTCTAATCCATGGTCACCTCATTACCGTTGTCCCTTTTAAAAGGAACCTTTACCTCATTACTGTAGTCCCTTTTAAAAGGAACCTAGTTGAAGATGTGAACTGCCATATTCCTTACTTATATGGTTGTAACCTCTTTCCTTATAGCTTTTGGTTACTTTGCTTCATTTGTAGTAAAGTCTCGAAGCCTTTGAAAAACCACAATAATGAATTTGTATATTGCCTAATTTCTTGCATTTTAATTCTTTAAGGGCACGTTTAGTATATGGAATTGGAATTTCGTTCCCTTTTTATTCTACCATCATTACGTTTACTTGGTTTTTTGTCATGGAATCGTAATTTCTCATAAATCCCTATTACATCCCTATTACTTGAAATCAAATAATAAGGATTCCTCAATTTAACTAAAGAATCACAATTTCTTACCACTACCACCATCATCGCCATCACTGCTACCAACACCATTACTAACCACCACCGCTGCTGTCCCCCACCCCACTATAGCCACCTCTATTACTATCACTACTGCCACTACCACCATCATTACCGCCATTACTATCATCGCCAACCACCACCACTTATTACTTTAGGATTAGTTGAGAAAGAAAATTGACTAAGGATAATTTAGTCATCAAAGTTATATTATATATTTATTCTTAAATTGCTTATAAATCCAACTAAACAAAGTAATATATATTACACCCTTATTTCGTTTCTTACGAAATTCTAATTCCATTTCCTCTTCATTCTATTCCATGAACTAAATGCGCCGTAAATTCTCATGGAATTAGTGAAAGAAGATAAAGCGAATTTTAAATTGTAATTATGAAATAATTTTTTTATAAGAGATAATATCAAAATAACTACCTTAACTTTACATTTCAATTTTAACACCCGAAGGTTGAAATTGATAAATTAATACCCATTGTACTTTCCAACTTATAATGCTTTAAGTGTCAATTTGCTTGTTGTACCTAGTTAAACTCCTAGTTTCAAATTTACTGCATTCATAAAGATGAGAGACAAATATTTCTTGGTCATAAGTACAAGCTACAAGTAAGTAAATTTTTTGAGCAAAAGCTTTGATTAAAAATAATATTTACTAACTCTAAATTTCATGTATAAAATTTTAAAAAGATACAAAAAATTTAAACAGTGATTTTGATAATGTTTGTTCAAATAAAATGCTTGTTTAGACAGTATCATCAAAAGTAATTTTTATCACAATGGAACATCGATGACACTAATACTTCATTCACTTGAAGGAAATTGGAATTTAATTCCTTCCTAATTCTTTACTACAGCGTTTCCTTGGTTTTTTGTTTTCGAATCACAATTCCTAAGGAATCCTTATTACGTGAAATCAAATAATAGGGATTCTTAATTTAATAAAAAAAATCATGATTTATCACAAAATTTTGTATTTTTTCCAAATATAACCTCATATCAATTTAATAATGACCACCACTATCATTGCCATTGCCATTACCATTGCCATTGCCACTACTATTCACCACCTATCCCTACTACCACTACTACCACCACCACCACCGACAACTATCACCACCGCTATCGCTATCGCTATCGCCATCACCACTATTGTCGTCGCTGCCACTATCACCGCTATCATTACCACTACTACTATCACCACCACCATCGCAACTACCCCTATCTCCCTTCTAAGCAGCTACCTCGTCCACCGCCATCAACTACCGCCATCGCCACCACTACTGCCACCGCCATCGACTACCACCATTACCTCCGCTCGCAACCATTGTCGACTATTACCACTGCCTCCACCTCCACAGTCAATTTCAAATACCATCACTTATTATTTTAGAATTATTTGAGAAAGAAAATAGATAAAAGGTAATTTAGTTATTAAAGTTCTATTACGTATCTATTCTTAAGTTGTTTGTTAATCTAACTAAATAAATAATACGTATTACGTCCTTATCACATTCTTTAAGAATTCTTATTACATTCCTCTCGAATTCCATTCAATGAAGTAAACAGGCAAAAGTTCTAAACAACATGCATTAAAGGTTTATTAAAAATAAAATTAAATCCAAGAAAAAGTAAAACACCATAATAATCACATCTAATGCAAAAGTCTTCATTCTAACTAGTCCGTTTATGTTATTGATTTATGATCTAAGAGAAGCAATCAATCATGGTTTCTCAGTAAAGATAGCCTTGAACTTTTGGATTTTCGACTTTTGTCTACTTAGAGTTTGGTGTTAGACTCCTATATATTGTGAGTTTTTTTTTTTTTTTGTTTCCATATCATGTGATATAATTAGGGAAAATGATATTGAAGAGTATTGATATTCAGAGGTAAGTTTAAATAAGGAATGGACATTTCGAGAAGTTCATAACTAATCAAAGTATTAATGAGTGGTTAAAATAATGGATTATCGTTATAATAGTTAAATTTGAATGATGTGGTGCAATTATCTTCCATGTGATGTACATGTGGATTTGACGTGATACTCACATGGCATTACATCTATATTTAAATACTAATAAGTAGAAAAAAAATACATTTGAAAAAATTAAAATAATAAAATAACTATTAATAGAACTTTATAATATGATTAAATATTATATTTATATAAATATAATTTATTTTTTCAAAACATAAACATTATTAATTTAAAAGAAAATTAGAACAATAAAAAATCACAAAACCATAAAAAAATGAATCGATAACTTTGACACTAAGAGATGGCTTATCGAAAGGACTGGTAGGTCACGACCACCCACTAAATGGCCTTGGGGTTGCCATATACTACTAGAGGGGGTTGCACAACCCCATCCGATGCTGTATAGCTACCCATGGGTGAAAAATTAAAAAAAAAATACTAATAAACTTAGTGGGGTCATACAATTTGACTATGACCTAATCAAATTTACAAACATTTCTCTTTTTTTTTTAAAAAAAAAATTTCTAGCTAAAGGATGGTCGTTTACTGCTAAGTGGGGGTCGTATAACCCACCCTGAAGGTATTTAGCTACCCCATGGCCGTTTGGTGGACCGATGACCCACTCTTTAAAGTGGGTCATGACCTACCAACAATAACAAAGTTGAGCCAGTTACCTCGAGGCCAAGGGTGGTGGGTTTTGTTTCTTTTAACATTTTTCTTTTTCTTCTATTTCTTATATTTTAATTAATTTTATTGTATATTATATTTACATTATACTTGTATTAAACTATTTCTTTATAACTTTCTTGATTTTGTATTTTTTTTCTATTTTATTTTTTATTTTTCATCCTTTTTTTATAAAATTTTAAGTAATTCATATACTTTTTTTTAGTTTTTTTTTTATTTATTTATATCTAAAAATAAAAATTTTCACTATGTTCCTGCTACACGTATACCACATAAGTGCCACATGGTGGATAGCGAATATATCAACTAATACTAATAGTGTTATAACGACGATCATCTATCTTAACTACTTAATAAAATATTGATACTTTATTTAAATTTTTTGAAATATAAATCATTTATTTAAACTTATTTTAAAACATCAATGCCTTTGTATATGATTTTGCCAATATTATTGCATAATTTCACCTATCTAATTTTAGGTCCGTATTCAAGTAAACTGAGTTGAATTTAAGCAATTTGGTTAGATGTTAGCTATCTTGGCAAATTTAAACAACGCGGCATTTTGTATTCTAAAGGGCAAAATAAAAAAAAAATCATCAATGCTTATTTTTTTTTTATTTCAATTTCTAACATTTTAAAAGTTTCATTTCAATCCTCAACTTTTGAAAAATTTACAAACAAGTTTTTTTAACTAGTAACGCTAAATTTTGAATTGCACAGAGACACATGTCACTGTTATATTAGTCTACGTATCTTAATTTAGTAAATGATATAATAAAATATTCAAAAATTAGATAAAAAGTAATTAAATAATATTTAAAAATAATCAAAATTTAATTAAAAATGAAAAATTGAAAATTTAATAAAATACTATATAACAATATATACAAATGTACACTCTTATATACGAGCTTATAAAGATATAAATAAAATAGCTAAAAATAAATATAAATTAAAAAAATAAAAATAAAAAATAAATCTAACTATCATAAGGTCAGGAGGTGCTAACAACCACCTAAAGGATTGGGAGGGAAAGAGGTTACATAACCCTATATAGGTGGCTACCGACCACCCCATAACATAGGGAAGCCGAAAAACGAGTACTTTAAAAAGTGGGTAATAAGGGGGATCACATTACCTCTCCTAAAACTGGACAGCCACATACGATCGCTTAAAATTAAAAATAAAAAAAGTAAAACCATATGAAACTCGACTAGTTTCTTTTTTATTTACTTTTTTATATATATAGTTTTGGGCAACCATGGGTGGCTACCTACCACTTGGGGGAGGTCACGTAACCTCCTCTCGGTGGAAAAAGGTCACCCATGGTTGCCATTAGGTTGTGAGACCCATTTTCTAAAATAGTTGTTTTTCGATCACCTCAATGCTAAGGGGTAGCTAAATTTGATTTTGTTATTTTTTTAATTTGTATTAACTTATTTTAAAATAAATATTAATATATATGTCTATAAATATATATTACTAAATAATATATATTATTTTTCATATTTTCCTTCTTATTTTTCTATTTTTTTGTATTTCTTGTTATTTTTATGAATTTTACTTATATAATATATATTATTAGTTTATTTAGTTAATCAAGTATTTCAATAAATCATATTTTGCCACGTATCTATATTAATAGCAAAATTAACAATCAAACTTCTTTATAAATTTTCGAAAATTTTAAATATTGAAATGAAAATTTTGAAACATTAAGCACTAAAATAAAAAAGTAAGTAAATGTTGATGAATTTTTTGTACTTTTCCTTATTCTAAAATATTTTCACGTCAGTAGAGTATACACATCAATTGCCATATAATTGAAAAATGTAGCCTCATGCATACTTTAGGGGTGTAAGTGTTATATTCTAAAAAGAATGTATGTTTGTGCAATTATAATAGTTTTCAAAAGTGATTCATGTAATTTACCCTAAATTATAATTAAAAAAAAAAAATCTTTTGTTTAGATAAAGATGGTTGTTGAAAAAGTATCATCAAAGGCAATTTATTTTACTAATATGTGCTTGAAAATATGTATAGAGCATTATGGTGGAGGTTCGCAAGGAGATAGAGAGGTGGATGAAATGGAGCTAAAAGCTTTTATTTATTTCATAAAGGGGGGATGGGGGGAAAGAACAAAGTGGGAACAAGGAAGATGGGTGCTGGGGGCTGGATCTGATTTGGTAGTTGGCGATGATGGAGTGATCTCGAATTATCAGTGGTGATTGGGGTTTTCTTGATTATTTTTCCTCTTTAATTTTTGCATACTTTTATTTTTACTTAGTTCCGTGACTAATGTTACCAGATGGCATACTCTTCCATGATAGCAGCCACACGGGTAAAATTTGTGGGCCTCGTGACGTGATAACTAAACCGAACCACCAAGCAAAGGCCGAGGAGTGAGATTAGTTTGTGGTTTGACCAACCAGGTTATCTTAAGTATTATTGAATCAAGAACTCCTTAAAATCCTAAATATTATTGGGTGATTATCTTTAATCAGTTGTCTTCTACCAATCTAGTTAGATTGCAACATACATTTATTAGATTTCTTTGTTGATATCAAAACCCTTTAATACCCTGAATTATTTAATTGATCGTAAGTTTTCTAAATACCAATTTAGATTTAAACCCAGTTCACATTTGAATCAGTACGAATCTCAAGCATCATTCATATACATAACACATTTTATTTAGCTTTTCTTTTCTTTTTTTTTTTTTCTCCCCCTAAATCATCTTGTTTACCTTGAATACTTCAAAAACCTAGAAGTACCAAAAAATTCCTAGCTTGATTCATGTTAGTTGTGCTATCATTGTGAGTGGTTTCGAGCTTCTTGCCTTATTTAACTCCATGTATGTGATATGGATGCGTGATTCAAAAGTCACCAGAAAAATCAATGTAAGTGATGCTTTAATTTAGAATTCAGTCCAACCTATAATATAGGAAATGTACACTTAGTAGTTTTCTTTTTTCTTTTTTAAGAAAAAACCAATTTCAGGTATAGAAGGCATTACAAATTAAATAATTCTAAGATCTTTTATTTTTAAGCAATCACTCATTCCAGTTACAATTTATGGAAATGAGGGGATTAGTTTTCCTTCATCCCATTAAAAGAACAATAAAATAAAAAAAAATCTATTTATTTTCCATAATTAGGTTATAGATAGGTTGGAGATATGCAAATTTCTTTAAGCAAAAGAAATCCATGGCAAATTAATGAATGGAAAAAAGAAATAAAACAACACTTAATTTTTATTTTGATTATACTCATAATTTACATCTAAAGAAAAATACAAATAACCTTCTAAACTTTAACTTGGATACAAATTTACATCTAAATTTTTAAATATTACAAATCACTCTCTTAAGTTTAAATAAAATTAGCAAATAACCCCATAAGTTACAAGAGACCCCCATAAACACAATGAATTTATTAAAGTATATTTTAAGTCTCTCTAAACTTATGATCCTACTGCTTATAGTTTTTTAATCCAATGGCATGAATACTGATCTTCTAAGAGAGATGAACCGAGTTTGAATCCTTTTCTTTTCTTATTGTAATCATCAAAAAACTAATGATCATACTATAACTTCTTCTAGCAAAAAATGAAAATGGTGTTATTAATTTATCAAAGTTTAAGAATGTAATTTATAATATTTAAATATTAAAAAGAGAACCTACACCTAAATTAATGTTTAAAAGGTTTTTTATTCTTTTATTTTTTTTTAGCAATTTCCCATTACGTTTATTATATCTGATATTACCATTGTTCCTAATGGATTACGCTGAACCTTAACTGGTACCGTATAATGTGCTAAACTATAGGGTGGATGTCTATGTTTTATCACTGCGGCACAAACCGAGTAAAAATCAATGGTAGATTTTTTATTAATAAAAAACTATCGGATAGTTTAGGGAATATCTCGTTGTTTTAAGGCTTTATTGAAAAGTTAATAATATAAAGCATTTGTTAGATAGTTATAATGAAATTAATAATAAAAAAAATTTTCTTCCTTAAACGATGAATTATAAGGACGAGATTGATCCTATAAAAAATATGGTATAATAATGGTGAAATCTTCATCCCTAAATTGCTATAAACAAAGAAAATGTTGGATAATAAATTGCATTCCATTTATTACATAATGCGAGATTGTACATCAATCATAGGTTGAAGAGGGAGAAATCAAATATGATATGTTAGGTTGATAAACCAATGTTAGTTTGGGACCTGGTTGGTGGCCTGGTGCCATATCATCGCAGAAATTATTAGTCACGCATCATTCAATCTTGAACCACCCATTTGTCTAAACTCCAATACAACGATTTTCCTTTTTGTTTCTTCTATGAGAAATTATCCATTAAAGACCACCATTTTTCTTGCCATGTGTCCAAAATTATGATATTTTTCTATGACTTTCAAGACCCAATCCAAGTTATTTATATCAAAAAGGTTGTAAATTTGTTGTATCAATATTGGTTTTTAACGGAATTAATCAGCTTTAAATTTGATAATATGACAGTACTTTTTTTTTTTTTTTGAGAAAAAAGCTACTTTCCCACCTCTTTTGTGTGTTCAACAAAGTTGGTTATGCCAATACTTATATTTTTGTCTATTACACGTCGCAAAATTTCATAGGGTTTTTCATCTAATATAGTATGACAACTATGCCATTAGGCACAAAAGAGAAATGTGATTATGTGTACCATTGCTTGTGGGGAACGAAATTAATTAAAAAATATAAACCATTATACTTATTTAAAGAAGAGTGAGAGAGAGATTTCTAGCATTCAAAAATAGTATATCTTTTAGTCTTTTTAATCATGAAGATCACTATGATTAATTAATACGAATATTAATTTTTTAACGGAATAATAGATTAGATTTGGTTCTTTCCTTTTAAATAAGATGTACTACAAAATAGCTTATATAGATTTTTTTAGTTTCCTTTTTCCTTCTCCTCCCTATTTGAATATATTGTTTCATTTGTCTTAGGCTTTGTTCCTATAGAATAAGGGTTAAAAGCAATCATTTTTTTTTTATTTTATATTGGGACGAGGGATGAGAGGGAGAGAAACCCTAAAAGACCTTTTTAGTCTCTACATTATTTGTACATGGAAAGTAGGGTCAGACAAAAAAACCACAAACTGCGAATCAAATCATAAACCAAACTGAATCAAACCGAAAAAATAGTTTTTTTTTTTTTTTCTTTTTTTAACTAATATAATTCGATTATAAATAAATGGTTTGTGGTTTGGTTTGAGGAAGCAAACGAAACCAAACCATTTTGAACCGAATTGAACTGTTTGGTTAAATAAAAATAATTTCACGTAATATTTTATTTTTTTCATCAATCATTATGGATTTTATCAAAATTTTCATATCTTTTTCTTATTTATCTTACTTTTAGGTAAATTATTAAAATTAAATTGAGTGAGTTCCATTTGAAATTTCATATTTGCAAATTTTCCTTTTTTAAATTGTCATTTTCTTATATGTTTTCAAATCAAACGCCTCATCTTAATACTTTTTACGTATTTCTCTTCTTTTTTTTTCCAATTTTTAGTATGTATCTTTTGTTTTCTTTGTATTGTTTTTTGATGGGTGACTTTACTTCTCTCTCTTTGTTTTTATTCCTTCGAATAGAATTTCTTATCATCATTTAATTAAGTTAAGTTTGTTAAGATCTTATATAACTTTTTACTAAATACTATTGCATATGATCAATATATGAGAGATTATTTCGAAACATATGAAAGTTCAATGGAAAGGAAAACATGTTATTGGAGATAAAAATATTTAGTGAAAATCTGACATAAGCGGTTCGAACCGAATCAAACCATTTTTAATTAAGTTCGAAAAATTTACGAATCAAACCGTATGATTGTGTTCGATTTAAAAAAAAAAAACGAATCATTATGTTAGGTTTGATTCGGTAAGAGGAGGTGAACCGTATCAAACTAAACCGCGCCCACTTCTAATAGAAAGGATGTAACCTCAGCAACTTTTATGACTTTTTGGGTTAAGCTAAGGATTCGGATGTGTTCATAAGTGGGCTTGCAATCAGACTTCCTTTAATTATTTTAAGAAAATATGTAAAAGTGGAAATTCATCCTTTTCTTTTTTAATGGAATTACTAACATTAGGGGAAACTGCACCAGGTTATGAATGCTTTCATGACTATGTCCAATGAAAAGGTAAATTATAATAAATCTTGTCCAGAGTTTTAAAATCGTATTTAAATTTAAAACCTTTAGGAAAACTTATTCGATTAAGTCTAAACTTTACGACTAGGTCAAAAAAGTTAGTTAAAGTAACTTAGTGAAGTTAGATTATAAAAATAGTGATAAAGAATCCCAATTTTAGCCTTAAAAATTAAATTATTTAATATAATGAAAAACTCGTTGGAACCCCTAAAACTGAGAGAAATACGACGAGGACTTAGAATATGTTAAATAAGTTATAAAAAGAAATAATATAATATAATATACTATATGAATATATATGTATTTTCATAAATATACTCGGTATATATAATAATTATATTCGTAAATTAATTTGAAAATTTAAAATTATAGTAAATAAGTAATAAATTCTCAAAATTAATTAGAAAATATATCTTAAAAATAAAAGGCATGAGAGAAACATAATTATATGAGTATAAATACACATTAAAAGTATCAATTACACAGGATATATATAAGTATATTAATAAAATAAATAAATATTAACATAATATATATAAATTACTCAAATTATACTAAAATAATAGCAAAACATATCTAAAACTCAAGAAACTAGCTAGATTTCTCTAAAATTAAGCATGGCAAATCCAGATTCACTACAATAGCTAAATCAAAAGGTGAGATGAACCAAATCAAGCCATCTCGTACTTAGATAATAGTGAGAAAATGCAAGAAAAATTCATCAAAATTGAAGAAAAATTTCAAATGACCCAACATGGTATCTAAAGGACTCCAAACACCATTTCACACATTTAGGAACCATAAACACTTAAGAGAAAATTTGTCAAAAATTTTAGGAAATTAAGAAAAAAATTACAAAAACAGAGCAACACATTACCTTAACATGGTTCCCCAACCCCCTGGTATTCTACTATTAAGCCCCACCACCCCCTAGCTAACTACCTTACGCATCACTCATCTAACAACCACCGATTGACCAATGGTGGCAGAAGCTCCAATGAATAAGTGAGTCTAATTTCTGCCATATTTTTCTCCTATTTTCTAAATATACTAGACTAATTCAGAAAATTATGAAAAAATTTATTACAAAGTTATTTTAGATATACTTTCATGATGTAATTTTATTTTTGCAAAATTATGGATGTTGTATGTACTTGCTTAACAAAATTATTATTCATCTCAAATTTTAAATCTAAAATAAATATATTAAATGATGTTTTATTGAGGTGAAAATTTTTATTTAGTATACATGTTATGCCTAGTTAATTGCTATATATCTTGATTTTGAATCAAATATGTTTAATATTTATTGTATTTTTTAACCCTAAAAATAGGGAAAATTATGAGATAAATTGATTTTTGTAAAATTAATTGATGAAATTGATATCAATTAACTTCTTAAGCTTTGTAATAATGTTAGGACATGTTAGAAATTATTTCGTATACAAATGATATTATTTGCTTAATTAATCGCAAATTAAGGGTAAAAATGTAATTTTATAATTATAGGTGACAAACCCAATATCATGAAACTACTTGTTGACTAAGTTCCCTATATTGTTATGAATCTATAAAAATTTTCGTAGAATTATTTAGTGACTTGAGCTGTTTATAATAAATTTTTGTAATAAAATAGCTTAATTTATTAATTGAGGTACATTATTTTGCAATATTAGGTTAAATTATGATGAACATTTGAGTAAATCCTCTCCATATCCCTATTGATCAGATCTTATTAGGATGAGTTTTTATCATATTTTGTGATTTTATATAACTAAATTTCAATATACGTGCGCGCTAGGGTTATATATCATGGGAAAAAATACAAAAAAGTTTTTAACGTTTACTTATTTTTCTATTTCAGTACTTAATGTTTCAAAAGTTTTATTTTAGTTTTTAACATTTGAAAAAATTTTCTATTTTAGTCATTTCATTACTTTTTCCATTAATCGTGATACTTAGTGCATTTTAATTCATCTCTATAATTAATTTAACTAAATAAATTAATAATATATATTATATAAGTAAAATTAATAAAAAAATATTTTAAAATAAAAAATTTTGTACATTACTATATATTGTTAAAATTATAAATATCATTTTTATATTTTATTAAATTAAAAAAAATAAAAAATTCAAGAAAAAAGAAATTTGAATTTTAGTAATATATTATTAATAAAAATATTTATATAAGTGTATATTATTAATATATAAATATTTGTATAGGTATAAATGTATAATTTTTAATTTTGTAGATTTTTTTTTATTTTTCTGATTTTTTAAAATTATTTTATTATTGTTATTTAAAAAATTACACGTGGTCCAATGTCATGCTGCTACATGTCCATAATAATAGAAAGCCTAACGGAACTTAATGAAAGGACTTATTTGATAAAAATCGAAAACGTTAAAAACTGAAATAAAATTTTTGAAATTTTAAGAATTGGAATAGAAAAAAAAAAGTAAATGTTAACGATTTTTTTATACTTTTCTCTATATTATATATATTTCTAAGCTATTTTAGGAAATTATAAAAAAATATAGCTTATTCATATAATATGAGCATAATATAATAGTGATTGTGATATGGACATATAGATATATTAGAAACTAAAAATACCATTTGGAAGTTATCTCTCGAAATAGAAGCCGTAGTACGTATCATCAAATTTATATGAACCCAATGATACCACTTTTACTAAAATTGGATAATCCTAAGTAATACAACCTATATTTTTATAATATTATGAAAATTTATGTACTACGATAACCCTATCACAATTAAAACGTATCTTAACTAATTAAAAAAATACACTTTGATATGATTAAAACAATATATTATAAATAATAAATGATTTGAGTGTGTTATTAATGCTTATTAACTTAATATAACTTATATAATAAAACTATTTTCCCTCGTATAAGAATAATAATATAGTTTTAATATATATATATATATATATATAACTTCATGATGGTATAAAGAGTAGATAAAACCTTAATATTTTTGTAACTCTTATGAAAACTAAATCTAGGTTTAGTATACATATAGGGTCTTTTAGTGAGCAGAATGTTGACAGTATGTACTTACTACAATGAGCGTCAATACAGGTAAGTTGAGATCGTGACTTTACCACTTATTGAGATACTATATCAAAGTATTTAGAGGCTTAAGAATACTTTGATTATGGTTGTAAATTAGCTATCTATACACATGCTATGTAGGTGATTAGCACTCTAGATATGACAAGAGTTAAACTCCTTGACGTGTTGTTTTGCATAATTTCATAGTGTTTTGTGTGAACTTGTTTGGCCATCTCTGAATGAGACTAATAATGATTTGACCGCTAACATAACTGGACATACATAGCAACTGTTAGGAGAACAATTATAAGTATCAAACTAAATACCGACTTCCTTCGATGGGAATAGATGAAATTGTTATTTTCTCATCTTTAATTGAACTAAGTGATAAGCGAAGAAGTCACAACAAGGGTAAGAGGCATGGTTCAAAAGTGGTAATGCGAAGAGGGTGTTCTCCATTGCATAAGCTCGGGTTCAATCTGATTTGAGTCGTGGTAAAGTCTTCAATCCAGATTAAAGCGGATGTAATTTCTCTGACCTCACAATGAACCGGATAACATTATGCGATATTTCAAGTAATTAATTGCATTATATTTCATTACAATTAATAACCTTGTTTATGATTGTACAAAGCTCTTTTATCTTTGTCCCGCTTATTGAGCTAGTTGTACTCATATCCCTATATACTCATATCCCTATAGACTCTTTTGTAGGTGACAAATAAAAGTTCAAGATGTATAGATATCATGACCCTTAAGTTAGTGCTTGGTTGGTTGGTTAGGAAAGTGAAAAAAAGGAAAATCCATTGAATCTAGGATTTTGACTATTCTTTTGATTTTAAGGAAGCTAACTGAAAATCCTTAGGACGCCCACTAGTTTCCTATCTGATTGTAAATAAACTTCAAATCTTGTGGCTTTTATAAACTCTTAGTGTAAATTATAACTTTATATGTGGAAATACTTATGTAAGTACTGTTGTATTATCAAACAACAGATTGTCTTGAATTGATATTTTGAAAAGTTATACTATAGGTTTGAGTATTGACAGATGTCAAACCGAATGTTTTAAGCTAGTTAAGTCGTGTATGACTTGTGTAGACTGTATCTATAGTAATAGTTGTGAGGTCAACTTTTATCTTAAGTTAGTTTACATGACGAGACTACTATGACTTTTCCTGTTTGGAGCATGACATTATTCTTAGCAAATTAGAATAATTCTCTCAAAGAAAATATTTGTAATATCTTTAGCAATAATGTCAATATAGCATTTGGAAAATATTTGGGTGTGCTAGTAAAGATAAGTAGACAATTAAAACTCTTAAACCTCTCTTTCCTAAATCATTCCTATGTCAAAAAAAGTTAAGTTTGTAAGCAACTAAAGAAAGCTTAGAGAGCTTAGAGGGACTTCATTTGGGGAAGTCATGCGGAGGAAAGGAATATGCACTAATTGTCATGGGATAAAGTTAAAAGACTAAAAGAAGATGGGGGTTGAGTCTCCTAGACCTTTAGTGGCAGTGTAAGGCAAATTTTGCCAAATTAGCATGGAATATCCATAGAAAAGACCTTCTATGGAGTAATTTGATGAAAGGAAAATATAAACGGAGGAATGGAAGCTTTCATAAAAGAACAAATCAAGTACTTATAAAGCTCTCAAGCAACATTTAGAATGGTTGAATAAGAGGCTAATCTTATCTTTGTCGAGAATACCTATAGCTTGCTTTTGGTTAGATGGTTAGATTGATGGTGAAAAAATGGGCATTTCTATGATTGGTTAGTTAGACCAATTGTAAGAGAGAGTGAAGTTTTGATAGTGGTAGAAGCTTGGAAGGTCTTAGGAGGGTGGGATGAACAGAGAATTGGATTCTTGATTGATGAAACCATAGAATCAAAACTAAGAATATTTGATCCTAATCTCCATACAAAAGTTTCGCCGAATGGGGAAGAGGAATTGTTCTAGCCTCATGATGCTAACGAGGAAGTTCAATGCAAATTAGTATAAAAGCTGCTATATTAGGATGAAGTGAATCTTATGCGAGAAGGGAAGTGGGATTAGATATGGCATACGTCGACCATCCCTTGATCCAACATTTGCTTTGGCATATCATATAGAATGGGTTACCAACAAAGGAAAACTTGGAAAAACGAAGGATCTTCTTAGACCAAACTTGCACTTTTTGTAGAGATGAAAATGAAACGATGTATCATCTTTTCTTAGGGTATCTAACTATTAAACATATCCGAAATCAATTTGGATGGTTTGATTTGCCATCAAATCCCCACCGTAAATGTTTTCTTGACTGGATCAGGCATAATGCATATACTCGGAGAATCCCATGAAGGAATGGGGTTTGATCGATAGCAACAATGTTTCTCTTCATTCTTAGAGGAATTTGGAGGGAGAGAAATGAACATATATTTAGAAGTGCTAATGGCAACCATGAATGGCTAGGCTTAGTCTATAAAGAGAAGCTCATGAATGGAGGGCAATCAATAAGAGCAAGAAGAACGGAGAAACCACGATGCTTATGGACTAAGCCGCTTCAAGGTTAGATAAAAATTAATAACGATGTTGTAGGAGAGTGGAGGGGAGTTAAAATGCTATAGTAACGATTGGAAAAATGCAACGCCCCATAAGGGGGCCTGGTAGAAACAATTTAAGGTTGTCATGCCACATGTGCACTTATTACATAACAACTATCTTGTGAGTCAGAGATCATAAGATTCAACATATTTAACCATTTTACCTAATCATATTATATATAAGTGCACGATAAAAGTAACTATAGGATTCAATATTTCCCTTCTTTCTAAGATTGCAGAGAATTGGAATCGCCTATCAAATAGTAAAATGGGTAATATTTACATTTCTACAATTTGACTTACTTAGAATAAACTATATTATTATCTAGAAATAGACTCTCTAGTAGAGATTGTTGAAGTGACTCTTATATACTCAGATTCCTTGCCCATCTAATGTTCCGGCTACTATCCTATAAGAAAACTATAGGAAAATGAACAAGAGCCACAAGCTTAATAAGTGGAAGGAGACTTACCATATGCCATAATACGTAACAATCAAGGTTATTAAACAATTTAAGTCAATGCACGAGCAATCAGAATTAATTCAACATCATACATGATCTTTTGATAACCGTGTGAAGTTGAGGATATAACGCCTCCTTAACCTAGATTGGGGATAGCCATCTAAGCTCAGGTCTCCACTTTTGATGGAAAACCCATTCTTATCCTAACCCATTATTTTGGCCCTTATTCTTTCTGGTAATCTATCATGATAACCACCAACTTCTCGGATCCTTTCCTAGCCTGACATCCCCAGATCTTCCTATGGGCTAGAAAACGAGCAAGTGTAGACTCTACCTATCCCCTGCCATAGCTTTCAAAGAGAGCTAAGTAGCCATTAGTATGCGTTGTATAATGCATGTCTTGATTAAGAGTTTTTAGCTTGACCGTCTTATGTCTAATTATTGGTAGCAAAACAATATATTGCAAACACTCAATATTAATGTAACATATAGGCGCTTCACAACATAACATACACAGTACGCTTAAGTACTTATTTGGTAAATAAGTTCAAACACAGGTATAGCATACGTACAATCAATCTACTTAGAAGCACAAACAAGCATAATAGCTTATCATCTCCGAAATTAAACCCGCTTACCTAGTCTCTTATCTAATTATCCTTAAAAGTTTTTGATAGGTTCACAAATCGACCCTACTAATCTAGGATAAGATAGAGTAATGATTAGGCTTAGCATACATACATAGGATTTAGGTTAGATAGGTTTTAGGGATAAATTAGATGTTAAAATATTTCTTTATGTGATTATTATATTTTTACCTTATAGTTATTAAGTTAATTAACTAGCCCTTATAGTTAATATAAAACATTATTAAATATATATATCATTATATTATGTTTATACATGTAGAATATGTACAATCCTAATCTATTACTTATCGTGTAACTCTTGTTATAAATGTACTTGTAATATAATGCAACATAATGATCATATGTATTTACTGTATAATAGGGAGTGCTTGTTATGTCAAATTAGCGAAAAAAATCATTTCAATAAGTAATATATGTTTACAATGTATATGTATATTGTTCAAATAATACTAATTGCATTTAAAATATAGTACAATATGTAATTTATCTAGTATCTAAAATCAATGTATGTACTATACGTATTAATGATGGGATTAATTAAACACCATTTTGAATGCATGATTTAATTTAAGGTAAGTTCACTTGGGGGGAATGTCAATTCCATTCTTCCTCTATTTCCTAAAGGGTATTTATTACGGTGTTCAGTTCATCGAACAGTAATTCTTAAGGAATTGCAATGTGGTGAATCTATGAATTGGGATTCCTCATCAAAACTTAAGAATTCCAATTCCTAGGACCAAAGACCATCACTGCCCTTTATCTTCTTCACCATTAGACCATTCACCATTGTTACCCACCTCTACCACTATCACCTACCATTATCACCTACCACCATTACTGTCACCTACCATTGCTACCCACCGTCACCACTGCTGTCACCTACTAATGCCAACCACCACCATAGCACCACCATCATTATCACTCATTTTCTCCTCTCTATTCAATCTATTCTCATATTTCCTATTACAAGGTATGATGTTGATATGACCATTGATGAGCATTAGAAGCCGAAACACATAGAAAAGGTGCTTCTTGATTTTTCCAAAAGGTATGGGTGAGAGAAAGAGGGATACCGACGCAAGTGTTTCTTTTATTTTCAAAGCCCACAATAACAAATGATGAAACAAATTTGCAAATATTGGTCAACAACTAAAGCTATTTGTTTGCTTATAATAATGGAGATTTGCTAGTCATGTATATGTATAGATCTTCTATATTAGACCAAAATAATTATAACCTTTGTAAAATACTTATGGGCATTTAACTTAGATAAGGAAAAAAAGAAGGGTAAAAGAATCTTTTAAGTCCTATTAGATATCTATCCATTACTACTCTTTTTATTTAAGTAAACAATGTAACTAGCATTCCCTTTGGATTGTTAATATGTTGCATAGTTTAATTTTTTTAATAAGCTCCATCTAGCTATTTATATGTAATATAGGTCCTTACTGCAATAGAATCATTAATAAAGTTTTATACCTGTAGCTTGTTACTTGCATTTTAATTCATATCGTTACACGTTTAACCATATATACGAGAAAGATGATTCATACCAATATATATATTGGCTCCTTTATGGGTTATTAGATAAAAGCAATAGAATTAGAGACATCAATATTTTAAGTAGAAAACTCAAAAACAAAATTATGAAATTGTATGGATAAATTACTTTATTTAGAAAAATAATGAGGTTACGAATATATCTTTTCTAAGACTATTATATATCAATTAAAAAACAACACTTATGATTATAAAAACAAGATTACCTAAAAATATTGGACACCAAAAAATTAGATTATCTAATCCTTTAACTCGTTTCTTCCATATGCTATCCTCTTTTCTTTTTATTTTTGGTTTCTTTTTATTTTTGGTTTTTTCTTTCTTTTCTCTCTCTCTCTCTCTCTCTCTCTCTCTAATTGTGGTGTCTTTTTGTTGTAAGTGGCTTAATAGCTACAATATTTATAGGCTCATTCACTCGTTAATTAAGGCGGTTTCATAAATATAATTTTTTTTCATATCAGTCTAATTTTGCATAACTTTTCAAGAATAATTTTATCATGATTTATTATTTATAAAGTTCGATAATATACTTCAAAAATAGTAGAGCACGTTATATTATATACATAATTTAAAATATCTACTTCTAAACTAATTAAGATTTAACGTGACAAACTTTATGTTATAATTTATACTGACTATATTTCAACTTATTTTTGAAATTCGACTTTACATGATTATTTCTCCTAACTTTTATGGGACTCATATTATTATTTGATCTTATTTGGAACTAATTTCTTATTGGTCTTACATTATAAGATAAGGCCTTAAATACACTTTTCTAAATATACGACATACTCACAATATCACAATTTATAAGTTATTTCACTATACTTTATCATATCTCAAGAATTACCAACCTAAATAATATAGTATTGCTAAGTAAGTAAGGTTTATAAACTCAATATTTCATTTATAATTGGGATTTTTTAAAGATATTATATATTTGGTACTTCGAATAATATTTGAATTTCTATGATTAAATTTTAAGGATTTTGATCTTATGATCACATTTTGAAATTTTCCCATGTTAAATTTTTTTTATAGGTTATTGTTTAAATATATTAAGATGTTCGAAAATTTTTATTATTAGTTATTTGGTAAAGTGAGTATGTCAAAATTTTTGTATATACCTACTAGCATAGTCTATAATATCAGATCTTTTATAAGGAGTATAATTGCACGAAAGTTAACAGATTCAAATTGTAAGGCATTACAAAAGAACTTTGAGGTTAGAGTGTTTAGTGGTTGCTAAAAAAACCTTACCTGAGTAACTCCCTTAGAGGAAAAAATTGGAGTCATTGTGCATGCTCTTAAGTTGGTGAAAGACTAAGGATATGACAAGATAATCATAGAATCAAATAGTTCTCTTACCATAGACCTTATTGAACAAAGGTATAATGCTCTTGAGTCTAACTCAATCGCCATAAGACACTATCTTGCTTTATTACATAATTTTCAAATGTTCCTTTATGCAAGATCCCCTCCAGGATAGTTTCTTTTGTAGGGTTGGACTTTCTTTTTTTTTTTTTTTGGTTTGATTAACATACTTCCATACCTAAAAAAAAAAATCATTAAGAAGAAAATTTTTCCAATTTTTCTTTTTTTAAAATGTGGAGGACTCAAATTGAAAAATTGAAAATCATGCATATAATAGATAACATAAAAGTTAAAAGATGAAAGACTACTATATATTATTTTAACAAATTTTGTTTTATACATACTACATTTATATACATATACATATATACATACATGTCATATTTCTTAAATATCTTTTAAAGGAAATTATAAAAATATGACCTGTATCTTAACACTTTTACAATTAAGAGGCCTATATTTTCTTAAAAAAAAACTCATGATTGATATTTCAACATTGACCATCATTGTTAGTTAAGGACATGTGAACTATAATTGGTCAATAAAAAAAGAAAAGTATCTAATTTATATCTTAAAAGCACTTGGTTAGCCATCCTAAGGTTGAAGGCAGCTGGTTATGAGGATTCTCTTATATAGCTACCCGTAGTATGTTTCATTTACTTCATAAGAGTAAATAAAATAGCTATTCTTGTAGACTCATTCCTTCGATTAGATAGTAGAATAAATGTTCTATGAAATTATTTTTGTTGTATCTGTCAAATCATCTTGGCGATCAAAGAATGAGATGTAGCTTGCTCAATTCATGGTTATCTAAAATGAGCTAGCTAATAGGCCTAAGGCCAATAGCCTTCTTTATAAGTGCATGAACTTACCTAAAAAAGGTTGGATGTGGATGGATCGATCTAATAAGCTCTGTTCTGAGCCCACTAAGCCAATTTTTCCTAAATCATCCCAATATATAGACTAGACTCCTTGAGCCCTAGTACCTAACCTAAGAGTCAAGTTCAAATAAATAACGATAGATCAATAAACTTCAACCCTCTACATTTTACCCATCGACTAAAGTTCTTAGACTATGTATATGTATTTTAGGCATCAATTATTTACTTCGAATAGCTATGTTGCTACTCAACGCATACGTGCTGTAAAACAATTGCATTGTTGCTAAATGCACTTGCATAACTGAAAACTTCATTTAGTCTAGTGCCAACATAGTAAATTTATTTATTACATAGCTCGATGTGCAAGCTTATGGCACTATTTGATTGTACGTATCGCTTTTGGCATGTTGGAGATGACATTACTTTTAAGGTAATATGTATGTGTAGTAGACCTTTTTTAGTAGACAACCATGTTTCCATGGCTTTATCTTCTTCCCTCAGTGTGTATATATATATATATATATATAATATATTCATATATCCTTTCTTAAAACATTACTTAAGTTGATTGTTGTGTCCTCCTAGTCAGACACTCTTATGGACCACAATAATTGTGTATAATCCCCAAAACAAAGAATGCTTGTGTCTCCTTAAACATGATAAATCATGATGTCAATATGTATAAGTTCTCACAATAGTATGTTCTTTAATCTAGACTTTTAGATAGGAGATTGCCATAACTTCTTCCCTTGACTAAATAATTCCAGATATATATATATATATAAATATATTTAGGTTTGTGATGGTAGCGAAGAGAGAGGGTAGGTTGGAATGATCCTCATTTTTTTTTTTCATGATGATATGAATTCCATGAACCAAATATGATCGATATTGACTTCAAATAATTTAAAGGACTAGAAATCTTATTTGCTTGCAATAATGGCAAGTGAATCATGTCGAACAAATATACTTTCTTTTGCTAAGTACTTTTGGGTCATAACAACACTCACAAATAAATCTTTTATCACTTTGCCTATATCTCAACTTCCATTTGAATCCTTAGCAAATCCTTTTAAGAGGAGTGAATCAAACCTCTTTCTTTTCTTTTATTATAGAAGACATTGAATTTCATATACAACAATCGAATCTCTGAAGCCATAATCTCCAATCTCCTTTTGCATTTATGTATACCCATTGGAGGGAGTAATAATGCATAAGCTTTAACCTAAAACATGTTAACAACAGTAGTCAATAAATAATGGTGAGAATTTCGGTCTCCTTCCTTGGCAATGGATAGCTTAGCAACAGTTACCAAGAGTATTATGCCATAGATACATTAAGCAAAAGGGATATGCTATCAAAACTCCAAGATATTCATGGCAACAACCATTGACAACTACATAACTTGTAGGTTGTTCATCCATTCAAGAGCAAGGCAATAAGCATTAGCAATATGTTTGATAAGCAGTAACGACATCTTGGACAACATGATGATTGATTAGCAATAGTTTATCGATTCTTCTTCTTCCTTTCTTTACATAACTCATCTTTCTTATTCTTTTTCCTCTTTCTCTCTCTCTTTCAAGGAAAGAAAATCCCCTTTCACTTTTCATTGTCTAATTATTCATCTATATTAGACAATTCATGGATATTGACAACTTAGTCTTGATGTCACCATTTTCAAGTCTTAATTCCTAGTTTTGATTTCTATCTTTGTTGAAACATATATACATAGGTATAATCCTTTAACCACTTTATTCTGCAACTCCCTTCACACGTGTGTTATTTTTTTACATACTTGTTGGCATGGTAAATTGCTTCTTACCTTCATTATCTTAACAAGTCTTCTCATGTGATACTATTAAAATGGAGCATCAATATTTCCTGTTACTTTTTTTCACTACTACAACATTTTATTCATCCTCATCTCAAATTTACCAAATGCTTATCTTTGTTCCATATGTTTAACATGAGGTGTTATACATGCCCCTTATTTATGTGCTTAAGAGATTTTACATCCAAATCCATAAGACCATAAACTATTGATATATGTTTTGGCAGAGCATGGTTATTTGACTTCATCTTCTACATATATGATCTACTCAATATATATATATATATATATATAGCAAATACTCCAATAAGTATACTGGGTCAGAATCAAGTAATAAAGAATGAGTAAGGTTGTTGATCCCTTGAGGACTATGAAACTACTAAACTTATGATAGCTCTTATCAATATTTAACAACTAAATTGAGATTATAAATTAACTATTCTAATAATTAACCTTAAACTATCATAGAGAAAATCACTAGAACATATTTAAAACGAAACAATTAATTGAGAATGTGGGAAAAATAGAATCCACTTTAGTTGTGCAAATAAAGTAGATATTTGTTTCACCATTAAAAGACTTATTCCACTTCAAGAATGAGAGGGAAGAGTTACCTCTCTTGAATACTCAACTTGCATTTTTGAAGGGGCTACCATCCCAATGGGATGCTTGGGTAGAATATCGAACAAAGAAGTTGGCATATGTGGTTCTTCTGAAGAAGATAAGGGCATGGCATGCTATTACTACTTCTACTCAATTATGGTTCTCACATATGGGTGGAATGGAAGTGTAGCAAGTTATCATTTCCAAATAAAGTATTCAGAAATTCTAGACGTATCATTAAAAGAGGTTTAGTATTCAACACCATCATAAGTATGGTAAGTCTTCTCCATTATCTAGATTTCAACTTCAATTGTTCTTCTTTTCACTTTTTTTTTGTTTTTTTAAATACCATGTATGTCTTCTCTTGCTAACTTCCTCTCTTAGTCTCATAAGCATAGTCTCATAATCAGTAATGCCCCCAATCAATCTCAATCTCTACTTTCAAGAGTTAAAGCTGGTTGAGCAATTCCCTAGCAAGGAGTTGCCTTCCAACAAGCAAGCTTCAAGCTTGGCAAGTCTGAGTAAGCTTTAAGTACAGAGGCTTTGAGCAGTAACCCTTAAGCACAATTGACTTTACGTAGAGATTCCTGAAGCGAGAACGCCGTAAGTGCAACAAGCCCTTATAGGCCTTAAGTGCAATAAGCTTCTTACTTAATAGGCCTTGAATGCAATAAGTCCCAATATGTCTTAACCACAATAGGATTTGTGCAGAATAGGCCCCAACAAGCCTTGCATGAAGTGATCCTCTTTTATCGTGAGCCTTAGTAAGACTTATAGGATTGTTATCATGAGATTGGTGTCATGACTCATAAATCGAAGGAGAGAGCTACCTTTCTTTCTTATAAGAAGGCATAACCTAGGTAGAGTTTGTAAGTATATCATATCACTACAAAGCTTAGGGTATGGTTTCTCTTAAAGAAGACTAGTGTCTTACCTACCATCACTACTCTTACTTGAGTGTAATTCTTACACGAGTGAGATGGAAGTATGATGGGTTAAGATGCATCATTGCAACACTGCTTCAATTCAATAGCAACTCCTACATGTATATGAAATGCTAAGGCATTACTTAGGCTTGAGGCATGGGAGTTGAGATTTTAAGGAACTGCCTAGGTTAAGGTACGAGAGCCAAGGTGCTAGGGTATTGCTTGAACTTAAGGCATGAAAGCTAAGATGCCAAGGCATTGCCTTGGCTTAAAGGTATAGAGCTGAGATGCCAAGGCATTGCTTGGGCTTGAGGCTTATGAGTCGAGGTGCCAGAGCGTTGCTTGGTCTTGAGGTATAGGGGTCGAGATGCTAAGGCATTACCTAGGCTTAAGGCAAAAGTTGAGATGTCGGGGCATTGCTTGAACTTAAGGTAAAGAGTTAAGATGAAGCTAAGATGTAAGGGTATTACCTGGGCTTAAGGTGTGAGAACCGAGATGTTAGGACATTGCTTGAGTTTAAGGCATAAGAGTCAAGATGCTAAGGCATTTCCTTGGCTTAAGGCATGGAAGCCGAGATGCCTAGGCTTAAGGTGCTGAAGCCGATATGCCGAGGCATTAACTAGGCTGGAGGTAAAGAGTCGAGATGCTAAGTCATTGCTTGGGCTTTAAGCATAAGAGCCAATATGCTAGGGCATTGCCTAGGCTTCAGGTGTAGAAGCCAAGAAGCTAGGGCATTGCCTAGGCTTGAGGCGTAAGAGCTAAGATGCCAAGGTATTGCCGGGGTTTGATACGTAAAGATGAAGAGCCACCTAATTGGACTCTTACATTCCCTATCACAGGAGTTGTTTATTGTATAAGTTCTAGTGGGGAGGTTTCATCACCCTTTCTTTGATGGAAATCTTCCTCAACAACTAGAGGGTTAGCTGGTTAAGTTGAGGTAATGGTGCCTGGCTGTGCAACAACTATAAGATTTGGCAAAGCCATACCCTATTATGTAACAGTAGTAGTAGTCATCATAGTAAGGATGGGTTAGAACATAGTTATAAACTAGTTTAATGTCCTTATGGCTTCTTGCATTGCCTGTATGTTTATGTGGGATCTAAAGGAGCCTCAAGGACTAAGTGATTGAGGATAGTGTTTTTAGGTGATGGGAGCGAATTCTACTCGATAAGCTCAACATTAATGTTATGCTCTTGAGATGTAGTATCAGACGTGACGATTATTCTCTTCCTAGGAGGTGCCATGTCTCTGCAATAACTTTTCCTTAGTGGAGTTGCCAAAATGTAGATGTGGGGGTATAACAGGAGTAGTTATGTACATGTTACATGAGTGATGTATGACACGTAACTTGAGCAAAGCGAATCAAGAATGATACTTGAGGGATGATTAGGTGAGCATGAGGTTGGAAGAAGGAATAGGCAATCTCTGTGTCTCAAATGCACAAGTGATAGACAAGGTAACCTTAAGGGACTTGAGGTGTTCATCTTATATCTTGAGTGAGTGAGATTAATTCTTTGCCTAAATTGCTTGTTTGATCTTAGAGAGTTGAGTCCTTATAAAGCAATATTGTTTCTCTATTCTCTCCAAGAGTTCCAAATAAGGAGGAAAGGCTGGGTATTTATAGGCTCTTGGGGATGATAACATTAGTCAGATCATCTTGGTGATCAATGGATGAGATAAAGCCTGCTTAATTCATGGTTATCTAAAATGAGCTAGCTAATAGGCTCAAGGCTAATAGCCTTCCTTATAAGTGCATGAGCTTGCCTAAGAAACGTTGGATGTGGATAGATTAGTCCAATGATTCCTATTCTAAGCTTATTAAGCTAATTTTTCTTAAATCATCTCAATATATAGACCGGACTCCCTAGGCCCTGCCACTTAGCCCAAGGAGTCAAGTTTGAATAAATAATAGGCTTAACCCAATAAATTTTAACCCTCTACACATGTATATATATTTATTAAATTATATATGTATATATGTCTTTATTATTTGATTTTTTTTTAATTTTCTAAAATTATTATTGTTGTCTTTATTATTTAATAAAAATAGTGGATCAATTAGAAAGTGCCATATACCATAATTAACAACAAACTAACTAAGAACTTGTTTAAAAATTTATGCAATAGTTAAGGATTCATAGAAATTTTGAAATATTTAGAAATCGAATAAAAAATGTACAAAATGTTGGGTTTTAAATTTATACTTTTCTCATGGACCAATAAAAAAATATCACGTGTCTTGTTAATAGAAAAGTTAATGGTAAACTGACAAAAAACTTGTTTGAAAACTTTTGTAAATGTTAAAATATCAAATAAAAATTTTGAAACGTTTAGGACTTGAATAGAAAATATGTAAAAGGTTAAGTTCTAAATCTATACTTTTTCCTAAATAATATGGATATAAATATAAATGAGAAATATCCATTAATTCCATAATATTATTTTTCGAGATTTTCATAGGAAACGTGCTTCAAAAATCACATCTTTAATCCCACCCTACATCTTACAGGTATTAACCTTCATTTCTTACATGGGTTCCTTCATAGATTTTACATTAAATGCTAAAACAAATATTTGCTTTGTTGAATTCAAGCCAATTTTTTTTTTTCTTTTGTATTCCTTCTTTTTACTTCTTCAATTGTCTTTTCTCTTTGTAACACTCTGAAGCCTTAAATGGGCATTACAACCCACCATATATTCTAAGTGCTTGGAATATGCTAAAGCTTCTAAGTCTACAGGTACTCACTTGATAAATTCAACCACATAATTTAATTAACTTCTCAAAAGAGTGATAATATCATCCACCTAATAACCCATCAAAATTGAAATCGAGTCACTAATGTAACAAGAGTCTACAATCTCTATAATCCATAAGTATCATAAGACAAATAAACACGAAAAGGTATCGTCTCCTCAAACAAAACAATAGTTCTAGAAAGTACTAGAAGTCCTCATAACTACTCGAACTCTAACAATCCATCACTAACATGTCAACCCAACTCATTGATCACTATAGAAATATAAATACTTGATACCTTCCTCCTCCTAGATGTGATCCATAAAAGGCTCCTCATAAATAAGATAATCATCTATTCATGTGCCTGAAAAAGAACAAAGAATGAGTCAAAGTCTAGTACGGATGCACAAGTACACACAAATGTTAAGATAAATCACCACATGCAAATAATGCAAGTTATATAAGGAATAAAACAAACAATAGATTAATTATCTTATCAAAGGGTTGCTTATGACCCCATCACACCATGATTTTTGTCTACATATATCGATAGATATAAATATACGTTTTTTTCTAAGCTCTTTATGTCCAAGTTTAGAGTTTACAAATCCTGTAATTATAGCTATGTCATCCCATTTTCGAGTCCACTAGGGAATCCTCACATATAATCAATAGTTGCTCCTTTAGAGATCTATAACTACGAGCCCCTAAAGTGAGTAGGTTAAGCACAATCAATAAACTAATCATTTAGGTCAAATATAGATTAGTCAAGTTAACTCCTTTCTAACCTAGCAAGCATAACTATACAAATAAGCATTACATACCCGAATAGTGAGACAAGACAACATTAGAGTCCAGGTATATCACAAATTGAACAGTATCATTGTTGTGGTAGATCGTCGTGTCCTATACAAAGGTCTATGATCAATTCCCTTCGTTGATCATAGGCCTTCTATACATTGCATAAGGCTCCTTCCATTCTATGTTACCCTTAGGCATATAGACAAGTAATATCAAGCATATTAACTTAAATTACTAATTAATTATGTAAATTACTAAAAACAAAGAGTGGAACATAGAGTTATAAGATGAAAATATTACAATATAAACTAAATCCATATAAGTTTGTCATTCATCTAACTACAAAATTATACTAATTAGGAGAAATGAACAATTCTTGGCTAATACTATAGATTTCCTCTTTTGCTCTTTGAAGCACACAGTCTTGTCTTGGCACGAGACTTGCCTTAGGCATTCCATGGCTCTAATCAACCAAGAGGTAGCCCTACATCAAAAGAAATCTATCGAGATGTAAGCTTACACTTAATAAGCTAATTCCTTTGTCATGCCACACAATCAATTTATTTAAATGTACAATTATATAAATCCATGAGACAGTTAAAATGCTAAACAATACATACAACGACCTAGGAATTACATGTAACTCAAAATTATGCCCCCTATAGTTAGGGTTGGAGATAATTAATCAACACAAATCATCAACCGGGTTCTAACACTTAAGTTTTTATTCCACTTGCACTAATGTGCTTAAATCAACTCATATATAATATATATGAAATGTACGAACTTTACTTTTCATATAGAAAATACATTTTTCTTTTCAAATCAAAATCCCAAGTCTAACAGTATAGTGGCCTCTGCAATCCATATCACACACCTTAAGTGGAAGTTACAAGATATGGCCCTTAGCTAACGATTAGGCTCCCCTAACGTCTAGTATGCCTGAAAGCTAGGAAGAAACTCAATAAATATATATATAAGTGGCATAACCTTTGCCAAATCCTTTTAAGAGTCCCCTTTCCTATGAGTCCCTTCCCACTTTCTACGTGAGGTGGTAGTCAGTATAGTTATAATGTAAATATGAGAAATGCATGACTCATTGAATTCCTCAATCAAATAATTACTTAATCTGGTTTTCATTGTGATAAGATAATTGCATTCCATAACAACAATACATATCTATCATCATAAATAACTCCATTTTTTTTTATCTAGTTAGCAAATCATGGAGTTCAATTACAATATCACATATATGCATTTCCTATATCCCATATGCATTCAAGTTCAATATAGAATTTTAAGTGCAACTACACTACAAACAAAACAAAGCATGAAGTCATCAAGAATTATTCACTCAGCCATGACTAATCAGTTGAAGTAGTTCGAAGGTAAGTCGTTTCTAACAGTAAGGTCTCCTAAACAACGTAAATATGATATTATAAGAATTTGAAATTAAATAAAAAGGCTAACATAAAATCCTTTAAGTTATACTTTTAACTTAGTCTTATATTTCTCCTGGTTATACTAAATCTTTAATCGCATATAACTTTCTCATTTAAAATTCGATTTTTATGATCTTATAGTCAGTTTCCATCATTTTCGAGTGTACTTTTACGTAGTATAGTTAGATTTTAGAGATGGGGCTTGCAATTTTGCCTACTAATAAGAACAGTAGCATCCCTTAGGTTTTAGTCTTCTTTTAGGCTTGAAATTATTATTGGGCTTTTTGTTACTTTGTGTAATAACTTAGGCTTGGGCTTAAAACATAGTTTTAGACTTAATACAGGCTTTTTGTTACTTTATGTAATAACTTGGGCTTGGGCTTAGGCTTAGAACATATTTTAGACTTAATACTTCCTTCAAGGTCAGATTTCCATCCTTTATTCATAACCTTAGTACTATCTTAATTTTCTTGGACTCCTAAATTGGCTTATGCAGTCAAATTGAGCTTGTTTTTGTACAAATAAATGTTTATGACTTTGTTAGGCATAAGGAACTTTATATGGACTTCTTATAGGCCATAACACCTTTTCTTTGGGAACTAAGGTGCTGGTAAAAAATTTCATGGGGGCCCAATTAAGTTTTTTAAGTTGGGTTTTGAGTTTTAAGCTTTTAACCTTTATCTTACTAGCCTTATTTGATCTTTTCACCTTGTTTATTTTATTTTATTGTGTCTTTAAGTGTATTTTTCCTTATTTCTAGATCTAGTAGATTTGGTTTGGTGGTTTCTAACTTTGTTTTTACACTTTATTTATCATTTTCTTAAGTCTAAGTGACAAATGAAAGGTTTACACTACTATTACCTCAATTCTTACTTAACTTGTTCTTTATATGAGGATTCCTTTTTCATAATACTAAGGGAAGTTTATAGATCCTACGCTTATTATAGGTGCCTACTTTGATTTAGGTCCTTAGGAGTTAGTTTCTCCACCAAAGACATATGTAGTGATTTTTCCTTCGCCTGAAGCTAATTTCAAGCATGTGATGCTAAGTGAAAGTAAAAGTAACTCTAGGATATACCCAAATCTTGCCATGTCCAGCATGAACATACTTCCAAGTTGTTCATGCACTTGTTTCATGATTTTCTCAAGTCATAAGCTTCTACTCTATGTGATAGGTGAGTATTTAATAAGGAAACTAAATCTAGTCTACTCATATTCTAACATTCATGTGAAAGATTCATGAAGCTTAACACTTAGTATAATCTAACTAGGATATCACCTTATGTACATCATAACATTCTCATATACATGTATGATCTCCTCAGCATAGTATTCTCAAGATACTCAAATTTAAAAACTTAATTCTTTCCAAAGGAAATGTGTAGTGGATTTTTGCGCCTAGATGTCCTCCTTAGCTCCTTGTTTTTTTATAACTCTAATTTTAAACATATTTCATAGGGTGATTTTATAGTATTTTTCGCACATTTTTTGTTTTCTTTAAAGAAATTGATACTTAATTGAGTAAAATGTTGCTTTCAAGGTTTAAACACGTTCTAGGCTCGAAAACGAAGAAAAGGAATCAAGTTTCACTCAATTCCGAGTTCAAACGAAAAAGTTATGAATTTTTGAAGTTGTGTAGAAAATTTGCCTAAGTGCAGAAAGTTACACGACCTGGGGACACGGTCATGTCCCAGGCCGTGTCGGGTGACGAAAATAGAATCTTTGAGATATACTATAAAAAGACATCTTAGGGTTTCAAAAAGAAGGAGAGACATTACAGAAACAATAGACAGAAACGGAGAGGAACAATATCAAGAAAGAGGCGGAACAAAATCAAGAAAGAGGGGAACAACATCAACTTCAAGATTAGAGAGATTGTTCATCAATCAAAAGGGGTTTCCATGTTTTATTTTATATTATTGATGAAACTCGTTCTTATATTCATTATGATAGCTTAGAATTAGAGTATTTAGGATTATGGAACCTAGGGTTTCATAAATCCAGTATGGACAAGAGAGGAATTGATCCACTCCACAAGCCAAAGGATCGTACATTAAAATCTTTCAAAGAGAAGCCATCAATTTTGGAACCAAAGCTGTCAAGAAATCATTTGGAACATGTCTTTGTGGTGAAAAGTTCAAAACCCCCAATGACAACCGCGTCTAAGCTAAAAGCAAACAAAACGAAGAAGTTTAGGCTACATGAATTTGATAAGTGGCATGATAAGGAGAGAAACTATGGAAGTTATGCACCAATGAAATGGAATTGGCAAGGTCAATGGTTGAAGGGTAAATCTACACTTCTATGGAGAGTTCGAAAGCGAGATACAGGAAGAGTTCTATTTCCACCTGGATGAAGAATCATGAATTACAAGACGTATCATGTTGAGCTATTGACGTTAACTAAAGCGCTTCTTGAGAGGCAACCTATGTCTAACTTTGCTTACACTTTAGTTCTTTAAGTTTATTTCATTTTATTTTTCTTTTATCTAACTTTGCCTTGCTTCTTTTATTTGTTTCAATTTTAGTCATGGGCTTTTCCCTTTTAATTTCATTTTTATTCTTCTCTTTAGTTTTCTTTTTCTTATTTTTCTAGTTTCATTACTTTTATTTCTTTAAGTTTCCTTTATCTTTATTTTTACTAAAAAAAAAAAAAATTAACACGGGCAAAGGACACGGTCGTGTCCTAGCTCGTGTCCATTTAGACCTTCAAAACTGCCCACCCACAGAAAGTTACACGGGCGTGGGACACGGTCGTGTCCTAGCCCGTGTCTACCCAGAATTTTCCACCCATGCACAGAGAGTTACACGGGCGTGGGACACGGTCGTGTCCCTGCCCTTGTCCATCCAGTTTTCACACACGGGCACAGTAAGTTACACGGGCAAGGGACACGGTCGTGTCCCCAGCCCGTGTCCGACCAGACTCCATACGGCACACGTAGATTGTTCCACGGGCGAAGGACACGGTAGTGTCCTAGCCCGTGTCGACCCAAATAATACGGTTTTCACACATGACCGGTTTATTTAAATCACACACCCTTTTACACTCTCACAATCACACATTTCTCTCTTACACTCTATCTCATTCTCCCTCTTCTCTCCACAATTCTTGCATTCCGCATTTTGATCCAAGTAAGTTTCTTGCTTAATTTTGCTCTCTTCCTCATGATTAGGCTGGCGAATATGATGAGGATGATGAGGCCGGTGATGACGATAACGATGCTACGATGGCTGAGGCATCATCTGATGAGGAGGCTGAGGAAACGGATTCTGATCACTCTTCTTAGTTCTTCATTTTTTGTGTTGACTTTTGTTGATCAAGACTTGTGAACTCCGATATAAATAATTATGATGCTTCTTCATTTTGTGCTCCTGTTCAACTGGCAGGGAAGTATTAGTTTTCTTTTCAGTACATATGTTTTCTTTTTCCCTATGCTGTTTTTTTCGTGCTGCTTTGATTTTTTGTAGTACATTAGGGACAATGTACATTATTAAGTGTGGGGAAGGGATATATATGAATTTGTTACTGTTTAGGAGACCAATTATTCACATTTGACCCAATTACTTTTTAAGTTAACTTGCAATAGGTGATTAGCTGGTATTAAGCCAAATTAGCTGTTTCATCTTGATTATTATTGATCTTATGATACTTTACTAGAATTGATTAGTCAAATTTTTGGAAGGTAAAGTTACGAGTTATTTAGCTTAGGATTTTAAGACTTGAGATTAAAGCAACATCACTAGTTGAGAGTTAGTCATGGTTATTTTTAAAATTTACTTTTATGTATACCCTTCTCTTAGAAATTTTTAAGAGTCCTATAATTTTTAGCAAACAAACAAATGAAATTCTTCTTTTGAGAAACCCCTGAAAAATCACAATGATTAGAGGTCAAAAGTAATAACGAGTGTAAGAATAAAAAAAATTGGTAAGGATTCGTCTTGGTCCGTCAAAAGAGCGAGATTGAGTCCCAATGCTAATTCAAATGAAAAAAAAAAAGAAAAAAATTGATATGGATCGGCCTTGGTCCGTCAGAAGAGCAAGGTTCTTTCCCGCTATCAATATAAGGAATAAGTTGGTATGGATCTGTCTTGGTCCATCAGAAGAGCGAGATTCTTTCCCGCTACCAACACAATTGTGCTTAAATAAGGTAAATTTAAAAAGACCTCTCAACAAAAGCATGAACTAAGGGGATGATCAGAGGAAGAGTGGATGTAAAATGTGTTTGTTTTAGATTATAGTGCTTGGTGAGATGGAAGAGAGAATTGTATACACTTTAGTCAAATGGACAAAATTTTTATGACTCTTTCTCGGTTGGCGAGATGTTAAATCTAATTTTTAGTTTAAGAATCCTTGGTTAAATGATTCGGGGTAAACTTTGATTTTCATAAATTAACTAGTGAACTCTAGTATTAAGTATTGTTGGAGCATTTGAATATGGTCAGATGAAATTGGTTGACTTTATTATTGCAAGTTAGTTGAGAATGATTTTTTTACTTTTTTTCGGATCAAGTGTATTTGTTCACAGGTTTCCTAAGTAGTGATAAATTTTGATTAAGTGTTTCTCGTCCCGAAAGTTTTGTTTTGATTTATTTGCTTGAGGACAAGCAAATGCTCAAATGTGGGAAAATTTGATAACTCTAATTTTAAACATATTTCATAGGGTGATTTTATAGTATTTTCCGCACATTTTTTGTTTTCTTTAAAGAAATTGATACTTAATTGAGTAAAATGTTGATTTCAGGGTTTAAACGCGTTCTAGGCTCGAAAACGAAGAAAAGGAATCAAGTTTCACTCAATTCCGAGTTCAAACGAAGAAGTTATGAATTTTTGAAGTTGTGTAGAAAATTTGCCTAAGTGCAGAAAATTATACGACCTGGGGACACGGTCATGTCCTAGGCCGTGTCGGGTGACGAAAACAGAATCTTTGAGATACACTATAAAAAGACATCTTAGGGTTTCAAAAAGAAGGAGAGACATTACAGAAACAAGAGACACAAGAGAAGAGAGGAGATTGGAGAAGAACATTAATCAAGAAGCAAGAACGACATCAATTTCAAGAATAAAGAGATTGTTCATCAAATCAAAGAGGGGTTTTTATGCTTTATTTTACATTTTTTATGAAACTCGTTTTTAGATTCGTTATGATAGCTTAGAATTAGAGTATTTAGGATTATGGAACCTAGGGTTTCCTGTAACCCTTGGATTGAATTATAATTTCAATAACGTTTCTATCTTTTCTTGATTCAATTATGTCGTTAATTATGGATTGATAATTCTAGAGTGTCAATATATGATATTATGCATGTTAATTGAGAAATTGCATGTGTAATTAGATTTAGGCATAATTGAAGAGAATTACATGTATACTTAGAGATAAGATACATGTTTCTTCCGGAAAGTTAATTGTTTGCATGGGAATTCATTACACGCTAATGCAATCCTAAATTATATTACTAAGTGAAGAGATTCCGGTAAATAATTTAGGATTAGGGTTAATATGCTTGAAAAAGATATTAGCTTTAATTGTGAATCCCTCCGGTTAAGAATAATAGAAATTGAATTGGATATATTTTAAAAAGGTTACATGTTAAATACTAGGGGAAATAATTCCTAAATATATTATTACTTTCTTGAAGTCGTTCTTGATTTTACCGCTTTTTTAATTGCTTAATTAAGTCTTTTAATTAAAGTAGTTTGTTAATTTTAGTATTTTTAATTAATTCAAACTTTCATAATTTTCCGGTTAGATAATAAAGCTAAAGTTAATATTAGTACTCAAAATCTCTGAGGGATCGACTCGGACTCACATCCGCTATATTAAAACTGATAGGTGCGCTTGCCTCATATCAAGTTTTTGCTCTAGAATTATCAATCCATAATTAACGACATCATTGAATCAAGTAAAGATAGAAACTTTATTGAAATTATAATTCAATCGAAGGGTTACATGAAACCCTAGGTTACATGAAACCCTAGGTTCCATAATCCTAAATACTCTAATTCTAAGCTATCATAACGAATCTAAAAACGAGTTTCATCAAAAACGTAAAATAAAGCATAAAAACCCCTTTTGATTTGATGAACAATCTCTCTATTCTTGAAATCGATGTCGTTCTTGCTTCTTGATTAATGTTCTTCTCCAATCTCCTCTCTTCTCTTGTGTCTCTTGTTTCTGTAATGTCTCTTCCCTCTTTTTTTTTGAAACCCTAATATGTCTTTTTATAGTGTATCAAAAAGATTTTGTTTTCGTCACCCGACACGGCCTGGGACATGGCCGTATCCCCAGGTCGTGTAATTTTCTGCACTTAGGCAAATTTTCTGCACAACTTAAAAAATTCATAACTTCTTCATTTGAACTCGGAATTGAGTGAAACTTGATTCCTTTTCTTCGTTTTCGAGCCTAGAACGCGTTTAAACCCTGAAATCAACATTTTACTCAATTAAGTATCAATTTCTTTAAAGAAAACAAAAAATGTGCGGAAACTACTATAAAATCACCCTATGAAATATGTTTAAAATTAAAGTTATCAAATTTAGGGATATATATGAATTTATTATTGTTTAGGAGACCAATTATTCACATTTGGCCCAATTAATTTTTAAATTAACTTGCAATAGGTGATTAACTGGTATTTGGCCAAATTAACTGTTTCATCTTGATTATTATTGATCTTATTATACTTTACTAGAATTGATTAGTCAAATTTTTGGAAGGTAAAGTTACGAGTTATTTAGCTTAGGATTTTAAGACTTGAGATTGGAGCAACATCACTAGTTGAGAGTTAGTCATGGTTATTTTTAAATTTACTTTTGTGTATACTTTTCTCTTAGAAATTTTTAAGAGTCCTATAATTTTTAACAAACAAACAAATGAAATTCTTCTTTTGAGAAACCCCTGAAATATAATAATGATTGGAGGTCAAAAGTAATAATAAGTGTATGAATAGAAAAATTGGTAAGGATTCGTCTTGGTCCGTCAGAATAGCGAGATTGAGTCCCAATGCCAATCCAAATGAAAAAAAAAAGAAAAAAATTGATATGGATCGGCCTTGGTCCGTCAGAAGAGCAAGGTTCTTTCCCGCTATCAATATAAGGAATAAGTTGGTATGGATCGGTCTTGGTCCGTCAGAAGAGTGAGATTCTTTCCCGCTACCAACACAGTTGTGCTTAAATAAGGTAAATTTAAAAAGACCTCTCAACAAAAGCATGAACTGGGGGGATGATCAGAGGAACAGTGGATGTAAAATGTGTTTGTTTTAGATTATGGTGCTTGGTGAGATGGAAGAGAGAATTGTATACACTTTAGTCAAATGGACAAAATTTTTATGACTCCTTCTCGGTTAGCGAGATGTTAAATCTAATTTTTAGTTTAAGAATCCTTGGTTAAATGATTCGGGGTAAACTTTGATTTTCATAAATTAACTAGTGAACTCTAGTATTAAGTATTATTGGAGCATTCGAACATGGTCAGATGAAATTGGTTGACTTTATTATTGCAAGTTGATTGAGAATAATTTTCTTACTTTTCTAAGGGTCAAGTGTATTCGTTCACAGGTTTCCTAAATAGTGATAAATTTTGATTAAGTGTTTCTTGTCCCGAAAGTTTTGTTTTGATTTATTTGCTTGAGGATAAGCAAATGCTCAAGTGTGGGGAAATTTGATAACTTTAATTTTAGACATATTTCATAGGGTGATTTTATAGTAGTTTCCGCACATTTTTTATTTTCTTTAAAGAAATTGATACATAATTGAGTAAAATGTTGATTTCAGGGTTTAAACGCGTTCTAGGCTCGAAAACGAAGAAAAGGAATCAAGTTTCACTCAATTCCGAGTTCAAATGAAGAAGTTATGAATTTTTTAAGTTGTGCAGAAAATTTGCCTAAGTGCAGAAAATTACACGACCTGGGGATACGGTCGTATCCCAGGCCATGTCGGGTGACGAAAACAAAATCTTTTTGATACACTATAAAAAGACATATTAGGGTTTCAAAAGAAAAAAGGAAAGACATTACAGAAACAAGAGACACAAGAAACGAGAGGAGATTGGAGAAGAACATTAATCAAGAAGCAAGAACGACATCGATTTCAAGAATAGAGAGATTGTTCATCAAATCAAAAGGGGTTTTTATGCTTTATTTTACGTTTTTGATGAAACTCGTTTTTAGATTCGTTATGATATCTTAGAATTAGAGTATTTAGGATTATGGAACCTAGGGTTTCCTGTAACCCTTGGATTGAATTATAATTTCAATAAAGTTTCTATATTTACTTGATTCAATGATGTCGTTAATTATGGATTGATAATTCTAGAGTGTCAATATATGATATTATGCATGTTAATTGAGAAATTGCATGTGTAATTAGATTTAGGCATAATTGAAGAGAATTACATGTATACTTAGAGATAAGATACATGTTTCTTCCGGAAAGTTAATTGTTTGCATGGGAATTCATTACACGCTAATGCAATCCTAAATTATATTACTAAGTGAAGAGATTCCGGTAAATAATTTAGGATTAGGGTTAATATGCTTGAGAAAGATATTAGCTTTTATTGTGAATCCCTCCGGTCAAGAATAATAGAAATTGAATTGGATATATTTTAAAAAGGTTACATGTTAAACACTATGGGAAATAATTCCTAAATACATTATTACTTTCATGAAGTCGTTTTTGATTTTATCGCTTTTTCAATTTTTAATTAAGTCTTTTAATTAAAGTAGTTTGTTAATTTTAGTATTTTTAATTAATTCAAACTTTCATAATTTTCCGGTTAGATAATAAAGCTAAAATTAATATTAGTACTCAAAATCTCTAAGGGATCGACTCGGACTCACATCCGCTATAGTAAAACTGATAGGTACGCTTGCCTCATATCAAGTTTTTGACTAATCAATTCTAGTAAAGTATCATAAAATCAATAATAATCAAGATGAAACAGTTAATTTGGCTTAATACCAGTTAAACACCTATTGCAAGTTAACTTAAAAATTAATTGGGTCAAATGTGAATAATTGGTATCCTAAACAGTAATAAATTCATATACATCCCTTCCCTACACTTAATAATGTACATTGTCCTCAATGTACGACAAAAATTCATAACTTCTTCATTTGAACTCGGAATTGAGTGAAACTTGATTCCTTTTCTTCGTTTTCGAGCCTAGAATGCGTTTAAACCCTGAAATCAACATTTTACTCAATTAAGTATCAATTTCTTTAAAGAAAACCAAAAATGTGCGGAAAATGCTATAAAATCACCCTATGAAATATGTTTAAAATTAAAGTTATCAAATTTCCCTATACTTGAGCATTTGCTTATCCTCAAGCAAATAAATCAAAACAAAACTTTCGGGACAAGAAACACTTAATCAAAATTTATCACTATTTAGGAAACCTGTGAACGAATACACTTGACCCTTAGAAAAGTAAGAAAATTATTCTCAATCAACTTGCAATAATAAAGTCAACCAATTTCATCTGACCATGTTCGAATGCTCCAATAATACTTAATACTAGAGTTCACTAGTTAATTTATGAAAATCAAAGTTTACCCCGAATCATTTAACCAAGGATTCTTAAACTAAAAATTAGATTTAACATCTCGCCAACCGAGAAAGAGTCATAAAAATTTTGTCCATTTGACTAAAGTGTATACAATTCTCTCTTCCATCTCACCAAGCACCATAATCTAAAATAAACGCATTTTACATCCACTCTTCCTATGATCATCCCCCTAGTTCATGCTTTTGTTGAGAGGTCTTTTTAAATTTACCTTATTTAAGCACAATTGTGTTGGTAGCGGGAAAGAATCTCGCTCTTCTGACGGACCAAGACCGATCCATACCAACTTATTTCTTATATTGATAGCGGGAAAGAACCTTACTCTTCTGACGGACCAAGGCCGATTCATATCAATTTTTTTCTTTTTTTTTTCATTTGAATTGGCATTGGGACTCAATCTCGCTCTTCTGACGGACCAAGACGAATCCTTACCAATTTTTTCTATTCTTACACTTGTTATTACTTTTGACCTCTAATCATTGTGATTTTTTAGGGGTTTCTCAAAAGAAGAATTTCATTTGTTTGTTTGCTAAAAATTATAGAACTCTTAAAAATTTCTAAGAGAAGGGTATACATAAAAGTAAATTTAAAAATAACCATGACTAACTCTCAACTAGTGATGTTGCTCCAATCTCAAATCCTAAAGTCCGAAGCTAAATAACTCGTAACTTTGCCTTCCACCAATTTGACTAATCAATTCTAGTAAAGTATCATAAGATCAATAATAATCAAGATGAAACAGTTAATTTGGCTTAATACCAGTTAATCACCTATTGCAAGTTAACTTAAAAATTAATTGGGTCAAATGTGAATAATTGGTATCCTAAACAGTAATAAATTCATATACATCCCTTCCCCACACTTAATAATGTACATTGTCCTCAATGTACGACAAAAAATCAGAACAGCAAGATAAAGCAGCATAGGGAAAAAGAAAACATATGTACTGAAAAGAAAACTAATACTTCCCTGTCAGTTGAACAGAAGCGCAAAATGAAGAAGCATCATCATTATATAGCAGTGTTCACAAGCCTTGAACAATAAAAGTCAACACAAAAAATGAAGAACTAAGAAGAGGGATCGGAATCCATCTCGTCATGTGCCTCATCAGAAGATGCCTCAGCCATCGTAGCATCATCATCGTCATCACTGGCCTCGACATCCTCATCACATTCGCCAAACTAATCATGAGGAAGAGAGAGCAAAATTACGTAGGAAACTTACTTGGATCCAAATACGGAATGTAAGAATTGTAGAGAGAAGAGGGAGAATGAGATAGAGTGTAAGAGAGAAATGTGTGATTGTGAAAGTGTAAGAGGGTGTGTGATTTAAATAAACCGATCGTGTATGAAAATCGTGTTATTTGGGTCGACACGGGCTGGGACACGACCGTGTCCTTCGCCCGTGTAACAATCTGCGTGTGCCGTGTGGAGTCTGGTCGGACACGGGCTGGGGACACGACCGTGTCCCACGCCCGTATAACTCTCTGTGCCCGTGCATGTAAACTGGACGGACACGGGCTGGGACATGACTGTGTCCCTTGCCCGTGTAACTTTCTGTGGGTGGGCAGTTTTAATGGTCTGGATGGACACGGGCTAGGACACGACCGTGTCCCTTGCCCGTGTAAACCTCTTTTTTTTGTTTTTTTTTTTGAATTAAATTTAAAGATAAAGGAAACTTAGAAATAATAAAACTAAAGAGAAAAAACAAAAATAAAGCTAAAAGAGGAAAGAACTATGATGAAAAATTGAAAGAAAATCTACGAACCAAAGCAAAGTTAGATAAAACGGAAAATAAAATGAAATAAACTTAAAGAACTAAAGTATAAGAAAAGTTAGACATCGGTTGCCTCCCAAGAAGCGCTATAGTTAACGTCGACAGCTCGACGGGATACGTTTTGTAATTCATGATTCTTCATCCAGGTGGAGATAGAACTCCTACTGTATCTCGCTTTCGAACTCTCCATACGAGTGTAGATTTACCCTTCGGCCATCGACCTTGCCAATCCCATTCCATTGGTGCATAACTTCCATAGTTTCTCTCCTTATCATGCCACTTATCAAATTCATGTAGCCTAAACTTCTTCGTTTTGTTTGCTTTTAGCTTAGACCCGGTTGTTATTGGAAGTTTTGAACTTTTCACCACAAAGACATGTTCCAAATGATTTCTTAACAGTTTTGGTTCCAAAATTGGTGGCTTCTCTTTGAAAGATTTTAACCTAAGATCCTTTGGCTTGTGGAGTGGATTAATTTCCTTCTTGTCCATACTGGATTCATGAACTTCTGTTTGAGTTGCCACTTCTACACCATTGGGCTTAATCACCAAATTTTTATCTCCCTTTTGCAAGCAATAGCTTGAGGAATCTTTGGCAACCGTTTCCTGCATACATGTAGATATAACGACATTAGTGGCATTTACATTGTGACTTATGTCCTCTAAGTCAAGAAATTTGTTCGTTGCCTATGGAGTTTTAAAAACTATTTCATCATCCCCGACTCGTAATATCAACTTATGCTCACTAACATCAAAAACAGCCTTAGCAGTGGCTAGGAAAGGTCGACCTAAAATGATTGGCACCTCAATATCTTCATCTATATCAAGTATAACAAAATCCACCGGAAAGATGAATTTGTCTACTTGCACTAAAACATCCTCTATGATGCCTTTAGGGTATGTGATAGACCTATCGGCTAATTGAAGGCTCATGCACATTAATTTAGGTTCTCCTAACCCTAGCTTTTTGAACAATTTATACGGCATCAAATTTATACTAGCTCCTAAGTCTGCCAAAGCATTATCTACTAACAAATTGCCAAGCATACAAGGAATAGTAAAACTCCCTGGATCATCTAATTTTTGTGGCAGCTTTTTCTGGAGAAGTGCCGAGCCTTCTTCATTCAATGTGACGGTTGTAAGCTCCTCCAACTTCCTCTTGTTCAATAGAAGATCTTTAAAAATTTTGCATACTTTGGCATCTGCAAGATAACATCAACAAGAGGTAAGTTAATGTGTAATTGTTTGAAAATATCAAGCAATTTACCGAATTCTTTATTTTGATCAGTGTAGCTTTGCTTAAGGCGCTGCGGGTAAGGGATGGGAGGCTTGTAATCCTTCACTTTTGGTGATTCCATATTTTCTTTTGATTTTAGTGGCTTTGCATCTTCCTTATGGTTGACTTCCACTTCTTTCTCAACTACTTCCTCACCATCCTTCTTCTCCACTTGCAGTTTTCTATCACTTCTCAAGGTCACTTCATTAACATGTTCCCTGGGATTGACCTCGGTATTCCCTGGGAGTGTCCCTTGTTGCCTCTCAGAGATCATTTTTGCAAGTTGACCAATTTGATTCTCAAGATTGTGATTTGAAGCCTCTTGATTCCTCAATGAGGATTCAATGTTGGATAAACAAGCCTCATTTCCTTGAATATATTTTGTGAGAAGTTCTTCTACACTAGACTTCTTTTCTTGAGGGAGAGGAGGTGGAAATGGACCTTAAAACCCAGGTAGGCCAAAGTTAATCTTCTGTTGGCCTTGGTTTTGATTTCCCCATGAGAAATTGGGCTGATTCCTCCATCCTGGATTATAAGTGTTGCTGTAGGGGTTATTTTGTTGCATGGGTAGATTTCCTAGATAATCTACCTGTTCCAGTTGTTCTTATGCTCCATACCCTTGCATACCAAAATCACTTACATCCGATTGCACTTGTTGAGGGCCAACTGAGAGTGCATCAATCTTTTTACTCAATAAGTCCACCTTGGCTGCCAGAGCAGTAGTCAAGTCCACACCATAAATTCCCATGGCCTTTTGCTTGGCTCTAGTGCTTTCCCACTGATAATTGTTCATCGCTATTCCTTCAATAAGGTTTTGGGCTTGCTCTAGTGTCTTTGTGTTCAAAGTACCTCCTGCAGATGCGTCAATCATCTGTCTAGTAGATAAATTGAGACCATTGTAGAAGGTCTGAATCTGAATCCATAGTGGGAGGCCATGATGTGGGCACCTCCTGAGCAAGTCCTTAAATCGCTCCCAAGTATCATAAAGCGTCTCCGCTTCCAATTGAGCAAAACAAGAAATATCGTTCCGAAGCTTAGCGGTCTTTGCAGGTGGGAAATACTTCTCTAAAAATTTCTCTACCAATTCATTCCAGGTTGTGATTGAATTTCGTGGTAGAGAGTTTAACCATTGTTTTCCTCTACCCCTCAAGGAGAAAGGGAATAGCCGCAGTGGGATGGCATCATCCGTGGCTCCGTTGATTTTAAAAGTATCACAAATTTCTAGAAAGCTAGAGATGTGGGCATTGGGATCTTCATCTTGGAGACCGTCAAACTGAACATATTGTTGCACCATTTGTATGATGTTAGGTGCAATCTGGAAGTTGTTAGCTGCGACGGTTGGCCTTACAATGCTAGAGTCAGCTCCAATAAGTGTAGGCCTTGAATAATCGGACATGGTCCGATTTGCTTCATTCCCGTTGTTTGCCATGTGTGGTGGATCTTCCTGTTCGATGAATTGATTGTTGGGCTCTTCACCTTCTTCCTTGATTTCTACAATTGACTCATCGTCAATGGTCGCCACACTTTGTCTAGGTCGTAATTTCAAATTTTGAAGAGCAGTTCTCTCAATTTCAGGATCAAATTCTACCAAATCTTCTAGGTTACTTCTAGTCATGCACTGCAAGGATAAGAAATATAGAATCAATTGCAGCTCTTAGCTAATGAAAATATACAATGAAAACAAAAGAAAAAAATGGTTAAAGTAATAAAGCAACTAGTGTTCTTAATATCGAAATCAACTTTTACTCAATTAAGTATCAATTTCTTTAAAGAAAACCAAAAATATGCGGAAAATGCTATAAAATCACCCTATGAAATATGCTTCCTATGAGGCAAGCGCACCTATCAATTTTAATATTACGGATGTGAGTCCGAGTCGATCCCTCAAAGATTTTGAGTACTAATATTAACTTTAGCTTTATTATCTAACCAAAAAATTGTGAAAGTTTGAATTAATTAAAAATACTAAAATTAACAACTAAACTACTTATGAGACTTAATTATGCAAATTAGGAAGGAATAAATTACGAACGACTTCAAGTATGCAATAATGTATTTAGGAATTATTTCCCCTAGTGTTTAACATGTAACCTTTTTAAAATATATCCAATTCAATTTCTACTATTCTTGACCGAAGGGATTCACAATTAAAGTTAATATCTTTCTCAAGCATATTAACCCTAATCCTAAATTATTTACCGGAATCTCTTCACTTAGTAATATAATTTAGAATTGCATTAGCGTGTAATGAATTCCCATGCAAACAATCAACTTTCCGGAAGAAACATGTATCTTATCTCTAAGTATACATGTAATTCTCTTCAATTATGCCTAGATCTAATTACACATGCAATTTCTCAATTAACATGCATAATATCATATATTGACACTCTAGAATTATCAATCCATAATTAACGACATCATTGAATCAAGTAAAGATAGAAACTTTATTGAAATTATAATTCAATCGAAGGGTTACATGAAACCCTAGGTTCCATAATCCTAAATACTCTAATTCTAAGCTATCATAACGAATCTAAAAACGAGTTTCGTCAAAAACGTAAAATAAAGCATAAAAACCCCTCTTTGATTTGATGAACAATCTCTCTATTCTTGAAATCGATATCGTTCTTGCTTCTTGATTAATGTTCTTCTCCAATCTCCTCTCTTCTCTTGTGTCTCTTATTTCTGTAATGTCTTTTTTTAAAAAAAAAACCCTAAGATGTCTTTTTATAGTACATTTCAAAGATTCTGTTTTCGTCACCCGACACGGCCTGGGACATGGCCGTATCCCCAGGTCGTGTAACTTTCTGCACTTAGGCAAATTTTCTACACAACTTAAAAAATTCATAACTTCTTCGTTTGAACTCGGAATTGAGTGAAACTTGATTCCTTTTCTTCGTTTTTGAGCCTAGAACGCGTTTAAACCCTGAAATCAACATTTTACTCAATTAAGTATCAATTTCTTTAAAGAAAATAAAAAATGTGCGGAAAATGCTATAAAATCACCCTATGAAATATGTTTAAAATTAGAGTTATCAAATTTCCCCACACTTAAGCATTTGCTTGTCCTCAAGCAAATAAATCAAAACAAAACTTTCGGGACAAGAAACACTTAATCAAAATTTATCACTATTTAGGAAACCTGTGAACGAATACACTTGACCCTTAGAAAAGCAAGAAAATTATTCTTAATCAACTTGCAATAATAAAGTCAACCAATTTCATCTGACCATGTTCGAATGCTCCAATAATACTTAATACTAGAGTTCACTAGTTAATTTATGAAAATTAAAGTTTACCCAAGACATTTAACTAAGGATTCTTATTCTAAAAATTAGATTTAACATCTCGCCAACCGAGAAAGAGTCATAAAAATTTTGTCCATTTGACTAAAGTGTATACAATTCTCTCTTCCATCTCACCAAGCACCATAATCTAAAACAAACACATTTTACATCCACTCTTCCTCTGAACATCCCCCCAGTTCATGCTTTTGTTGAGAGGTCTTTTTAAATTTACCTTATTTAAGCACAACTGTGTTGGTAGAGGGAAAGAATCTCGCTCTTCTGATGGACCAAGACAGATCCATACCAACTTATTCCTTATATTGATAGCGGGAAAAAACCTTGCTCTTCTGACGGACCAAGGCCGATCCATATCAATTTTTTTCTTTTTTTTTTCATTTGAATTGGCATTCGGACTCAATCTCGCTCTTCTGACGGACCAAGACGAATCCTTACCAATTTTTTTTATTCTTACACTCGTTATTACTTTTGACCTCTAATCATTGTGATTTTTCAGGGGTTTCTCAAAAGAAGAATTTCATTTGTTTGTTTGCTAAAAATTATAGGACTCTTAAAAATTTCTAAGAGAAGGGTATACATAAAAGTAAATTTTAAAAATAACCATGACTAACTCTCAACTAGTGATGTTGCTTTAATCTCAAGTCTTAAAATCCTAAGCTAAATAACTCGTAACTTTACCTTCCAAAAATTTGACTAATCAATTCTAGTAAAGTATCATAAGATCAATAATAATCAAGATGAAACAGCTAATTTGGCTTAATACCAGCTAATCACCTATTGCAAGTTAACTTAAAAATTAATTGGGTTAAATGTGAATAATTGGTCTCCTAAACCATAATAAATTCATATATATCCCTTCCCCACACTTAATAATGTACATTGTCCCCAATGTACCACAAAAAATCCGAGCAGCACGAAAAGAACAGCACAGGAAAAAGGAAACATATGTAATGAAAAGAAACTAATACTTCCCTGCCAGTTGAAAAGAAGTGCAAAATGAAGAAGCATCATCATTATTTATATCGGAGTTCACAAGTCTTCATCAACAAAAGACAACACAAAAAATGAAGAACTAAGAAGAGGGATCGGAATCCGTCTCTTCATATGCCTCAGCCATCGTAGCATCATCATCGTCATCACTGGCCTCGACATCCTCATCACATTCGCCAACCTAATCATGAGGAAGAGAAAGCAAAATTAAGCAAGAAACTTACTTGGATCAAAATGCGGAATGCAAGAATTGTGGAGAGAAGAGGGAGAATGAGATAGAGTGTAAGAGAGAAATGTGTGATTGTAAGAGTGTAAGGGGGTGTGTGATTAATTTAAATAAAATCGGCCATGTGCAAAAATCGTGTGAGTTTGGGTCGACACGGGCTGGGACACGACCGTGTCCCTTGCCCGTGTAAAATTCTGTGTATGTCGTGTGGAGTCTGGATGGACACGGGCTGGGGATACGACCGTGTCCCACACCCGTGTAACTCTCTGTGCCCGTGCGTGAAAACTGGATGGACACGGGCTGGGACACGACCCTATCCCATGCCCGTGTAACTCTCTGTATGCGGTGGGATTTCTGGGCGCACACGGGCTGGGGACACGACTGTGTCCCTTGCCCGTGTAACTTTCTGTGGGTGGGCAGTTTTAAAGGTCTGGATGGACACGGGCTGGGACACGACCGTGTCCCTTGCCCGTGTAAACCTTTTTTTTTTCTTTTTTTTTTGAATTAAATTTAAAGATAAAGGAAACTTAGAAATAATAAAACTAAAGAGAAAAAACAAAAATAAAGCTAAAAGAGGAAAGAACTATGATGAAAAATTGAAAGAAAATCTACGAACCAAAGCAAAGTTAGATAAAACGGAAAATAAAATGAAATAAACTTAAAGAACTAAAGTATAAGAAAAGTTAGACATCGGTTGCCTCCCAAGAAGCGCTATAGTTAACGTCGACAGCTCGACGGGATACGTCTTGTAATTCATGATTCTTCATCCAGGTGGAAATAGAATTCCTCCTGTATCTCGCTTTCGAACTCTCCATACAAGTGTAGATTTACCCTTCGGCCATCGACCTTGCCAATTCCATTTCATTGATGTATAACTTCCATAGTTTCTCTCCTTATCATGCCACTTATCAAATTCATATAGCCTAAACTTCTTCATTTTGTTTGCTTTTAACTTAGATGCGGTTGTCATTGGGGGTTTTGAACTTTTCACCACAAAGACATGTTCTAAATGATTTCTTGACAGTTTTGGTTCCAAAATTGGTGGCTTCTCTTTGAAAAATTTTAACCTAAGATCCTTTGGATTGTGGAGTGGATCGATCCCTTTCTTGTCCACAATGGATTCACGAACATCTGTTTGAGCTGCCACTTCTGCACAATTGGGGTTAATCACCAAATTTTCATCTCCCTTTTGTAAGCAATAGCTTGAGGAATCTTTGGCAAGAATTTCCTACATACATGTAAATGTAATGACATTAGTGGCATTAACATTGTGACTTATGTCTTCTGAATCAAGAAATTTGTTCGTTGCCTCTAGAGTTTTAAAAACTATTTCATCATCCCCGACCCGTAATATCAACTTATGCTCACTAACATCAAAAATAGCCTTAGTAGTGGCTAGGAAGGGTTGACCTAAAATGATTGGCACCTCAATATCTTCATCTATATCAAGTACAACAAAATCCACCGGAAAGATGAATTTGTCTACTTGCACTAAAACATCCTCTATGATGCCTCTAGGGTATGTGATAGACCTATCGGCTAATTGAAGACTCATGTCCGTTAATTTAGGTTCTCCTATCCTTAGCTTTTTGAACAATTTATACGGCATCAAATTTATACTAGCTCCTAAGTCTGCCAAAGCATTATCTACTAACAAATTTCCAAGCATACAAGGAATAGTAAAACTCCCTGGATCATTTAATTTTTGTAGCAGCTTTTTCTGGAGAAGTGCCGAGCATTCCTCGTTCAATGTAACGGTTGTAAGCTCCTCCAACTTCCTCTTGTTTAATAGAAGATCTTTTAAAAATTTCGCATACTTTGGCATCTGCAAGATGACATCAACAAGAGGTAAGTTAATGTATAATTGTTTGAAAACATCAAGCAATTTACCAAATTCCTTATTCGGATCAGTGTAACTTTGCTTAAGGCGCTGCGGGTAAGGGATGGGAGGCTTGTACTCCTTCACTTTTGGCGATTCCATATTTTCTTTTGATTTTAGTGGCTTTGCATCTTCCTTACGGTTGACTTCCACTTCTTTCTCAACTACTTCCTCACCATCCTTCTTCTCCACTTGCAGTTTTCTATCACTTCTCAAGGTCACTACATTAACATGTTCCTTGGGATTGACCTCAGTATTCCCTGGGAGTGTCCCTTGTTGCCTCTCAGAGATTAACTTTGCAAGTTGACCAATTTGATTCTCAAGATTACGATTTGAAGCCTCTTGATTCTTCAGCGATGATTCAATGTTGGATAAGCGAGCCTCATTGCCTTGAATATATTTTGTGAAAAGTTCTTCTACACTGGGCTTCTTTTCTTAAGGAGGAAGAGGTGGGAATGGTCTTTGAAATCCAGGTGGGCCAAAGTTGGTCTTCTGCTGGCCTTAGTTTTGATTTCCCCATGAGAAATTAGGGTGATTCCTCCATCCGGGATTATAAGTGTTGCTGTAGGGGTTATTTTGTTGCATGGGTAGATTTCCTAGATAATCTACCTGTTCCAGTTGTTCTTGTGCTCCATACCCTTGCATACCAAAATCACTTACATCCGATTGCACTTGTTGAGGGCCAACTGAGAGTGCATCAATCTTTTTACTCAATAAGTCCACCTTGGCTGCCAGAGCAGTGGTCAAGTCCACACCATAAATTCCCATGGCCTTTTGCTTGGCTCTAGTGCTTTCCCACTGATAATTGTTCATCGCTATTCCTTCAATAAGGTTTTGGGCTTGCTCTAGTGTCTTTGTGTTCAAAGTACCTCCTGCAGATGCGTCAATCATCTGTCTAGTAGATAAATTGAGACCATTGTAGAAGGTCTGAATCTGAATCCATAGTGGGAGGCCATGATGTGGGCACCTCCTGAGCAAGTCCTTAAATCGCTCCCAAGTATCATAAAGCGTCTCCGCTTCCAATTGAGCAAAACAAGAAATATCGTTCCGAAGCTTAGCGGTCTTTGCAGGTGGGAAATACTTCTCCAAAAATTTCTCTACCAATTCATTCCAGGTTGTGATTGAATTTCGTGGTAGAGAGTTCAACCATTGTTTTGCTCTACCCCTCAAGGAGAAAGGGAATAGCCGCAGTGGGATGGCATCATCCATGGCTCCGTTGATTTTAAAAGTATCACAAATCTCTAGAAAGCTAGAGATGTGGGCATTAGGATCTTCATCTTGGAGACCGTCAAACTGAACATATTGTTGCACCATTTGTATGATATTAGGTGCAATCTGGAAGTTGTTAGCTGCGACGGTTGGCCTTGCAATGCTAGAGTCAGCTCCAATAAGTGTAGGCCTCGAATAATCGGACATGGTCCGATTTGCTTCATTCCCGTTGTTCGCCATGTGTGGTGGATCTTCCTGCTCGATGAATTGATTGTTGGTCTCTTCACCTTCTTCCTTGATTTTAACAATTGACTCGTCGTCAATGGTCGCCACACTTTGTCTAGGTCGTGATTTCAAATTTTGAAGGGCAGTTCTCTCAATTTCAGGATCAAGTTCTACCAAATCTTCTGGGTTACTTCTAGTCATGCACCGCAAGGATAAGAAATATAAAATCAATTGCAGCTCTAGCTAATGAAAATAAATAATAAAAACAAAAGAAAAAAAATAGATTAAGTAATAAAGCAACTAGCGTTCTTAATATCGAAAATCCCCGACAGCGGCGCCAAAAACTTAATATGAGGCAAGCGCACCTATCAGTTTTAATATAGCGGATGTGAGTCCGAGTCGATCCCTCAGAGATTTTGAGTACTAATATTAAATTTTAGCTTTATTATCTAACCGAAAAATTATGTCGAGTTGAATGAATTAAAAATACTGAAATTAATAAACTAAACTAATTATGAGACTTAACTAAGCAAATTAGAAAGCAATAAACTACGAACGACTTCAAATATGCAATAATGTATTTAGGAATTATTTCCCCTAATGTTTAACATGTAACCTTTTTAAAATATATCCAATTCAATTTCAATTATTCTTAACCGGAGGGATTCACAATTAAAGCTAATATCTTTTTCAAGCATATTAACCCTAATCCTAAATTATTTACCGGAATCTCTTCACTTAGTAATATAATTTAGAATTGCATTAGCGTGTAATGAATTCCCATGCAAACAATCAACTTTCCGGAAGAAACATGTATCTTATCTCTAAGTATACATGTAATTCTCTTCAATTATGCCTAGATCTAATTACACATGCAATTTCTCAATTAACATGCATAATATCATATATTGACACTCTAGAATTATCAATCCATAATTAACGACATCATTGAATCAAGTAAAGATAGAAACTTTATTGAAATTATAATTCAATCGAAAGGTTACATGAAACCCTAGGTTCCATAATCCTAAATACTCTAATTCTAAGCTATCATAACGAATCTAAAAACGAGTTTCATCAAAAACATAAAATAAAGCATAAAAACCCCTTTTGATTTGATGAACAATCTCTCTATTCTTGAAATCGATGTCGTTCTTGCTTCTTGATTAATGTTCTTCTCCAATCTCCTCTCGTCTCTTGTGTCTCTTGTTTCTGTAATGTCTTTCCTTTTTTCTTTTGAAACCCTAATATGTCTTTTTATAGTGTATCAAAAAGATTTTGTTTTCGTCACCCGACATGGCCTGGGACATGGCCGTATCCCCAGGTCGTGTAATTTTCTGCACTTAGGCAAATTTTCTGCACAATTTAAAAAATTCATAACTTCTTCATTTGAACTCGAAATTGAGTGAAACTTGATTCCTTTTCTTCGTTTTCGAGCCTAGAACGCGTTTAAACCCTGAAATCAACATTTTACTCAATTAAGTATCAATTTCTTTAAAGAAAACCAAAAATGTGCGGAAACTACTATAAAATCACCCTATGAAATATGTTTAAAATTAAAGTTATCAAATTTCCCCACACTTGAGAATTTGCTTGTCCTCAAGCAAATAAATCAATACAAAACTTTCGGGACAAGAAACGCTAAAGAAAATTTATTACTATTTAGGAAACCGGTGAACGAATATACTTGACCCTTAGAAAAGTAAGAAAATTATTCTCAATCAACTTGCAATAATAAAGTCAACCAATTTCATCTGACCATATTCGAATGCTCCAACAATACTTAATACTAGAGTTCACTAGTTAATTTATGAAAATCAAAGTTTACCCCGAATCATTTAACCAAGGATTCTTAAACTAAAAATTAGATTTAACATCTCGCCAACCGAGAAAGAGTCATAAAAATTTTGTCCATTTGACTAAAGTGTATACAATTCTCTCTTCCATCTCACCAAGCACCATAATCTAAAACAAACACACTTTACATCCACTCTTCCTCTGATCATCCCCCCCAGTTCATGCTTTTGTTGAGAGGTCTTTTTAAATTTACCTTATTTAAGCACAACTGTGTTGGTAGCGGGAAAGAATCTCGCTCTTCTAACGGACCAAGACCGATCCATACCAACTTATTTCTTATATTGATAGCGGGAAAGAACCTTGCTCTTCTAACGGACCAAGGCCGATCCATATCAATTTTTTTCTTTTTTTTTTCATTTGAATTGGCATTAGGACTCAATCTCGCTCTTCTGACGGACCAAGACGAATCCTTACCAATTTTTTCTATTCTTACACTCGTTATTACTTTTGACCTCTAATCATTGTGATTTTTCAGGGGTTTCTCAAAAGAAGAATTTCATTTGTTTGTTTGCTAAAAATTATAGAACTCTTAAAAATTTCTAAGAGAAGGGTATACATAAAAGTAAATTTAAAAATAACCATGACTAACTCTCAACTAGTGATGTTGCTCCAATCTCAAATCCTAAAGTCCGAAGCTAAATAACTCGTAACTTTACCTTCCACCAATTTGACTAATCAATTATAGTAAAGTATCATAAGATCAATAATAATCAAGATGAAACAGTTAATTTGGCTTAATACCAGTTAATCACTTATTACAAGTTAATTTAAAAATTAATTGGGCCAAATGTGAATAATTGGTCTCCTAAACAATAATAAATTCATATATATCCCTTCCCTACACTTAATAATGTACATTGTCCTCAATGTACGACAAAAAATCATAATAGCACGAAAAAGCAGCATAGGGAAAAAGAAAACATATGTACTGAAAAGAAAACTAATACTTCCCTACTGTCGAACATAAGCGCAAAATGAAGAAGCATCATCATTATATTGCAGAGTTCACAAGCCTTGAACAACAAAAGTCAACACAAAAAATGAAGAACTAAGAAGAGGGATCGGAATCCATCTCGTCATGTGCCTCATCAGACGATGCCTCAGCCATCGTAGCATCATCATCGTCATCACTGGCCTCGACATCCTCATCACATTCGCCAGCCTAATCATGAGGAAGAGAGAGCAAAATTATGTAGGAAACTTGGATCAAAATGCGGAATGCAAGAATTATGGAGAGAAGAGGGAGAATAAGAGAGAAGATGAGAGGGAAATGTTTGATTGGGAGTGTGTGAGAGGGTGTGTTTAATTTAAATAAAACGGGCGTGTGCAAAAATCATGTAAGTTTGGGTCGACATGGGCTGGGATGCGACCGTGTCCTTCGCCCGTGTAACAATCTGTGTGTGCCGTGTGGAGTCTGGTCGGACACGGGCTGGGGACACGACCGTGTCCCTTGCCCGTGTAACTTACTATGCCCGTGCGTGAAAACTGGATGGACACGGCCTGGGACACGACCGTGTCCCATGCCCGTGTAACTGTCTGTGCATGGGTGGAAAATTCTAAGCGGACACGGGCTGGGGACACGACCGTGTCCCACGCTCGTGTAACTCTCTGTGCACGGGTGGAAAATTCTGGGCGGACACGGGCTGGGACACGACCGTGTCCTACGCCCGTGTAACTTTCTATTCTGTTTTTTTTTTTTTAAAGAGAAAGGAAACTTAAAGAAATAAAAATAATAAAACTAAAAAAAATAAGGAAAAGAAAACTAAAGAAAAGAATCAACACTAAAACTAAAAGCGAAGCAAAGTTAGATAAAAGGAAGATAAAATGAAATAAACTTAAAGAACTAAAGTATAAGAAAAGTTAGACATCGGTTGCCTCCCAAGAAGCGCTATAGTTAACGTCGACAGCTCGACGGGATACGTCTTGTAATTCATGATTCTTCATCCAGGTGGAGATAGAACTCCTCCTGTATCTCGCTTTCGAACTCTCCATACGAGTGTAGATTTACCCTTCGGCCATCGACCTTGCCAATCCCATTTCATTGGTGCATAACTTCCATAGTTTCTCTCCTTATCATGCCACTTATCAAATTCATGTAGCCTAAACTTCTTCGTTTTGTTTGCTTTTAGCTTAGACGCGGTTGTCATTGGGGGTTTTGAACTTTTCACCGCAAAGACATGTTCCAAATGATTTCTTGACAGTTTTGGTTCCAAAATTGGTGGCTTATCTTTGAAAGATTTTAACCTAAGATCCTTTGGCTTGTGGAGTGGATCAATTCCTCTCTTGTCCATACTGGATTTATGAACTTCTGTTTGAGTTGCCACTTCTGTACAATTGGGCTTAATCACCAAATTTTCATCTCCTTTTTGCAAGCAATAACTTAAGGAATCCTTTGCAACAATTTCCTGCACACATGTAGATATAATGACATTAGTGGCATTAACATTGTGACTTATGTCCTCTAAGTCAAGAAATTTATTCGTTGCCTCTGGAGTTTTAAAAACTATTTCATCATCCCCAACCCGTAATATCAACTTATGCTCACTAACATCAAAAACAGCTCTAGCAGTGGCTAGGAAAGGTCGACCTAAAATGATTGGCACCTCAATATCTTCATCTATATCAAGTACAACAAAATCCACCGGAAAGATGAATTTGTCTACTTGCACTAAAACATCCTCTATGATGCCTCTAGGGTATGTGATAGACCTATCGGCTAATTGAAGACTCATGCCCGTTAATTTAGGTTCTCCTAACCCTAGCTTTTTGAACAATTTATACGGCATCAAATTTATACTGGCTCCTAAGTCTGCCAAAGCATTATCTACTAACAAATTGCCAAGCGTACAAGGAATAGTGAAACTCCCTGTATCATTTAATTTTTGTAGCAGCTTTTTCTGGAGAAGTGCCGAGCATTCCTCATTCAATATGACGGTTGTAAGCTCCTCCAACTTCCTCTTGTTCAATAGAAGATCTTTTAAAAATTTCGCATACTTTGGCATCTACAAGATGACATCAACAAGAGGTAAGTTAATGTGTAATTGTTTGAAAACATCAAGCAATTTACCAAATTCCTTATTCGGATCAATGTAACTTTGCTTAAGGCACTGCGGGTAAGGGATGGGAGGCTTGTACTCCTTCACTTTTGGCGATTCCATATTTTCTTTTGATTTTAGTGGCTTTGCATCTTCCTTACGGTTAACTTCCACTTCTTTCTCAACTACTTCCTCACCATCCTTCTTCTCCACTTGCAGTTTTCTATCACTTCTCAAGGTCACTGCATTAACATGTTCCCTGGGATTGACCTCAGTATTCCCTGGGAGTGTCCTTTGTTGCCTCTCAGAGATCATTTTTGCAAGTTGACCAATTTGATTCTCAAGGTTACGATTTGAAGCCTCTTGATTCCTTAGCGATGATTCAATGTTGGATAAGTGAGCTTCATTGCCTTGAATATATTTTGTGAGAAGTTCTTCTACACTAGGCTTCTTTTCTTGAGAAGGAGGAGGTGGAATGGTCTTTGAAATCCAGGTGGGCCAAAGTTGGTCTTCTGCTGGCCTTGGTTTTGATTTCCCCATGAGAAATTGGGGTGATTCTTCCATCCGGGATTATAAGTGTTGCTGTAGGGGTTATTTTGTTGCATGGGTAGATTTCCTAGATAATTTACCTGTTCCAGTTGTTCTTGTGCTCCATACCCCTGCATACCAAAATCACTTACATCCGATTGCACTTGTTGAGGGCCAACTGAGAGTGCATCAATCTTCTTACTCAATAGGTCTACCCTGGCTGCCAAAGCAGTGGTCAAGTCTACATCATAAATTCCCATAGCCTTTTGTTTGGCTCTAGTGCTTTCCCACTGATAATTGTTCATCGCTATTCCTTCAATCAGGTTTTGTGCTTACTCAGGTGTCTTTGTATTCAAAGTACCTCCTGTGGATGCATCAATCATCTGTCTTGTAGATAAATTGAGACCATTGTAGAAAGTCTGAATCTGCATCCATAGTGGGAGACCATGATGTGGGCACCTCCTAAGCAAGTCCTTAAACCGCTCCCAAGTATCATATAGCGTCTCCGCTTCCAATTGAGCAAAACAAGAAATATCGTTCCGAAATTTAGCGGTCTTTGCAGGTGGGAAATACTTCTCCAAAAATTTCTCTACCAATTCATTCCAGGTTGTGATTGAATTTCGTGGTAGAGAGTTCAACCATTGTTTTGCTCTACCCCTCAAGGAGAAAGCGAATAGCCGCAGTTGGATGGCATCATCCGTGGCTCCGTTGATTTTAAAAGTATCACAAATCTCTAGAAAGCTAGAGATGTGGGCATTAGGATCTTCATCTTGGAGACCGTCAAACTGAACATATTGTTGCACCATTTGTATGATATTAGGTGCAATTTGGAAGTTGTTAGCTGCGACGGTTGGCCTTGCGATGCTAGAGTTAGCTCCAATAAGTGTAGGCCTTGAATAATCGGACATGGTCCGATTTGCTTCATTCCCGTTGTTCGCCATGTGTAGTGGATCTTCCTGTTCGATGAATTGAGTGTTAGTCTCTTCACCTTCTTCCTTGATTTCAACAATTGACTCGTCGTCAATGGTCGCCACACTTTGTCTAGGTCGTGATTTCAAATTTTGAAGAGCAGTTCTCTCAATTTTAGGATCAAGTTCTACCAAATCTTCCGGGTTACTTCTAGTCATGCACTGCAAGGATAGGAAATATAAAATCAATTGCAGCTCTAGCTAATGAAAATAAATAATAAAAACAAAAGAAAATAAAGAAAAAAATGGTTAAAGTAATAAAGCAACTAGCGTTCTTAATATCGAAAATCCCCGGCAGCAGCGCCAAAAACTTAATATGAGGCAAGCGCACCTATCAGTTTTAATATAGCGGATGTGAGTCCGAGTCGATCCCTCAGAGATTTTGAGTACTAATATTAACTTTAGCTTTATTATCTAACCAGAAAATTATGAAAGTTTGAATTAATTAAAAATACTAAAATTAACAAACTATTTTAATTAAAAGACTTAATTAAGCAATTGAAAAAGCGATAAAATCAAGAACGACTTCAAGAAAGTAAGAATGTATTTAGGAATTATTTCCCCTAGTGTTTAACATGTAACCTTTTTAAAATATATCCAATTCAATTTCTATTATTCTTGACCGGAGAGATTCACAATAAAAGCTAATATCTTTCTCAAGCATATTAACCCTAATCCTTAATTAGTTTCCGGAATCTCTTCACTTAGTAATATAATTTAGAATTGCATTAGCGTGTAATGAATTCCCATGCAAACAATCAACTTTCCGAAAGAAACATGTATCTTATCTCTAAGTATACATGTAATTCTCTTCAATTATGCCTAGATCTAATTACACATGTAATTTCTCAATTAACATGCATAATATAGAAACCGAATTTAATATATTTTAAGCGATCACATGATAAACACTAGGGGAAATAATTCCTAAATACATTATTACTTTCTTGAAGTCGTTCTTGATTTTATTGCTTTTTCAATTGCTTAATTAAGTCTTTTAATTAAAGTAGTTTGTTAATTTTAGTATTTTTAATTAATTCAAACTTTCATAATTTTCCGGTTAGATAATAAAGCTAAAGTTAATATTAGTACTCAAAATCTCTGAGGGATCGACTCGGACTCACATCCGCTATATTAAAACTGATAGGTGCGCTTGCCTCATATCATTTTTCCCTTCTTTTTGTGTGCTCCTTAAAGCCTAAGTTTTTAGGGGTGGTTTTGGTGCTCCAAAGTTTCCTTAGATAGGGTGTTCTAGGTTGTCTAAGTTGGTCCTTTGGAATGGCTAGAGTTGAGGCGATAAGAACACTTTTGTGCCGTATGTATGTGTGATTAAGTGGTAGTGATGGGGAGAGATGAGGGGCTTATGTCTTTCTTTTTGTTTGTAAGCTAAAAGTGTTAGAAAAGTGAGAGAGAATGAGAAGAATTTGAGATGGAAGTGGCTAGTTGTGTACGTATGGAAATGCATCTCAAATCTATGTCTTTTTGTTGCTTCTAAGTTAGTGATATAATGATTAAATGATGTAAGCATATTAGGAAAAATAGTAATTGTAAAAAACAAGTGAATGGATGGTTGAATGACAAGTTATGGCATGTCTCTCCTTCACTTTTCCAACAGGCATGGCATTGTGTCCTTTAGGGCATAGGCTTGTCAAATCCACTTGATTTAGAATTAAATATATGGGATAGTTAGATAACTTATCTATGTGTAGTATAACTTGTAAATTATCTTACTATGAGCTTTTAAAAGTTATCAAATGATAAGTCGATCTATTTCTTACTATTGACTTTAGTGCTAATTAATTTTAAATTGAAATTGAATATGATTGATTGGCTAGAAGTCTTACATGTATGGTCCTTTTAGGGTTCAAATCTTGTAATAATTCATATATTATGATTTGCTTCTTAAAGGAAATTATAGAGTTTTAGAATTTAGCAAATTTTGGTTAAGTTCGAATTTTCAATTATTCGCTTGGGGTCTCATTAGTCTTAAGTATCTCTAACTCATCTTAGAGTTTAGGGTTTTGGATGATTTAGAGTTCATTGTTTTTGTATTAGGGTTTCTAGTAGTTTAAGTCAAGAATTCATCTTACTTAGGGTTTTGGATGACTTTTATGGTTTTCAAATACTTTGAAACTTTTGAATTAAAAAACTAAGTTCAATTTCTAAATGCAACTTTAAGTTTTTAGTTTAGTTGATTCTTGAGAATGATCAAGAAGCACTCTTGGTTACTTAAATATCACCTAAAGTAGCAAGATTTACAAGGTAAGTATAAAGGAAGTAATCCGGGCAAATAAGTTGATCAAAAGCATAAATCCTTCTTAACTTTCTTAATGAACAAGACTTTAAGTTAAGAATCCCTTCAACCTTCTTGGTCTTCAACTGTCCTAAGCTTCTAAGGGTTGGAAGTACGTAAAGATTGAATCTTTTGGAGGTAAAAAGGCTAGATAAGGATTTAATCAAATGGTTAAAGGTTAGAAGAAGGCTTAAGAAACAAAATTTGGATGCTACTATGTGTAACATCTGGATGTTAAGTTGAAGTCACTTACAATGGCCTAGCATCAGGATGACTTGTTGCTGTTCTACAAATTGTAGAATAGCTCAAGATTGTCACCAAGCACAAATTGTTGAGCTAAAGGTTCATTAATTGATTTTGATGAGAACAAAATAAAAGTGGATGATCAAACTAATTATTATTTGATTATATTGAGTTAATTGAATAAGAACGATTAATTTGCTTAAGAATTAAAGATATCAATTAACTCTACAAGATATTTAATCTTTTAAGAGATTATTGGACGAATTTTGTAATATTTATCTTCAAGATTTGAATTTCAAAGTTGGAGATAAATTTGGATAACAACTTAAATCCCCAAAAAATCTCTAACTAACCTTTTAGCCATTATTATAAGATGCAATCAATAAATTTCTAGCAACATGATTTGAATGGAAGATTAAGAGAGATCTAGAAAATTCTGAAAAAAAATTACAATCAATAACAGACAATCAAATTCTTCTTCAGAAACTATGTAACATAGATATTCACTCTACTGTTTTTGTATTTGTACTAAACTTCTAGAAAGGATATTTGTATTATATTTCCTAATTCTTATTGTAGTATTATAAGTGAATGTGTTTTTAAGTGATAATGAGGTATAGGGAGATCTCTGTAACTTATGTGTAGCTTAAGAGAAGCTAGTGAAACAGGGTAGGAAATGACTGATACCTATTGTAACCTCAAGTTTATTCATTTGAATAGCGAATTTAGACTAGTAGAACAACACAATTAAGGAAGATCGAGTCCTTAGCAGTAGAGTTTAAAGAGAGTAGTAGGTACAAAGCTGAAGCTTTTTAAATCATCTAGCTAATTCTCTCTTTCCTATCTCTATTTATTTCTTGCACATTAGCATTTGTGTCATTATTATTGCATTTAAAAGTTAACAATCAATATACTACTAATCAAGATATATTAAGTTATTAAGAGGGGTTTTTGTTTGAAAATAGAAAAAGTTATAAATTTTGTTAAAGATATCGATTCATCCCTCCTCTTGATATCTTACACAAAACCTACATAAAAGCATAAAAAACAAGTAGCCTTATGAGAGTATATATGGTGTTTAACCACCAAACTAAAGAGCAAATCCCTCTCTCACACAAAAGGCTACTTTATCAACTACTTAATTGGCTGTTATTAAAACCAAAAATACAAAAGCATCTCTAAAAGATAATAACTTAGCTTTAATATCTTCAATAATTGGTAAATGTATCTAAGCCACTATTGAAGATAAGCCATTCACCACTTTCACTTCCACTTCTACTTCTGATTCCACTATAATATTCTCCTAACCTTTCTCTTTAGCTAACTTAAGGCCTTTTAAAGTTGCCTAACATTTCATGGTTTCAGCTGACAGTACACCTAATTCCTCCACAAAGCCCGTTACTACTTTTCATTCCCAATTTCTCATTATAACCTTGACCCTACCTCTTACGTTATGCCTACTCCAAGCACCATCCATGTTAATTTTTAATTTCTAAAAAGGGGAGGAGACTAAACCCTAATTTTAGAAGACATACTATGATCAAACCCCCGACCCACTAACATGTGCTTTGAATCCTTCCATTCACACCATCCTCTCTCTGATTTGCTCATTATTAAAGAAAGATTTGTATTTTTTTGTTCATAAACACAATGACATCTTTTAAGCCTTATAGCCTGACATGTACCAACTATCCTAACCCTTTCCTCATTCCTCCTTGAATCACTGTAATTTTTTACCATCTCTTCCACTTACTCCCACAAAGAAGTGCTTGACGCCTTATCAACCTTCAGATTTAAAGCCCCAAACCATACATAATCTACCTAAGGATAGCAAAGAATTACATGTTCCTCAATCTCTACTTCTTTGCAGAAAGCACAATTCGAAGAGGTCACAATCTTTTGTCAATGAAGGTTAGCTAACACTAGTAAGGATATATGTACAGCTCTCTAATAGAAATACTTAATCTTTAGTAGTGTATCAAGTGTCCATAACTCATTCCAATTGCCCATCAACAAAGTTGTATAAGTTGAAGCCCTTTGTTCTAATATTGCCTCTTCAATTACTCTTTAATTAGCTAAGAATCTATACGCAAACTTGACTAAAAAGACTCCCAATCCGTCAAACAACTAGATAAAGCAATCTTCCTTAGCCCTATGAGATAACGTTACTTTGTTCTTCTCATTTCTTCATCTGTGAAGAGATCTTTGAATTGAGTAAAATCCTACATTTTATTGTATTTATTAGTTAGCATGTCGATTGTATAGTCCTCCAAACCTTTGAAAGGGCATTCCTTTAGCTTATAATTTGGCAATCTTGGTACCTGTTGGTCCTCCCATATTTTCACCTGTTCCCTGCCCCCTATTTGCCTAATACCTCCATCAAACAACACTTTCTTGCCCTCCAAAATACTCGACCATGCTAAAGAAGCCCTAACCTCTCTCCTTGGATTTCTAAAATTAAACCTGGAAAGTATAAACCTTTGAGCAATTTGACCTAAAGCAAATTCGAATTAGAGTGGATCTCCAAGCCAACTTAGTTAAAAGAGTAATATTAAATAATTTCAAATCCCTGAACCCCATTCTACCCTTCACCTCTAGTTTTCATAACTCTTTCCAACTCACCCAATAGATTTTTCCTTAACTCTTTTGCTACCCCTACCAAAATCTAGCTATCAAGTTATTATCTTCCTTACATTATTTGTTAAGGAAGCTGAAGCACCCCATAAATTAAGTAGAAACTGCATTTGCCATTGATTTGATTAAAATATCCCTACTAACTGAGCTTAGAAGCAACCACTTCCACTCTTGTAGCTTTGACACAATCTTGTCTTTTATAAATTTTGGAGCCTCACACTTAGACATAACTCACATTGTTCGAAGCCCGAGATACTTCCCTAAGTTAAATAGAGACTGAATGCCCAAAATACCTAATAGTTGCTCCTTTAGATCAGCAGAAGAGTTTTTGTCAAAGTATATATATTAAATTTTGCAAAATTCACTTTTTGTCCACTTATTCAGCAATGAGTCATCAATACGTCTTTAACCCTATTCAAGCTTAGTGTTGTAGCATCAAGAAAAAATAAAGAATCATCAACCAAAAAAAGAAGATGCATAAGCAAGGTACAATTTCTCTTAATCAGAACACCTTTAATAATACCTTCCTTAATTAGCAAATTGATCCCCGTAAATAATTCATCAGCAATAATAATAAAAAGATATGGGAAAGGGGATTCCCTTGCCTAAGACCTCTAAAAGGTTTAACTTTGCTAATAACTTTCCCATTTACCAATACATTGTACTACATAGAGGTTACACAAAACATTACCCATGATACCCATTTAGGATCTAAACCTAGCTTTAAAATAACACTCCTAAAAAAATCCCACTTTATCTTATCATAGGCTTTATTCATATCCAACTTTAGTGCACACAAATAAAACTTTCCTCTTGATTTTGTCTTAGGGAAGTAAAACATTTCATGAGTGATTAAACTATTGTCTTCTATTGACCTTCTCACGAAAAAAAAAAAAATTGATTTTCAGTAATAATCCTATCTATAAAAGGCTTCAAATGGTTAACCAAAATTTTTAAGATAACTTTGTAACAAAAATTACGGGGACTTATTAGCCTATAATGACTTAGAGACTTAGGATTTGGGACTTTAGGAATCAAAACAAGATTAGCAAGGTTAAAAGAAAGAGGAAACTTACCTATAGTAAAAAAAAAAAATTATTGGCTAGCATTGACAAGGGAAGAACCTATGATATGCCAGTAAGTTTGATAAAATATTCCTGAGAAATCATCTGGCTTGAGAGCTTGTAAGCTAGTAAGTTGAAATACCGCTTGCTTGATTTCCTGTTCATTTACTATAGCATAAAGAAATTAATTATCTTCCTTATTGAACACAGGACTAACCTAATTTAAACAAAATCTAATGTCCTTGCCTATTCTAGTAGAAAACAAAGTGCTAAAAAAAATGAGCGAAAGCTTCTGTAATATCGCTTTCTTGATCCAACCAACAATTTGCTAAAAATTTTTATTCTCAATATATATATATATATATTTTTTTTGTCTTCTAGTGATAGTGGAATAGTGAAAAAAGAGGTATTATGGCCACCATAATTGAGCTAATTAATGCAAGATCGCTTATGCTAATATGATTCCTCTTTACCCTATAATTCTTCTGTCTGTCCAATAATCTCCTCTTCATCCTCTATTCCACTTTCAACTTCTTTATCTTGAATTTCAACAAGCAAACTTGTAAGTCTCTCAATTTCTTTCTCATTATTTTGAATTAATTACTTACTATAATCCACTATATTATACCTGCAACGTCTTAGTTTAGTTAAGAACTCCACATTGCCACTACCGATATCACTTCGCAAACTATTCTCCACCACCCCTTGATAGCCATCCACATTACACTAAAAATTCTCAAACTTAAACCTCTTAGGACCCTTCTTATCTTAGTAGAAAATATTAATAACAAGCATAACATGGCCATATACTATTATCGGAGCATATGTAGCTTACATTTTAGTATGCAAATCCGTCTAATCACATGAAGCAAAAGCTTGATGGATTCTTTCTTTAATTAGACCCCCATAGAATTTGTTATTTATCTAAGTGAATATTTAGCCTTGAAAGTTGATGTTATGAAGGTATGTATTGAACATCATCCTCCTAGACCCCTCAATTTGCCTTTTACTTCTCTCTCTTCCCCCATTCTTCTCAAAATCTACTAGAATCTCATTAAAGTCTCCCACATAAAGCTAAAGACCGTTAATGGATTGAGAGAGTTGTATAATATTATTCCAAAGATCCTTTTTCCTTAGATACTCAGTAGAAGAATAAACCCGAGATATAAACCCAATCAAAGACCTATTAGTACGCTTCACTTCAATCACCATACAATCTCTGATTGCATCCAAAATAGTCACAATAACATCTCTATTCCACTAAAAAGCTAACCCATTAGCTGTACCTCTTACTAGAACATAATAACCTTAACATACCTCAACCACCTTCTAATGCGATCAACAAAAGTGTTACTATTTTTTGTTTCCATTAGAAAAAATATACTAGGATTGTGTTTATTATAAGTCTAGTCAAATTCTAAATTGTCAATGATGGACTAAGTCCTTGACAATTCCAACTTAAGATAATCATGGTGCCTTTATGGCAGTTACAAGCCTACTATTATAGCCTTTTAGCTCATTATCATCAACTTGAATCACCTTGACATCCACCAAAGTTGAACTATCATAATCTTTAATCAAATTAAATTCTCTAATTTTTCTATTCCTCTCAAACTTCTTATTGCCTTAAGTTTGCCCACTACTTAGCACAAAGGATGGTTTATATTCCAAACACAAAGGTGCTTCCCCACTCTTGGCTTCTTCAAAACATCCTCAGTGTTCTACTTACTCTTTCTTTTAATATTCATTTTCTTAGATTCTTAAACAACCATTAGGGTTACATCCTTATGGGTACAAAGTTAAGATAGAGCTAGATTAGTAGGGTCTCCAATTTCCACTAGAGGAAACTGTACAATATAAATTGAGGGAGATTTGGCTTCCATAGGTCGGATGTTTAGAGTTTTGTGTGAAGAAATAGCTGAAATAGAATGAGACACAATAAGGCTAAAGTTTTTAGATTAGTAAAGGTTTTAGGAGGGAGAAAGATGTTGAAGAGAGGTAGAACTAACAGGATTTACATTAGTAATTGCAGAACCTAGAGACGAATTAGTGCTAGATTGAACAGAGTTTAAAGCGAGGTTAACAAAAGGTAAGTCAAGCTTAGAAAGTGGGTCTAATTTCTGCAGATTCACCTTAGACTCCAACTTAGTACTTAACTTAGTATCACCCTTCTGAAATCTAATGGCAATACCCTTCTGAAATCTAATGGCAACAATTTGTGGTCTCCATGCCTTTGCACTATCTCTAAATTGACTTCCTCTAACCCAATAACCATCCTTAACACCTACTACATGTAGTCCAAGACCAAATCCTCCACTAGCCCCTTCCGCTTTTATACAATTCTTAGCAATATGATCAAGCCTTCTACAAGTAGAGTGGAAATCAAAGAGTTTCTCATATTTAAAAAAAATTTATATTTGTCACTAACATTACAACTTATTCACATATCTTTTTTTAGAGGCTTTAAAACATTAATCAAATTTCTCATTCAAACAAAACCCCTTCTCATACCATTCGCAAGATGAATTGATTTAACATCAATAAGCTTACCTAAGTGTAAACCAATTATTTTAACATTCAACTCATTCATCTAATCAAGCTTAACTCCATGAACTTGTACCCAAAAAGCAACCTCATCAAATTGACTTCCTCCAAAGTGTACTTACTACACCACTCCTTAAGCACAAAAACGTGACCGATAACAACCCAAGGACCTACAACTTCTCTCATCCTCTGCAAGGCGCTAAAAGAGACAAGAAACTTGTTAAATCTAACTGTAATAAAAGTAACTTCCCCAAAGGATTCCTACAATTTCCTTAAAATACTCATAACCACAGTGCAATTCAAAGCTTTGTCCATAATAACCTGACTAACCAAAAGACATTCCTGCTTACCAATAATCTCGATCCTTAACTTTAGTACTAAGTTATCCTCATCACTACTTTCGTATAACTACAACATCATAGGTTTCTTCCCTTTATCAACACTATCTATATGTGCTTCACAACAAATAAGAAAGAAAAAGTATTATAACTGAATAAATTGATTATTCTAAATTGCAGGGAGGAACAGAGACGGAGTAAGCAACACAACAACTAAGATTAAACAACTCCCCAACAGAAGATTGGAATGCAAGCTCAAATAAGATCATAAATTAAGGAAAAGAGGAAAGAGACTAAGGTAGTGTTTGGTTATACAATTTTCGTAGTACTGGAATAGATGAAAAATTTTATCCCATGTTTAGTTTTGTAAATTTGCATAGTGACTAAACAAAAATTAGGTTGATAAACTAGACAAAATATTTAAATTTTGTTATATCTGCTCTATGGTACAAAAATAAAATTCATTGGACAAAAACAAAAATATTTTGCATTCCTAAAAATATCCCTTAATATTGTAATATTAAGTTAATGAATATTGCTTTTATTAAATATTATAAAACATTATTTATTTTATAATATAAATAAGTAATTTTTTAATATAAATTTTGTATTAGTACTGTGTAAACCAAATATAATAAAATAAACTTGTATTGTTCAGTTCTTTTTATATTTATCTTATTCAATTATTTTTATCCTATCCAATCTTTATAACCAAATGTTATCTAAAAGTAAAATAATAAACGGAATGAAGAAACATTACCTATCAACTTGTAATGCCCGAGAACAACTACAGCCAGCCAAGAAAAGACACACAACTTCAGTATTTTGAATGAAATGAAAGCGAGCAATGTAGGAAAAGAGATTAGTAATGTCTAATTTTGTTTAAGGCTGTAAAGAAAGTATAAGAGTGAATGTCACAGTATGAATGAGATGATGAATATTCTGGAAATGCAGAATGAAGCGTGATTTTTTGTGCAACGATTAAAGGAATCAAGTTTATTATAGGAGAGAGAAAAAGAAAAAAGAAGTTGTGACGTGTAAAACAGTCGATGATGCACGCAAACGATGTAAGGGTTTCTCACTAACGAGAGGAAATGCTCTCAAACGAGAGGAACACCCATCACATAGATTCCTTATTAGGCTTTGAATGAGGACTATTATATATACTTATATAGTCTTATCTTACAAGTTTTTTATGAAAATCTAAAATGTATTTCCCTATGTTGACTGCATTCGACCCTTACTGACGTATTGCATTCGACGACAGGCTCCATAGACACAACAAAACCTAGCTCATTTCAGCGTTCTACTGCAATTGCAATTCCCATTAATTCATTATCTCGCTAGCTTCATTACCCAATCATCTCTTATACAATGATAAGGCATTCTGGTTCCACCATCCAGTCTACTTCCACTTTATCTAATCAAGCTCCCAGTTCCAAAATTCATAAATCAACGTATTACATTTCGACTCATCAATTTTGTCCCTCATCATTTAATTTGATAAATATGTAGTATAAACAATATTATCAAATCCGGATCGGAAGGTTGACCTAAGGGTAAGAGAAGAACAAGGGTAAAGAAGGTCAAATCAAGATTAAACCAAAGCAATTCAAGGCTAATAAAAATATTGTAATATAATTTATATTTATTTATAATATAATAAAATTTACCTATATTATTGAGAATTGAAAGTCAAGATTTATATTTTCTTTTTCTTTTTCTTTTATTTATATATTTTTTAACAAATTAGTGTATTTTTAAAAAAATATAAAGAAAAATAATATATTTTAATTTTAAAAAACTTAATGAGTTCTTATAAAAACTAAGTGAGACTTGAACCAATTAGTTCAATAAAATCAAACTAAGATTGTAGGAATGATAGAAACCGGTTTTATGGAATGATTGGGTCAAATCGAATTCGACCAAACAAGTTGACCTAGGTCTTACAATACCAAGTATAAGTTCATCAATAGTTTGCTAACATATGCATTTATTGATTGCATTAACACTTTATTTGCATAAACAGTTACTTTTTAAAACATGAATCATGTAAATACTAATATTTGTTTGTAAAAATCTAAAAACACAAATATTTTTGGAATATTTCTAATAAAAATTTAATGAATCAATCAAGTTAATGAAATAAAATATAAAAAATTAAAAAAGAAAAGATATTTAAGTTTATATTGGCATGGAGTATTTTGGTGTCCCATACTCTTTCTAAAAGTTTATATACATATATTTTTATGTTGCTTACAAAAAATACAATCAAAATAATCTCTCATTTTGCACTAAAGTATCATTATATTTCGATTTTCCCATTATTACTAAGTAGATTATTTCATGGAAAGGTGGCTAAGGGATAAGTAGGGTACCTACTCATATTCTATTTAACTAGGTATGTTTTGAGTGAGCATCAAAAGTTATATGATTAGTTTGGTTATCAAATTTTTAAAACTTACTCTCATAGGTATGAAATCTTTATACTTTATCGTTTGTACCTACCCTAAATATTGAACCATAAGATACACATGACAAGAGTTTTAGAATTTCCTATATTCACCTTATAAAATTTATTAAATGATATATATAATATATTAATAAATAAAAAATAACCTAATATTTTTTTCTAGTTGTATGTGTTTTATCTTCGAAGTTCTACATAAGTTGTTTCTGATTTTCTTAGCTATTGAATATAGAAGTGCCTCAAAAGGCATATTACAATCATAAACGATTTGATTTCCAATTTACATGAGACATTTTAACTTTTACAAATAATCATTCAATTTGCTAAAAGTTCAATGGTTTCGTTTAATATCACATGAAATTCAAATAATGGAGATAGAAAAATTAATATTTGACTGGTTTCACTACAAATTTTATATGTTTTATGTATGGAAAACTTATAATATTATATATAAAAATTTTTTTCTTAATAATACTTAAATTTGAAATTCATGGGAAGATGGAAAAATTATAGGTTTCATAATGTTGTTTACTTTACCCTGTAGGTTTTGTAAAATAAATGTTTAGTGTAATTTTGAAGTGCTACAAAGTAGGTTTTTGTTTCAAGACTTCGAAATCAATATCTTATAAGATGGCTTTTCAAGTATGATTTATACCCTATTTATTTTGTACCTATTCACCCCCTCTATACAGGTATTTTAAGAAGAGTAAATAGTTATTTCAGTTTCATTTTATAAAGGTAATCTCTAAATGGAAGTCATTGGACTGAGCGGTTTTTATTAGAATGCAACTTAAAATTTTATTCACACATTGTATGTATGAGTATTCCACGTTGTATGTTAGAAAATAATCACAACCTAAATACAAACATTGGGCTTATAAAATAAAAAGAATATGGGTTATTAAAGAAACCCTTTTTTTCCCCAACTGTGAAGCTATTTAATATTTTTATTCAGCAAGATATTAAATCACTAAAATATAGTATGTTCTTAATTGGCATAAGAAAAGTTGAAGGGAGGCATGCAACAGATAATTTAAAAAAAAAATACAACTTTAGAAATAAATAATCTTATATACTATACAAAATCTAATGTGAAAGAAAACATAAATGTATGGCATCGTTTGATCAAGCTTAAAAAATGATTTAAATGAAACAAACAAAAGCCGAAAACAAAAAGAAATAGCTATGGATACATAGTACACTCAGTTATATATTTGAATTATATGCTCAAACGTGTAAATTTGAATTTTATGGCCGAATAAGTTAATTGTGTCACTACATCCCGTCGTTTTCACTTTCTTTCTTGATATATACGCTGCTCGGTCTTATTCAACTTAACCTCTTTATAGTTTATGGGGGAAAAAAGAAACCTCTTTAAGTTTAATTGATTCCCATGTTTCTTGTATCGATGGTAACTTTGATGCGGGTGAAATTTGGTTAAACAAATAAAGAGAAAAACTCTCTAACGTCGAAAATTATGACGATGTTCTTGTTAGATGTTAATAGAAGACTATAATAATGGAAATAGATGAAGTAAATACGTTTATGTATATCGGGTATTTTATAAATTTGAAAATAGATAGAATTATATAAGTTTAAACACCTCAAGTGGTAATTATTCGATGTTTATATAATATATATACATACCTATATTATTAAAGTAAATTGACTCTTAAATAATCGTCTTTTTAAATATTATCATTTAACTCTTCAATTAAAATTTTATTATAAAAAGATAATATTAAAAATAACTTACTAAAACTATAATTATTTTATACTAAAAATAAAATGATCATATTAACATATTCTCTTTCATTAATCTCTTCCAATCTAAAAACCCATTTTCTTTACTATCTTTCCACGTAACATTGTGTTTCATGATCTCTTTCTTTGACTCTCTCTCTTTTTATTTTCTCTATTAAATTCAGATTATGATAAAATATAATCATAATAATGATTAATGTCTACTCATATTTATAGATTTCTATTCGTAATTCGGATTTACTCATAAATAAAAAACTAAAAGACTTAAAGTAAGTATAGATTGAAAAAAAAAAAGAAATCTATGTTCTTATCATTTAACAAAAATTATAATTTTTTATCAAATAGATAATAATAAATTTTAAAAATATAAATTTTATTTTATTTAATCTATATACACGTCACAAGTGCATTATATACTAGTATAAATAGATAGTGAATAGAAATTTAGCTATTCTTAAACTCCTAATATGGAAAAAAAATTGAATAATATTAATATTTTATATGAATCGATTAGTGATGTAAAAATAACAATAATATTTAAAACACTTAAAAACACCTCATACTTTAAAAAAAAATTAACTAGTATTCATGTATTTTAATAAGAAAGATTCTACGATCATGTTCTCTATTTTGATGGTATCGATCACGTCTATCATTTCACAATTTATTTCTATATTTTTAAATTTGAATTATTAAATCTATAATTTGTTTAATTATTTAAATTTAAAAATAATCAAATTAAAAATAAAATAAATGACAACACTGATTACATTAAAAAAAAGGAATAATACTATAGAAAAATCTATTTTAATAAATATGTCATCTCCTGCCTTTTGATCCTCCATAATTTATTCGAGTGTGCCTAATTATTTATTAGAGGTAAAAACTAAAATTACTCAAATAAAATTAAAAAAAATAAATCATAATATACGTGTGAGTCCTGACATAAAAATGGTTATAGAATTGTTCCTTTCCAAACCCCTATCCAATAGCAGAATGGGAACGCCACGATCTACGGTCGAGATCCCTCACCGCCGCCATTGTTCCGATCAGGAATCGGAACCCCAATACCAACACCAAACCACCGACTCGGACAGCTCAGACCGATACCACATCAATCGCCGCCGCAGCCCCTCCTACGACCGTTATAATAGCCGTGATTCCTATCTTCGCAGGGATCGCTCAATTTCGCCAGATTCAAGAAATCGAAGAGGAAGAAGAAGGAGCCGCAGTCCTTTTGATAATGGAAACCATGCCAAAGCCCCAGCTCTATCCCGAAACGATCTTCCGAGGCGGTTCGGAAGGAAAAGATCGTACCTTGATAGGGATGGGAAATTTTCAGAGTCGGAATCTGATGAGGAATTGAAAGGGTTGAGCAAAGAGGAGTACAGGAGGTTGAAGAGGCAAAAGATGAGGAAAGCCATGAAGTTTTGTATATGGAATTGCACGCCGAGTCCTCCTAGAGGCGCAATGGACGATGTTGAGGAGGCAATTGAAGAGAAGCTCGTCGAGGGTTTCGAGAAGAGCGATGGGAAAGAGAAGGAGAGAGAAAAGGGGAAAGAGTCCAGTTCTGGTGTTGATAGTGATTCTGAAAGCGACTCAGAATCGGAATCTGAATCTGAGGAGGAATTAAGGAGGAGAAAGAGGAAGAAAAGGAGATCTTCTGGTTTGAGGAGGAGAAGGAGTAAGAAAGTGGATCATAGTGAGAGTGATTCTGAGAGCGGTAGTGATAGTGAAACTGAAGTTGAGGATTCAGATTCAGAAGAGGAAGAGGAAGAGGAAGAGGATAGGAAAATGAGAAAGAAATCAAGGAGCAAGCGGGGTAAGAGAAGTAGTGGGAGAAGTAGTAGAAGGAGGAGGAGGAGGAGGAAGAGTAAATATAGTGAATCTGATGAGAATGATTATAGTGTTAGTGATAGCGATGGTGATTTGAAATCGAAGAATAAGAAGAAGAAGAGAAGGGATTCTTCTTCCAAATCAAGGCAGAGTCGTAGTAGGAAGAAAATGTCTGAAAGTGAGAGTGATAATGAGAGTGCTAGTGAGGACTCGAATGAGTGTCTGAAGTCACCGGGGGATGCAAATAACATTGGAAATGAGACATTGAAGGCAGAAGTGAATGTGGAGGCACTTAATTTCAAGGAATTGCTGGATTCCCAAAAGAAACCTGCCATGGATAATGAACCTACGGTGGGTCCCATGCCATTGCCAAGGGCAGAGGGGCATATCAGTTATGGAGGGGCGCTTAGGCCTGGTGAAGGTGATGCCATTGCGCAGTATGTTCAGCAAGGAAAGCGTATTCCACGAAGAGGTGAAGTGGGTCTTTCTGCTGAGGAGATTCAGAAATTTGAGAGTTTAGGGTATGTTATGAGTGGTAGTAGGCACCAGAGGATGAATGCTATTCGTATTAGGAAAGAAAACCAGGTTTACAGTGCTGAGGATAAGAGAGCTTTGGCTATGTTCAATTATGAAGAGAAGGCCAAGAGGGAGCACAAGGTTATGGCGGATTTGCAGCGGCTGGTGCACCGTCATATAGGGCAAGAAGTGGGACCTACTCATGATCCTTTCGCCGCTAAAGCTGCTGATGGTGCTGATGCTTGATGGACTGGTATGTTAGAATTAGTTTTTGGGTTTATTAATCGTGTTTTGTATCCTAGTCAAAGTATCTGTAGATGTTCAGTGGAAGCTTATGTTTACTCACCTGTAATAGAGCTTAATGGAATTAATCCCTAGCCAGTTAATTTGGTGCTTCACATTTCTCTTTGGTTGCTTTTAATGGCAGTGTAAACTCTGGGACGTGTTAGGATGGAATTCATTTTTCTTCTTTTGATTATCGAGGGTGGAACTGTGCTTATGATTATATTAAGGGTGTTTTTATTACAGGGAAATCATTCTTTACACTTCTTTTCACATTGATTATAGTTAAAACTCTGCAATTATAATAAATTAACAGAAGTTGCAAATGCTTTTGGATTTTGTGTCAAGTGGTGATGGAAGACAATGGTAAAATCTGGCTTTTCATGGTGATAGTTGACATCTATTGAGGATGCAAATGGACGATGTGCAAATATTGATTTCTGCTGTTCGAAACAAAATTCATTTTCATCATTTTCTGAAGACATTTTCCAGGATAAGGTATCTGCCACCATTTGTCGTTGGCTGCCACTTCTGCATTCCACCATTTTTTATGGTAAAATTTTTTAGTAACGGCAACTTGTTGAGATTGCTACAATATATTTGACCACTCTAAAGCTTTGATTGTAACAAACATCAAGGTAAGTCCAAATCACTTTTTGCAAAACAAAACCCCACATGAACTCTACCCGTAGTGCTTGAACCTTAGTGTGACTTTGTTTGTACTTCCATAGGAACCTAATTAGCTATCATGATTTATTATTTCATTTTTTATGTTAGATTTTGAAGTAAAAGTTCTCGCAAGGAATTTTTGTTAGTACTTCCTATAGCATTTTTTTTTTTTCACTAGTCTTGGTTTTTTAGTTGATGTAATTTGAACTATGGCTGCATGAAGAGTTAAGTCCTGTAGTGCTCTCCTCTCTCTCTCTTTGGGATAAGTTGTAGCCCTCTCCTTTCTGTAATTTCTTTGACAAGTAATAAAATTTGGGGCTGGCCTCCCTTTATAGTTTGGCTTGGCTTGTATATGGTATAGCAGGACCTAAACTTGCAACTATTACAGTGAAAGTCAAATGCCTTGCTGACCAAGTTCTGCACCCCAAAAAAGTTTTAGTAAATGAGGATTGGTGCAGTTGACATCTGTGGGGTGAGGAGAATTCATTGCCTTACATTGGGTGGAGAGAAGAATGTGGTAGGAAAGTATGGCTTAAATTACAATCATGCTTGGTATGCTTCAACCAATTAAACGATATGTTTATATGGATTTCTCAGTCAAAAAATTGCTAGAATCACATCTTTCTTTGGTATCCTAGGAAGGAATGGTTAGTAATCAAGCTTAGAAGATCATAGAGAATCTTGCTTTCTGCAGATCTTCCTCATTGAAATCCTACTGCTGTTAGATAAAAAACGAGAGGCCTAAAAATGAAGGTGATATTATAGGGTGTTTATTTGACTTTGCTGTTCACTAATTGATGATTAACACTTCTCAAGTGCCCTCTAACAGCTGCTTTTACCATTTTTCTTTTTAATTTAATTGGACTGAAGTATGGCATCACATTAAATAATTGTCTCCTCTTTTTGGTTAACTTGTGGATCCAAAGGAAGACAAGGTCAATGAACACACCCCATCTTGTCAAACTTGGGGGGTGCTGACATGGCCCCACAAGCTAATCCTCAAGTTCAGTAGTAAGTTTGGCCTAGAATGAACAGAAGTTTGATTTTTGACAAACCCAGAATTGGTTCACTTCACTAGGCCGCCCTACTTGGGCATGATCTTCCTTTTAAAAGACAAACTATAAGGTAAGTTTTTAGCACCCTATCCTGTCAAGGGAGGTTCTCCAACCCCAGTTTTGGCTATTCATTTTTTGATTAAAACGGACAATTCAATGAGGGTCTAGTAGGTGAGTTGAAGCAACTGTACGTGATGGTAAAGTCTGTATTGCTTGTGGCATGCTTTTGGAATCCCCAGGTTTTGGAAAGTGCAACATTTGTACTTATGTTTCTTATTATCTTTGTATTTTTATCTTTTATTTGGGTTGGGCCAATGCTTGTAAAGAGGGATATTCTCCTAATACATACCCTCCTATGAATAACATTTTACTGACTTCTCAAAGGAGAACTAGAGCACCTTTCTGTCAGCCGACTCATACTGAAAGAAACTTCTGAGTATCCCTGCACAAATTGCATATAAAAAAAGATAAAAAATGTATTCCACTACAATGAAATCCAACATAAAAAGTATTCGCACAATTATATTGGATAAAGAAATTGGAGGAACTTTCCCATAATGCTTTTAGGGCAGCTGAGCAATAACTTTAGAGCTTTCTCTTCTGCATATCCATGGAGTTTTGAACATTCATAACATCTCAAAGAGAGAGAGAGGTCTAGAGTGAGGAAGTTAGCGCAATATAAGTGAAGTTCATATGACTTATGCTATCAACAGGCTAAATCACATTGAAGAAGATAGCAAACAGCAATTTTTATACCTATAAGATGCTGAAAAGCTGCCTGAGCAATCTTTGTATTCAATTAACAAAGCTCGTGTCATTCTTTGGCAAAAGCCTTGGAATATCTTGGAGCTTCAAAGTCCTCTAGTGCTCTTTTCTTGGGTCGTGATAGAGAATGACTTGTGCTCAATTCTTCAAGTCTTTTTCTTTTTCTCTCCCTTGCTGAGGGAGGTGGGTGGGTGGAAGGGAGCCACACCATCTTGTCTCTCTCATGTTATGCTAAAATGTTTTGCAACATTGAACAATGTAGCCTATTGTTGTAAATTTCTGCTACAAATGGAACCGTGGGAAAATGCTGTTTTTCTGCTTGATTCAGATGAAAATGTGGTTTTTTTTTTGTATTTTTTGTTGGCGTGAATGAAAGGGATTGATACAACCCTGCCATTTGTGGGTGTGTAGTGCCTGTGTTTCTGCTGTAGTGTGTTGTAGTGTGGGGTTCATGTGGAGTGAGTGTGTGTGTTTGTATTGCATGTGTGGGTGAGTGTTGTAAGTGGCAGGTGTTGAGTTCTTGAAAAGTCTATAAATAGGGGAAGTTAGTGGACGCTAGACATTTTGTTTCTAGGAGAGAGTTTGTATGAGCAGAATTGCTCATGTGTAGTTAGGATGAGCATGGTGCTCATGGGCCTTATTTGAAGGTATCAGGGCTTGTTCTTTTCTTTTACAACAATCAATTAAAAAAATTTAGTTTTTGTAGTGTACATTTTCTAGTTCATATCAATTGAATTGATATGACCCTGCTATTTGTGGATGTGCGGTGCTATGCTACTGCTGTAGAGTGTTGTTGTGTGGGGTTGATGTGGAGTTAGTTTGCATGTTTGTATTGCATGTGTAGGTGAGTGTTGTAGGCGGCGGTTGTTGAGTTCTCCAAAATTCTAGAAATAGGGGAAGTTAAGAGTTAGTAGAAAGTTAGACATTTTGTTTCTAAGAGAGTTTGTATGGGAAAAATTGCTCATGTGTAGTTGGGATGAGCATGGTGCTTATGGGCCTTCCTTGAAGGTATTACTGGTGAACATCTACATACTCCTTTAGGTATGCTGTGTTGTGGTTTCGAGAAATGGAACATAAGGCAATGAATGATCTCCAGAGCATGGATTTCTAGCTACAATGGTCATTGATAGCAAAGAGGAGCATCGTCTTATAGTTTGTTATTTCTTTGTTTTTTCCCCCAAGAAACGTTGTGATTTCTCTTCTGTCTTTTGCCACTGCACTTTTGTTTTCTTACTGTTACTGTTGTAGCGTGTATTTGAAGCAAGTTGATTTCTTCAAATGTATGTGGGTGTTGGGGGGTGGTGTGGAAGAAGTTTGTGCTGAAACCAACACTGCAAGTCAAGCCAAGGACACCAAGCCTTATACTTATTATAAACAGATCTCCAACCAACAAGGCATCCTATTGATTCATTGCCAATTTCTTCTTCAACTGCTCCTCTTAGGAGGCACAAGTCTCTTTCGTCTCTTTCTGTATCTAGGGGATAAACTACTCCTGTGAACTTGTCCAAATTACATTTCTTAATTGTTCAGTTATATCCCTCTGATGTGCATGAGATTTCATGAAGTCATAATACTTATTTAGGGAAATCTATGTATTTTTTATATTTATTAAGGAGTCCACTGTTACATGATATGGGTATAGGGGTACAATAATAGAACTAGGGGTGATAGTATTAACTTTGAAACTTATGCAACTAAGTTTTCCTTTTTGGAAGTTGTTTTCTACACATGCATCATTCTTTATGAGTGCGTGTGGGAAGGTTTGGAGTTCTGATGGTGATAAGTGCTTTTGTGGATGAAAAGAGATGATCTTTGTGTTAAGCAGGAGATTGGTGAAGGATCTGCATGGACTCTTGCTTGGAGTTCAAAATTGCAATGTCCCATTGAAATATCTTGGAAGGTGTAATGCAGCTATGATATTATTGAACTTGCCTAACAAAACCATGATATTATTGGTGGGAATGTTAAAGTGCAAGGTGATGTTATGTCTTAACATAATGAGAGTGACTCAGGCTCACTTGTGCTTGAACATATGACTCAGATTGAGTTAAGTCTCTTGATGAGTCGGATCTGGATTCTGACTGGATATGTGGTCAGTTTGGTGCTATCTGTTACTCAAATTTTGAGGACACCAATCTTTGATGTTTTAACTGCATGTTGGATTCAGGTACAATGATGGATTGGGATCTATTTGATTGCTTGTTAGTAAACGGTGGTGCATTAAGATGTCTAGAATCGGCCAACCTTGTAGAGGTGCTTAAGAAGAAAGGTCTGTAAAGGTGCTATTTTCCTCAGTGGAATTCTGAGCGATGTTCTTTAGTTTGATAGACTGAGCTTCAGTAAAGAGAAGAAGAAAGCTTGGAAATGATGGATGTTAAGGTCCTTTAGATAATCAGTACAATTGAGGCTCATAAAATGTTGCCACCATCATAGATCTGGCACAATTATATTTAAGGAAAGTTTGGAGGCTTGATACGTGCTTTTTGCCCTAGCAAATTCAAGTATTTCCTTATTTAAGTTGGAAGGATTTCTTCATAACATGCTATACACAACACATACAGCAAGGTAGGCAAGGAGAGAGATGGAACATTGCTACGTGATGGTTGTATTCCTTGCATGCATCCCATATTCTTTAAAGTCGTGTCTAAATTGAGGTTTAGAAGATCCTTGTAATGAGTCTGTTTTGTGAGTGCTGTTGTATCTGTGAGTTAGGAAAACTTACTCTTTGGCGGAAATGAAGTTTTCTCTTAAAAATAATTTCTTAAAAAAGGGAATATTCTCATGTGTTTCGCTTTTTATTTGAATTTTACTGAAAAAAAGTTTTCCGGTGCTTATTTCTTACATTGATCTGAATAAGCATTTATAAATACTCTCTGAATCACTTTAAAATCCTATAAAATATTCTTAATTGAAACATTATTTGAAATTAAAAGTAGGTATTATATGAAAAAAATGATCTGAAGCTCGTTATCACTTATGAAATAGAAAATAACATCATTCGAAACAATCCGAAATCAGAGTATCTCGTCAGACTCCAAATGAAGTTGCCAATCTATTTATGTCGAAGTTCGTACCTTTTAATCCTAGAAGCTTTTAGGATCATTTTTATTTTCGACCAGGGGAATCATAATAAGCATTGCCAAGCAAAAATTTTCAAATTTCTTCCATTTTCATTACCTCATCATAAAATTCATTGCACATTCAAACCGTGCTTGTCTAAGTTTTCTATTGCTTGGTTGCCATTTTACAAATGTGCTCAGAATCTTACTCTCCTACGTCTCACCGTTGAGAAACCCCAACCCCACCCCCCACACCCCCCTCCCACCCCACCACTTCCCCCGGACCCCGCCTTTCTTTTAACATTACAGAGGTGATTGTCGACATGGTGTAGACAGCAAGTTTTTCCAAATTTTTCATTAATTGCAACTGCTGCTGGAGCACTTGAAAGTGTGTCACCCTTTTAAGTGTCCAATGTGCTAAAAGTTTCAGCATTTAAGTCTTTTACTTCTGGTCTATCTGAATGTTTGAATCTATCATATCTTGGGGTGTAAGTGAATTGAGTTGAATTAAACTCTATTAAGCTCGAGATTGAGCTTGCTTTGAAAAGTTAAGATTCAAGCTAGATCTATTCAAGGCAAGTTCCAAACCTTATATCGACCCAGAATTGACTTGTTAGGTTGTTGAATCGACTCCGTCGGTCATGAGTAGGCCTAACCCGATTGTTGAATCGTTAGGTATTAAGGGCTCAGACAATTCAATATGGAGAACCCAACATATTAATCGAGTCTCATATCAATGGGCCATAGGCTAACCCCGGAATTTGAAAAAAAAAAAGTATGTACATATATATATATATATATATTATTAAAATTGTGAGTTAAAAATACAATTATACAGGTTTATGATTTTATAATATTTTTTTTAGTTAAAATAAATGAAAAATTATTTATGTACAGGCTTCTATTAAAATTATGAATTTTTATATACGATTCTACAAGCTTGTGATTTTACTGGTGTATATATATAATACAAATATATTATGTATATATTATATATAATATACTATATATTATATATACTATACTATACTATATATATTTATATACTATATATAATACTAACATATATTATGTATTGAGGGAAATTCGATTTATGAGCATTAATAGTCAACATAAAGTTTTAGATTTAATTGGGAAAAAAATAAATTGACGAATAGGCTACAAATTATTTATAATAATGAATGAAAATTCGAAAAAAGAAAAAAAATTATTTATAATAATTAAGGAAATTTGAAAAAAAAAAACTGTGGTTCAACAGCTATAGAACCAGTTCTTACCGTCGATTCAATTGAACTAGCTTAGGCCTGCCCCCTTAAGGGCAAAGCTAGTTTATTCCCCGGTTGACAATGAATTGGCAATTTAAGGTTGGTTTCAGGTTGCATTGAACTGGTGCATAAGTCTAGCTCAAGCTTGACTCGAGTTTAATGGAATTTTAAATTTTAAGCCTAAACTTAGCTCGAAAATATATATGGCAAGTTTAAACTCAATTTGATTAACTCTACTAAGCTTGAACTTTTTATGAGTTTTCTTTAATTAATATCATATTCACTTATATTTAAATAAATGAAAAATATATTAAAAATCAAACCAAGCTCAATTAGATTCGTGAGCTTAATAAGTTTAATAATTTAATGCTCGAGCTCGAGCTAGAGCTAGACTTGATTACTACTAAATCAAATTTGAACAAAATTCTAGTCGAGCTTGAGTACTTTGTAAACTAATTTGATTCATTCACAACCCTAATGGTCTCCTTATTTGGCATAATTCCTTCCTTTTTCATTAATTTCCTCCATTGCTATAATAGGCTAAAAGTAACAATAATTATGTTGGTAAAATTCAAATATTAAATAATAAATATGCAAATGAATTACATTTCATGGTTTGTTAGCCTTTAAAAAGAACTAATAGTAATACAGTATGTTTGTGAGAAGGTGAACAAAAAATCAAACTCCACTTGCATATGCCTACATAACGCATAACATAAGTTCACAGGCATGGAGGGCTACATAACATGAGTTAAATAAAGAAAAAGACTACTAGCATGCTCAATAAGCCTATTATTCCCCCATGAGCCTTCATTTCCTTGATTAGTTGGCTTTCAACTTTCATATAATTGGAATTCCAGTGAATCTCTATTCCTTATAAACAAAGAATGAGGATTCCTAGCTTACGTCCTTAAATCCCAATTCCCCATCCATCTCCCTTTCTTACTTCTAAGACTACCTTGTTAAAAATCAAAATTTACAACTTCTACCCTCACATAAAATCATCAATCAAGCTATAACACTCCTCGCTCACAGCTAATCAAGCTAGGGTTCTCGTCCTCTTTCGTCGATTTTGCACTTGCATCTCATTAAACCTTAATCCATCATTCCCTAATGTATCCAATCGTGAAAAAACCCTAATCTTTCCCCTCTTTGGTCACACCTAATCAAGCTAGGTTTAAAGTGACTAACCCGAATCTATCATTATCCTCTACTGGCATTCAAAGACTCACGAAGAAAAAGTATGTGATGCTATGTACCCTCTTCTTTGTATAAAAATGTTTTCCACCGGTTTGTTTTGTATAAACATAGTCACCTTTGCTGCAATTTCAAAACATATGCGAATCATTTGTGCTAGTATATTTACTCCATTGCCATTGTTGTGTATCACAGCGGTTGATGAGTTTGTATTATTAATATCGGTATTGCTTTGAAATCTAATTATGTAGATTTAGGTTACATGTTGGTAAAAAACACTAGGCTAAACTCAAGAGGAGGGGGGAATTAAGTTTTAAGGACAAATTACAATTCTTTTCTAATATAGACAACTAAATGCAATAATAAGAGTAATCAAAGTAGTAATAAAACAATAATAAGTGCGGAAATTAAAAAAGATAGAGATAAAGAAGATCAAGCCTAGATATAACAGAGTTCTAACCGCCCCCTAGTCTCCATGAACACACAATGCCTCCAATCGAGAACTTCATACCACTTTATTGATTCTTAATCCAAGCTCCAAGAGCTATACACACACAAACTTGATTATATAAGTTTCTCACTCATAATTCTCAACATAAGTCATAATCTTTACTCACAACACAAAACTCAATCTCAATGATTATTGGTGTAATGCTTTTAACTCTTAATACTTTGCAACTAATAGCTCACAAGCACTACACTTCAAATCTCTCTAAATATTAGCAATTTATGGTATAAGAGACAATAAGAATTATAGATAATAAGAATACAAGAGAATGTTGAAATATTGCAGCAAAAGTTCAGTTTAGTTCTCTTCTCTTCTATCCTTGGTGGGGTTGTTGAGCATTTATATCATCCCATTCAATTCTTCCCGTTGCAGTGCATTAAATGCTCCAACTGTTAGTTGTATCAGACTCACCGACATGCCAGTACTTTTAACTACCTGCAAGTCGGTAAAAATTACTTTACCGACAAGCCGGTTCTTCTAGGTCAGTATTTTTTCTTTGTGTTTTTCAAAACTTTATACTGTTAGCCTGATTTTTTCTTGAGCCGTTAACTCAGTAAACCAAATATTACTTGAAAATTCTTTTAACACATAACCAACAAATATTATTTGCAATCCAACTTTAAGATCATTTGATCACCACTCAAAAGATTAAATTTCTTATAGAGATAATAGATATATTTAATCATTAAGCAAATTAATTGATATTATTCAATTATCTCAATATAATCAAATAATACTTAGTTTAATCATCCACTTATTTTGTTTTCTTCAAACACAGCATGTTTAGATATACACTTTTTGTTTTGTTCTCATCAAACTCAAATAATAAACCTTAAGTTCAACAATCTCCCCCTTTTTTTATGAGAACAAAACTCTTTTAAGAGCTCCCCTTAAATCTAATGCAATTCAAGATGATCAATGATTGAATAAGATTGAGCAAAAAGGTGAGAATTGATCTTTTTCATGATAAGTTGATATAATAAATTGCTAAAGCTATAATGTATCTGTCTAGGAGTTTACAAGGAATGATCATTACCCAATTTATTTACAATTAACCAATCAATGCAATTGTAAAATTTAGACTATCGACTTGAATTAACTAATGGATGACTTGAATTATTCTCTCCCTTTGGCCTCATCAAAAGGAGGAGGATCTAGGTAGTAAAGAAGGAAAAAAATTCAAGCTAAAAATTCGGTAAAGTTTCGGCTTATACCAGAGAATATGCTCCTTGCAAGAAGAAAATAAAAAACATATAAGGCTCAAAAAGAGCACAAAAATAGTTAGTAATGGACAACCACATATAGTAAAGAGATTACAAAGGCTACAAATATCTAGCAATAAAAATAAGTCCTTGTACACAAAAAAAAAAAAGTAGCTAAGGCCGAGTCCTTAAACATAACAGCAAAAAAGCAAACAAAACTTTCAAAAGAAGTCATAAACAGCCAATATAAAGACTAGGCCCATCAAGGACCAAAGTTTACAAAATAACAGCAAAATGAAATACTGGCCAAAGACCTAATTCTTTAAATAAAAAGAGCAAAGAAACGATAAAAAGCTTAAGTGCATGATTAAGCGGTAGGACGATCATCGTCCTGAGCTGGAGGAGGAAAAGGGCAAAATCGATAAGGGTAATCCAGCTGGAAATAACGATAGAGTCCTAGACACCCGCTGTATAAGTGATCATAAATGTCCTCCTAAAGCTGATTGCAGCACATCTCTATGTACTGATAAAAAGGATGTTGAGAGGTTAGAGGAGCAGTCGGATCAAAAGAAGGGAACCCATAGTCAGGTGGAGGTTGGTGAGAAGAACCCTCAAGTAGAGGAGAGGTAACATTAGTTGGAGCTGCACCAAAGTGAGTATGAGCATTGGGACTACCTAGCTAGTCAGAAGAAGTGATGGGATCCTGAGTACAGTGCATAGAGCTAAGATCAAGAGGAGGAAGGTCTATCCTTTGAACCCAATTGTTCCCTGATTTCTTCTAAATCCCCTTACAAACATCAATTAATTCTAGGTGCTTGACTCGAGCTACCCGTAGGGGGGAAGGAAACTGAACACCTTTTCTCATAAGCAATTGTGTAACCAATCGCCCAAAGCAAAGAAAAGCTTGAGATAATTTGTTGGTTACATGTTTAAAGCATTGGACCATAATACTGAAAAAATCAATCTGCTTATTCATAATCAAATAATACAAAATCCATAAGTCCTGAAGGGTGATGTTGGATTGCTAGCATCAACGAGGACAGTAGCTATGAATAACAATATGGTGGAGGATTTTTATCCTAAGGTCGAGGCGGATAGCAGCCAAATTTTTTGTTTTCCCCCAATCTGCTCCAATGCCTTTAAATTAAAAGACTCTCTCATAGAATTTTGCCCCATAGTAATTTACATTTACTTTCATCCCACCAATAACAGCACCAATAAGACCTTAAATATCCTCAAGCGTAATAGTAATTAAAGTACCATAAACATAAGTATAGAGGATACTACGACACAACTCATCACTCGGATTCATTTTTAGTTTTAGTCTACCCCGATCATCTAGAGAATCTGACATATTATAGTAAAAATACATAATAGCATCATCGTGTACCTTATGAGGAAGCTGAAGGATATCGAGGACATAATTGGTAATGACCTTGGGAAAAGCGGCAATGCGAAATGCCTCGAGTACCTCCAATGGATAAACGATGCTGGTATCGACCTCTAGATTAACAAATTTCTCAAAGCATTGAGAGTGTTGTCGAGAGGGAAAGAGGTGGTTGTTATAAGCTAGGGATGTTAAACCACGAGCAATACACAGTGCCATAAGGGTTGAAAAGGAGTAAATGTGTATGGGCGTACGTGGTAAGGAGCAAAGTGCGGGTAATGGAAGCCGTCGTAATGGTAGAGGTAGGTTGACGATGTGTGGTGACATGACGATTTGAAGGGTATGGGTAGAGATAGAAAGTAAACAGAAGAAGAAGAAGAAGAAGAGAGAGAAGATTGATGAAAGATGAAGAGAAAGAGAAAAAGGAGAGAGTAAAGAGTTGATTGATGGAGGAAATTTTAGATTTTGATGGAGGAAAAGAGATGAATCGAAGAGAGAGAAATGGGTTAGGGTTTGAGAAAGGAGAAAAGGGGTTTTTGTGGAAAAAGGATGAGCAAAAGATGATGTGGCGTGACTTAAAGTCACGCCTGAAAACTGAATAATTGGCTTGCCGGTATTTAGATGAGCCGGCATGCCAGTTAAGAGAACAAAAGCAAAATGAATTACTTCAGGAGTGGAGTATACCAGTATGCCGATAGTGATATGGATCGACTTGCCAGTTACAAGCATAGAACCAAAAAAAAAGTGAAAAAGGAGAGCAGTATAATAGCTTGCCGGTACTTAGGTAAACTGCCTTGTCAGTTAATCTTAGGTAAACTGCCTTGTCAGTTAATCGAATAGAAGCAAAAATAAGTTGTTAAATACGTAGGTATACTGGTAAGCTGGTGATTTGTATAATCGGCATGCCGATTGTTTGCAATTTTGAAGAAAAATGAGCAAAGACCACTTATTTAAGCAAAGTTACTAATCTAATTTGATTTATATAGATTTAGTGAACATCTTAACACTTCAAACAAATTTATTTGAGTCTAATAAGGCTTGAAAAACTTAATTTTTAACTAGATAGCCAAGATTTATCCGAATCAAATCCATAGAGCTATGTAATTCATGATAAAGTGAAATTGTCCATGTATGAGCAAATTATGTACATAAGCATTGAGTTTTTGCATACGAACAATTCAAGCAAAATTCAAATAAATGTTTGAGCATATATCACGGCCTGAAGCGGTAGAATCGTAACAGTTCCGCCATGTAAACCATTATAAGATATAAGTTGGCTTTACAATCACTATCCTACACCTGATCTACACAAACCGTCCACAATTAACCCACTTTCAAGTAAGAATATATATATATATATATATATATATATATACATTAGAATTTAGCTATTACAATTAACGTTTACAACGTTAACCGTAATATATTTCCTAGTTAATACATTATTCAAAAATGAAAAATTCTAAGATAAGAGCTTAGACCATAAAAATATATATTTGTTCTTCAAATGTTTTTCCTCACTCCCCAGGATCTAGCAATTGCTGGCTTCAGACTAATTGTGAGCCGCTTTTTGGCTAGTATCCGCACCAATGTCTATAAGGATGTAAGCAACCACAATTCAGTAAGTTAGGATGAAAGACTTAAAATTATACCACAAACACAAATAAGATTGTCAACCAACTTATTAGGTGCAATGCATGTTCAAGTAAATGCCATCATACAATGTTGTCCGACCAGTCGTGAGATTAGAGAAATTGCGCCTGCTCTAATCTAGGTTGAGGAGTTGTCATTAATGCAACAGTTTACAACCAAACCCAGGCTTGTGCAATGGAGAGACCACTCCTCCCACGACTACCTTCAAACCATTGACTTCACCCTTGCTACGACCTCCTCACCTATCACTTAATTCGACTAAGGATGAAGAAGGGACCTATTATGCTATTCAGTGCTATCCCTTTCGAAATGTTGGTATTTGGTTAGAGAATCCTAAGTTTCCCCTAATGGGCTGCTATGTAAGTCCAATTATGATTACAGGTCGTATATTTGATTAGGATCAGCTTAGGACCAGTTTAGGGTAATTAATCATTTCATACAAATCATACAATGTAAGCCAAGCAGCAAATCAAAAATCATATCATCAGCTTAGAACAAGCAAAATCAAATACAATTTCAAGCCTCCAAAATACAACACTGTATTAATCCCAATTTACCTCGACTCCTCGCTCACTCACTCGAGGTTCGACTCGCTTAAGCCATCGCTGATCATCCCTATAACACAAACGTAGTTTCAGTTTTTCATATAACTATTATAGGTTGGTTTTATCCTATAACGCTAATTATTATCTTTTGTTTAGGATTTAGTATACCTAATTATCTAGGTCTTAAGTCTTTTACAGTTTTTCTTGAATCGTGTTAAGTTCTGTTTCAGTTTTCGCATCGATTTCTAAATTAGATTTTTAACTTAGTTTTTTGTTAGAGATTTATATATATACCCTAAGAAATCATTCCGACCCATAATGTGAAATTAATCGCATTATCTTCAAATATTCTAAATATTGTTTTTAGTCTCTAACTAGTGTTCTAGTCCATGCGGTATACCCGAATCCTAATTTAATTATCGAATTCACCACCGTTATAAGAAAATCTTACATTTTTCATATAATAACCCTAATTTAAGTGTTCTATTAGATTTATTGTATATTCTTATTGTTATCATAATATTAATTCTAACCAATATTTTCCTAATTATTAATTTCTCATAATTACATATTATACATTATTACTTAATGTGTACAAAATGTACATATCTAATATTCCCATTACTTCAAATATCATCTCCCAACATCAAATAACATTCCAAATATCTAAATTGATTCCAAATCAGAGTTTGAACCTAATTACCATAAATTACCAAATTAACTTAAAATGTACTATTTTTTCCCATTACTTATTTACTACATAATTACCCTAATAATGACATCTAACACCTTAAATACTACAAGTATCATACTTCATTAGATTTCAATATCCTAAAACATATAATTGTACATCAAATCAGTAATTACCCATTTAATTACTTTATTAACCATAAATAACCCATTTATGCCTCATTTTAAAGCCTAAAAATTATCTAAATTTTTCAAAAATTCATTTTTTAAAAAGGGCTTCATGGCACCATTCTATATCACTTAAGTAGTCTATAAAAAAATTTGGGGCTCAAAGTTACACTCTTAAGGTCATTTATTTCTAACCCGAAACATACTCAATTTTGTATGATTTCTTAAGGACCATATATCATGGGCATGTTTTCATCAAAATAATATTTTTCCTCAAAACTACATACTAAAATTTTCTAGAATAACAAAATAAATAATTTTTAAGAATATTTACTATTTTTATAAAATTACACAAAATTAGGCTAGAAATCAAACTCACCGGTTTAGGTAGCTTAGGCCACTGTTGATAGCCATAGGTATGTTGGCCCACCTGGGTGCTGTCACCATCGTATGGTGGTAGTGGCCGTCCACTCTCAACTGCTCATCGAGTCTAGGTTCTCCTTAGAAGTCTCAATTGCATAAATTTTTGTAAAAACCTAATTTCCTCTCAATTTCACCTCTCTCTAATTTTCTAGGGTTTCAAACTGATCAAATGAGCTTCTGAAAAATTTGGGGTATTTCTAGAGCTTTAGGGAAATTATTATGTATTAAATTGATTTGGCAATTGTCTTATATCTTCTTCTTTTTTACTTTCTATTTGGTTAAATTTAATTAGTTAATTTCCTTCTTTAATTTTCAGATTTCCATGCCCCACTTCTAGACTTTTCCTCATTTTTATATATTTTTCCTTAATTAATTATGAATCTTATTTAATTATTTAGTATTATTTTAACACATTTCGAGTATTTTAAATAATTACGTGTATTTCTACCTATATGTGAATTCATATATAGTACAAATAAATATTCCTAAATATTATTTAAGTTATTTTATGATTTTTAGTGTGCATATAATTTATTTATAGTAATTCGTTAACTATCGGAATGCATTTTACGTATTTTCGATAAATAACGAGTAATATACTTAAAATTTAAAATTTTTATATTGTTTTATTTTATTACTTATTTTCTTAAATTCAAACTTACGGGATCATTTTTACTAATATTTCTAACTTTATTTGATAATTTAGGCTCGATCAGATCTTTTAACCAATCGCTCTAAATTCTACAAGCCAAACTTTAGGTAGCTGATTGTAGGTCTTACAGCATAGTAAGCACAAAATATTACTTTAAGGCTCTACAAATTGTGAAATGACTACTTGAGTTCCTTAATCATGCAAGTGGCAAAAGAGCAAGTGCAGATCCTTTCTCAATGTTCAAGAGAAGTTCATGCTTCAAACATGTTAAAAGACATTGAGAGGCATAAAAGATACATTATCAAACTAAGTAACCTCCATATAAGCAAGAAATGCTCCATTTGCACTTAGAACCTAAAAAGGGTCTAAAGAGGTCAAATATGCACGAAATTCAAATTAAGCTAGCTTGACGACTCAAACATGATTTAGGGACGAAAATAGACATGTAAGCCCTGGTTTTGGGCACGAAAATCAATGCATGATAATTTATGCATATATAAATTTGGATAAGCATGAATGACTTCAAGTGTACCCAAAACATGTTACATATGATATTTAATGCATGAAATCTATATGAGCATGTTTCTTAGGTCCACTTGAGTATGAAAAGTTTATATCTTAACAAGATTTAATGAAATTAAGTTAGTAGTTGCTAGAAAGTTCATTATTAAGCCATGTAAATGCATGAATGATTAAATTCAAGCAATGAGGCTTAGTTATCACAAAACAATACTTCAAGCAAGTTTCATCATCATATTCAAGCTTGGAAGGGAGATACCGCAAGAAGGATTTAGAGGTCTTAAAATCACCACTTGAAATCATCAAAATCAACCATTGAATACAAATTGAGCTTAATATCACACATACATACTAAATCAAGTTCATGATAATTTAGTATTCTAAACAAGTTTCAATAGTGTCTAGATACAAGGATAGCATAATTACAACATATAGCATGCAAATGGAAAAAATGATCACATCACTTCCCAAACAACAATAAAAGCCTAATTTGAGTCTAAATGAGTCAAATTTGCACAGAAACAAAAGTAGGCCAGATTAATCATTCAACTACAATCTATGGACAAAATTAAACATGCGGGAATTGGATTTGAATATGAAAATCAAAACATGGCAAAATTGTGCGTATATGATTCTAAATATACATGAGAAACTTCAAATGTGCACAAAAGTATGATATTTGCAATTGTCCATTCCAAGCAAGATTTATATGCATATTATGACATGATAAGAGTTTAAGCATGTTAGATGCATTTTGAGTTTTCTTTGAGCATTCTCCATTCAAGTTTCTTAAGTTACTTCTATTTAAAGTTCCCACAAAAACATGTGATTACTTCTTTGGTACCCATATGAGTTTGGGTCCTTTGTGGTTAGTAGCAATGATATATCCTTATCCTTTTGGAACTTAAACCATCTTGCCTTTATGATTTAAATTGGCATTGCAATGTATACCATACATATGTGTAATATGGCCATATCTACCATAATAGTTACAAGTCTTAGTTGTTGCTTTTACAAAGTGACTTTTATAAGACTTGTAAATATATCCCTTACTATAGCCAATTCCGATTTTGTTCAATCCTTGCCTTTGAGAGCCAAGGAGCCTATCTAAATTCTTTTCTCCATTCACGAACTTGGCTATAGTTTGTTTTAAATCATCTAGGCTAGACTTCAAAATAACATTTTCAATTTGAAGCTCTTCTAGCCTATTAACCATATTATCCTCATTTTTCATGCTATCAATTTTTGTTTCAAGAGAATCGTACTTTTCTTTCAATTGATCATTTTCCTTAGCTAATTCCTTATTCCTAAGATTCAATGTTTCATTGTTTCTATTTAATTTATCAACTTCTAATCTTAAGTGCTCATTATCCTCCTCTAAACTTTCTTTGACATCATTCACTTTATTATATTCATTTCTAAATAAATCAAATTCACTTGTTATTTCAATCATCATTTATTTCATCATCTTGTTCTTCTTTTGAGCCTTAATAAATTATTTATGCAACTCATTATACATATTTTTGAGCTCATCAAATGAAGAATCACTAGAAGTAGAACATACCTCATTGTCCGTTGCCATAAAGCACATTTCTCCTTCCGAGTCATTTGAATAACTATTACTCCAAGTTGTCATCATAGCCTTTTTCCTTGCTCCTTTCTCGACCTTCTTGAGATCTAGGCAATATTGTTGAATGTGACCCACTTTTTGGCAATTATAACACTTGATTGCTTCCTTCTTCTCTTTCCTTGACCAAGATATGTTTTCATCCTTATCTTTTGCCAATTTCCTATTGAATTTTATGAATTTCTTAAAATTTCTCATGATCATTGCCACATCATCATCATTCTCTCTTTCATTACTACTGAGCTCTCCTTGATTTCCTTCAAAGGAATTGTTTTTTTTTTAGATTCTTCTCCTTGTCTCTTACCATCTCATGAGTTTCAAGAGTTCCATGGAGTTGCTCTTTTAGCATTGTGTTAAGATCGTAAGCTTCCTCGATCATGGTTCTCTTAGCTTCCCAATCTCTTGGCAAAGACCTAAGGATTTTGGAATTTATTTTAAGGTTAGTAAATGTCTTTTCAAGAACACTCAAGGGATTAATGATATTGATAAACCTATTATGCATCTAATCAATTATTTCATTTAGATCCATCTTAAAATTTTCAAATTGTCTGCATAATAAGCTTATTTTTGTATCCATTACTCTACTAGTTCCTTCATATGTACTTTTTAATTCTTCACAAATTTCCTTAGCACTCTTGCATATACAAATTCTATTAAATTCATTTTCATTAATGGCACAATCCAAGATATTCATAACTATTTCATTTAAGTCTAACAACTTTCAATCATTTCGGTATAATTATCTTCTTCCTTGCCTTCTATCTTGAATGGTCCTTTATCCACTACTTGCCATAATAATCTATTTTGTGCTTTTAAAAATATACTTATTCTACATTTCCAATAAGAATAATTATTTCCAATTAAGAGTGGTAGTTTATTTATAGCTTGCCTTTCCATAAAGCCTAGTGTATTAATGCCATGACCTTTTACTCTAATATGCGATTAAGCTAGTGATTAAAGACTCGCTCTGATACCAATTAAAGAACACTAGGCTAAACTCAAGAGGGGGGTGAATTGAGTTTTAAGGAAAAATTGCAATTCTTTTCTGATATAAACAACTAAATGTAATAATAAGTGCAGAAATTAAAAAAAATAAGGATAAAGAAGATCAAGCCCAGATATAATGTGGAGTTTGGACTAGCCCCTAATCTCCACGAACACACAATGTCTCCAATCGAGGACTTCACACCACTTTATTGATTTCTTAATCCAAGCTCCAAGAGCTACATACACATAAACTTGATTACACAAGTTTCTAACTCACAATTCTCAACACAAGTCACAATCTCTACTCACAACACAAAACTCAATCTCAAGGATTATTGGTGTAGTATTTTTAACTCTCAATACTTTGTAACTAATAACTCATAAGCACTACACTTCAAATCTCTCTAAATATTAGTAATTTACAGTACAATGAGAATTATAGATAACAAGAATTATAGACAACAAGAATATAAGAGAATGTTGAAATATTGTAGCAAAAGTTCAATTCTATTCTATCCTTGATTAGGTTGTTGAGCATTTATATCATCCCATTCAATTCTTCCCGTTACAGTGCATTAAATGCTCCAACGATTAGTTGTATCAGACTCACTGGTATGCCGGTACTTTTAACAACTAGTAAGCCGATAAAAATTACTTTACCAGTAAGTGAACCGACAAGCCAGTTCTTCCAGGTCAGTGTGTACCATCAGCCTAGTTCTTTCTTGAGCCATCAACTCGGTAAACTAAATATCACTTGAAAATTATTTTAATATACAACAAACAAATATTTTTTGCAATCCAACTTCAAGATCATTTAATCACCACTCAAAAGATTAAATTTCTTGTAAAGATAATAGATATATTTAATCATTAAGCAAATTAATTGATCTTATTCAATTACCTCAATATAATCAAATAATACTTAGTTTAATCATCCACTTATTTTTTGTTCTTCAAACACAACATGTTTAGATATACACTTTTTGTTGTATTCTCATCAAAATCAAATAATAAACTTTAAGTTCAACAGTTGATTTGAAGGTTTGATTGTTTAGTTATGGCAGGTTTGATTGGAAAATTTCAAGCAAATTCTTACTATGAAGAATTTGAACATTGTTGATGATCTTAATGATGTTTTGCCTTTTTTTTTTTTTGGTTTACTATTTTGCTTAATGTTGACAATCAAGAGAAAGAGTTTTCACTTAGTCGACATAGTGAGAAGCTTGCCATTGCATTCAATATTTTCATAGCATCCTAAATGCAACTCTTCACCTAAGCAATCGGCTATTTAAGAAGCCTAAACCCATTATTGACACTTGTTCAAATAGTTGATGGAAGTTTTTTAAGGTATACCCTTAGCCTTCTTACAATGATATAGAATACTTTTATTTGTTATACATAAATTAAAAAATGTAGGAATCTAATTGCTTGCTTCTCATATAGAACTATTTGGTGCTTTAGGTAGGACCTACATCTCTATTAGAGTGCTCATGAAGGATAAACCAAGATATAAAACTCGGAAAAATGCAACCACCATACTAGGTATTTGTACCCTAAGCATGCACTTTGTGTATATGTTGCTGAGATGGGAGGAATGTACAAGAAATATTAGGGTTTTTCGAGATGCAATAATTAGGCGAAACGGTCTTCAAGTTATATAAGGTAACATTTCTTGATTTATCCAGGTTTGCCTTCTATTTATTGGAAAATGTTTCAAACAATATAACCCTATTTTCACCCTTCAAATAGGTTGCTATTACCTAGTGGATGGAGGTTACCTAAATTGCAAAGGCTTCCTTATACCATTCAGGGTTAGTAGTATCACCAAAGTAAATGGTATCCTAGTCATCATCATTAACCAAGAACCCTAGAGGAACTATTCAATTTAAGACACACATCCACTTGTAATGTGATAGAAAAGTGCTTCAAACTTCTAAAGATGAAGTGGAGTATTCTAACAAGTTCATCGTTTTACCCAATAAGGTTCCATAACCACATCATTCCAACATGTTATTTGTTGCATAACTTCCTAAGAACATAGATGACCTCTGACTTCTTTAAGGACCACTTGGATAATATAGGGGATTATGGCATTGGGAAACAATGATGCATGGTCCACCTTAAGGGTGCAAGTAGCCAAAAGATGTTCAATGAGTGGAGAGCTTCATGAAATAAGAGCAATTAGTTTTCCCATGTAATGTAAAGAATCGAAATTGTTGTGATGGTATGAGATTAGATTATGTACGCTTTTCTTTCTATGCAGATGTATGGTGACTTTTGACCACCTTATATCAGAACAACTTTACTTTTAACTAGTCATATTATCTTGCCATGATTGGTTTCTTCCATCTGCTTTACTTATATGCTTTAATATGTTTTCTACTATAGTTTTAGGCAATTTAATCATGGTAATTCATCTACCTTTGTTTTACTTTTAATTGCATGTTTTAGCTTATGTTAACTGCATTACTTTTGCCATACACTATTTGTTTCTTTTCTTTTCTTTTCTTTTTTTTTATTCTTCACTCCAAAAAGGTGTAGTCAACACAAACTAATACTAAGGCTAACAAACAAACCAAGAGGAAGTGGTTCGTTCCATAAGACAACTCACACGTTGCGGCTATGGTTAACTTATACAACAGTATGATGCATAATGCTAATTGTGGCTTTCGGTAAGGGAACTTGAACAAATTGGATAATAAGCTAAGTGTGAGCTTACAAAATAAGGGTTAAAGGCCAAGCTAAACATAGAGTCATAGATCAAGACTTTGAAGAAGGATTGGAGCATTGTTTATGACACGGTATATGGGAAATCCACCAATAGGTTAGGATGGAACAATAATAGGAAAATGATCACAGCAAAAAAACACGTATAGGAGGCATATCTAGAGGTATGTAGTAGATGCACAAAAAGGACACTTGTTGATTTTGAGTTGGCAATTATGCAATACATTCCTTGTTTTTTTTTAACCTTTTTGGTGATTGCAACTACATTCATTGGGATTGTAGAATGATACCTACATGAATTTATTAGTGGAGAAGTTTGAAAAAATAGCTTTGGAGTTGGAAAAATTTTTTTCAAATGGTCTTTTTATATGGCTAAAAGAATAGGTACAGCTTCACTGAATCTTTTACATATCTAATTTTGTACAAACTCTAATTATTTTTTTGGTATCTTATTTTAAAATACATGATTTACCAAATAGATAGCAAATAATGGAAAATGCCAAACCAAAAAGGCCAGTTGGGGATTTTAACAAGTAACAAAACATTTGTTATCATTTTCTACTCATCAGATTTTGGCAATTAGCACTTGGCTTTGATCTATTTCCTTCCTATAGTTCTTGTTGGCTATTACAATATTACTTATGAGTGCAGTCCTTTTGTCTGTCGATTACCGTAGAGAATTTGCGGTGTTCCATGTTGACTCAAAATTTTCCTTGTTAACTTAGAATGCTTTTAGCTTTTGTTGTTCACCATTTTCCTTTTTTGCTTTACTAGTGGATTACTATTGGTTACTCTTATAGTTCCATTCGATTTTGATATATCACCGTACAAAAACTAGTTGGTTTGTTGCTATTTTTGTAATTAGTTTCATATAAATTAGTGATTTAACTTATGGTTTGCTTCATCTTCATTCCTTTTTTTGCGGAGCCACCTTCTTATTGCTCCATTTATGATTAAGAGCTTCCTGTACTTGTCGAGTTTTCTATGATATATGGAAAAGACTCTACCTCAGGCGAAGATGCACATATGGTCTAAGATGCCATTAAGGAGATAAATAGGGAGCAAGCTTAAACACAAGACATCGAATATGACATGCTGCAAAGAGAGGAAGCAGATGAGCCATCCATTTGCCAAAGTGCAACTTGCCTTACTTCGAAGAGAAAGAGGTTTATGCGTGGACATGAGGGAATGTCTGAAATGATTAGAAGCTTTAAGGAAGGAATGAAGGACATGAAGAGCTCTCTCCGTTCATGAATTGGTGCCTAAATCAACAACGGACAAGACAACAACAAACGTGGAGATAGTGAGGAACTTTGATTGTTGCATTGAAAGTCTGTCTTAAGTTGAAATTTATGAGGAATTATATAAACTCTCCCTGATAAGCCATATAGTGTTGTCGTACTCTAAATCTGCCACTCGAGAAGTGTTCAGATTATGATCGAATGATTTCACAATGTACATCAACTTAAAAGGATACTTTTGTTGTGAAGATGGTTGGTATCTAACCCTTTTGCTCAGTCTCCAATTGTCTTTTGGATTGGTGTACGCGTTGTAGAACCTTTTTTTTCCAAACCTCAATTCATACTCACAAGTCGAAGGATCTACCTACTCAAAGAACCTACAACCACTCCCGTTCTATATATATTGTGGAGGAGTTAAGTGTACTATGTAGAGGAATGAATCAATAAAGGAAAGGCAGAGATGAATTACATACATACCCAATAATTTGAATACTTACAAAATCTCCGTCTAAAGGTCCGTAGTTGCCAAGATGATATAATTACTGTCTGTTTCCCACAACAACAAACTACGATTTTCCCTTTCGGAACTTGAGAAGTCAATGAATTCAAGGCACTGGACATGATAATGCTACTTGAACTCTTCCCTGCACGTACCAAATTAAATCAGATAAGAAATACATGTTGTTTCCTTGACACACATTAATCAATTATTAGAATAATGAAATCAAATAAGCTAAATTATTCTAATTGAAGAAAAAATTCTTGAATAGTCCCAATGTATATACCCAATTATGATCATATAATTGGACAAATCCAATTAAAGAAAGAACTAAATTGAACAAACAATGCAGCATCACACCCATGATTTCTTTGCAATTTGTTTGGATTATTTTATCTTTGTTTTTCTATGGTCTAAATGATTTGATATGTAATTTTGTTTTTCTATCCTGACCTGGATCAGAAATCAAAATCCATCCAATAAAAAAGATTGCATAATTTACTCAACCATAAGAAAAAAATTCAAATTATTTCTAAACCTAGAAAGAGGGATATCATATCTTCATCATGATTGCATCCCCCACATCATTTATGGGAAACAAAGTCGAGCAAACTAGTCACATGAGCAAGTCCTTAATAAAGAAACTTATCTCTTCAGTACGTTCTAAATCCTTTTTCAATTTGTTGCCTATTAGAAAGATTAAGAGCTTGGAAATGTAGATCGACAAAAAAATTAAGTAACAGATTTGTAAACTAGCAAACAATAGCACCATAGGAGTTCCCAACAGAAATAATTTATTTTTTGTTGTCTCAATGAAATGATGATTTTTCATTGTTATACAATTCATACCGTTTACTTCATAAATGGGTAATTTTAGTAATCCATTCCTTTTTCCTAATCATGAAAGGTAGGAAGCATTTAGGGGTATGGTTCTGCAACAATGAAATTAGTCTGTTAATATAATTTGATGCTATGCACATAAAATGACACACCATTGACTAGTGATAATGGAATTAAATATACATATGTGGAAAATGAAGATTCATTTTAACACCATTTAAAAATATAAAAATATATAAGAACTCACCTGGTCTATGAAATTGAGTAGGTATAATATTAAAAATTGCTAACAAGCTTAAACTCTCTTTACATCTAACAACAAGTGGAGTTAGTTGTGCAAGACAAGAAGGAAGAGCATGTAGACATGTTCAACGAGCTAAACCGGCTCTAAACCGCTGGTTTAAAGACCAGCTTAGAGGTGGATTGGGACTAGCTTGTAAGGGGTCCAATCCCTAGTTGGTTTAGTTAAGCCAGTGGTTTAAGGTCAGTTTAAGGGGCACATGAATCTTTTTATTTATTTTTTTTTCAGAATTTTTTCTCAGCCTTTTATGGACTTTTGGTCCTTTTTTTTTTCAATTTTTTTTTGGAATTTCCCTAGTCTAATTGCCATTTGATTCCTTATTTCGTTGCCTATGAACTAAAAATTTTAGTTTCCAAACAATTTTTTTTTTAAGATCTCGAAATAATTAATTCGATCCAAATAATGTCATATTAAAAAATTAACTAAGAATAGTCAATGCGATAGAAATCATAAATTACATAAATTTCTTATTTAGAATACATTGTCAAAATGAAAAAAAAATGTCATACCCTAAATAAGAGATATCATAACAGTCTCACCATGTAAACTAACCTAAAATAAAAGTTGACCTCACAATTGCTATCATAGATATAGTTCACACAAGATATACACGACTCAACCAGCTTAAAACATCCAATCCGATACTAGTTAATGATTAAACTTGTGGTATAGTTTTTCAAATATCTATTTAATATGCCTTGTTATCTGATAATACAACAATATTTATATAGGCATTTCCACATATAAAGTTATAATTTACATTCAAAGTTTACAAAAACCACTGATCTTAAAGTTTATTTACAATAAGATAGAAAACTAGTGGGCATCCTAAGGAATTCTCAGTTAGATTCCTCAAACTAAACTAAAAAGATTAAAAACCCAGATTCAATAGATTCTCTTTTCCTTACTTTCGCAGCCAATTGTGCACTAACTTGGGGATGATGATATCTGTACATCTTAATCTTTCACTTATCATCGCCTACAAAAGAGTCTATAAGGACGTAAACTTGATTAGCTCAATAAACAATAAAGTCCGATGAGTACCAAACAATCACAAGTAAGGTTATTAATTAATGAAATGCAATGCAATGTAATCAATCACTTGAAACATTGCACAATATTATCTGGTTTATTATGAGGTCAAAGAAATTACATTCGCTTCAACTCGATTAAAGAGTTTACCGCAACTCAAAATTAAACCAAACCCAGGCTTGTACAATAGAGAATACCCTCTTCCCTAAACTACCTTCAAACTACGACCCCCAATCTTGCCATGACGTCCTCGCCTATCACTTAACTCGACTAAGGATGAGGAAATTACCATTTCAGCTATCCTTATCAAAGAAAGTCAATATTTAGTCTAACACTCCTATCCATTCCCCTAATGATTGCTATGCATGTTCAATTATGTTAGTAGCTAAATCGCTATTAGTTCTATTTAGGGGTAGTTAGACAAGTTCATACAATACAATACCATGAAATCATACAAAATAACATACCAAAAAAATTAACTTCTATCATAATCAAAATACCAACCGCATACACGGATTGCATACAAACAGTTAATTTACAACTACAAACAGAAATACTTAGAAGCATCTAGAAACTTTGATACAATATCACAATAAGCGGTAAAACCACGATCCCAATTTACCTATCCCAACACTTACTGTAGAATATTTATATCTTCAACGCTCTACTTATTGAGATATCCTATATATACAAAACTCAGATTTAGTTTTCGTAAGAGTTACGAAAACATTACAGTTTTATCTACCCCTTTATTTCCTTCTAAAATTATATATATATATATATATATATATATATATCTAAGGTATATTATTATTTTCCTTATATAATGGAATATAGTTTTATTATTTAAGTTAAGTTAAGTTATTAAGTAGCGATAATATACATAGTTATACTATTACTTATAATATATCGTTTCGATCGTATCGAAACATACTTTTTTATCATTCAATTTACGTTTCAATTACGATAAAGTTATTATAGTACATAAATTCTCATAATATTATAGAGATATAGGTTATATTACTTAGGATTATTTGATTTTATCAAAAGTAATGTCATCGAGTTCGTATGAACCTAACAATACGTACTACAGGTTCTCTATCAAGAGATGATTTCTAAAGGATATTTTTAGTTTCTAATATTCCTATATGCTCCTATAATAAGTATTATCATATTATATTCATTTTATGTAAATGGACTATATTTTATATAATGTCACGCTCCGAACAAGAGAAATTATAACAGTCCTGCCGTATAAACTAACCTAAAATATAAGTTAATATCATAACTACTATCGTAGATATAATCCACACAAGGTGTACATGACTTAACCAACTTGAAGCATCTATTCTAATACTTGTGAATGATCAAACCTGTAGTATAACTTTACAAAATACCTATTCTATATAACCTATTATCTCATAATACAACAGTACTTACATAAATATCTCACATCCAGAGTTATAATTTATAATCAAAGTTTACCAAAACCCACAGGTTTTGAAGTCTATTTATAATAAGATAGGAAACTAGTGGGCGTCCCAAAAAATTCCTAGTTAGTTTCATCAATACTCAAGAGAAAAGTCAAAAGCCCAAATTCAGTAGATTCCTTTCCTCACTTTCCTAGTCAACAGTAGACTAACCTAGGGGTAATTGTATTTAAACATCTCAACCTTCACTCATTACCTACAAAAAGGTCTATGGCAATGTGAGCACAACTAGCTCAGTAAGTAAGATGGAGTTAGAAGAGTATCAAACAATCACAAGTAAGCTTATTAATTATGATAAAATGCAATGCAATGCAATCAATCACTTCAAACATTACATAATGTTATCCGATCCATTGTAAGGTCAAAGAAATTACATCTGCTTTAATCCGGATTGAGAAGTTTTATCATAACTCAAATCAAACCAAACCCATGCTTGTACAATGGAAAACACCCTCCTTCCATGACCACCTTCAAACCACGGGACCTCACCTTTGCCGCAAGCTCCTTACCTGTTACTTAGTTCGACTAAGAATGAGGAAAGGACCATTTCAGCTATCCTCATCAAAGAGAGTTAGTATGTAGCTTAAAACTTCTAATCGTTCTCCTAACAGTTGCCATGCATGCTCGGTTACATTAGTGGTTGAATCATTATTAGTTTCCTTTATAGGTAATCAGTCAAGTTCACACAATACAGAAACAATGTAATCATGCATAATAGCACGCCAAGGAGTTCAACTGCTGTCACAACTAAATACCAATCACACGTATAACATGCGCACAAACAACTAATTACGATCACAAACAGAAGTACTTTTAAGTCTCCAAATACTCTAATAAAGTATCTCAAAAAGCGGTAAAGCTACGATCCTTACTTTTGCTATCCAGACGCTTGTTGCAGAAGACTTATGTCTTTTAATGGCCTGATCACTGGAAGACTCTATATATATACAAAACCCCAATTTAGTTTTCGTAGAATTATGAAAAGGTTAAGGTTCTATATAAAAATATTCTATTAAATGGTTATATATATATATATATCTCAAGTATATTATTATTTTCCTTATATAATAAATAAAATATATTTTTATTATATAAGTTAAGTTAAGTTATTAAATATTAATAATTTACGTAATTATACTATTACGTATAATATATCGCTTCAATCGTATCGAAACATACTTTTAATCAGTTAAATTACGTTTCAATTATGATAAGGTTATTGTAATAGATAAATTCTCACAATATTGAGGAGATATAAGTTATATTACCTAAGATTGTTTGATTTTAGTAAAAATAGTGTCATTAGATTCGTACAAACTTAACGATACGTATTACGGGTACTATTTCTAAATATGACTTTTAAAAGGTATTTCGAGTTGCTGATATACTTATACGTGCTTATAGTGAATATTATCACATTAGATCTATTATAAGTATTTAAATTATATTTTATATAATTTACCAATATAACTTAATAATATAAGTGTTATGTAACCCTAATATGTATATAATATATCCTAGTCGTAAAATTATCATTAAATATATTAAAAATTCATTTTTTACTAAATCTAACCACTACGTATTTGTATAGTTTTAATTTCAATATTTATCATATTTTAACCTATTATTAATAAAAATAAGTCACGTTTCATAATTTAAGTTATTTTACTACGTAAATTCGTAATAAATAACTCGAGTCATCAAATAATTCCCCAAAAATTTCTATAGAATCTTAAAAATATGAGAGATTCAATCATCATTTGGTTTCATATTATCGATTTATCGCCTATTTACTCAAAATTACAATTTTTACCCCTAAATTATATTTAATTATCCAAATATTATCCTTTTTACACAAAATTATTTTCAACATATCTTAACATCATTATAATTCACTAGAAGTCAATATAGGTTAATTTCATCAATTAATTTCATAAAATCTATTTATTTCACATTTCTATCCTAATTCTAACTATTTTCAAGGCTAAGAATACAATAAATATTAAAATACTTAACTAAAAAATTTGGCTATATAGCAATTATCTATATATCATGCATATTCTATACAAAAATTTCGAGCTAGAAACAATATCATTTGATACATTTATTTTTGAAGTCAAAATTTAGGTGAATAGTAACTTTCTTAAGTAAGTGTATAAAATATTCAAAATTTTACAAAAATAAAAATATCACACGAAATTATATCTAAAATAATCTAAATATAAATTTTTCCAAAATTTTTTAGACAAATTTACTTTTTTAAAAGATAAATAAAAAACAAGGTAAGAAATTGACCTGCTTGCTCTTCGAAGCTCTTATGGCCAACGATGGCGGGCATGGTGTCAAAAGAGCCAAACACTAGGGGTAGGTGGTGATGGAACAACTTCACAACAGATTATGAGGAGATTGAGGAATTGAAATAGGAAATATTGTGCTTTGTTTTTTCTTTTCTTTTTTTAGAATTTTTGTAATTTTTTCTTATTTTCTAGAACTTTTTTCTCTCTCTATTCTAGTCTTAACTTTGCTAAAACTGTAAGGTTCTAATAGTTTGTAGTATTTATAGGGTTCAATTATCGCATGGGATTTTCTTTTATTTTATTTTTTTCAATTTTTTCCCTTTAACCTAAGCATGAGGTGCATAACTCTTTTTAATCCCTTTTTGAATATGCAAATTTCAGATCCCATGGCATGCTACGGTAAACTCTAGTAATCTCTAGCAATATAATTGCATTTGGATAAGTTTTAGTGGATAATTTGATTAAATATTATTAAGATATATATTATGTTTGTATTTGTTTATTTTATTAATATACGAGTATATATCCTATATATATATCATGTGTAACGTGTAATTATACTTGTATAATTATATTTCTAGCATATCTTTTATTTTTGAGATATATTCTCTACTCATTTTCATGAATTCAACACATATTATATATAATTATGTAATTTCAAGCTTTTACAAATATAATTATTATAAATACTAAGTATACTCATAAAAATACGTATATAGTCATATAGTATATTATATTATATTATTTCATTTTATAACTTAATTAATTTATCTCTAAGTCATCGTTGCATTTCGAGCTTGATTTTAAGGATTTTTATTAATTTTGTGCTATATTAAGTAATCATATTTTTAAGGGAAAAATTGGGATACTAAGGTCATTATTTTCAAATTTTAACTTTAGTAAGTCATTTCAATTAACTTTTATATCTTAGTCATAAAATTTGAGCTCAATTGAATAACTTTTCCTTAGAGGTCCTAAATCTAAGCTCAATTACCCTGAATATAACTTTAAGGGGCATACATATAATTTACTAAAATAGCTTAATAATATATGTAATATCTAACTCTAATATGTATATATCATAACCCGATCATATAATTATCACCAAATAAGCTAAAAATTTATTTTCACCAAATCTGACCAACATGTATATGTATAGGTTTTATTTTGATATTTATTATATTTTAGTCTATTATTTCTAAAAGCGTGTCCCGATTAGTAAATTAGGTTATTTTATTAAAAAAATTCATGATAATAGCTCGAGTCATCAAATAATTCCCAAAAATTTCTATAAACTCTTAAAAATATGGAAAATTCAATCAACATATGATTTCATGCTATCAAGTTTATTACCTATATTCTCGTAATTACATTTTTACCCTAAACTACATTTAATTAAACAAATATTATCCTTTTTATAAAAAATTATTTTCAATATATCCTAACATTATTATGAATCACCAAGAGTCAGTGGATATTCATTTTATCAATTAATTTTATAAAATCTATTTATTTCATAATTTCACCCTTATTCTAGCCATTTTTAGGGTAAAAAATACAATAAACATTAAAAATACATGAATAAAAAAATTGCACTATATAGAAATTAACTAAATATCATATGTATTCTATATAAAAATTTTGAACTCGAAACAACATCATTTGGTACATTTATTTTGAATTTCAAATTTCGGATAAATAGTATAATTGTTAAGCAAATATATAAAATATTCAAAATTTTACAAAAATAAAAATACAGCAAAAAGTACATCTAAAATAACCTAAGAATAATTTTTTTCATAATTTTTTGGATTATTTTACTATTTTTAGAAAATAAGGGAAGAACAATGCAGCATATCGGATGACCTATTCATCAGAGCTCTGGTGGCCGGTGATGGATGGGGTGGTTATCGAAAGACCTAGGTACAGCATAGACTGTTAGGTAGTGGAAGGGTTTAACAGTAGATTATCGGAAGGTCAAGAAATCACACTAGGGCAAAGGGTTGCTCTATTTTTCTATTTAATTTCTTAATTTACTAAAATTTCACCCGAAATTTCTTTTGAGTATTCCTAAGTCCTAAAGGTATAAAATAATGTCTAGAGTGCTATATATCTATATATATATATATATATATATATACACAATATGGGTCATTTAGGATTTTTCTCCTATTTTTAGCTAATTTTCTTTGTTTTTTCCTCACATTTTTCCAAAGAGGAGGTGGCTTGTTGAGCTTTAATCTTCTTTTCATTCAACCTTTCCAACTGCTTGGATGATGCTACAACTGATATCCAAAAATTCCCATTCATTTTAGATAGGTTTTGCTATTTTTTTTTTAGTATTATTTGAGTAATTTAGGTATATTATGTTAATATTTAGTTATTTTATTAGTACACGGTTATATTTCCTATATATATATATATATTACGCATAATAAATAGTTATGTACATATAACCATGTTTCTATCATGTATTTTATTTTCAAGTTATATTTCTTATTTATTTTTATGAGTTTATCACATATTATATATAATTATATAATTTCGAGTTCATTTACAAATACAATTATTATATATACTAGGAATCATAAAAATACATGTATATTCATATAGTATATTATAATATATTATTTCTTTTTATAGCTTAATTAACTTATCTCTAAGCTCTTTTTACATTCCGAGCTTAGTTTTAACGATTTCGATAAGTTTTACGCTATATTATATAATCACACTTCTAAGGCTACAATTGGGATTTTGGATCATTATTTTTTTAATCAAATTTGTCTAGGTCACTTTAACTAACTTTTCTATCCTAATTATAAAGTTTAAACTCAATCGGATAAGTTTTTTCCAGACCTTAAATCTGGTTATGATTGCCCTAAATGTGATTTTAGGGCCTCATAAAAAATAATTTACAATGTAACTGTAATTATAGATTACAAAATTTTATTCTTCATAGTATAGTTACCAAACAAAAATTTAAATCATAATGTCATAATAATACAAAATATCTAATTCTTACGTGAAGAAATTAGTGGCAATAAGGAAAAAATATTTTCATTATTTTCAAGGTTGCCTTGAAAGTATCTATATACTTGCTAGTTGGAATCAAATCATCATAGTTCAGTATTATTTTTAGAAAACCTTTAGTATGTTGGTTAATTTTAAATTAAGGGAATAATACCAAGTTTATGTGATTATCCACTTTATTTTTTTAAGGAAAAAAACCTTTCACCAGGTGCTAACTTGAAAAGCCTAAGTAGACCTAAACGTTGGGCCAAACTAACTGGAACCGCCAATTCATGGGCTGGTAGAAGGTTAAACCTAGCTTAGCCTTGAGGGCACAGGCTCAGGCCAATTAGCTAGCCCTTAAATTGATTGTTCAGTTTTTTTTTAATTTTCTTTAATCTTATTCTCACATTCCCGTGAATTACTGTAAATAATTTTTCACTTGCTTTTGTTTTCAATTTTTTTTTCTCAAAATGATTGTAACACTTTATACCGTATAAAATCAGGCTAAAGAAGTTGAAAATTTTATTTTATTCCAAAATAATTAATTTAGACCATGTGAGCATGATGTTACATTAATATTAAAATATTAAGTAAGGTTATGTAAAATAAGAGAATCTGCAATTTGCAAAAGATGAGAATTTCTCATTTGAATCTCAGAATAAATTATTAATATAAGAAAAACAAAATTACAATGTAATTGTTAACTACAATATGTGATGGTACTTAGTGTGTGTTGAGAAATGAAAAGAAATAAAGAAGACATGTAATATGTGGGGTTATTATTATTTTTTTAATGTTAAAAGGGAAAAACAGTCCTAAACCAGTAGGCTGACCTAACTAGTTCACTAACCCAGCAATTTGTAGGCTACTTTAAGCCCAGTCACCTCTAGGCCAAGCTAGTTTGATGACTCTTTGGACCAATTCATGGTTTGAAACCGACCCTTGCACAAGTTTAAGCCTAAGAGTGAATCCTTAATTTACCAAAAAACCTACCATTTCGCTTTTTTTTTTCTATTTGTAACTACAAAAATAGTTTTTCTAAGTGATAAATAATTTTTAACTAAGACAGAAAAGACTAGTTAGTTAGTCTACCTTGCATTGGTGTATGCTCAGGAGTGGAACTTGTACCCAAGCCTAAACTTCTATTTGATTTGTTCTAATCGTTGGAGCACTTGTCTTCCTTTATTGACGTGCTACATGACTCTTGTTCTCTATGAGCTATCTTGTACGAAATCTTCAATGCATGCCCTTGCATCGATGCTAATAGCAGAAACGAAGGCTTATTGATCGTTGAGGATGAGGTTTGTCATACTAAAAGCTTGTTCAACAGCTGCCAACGATGTAGAAGTGGTGAGAACTTGATGGGAAATGCAAGATAGGATAAGGTAACTCTTTGCATGCATCTTACACTATTCCAAAATATCAAAATCTCTTATGGTGACACTATTGGAGAACTTAAAGTTGGTGGTCATATAGTGTTAAAACTCGATTTGTGGCCCCTTTTACTGTCGTCGTTTCAATTTCTAAGCTAATAACTGTTCACTTGTGAATAAATAACGATATTCAGTAGGGGGTGGTAAGGGGAAAACTGCTATCTTGCCACTATAAGCATAACACATGAAGAACTTTTCTAGGTCCGCTATGGATGCCAAAACCTCCTCCTGTGCTTATATACTATACATGTCTTGGGAATCTATAAGTGAATTAATGTACTCATAATAAGATTTCAAATATAGTTGCAATACATTAGTTTTTCAATGAAGGTCAAAAATTGCAACTACAAGATAAATATGAGAAATTTACCTATAATAGTGTAATCATTTGTATGCCATTTCAATTGTACAGTCATAGAGGTTTAGGTTTGCATGTGCTTGCTATAAAGCACCAAGAATGCTGACAGATTCTATTACGGAGGAATACATACTGGACTTGTAAACTTGATAAAAAATTCTAATAGCATCGTGGAAAATTGTAAGGATTCTAAGCAACTAGATACATATGCCCCAATCACTCGAGTGAATTTTAACTTCCGTTGAGTTGTATATCGTAAGGTTACATAGGAGTTTATTATAAGGAACGATGCTCTACAACAACTCATAAGTTGAATTGTAATAGTGAGCAACATCCATTTTAAATTTTCTAGGTCTCTTCTCGCTTTTGAGGTAGAAGTTCCTCTACTTCTTGTGTAGAGACAACTTCTTAACTATTACTTTCATCTTAACCTTTATCAAGGAAACATTGTCCTATGGAGCTACAATACCATCCTTGACACACAAATTTAGAACACCACATGCACATCTAATATGGAAAAATATTTTCCTCTAGCATTAGTTGACAAAGGTTTGTTATATCCCCAATCACAGCAATGTTCGCACTAATATGATCAAATCCAATAGAGAAAATTTTCTTAGCTAAATCATACTCATATAGAATAACACTTATAATTTTATATATATTTTGGGCCATGCGGCACTCATTGAATATCCTTAACATTAATAATCGTTTATACAATTACCAATTATCGTTAATCTAGTGACAAGTTATGCCTACATATGAATTGTTACAGAACGAATCAGCCCATATATCAGCATAAATAGATATGAATATATTTAAGGAAGCAAACTTACCTACGAGCTCCCACTTACCTTTGTGGCAAAGATCCTAGGTGGCTCTACTCAACATGTTGCAACTAACCTTATGCGCGATGAGATTGAATGTATCTTATGTGTATCTACTTTGCTATGGAGATGTGCACTTGCATTAAAAGATAGGTAAATATTTGCAAGGTACTGCGTAAGATTATACTTGTGCTTCTCCTTATTGTATCACATTAACGTTTATCTAAATGAACTACCATCCCAAGCAATTTTCCCTTGCATCTTATCTATCCCAATCTCTCTAAGATGCTTTGATTTTAGATGTCTCTTTAGAATACCATAACTCTCGCTAGATTTCCATACATAGTGTGCTTTAAAATAGTTATAGAATGCCTGCGAGTTCCCTTACTTGTCACACCTTTATGAAAATGTTTAGTGAACATATTAGATTTACCAAGTTCAAGGCTTACCTAAACTGCCTAACCACTAACCCATCAATTAGTCTTCTGTCTCCAGAATTATTTGAATATCATCCTCCTCCTTGTCGACGAAGGTTATGAGGCAACTCTTACATGGAGGTTGAAATCAGAATGGAGGTGTAGGGTCAACATCTAACATCATGTTATGTAGTCTCCTCTCAATGTAGTCATACTTTAGCTTCAATGGTATAACCTTGAAGTCCTACAATAAAGACAAGCTGGCAGTGACTTTCCATTTTCCTTTCCCACTTGATAGGGAAGCTTGCTTCTTTCCAGAAGATGAACATAAAAAAAAATTATCCATGTTGATTTGTTGTTTTTTCTTACTAAAAATGAAAAAAAATTTACATAAAAAAAAAAATCCTACCGAAGGTGTAAAAAAATGAAAGAGTGAAAATATAAAGAGTTTAAGTACTATCCAAGTTACACTGGAAGAACAAAGTATTTTTTCAAAAAGAGAACTGCAGTTTATTTTAACAAACTAGAATTTTAGAAATGAAAAGACTACAAGGAGTAAAATACACATGAAAGTTTAAGTATGTAACCAATTATGGAGAGCAAATTTTGAAGGTAGTATGTCTATATGAATGAAGTATGATGAATTTGTGAAGGAATGTGAGTGCATGAATTTATATGCAAGTTTGGAGAGAATAAAATTTGCGTTTGAAATTTAAAATTTCAAAATTCCTCCACTTCATTCAACTATAACGTCTTCATCCTAAAAAAACTGTAGCACCAAATACAATGAACCACAAATTTCTTCTACCTCAATTGCCATTTTCTGATAGTGGATTAAAAATTTCAAAACAAACAAGAGAAATGAAAGTAAACGGTCCACTTTCCAATTTGCAAATGCGATGGCAGTAAAGCAAATTCATATAGGTATTCATTTCTGGTAATGTATTATTCTCACTTTGAAAAAGTGAAAGGGGAATAGTAGGGGGCAAAGGCTACTTCATGACAATTGAATTATTGCTTCTTCTTTTTTAAACGCGGGCCCAAATTGGCAAGCCTAACCGTTAGTTTGTTGGCCCACTAAACTAGTGGTTTTTAAAACTTAAATCACCTGAGTCATTAAGGTCTAGTGGTCCAACCACCGATTTAGTGACCTAATGGGTTCCATGTCGATTTATGATTCAGAATCAACCCTTGCACAAGTCTAAGAGCACATACTTGACAAAAGCTTGGAATCATCTTCACTTGATGAGATTAATAGTGCATCTAGCTTAGCATTAACATGTCTTGATCTAGAACTTTCCAATTAGCCTACCATAGTTGGAGTAGTCAAGATGTTTAAGTAGAAAAAAACAGAGAGAGTTGAAGAAGATGATTATCCATAACTACTTTATTCATGAAATGGTATTTGTTTTTCATGTGCTGGGAAGCCTTTAACTTAGCAACTCATATGTAATTTTTATTAGGACAAAAAAGACTAATACTAAGTTGTCATAAGTATATATACATGTGAGATCTTAAGGGAATGAAAAGGAGGATATTGAAGATAACATTTCAAACAACAAATACAAGAGCAAATTCCTTTATTATATAATTTTTTTTTTTAAGGCTAAAGTCCTCAGGGTAAATAACTTTTCAAAATTTACCCAGTAAAATACTCGCCTTTGATAGACCCTATTCAACCATTGAAGTTTGAAGATTGTAACCCTAATAAACATCCTACTATTCTAAATAAAGCTTACAACTTTGCTTCATTTACAGTGAAATCCTAAGCCAACCATTTCTTATCAAAGTGGTCAATTCGTCACGATCTTCAAACTCAAATGGCATGTATAAGCAAAATGTGAATTGAGTGATGGATAACGAATTTTGCTTGATTTAGTTATGAACTAAACTTTTTCATTGTTGTTCTAATTTTAACTCAGTATTATTTTTCCAATTTAGTACATATGGCATCATAAATTTATTTGTCTATGAGTTTGAAAAGTTTTAATGCCTTACACCAAAGTATCAAACAATCAAATAAATAGGCTAGTGTCCACTGATGCGACAAAGTAGAATAATATAAATAATTAGGGAACATTCTGAAGCCTTACGAATGCAACAATTACAGATAGAGGCAGCATATTTTATTATTGTAAACCCTATGAAATTTCAGCAACCTAAAAGCGAAGTCGGATGAAAAAATCTTTAGATAGTCCCTAGAAACGCTCAGACGTAATAATAAACCTTAAGTAAAAGAATTGAACCATAAATGTTAAACCAAAATCCTAAATGAAGTAAGCCCTAAAACTTTAACTAAACGAACAAGAAACCTAATACTTGAAAAACCCTAGGACGATAATAAAATCCTAAAAAGATCATTAAGCCCTAATTAAATGATCAAATATCTTAACACCATTAATAAACACTAATAGTAAGTTTAAACCCAACAATAAAAGTGATTGATATCACTAAACAACTAAAACCCTAACTTTCGAGCTCATATGTGAACCAAATTACTATAAATAGATATCAAACCCTAAATAAACCCCAGGCATACATGTAAGTCTTAGATTAACTAAGGTGTAACATCAAAATTCAACAAAACCCTAAACATATCCTAATTACACTTAACTAGCCTACTTATGCCTAACTACTATCAATTACACTAATCAAATCCTAATCCATAACCAACTATCGTTACATCTTAATTAACTACAAGTTAAGCTTAATTAAGGACCAATAGACAAATGCACTAATGACCTTAAAATATCTTATACCTTAAGAGAACAAAATCTCTCCTTAAGTGATAATAAAGTAAAAGGGTACATGGTTCCCTTTTTAGCCAAATCCTTGTTTACCCAAAAAACACACATTTGGTCCCCTTTCTCTCTCCCCATTTCGCCAACTATACCCCCTCCCATTTCCCTCATTCTTTTTATTTTCTAAACACATAAACTCTCTCAAAAAACCAAACCCTAAAATCCTCTACTTCTTTTCCCTTCAGCCACCACATACCCACCACCATCAGCTACTTCACCATACACTAAACCGCCCACCATTGAGCCTCACATCAGCCACACATATTCCCCTAGCCTTTCAACACACACACATACACCCTTACACACGCATAAAGCTTACGACACACACATACAAGGAGACTATCCATACCCTTGCTCCGGTAAGTGACTATGTTAGTCCTTTTGTTTTCTTATAAGATAGTGTTGAGAACTTACATATTCATGGATAAATTTTACTTTACAACAATGTTATAGATGTTTTAGAGGATTTCATGAAGAACAAGTGAGGGTTAGTAAAAGAAAAATACACTTAGTTAAGAGTTATAACATTAATAAGTAAGGTAGTGTAGGGTAGTGTTGATTTTAGGACTAAATCATTAGGTAGTGTGATTAAACCCCCATTACCTTTACATGCCACCCCTTACATAATACCACAACACTTGTCTACACATTTTATGCCATGATTATAGTTATAGATGAGTAAAAACATAGGTTACTTAAGTGGAATCACCATAAAAAGAAGTATTGCATGAAAATGGAAGAAATAGCCTTAAGAACACCAAGTGGCTGCCACTTCCATGAACCTATCAAATCTGTAATTAACTTAATAATATGATTATTTAGTGTTAAGTATGCTTTAAGATTTAATTAACCAAGTTAAGAAGGTTAAAGCGTAGTTAAGGCTCCAAACTAGCTTAGTTAGTTATTAAAGGATTAAAATGGTGTTAATAACCACTATACCTTTAATGTGTAGACTTGTAAACCTAATAAAAGTGGGCTAAACTTAAGTCCAATGTTGGGCTTAAGCCTAAAAAGACAAGTGGGTTTAGGGTCAAGGCCTTAAAATGTAATTTAGGCTCAAAAAGTCCAAAAGAACTAACTTTGGAGCCCACATGGATAAGTGACCAGATCTAAATCTTGGGTTAAAGAGCTTATAATGAGTTACTTAAGAGGCTTACTAAGCCTAAAGGCTTATTTAAGACACCCACCATAAGCGCCTGGATGGTTTAGAGCCTTAAACTTCGAAAAGAGCCTATTTAGGCCTATTAGAGTATCACCAAGGCCCACATTAAAGAATTTAAAGTATTGGTCTAAAAAAGTCCAATTAAAATACTTAAAAGAAAGCCTAAATTACTAAGTATAAGGCCTAAAGTCAAAAACTAAGCCCAAGGCCCAAAACTATACCATTTAGGCCCATGACCTTGTAAGGCCTAAACTAAGAACTTGCTTATCTAAAAACTTAGAAATAACCTCACCAAATGAAAGAACATTCAAAAATGATGAAAACAACTATAAGATTATAGAAAACAGAGTTAAAAGGAAGAAAACATATCTAAATTACAAAAACAACTAAAATAAGGTTAATGAGCAATAAGCCTAGTTAGCTAATGTAAATAGAATACTCATAGACCTTAATTGTATTCTTCAGGTGATGAGGATACTGAGTTAGATTTAGTCAAGGACTACTGGGACTACTGAGTGTCATGGCTAAGTGAATATATCACCCCTTTCTTTACTTATTTTGTGCTTATATCTAATGAGTTATCTAATTATCTAAGATAATCGAACTTGTTGCATGTTGGGGCATATGAGATTTGTATGTGTCTGTAATGATTGATCTTACTTGCAAAACATCTTAAGATAATTTGAATATCTATGCTTACTGCTTTAGAGTTTAGGATACCGGAGTGTCTGATTATAGTTGTTTGGCCATCCATGAATTTGAGCTAATAAATATTCAACTCTTAATTAAACCAGACATGCATTGCATTTTATAACATGAAATCAAGGCCTTCAGTATCACGTAGAAGAATGGGAGATCATACTTAGTTGGATCCATGTTTCATATTGTGTATTGAGATTGTTATCATACGACGTATTTCATATGATATGTTCTTACCTCGACCTTTGGGAACTACTTGGCTCTAAGAAGTACCTCCTTTTGCTTGAGGCCATGCTGTGTCTACTACTAAGGGTGATATTATTGATAAGAGACTTCATATTAGACGTAAAGACCTAGGCCCTAATATGCCTAAATACTTCCTAACCCGAGCAATGGTAAGCGTTAAAACCGTATTGTATATAGTTACTAATCAACTGTATATACTGTTGCATTACATATGCTTATTCACGCATTCATATACTTTATTAATAACTTGTTGACATTCTTTGTCAGTAAGGTAAAAAGGTTACTCACTAAGTAGTTAAGCTTACCTACCCTATAGTTTGTTATTACAACAAGATCTTTAGCTGGAGTCGGGCTACAGGATGCCTGAGGTTAATTACTCCAACATGATGTTGATCAGTGTAAAGAAGATGAGAGATTGAGTGAACAATTTACTTTTATTTGAACTCTCTATTTTTAATCGTTAAGTTTCCTTAGTTTACTTAGTAGCTTGGACTACTATTGATAACTTATCTCAGTATTGTATGACTTTTATTAAGGGAAAACCTCATATTCCCTCTTATTTATGTTTATGTTAGTTTTAATTGGATGTTATGAGTTTAAATTATGTGTGCAGCCGTTACTTAATGCTAGTTACTAAGAGAAAATTGTAGTCGAGAAATGCCTTGTGTAGTACGTCAAAGGCCCTTAATCAAGGGTAGTGCTTGATCTTGGATCTTCACGTATTATATGGTGATATTGCCACGACTTACCTCCCCTCGGGTTGTGACAATTACGATGACATGCATGACATTGAAATAAACCTAAAACTAAATTAGAGTCGTACATAGAAATAGAAATAAGAGTGAAGAAATCACATACCTCTAGGATTATGTTTCAATTTGGAGAATGGGTAACCAACTTCTACTAAGGCTTCAATTTGGAACCTCCATGGATTAGGGCTTTGGCCTAGTGATGGGGGAACAAATCTAGTGTAGGAATATGGATGATTTAGGTTATGCAATTTCGATTTTGTTGGGTGATGATTTTGAATTCTCCATTATTAGGGCTTTGAGGTTGAAAAAGGAAGCAAATATGATGAAATGAGGAATATTGATTTAGGTTTTTTTTTAAATAATTATCTTGTTTGTTATTTTATTTACTTAAGGGCATTTCAGGATTGTCATTTTCTATTCAATACATATTCCATATTGTATTATTCCAAGTGAATGGTGTAATGCTAATTCTGATATATTTAAATAAACACTGTAATAGCTATTCATATCTTGTTACACATCTATTTCATTCCCTAGTAATTATAATTCCATTGCCCCCTTATTCCATTTAGCGAACTAAACATGTTGTACATGTTATTCCTATTTGCTATATATTACTCTACATTTGATGCAATCTCATCTCTTAACATGGACAATTCCCTATTTTCTTCCCTCTCTTCCATTCGTTTACATTGAGATCCTTGACGATTTTTTTTTTAAGATTTCATGTCTCATAATACTTCTTCCATAATCAAATTGGCCAGGTTAACTTTTATGATGAAATTGTGAATGATGCAACAATCCAACATTACATTTTCCGTACACCAAATAACCTAAAAGCATTATGTTTGATACGTAAAAACAACTTTTAAGAATACTAATTCCATGTCAATGGCAATTTGCAAAGATGAAGGATGAAAATTAAATAGCTCCTACATTCTCTAAGGAATGCAAGTTTGTCACACTTCAAAATAGGGCTTAGTAGTAGCATCCCTCTAAGCCATCATTTAGCGTATACACCTACTACTTAACAATCACCTCATAGTCAAAGTGTACAAGTTTCTACCTATGGACACTTATAGCCTGCTTACATTCCAATTATGGACTTGTTAACTTATTTACATTTACACCCGTATGGATACAACCTATAGCAGCTTATTGGCTTTTAATTACGAGACCTATAGATATATAACCTACTTAACTTGTAGATATATATTGATGGCCATCTAGGACTATAGGGAGTCAGTATCCCCTATCAAAATGAGATCGAGGAACCTTCTAACACTTAGATGTATAAGACACTTCCACTCTATTTGGGATGAAGGAAGAAAATTGGGAGGAAAGAAATAAAGTGAAAGTACTTGTTTAAATAGAATGGAAATTATAAGTAATTATTGTGGATAGAAAGTTCATTAAAATTTTTTTAAGCTTATTAAATTACAATAAAGTCCTTAAAAACATCAAGTGCCTGTTCAATAAAAGTTTATTTAAGTAGTTTTATGTGGAGCCTGGGTAAAGTTTTTTAAAAAGTAATCATTGCTTCCATTTTCCTTCCTTTACCAAACAAAGGAATGGAAACTTTTCCTTCCCAATTGCTTCCCTCTTCTTTCTTTCCTCCTATCCAAACATAGTGTTAATGAATGGAGAATTGAAACCAAGCATTTATAAGTTTTACTATCATTTTACATGATCTTATAACTTACGTTGATCTACAACCACTATTACACCTGACTACTTTAACTACCTCTTTTCTAAAGGACACTTAAGTACTCGACACTTGGAGTCCTAACCCATTTCACTTTTGAATAACCTATAAGAGAAACTATAAGGAAGTGAGCAAACCATTGCTCAATATGTTCATTCTTCATTACTATCATTCAAGCAAGTTTTTAATTATTAATTAGCACACCAGCAATCATATTTACATATGAAATGAATGCACACATGATGAGTATAGGCATCACATCCATAAGGGTCAGAAACTATGGAAGGTATAGATTCGCATCATCTATATTTCAATTATCCCACCACCTTAATCATACAATGGCACCTTAACTTAATTGGGAGGTTGTTTACAGGCAAAGTCCAGTAAACAAACTTGACGCTTAAGCATTGTCAAGAAAACATCCATATTACTTGCTACTTAAGGGCCTATCAACTTTCAAACATTTAACACAATCCAAGTAGCCTCAACTTAAGACACTGCCATCAATATCTACCATTTCGATACCTGTTAAGTCATAGACATGCAACGATATATCTATTCCTTAGGCTGATAATTTATGAATTTAGATTATTCAAATGACCATACAAATAATACATATAAGCAATCAATCAATCAATAAACAATCAACAAATAGCACACAATATCAACCAAGTAATAGATCATAAGAACTCCCTCGTCTACGCATCCTGTAAAGCTAATAAAGTAATCTTTATAGTAGGAAATCCTCACAGATGGTGGTCCTTTGAATGGAAATCAATGAACAGAGCACTAATTACATAGGATATGATGCATAGGGTCAAACGTTTGAATAGCTGAAGGAATATGTCTCTGCTATATGAGACTTCTCTATTTTATCTAAATTCTTTCTATCTTAAACCTTTGGTTTATCTTCTATAAATGTTATACAATTTTATTATCGCTCATTTCTTAAGTGAATCTCTAAGGTCATTTAGGAGTTAGAAAACTTACTTTATAAAGTTTACGTCACTATCATGTAACTATTCTAAATGTTATGGAAATCAATTCATTCGTCTCAACTTTCTATTTATTATTTAGAGTCAACTAGGAAACCTACTAGTGGTTAACTTATCCTAGAGACTATAGCTTTATATTGTTTAGCTTCAAAGTTCGATTCAGGCACAATTCCTTCAAGGAGTTAGTGATCATTCACTTAAGTTAGTGCTTTGTATCCTATTTGTGCACATTGGCTTCTATTCTTTATTCAGAGGTTTATCTATGTTATGATAAGGTATTATGCTTTTAAACCCTACATTGATAGATTAACATCAGATTTGAACTTAATTGTAGGATGTTACTCATTTTAATTTATCAAGAGCAAATTTTAAAATTAGGGAAAACTACAATTTATCCTTCTTATCCTCACTTCAACCTAATCATATCTTAGTCAAATCTTAGGACTATACCCCAAGCTTTATTTTTCTATTTTTATTGCTATGGTTTAAGCGTGGTAAGGGTTTGGTTAAATTTTTTCATGTTCAATTTCTTTGGAATTGTTCAACTAATTTTACTAAATAACATGATTCTTGCCTTAAATCAATTATTAGACACTAGAGTCGGTTGATATCAAGCAAGAAGTTAATCTATATGGTTCTCAGAACCCATGTTAGAAGAGTATAAGGGCAAACAAGAGGGTTTCAAGGTATATTTGTGAAGTGGAAACTAAAGTTATGAAAAAAACAGACATCTATTCTTTATCATTACAAAGGGTTGAGTAAGTAAGGCTATATTTTCTATTATAGTATTTCAACTTAGATTGGCCATATTTTGGTCAATTTAAATCAAAATCATGCATGTAAATAAGTGCGTGAAGCCATCCATGCTTAGTTCCTATTTTTATTATCCATTAACTAATTTCAAATAATTAAGTGGGTCAAATATGGGAAAATAGTTTCTGTGTACCTAATATGGTTCATGTCATTCCCATTGTTTTTTAATTGTAGTAGAATATGTGTTTAGGGTAGCTTTTTGGAAAAATAAATTACAAGCTAAAATCTGGAGATTAACTTATGATCTAATATGATTAGGCAAAGTAGGTGTTCAATCTACAAGGTTAAGAAAGGGTCTTATTTGTTTCTACTCTTCTAAGAATGTTTAAGCACCCTGCTTCCACAAATGGAACTATAATTTGGTGCCTAGGAACTGGTCAAAATGAAATAATATTTCCTCCTAACCAACTGGAAACATAATTTCAGTGGGTTAAGGATCTTTCAATCTTGGTTTCACTAAATTCCAAAATCAAACAATGAAATAGTGACTAAAATAAAATAATTGGACAAGAATAATAAACAGAAGATAAAACAGTAGGTATGAATTAAAGAGGTCGATTCAAGGCCTCAATGGTTAAGCTTTAAGATGAAATCACAACGAGGTAAAATCTAAGATGTTAAGGGCTTCTAGGATTTGGTTTCACTCAATTTAGAGGTCGTATGAGAAGATAATGTTCAAAACAATCCAAACATTAGAGAAAGTATATCAAAAGATGATTCTATAGATGTTACTTAGAAGGGTTATTTTTAGACTTAATCATTAAGTTTTTACGTGAAACTTTATGTGGATAAACTTTAATATGTTATTGACATTTGAGAGGTGGAATCTCATCATTCTAAGTGTCGCACAAGCAGAAGTAAATTCTATAATTTTGGTTGACGGTGGACAACTGACAAATGATAATGCAAGGGCATTCTAATATATGGGTCTTTCGATGCCTTACTGATTGAGTTTTGAGATAAAAATCGATTGGGGTGAACTCTAGGATGTTAGTGAGATTTAAGAAGTAGAAGCTCAATATTTCAATATTCTTAGAAGTCACGGCACTTTGGGAAATTTGGTTGACAAGGTCTAACCGTTGTTACTAAGTCCATCCAACAAATCCTAACTTGTTTTGGCCATATTTTGGCAATCTCTTATCGGTTTTTTGCAAACAAATTTGTGTGTGTGTACAACTAAGATGTCCTAACTTGTTTAAGTCATAACTTAAACATTGTCCATCAGAACTTCACAAATAAATAGTTGTTACGAAGCTTAGCTAATGTACTTTTTGTTTTTTAAGTCTAAATTGGTCTTATAAAATAGAGGAAAACGCGAAAATTTGGAATAGGTTCTTCAGAATGGAGTATGCAATGATAGAGTTTTAATCTAATTCTTTTCTTACTATGAAATTTTTATCTTGTTACTAAAGCTTTAGTTTGTTGAAAATTACACCTCTAAACACTCATTCAAGTCAATGACCTTTCTCAATTCTCAAGTGGGTAAATATATAATTCAATTACCTAACAACTCTTACATACACACCTATTTTCACTAAAACTAGTTTCTAGCATTCATGTTAGTTTTAGTTTTTGAAGTATTTTATAATTCTACTTAAATCTACAGTTCACTAGTTGGTCCTTCCTTCTTTTCCCTATATCACCAAAATCAAGTTGTGACAAGTTTGTTAATGCATTCCTTTTCCTTAACAAATTTTAAAGTTTCACTTAATGGACTAGTTTGTTTGGTATTCAGTTTGCATCTCAAGTTGCCAACTTTATTCTTAGGTGCCCATAGGAGTCTAATTTATTGTTAAACTACTTCATTTACATCTTTACTAAGGCATAACTAGGGATGTTTAATTATCTTATGTGTTGATAATGTTGGTTTCCTAAGATAAATCAATAATTTCAAGCTTCTAATGTATTGTTTTGTCTTTGTAGTTTTCCTAGTATCTAAGGGCCCTTATAAATTATCAAATTATATACTTACACCTAAGATTCGGGTTTTAAAAGGTGTATACAGCAACTATTAGTAGCAATTTAGTTTCCTATCAACTACTTTTTACACTGAAATGAAATAAATCAACTATAATTATCAGACCTATACATGAAACTATCCTAAACCAGTTCATAAGCTATTATTCCATCATGGGACATAGCAATATTGGATATGCTCAATTGGGAATTCAAGTTTCTTACCTTAAATGACTTGATCCAACACTGTCTTGATGAATCAAAACTAAAATGGAAGGATAAGGAAGTTTGAGGATTGTATCTCTACATGCAATTTTGTAGAGGAAGGAAAAGGGAAGAAGATAGACTCACTGAGTGATCCATTGACCAGTGATAGTGGACTTCTGGACCTTAATGCTATTGTATGTAGTTTTTTAGGGGATTTTTAAGTTGAAATGTGGAAAGAAATGGGGAAAAGGGAGGGGAATGAACAAGGGAAAAAGAGGGAACAAAGGGAAGAAGATGAAGAGAAATGTAGTAGAAGGAAAACTTGTTTGATAAGGGAAAAGATTGGGGTTGGGGTTGGTTCGATAATTCAAAAGAAAGGAGAAGGGGAAAATTAAGTTTCATTAAACTTTTGTACATCCAAGGGGCAGGGTCTTCTTAACCAAAAAAGGTTATGGAACCTAGCTATGACAATTTACATAATAAGTTAGAAATACACAACATAGAAATCCAGGTTGATGACACAAGTTGCTAAATTCAGGTTAAAATAATTGGTTTGATATATCTTATTGATTAGTATGTACAAAAGCTCAGATGAACAAAATTGAAGAACATTCTATAGGAATTGTTTGGTTTGTTAATTGAATTAAATTATATCCAATAATTTCAAAGTAAGTTTTATAGTTGTGGTGTTATTTATTATTTTCTTCTTTTGTTAATATACATTTTTTATCATTATACATTTTTTTTCTATTTATATATTATTCTATATCAACTTTTTATAAAGTTTTCATTATTTTTTTTAAATTCATATTACTCCAAAGCTAGTTGCTTTATTTTAACTAGTTGTGGAATCTTAAATCCAACTACTTTGATGGTGCATTAGTTAAGATACGAGAATCATGCTGTAAACCTTCCCCTCCTGCTAGTACATAAACAAATTCTGTTTCAAAAGTTATGATTGCAAGAACTCGTATGTATTCCTTACATTTTGACTTAAACTTCATATTGAACTAACGGACGATCATATGCGCCATTAGTTGCCCTCACATAGTCCCAATAGTATTTGCTACTATAATCAATAGGCTATCACAGTATCTTAAACTATATAATTTATCCTAAATTATGAATAAAACCTTAGGGTATTCATTCTCTCAAGTGACTATTTCACTTGTCGATTTGACAATAAGCTTAAAAGACCTTAAAACACGAAAAAATATCCACACACGTTTGCAATAAATCTATAAAGCCTTCTTCACATCACACTACATCTCGTACAATGCTCAAGGAAATGGCAAAATACCATCACTTGCTCACCCTTCGCCATATAGGATTCGATTCATATTCATAAATAATTGTAATCAGTACCGAGACTTTCTTGGAGTTCTATTTGTATGTCATTTTGGCTCGACTTTGAAAGAACCACTTTTGCTACTTCAATTTCCGTGGCATAAAAGATAAAATGGAAGAAGTTGAATGCAATTAAAACAAATGCAACCTTAGAACCATGAATATCATAACCGACCATCGTAAATAATGGAGATTTTTTATGAAATTTTATTACAAGAATTTTTTAATAGCAGTCAAGTCAGCCATGATTCAATTATTAAACAGATGAGACGAATCCATCCCCGGTTTATTGGATAATAATTAATTGATAATGTTTAAGCAGATTCAAGGAAGAAGAGAGTTCATACATACTAATGGTATGTATAGTACGCAAGAATCAATTTGAAACTGAATCATCATTCAAACTTTGATTTTCCTTTCTTGTGTTTGGGGTATGATTTCAGAAACTAGCAATCGCGAATCTAGGAAATAAACGATAGAGCAGTTCCCCTTTACCTTGGATTTCGATTCAAGGATCATATTAGTCAGTCACAATTACAAATATTTTTTTTTTGTCAATGGAAACACACAACTACTAAAAGGAAAAAAAAAAAAAAAAAAAGAAAGAAAGAAAGATAGAATCAAGTCCAACCGAGTCTTAGCCCGGGTTATCAACACAGCATCCAATAGAAAAGTCATTTAAAACAAGAGAAAAAATGTCCTGCGGTAGGGACTCAGAAAAGAAGAGGTCTTCCTGCTTGTCGAGTCTTCACTTTGTTAACCTGTCAGCTACCGTATTCTATTAATAAGAGACTCTGCAAAACGAAACCCGATTAATTTTTTGTGCAAGCTCCCTGCAATGATCAACAACCTGTATACATAAATTATGAGAAAGATCTTCACGAAGGAAACAAATCAGTAGCTAGAAGGGCATCTAATCCTATAAATAACATTGTTTAATTGCTAGGTGTGTACCATCTTAAGAGATTCAATGATAGCCCACAACTCAGCTTCAGGCGGGGAGGCAGTGCAATTTTTTTGGAAAATCTTGCTATAACTCTTCCTTGAAAGTCTTTGCAGATGGCTCTACTTGCTGTCTTCTTCACAACAGAGGTGACAACAGCATAGCAGTTAACTTTTAGCTCAGACTTGGATAGGGGGGATCTTCGGGAGAGCATTGCTTGCAATGCACCCACCATTCATTGGATTCAACTCCAATTTCTTCTTCTCCACTTTGATCATTGAAGATCTTCTCGTTTCTTTCTTGCCATATGGCCTTCAATGTGAACAGGAAGTTAATTGCTTTAGGTTTCTACTTTCCCCAGTCAATTCTCCTTTGACAGCCCATCCTTTTTATCCAAGAAGAGAGATGCTCATCTCCTGCAGGCAGATCAGTTGTACCCACCCTTCTCCAAACCTATTTAATAATATTGCAACTGACAAATATATGCTTTATAGACTTTGCTTCACAACCATAGAATACACGTTTCTCATCAACATTGATGCACCTTTTGAAAGATTGTCCTTAGTTGGGAGTCTGTTATGAAGAATGCGCCAAACTAGGAATTCAATATGAGGAAGAGCAAGCAAGCGCCAAATTCACTCCCAACTTTCATTTGTGCTCTGTTTGGTGCTTTCATTGTAAAGGCACAGGTAAGCTAATTTTGTGGAGCCATCTCAATTAGGCTCATGCTTCCATACATATATGTCATCTGCTGCGCTAGCTGGATTTAGAAAAATGCTCCCCAAGCGAGAGCTGATTTCTTTATCAATAGGATACTCAGTAATATTTTCATTCCACCTACCAATGTCCCCCCAAGCTTGATCGAGAGTAATATTTTCGGCCTGTCCCCTCTTTTGCGTAGCAATCAGACCAAAACTTGACATTTCTACCATTCATGGTTTTTATAAAGAGTTTGCTGTTCAACTAGTCAGAACACTCCTTGAGTTTTTCATAGAAGTTTGATACAAATTTCTTTTCAAAGTTATTGTTCCTTAGCCTGTATTTACTCTTGACAAGTTGCGTCCGGTGGAGATTTTTCCTCTTTAAGGACCATGTGAGTTTTACAAATTTTGCCTTATTCCTTAGCTTTAGGTCCAGAAGGCCTAGGCCTCCCTCCTTTTTCGGCCTCTTTAACTTTATCCCAAGTAATCTAATGTGGCTTTCTCCTTAGAAAGTTTCTGTGTAGTCTTTCTAATTAGAGAGTAGTTTTCGAGGGCAGATGCAGGGCTTGCGAATGGTAATTTGAGATGCTTTCTAACACATAGGCAACAAGAAGCTTCCTCCCTACCATACATAACATGTTAGCTTTCCATCTTGCAAGTTTATTCTTGACCTTATCAATAATGAAGTTTAGGTTAGCCCCTTTTAGTTGTCCAAAACCATTCGCTGGGATTCCTAGGTATTTACCCATGTCCCTTCTTAAATTAATTCCCAGAAGGTCAGCAATTGCCTGCTTATCTTCATCAATATCATTCTTTGAGAAGATGATGCAAGACTTACCATAATTTACTTTTTGCCTAGCGAGATTGCCAAAAGTTTCCACTTCATAAGGTGAGCATTGTCTAGGGAAGCTTCTCCTATTAGCAGAATGTCATCTACAAAGAGAAGGTAGGAGAGATTTAAATTTGCTATAGGCTTCCAAAGTTTGGCATACACTAAGTGATGGATCATCCTACTTAGGATTTCCATAATAATGAAGAAAATAAAGGGGGACAGAGGGTCTCCTTGTCTTATACTCTAACTTGAGATAAATCTTTCAAGATACATACCATTGAAGATGACTTGATAAGAGACCATGGCTAAGCAAGATCCAATAATCTTTATACGTGATTTAGGGAAATTTAAGGCCATAAAGGAGTGCCTTACACAATTTATGTCATATCATTATAGAATATACAATATGTATAATATACATTATATGTACACACTACAATCTAGCATGTATATATAACAAGTAAATATTATATTATATTATATATATATATGTTTCTAATTTTTACATTATAATATATTATATTTTGTATGTTATATATCACATATAAACCATATAGTATATTATATACTATAACATTATTTACAACACACACAAATAGTATAATATATTATCTCTCTCTCTCTCTCTCTCTCTCTCTCTCTCTCTCTCTCTCTCTCTCTCTCTCTCTCTCTCTCTCTCTCTCTCTCTAGATATATATATATATATATATATTTGTCATTGATGAAAAGTTAGCAATATAATAATATATAGTTTATATACAATATGTTAAGCATGTGTAATAATTTAATATAGTATACTATATTATACATTTATATAGTATATACTCGTATATAAGTTATGATAAATTCTATAATATATGTCATATTATCCAGCACATTATATTGTAAATGCATAATGTATTAATTTATATGCTATTGAATTGTATTTTATTAAATTTAATTAAATGTTACGTGTATTAGATGCACTAATATTATACATTATAGTAATATATATAAGATTTACAAGTTATACTTGGGTATAATTTGTACTATTGTATAAAATTATGTCCAATGACACGTGACATATTATATATTAATGAAATATAGTATATATTATGGCATAAGGTATAATATCATATTATTTATATACTATATAATATTTACGTATTGCACCTATAATTTATTATATAATACATACATATGTTTGTGTGTGTATATATTATAATATGACATGTATACTATATTATATTTGCACTTCATACCATGTGTATGCCACATTACATACTATATACCATAAATATGATAAAATTTGTTATAATATATTATTTATAATTAATAAATATTAGGTCATATATTTTACTTTATATTCTGTGACATATTATGTGTTATAACTAAATATAATATATTGTATAATACAAATATATCTATATATAAATGTATACTTTGATATATTTGAGAATATATTATAAAGCATTACTATATTGATGTAAGCAACATTTTTAATATATTATAAAATTTACTATACTACATGCTTTGACATACGCAATGATACTATACACATTATATTTTATTTATATATCTTAAGAGCTCAAGGTTCTTTTGATAAATATAACCATATACACATTTTATTCGTTCCATGTTGAAATCAAACAAATCATTGAAATGAAATTATGCCTCCAAAGACCATTATAAAACATAAGATATTTTATGTTGGCCCAATACAAATAACAAGATTAAAATTATCATTTTGTTCTCTACTCTAAATCGTTACGTCTCAGATCTTTCATTCATATCAAACATCACATTACCACTAATAGTTTTGTGTATAGAGTGTTGGGGGCTATATCAATACATTTGTAGCCTCTTCAAGTAGTTAGTACTTATTAGTAATTTCATATTATATATATATTTATATATATCAAAATTATTATTATAACAAATGTGTAATCAATTCATTAGGATTCTTCTCTTAATTAAATATTGTACAAAGTAACATTTCACTCCTATAGATAAGTTGAGACCTTTAAAAACTCTTTAGGGCCACAATCCCATCTAAAACAAAATAATGCTTATTCTTTCAAAAATCTTTTCTATTGCATTGCTGTTAAGTAGACAATTTTGATAACACAACGTCTAAACAAGATGGAAAGTGTTGCTAGTATCGACCTTTTTCATATGTAAATCTTCGCTTTACACTTTATTATCTTTTTTGGCTCACTTTTATTTATGTATTTGTCTAATGGGTTTTTATTTTACATTTTGCAAAATTACTACCAAATTGGAGGTGATGATAAGATAGATTAGATAAATTCTGTAGTGTGTTAAATAAGTTAATCTGGGAGTTTAGGTGATGTAGTAGTTTTTTTTTTTTCTTTGTCCTTTTTTCTAATGGTTGTTTGTATTGGACAAAAAAATCTTGATATTTGTAAATTTTACTTTTAATACATCTTTAGTTGTTGTTTATATAATTCATAAACTATTATTTGCAAATTGTCAATGTACTGTTATACCTAATTATTGATATGATGGGATGTATTGTGTGGAGTTCATATAAGTAGTCTCAAAAACATAATGAAATTATAAGATTATTTAACCTTTGAAAGGTGCATCTCATAACTAGTATAAAGATTAATTAATCATAATATCTCCCATTGAAGGAAACTGAATTGTTTCTAAAAAATCATAATTAGAGTATCAACACATCGTATGATTATTTACTTTGATTATTAATAAAGCGAACAATCAGACAAATATATTTGTTATATATCTATAATTATGTTATTTTATATAAAAACAATTTATTGTCCGTATCTATCTATAATTTTTATGGAAATACTGCCTTAATTCGTCTCCATATCCATTTATAGCAAAACCATTATATTTTAATTCCAACATAATAAAGAAGCATTCACAATATTTACCTAACACCCTAAAATCGGCCAAAAAAATACTACGCAATCCCCTACTAACAAGTTAACCCCTTACCGCCCACATTCTTCTTTTAACTGCCTCTATCATTTTCCTTTCAAAAAGCATAATCCACTTCCACTATCCAATTTTTTGGCAACTACTTTCATATTTCAAACTTTTAAAACTTTAGACCAATAAAAAAAAAGAAAAAGAAAAGAAAATTGCTATCTATGTAAGCAAGTTTAATTATCAGACTCTTGCTAAAAAGCACCATAATTTGCTCTGGACAGCAAGGCTTTATTTTGCAGAAGCTCAATGTTTTTTGGTTCCTTTGAGGGTGTTTCTATTGCATTTCGTTTTGTTGTGAGTAAAGCTAATCAAACGGTAGATGGGGTAGTTTCAAATATTAGGAGACAGAAGAATGTATCCTTATAATTAGTGGTTAAACTCCCCGTTCTCCTCTTCGGCTATATTATTATGTAAGTGTTTTGATAATTCAATTATCAATGAAGGTTTTTTCTTAGGGAAAAGAAAGATAATTAAGTTTGATTTTAATTTTATTATTGTAATCATATAAAAGCAATTATCTCAAGAAGAAATTCATTTTCATTATGATGCAAAATTTATAATTTTAGCAAAATTGCACTTCTCTTTCTAGGTAAGGTAGGATAATAGGGTGCAATTTTAAGATATAATAGAGAAAATCTTGCATTACTAACTAATACAGTAAATTGAAAATATATTTTTTATATATATTTAATCCTCTTATTTTTTTAGATCCTGGTTTAAAAAAATGTCCAAAAAAAATGTTTTTTCATCCCAAAAGACCATTTTGTCCTTTAGAAACAATATGACAGTTGCTTTAAATATTTTTTAATTATATTATCCAAGGAAAAATAATAAAATAAGGTCTAAAATCACTTGCTTTAAAGATTTGGGACTGTAAGCTCTTAATTTCAAAGAAGAGGGGTTTAAACATATAGGAAGTAAATATAAAGTCTGTACTTACAATTTATCCTATGTAATATTCATCAAGCAGCAATAGGGCAGGATTATCCCATCACCATATTCTTCGATGATCTAGATTCTTGCACAAGATAAAGCGGATTTAAAAGCGATATAGATATAAAAGATTTCAGATGGAGATACACAAGTAAGTGAGATGAAAAACCATGAGGTGATATTATAAAAGATTCACTAATATTTCATTCTTACAACTACTTCTAAGCAAAATGTTTCTCATAATTAATCCACCCGATACACAATATAATAAATATAATGATATATAGATTTGCAAGGAACTCTAGGATCCCAACTCAAAAATAAAAATAAATTAAATTAATTATTAAGAAAGCAGAAAATAAGAATAGGCATTAGCACGATTCACTATAGGCTCGCTAGTCACGGTCACATGATGGTAACCAGTGGCCACTCCACGGTCCACCGTCCTGCTTCATGGGCTTCATCTTTTATTTATTTTTTTCAGCTAACGATACCTCAAAAAATCCAAATTTCGTAATGAAATAACAAATAGTGGTACAAAATCTAAGACCTGTTTTAAAGGAATAAATGAAATAAAGAAATCTTCACATTTAAGACCACAGCAAAAGAACATTGGTTTAGATAAAATGATTTTTTTTTCCGTCTTTTACATTATTGAAATAATATTTATGATAGAACGACGTGTTTCGACGTAATGCTTGAATTTTTTTCTCCTAAAAGAAGGGGAATCATCGTATGAGCTAACTATGAAACATCTTTATAATTAGAAGATTTTTTTCTGAAAAAACTTATCAAAAATTTTTTTATTTGGGAAAACATACTCTTTGGCATTTTGCTAACTTGCATATACTCTTTTTGTTAATTCATGAATATTTAATAAATATAAAATAATATATCTCAAATATATGAACATCATGTTTAGATTGTCTTTTTTATCTTTTCTATCTTACCTATATCTCATATATGTCTAATCTATATCTGTTTAAAATTTATTATTTGAAAAATTATTTTATTTATATCTTATCTATTTCTATTTTATAATTATGATAAAGATAGTAATTGAAGTGTTGAAATCAAAAAATAAAGAAAAAAATTTGAAATATATATTCTATATATTAAAAATGATTATTTTAATTGATATTTTTGTAAATATAAATAAAATAAAAAGTAGACAAATTAAATTTTATTGAGATTTGTTGTATATTTAATTTTAAAAGAAAGATATATATAAAATTATATTTTCATATTTTTTTTATCTTATTCTTATCTAATACGTGATTCAAATAACTACTAATAACATACAAAAAAAAAAAACATAATCTAAATGGAGTCAATAACTTATCAAATGCTTTAAGGTATTAAATATAGATTTTTCTTAATTATTTAAATATTTCTTCTTTTGAATTTATTATTATTATTTATTATATTATTTACTTAATTTTTTAAATAATATTAATTTATTAAAACAATTATTATGAATATTAGGGAAAAACTCCTTTCCTCATTGTTATTAACGCGTGGAGTAATGTGTTTAATTATGTGCTAACATTTTGCTAAACACAAGCACTCCTTAATTTAAATCGTGCAACCCAATGTATCACATCATAAACTTAATCACGATAAACCCTAAGTTGATGGGCATACCATTCATCGCCAATCGCAGTCATGTAATCTCTGCATGAAAGCAGACAGGAGGTCCACACTAACCGCGAACTGCTGCCAAATTGTGTTGACTAGGCAACATGGATATATGTATGTAGTAGCTGGAAATTCAGATGTCAATCAAACTCGACGATTCTGGAATGCATGATAGAATGAATGGTGAGAACACACATTAGGGCTGGTGTTTTGTGTTAAAGGCTGTGCTCGATAAATTTAATGTTGAATTTTTTTGTTTTTCCGAAGGAATTTTCGTGCATCGTGTGTGTGTGTATATATATATATATATATATATATTAGTTGTGTGTGTGTGTATATATATATATATAGATATATTATTATACATGCAACTTTTATGCTTATTCCAATTGCATTTAACCTAAATTCCCTGTAATTATCTCATGATATATATAAAGTATCTCGGAGATTTTATCGGTCCTTATTTTCACCATACATAGATTATATTTAGATGTACTTAATATTCTTTCCAAATTAGAATATTTTCCGGAACAAGAAAAACATTGGCGGAAAATAATTCAGATTCTGATTTGTTGCTTTTTTGATACTTTCCTGCAATTGGACGCTTTAATGACTCATTCAGTATGAGTAGTTTTTTTTTTTTTTCTTTTTTCCTTTTGTTACAATGAATCATTTCTTCTTCAGATTGGAAAATATAACCTCGTGATGGAGATTTCCTCTATGGATAGGTATGATTGTGACAACGAGGAAGGTGGTAATAAATGCTAATGCTCGAATCTTTTTTGGTTATTGTTTAATTTTATATTTAGGTATTTTATGATAGTTTACGACTTATGCAATGAGTAAATTTGGATTTTAAAGCTATTTGAAATTGTTATTTTGTCTTCTACTGAAGCAGATTCGTATTTCGTTAATTGTTCGACTCCTTGTAGAGGGCCTAATTTGATCAATAATGCCCTTGAGTGGGCGAATGCAAATAGTTTGACAAGCCAAGCTGTGGAAATTGATTCTAAAACAATGAGGAACGAGAATCAAATAACCAGTGGTGATTTAGAACCCAGGGAAATTGTTTCCAACAACTCCACTGAAGTGCCCGAAAAACGAGATCGTCAGGGCATTCTTATGCGATTAGCTAGTTTTGATACAACAAGCATCGTTGAATATGTGAGAGAAGTGGGGCATTCTCCAAAAGAAGGTGCGGATGATTTAGAATTGGAGGTTGCAAAGGCTCGGTTGCTTGCATTCTCTTGTTGGAGGGGTTATTCTCAGCTACCTGATTTTTCTGTGCTCAGCGGTACTATAAGATGTGACACAGATGCAGTGGTATTAGAACGCTCAAATGAATTGACTGACGATGCTCCTCCAGGGTTTGAGTGTTATCAGGCAATGCGGGACTTGATAGGAAGTTTGAATAATTCACAAGTTTCAAATGTGAGAGTTGATGAACATATTGCTTCCAAAGCAGCTTGTTTTTGTTCTACCAGGTTGGTTGAGTACTTGAAAGGACTAGGCGGATCTCCTTGCGGGGAAGTGGATGAATTAGAGCTTGCAGTGGCCAAAACCCAATTGTTGGCATTCACTAATTGGAAGGGATACTCTCAGCTGCCTGAATTAACTTTGCTAAATGGCTCTTTGGCAAGTGATGCGAATCTTCAAATATTAGGATATGAAAATTGCTCTGCTTTGATTGCTGATCCTTCTGTAGGGTTCAGAGGCAATAAGATTGAGAGTACACATACTGTTAGCAGAGATTTGGATGGTCAAATAGATCCAAGAAAAAGGCCATATAAGACAGTTGGTGATCCCTTTGTATCCCCGATTGCTTGTTTTGAACCCACCAAACTAGTTAGCTATTTAAAAGTATTAGGTGTATCACCGTATGTGGGATTGAGAGATAGCAAATTGAAATGTGAAGAGGCAAAAGCACAGTTGTTTGCATTCTCTTGTTGGAAGGGTTTCTCTGATCTTCCTCAGTTCACTATGCCCGGTGGGCATTTATCAAGGGAAGAAAATTTGTCGGATGAATCCATTGAATATGCTATTCCTTGTAATAGTTACTGTGGAAACCGTAATGTGAGGACTGTTTTGCATACTTTGCAAGGTCAAATGGATGTCTGGGAGAAATCAAATGATAGGTTGGATGGAGAGGTTGTTTGTGGAGCAGCTTGTTTTGATACCATGCTCATTGACCCTTCAGGAGATAATGCAGATCAAGAATTGATGAGACAGGAATATTGCTGCGGTGAATTGGTTGATGGTGCTCCTCCAGGCTTTGAGCATTATCACATGATCTCACACGGTCAAATAGACTTGAATGAAGAGTTGAATAGAATAAATGAGGAAGAGGTTGATCGCACTGCACCATGTTTGGGCAACATGGAGCTTGGTGGATATTTAAGAACTTTGAGTAAGTCATCACTAGAACAGGTATGTGAATCAGAACCTAAAGAGGCAAAATCCCAATTACAGGGATCTAGTTGGAAAGGTTGCTCTCAGCTGCCCGAATTCACTAATTTTGGGTCATCGGAAAATGTTACTGAAATGGAATTTCCAGAAGATGAAACTTGCAGTCAATTGATGGAGGCACTCCATCCTCTTTTTGGGAATAAGGATGGGATTAATGGTGTGAGGAGTAGCTCACAAGATCTATCCGCTAATTTGAGAAAAATGAGGCAAAATCCTGATGAAACTATCACTTGCCTTTTTGGGGATAAGGATGCAATTGATGACACGAGGAGTAGCTCCCAAGATCAATCCACTAATTCGAAAAAAACGAAGCAAATTTCTGATGAAACTATCAATCCCCAGAAAAGGAAGAAAAGCTCCCCAGTCTTATCAGAGGAGAATCGACTGCAGAAGTTGGAGGAAGATATTGTTTGCAATACACCATGTTCTGACCGTATGAATCTTATTGGTGTTTCAAGAACTTCGAGTGAATCACCCCTAGAGCAGTTGGGTGGATCAGAATTTATAGAGGCAAACAAGGTTGTGGGCAAACTGGATGACGTGACATTGGAACCATTAGATGAATGCCATTACGAGTCTTCTGGCAAGAAAAGGATTGCTGAAGCTAGCTGTGATGCTCATAGATCCAGCAAATCTAGTAGAACAATAATCAGAGAGTACATGTGCAGTGAGCTGCTACTTGAGCTGTTGTTTACTGCTACAAATCCTTTAGAGAGACTCGATCTCTCCATTCCAATTCTGTGCTTCTTCTCCCAATTTAAGGATTCTGTCGCCTCAGGTTCTTCTAGTTTATTGGAGCCCATAGAGTTTCAAGAACATGTATCCATTAGTGAAACACCTTCTACATTGAAGAGCTTCGGAAATACTGAACCAACTGGTCTCTCGTATCCAAAAGATTCTTGTTTTAGTGACCATCTGGCAGAAAAAGTCTCTGAACGGCAATTTAACAGGAGCAATCAGGATGCATGGAACATTTTGCTCAAAGTCTCAAGGGAAGAAGTGTCTCCCTCTAGTGAACAGCAGATCTTGATTGCCACTGTGGTCTCTGAGCCTGCTAATCTTCCTGAAAAATCCGGAGCAGAAGTAGGAGGGATGACAAATAATGTGGGGAAGTATATTGGTGAAGCTGACTATCAAACTGCACTGGTTCTTACCTTTAATAACATGGCTGCAGTGCCTTCGGAAGAATATCTGAACAAGGTATTCAGTTGCTTTGGTCAGTTGAATGAACAGGAAACCAAAATATTCAACAAGCGTAACGGATGTAGAGTAGTATATAGGAGACATGCTGATGCTGAGGCTGCTTTTACCAGTGTCGGAAAGCATGGAATCTTCAGAGATACACTCCTGAGTTACCGCCTCAAGTATATTCATTCCAAGCCAGCTAGAGCTCCTACCCGTACAAGAAGGGCAAATAATGGTTCTGCATCGTATACTTTTGTTGGAATTCCATCCCCTACCACCTTGGTTGGCCTATAGCAGCATTTTTTAAGTGCAAACGCTCAATATTGACAAGGACAGGATGGTACGTATATCCTGTTATTATCAGAGATGCTGTCAGTTGGTACATGGGGAGGCCGGCTTGAATTAGGTATTGATCCTCTTCACATTGTTTGTACAGACATTAGAGTAAGGCAAGCGAGGTAATGGAGTTAGAAGATTAAACAGCTGTAACTGATGGGAGTGCTGTTCCTGCTGTATACATTCATGTACATGAACGCCAGATCAATTTGAAAGGGGCTAATGGGTTGCATGCTAATGCTGCTGCCACTTTCCTTGTCATAAACCTATTTGTGATAACAAATAAGTTTAAGGTAAACCGAACTCGATTTAGATAATGTTATGCTGTGTTCATGATAATATGTCATGCCTCTACTAGCCTTATTAAAAAAACTAATTACCTTTCCTGCATTAGACGATGCGAAAACAAAAGAGCCAAAACCTCCCGCGTTTTGCAAGCCTAAAGACAATGGAAGGAGTCCCAGATGAAATCAAAGGTGAACTACCACCATTCAATTTATAGGAGAATTTCGCCATCCACAAAGTGCATGATGATCAACTTACTTGTGAGTCCTAGATATGAGGAATCCACTTTACATTTTGTGCGGTTCTTCAAATGCCCGATAAGTTTCGTTTTAGCTTCCGTTGAAAGCATAATCGAAGTTGCCACCCGAAGTTTTGCCTATGTTTGTAACTTCGTACGTGCATTTTGACATTGGTATAATGTCGTCTTTATACAAGGGGTTTTAATTTATAAAATTATTCGTCGATTGAACATATTAATAGATGACTTCCTTTTCATACATAAAGTAACTATAAAATTATTCTTAAGTACTAGAAGCTTTTTCAAAAATAAAATAAAATAAAAAGTGCAAAATGAATATAACTATTAATCTTTAATAATTTTCAAAAACCGTTTATCAAGCTTGACCTGATTTTAAAAAACATTTGCAACTTTAGAAACGTTTAGGATTTAATCGATAAAGACCCTAAAACGTTTACAATTTTAGCTGTTATCGTTAATTACCATCATAGACATGACATATAGAAGGCAATTAACGGTCAAATTATTTCCAAGCATGTTAATCAACAGAATATGTATATATATATATATATAAAAGTAACTTAGCTCAAGGCTATATACAGTGTCACTTATTAAGAAAATAATCTACATTGATTTTCCTGATTTAACCCCTCAAACCAAAAAAAAAAAAAAAAAAAAAAAAAAAAAAAGAATCATTACGATATTAATGTTAGCTTACAAAACACACTAGAGGTAATCATATATGCTTGACATATATTATCCTACAAAGGGACTATCGAGCAATAAATAGAGATAACGTAAGAGGGAGAAAACTCATATTTTACTATAGTACGTCATCAAATAGGGTTAAGAATAATGAATTTCAACCATTAACCATCCACCTATTATTATACAATTCTATGCGCTCTACTTTTGCCGAAAATTTGTGAAGTTATTTATTATGCACACTTTGCACCATACTGAGGTAGTTCAATGAGGTCAATGTCTCCCCTACCCGAGTACTTATCCAGGCAATGCGACGCTCCCATCCTTAAAAAAAATCTCCAGTCTATCACTTGGTATGAGGATGCAATAAGGTGACTAATATGAGGTTGCAATAAGGTCACGTTTCAATATCTCATCTAAACTTGACTACCGAACCGAACTGATTAAACCACTAATTTATAGACCAACATAAGGTTGAAAGGGCCCAACTTGAAAGGGCGAACCGGTTTTCAATTTTTTTATTTATTACTATTATAATTATTATTTTATTATAAATTTTCTTTAATCTTATTCCTATAATCTTGTGAATTATTGTAACTAATTTTGGCCTCAATCTCATTTTTTATTTTTTTCTTGAAATAATTATAACAAGTTATATCATATAAAGTATTAACAAGAAAAGTTACAAATTTTATTTCATTTCAAAATAATTAATTTACACCACGTGAGCATAATATTACTTTAATATAAAAATATTAAATGAGGTTAAGTAAAGCGAAAGAAGCTGTAATTTATAAAGGATACGAATATTTTATTCAAATCTCGAAATAAATTATTAATACGAAAATAATAAAATTATAATATAACTATTAACTGTAATTTATAATAATATTTTATGCGAGTTGGAAAAGAAAAAAGTAATAGTAAAAGTAGAAGTAGAAATAGAAGAATATAACGTTTTTCTTTCTTTTTTTAAAAATTTTGGAAAGGTGGAACTGGCCTGAACCAGCAGATCAATCCAACCAGTTTACTGACCGATTCAGTAGGTTTAGTCAACTAAACCATTTAGAGCCTTAAGGCCCAACGATTCGTAAGCCGATTCAAGCTCGCTCACCCTCAAACAAAGCCAATTCAATAATTCTTTTGACTAATTTACGATTCGAAACCAACCTTTATCGAATCTAGCCTCATCATTAAATCGAGTTGGGTATTCAATACCCGATAACTAAATTTATTTATACAGTGCATACCTCGCTTGAAATTTTAGCTTAATTATCTTATTATTCAATTATAGGTGATCAGGATCGTGAGAGGCACTCAAGATTTCAATAATAACATGGCATACCAAGCAATATAGCATCGCTGCTCAATGATTATTCTAGGTCAAGCATATGCATCACTTACATACAATGAAACTAACTTACAACCACGACAAAGATTAAAAAATCATTATCTCCGATGTACTAGATAGTACACGTATATGCATTTACGCATAAACAAATCTACTTGTAGGATCTTCTGATTACTATTGCATTCCTCATGGGTGAATCCCTGTCTCTTGGATTCTTTATTAACCCATGTGCCAGGTTCTAAGTAGTGTGAGTATTTAGAATTTAAGTTAGGAAAGATTAAAGATATATAAGATATTAAGTTATTATATTATTAACTTAAGTAAATTAATCTATTTTTATTTTATTACTAAAGATAAACATATTATTTTAATTATTAATATATTGAATATATATTATTCTGTTATGCATATACATAGCAATTAAGTATAATCCCCCACTACGTACATTAAGTATAAACTAGTATATATAACTATCATAAAGTACGATCTATAAGTTAGAAAAATACTACTCAGTATATCAAGTACATATATATTCATATATATGTATGAAAAATACTATTTTAAGAGTTAATATTATATATTGTAAGAAGTTAGTGGTTTGCTTAGTAGGCGAATTGCCTACAAAGTTTGCACAAAAAATTTCCAAAATTTGACTCATTGCAAAACTTACGTAGTAACCTTCATAATTTGTGTAAAAGATATTTAGTTCGTTACTAAAACACCTTTAGCATTTAAAACTTACGTAACTTTTGGGACGTTTATTATTAAAAAAGAAAACGAAAAAGCATATGACTTATCATTTCATAAGTTTAAAAAATAAGTCTTCGGATACGCATCAAATGACGCGAACGCTGCTTTACACAAAAATTATACGAGCACGCAAAAATTACGATTACTCTCCTAAGATTACGCCAAAGCCAGATAGCACTTAGTAATTTGTTAGGATAATTAATGTATCCGTTATGTAGGCAACTAAAGTTAAGACTAGCTTTTTTCATTATAGCGCACAGATGCTGAAACGAGTTAAAGCCAGTGGGTTAATGGTCGTTTTAAGAAATTTGCAGGACCCTTATACCCCTCTTGGTGAATATCATGCCCGGATCGTTTAGGTCACTCTGACTAATGCCTTAACAATTTTTTTTTTTTAATCAATAATGCCTTGAACAATTTAAGCAAACGACAATGCTAATTTTACTAATTTCTTCGTCCATGCTTCCAAAATAATAATAATAATAACTCAATTTTCGACCGATTAAAATTTTGCAAAATTGAATATTGAACTAAAATATAGTCTTGGTTGTACTATTATCCCACAAGTTCTTTTCTGGGGGAAAAAAAAAAAAATTGAATAAAAGAAAATTTCTAAAATAGGAAGGGATTAGTTTCTAATTCCAGCTTAGAATAAAGTTATTGGTAGCTATAATTCCTTCAATATATGCGAATGTAATGTTGTAAAGCAATTGAGACCCCCGATATGTATGTGTCATTTTGGGTCCCCAATATCAATTTGTTTGACTTAGGATTTCTTGATATATAGAAATATATGGCTAACGCTGGACGACATAAGCTACCATTTTGCTATTTTTCCCTCTGAATTTGTTTTTTTCTCTATGTGATATTTCTTTTTGCCTTGTAGAATCGTTCTAAACAACAATGGTTTCAAGCTTATTCTTTCAGCATCCAGTAATATCCTAAGTGTAGAATGTGGAAGTGATGTCTCCAAGATAACATGAACACAAGCTTTGACACAATTTGAAGTACTATTATACAGAAAAAAAAATATATATATATATATAAAATAAAATTTCAATGCAAATTAAGATTTTATTATTTTTATTTAATTTATGTAATTTTTTTACATTTATGTGAATTGAACTCCCTTCCACACTTGAAAGCTTTCTCTTAGAAGATCGGGTACAAACTAACGCTGGCAAATAAGCTTTATCTAGAACCGTCTTAGAACCGAGTGGAAGTTTCTGAATATTTTTTTAATTAAAAGCATTCTCCTTTAATAGGAATAATTCTTAATTTTATGCTAACTTTATAGATGAAACAAATTCATTTGAATCTTTCGGATCTAGTTATATCGATCCTACTTGACTATTACACTCTAGAAGGAAGGAATCGCTCGATATTGGAAACCCGTTCATGTCATAGAAGAGCATAAGGGGATTTGTAATGTCCTTCCTCCCATGGACTTCTCTTAAATCTTATCAAACTTCCTTTACAATGAATGTCTAAACTGGAACCATGTTTGTCAAACATAACCTCAGACCTTATACAGGAAAATGGGATTACATATCAGCTGAGGGTTGCAAGAGACTATAATTCCATTGCTTGAGCACTACAATAGCCCTCTACAATTGTATGAGCTAAACTTGCACAAGTGTGGACACACATTACACAAAATGTACCAAAATGGAACCATCAGCTAAAAGAAAAATACCAAGGCACATTCCGTTGCATCACATGCCCCAACAGCTTTGAGGATTTCGTAGTAGTATGTGCCGAAGAAAACACTTCATAATCTGCACTCCAGTTCCTACAGCAACTTCATTTTTAATCCTCCTCACCAGCTCGTAGATTTGTCCAAAGGCCTCCGGAACTACTGCCCGATAAAGATCTACCGATTAAGTTTCAGGAAGAAAACCAGTATGACATGCATCACAACAACAGCTGTATTTCTCATGAGAAATCAGGAGGAACTGATATAACATAGAAAGGCTGAGGAACCAAAGCGCCTAATTTACAACATTAAGCTTTTTATGTGCCTTGAGTATCACCTGCTCAGAACCTTAAAAATAAGAAGGATGATCCGGCTATTTGCTCCGTCCTAATCAAAAACAAAAGCTTCCGGCATAGGAAGAACTGAGATAGTTTCCCTGCCCCCCTTTAGATACTATTTATGTTTAGTATGTGACTTTGTAGGTGAATAGAAGATAGAACTTGATGGCTTGACATCTTTGTTGGCACTAGCAACAACCGGAAGTTGAGATTCTGATTCGTCATCATCACTGTCAATGTTAGAGGGACAAATCCTGTTCTGGAACGCTCTACGTTGCAAGAGAAAAACATTGACATAATAGCTCACTAATTCCTCCCTTTTTTTGGTGGGAAAATGCTTCACAATCTCGACCCAAAAAGACTTCTCCTGTGATAAAGGATTTGACCTGACAATAGCAGCAAATTTGTTCTGTTCCTCTATTGTCCAAGACGCTTCAACATCCTCACCCATTTTATCAAATTTAAAAAGGTTAAATGCAGCACCTAGTTCAACCTTCAACTTTTTTCTTTTTTCATCAATGTGAAACCTGACACATTTCGAAGAACCTCGAAACTGACAGCCGCATGAATCCTGTCTACCCTTTCCCATAGGATCTCTTTCGATTAGAGATAGTGATCCCCTTGATCTCCTTAGCGGCCACATTCGAGTTCCCAACCATTTAGAGTCACTTTCTGCGGCCACCCCAGTCCACACAGGAACAAAAGCTTGAAATTCAGGGCCCAAAGGAGTGTCATCTTCTTCATGATCATCAAATAGTGAATCTGCAGTTGATAAATTGGAGGGGTTATTTCGAGATTCCGATGAAAATGACTCAGAATTGGATTGAAGATGACGTGCTGCTTTCCCAGTAGCCAGCCCCTGTTTGCATTGCAACCTCTCTCTAAGTTTATAGCCAGATCCACTATTGTCTTCATACATGCTTGGATGCATCCTCTGATTGTTCTGCAAAACACAAAATAATATCACTGACATAATCTTGTGCATGGTCATGCCTAAACAATTAGGCACATATAGACGTACATATAAAAATTTTGGAGAAGATAGATATGTGGATGATTAGATGGAATGATATACAATCAAAATATGATATTTATAAGGTATAATAATACAACAGGTTATATAGGGTACATAGATGAATACAAAAAGAAAAAAGTAAGCCAAATAATTTGCAGATGATTAAAAAAGATGAGCAGGTAAGTTTGCTAATTGGAGTATCACAAGCTTGCAAAAGGTCAGTTAACAAGTTCCTCAGCTGTAGGTTGACAATCTCAAGTGTGAGCCTAGCAATTCATGTTAAAGGATCATATTTAGTGTCCGAATAAGTGAATGAAAAAACCTAAACGTTATAACATAACCCATTTAATAATGAGGTAACGAAATAAATGGGTTCACGGTTCATGTCTAAATTAACAAGTCTATGTCAAATATTGCAAACGCACTCAAGTTTATCATGATGGACCTTCCACGGTTGAGTTAGAAACTCACTTCAACCACCCTAGGGGACTTAAGACATGATTGACATTTTCTTAATCATGTGGGTGTAACCTAACACTACCCCGTAGGGGATTCATTGTTGGTTTAGGGGATTCATTGTTGGTCTAGCTAATCAAGATTACCAACCCATCAATCTCCTCGTTCATATCAATTTTTGGTCTTGTGATTTTTTTTCATACCTTTATAGATGATACAAATCTTTCAAAACTTCATTTCTCTGAAGATTCAAAAATAAGAGAAAAAATTACAAAAACATAACCTATATTTTTTCTCGACATAACATGAAATCTATTTCATCACTTTCTATTAATAATAGCCAAAAAATATGTGTCAATCCATGATTGGTCCACAATAATTTATTTTAATAAAATAACATTATTAAAAATATTAAATTAAATAATAAGATATAAAAAAACACAAAATCAAAAAGAAAAAAAATAAATAAATAAGCACAAATAAAAAAGATTCATACTTTAGAAGCAAAACAAAACAATTTCAAACATAATTTATAGAATCAAAGCTCACACTCAAATCATTGCCTTGAACTTGTTTGGGTTGACTTCATTGCTTCCAGCAATTAAAACCTCCTTCCAAGACACAAACGCAAAAATCCTATAACCCTAAAACTTTTCAAATTCTAATTTCAATAAACCTAAACTAAAGATTTTCATGTCCAAATTAACAAGTCATGTCAAATATTGGCAACCAACTCCAATGTTGTCAAAGGCAAGCACCCTGTCACTTAAAGGGATGAGGCAAAGCAAGGTGCACTAGTGCAACTTGCAAGTAGCTAGGCAAGATGACTTGAAAAAGCGCTTGCCTATCTGTCCAAAGTGCAAAAGCACAAGGCACAAAAGCGAGTACCGAGCAAAATGTTTGCAAATTTATGCACTAAGCTAAATTTCTTTAGTGTTTTATGTGGATATTAAATAGCAAATGATAACATAAATTGTGCTAAAGAACTTTAATATCAAATTTCCAAGTCACTTAGCCCACTGCCAGCCATTTCTCATAAAGTAATATGCATCATGACCCATGTAATAATTCCCATTTCAAGTTTCCATATCACCTACCCTCGTATCAAGCTATTCCTTATAATCTAATGTATGCTATAAATTGTTAGTAAATAGTGTTTTGAACTTGTCAACTTCTTTTATTCTATTCTTAAAATTTTACTATTCATCTATCTTGAAAGTTTCGATTGTATATATTACCCTTATTATTTGTTAAATTGGAAAGCCAAAATAAATTCCTATTTGTGTTAATCATATTTAAAGCTAGTGATATTTACAATTAAAAAATTTTGTTTCTATTCTATGGATAAAAAAAAAATTTCAATAAATGATAATACATCTCAAATTCTTTTAGATTACATATAACACGTAGTAATAAAATCAACGACATTAAGACAAACATGATATAGCATATTGAGTATTTGCTATTAAATTTATGCATATTGCTATTAACTTTATGGATTGTGCCTCAATTTACTCAAGTGTGCACTTTTTTTGCACTTCTCCCTTAAGAGACAGCAAGGTCATGCGCTTTGAGTGCTCCTTTCACCTTTGACTGCATTGACCCACTCAAGTTTATCATAATGGACCTTCCATGGTCAAGTTAGCAACTCACTTCAACCACCCAAGGGGGCTTAGGACATGATTCACATTTCTTTAATCATGTGGGTGTAACTAACCACTACCAGTAGGGGACTTGTTGGTTTAGCTAATGAAGATAACCAACCCCTCTATCTCCTTATTCTTGATATGACCTAATGTGCACGTATGTAGTAGCATGTGTTTGAGTATGTGTAGAATATGTGTTACGTTTGTGTTTAATGTGTATGTGGTCTTGTATCGGTATGGAAAGGTGTTTATGTGGCATCCATTTAGTAATAGTAGTCACTTAACTAGTTAGTATAAATAAGGAGAGAAAGTTAGTGAGAGATTATTTCAGATACTCTTTAGATAAAAAGTTTGTTACATTGATGAACTAATGCTCATGTATTCTTGTGAGCTCTTGCTCATAGCCCTTTTATGGAATTAAGGTTTCTTATATCTTCATTTTCTACACAAAAATCAATAAAATTCTTCCATTAATCCTCTTAGAATCTATCAATTAATGTTTGTCTCGGACTTAAACTCGTTGCTACTAACTTTCTTTCCTAGGCACTCATCCAAATTAGAGTTTCTTCTATTCAACTTCTCCAAACATGAATTGATTGGAATCTCAAGTTGACAAATTGGAGAACTCAATGAAGGAGTTGTGACAGGACTTCACTGAAGTTAGGCTTCATGTCACTACAACAGTCCTCAATCAAAAAGAATTATCAAACAAGTAGCTGCCACATGTGGTGATGTTGCCTCAATTGAAGACTCATTAAAGTCAGTCCATGATATGTTAGCAAAAGTGTTGAAATTGAATGGTTCAAAAACTAACTTTCTAGGTGACATTTCATTGAATTTGAAGTCAAGTGGCAAAGTTCCAAATGGGGCATTCAACCTCAAATTCTCCACGGAGAGAATTCCAATAGTAATACGCCTTCTAGATTCGAATTGCCTCTCGACAATTCTCCACCAACCACTACGCTTGATGATCACCAATGCCATTGAGTAGACAAACTACATTAGATTCGAGCTTCTCGCCTCGATCTCCCCTTTTTTGATGGCTCTAATCCCATTCATTGGCTCGCCTGAATTAAAGATTACTTTGTGGTCACTCATACTAGTAATGTGTGCAAAGTTGCATTAGCCTCCCTATATATGCGCAGCCAAGCTGTCCATTAGCTACAATTTCTTCAATAACATAATTCCACTTAGTGTTGAAAGAGGAGTTGATGCGCTGTTTTGGTGGCCTTTCAATGGCTAATCCTCAAATGCTTCTCTCAACTTCACCAAGTTGATTTCATAGAATAATTCATCAGTGAGTTTGTAATTTTGGTGTCACAAGTTCCACCAATGACAGATTCTCAACTACTTGGCTATTTCTTAGGGGGATTGCAGGAAGAAATTCAAGTAAGATTGGAAACTCTCAATCCAACTTCCTTAGATATTAGCAAAGAAAGTGAAAAGAGAATTTCCTTATGGTATTTTGCTTATTTTGCCTACTGATCATGGTGTTGGACAATTGAGTCCTAAGCCCTTATGTCATCAGCATTGTCCTGTCATCTCTAATAGTTGGGCACCTATTCAGTAGCCGCCATTCCCTACTTTTGAGTCTCTTAAGCTTGCACATTCTTCTCCTTGGAGCACCATGCATTTACATTCCACTCATGCTAGCCTGAAGCCTAAGTCCATCATTTCAACCTCCTCTACTGCTCCTCTACAGCATCACCAACAAAAAGATGGCTGGATTAAGTCCCATGGCCAAAAGCAACTTTCTAATGCCAAGTTTCAAGACAAATTATCTAAGGGACTCTATTTTAAATGTGATCAAGTGTCCCAATAAATCCTTGAGGGTGATGGTTTTAGAAGAACACCAAGATGGTTCGGTTGTGATTGGGAATGGGATGATGAAATTGATTACTTGCATCCAACACCAGAGTCTATTAGTCAAGAAGTTAGGTTAATTGTTTTTTTCAGCTCACTACATTCCGTCCTTAGGACAAGCACATTCTTGAGAGGGGTGGAATAGATATGATGCAATGTGTATGTGTGGTAGTATGTGTAGAATATGTGTTACGTGTGTGTTCAGTGTGTATGTAGTCTGTATTAGTAAGGAAAGGTGCTTATGTGGCATCCATTTACAATTAATAGTCACTTGATTAGTTAGTATAAATAAGAGAGAGTTAGTAAGAGATTATTCCAAATACTCTTAAGACAAACAGTTTGTTACATTGATGCGCTAATGCTCATGTATTCTTGTGAGCTCTTGCTCATGGCCATTTTATGAGATTAGGGTTTCTTGTATCTCCATTTCATACACAAAAATCAATAAAATTTCTAAATTCTTCTATTAGTCTACTGTATTCTTGTGAGCTTTTGCTCATGGCCATTTTATGAGATTAGGGTTTCTTATATCTCCATTTTATACACAAATCAATAAAATTTCTAAATTCTTCTATTAGTCCACTCAAAATCTATCGGTTCTTATAATTTTTTTAGTCTCGTGATTTTTTCATATCTTTGTAGATGATACAAATCTTTCCAAACTTCGTTTCCCTGAAAGGTCAAAAATAAGGAAAATTACAAAAACATGATCCATGTTTTGGCACTGCAAACTGATGACCTATTTATTATTTCTCTTTTGATAAACACGTAGCCTATATTTCATTACTTTGTAATAATGATAGCCAAGAAATATGTGTAAACCGATAATTGGTCCAGAATCATTAATTTTGACAAAATAATATTATTAAATATATTATATTAAAAAATATAATAGAAATTATAAAAAATATACAAAATCAAAAAGAAAGAAAAAAAATATAAACAAGTAAGTACGTATCACAAAAACTCATACTTCAAAAGCAAAACAAAATACCTCAAACATAATTTACAAAAACAAAGCTCAAACAAACCCCAAACATGATTTATAGAAACACAACTCAAACTCAAATCATTGCCTGAACTTGTTTAGATTGACTTCATTGCCTCCAACCATTAAAACCTCACTCCAAGACCCAAAAATAGAAACTCTAACCCTAATACGTTTCAGATCCTAAATTCACATAAACCTAAACTCACAATCTCATCAAATTTGAATTCATACCGAACCTAAAAGTCCTTAAAAATCAATGACGAAAAGTGAATTCATCCCAAATAACAAGTAAAACCACCATAGTTTCAATATTTGATCTTGAATTTCATCTGGGCTTGTGGAAAAGTCACAACTTTTCACCAAATAAACAGCTTAGAAAGTAAAGGGTACACAATTAAAAGTACCCCATTTTGTTGTTTTGAATTTCTAGTTTTTTCTTTTATTTTGTTTCATGTGCTTTTTAACTCTTTATTATATTATTTAATTCGATGTATTTAATTTTAATTATTTTATTAAAGTTAATTATTGTTCATCAATTATAAGTTGACGAGTCTTCCCTAACTATCATTGACACAAGGTATTAAAACATAGGTCATGTATTCGTCAAAAAGAAAAAAAGGAAAAAAAAAATTAACTCTAAAATAAGAGTCATGTTTTTATAATTTTTGAAAAATAAAATATACATCTATTGTTTTCTGTTAAGTGAATAGAGTGCAATAAATATAAGAGAGTCTATTTGCAATTTACCAAAAAATCAAATCATAGTCATAATTTTTCACCAGCTAAGAATTTGCTTTTATAAAAATCAATTGTCCATGCCATGAATAAGTATGCCAACCTAGAGTAATACTTCTTAACTTAGTCAATATGTCAAAGCATAAGTTACTAACTTTATGGTGCCACTTCTTATAAATCAATGCAAGTGCATAGTTCCATCGTTTGCATATGCAACACATCCATCATGGATATTTTAAGCACAAGAGAGTTTAGTTGGTGCACAAAGAGCACTTCTCAAGATGAGATTTGGGCCAAAGACACACTAGTTTTCTTTTCCTTTCTTTCCTTTTTGTTTTCTTTTTGGTCCTTTAATCCACTAAATATTAGTACGAAACAACAGATTCCTCATGAATTAAAATCTCTTCTAACATGATATATAGAAGGAAAAGTACACTTCTAGTACTCAACATTTACTCACTTTTTTGTTTAAGTCCTAATCATTTTTTTTTCCCCTTCTGTTTGAGTCTTTAACACTTTTAAAACTTTACAAAAATATGACTTCCATCAAATACGTTAAATTTTCTATATATTTTGAACATGCATTAGCTTCAAATTGACCTTAGGTTAAATTGCCAAGATAGCTAAGGTACACACAATTTCTTTAGCCCCTTTTCCTATTTTCAACTTTTTTTCTTATTTTTATTTATATTATATCAATAATTTCATCTAGTTTTATTTTTTATTATATTATGTAAATAAATATATTTAAAGCTACAATTTTGTTAAATTAATTATTGTAGACCATTTTAAAATTGATACATGTCATGGATGGGCTGAAAACTTAATAGATTCAACAGAAATCCAATTTTTATAAGATTTTAGAGACATTCAAGACTTAAATAGAATTGAAATAAAAAAAAAGGCTAATGACTCAAATAAAAAAGTAAGCAAGCATCAAGGATTAAAAATGTAGTTTTCCATATATATATATATATATATATACTAGATGACCATACACAATGCTCTGGGTGCTTCAAATTGAAAAACATAAATAAGATAAAATAAAAAATTAATCACAAGAAAAAGGAAAAAAAAAAAAAAGGGGAATAATGTAGAGAAATATGAGTAGTTAGGATAGTTTTAATAGTAGTTGTAGAAGTGGTTGCATTTTAATACGATAATTTCAAATATGCAGAAAAGCCAATTTAGTAGAAGTAAATATTACACTCAAAAGAAGGGATACATATACATATATAATGTATGTACATATGTATATATGAATGAAGATGTATTGGAACACTAATTAAATCAAATTATAGTCCAGTGCTAAATACGATTTATTGCAAGAAAAGACAAGCCAGTGTTTTCATGTGAATCACTGCATTGGTAGATTAAATACTTGATGACTCAAATTATTAATTTAAAAATTATAATAATTAAAATTATTTATTAAATATTATTTATAATTTAAAAAAAAAAACCTTATGTTTTGATCATAAACTTTCAATGCGCTTGCACTTTGTAGATCTAGTAGATAGTGAAAAGGTATCAAAATAAATCTTTCCAAGTTTATGAATAAATTGAGAATCTCATAAAAAGAATTGGCTACAGGAAAGAGTGGAAACAATTTAAGGCTCGTTTCTAAAAAAAAATTTTAAGATTGAAAAAATAAATAAATAAACTTACAGGGAAAAAGGATGAAAAAGGGTAATGCAATATGTGTTCATTTAATGGACACTACCTCAGTTGTAGGATCTGATGAACTCCAGTAAAGTCGAAAGAACATGCTGCATTAATAATAGGCTAGAAATGAATAATTCCACCACCACATTCCATTCTCAAAATATGGTTTATATAAATTTTTGTCACATTGATTTAAGCTGTGCAGGCGGTTTGTGAGTTTCCCAACCATGAATAGGCAAATTGGGGGAATTAAGGTTCGATCAGTTAAGGGACACCAAAAGAATCACAGTGAATACCGTTTTGATCGTGTTTACAAGTTATGACCAGAATTATGACAACTTATATCCAAAATAGAACACAACAGACACGAATTATGAGAATGAAAATTCCCATCCCATTATGCAATGGAACATAAGAAAAGGCACACAAGAGACTGGATAGTAAACGTGCAGTTATGTTCCTAAAGATATCCCGCATACCCAGATTAATACTACCCAACCAAGATCTGCCCATATAAATGTGAACACAAAATTCAAAAAGATGTGCCAGTCTATTTATAGAAAAATATTTCAAACAACATTGAAGTTAAACAAAAAATCACTATGAATCTGTTTGTAACTTTCTATACCTGCAAAATGGGTTGCTTGCCACTTGTGTCGTGTCTTTTTAACAACAAAGCCTCCCGAGCCAACAAAACTCGTTTCCATGTGTTATGATTACCGTAATTCTTCCACTTAGTCTTCTCCGGTAACGGGACAACCGTAGGATCACAAGGGTCTTTTGCTGTCGAACTGAGCCAATGAACCATTTCCCAAAGGGGTCCTCCATTCATCACAGTAAAAGATTCTTCTTCCTTGGAGACCTCGGCATCAACCAAAATGAGATCATTCTCACCATTGTATGTGTGGCCTCCCAATTCTACAGCTAAACCCCTCATTTTGTCGTTTGACATAATTTCATCTATCGTCCTCTGTTTCTTCCATTCTGTCACCGAATCATCGTCATCAATCTCAATCAGAATCCTTTTAGGAGAACTACAGCGTTTATTATCGTGACCTACACCACCTGCTTCACTCTCTGCAAACCCCTCACTGCACAGTTTCCGGTCACCAACAGAAGTAACCACACTCTCTTTGGAATCCAAATGCATTAAATCCTCATCATCCGCAGTCACCTTGCTTCCATTAGACTCCAGCTCCGCACTCTTTACCTCATCCCCATCTCTCAAGTCACCACCATATCCACATTCTAACTGATAATTCGACTTGGAATGTCCACTTTTACGACAATTCTTCAACTGTTTCAATATCCTAGGAGAGAAATCTTTACATTCCCCATCTTCCCCCGCCGCATGCCTACTCAGATCTGCACTAGTACAACTACTACCCGATAAGCTGCTCTTCATATCTTCATTAGCAAAAGTCCTCTTCACCATCTCTTCGACGACTAATATCTACTCTGACGAAGCAATTTCAAATGCTACATAGAGATCATAAAACTTCAGAAGCAATATTCGGTTGCAGTACCCCAGAACGAACACTTTGAAAAAAATCTATCAAATGCTAATATCAAACTAGATAATATTTTAAAATGAATAATTTAATTACCCGTTTCAAAAATAGATCTCACTGCGAAAACTAGAAATACTTCAGCCAAAGTGGAGCTCAAGAACACCAGACTGATTTAGAGTTTCAGAGCAAAATCACGCGGCTCGAGGCTCCGGTTATACTTTTAAAGCAATCTATTCACCACCCATAAAATATTTATCAATCAAAGTGCCATGAAACATATAAATCTGTAATATCGAGAAATCACTATGAAACCCTAGACAACCTACACAATAATTCTATAAAAAAATACATCATCAACCAAAAACCCATTTTTTAATCAAAACAGAACCCATAAATCAATTCCTAAAAGAAGGCTAATAAAACATATAAACACGACACCGAGTACTAAGATTTCAAACAATCGAAATTTGTTTACCAAAATAAGGATTTTAGGAACTGGGTTGATGCCACATATAAGGGTTTTGGCGGGAAACTAGAAATTTTATTTTAGGGCTTGTGTTTATTTTTTGAAAGCTTTGAACTTTGGACCCTCCTTTCAATTTTCTTTGTCCTTCTCTCCCTGCAGAATAGAATAGAGTACAGTAGAGTCGGGAATACATACGAGCTTGTCTGAAAGAATACAAGCTAACGTTATGTTATGTTATTGCGAAACCTCTTTAGGGTTATTTTTGGGATAATACGTGGTGAGAAATGGTTTTTATTTTGGAAAATGTTAACGAAAGCTTCATTATATCTTTGTCCTTTTCGATTTTTTATATTCATAATATCTTTGATAAAACATGTAATTGTTGTATAAGAGTGTGAAAAATGTTATTTGATAAAACTTGCAATTAATATTGAAAAGTATGAAAAAAATTATTACCTAAAAAGACTCGCGAAGAAAATATTAAATCTACCATTATTTTCAGCATACCTTGGCCCGGGGCTTAGACCTTCAATGGTCTCCCAATTCCTCTTCTCACTCAAAATAATAACACTGCAACAATATAAGAAGAGAGAGAAAGTACCGATTAGCATAGGATTAGGGCAGCTTGACTTCTCTTGGGATATTTTCATTTTCAATTACCCTTTGGTCTTCCATTTTTCATTTAAAAAGAAAGAAAAGGGCTCGAGAGGAAGGGTGTTTTGGGTACCATGCAAGAAAATTGTGAGAGAGAGAGAGAGATAGTGTATTTGTGTTAGAGAGGAAGTGTGGAAAAAAAAAAAAAAAAAAAAAGAGAGAATGAAGAAGTGCAAGACCCCTTCACCTTTTTATAGTCGAAAATGAAATGAATTGAGGGTCTAAAATCTAACCTCAGTTAAAAAAATGACTGCATGGATGAGTTAAGGGCATAGGATGAATTGTTAATTTGGTTTGAAAGAAGTATTTAAATTTTGTTTATATTTACAATTAATTATCTAAAGTTTGAAATTGTTAATTTGGTCTCTAAAATTTATCCATTTTATAATTAACTACCAAAAATTTATCTGCTTACTTAATTAAATACCTGAAACATTACCCCATTTTTACAATCAATTGTCTAATCAAATATTATAAATAATATCAAAAATTCAAGATAATAAATTAATGCTTTCAAACTTTAGATAGCTAATTATAAAAATTGATAAATTTCAAGTATCAAACATGACATCCACCTAATTTTTTTATTTATACCCACTCGATTGCTAATAAACTTATGGCCTCATATTCTTAATTATCAACATTTGTCTGCTCTTCTTTTTAAGTTATCAATATTTTACTCTTTCAATGTAAGTTTACAATGTTTTTCAACTTCTATAAACTAGAATTTCCATCAACTAGAATTTCCATCAACTTCGTTTAGCTTTTGATCCATCGTTGATTAATGACAATACCTAATTAGGTGATAATAACTAATGTGTATAAATAATATGATGAAAAAATATATTAGTTAAACAAAATAATAAAACAATAAAACTTTTAGAAAACTAAAAAAAATTCAAAAAAATAAAGAATTCAATGACCCAAACACTTAGGGTGGTTGAATTCTTCGCCATAATGTTGATGGATCGATATTCATTACCACCTACCTTGAAAGTTATAATAAAAAAAATAGTTTAAAAATAAAAGTAGAAACCCATTGGCCTATCATCAAATTTATAACATTGTTATAAATTGATAAGTTTTCCTTTTTCTTTTGGATTTCAAGGCCGTAGATAACACGATCCACTTTTAGCTTTGGATCGCAACCTATTAGTTAAGATCTAAAAGGGTACAAATAAGTTGTTTGAAAATTTATACCACTAGATTAAAACGATTTTTTCTAAATATCGAGAATTAAAAGTGCACTTTGTCACTATTTTGTTTTAACTTCTTTTTCTAAACATGCATTTTTTATTTAGATCAAATGCAAATACGTTAAAAAAATGAAGTCTTTATTAAAGAAATAAAATAAAATATTACACTATGTATGTAATTAAATTAAGAAAAGCATACATTTAATCCTTAATATGCCTATGTTTTTCTATTTGGGTCCTTTGTTTTTTGGGGTAGGGGGTTTTAGATCTTAATATTTTCCAACTTCTAAAAAAAATACGACTTTCATCAACTCTATTAAATTTTCAATCCATTCTTGGTGCATACTAACTTTTGATTGGTTCAATTATTTAATTTAGTAAAATGATAATGTTAATATGTTTCATTGCTTAATATAGTAAAAAGCAATATTAAATATATGTGATACCATATCATAACAAAATAATAAAACCAACCTCCTTATTCGACCACCGCAAGGCCTACCGGAGGTTAACACAAATAAATGAGAGCTAGTAAATTTAACAAGGTTGGTAGAAGTTTTACTTTTGCAAAAATTAGAATATGTCAATGACTCATATAGAATAGCAAATAAATGTTTAGAACTAAATGTAAAAGTTATAAACGCTTTTCTCATAGATTTTAAATTGATTACGATATATATGATATGATTAGTGTAACTCTCATAACATATTTGATTGACTTCATCGAATTGAATGGAATGATTATTCTTCTCTTGTAGAGATATTATTATTTTAGTTTGTGGAATAACTCATCACACCTCAAAGAGGTAAAGTCATAATAATCCTACTGTATGAATCACTTTAAAATAGAAATTGTTACACCCCGAAAAGGTGAAGTCGTAACAGTCTCGCCATGTTAACCATCCTAAGATAGAAACTGTCCTCACAGCTACCATCTTAGACCTAGTTCACATAAGGCGTACTCAACTCTACGCATTTAAAACGTCCAATTCGTTACCTATTTGATATAAACTTGTATAGTAATCCTGTAACATAATTTGTAATAATAAACTTATCGTTTAACCTTATAAAAAAAATAGTAATAAATCCCACAGGTACCTATCATTTCATATACAAACCAAAATTTTAAAAACTACTAAGTTTTTTGAGGAGTCTTGTGTAATTTTTCTTAACAGATAAAAAATTAATACTAAGGGCAATAATCGGCCATTTCTTGTTGTATCCCACTCCCAGTCCCAACTTACTAGGGCTCTAATGTTAGGTAGGCACTTATAAGCCATTTGGAACTTGCAAAACAAATTATAGGGGAATGAGTAACAACTTATTTTGTAAGTAGGGGTGGAGACAAAAGTATGCATTCAGCACATTACAACCGGGGTTTTCAATCAAGTTGGTTAAATGCAATATATGTATAAGCAAATGCCATCGTACAATGTTATCCAGTCCGTCATAAAATTAGAGAAATTTCACCCGTTCATATCCAAGTCGAGGAGATTGACATCATACACTCATGAATCGAAACCAAATTGAGACTTATACAATGGAGAACACCCTCTACCTATGACCAGCTTCGAACCACAACCCCCAACCTTGCCGTGACCTCCTCTCTTATCACTTAGTTCGGCTAAGGGTGGGGAAATGGCCATTTCAGCTATTCTCATCGAAGGGAATCCGTATTTGGCCCAAGAATCCTAGTCATTACCCCTGGTGGGTTGCAATGCATATCAAATTAGATATTAAATCAAGTTTGAGTTAGTTCATCTTTTTAGGGTAATTAACTAAGCTCAAACAATTCAATAATAATATTTACTGAACAATCACATCATGGAGCTCAACTCCTATCATAGCAAATCGAAACCCAACCACAAGCATTACATACGCATAAACAGCTAACCACATTCACAAGCTAATACATACAAAAGTCCCTAGATATTCTGAAATAATATCCTAAAATGTGGCAAAGCATTGATCCCACTTACTTGTTTTGGAGCTCACTTCGGAAAACTCGTATCGTCAATGATCTGATCATTAAGAGGCCCTATATATACAAAATTTAAATTTAATTTTCGTAACAGTTATGAAAACATTAGGGTCTTATCTAAAGTAGTTATATATATATAAAGTATATTATTATTTTTATTATATAATAATATATAATTTCATTATATCGATCGAGTTAAATTATTAAGTATTAAAGTATACTCAATTTTACTATTACATGTAATATATCATTTTGATACTATATCATTCCGATTGTATCAAAATGTACTTTTAATCATTGAAATCACGTTTCGATTATGGTACAGTTATAATAGTACGTAAATCAATAATATAGTAGAGATATAGGTTATAATACTTAAGTTTATTCGATTTTAGTAAAAATAATGTCATTAAACCTATACAAACTTAATGACACGTATTACAAGTCTTAATTTCTAAAGATGATTTTTAACGGATAATTCGAGTTTTTAACACAGTTATACGTATCTAATCAAATATTATCATATTATACATAATTTATTTTATTAAACCATATTTTACCTAATTTGTCAATATAATCCATAATATAGGTATTATCTAACCCTAATACCTCTATAATGTATCGTAATTATTAAAATATCATTAAATATATTAAAAATATATTTTTTATCCAATCTAACCAATACATAAATAGATAGTTTTTATTCACCTATTTATCATATTTTAACCTATTATTATTAGAATTGGGTATTAGTTCATTATTTAAGCTATTTTACTGCATAGATTCATAATAAATAGCTCGGATTACCAAATAATTCCCCAAGAATTTTTATAGACTCCTAAAAATATGTGGAATTCAACTAACACTTGGTTTCACGTTTTCGATCTATCGCTTATATATTCGTATTTACAATTTTACCCTTGAATTATTCTAAATTACCTAATTAATATCCTTTTTGCACCAAATTGATTTCAACCTATCCTAACATTATTATTATTCACTAAAAATCAATATATGTTCATTTCATATTTTCCTATTTATTTCACAATTTCAGTTTATTTTCGAGCTATTTTTAGGTCGAAAAATACAATAAATATTAAAAATATTTAAATAAAAAAATCGGGTTACATAGAAATTATTTATATATCATAAGTATCTTACACAAAAATTTTGAGCTAGAAATTATATCATTTAGTGTATTTATTTAAAATTTAAAATTTCGGTTGAATAGTACATTTGTTAAGAAAGAACATTAAATATTCCTATTTTTGTTAAAATAAATTTATGAAATGAAATTAATTTTCCCATATTTTTCCTAATTAATTTAATAATTTTTCAAAAAAAAAATAGGGCAAAAGCTCGGAACCTGAGTTTATCGGAACTCCGGCCTCTGTTAGCGAAAGAGAGGTTGTCAGCTGGCCTAGTCGGTGGTGGCTTTGCTAGGTAGTGGCGAGGCTTCACATCAGGTTATCGAATGGTCGGGAAACTAGTTAGGCTTGATCCTTGCTCTATTTTTTCCTATTTTTTGTCAAAATTTCCTAATTTTTTTTTTCGAATTTTCCTTAGGTTTTCTTGGTTTCTAAAATATCAAATCTAAGTCCTAGGATCCTATTCATAGTAGTTTAGGTTGGTTGGATTTTTTTCTTAATTATTAAGTAATTTATTTTAATATTTTTCTTGAAAAACAAAATGTATGAGGTAGCAAATTGTGGATGATTCACTTTTGAGTCATCAGTTGCAGCTATTATTGAAGTGCCAAGTAGATTCCAGCTGTTCCCACATCATTTGGATAAGTTTTGGTTAAATTTTAGTGTAATTTTAGTAATATTTGAATAATTTAAGTATATTTAATTATTATATTAATATACGTGTATATAAACACTATATATGTAACACACGTAATGAGTAATTATATGTATATAATCATGTTTCTAACATGTCTTTTATTTGTAAGATATTTTTCATATTTAATTTTTGTGAATTTAAAGTTTATTATGTATAATTATATAGTTTTAGGTTAATTTACGAGTATATTTATTATATGTATTGGGTATACTCATAAAAATACGTGTATACTTATATAGTATATTATGCTATATTATTGTATTTTATTGCCTAATTAACTTATTTCTAAGTCTATGTTGCATTCTGAGCTTGGTTTTAAGGGTTTCGATCATTTTTTACATTATATTAAGTAATTATACTTCTAGGGGCAAAATCGAGATTTTGGGTAATTATTTTCAAAATCCAACTTCAACAAATTATTTTAACTAACTTTTCTATCGTAGTCGTAAAGTTTGGATTCAATCGAATAACTTTTCCCAAAAGCCTTAAATTTAGGTACGTTTGCCCTAAATTCGATTTTAGGGTCTCATATAGAGCAAATTTTCCTTATCTTGATTATATTCTTCATATTTTATTATATTTTTTACTTCCACGTATACGAAGATTCCTCAATTACCGTTATCATGTTTCTCGTAAGTTTTTAACTTACTCAATTTACTTTCTTAAATGTCCTACATCAATTTCGATCCTAATCATATAAGGACAGGGTTTTGTCATAATACTCAGATATTTATATTTGGATTGCTGAGTTATGGGATATTACAAAAGTTGACCTCACAACTACCAGCGTAAACTTGGTTCACACGAGACGAACCCAATTTAACCGCTTTGAAGCGTCCAACTCGATATCTATCTGTTATAAACCTATGATGTAATCTTTTAAAATAATAGTTAAAAATGAATATGTAGCTAAATCTTTCTGAAAGAATTGAGTTTTATATGTGATACTCAACAAAATATTTCAAAATTGATAAGTATTTACGGAATTATATTTGCATGGAAAAATAACAAGTCCAAGAAGAGAATTTATAAAAGCTATAGGTTTACGATACTCAATATACACATCAATAGCGAAAAACTAAAGGGTCACTTAAGGAGACCCTATTAGTTTCCCTGAAAAGCTAGAAAAATTGACAATCATAATAAGAGTTTAACTAGTTCTTCTTAATCTTCACTCCCCGATCCCGTTTTCTAGTCTTCCACAATTAGGTGATATACTTGTAAGTCTACTTAAAACTTGTAAAACAAACTATAAAGGAATAAGCGATGGCTTGCTCCAATAAGTGGGATAAAGATTGAAATATGCATTCAACATAAGACAGATAGGGTTTTCAACCAAGTTAGTTAGATGCAATACATATACAAGTAAATTCTATACAAGCAAAAGCTATCACACGACATTATCCGATCAATTATAAGATTAGAGAAATTGCGCTTGCTCTAATCCAGGTTCAAGAGTTTGACATCGTGCACTTACGAATCAAAGCCAAACTAGAGTTTATGCAATTGAGAATACTCTCTACTGGAGATTACCTTCAAACCACTATCCTTAACATTGTTACAATCTTCTCTTCTATCACTTAATTCAACTGTAAGTTTAGAAATAACCATTTTAGCTATCTTCATCAAAGGGTTCGTATTTGGCCTCATAATCTAAACTGTCTCCCCTAGTGGATTATGATGCATGTTAACTTATAAGTTAGGTTGAGTTTAAGTTAGTTTATTTTTTAGGACATCAACCAATTCCAAGCAATTTAAACAAAACAAAATACACAAAGCAACCACAATATGGAGCTTAACTCCCATGGAGCAGTAAGGCAATACTTAAGCGTGTGTTTGGCACATACACATACAACTAAATTACAACCACATGCCAAAAATATGCCTAAGTGTCTAAGTATTATAAAATATGATGTGCTTAGGAGCTCAATTATTATTAGGGCCTATTATGGGAATTACGAATAGGGCTTTCGAGATGTTGAAGAAAGGAGGATGGTTGACAAACACACACTATAAGTAGCTTCATGAAGTTGCTCTTTGAATATAATTCACTAAGGAACACAATACAACTTAGCTTCTATCAATATTACACATAAATAAAAACTAAGGTTCACTTACCACTAACCGTGAGCTACAACAAGATTAGATGGTGAGGGTTGTCACTTAGAAAAGGTTGTCTCATAAGAACAGGAAAGGAATAATCATTAATAATGTTGTGAGTCGATTACAACTACAAGATAAAGGACTATATATAGAAGTCCCCAGGGCTACAAAAGCAATGAGTGAAATTACATAAAGGATAATACAAGAAATAGGAAACCTAAAACATGTAAAAAGGGGTAAATAAGACAAATAAGAAAAAAGAGAATATAGTATAATTTCTTAAAAAAGTACAGAAAGGTGGTATGCTGCTATTCCTTCCATACATGAGATAGAGAAATGTTGGAGTCGAGCCGTTTAAACTTAACAACTGGATTGTAAGAGAAGGGAGTAAAGAGGTCGGCTTTCAAGTCCTCAACATGCGGTAAGTTAGCATTTAGGTTCTCGACATTAGGTTAGGTAACATCAAAGTTTGCAACACACAACAAGTTGGCATTAAGGTGCTTAGCATAAGGGCAGGGGATTGAGCAAAGCAAATTGCGTCTAAGCTAAGCACTTAAGGAATTTATCTTCAAGCCTTCTTGGTATTGGAGTTCATCTTGGCCGAGCTGAGCAAATAGGATCCTCTTTTATGACCTTGCAAGCCTCTAACACATACTTGGGTAAGGGGTTCTAACGTCAGCATTCCATTAATATAATATTCCAAAATGTAGCAAAACATTTTTCTTACTTACCTTAGTATTGATGCTTATTATCTTCATGCATTGCTCCAGTCTTTCTCTATTTTCCCTAAATATTTAATGTAAACTCTTCAATTTCCATCCAATATATAAAATACGGTCAATTTTGACTTTTAGGCATGTTCTTCATTTGAGTTACGTAAGTCTCTTAAGCTATTTATTAAGTACTAGTTAATTCTGACAAAGGTTCAAACCTGGTATTTTAATGTAGATTATTAGCTAGGAAGTTTCCGACTTAGGTTCTAACTCTAATAAATCCTTAGAGTTTATATGCAAGAAACTTCTTGACCCACTCTTTAACTCTAGGTGATATAATATTTAGTTGGAACCAAACTTTTGACTACTTCTATTGTAGTACATATCAAGCTTCTTCCATTAGACTACTTTCTAACCGAGTTTCTAACCCTTCTACTACTTTTATATTTCACCACTTTACACCTAGGTCCAACTTATCCAAAGTTATAAAATCATATTCGTTTCACTCCTTACAGCATTATAGTATCCCAAATCCGTAGCCTCATATTTCACTCTTTCCCTACACTCCATTCATTTAAATTTTTAAGAAAAACCTAAGATTAATTTTATAAATCATTGACTTGAACTTAAACTCTAGTTGCAATGCAAAATCTTCAAATTAAGATAAAAAATTTCTCATTTTTAGTTATTGTACACTAAAAAGCATTTTATAACTCAAGTATACTTGTTTAAGGAAATTGACCCACCAATACATTATTTTAGAGAAAATCACAATTTTCTTTAAATCCAACTTCGTGATTTTGAAAACCAAACTACATATCATGAAAATAAAACCTTTTAGGAGTTTACTCGTAAAAATTCATATGGAAACTATAACAATTGGAATTTTGAAAATGCGATAGAAAATCAGTTGTCAAGACATCTTTCTCAAGGACCTTATATTAGTACTCAAATTTTGAATATCTAATTTGATATTTGAATTCTTGATGCAAAAATAGTTAGGAAAACCAAGCTTCAACATTTTTTAAAATCATTTGCTATTTTTAATAAATTTTAGTTAAAAACTAAACACTTACCGAAAAACCACACTCTGACTACTATTGAGGAATGAGGGTTTATCTATGAAGCTAGGCATGGGATTTCCCTTTAGACCACAGTCCTCATTTACTTTCGAAGACTCTCTGAGTATGAGAATTCCAAAATGCACTAAATTACACTATTTTCTTTCTATAATTTCTTCCTATTTTCTCTCTCTTAATGTCTCTTTTACCAATTTTCCAAACCTTTAAATAATCAAAACTTTCAAATGGAGGCATTTTGTGTTTTTTATAGTGAGGTTTAGAGCTAAGTAGAATTTTTCTTTACCAAACATATATTAACTAACTCCTATTAGGTGTCCAAATTTGGTTTTCTTCATTCCATTCCCAACCACCAATTTGCATCTTTATTGCCATGAAGATTTTTTTTGCTTACCTTATAATTTTTTAATTATTTTTTCTTATTATCTTTTATTTATTTAGCGAATTTTGAATATATTCAGGTATTTTAAATGATTACGTATATATATATATATATATGATAATTATATTCTATGTATATACATATTATTTTATATCATTTAATAATTTTATTATCCATATAATTTATCTTTAAAGGTTTACCAAATATTTGTATAAATCCCACATGTTTTCATTATTTATATTATAATATAGTAAAATTCACTATTTTAGATATATTTTTATTATTTTATACGCATATTACCTACAAATTTTTACATGTCATTATATATAAATATATATATATATTTTATAACCATATAATTTATCTTTAAGATCCTACTAACTATCAAGGCCTAATCCACGCAATTCCAATGATTATATCACGCCCTAAACAAGAAAAGTTATAGCAGTCTCACCGTATAAACTAACATAAGATAAAGGCTAACTTTACAGTTGCTATTGTAGATATAATCCACACAAAGTGAACACAACTCAACCAACTTAAAACATCCAATCTAACACCTGTCAATAATCAAACCTATAATATAGCTTTTCAAAATACATGTTTAGTACATCTTATTATCCAATAACACAATAGTATTTATTTGAGCATTTCTATACATAAAGCTATAACTTATATTATGAGTTCAAAAAAGCTATAGGTTTTAAAGTCTATTTACAATAAAATAGGAAACTAATAGGCATCCTAAGGAATTATCGACCCAGATTTTGTAGATTTTTCTTTCCTTACATTCCCAACCAACTACACACTAACATGGGGTAGTGATATCTGTACATCTTGTACTTTCACTCCACACCTGCAAAAGAGTTTATAGGAATATGAGCACAATTAGCTCAGTAAGTGGAATTAAGTTAGAAAAGTACTGTAAATTATAATGAAATGAAATGCAATTTAATCAATTACTCAAGACATAGCATAATGTTATCCAGTTCATTATGAGGTTAAAGAAATTGCATCTGCTTCAACTCGGATTGAGGAGTTTATGCAACTCAAAATTAGACTAAACTCAAGCTTGTATAATAGAGAACATTCTCCTCCCATAACCACCTTTGAACTATAACCCCTATTCTTTCCGTGACCCCTTCTCTTGTCACTCAGTTCGACTAAAGATAAGAAAAAGGACAATTTTAGCTATCTTGATTGAAGGGAGTCGATATTTGGTTTGATACTCCTAACCATTCTCTTAATGGTTGCTATGCATATTCAATTATATTAGCAGTCAAATCAATATTAGTACCATTTAAGATGGCCAGACAAGTTTACACAATACAAAATTAAGCTATCATACAGACCAATATGCTAAGAAGTTCAACTCTTATCACAAACAGAATACCGATCACATGTATGGCATGTACATGGACAAGTAATTTATAACTACAAACAAAAGTACTCTTAAACCTCCAAATATTTTGCTATAGTATCACAACATGCAATAAAGCCATAATCCCAACTTACCTATCTCAACACTCATTGTAGAAGACCTGTATCTCTAACGCTTTACTCATTAGAAAATCTTATATATACAAAACTCATATTTAGTTTTCGTAAGGGTTATGAAAACGTTAAGAGTTTATTTACTCTTTTATTTCACTATGAAGTTATATATATATTATATATATTTATTATAGTTTTATTACATGGTTATGTGATTGATAATATATATAGTTATATTATTACTTATAATATATCGTTTCAATTATATCATAATATACTTTTAATCAATCAAGTTATATTTCAGTTACAATAAGGTTATCATAATACGTAAATTTTCATAATATTATAGAAACACGTATTATATTACCTAGGATTATCCAATTTTTAGTAAAAATAGTGTCATTGGGTTAGTAAGAACTTAACGATACATACTATGGGTTCTATTTCGAGAAATAACTTCTAAGTGATATTTTCTTATTTTCTATTATACTTATATATTTCTATAACAAACCTTATCATATTATATTCATACAATATAAATAAGTTATATGTGACATAATTTCCTAAAATAGCTTAGTAATACCTATAATTTCTAACCATAATATACATATACTCTAATCTAAGTCATATAACAGTACCAAACGCAACAAAATTTCATTCTAACTAAACCTAACTAGCATGCGTATATATAGGTTTTATTTCGATGTTTATCACATTTTAGCTTATTGTTACTAAAAAGTGTCCTGATTAGTAAATTAAGCTATTTTATTACTAATATTTACAATAAATAGCTTGGATCACCAAATAATTCCCCCAAAATTTCTATAAACTCCTAAAAATATAGATAATTTAATCATTGTTTTTTTTCATGCTATTAGGTTTATTGCCTATGTATACATGATTACATTTTTACCTTTAAATTGCATTTAATTAAACAAATACTTTTATTTTTGTAAAAAATTAATTTTAATATACCTTAACATTATTATAAATCACCAAAAGTCAATGGACATCAATTTCATCAATTAATTTTACAAAAATAAATTTATTTCACAATTTGCTCTATTTCTAACTATTTTTTAGGTAAAAAATTACAATAAATATTAAACATACTTAAATTAAAAATTTGGCTACGTAGTAACTAACTATATGTCATATGTATTCTACATAAAATTTTTCACTTCAAAACAGCATCATTTACTACATTTATTTTGAATTTGAATTTTTAGATGAACAGTAACTTTATTAAGCAATTATATAAAATATTCTTAATTTTACAAAATAAAGATTATAGCATGAAAGTATATCTAAAATAACCATAAAATGCAATTTTTCATAATTTTTTGGATTGATTTGATATTTTTTTAGAATTTGATGGAAACATAGGGTAAAAAGTCGATATGCTTATTCATTGGAGCTCTGGCTACCATTGGCTTGTGAGAGTGTGTCGATAGGGCTGGGCAATGGGTGCTCTAGTGGTGGCTAGTTGGGTGCAACAGTAGGTCTTGATTTGGTGGTGGAATCGTCTTAAGTTTATGAATTCCCTTTTTTTTTCTATTTTTTTCCTATTGTTTGTTAGTTTTATTCAATTTTCTTTAGGTACCTTAGGTTTCTAAAGTCTGTAATTGGAAGTCAAAGGTCTTATTTATAAAGAATTGGGGCCAGTTGATTTTTCTTTTGCTTTTAAGAAATTTTCTTGAAACTTTTTTCTCTTTTCAATCTATGTAGGAAGTGTCACCATTTTGTGAAGTGTACTTTTGATTCAACAAAACCATTCCCAATTTGATGCCACAATGGTTTGCAAAATTTTCCATATGTTTTCTCCACTTTTCAGGTGCAATTTGGATAATATTAGGTTAGTTTATATTTAATATATTATAGTTTAATGGTTTTTATTAATATATGAGTATTTTTTCTATATATAATTACACGTAATAAGTAATTATGTGTATATAACTATGTTTCTATCATGTCTTTTATTTTTAACATATATTTCCTATTTAATTTTGCTAATTTATTGCTTATTATATATATTTATTTAATTTTAGGTTAATTTATGTGTATAATTATTATATATACCGGGTATATTCATAAAAATACTTATAAATTTATATAGTATATTATGTTATACTATTTTATTTTATAGCTTAATTAACTTTTCTATAAGTTCTCGTCATATTTCAAGTTTAATTTTAGAAGTTCCGCCGAGTTTCATGTTATATTACATAATCATAATTCTAAGGCTAAAATTAAATCTTGGGTCATTATTTTTACAATATAACTTTACCAGGTCACTGTAACTAACTTTTCTAATATAATCATAAAGTTTAAGTTCAATTAGATAATTTTTTCCTATAGACCCTAAATCTGGGTACGGTTGCCTTAAATACGATTTTAGAAGCTCACAAATTATAACATTTAAAATAAACTAATATTAACTATATTTCTATTATAATATTATGGTTTTAAAATCTACACCTATAAAATCCATTTGATTAATATTTCAACTTCATGCATAAAATCTTAACTCAATCAAAGTACCGTTATGAACACCTTAAAATTGACTACTCAAAATTTAATCACAAAATTACAAAACTTTCATTTCCTAAATTAGGTATCAGTACTTAATTGCTAAAGTTGCATGGTATCACATTACTATATTATACAAAATTCTTATTATTGTTAAATAAAGATTGTAATTTCATAGCGAGACAAAAAAAAAAAAAGAAGAAGCTATTTCTTAGTTTTTTAGTGTATTTTCATACTTTATCATGAGATCTTGACCCAACAGTTAAGCAAAAGCTACGAATTGAGTGATAATTTAGATTGGTTATAGTTTATGATTAATATTAATTACAACGGCCTATGTCTCAAAGAGTTTACTTTTGCTTTTTCTTAACGCTTAGTGCTTTGGAGACAATTCATTATACCATCCCCAAGTTAGGGATATAGCTAAAACTACGACTAATTTATTAACCCAAACTCCACTATGCAAATTTCCAATAAGACTTCTTTCAATTAATATAAAATAACATAGCGAAACTTCATAAAATATGGGTTTCATTCAAAGTGTCACATTTTACTTCATCTTTCAACTCAAAATCCAACAAGGATAATAAACTTTTCCATTTGAACCTTAATACTAGAAACCTAAAAGTAGCAGGATGACCTTATTGCAAACTTACTTCAAAAACATGATTTGAAACTCTACAGCTAATTACTTTCTCTTTTACCTAGCCCAACCTTTAAGTCTTGGCTTATTTTTGTCTTCTGTACCTAAAGTTAGATAAGCTAACCCCTTAGCTTAGGTTTTGAGCTAAGTAAGTCTAAAACTAAACATAGAAAGCATAGCAATCAAGCATTTGAAATTGTAACAAGAAGTATATATCTTATATTTGATAATTCCAACATCATCAATAATACAGTACATTCAAGGCATCAAATTGTTATTAAGTACTCGCATAATGATTCATGTCTCATATGGATGCCTTGCTAATGCACAGTACATATATTGGTCCTGATATCCTATACTTTTCCAATTCACTCATTCAATTAGTCGACATGCTCAAGCAACTTGATACAATGTTTAGGAACTTAGAAGTAACAAGGAGCCGCCTGGGATTAGGTTAAAACTCAACAAAATAGAGACCACCAAATGAGGTTTAGAAATCTAACATATAGCTAATGTAGCTAAAACCATATGAAGTGGCTAGAAACTATTGAGCAATGCATCTATATGCTCAAAACTTAGCTTAATAATATCTCAAGTTCAAAAAGCTTGACCCATAAGTCCATTTTGTACTATGCCATGAATGTATTCAAACAATATATTTAACTCGGCAAAGTATGGGTTTTAAGCCAAATACAATGTCTAAGTTAATTAAATTAAGTATGAATTCCAATAAAATACTGAAAACCAAGAAAATGGCAACCAAGCCTAACTTTTAGCCCAATAGTCACATATTAAAATTGCATACATGGTACGATATAGAACTTACCACTTTTGCACAAGTCAAGTCATTTTAGTGTTTACTCAATATCATCTAAAATTTACTAAACTACAAGCATAATACAATGAATCATCACATAAGATAAACATTCTCCTCAACTAAGTACAATTGCATCACTAAGGTCAACCAAGTTACATTTCTTGTAAATTCCAATCTATTATTAGAAGCACGAAACTCAAGAACTATAATATACATAGCAAAGTTTATCATGAACTGTATCAATTTAGAGTATAAGTACTCCATACCACGCAATACACTTAAGCGTATCTTATGGTTACATACAATAAGCAGGCGAGTGATTTATGTTTTCAACCACTGCGTAACACAGAGGAACCAACCAAGAGGTACTCACCCGGGCCAAAGCTTATTGCATTTCTCACTAAATTTATCTTCACCTATCATGTTCAAGCATTATTTTATCACAACTAGCTCAAGATATAATCAAATCTATAAGTAGATTTACTACAAAGAATATAAAACCTCTCCAAGTACAATTGGTAATTACATTATATATATTTATATATAAGTACAATTATTATTAAATACAAATCATGTAAAACCCTTAAAATGTCAAAGATTTATAAATAATTGCTAAATAAAAATTTTGTGACAGAATGTATTCTACATATAATAAAAAATTACAACCTAAGCTAACACTTTGACATCTAAGTATTTGAATTAACAATAATAGCAAGATATAAATGTTGGCATCACCAATAACGGATAGTTCAGCAAGCATTTATGTTACACCCTGAAGTCGCAGAGTTACAACAGTCCCTTCGTGTAAACTAACCTATAATAAGAACTAACCTCACAGTGCCTATCATAAGTACGATTGACACAAGGCGTTGACGACTCCTCGCTTTGAAGTAAATATTTTGACTAAGATTTTAGCTAAAAATTTTTGTAATGATTAAAACCTTAAGTCAATATATATAATTACATTCACATTATCGTAGGATTCCTAGGAGATCATACATAATACAACAGTTAACTAACGTACATATCATATATCAGTTATTTATCCTAAGGATACTAGGGAGACTCTAATAAAGATTTGATCTTTTGCCAACGGATCCTCACTCCCCATAGCTTCAAAAGAAATCTAACCTGTGGGTAATTGTATCGTAGCATCACAAATTAGAAGTTAAGACTTACAAAAGAATCTATGCGGGTATGAGCAACTATAGCTCAGTAAGTTAAATTGGAAACTCATAAATATATACAAGCACAATCAAGGTTATTAAGTAATTATTTTCATGAAATGCAACAAATAAGTGCCATTACACAACATAGTCCCGTCCATTGTAAAATTAGAGTAATTTTACCTACTCTAATCTAAGTTGACGAGTTTTCATGTTATGCAACAATTCATAACCAAACCTAGATTTGTACAATGGAATCACTGCTCCTCCTAAGACTATTTTTCAAATCAATGCCCTCATCCTCATCACGACCTCCTCTCTTGTTACTTAGTTCGGCTAAGGATGAGGAAAAGAACAATTTGTTATCCAGCGCTATCTTTATTGAAGGTGTTAGTATTTGGTTGGAGAATCCTAATGATCCCCTATAGGGTTGTAATGCATGTCTTTTCATGGCATTTATGTCTATTAAGATTATATTCGGTTTAGGGTAACCAGACAATTCCACACCACTCTAATCACACTAGTCATCAAATGTAATACAGATTTCAGCACGAAATTAGATACACAAGCACATGTATAAGACTACTTACAATCGTAATCATATACAAACCTAAGTCTCTAAGTACTCTAAAATACAATGAAGCATTAAACTTAACTTACTTAAAATCTCGAGTCACTTAACCACTTGTCGCTGGTTAATTGGTCTCTATGTTTCATATAATATGAATATACTCTTTTTAGTATTTATACTTAGATGATACATATTTTAAGTTAGGATTTAACTCGATTCTCCTTATATACCTATCATTTACTGACGATTTATCTTACATTAGTCCGGGGTTCGATTTCCAAATCCGATTCCAGTTCGGTATCTAATTCGATTTTAACTACGAGTGATCCTAAAATACACTTCGAACCCTAATGTGAAAGTAATCACATCAAGCTCGACTATCCTAATATCATACTAAGTTTTAATTCGGTATTCTAACTTATTCGTTACATTTTAATCTTAATTAGTATACCAAGTTTACTCTCGATGTGAAAGGATTTTACAATTTTAATCCAATTATCTAGGATAAATTTTGTACTAGATTTAATATGTATTGATATTATTATTATATTATACAATTTAACCTATTATTTCATATTTATTAAAATTATAATTTCACATATTGCTAAATTACTCACAATTACTACATAATTCCCATATTAATTGTAATTAGCACTCCAAATGCTAGGATTATGTTTTCATATAAGAGATTAACATCCTTAAAAATCTAATTACTTTCTAAATTAATAATTAATCATTTAATCACTCAATTAAGCCAAAATTACATATTTTTCTCATCATTTTAGGGCTAAAAAATTACTTAAAATTTTCGAAAATTAATTTTACAAAAATGGCTTCACAGCATTTTCTATATCACTTGAATATTCTACAAAAAAAAAATTTAGCCCCAAACTATACTCTTAAGACTATTTATTTCTAATTCTGTATATGTTCGGTTTTGTCCAATTTCTTAAGAACCCTAAATTTACAAACATGATTAAACTTAATCACTATTTTTCTCTAAATCTATATATATAATAAAATATCATAATAACAAATTTCATAATTTTCTAGACAAAATTAATAGTTTTAAGAAATTTTACAAAATCGACTAAAAAGTTAGACTTACCTAACTCTTGTGTTTTCGGCCACTAGCGATGACCTAGGGGTGGTCGACCGATCGATCCAAACATTGGATTTGGAGTGGGGTGGTGGTTCGATCTTAAGTAGTGGTGATGTATGGGTTCGACCTATTTGCCCTAACCGTACAAATTTGGGAAAAAAAATTCTAAAACCCTAATTTCTCTCCATTTTTGGTGCTCTCCAATTTTCCTAATCTTCCAACTGTCCAAAGAGTCTTTTCAATTTTTTTAGCTATTTATAGGGCTTTAAAGCAATTATAGTGCATTAATTTGGACAAGATAATATCTATATCTCTTTCTATTTGCTTATCTTGTTGCTTGATTCTAATTGGCCAAAATTTTTTTTAATTCCCGACTTGCTATGACCAAATTATGAATTATTCTCAACCTTGCTGATTTTCTCTGATTTTTTAATGATTTTTTTATATATTTTTTTAATTATTTAGCTAATTTTAGGCAATTTAAGTAATTTCGCGTATTTTTACCTACAAGTAAATACATGTAGGGTATAAGTAAAAACTCCTAGATATTATTTAGGTCATTGTATGATTTTTAGTATAATATAATTTATCTTTAGCGATTTATTAGTTATCGAAATGTATTTTACGCACTTTCGATAAATAATAAGTAACATACTTAAATTTTGAAAATTTTATATTCTTTTATTTTATTACTTATTTTCTTAAATACAAACTTACAAAGTCACTTTTACTAATATTTATAGCTTTAATTTATAATTTAGACTTGATCAAATTATTTAACCGATCATCCTAAATTTTGTGCACTAAGTTTTATCCTACGATTACTTAGCTTATATTTAAGGCTTACATTTCCTCCCCCTTTTGAAAAAGTTTTGTCCTCAAAACTTCTATATATCTAAATTGCACTTAAATGACCAAACGCATTAATGACATATTTTTACTAATCTGAAAGTTAGAAAAGCCATAGATACTACTTCATCATCGTTGCTTTTGGCTCCCAAGTCATCTCTAAGTTTGGACCTTCGTTCCATTGAGCATTTACGTACTCCATATCTTGATTTCTTAACTTATGAACCCGACTATTCGGTATTTTTATAGGCAACCTCACAAATTGAAAATTCCTTATTAACTCCACTAGCTATATTTTCATTATTGCATTTGGATTCTTAATAAACTTTCTTAGCATGGGAACATGGAATATATTATGATAACCTGATAAACTTGGAGGTAATGTTACTCTGTAGGATACATTACCAACTTTTCCCAGTATTTCAAATGAACCAATATATCGTAGGCTTACTTTTCCCTTTAAGCTAAACCATCTAAGTTATTTAAATGGGCTTATCTTAACATAAACATGATCACCAACTTCAAATTCTAATGGCCTTCTTTTCTACCTAACTCTTATAATAATCCTAAGCTTCCTTCATTCGCTATCAAATAATCTTAATCTTTTCACTTGTTTAATTAATCATGTCCGGTCTAATCATAGCATACTCTTCACGATCCCAATATAGTGGCAATCTACATTTTCTCCCATATAATGCTTCGTAAGATACTATCTGTATGGTTACATGATAACTATTATTATAAACAAATTCTATCAATGGCAAATATTTATCCTAATCACCTTCAAAATCTAACATGCAAGCTCGTAACATATCCTCTAAGGTTTGAATTGTTTGCTTAGACTGCCTATCCAATTTGCGGATGATAAGCTATACCAAATTGCAACTTTGTAACTAAAGCTCTATGTAAACTCTCCTAGAATTTGGATATAAATTGACTATCCCGATCGGGAACAATATTTTCTGGTACGCCATGCAATCTTATTATCTCCTGAACACACAACCTAGCCATTTTCTCCATCGAATCACTGATCCGATAGGGTAAGAAATGTGCACTCTTTGTTAATCTATCCACAACTACCTAGATGGAATTGTATCCAACTTAAGTCCTTGGTAATATTACTAAAAATCCATAGTAATATGATTCCATTTCCATCTCGGTACTTCTAAAAGTTGTAATGATCTACCTAGTCTCTAATGTTCTACTTTAACTTGTTGGCACATAATGCATTATGATACATACTGCGTCACATCTCTCTTCATTCCATTCCACCAAAACATGAGCTTCAAATCTTGGTACATTTTATTTCCTCCTGAGTGCACAGTATAACCTATAATGTGTCCATCATCCGAAATTTGCTTCCTTATGTCGGGATCTTGTAGCACACATATTCTTTCTCTAAACTTTATTATACTTATTCTATCTACTTTAAAGTCAAAATTGCTTCCTTTACTTAATTTCTCTTTTATCTCCATCAGATCCTTATCTTCCCCTTGCTTTTACTTTATTCTCTCTAATAAAGTAGGTTGCAGTTCCAAATTCATCATTTAGCTATTAGGTTCACACCAATCAAACCCAATTCGCAAATTTTCAAACTCATGAACCAATTCATGTTAGGGTATTAACAATAATGCAACCTGTTCATAATTCTTTCGACTTAATACATTTACCACCAAATTAGCCTTTCTAGGGTGGTAATTTATATTCAGATCTTAATCTTTAATCAATTTTGACTATCTCTTCTGGATTAAATTCAATTCCTTTTGAGTAAAATAATTAATGTACATCTCGCACTATTGTCCATATAGATAGTGTCTACAAATCTTTAAAGCAAACGCTACGGTTGCTAACTTTAAATCATGAGTTGGATAATACACAACTTTTCTATCCTGTATTAATACACAACCTAATCCATTCCGAGAGGTATCAATATACACATTATAAGGTTTATTTAGATCAGGTAGTGTTAATATTGGTGTCGTAACTAGTTGTTTTTTCAACTCCTGAAAATTCGATTCACAATCCTCATTCCATTCAAATTTTATATCTTTTTGGGTCAATCGAGTCAATGGCTTAGCAATTCTATCCAACCATTACTGCTTTCACCTTATCAAGGTCTACAGTGATTCCTTCACCAGATATAATATGACCCAGAAAATAAATTCTATCTAACCAAAAATCACATTTACTTAACTTAGCATACAATTTATTCTCTCTCAACTTCTGTAACACCAATCTTAAATGCTCTGCATACTCCTTCTTGGTTTTTGAATAAATCAAAATATCATCAATAAACACTATGACAAACTTATCCAAATATGGTTGATATATGTGATTCATCAAGTCCATGAATACAGCTAGGGCATTTGTTAAACCAAATGGCATCATAAAAAATTCATAATGACCATATCGGGTTCTAAATACAATCTTATGCACATCCTCTAACTTAACTTGTAATTAACCTAATTTCAAGTCAATTCTAGAAAACATAGTTGCACCTTGTAGTTGATCAAATAAATCATCAATGCAGGGTAATGGATACCTACTCTTAATGGTAACCTTATTTAACTCTCGATAGTCTATGTGCAATCTCATAGTACCATTCTTCTTCTTCACAAACAATACCGGTGTTCCCTATGGTGAAACACTTGGACAAATAAACCTCTTATCCAATAGCTCTTGAAGCTGCTTCTTTAGTTCCTGAGGTTCCATAGGTGACATCTAATATGGAACTTTAGAAATGGGCTTAGTTCCAAAAACTAACTCTACTGTGAAATCTAACTCTCAAGGTGGGGCTAAACTTAATAAATCCTTCGAAAATACATCTGAAAATTCATATACTACCCGTATGTCAGCTACCATGGGTGCCTTTTTCTTTACATCCATAGTAAACACCCAGCAAAATTTCCAATCATTCTCCTTCACCTTTGTCTTATACAATTCATCATATATCTCCATCATATATAAATTCAATTTACTTCCTCTAACCTTTCCTTAAAATACCATTTCTCCATCATTAAGATTGATAATTTTATTTCTACACTTTACTATTGCTTTATTCTTAGACAACCAATCTATTCCCATTATTATATCATAACCTTGTAAAGGTAATATTACAAAACTTATAGGGTACTCATTTTCTTAAATCTTAATTCTATCATCAACTATTACTTCTCGAGCCTTTACTTTCTCCCTAGACGGCGTTCTAACTTTGTAAGTTGTATTAATAGTAACCACATTAATCTCTTGTTCATTTACAAATTTCTAACTTATAAAGGAATGAGATGCACTAGCATCAAATAACACAAAAGCAGGTTGTCCATTTATTAGTACATGTCCTGGAATGTACTAATACTATGATTACTAACTAAATTAGCTTTCATAAATCTTAAAATGCAAACACTTTAATTTAGTTCACACTTGAAAATATCATCAAAATAGATAGTTTGAGTACATACTTATCGCAAGTCCTTCATCATTTTCTTCTTCTACTCCCATAATATCCTCGACATCGTTATGGTAGTACTCCTCCATCTAATATGAGAAATCCTCATTCTCCTCAACTCCAATATCCTCCAGGGCAAAGACACGAGCAAGTGCAGTTATGTTATCAAAACCTTCCATCCGCTTAGCTCCTTATTCAAATTGTGGACAATATCTAGACAAATGCCCCTTTCTACGACATTTGTTATACTTCACCAATTTCATCCTAAGGCATGCCTTCATTATATGGTTCAAATCTTCACATATAAAACATTTTCCCTTAAGCTGAGCATAATTTCTCGGAAAATAATTTACACCACACTTCCAACACTTAACATTACCATCCTTGTCATAAAAACTCAAACCAGGCACCGACTGTGCTGGGTTACTAGCTAGAGTCACTGGTTTCCTTCTCTTCTGTCTAGAACTGCTAACAGCACCTGGATATGATCTCTTAAACGATAGACCAAGTTAATAACCTTTATTGATCTTTTGACTCTACATTGCTTACATCCTTATACGATTATCTTCCAGTTGCCTTGCCTTATCTACCACTTCATTGTAAGTGGTGAAACCGTAATCCAACAACCTACAACACATTGTGGGGTCAAATCAAATAAGAAACAAATCCTTCTTTAACTGAACATTATCTCAGTATGAACCAGATACGTATTGTAACAATCTATTAAACTTGATTTCATATTGAGTTACACTCATACCTCCCTTCTTCAATTCAAATAAATCTCGCACCATCCTATTTTGAACACTATAAGGAAAATCCTCTTTCCTGAATTCCTCTTTAAACCTTTGCCAATCAATATTATTCCCTAATTGCCTTGCTCTTGAGTCTCACCATACTCTAGCAGCTAACTTTAACATAAAAGTGCCATAAGATAACATTTCAGATTCAGGGACTTTAAGGGCTTTAAAACTCCGTTTAATTTGGGCTAGCCAATCATCAGCTACATCTGACCTACCCATCTCCCCTTTAAAATAATAGTTACCCTTTATAAACTTAGGAAGTTTATTTACCTCTTGAGGTCACTCTATTTTTTATTCAACCTCTTAGGGTCTCCTATTTCCTATGTTACCACTAGTCATAAGATGTTGAATCAATATTCCTTGCGGTCTCATCATCGTATGCATACTAGTAAGTATTTATCCAATACGTATATTCTCTTGTGGAGGTAATAGGGGTAAATCTTGTCTATCTTGTTCTCTCGGGAGTGATGGTGCTTGTGGTGGAGAGTTTTGATTTCCTTCGATTTCTCAATGACTACTCTCATTTCCATCTTCAACCATATTAGATTAATAATTATAATTTATAACCCTGCATTCATATCTATTTATAACTTATCCCATGCCTTTGTTCTAGAGACTTTTTGCAAAATTCATAAATGCTTGCAATATATGCTTATATAAAATAGTAATAATAGTATCATTGTAATCAAAATACATAATAGGTCTAACTTTTACTATTAACTTCATTCAACCTTTACATCATTACAACTAATTACAACTTCAAAAACAAAAAGGTACAACTCATTAACCTTTAAATACATACATAATATTTACAAATCGATTACATCTTCGTTTACATAATTTAATACATATTCGATCTTTTCAACTGTACAATACAAAGAATACATCAATTGGTTATATCAGACCTAATTACAATATACATATAACTTGATCTAGAAGCTATAAAATACATCAAAAAGTCAAAATATGTCAAAAGATCCCAAAATACATTGGTTTTCATCAAAATTGCTACTGGATCATATCTAAAGATCTAACTAACCAAAACAAGTCAATCACCTTATTGAGCTAATCCTCCTCTAAATATATGGTAACTACCCCATCAAAGGGATCATGACCCATATGGCCTCTTACCAAATGGTCCTCATGCTCGCTATCTGACTTAGAGTCTATAAATACTATCTTTGGAGTCTCAGGAATCACAATCACCTCCAGTACATCATCATCATCCTACTCAACCACATCACCAACCCCTACTCCAACTATCCTGATGTCTGCTATCACCTGCATAACTAAAGCATGAATGTTTACACTAGGTTCATCCTCATTCTCTATCTCTTACTCCTCCTCGTCGTCTTCTTCTGGATCTTCTTCCTCAAGGTCTTCCTTTGGTTCTTCTTCTTCAGGGTCTTCCTCAACATGAACTCCATTCTCTTGGGGTTTAACTAGAGATAGGTTTTCTAGTGGCAGTTCTTGCATTTCAGGCTTAGGTTCAAGGTTAGGGTCTAATGGTATCTCTATACCTTCTACAACAGGTTCTGGAAACTGAGGAAACCAATCAATAATCCTTAGTCGGTATTGTTTAAGAATGTATGGGATGTCAGCAAGGATGTGAGTAATACTAGTTGGGTATGGTTTCTTATCCTCTAACTTAGCAAGAAAATATCTCAAAGGCATCATCAAGGTTATAATCCCCCCCTCCTCCTCCCCCTCCCCCTCCCTTCGACTCTGTAATTATAGTTAGGATCAATTAACACTTGCTACACTAAACATCATGGTTACTTATGTTTTTATGTGCTTAATACTACTCACTCTTAATATTCCTAATTCACTCAAAATTTGGGAAATGTTGATGAACAAGAGAGAAAATTCAATAGTCATGATGTAGTAGGTAATCCATGGAAAAAATACTTATCATCAAGTACAGTCATCATATGCCTTCATGTGGCTCTTTACTTTTGACTTTCATATGTATTCTCTAGGATGGTGTTGATACCACAATTTTATTAATCATATATTTGGTATCTATGAATATGTATTAGCTCCTCCTACATTAAAAGTTTGAAAACATGTTTTATACAATTATATAAAACTTATTTAGGATGTTTAAATATTTTTGAAAGTTATTATAAAACTTACCTCATGTCTATATTTAAGATAAAAAATCCTTTAATTTGATTAATCAAATATCTAAATATCTATCATTAAATGATTATCCAAATACATCATACATTTAATGCGAATATAATACCAAGTATAAAATGTACTTTATGGAATGCCTTATTCAACGTAGTTTATAAATTTGGAAAAAAAGAAAGAAAAATGGTTCTATGAATTAAACCTAATAAAACAATGGTTAATAATATAGTATAATTAATCATTATGGATTATATACTATATAAAAGATGCAATTATCACATTAAATCTCCCAATTGCCATTCACATGTCCTCATCATAGCCAACATAGTGATCATGTCCTAGTTTGTTGTACTTCAAGAGTAACATAACCATATTATATTGTCATATTTTTACGTATACTATCCCTAGGTATAAAATAACTATCTCATACTTTATTATTCTACTTATTGGACATAACTTCTAATTATCTACGAAATTGATTTTAGTTCCTTTCCTATACATTCATATATATACTTATATATATTTACATTGTTTTAAGTTATATTTGGCTACTAGTTAATGACCATGTTATATATGTACATTTAGTGAATTTACATTCTTTTTAGACATACCTTTACTTGAAACTGTTAAATTTATGGATCAAATAATCATATTTAATATTTGATTATATTTTAGAGCTTAGATTTCAAGTTTTCAATAAATAATGAACAATACCAAATAACTTATCTATTGTTAAATTAAATAAAAAAAAATGAACTATATGAGATTACTTCCTTAAACTTTATGTCATCACCATAATTCTAGACTTATAATGGATATTATTATCTAACGCCCTAAATTTAGTGGTTTAGAACTTGAGGGTTATTACATTAATTTAAGTATAATAGTAATAAAATAATAAGTATTATTGCACTATTTCATCCGTTAGAAATTATAGTTCCTTTCTTACATTTTTCATTCCAGTAAACAAACGTACCACTGGATTTTAGTCCATTTCATTATTAAAAAAAAAAACTTAAGAAAACTAACTAAAGCAGACAAGCTAATCCTCTTTTATTTTTCCAACTAAATAGAATACTAGCAAACGGCACACACAGCACACTCACATTATGTGTGTAAAACTAAATATAACAATATGATAAAATTTTGAATATAACACAATTATTAAATCAAACCATATATGATTTATGATTTAAGATAAAAAAGTAATGCAAAAACAATTTTAAAAAGAAGTTGTTATAGTAATACATTATAAATACATATGTTAAAAATATACTAAATATGCCAATTGCATTTAATTTATTTCATTGAAGAAATATTGTACACGTAAAAAATAATTAATGATATAAAAAATTATATCCTTAATTAGATTACTTTTTTATTCGAGCACTTAATATTTTATTTTTTCTTTACATATCTTAACATTATAAAGATAAGAGATTTATTGGTACCATTATGAATTTTTTTTATTTTTTGGGCTTATTTTATTTTATTTTTTTAATTTTATTCAAAGTCAATACATGTCAATTGATAGAATAGATTTAATAAAACAATTAGTAAACGGCACACTCATGATGCATGTATACAAAGTAAATACAACAATATAATAAAATTCCAAGCATAACACAATTATTGAATCACACCATATATATGGCTTACAATTTAAAAAAAATGCAAAAAAGAAAAAAATTGAAAAAAAAGTTGTTCAAAAGGAAAGAAGAATATATATATATATATAATATAGTAAGACATCATAAATGCACATGTCCAAGATACACTAAATATGTTAATTGCATTTAATTTGATTTATTAGAGAAATGTCATACACATGCAAAACAATGAATGATATATTAATCAGAGATTTTTCATAAAGCAAAGTAATTATTTAAGATCTTATAGGAAATTATTTAAGAGCATAATCCTCAAATAATTAGATTTTATTGTGAGTTAAAGAAAAAATATAGAAAGATTTCTAATCTTTAAATGTATTACATTTTTTTTTTTGTGAGTCAAAAGGAGTACTTATGGTCATTTAGCATGTTATTACAAGTAAGAAAGAGAAATTGAAATTAGAGATTAAAAAATTAGCAAATTACTCGCTTTACTCTTTGTATTATTAAGTTAGAATTTAATACCATATGATTTCAATGGTTATTTTCAATATGTTATAGGAATATTTGAAGGAAAAAAAAAACACCAAATGACCCTCTAATTCCTTTTAATAATATAAATATATATAAATATTTATGTATTCATATGTGTACATGATGTGCATAATTTAATTAACGATTATGCATTTGGAAATTCTTCTTAAATTTTAGTTTTATTAGTCTAAATAGCATACAATTTACAAATGTATTAATATATACTCGTTAACTAAAGTAAATTGTATCCTAAATTATTAAATTTATGGAATATATTTAAATTATATGTTGATTTTATAAATATATTCTTGAGAATTATTGTTTTTATAAGCAAAAAAAAAAGATAATATATTATCTTTGCTTAAAAAAAATCATAAAAATTTGTTATGGTTTTTTATAGACATTACTTACAGTGTTTCAATGCAAACAATGCTTGTCATATAAAAATGCAACATAAAATATTTTCTTTATTCAAGTAATTACCTATGAAATTGTGTTCTAAACAATACGAATTATGAGATGTCAAAGACAATATTGTCTATTAATTATAGTCGAATTGACATTAATAAGTTACGATAATAGGAAACACTACTAAGAGTAGGAGAAAGGAATTAAATGGAGAGAGAAAATCAACAATGTTATTAAAAATAGGAGAGAGGGATTAAAAGGAAGAGAAAAAAAAAGGGTAAATTACTTGCTTTGTATTAAGCTTGATTTTAATATTATATGTTTTAATTGCTCTTTTCAATGTATTTTAAGGGTACTTTGAGGAAATGCAAAAATACACCAAAAGACTTATTTCTTTCACTTTAATATATATATATATATATATATATATAAATATTACTTGAATGAAAGAATGCCATATATTTACAATTTATAAGGATGAGGAATTAATTTTACTCAATCTTAATAAAAGAGTGATAAAATCTTAAAGATATACAAGGTTGATAAATATATGTGTACATTTTCCATAGCCCAATCAAACATTTATCAAGACATATAGCTTGCTTAAGCTAAGAAGTTTAAGGTTAATTATTGAATGGACAAAATCTACCTTATTCTTAATATATAGTTTTATTATACTCATTGCATGTGTGATACCTTAGGTTAAAAATAATAAATAATCAAACCAACAAATATCAATAAACATTAGCAGGCCTTTTTCAACCACTTGCCTCAAAAGTTTTCCATTAGTGTTAGTAAGATATTTACCATGAGCTCATAAATCAATTTTAATTCACTCCCACAATCTAAATGGAACTTTACTTAACATAAGGTATCGAGATCTTATACACATAATATTCTTGTCATGAGATCTTACAATTAGGTTCACTTCTTTCCCCTTTTTTGATGTATAATATAGTTCATTCCTATCACCTTCAACCTATAAGTCATCCTAGAAAGATGCCAAGAGTCACACCTTGGTGACATCTCTACCCTCCTAAAGCCTTATTGTCTAAATTGAGTTAAAAGAGTTCTTAAATCATCTGTCTAATGATAGTGTTTCAGCTTTGATATAATTTACAAAACACAAGTTAAAAGTACTAAATAATCAAGCTAACAAATATTAACAGGTTTTTTTTAACTAATTAGCCCAAAAGTTTTTAATTAATATTAACAAGATATTCATCACTATACCTTTATAAAATAATATCAATTCTTTCCCATGATGTATGTGGGACTTCACATAACATAGGTATCACAGCCTATGCTATTTAATATTGCCATAACCTATAATGAATATCAACAAACATGGAAATTGCATATTCTCCAATCTAGCAAGTATTTTGTAGAAATGTGCATGAGGCTTTTACAATATAATGGTATCAATATCAATCTCTCAACTAAATTGACCAAGTTGGAATCCCTTTCCCTTAAGTTATAATATGTAATTAGCCAAAAAAAAGGGGCACTAGTTTGGTTTATTGAGGTTCTTGTTGCCTAATGGTATGAATATCATCTCCTAATAGAATGGACCAAGTTCAAATGCCAAATTCCCATTGTTTAATGCCCTAGGAGGGGGTTTAGTAGTTTTTCCTAAAATCTTCATCTCATGTGTGTACTTATGATATAAAGATTACCTTGCAAATTAGAGGTTACAAGACTCTAACTAGTAAGTTTCTAAAGGTGCTTATTTAATTTACTTATTTATTCAACTAATTAAGGTACTTAACAATCTACAGTCTACCAAGACCATAGAGAGTCAGAATCACTTGCCAAATAATAAGACGGGATAATTAAACTTCAATGACATCATGAGTTATTAAATATTATAAAGATTTAGCTTAACTAATACAGTCTACTTAAGTAATCTTATCCTTTTAATCCAGCTACTTAAGGAACATTTTGCACTTTGATCTTAGCCCATTCCCAGCTTTTGGTTACTTGCAAAAAGGAATTGTTGGGGGATGAGCATACCACAACTTAGTGAGTTCGTCTCTCACCACTACTGTTCAAGCAAGTTAGTAAGCATTATTAACAAACATGCAGTTTAGCTACATACAAAATAAATGCACGTACGGTGAATGCAAATAACACATCCATAAGGTTTTGGAACCATGGAAAGTATAGATTTACGTCGTCTACATGTCAATTGTCCTCCGTACTTAATTGGATGGGGCACTTTACTTTACCCACATGAGGCTATTTGTAGTTACCGTCCCAACAGATGGAACTCGACTATTACCTTAGTCGAGTATACCATGCTAATCAATTAGGTAGATCCTATCTAGGGCTATCAATTATCAACAATTAATAATCAATACAATACCCTATAAGCTCTCTATCAACAAATTTACATAATGCCTTACAGGTTGAACCATGTGAGTGCTAACTTAGGTGATTCGCTATCAATTAACTAAAGATGGTCTACTAGCTTTGTTTCAATAAGTAAAATATCACTGACAATTACTATAAGTACTCACTAAATTTTTCTTTGAATCGTAAAGCATTTCAAAAAATGTATATTAGATTTTTTTTTTTGAATACTTGGCAATGCTACAGATATCCCAGTCCGAAATTAATGAGTCATAGACATCAATAGGTATATCCAGTTAATTTGGCCAAATATTTAAACTTAACAATTTTAATTAGGTGATTATACGAGTATTGACATACGGAACAACTAGTTACTCAACAGACAACCAAGGGCAAATAATAGAACATCAAGCAATTGTCAAATATAAGCAAGTAGTAGTTTATTAAAACTCCCTCACTTGGCTTACTTCCCTACTTGTCTTGGCCTTCGGGGTTCTTGAATTAGAAACCAAGTTACTTAAAACATAATAATAATATATGTGTAATTAATAGGAAGAGGGTTTCTTTAAGAATCTAAAAGTTTACATAATTATTAAAACCTGCCCTAAATCTTTAATTACTGTTTAAACTTGTTTTGCTATAATTTCTTCAATTTAAGTCTGTTTTTCGCGTTCTTATAATCAATTTTCATTGTTCTTTTGCGTTCTTTTATTTGATGAGGTCCTTTTTGGGTGCTTAGACTTGTAAGAATTTAGTTTGGGTCAAAAAAATTGGTTGTTCAATAATGTTGGTTTGACTACTTGAGGGTTTAGGTTTAGTTTTAGGCTTTAGGCTTGATTTTAGGTATTAGGTCTTACACTTGACCTTATAGGCATTTCTTTAAGCATTTTAGGTTTAAATTTCTGTTTAAATTCCATAGCTTTCAATTTGAGCTTTAATATTAGTCTTGTGGTCTAAATGGGCCGCCCTTTTTACTAGTTTAGGGCCTTAACTTACTAAAGGGCCCATAGGGAATAGACTTAATTGGCTTTTAAACTTAATGGGCCATATATATTTTATTTTTCGAGCCTTTTAATTTAGGAATCAGATTTAGCCATTAAGTTATTAGGTTTTATTTTTTGTTCTTTTAAGGTTTTTTGGGCTTTTCTTGAATTTTAAGGCTTTAAGTCTAACTCTACTTATTATATTGGGCTTAAGCACACCAAAGGCCTTAAGATAAGTTCATTTTCTATTAGAATTCAGATTTGATTCTTTTCATTTATTAGGCTCCTAATCATATTTCTAAGGCCCTAACTACTAAATAAGCTCCTTTAGGCTTAATTTGCAATTTAAGACTCTAAACTTGATTCTAACTTATTCCGATCAGCCAAATGTAATGGGTTCACTAAATAACCCATTTTACTAAGTGTTTCAGATATGATACTAATGGTTTATCAAGTCTCAAGTGGGTTTTTCTAAACCTGATGTCCATTTTAAGCCTAACTATTCACTATAAACCTTATTTAGCCTCTTATCTTGCAAGATTAAGTTCGAAATCCTAATTATTTTTAATTAATCATGTGATTAACCCATTAACAAACATTTTACAGCACGTTTGAGGTGGTTTAAGATGATTTCTTAGGGCTTTCTTCACATCATATACTTAAGTTGCTAAAACATTTATCAAACTACAACTATAATGCACCTAAAACCATTTCCTACCAAAATAAACATGAGAAATAAAAAATATAGTGGGAATATACATACATATGTTTTGGACTTAGCATGGGAATAAAGATATGATGATAATTCTTCTACTTTTCTTCAAGTTATCATCTCACTACAACTTATGTGCTTCTAAGTTACATGTAACATGTTTACTACACCAAAAATCTAAGAAAATATATATGTATGGGCATGTAAATATGGTAAATAAAGGCGGCACTTTAATAATTTTTTCTTTAGTTTTTAAGCCTAAGAACCATGCTCATAAACTCAAACTAGAAAGAAAGTTAAAAAGGTGTAAATTTACCTCAATGGAAATTCGAGGGGTGTCTTTTTACTTCATTTTTGGCAAACAAAATAAACCCTTTTGGTCAAGGATGTTTGTTGGCAATAGAGGGGGATGAAAGAGGATTCAAATGCAATTGGTTTTGTGTCATTTATAGGTGGTGGTAGGGAGTTATAGCTTGGGGCGTTCGGGTGCGCAGCCAGGTTCGAGAAGCTTACTCTTGTTTCCTACCTTCTTGTTTTTCTTTTGTTTTTAGATTGTGTGTTTAAAGAGTATTTCTAAGGTTTATTATAATGAAGAAGATGGAGTAAAATGCAGATGGAAGGGTTTAAATCATGAATAGTCATTTATTTTTTCTTTCCAACTATTCCATAGGAATCTATTTTCGTATATGAGCAGTGATTGATTATGAATGGGTGTAGTGGGGAACAAATCCCTTTCATTCTTGGTCGCATGGTATAAGCATAAGTAGAGATCACTTTACTTTTTATGATTTTTTCCAATTGAGACAATGATTTGTCTATTAAAGGTGAGTGGTCCCTTGTTTTCTTAATTAATTATCTTGTCCTATATAATTAATTGTGATTATATTTAGCTAATTATGATGCATGAATGCATGTAGATAATTAAAATGCAATTTAATCTTACAACTCTAATTACTAGTGTAAATGACCATAGTTAAACATAGTTTAGGGTTTTTCATATTTAATTAAGTTAATCAAGACTATTGTATCATTTTATCCAATTAATTTAGGATTTCTAAAGGTTGGGATTGGTTATCACTAATCAATTACGATTTTAGAAGGCAAATTGGGGCTATTCTAGCAATTTAGTTAATTATTAGTAATTACTTAATGATGTGGCTATATTATTAGAGTTTATTAATTTAATTAGGGCTTTTGATACTAAATTAGAGTTTCTAATTCCCGCATTTAATGTTTTATGAGGGTTTGAGGGCTTTAAAGGTACGCTTATGATTTTAACTTTACTTTTAGAGAAAATATATCATTTAGGGTAAATTAGTAATCCTATTAATTTATTACCTCAATTAACTTAATTGGATTAATCGTTATCATTTGTAAATATCTCCTATGTTCATTATCGAGTTTATGTAATTTACGTAATTCAAGGTAAATGTTCCAATTTAAGGTTTTCGTTGCATTTGAAGATTAATCTAAGGTTTTATGACTCTAGGGTTTGGGGTATAGAGTTTTCATTTCATTCGGATTTTTAATTTATGGTTGCGCGTAATTGGGTTTTTAGTCTTTGTACACAATTAAGGTTTTTTGAACTTTATCTCTATGGTTTTTCAAGTTTCAATTTAAAATTTTGTTGGTATCATTAGTCCTTTAAATTCAATTCTAAGTGCAAAATGTTAAATTTGTAAGGTTTATACATTGCATTGACCAAAAAAAGGTTAGAAATCTAAATACTCAATATAATAAAAAAGGGTTAAGCACACATAAAACACATATAAGAAGAAGCATTTATAATTTACCTTTTATTTTATAATTGGACCATTACACTGCATACAGACCCTTTCTCTTAATTTATTTTTCTTTTGAATTCATTTTCTAAAACGTGCCTTTAATTTATGTCATATACAAATATAATTGGAAAGTACGTGTTTGTAGGAGTGAGCTAATATAGAGTGGATAGAATATGCAGACCTACACATACTCTACTTTGTAAGGTACAAGTTTCAAAATTTTCAAATTGAAATCTACCCTATAACACTCTACAACCACCCCAAAACTTGTACTTTGTAAAACCTATAGGATATAGGGTACTGTGTAAAACCTGTAAACTTTACCTTTCTTCTTATAAATTTCTAGTTTATATGATATCAAAAAAGATATTTTATAAATTATATTACAAGATTTTCATATGTAAAATTGATGGAACTTGTAGTAAAATTTGTAAAACAAAAAAAAGTAACTTTTCATACCATCATCAATTTAATTTTATGTAATCTTACTACTTAGTTAGTAGGAAAGAATGGAAAACATTATGTGAATGTGGAAACATTAGGTTTAGCCATTTAAAGTTTTTAACTTTTAGGCTTAGGATTTTTTTCTAAAACATTTATTAACCAAAAAAATATAATATCATTATTTATTATTTTATTTATTAATATTATTTAATAATTTTTCATAGGATCGATGTCGGGGTACTATGTAACTTGTACCCTTTATGCCTTACAATATAGGTTCCAAGGTGGATATAAGGTAGGAAGATCTTGTACTCATACCTTACTTTATAAGAGTAGGTTCTAGAAAATTTGTATCTGAAACCCATATAGTTACACTTAATCAAGTAAGGTTTGGGTAGGTATACTATATAACAAGGCTACTTGCTCACCCGTAATAGGTTATTCACTTAAGGAGAATGAAAATTTCATTCCATTGTTATTCCATGCTTTCTCCCCATTACTTTGTTCATTTTTAAGAATTGGAATTATTAAGGAATCCTAAGGCTTAGAGTTAAGAACTAGCATTCAATGAAAAAAAGGTTACCACTACACTTTCTTCTTCTCAACATAGCATCACCACCACGCCCATCCATTACTGCTAGTCATTACAACTCCACCACTACCTCCACCCATTAATGTTAACAATCACAACTCTACCACTGCACTCAGCTGATACAGCCATCGCATCTTTTCAATATGTCTTCTCTCCCTTTACGAACTCTTCTCTCTCTCTCTCTCTTTGATTAGATAACCTTAATGTTTTTGGATCCCTACCCTACCTTCCTCTATTGAGATCCTATTCTACTTCCGTACCCTAAATCTCTAACTCTCTTTCTCACACATTATACATCAGAAACCTGTAATCTTGCTAATCTAAAAGATTTAATATTAGGTATTATTCTTTTTCTTTTGTATAATAAATCATTATAGGTATTCAAAGTTTGTATGTTCCTTATCTGGATGGATTATGCCCGAGGATTGCATTATTGGGTTTATATAAGAAATTTGTTTACATGTATTCTTGTGTTTGAATTGATGTTGGTGTTGATGGTTATGCAATTGAGGTTCTCGAGAAATTTGGGTTGAGCATCAATTTTGAAACCATGTTTACTTTGCTAAAAAAAAAAGTATATGTGATTGGGTATTAGTGAATGGCTAGTGGTGCATAGGCGAGTGGTGTTGCAAGTTATGGGTAATAGGTAGTGTTGCAATTGGGTCAAATATGTTAGTTGTCAAAGTAGCTGGGGGATGTTGCTAAAGACCATGGTATTTTGGTCATTTTAAGTTCATTACATATCTATTCTTATGTTATTTTTGCCTAAGCAAACAATGTAATAGCTATGGGGAAATTGCAAGAAAACTTCCTAAACTTTAATAAATTGATAATATAAAGGATATTTCCTTTTTTAGTTAAAAAAAGTCACGTCGTGGTTACAGTCTAGGGGTCTTAAAGCACATTTTGATAAATTTAGAGGATATTTGCACACCAAAATCAAAATATAAGAGGGTTATTCTCAACTTATAAAGGTTGTTTGCTAATTTATCAAAGTTTAGAAAGTGAAAAACCATATTTTAAAAGTTCATAGGATTAATTCACACTTAAATCAAAGTTTAAGAAAGTTATTTACATTTTCTCCGATAGTTATTATGGGCTTATTCCATTCCTTAAGAATAGCAATTCCTTTACGCATCTATTTCAATAAAGGGGTTGTAAATGCTTGTTGAATTAGAAAACAAAAAAATAATAATAGTACTTATGAATTTAAGATGCTAAACCAATTCCAAGATATAAGATATCATGATATAATTCCTAGGTTTGGGTCTATGTTTTATTATTTCTGTAAAAAAGAAGATTCTGGAGTAAATTTTTTTAAAAAAGTACATGTATAAATCATCTTTTTCTTTACAACTACACATGTTACTTGTGCAAAAACAAACTAAATATGTTAAATTTTATGCGAATGAGGAATTAGTCTACACTTGCGGACAAAGCAATGATATAAAAAAAGATATCTATAGTTTATAAAAATATGCATGTATTCTCCATTATTAGGTTAAACATGGTTTAAGATACATAGTCTATTTAAGTGAAAAATTTTTAGGTGTATTATCAAATTTAGGAAAAAAAACCTATTTATCTTATCATCATTGTACTCACTACATATGTATATTTGATATTGTTATAACTCTTCAAACCAAAATTTTATCGATATACTATGGAACAACTAAATGAAAAGTAATGGCCAATTCAAAGTTTATAGGAATATAGAACTACACGATAAAATTTAGAGAAATTTAAGTATTTAGGGTATTGATTGAGAGGGTTTATAAAACAAAATATTGGCTAGATGGTGATAATGGATTAATAACATCATTTTATATTATAACTACATATGAATAACTCAGACATCTATGAAAATGAAAAATTTGTCTTCTTTCCACCTCTTAACAAGTCTGTGTTGCTTGGCCATAGTTTTTCCTTTTATCCTTGATTTCCTCTAATTTCTATCTTTTAGTATTCAATTTAAATCATTTAGAAAAATGTTAGTTATTTTGAATCAAATAGGAGGTAATACATGTTAAACTTTAATAAAGTTAACCGAAAAACATGCTATATTAATTTTTGTCATGCCCTAAGAGATATTTTTTATCACAACAAACTTGCCATGTGCGTCATTGAGTGTGTGGACAACTTCCCCATTGACTCAAGGGTTTCAATAACATACATAAGGCAATGCTTTTACCACAAATAATTTAACGGAGCTTGATTAACTCTATCATGATTGTCAAAATTATGAGTCTACTCGTACGTTCCTACGAATTTGCGATTCTAGAAGTCCTTTCTGACTTGAATTGTGCATTAAATTACTTTTTAATAAACTCATGGTAGAATCATGGTTTTAGGTGTACAATTTTACATGTTTATGATTTTATCCATTCAATGCAATTTTATATGATTCTACTTAATTTGATGTAATGAGCTCTCAAAACTAAGAAAAAGAAATAGGTTTTTATGAGTTAGAGTAAGCAAATCAAAACTATAAGTAAAATGATATTGTATTTTCTTCTTTAACTTAAGTTAATTGTATTACTAACTTCATTGTTTAAGATCTCTTGCCAAAGATAAATAAATAATTGTAGAAGAAGATATATTTAATTTGTTAAATAATGATTTGTTGAGTATCTCTTTAGTATAAGAGATAAGAAAAAGATGAACGTAATATTATACAAAAAGTTGGTGTACTTATAGGTATAAAGAGCTATGGGCTATCGGGGTGGGACTAAAGATGATTAAGAGATTCATGATATTGATACTATTAAAAATGAAGTATAAATCGATACATCAAGGGACTTAAAATATGAAGACGTAGATATTATTAGCAATAGTACTAATAACGGTTGGTAGTGATGATAATGATTGTGTTAATAGAGCTTGGGGTAATTTTGTTGATGACTAGTTAGTTGATGATTAATGTTTTGTTTTAATTTAATATTTTTATCATAATAATTTATATTGTAATGTAATTTATATCTAGACTAATATTTATATTTTAGTTTTATACATTAGCATAATAATTTATACTTAATTTAATATTTACATCATATATTTTAATGTTTTTATGACTTTATAAGCATATTTTTAGCTTTTTAAGAGCTAACATAAGATATAAAAGCTTACGTTTCTATATTTTGATTCTATATTTCGGGTTTATGAAACCCCTATCATTTTAAATAAAATTGTAACTTTGACATTCTTAAACTTTAACATAGTATAACCTATAGTATTCTATAAATAATTTGTTAATATCTACATTTCAGTCTTATAGAGTATCGTAAGCTAAAAGCTCTTGTAACATTTATATGCATATTTAATATATCCATTCCCATATATCTCCCTCATAACCAAACTTTATCATGTCACAATCATAACCTGTGGCTATCAAAACTTATAAAAAGTAATCTTAGTTCACCGTTAAGGGTCTCATAAGCCCTTCTTAACAATTTCATAGCTTATACTTGTACTTACACATACATATGTATACTCATAGCATTTGTCACAAACTCTTCATTGTATTACCTAGTTCTACATATTCATCCATATCTACACATTCTACGAAATATATAGGAGCGATATGGTCCCTATTACATGAATCCATAACATAAAATACAAATCTTACTGCTTAGTTTATATACATAACATGAACAAGTCAATAAGTAGTATAAGTCTTGCAAAACAAAAGAGAATGCTCTTTCCAATCTTACTCCCTTAGATTCCCTTTACTTAAAAGCAATCACTTACTCGCCCCATCTCCAACCCCACCCTACCCTAATCCCTCCCCCTACCACAATAAATGGATGATGAGGATCGTACCTTATTGTATAAAAGGGAAATTCATAAGGTTGTAAGGTCAACAACTTAATGAGATCAACTCTCATAGTACGCCATAATACAACAATTTAAGCAAGTTATTAATTAATTAACATGCTAGCAGTACACCAATTATATTCAATTACAAGACCTTGATATCTAATAGGAATCAAAGTTATGTCCTCTAAGACTAAAGTGTTAGGAAGCAACTTCTTACACATTAGTCATAGGGTTTCGAATTCGTTGAATTCGTTAGCGATTCATCATAGCCATTTGAGATTTGCCTATTAGAACTTTACCTTATGCTTTTACCCCAAAGCTAGCTACCTAAACAAACTTGGCTCCAATCAAATGACAACATTTCTTGGTATGGTTGTAATTTCCAAAGGTTAAAGTAAGGTTATGTATCGAGAAACACCTCCATACAGCCTTTTAATTGTGTTTAGTAATGATGACAGCTTTCAAAGATAGATGAAAAAACAGATGTTATGCATGTTCCTTTATTATATTTTTATTCATCTTTTATTACATAGCAGACAACCATCAATAATATAACATATAAAGTAATAATTAAACTTTCCAGTTTAACTTAAACTTATCAATTAATGAGGCCCTGCCAATCAAGAAATCAAGCACAAGCAATTTTTCCCTTTATCCCCACACACATATCAATTCCATATGGTTAAATAACCAAGCTTAAATTTCTAAACCTAATAATCATAGTCAAGGATGAAAATCATAAAGTATCATTCATTGGACATGTTAGGTGCTTAGTTGAAGCCATCTTCTAAGAAGTACTCTTCCTGCTTGAGATAATCCCTTGTGGCACCATATAAATTAGCAAGCGGCCAGTTCTTAAAAAATAAACTCTATCCTAATGAAGCTCCTAAGGATTTCCTATTTGTTTCTTAATTTGTAACTTAAGTTCTCTTAGCATATCAACTTGTTTTGGCTAGAAGTTTGTTATTTTTAACTGAAATCACATAAATAAGTAATCTTTGCTAAGATCTCTAAGTCTAGTTTCTGTTGTTATGATTCATTTACTAATTTAAATTCATTTAGAGGGTTAGAACCTTCAAACATTCCCAGAGTGCCATAGTATTCATGTTAAGTAAGGTATGGTTTGTTACCTTTTTCCTTTTAAGATTATGTTCGGAACCCGAGTTTTACTCAAATGAGACTTATTTTAAACATTAATCAACATCCCATTTCAATTTATTTATCATAATATAAGCATATATCATATTGGATTATATAAAATTTGACTATACAATTCACTTGCTCATATTTATGTGTGATATGGGGTCGCTATTTTGTCTAAATTAAAGTAAGGGTTAGTTTTGGATGACTCCCTAGTAGGATCACGTTATAAGTGTATTTATAAGTAATTCATCATATATTGTAACTATTACGTGTTTATATCTTTTACCGCATCATACTTACTCTTATGTTATTGTTGGGCACTAAACTACACCCCGGTCTTCATTTATTCTTCTAATCACCATCATAAAAGTAAGCTACTTTAAGTTTTATAACACTCCCGAACTTAGAATGCCATAGACTACCACATATCTTTAGTTCCTTATTTTTATGTCGGGCTTTGAAACCACCAATGAATATCTCAAACTTTGATAGAGAATTGGAATGATAGCTATTACTACTTGGATGATAGTTATGGAGACTATTATTACGATGATAGTCAATAGTATTATGGACAATAATAAGGATTGAAATGGAAACCTTTGTTTAGACTTATTTTATGTTGCAATTGTTTGTTAAAACTAAGTCATTTGATTTCATGTACATTATTTCCGTTATGTGAGGCAAGAGAGTCACTTAATTTTATCAATACTTGTGGAGTATTTATTGAGGAATTTAAATATTATGAAATAGGAATTTTATGAGATTCTTGATATTGCTAGTTGTTGATGTCAAAGTTTGAGATCTTTATTTGTGGTTTTAGAGCTTAACATGTCAATAGAGGACTAGGGACACATAGCGGTCTGTGGCGTTGTAAGTTCTAAGGTGTTATAGATTAAGTAGTATTAGAGCATAGGTTAAAGGATTTAAAGAATATTTAAGTGATGGATTTCTAGAGAAGTGAGAAGAATTGGGAATGGGTAGAATTTTTGACCGAAATAGTAGTAATTCAACTAAAGTTTTTTTGTTTTTTTAAGTACCTGTGTTTCATTAAGTATTTGCTCTACTTGTTTTCCTATATGATCTTTTTTGTTTCTATTCTTAGAAGTTTAGTTGTCTATCTCCTTTTGTTTGTATACCTCATGTAGAATACTACCCAGGAGAATCCCAACACTTAATAACAATGCTGGAGCCAGGTAAGATTCCTTAGTGGAGAGAAATGTAAGAAGGCTAATCACTTTTCCTACTTGCGTCAAAAGATACCCCGATCTTTAACTAGAAGTATTGCTATAAATAACATATTCCTTGCCACTCTAGAGCAATGCCAAAATTGGGGCTATCATAAGTTTCTCCTTCATTTTCACGAAGCTTGGCTCACACTTATCATCCCAAGTAAACTTTACTCCTTTCTAAGTTAATTTAGTAATTGGTGCTGCTATCTTAGAAAAACCTTCCATGAATCGTTTATAATAACCTACCACCGCAAGAAAGTTTATGATTTCAGTCACTGTCTGAGGTCTAGGTCAATCTAACATTACTATAACTTTTTCTAAGTCAATAGAGATATCCTTTTTATTTACTATATGCTTGAGAAAAGATACTTGCTCAAGCGAAAACTTGCACTTCTTAAATTTAGCATATAATTTCTCTACCCACAACTTATTCAACACCATCCTCAAATGCTCTTCTTGGCTTTTACAATATATTAAGATGTCATCTATGAAAACAACCACAAACTTGTCTAAAATCTTTGAAGACTCTATCCATTAGATCCACAAATGCCACTGTTGCATTTGTCAGGCTAAATAGCATCATTAAAAACTTATATAGACCATAGTAAGTCTTGAATGCCATCTTCTAAGTATCCTCTTCTTTGATAATCAATTGATGGTATCTTGATCTTAGATCAATTTTAGAGAATACTTTAGCTCCTTGTAACCGATCAAACAAGTCATCGGTTCTGGGAAAAAGTTACTTGTTCTTTATAGTCACTTTATTTAGCTCTCTATAGTTAATATACAACCTTATGTTGTTATCTTTTTCTTAACGAAAAAGCACTTGTGCACCTTATGGCGACATGCTAAGCCTAAGGAAACCCTTCTCCTATTAGTTAGGATTAGTTGAAATACCTATGGCTTGTTTCGATCACATATTAATTACTAAGCACTAGAGAAAGTTAATATCAAGCTAAAAATTAACTTACATAGAGCTAAGGACTTAATAGCTAGCATATATAGCAGGAATACTAAAGTTTCAAATCTCGTTTTGTAAGATATATGGAGCTAAATGTAGAGACTAGGATGAAGATCGAGTACATACTATCATGAAGAGAGATTTTAGCATTTAACTACTAAAAATTGCACTTGAGTGATGTGAGTTTTCCTCATAGAGAAGGCATACGAATTTTAAGGTGTTTTCAAATGAACTCTATCTTGTTGATTTTAATTTGAAGAGTCTCCACAAATTTTTGTTGTACTTTAAATATAAAAGAGAACTAGGTAAACAAAAATTCCTCCAGAAAACTAACATAAATGATGTAAGTTGTAAAGATTCTTACTCTTGATGATTTTCGCCACTTGAAAATGGGCTTAAATGGACTTTTGAGCTCCTAAAGGTAGCATAGTAATAAGAACAAGGATGAAACTTATAGTTTCCTATCGGATTTGATGGAAAAATTGAAGAAAAAGTGAGAAAAAATGAAGAAAATGGAGAAACGATATACATGTCACGTGTTATATACATGTGAACCAATAAGATGTTGACGTATATCATATGTGCAAGCCATGCATGGTAATTAATTTGAAAACTATTCCTTCTATTATAATTCATATCAACATTTTATTGGTATAGATAACACCTAACATGTAATACCTACCGACTCTTTTGTCGAGGAAATGGGCATAGATTGGTTTTGATTAAGAGAGAGAGATTTGAGAGGATTACTTTTCACTTTTAAGTATTTATTGACAATGAAAAGATGAATGGCAAGTTTTCTTGGAAGTAGGAGGGAAATTGAGTGTATAAATGGATAACCTTACATGGAGAAGATAAATGGAAGTCATGTGTAAGTCCCATAACTTGACAACTTAGATGTAACATCTGGAAACTTAGAACATCTTCGGAATCGATCTATGTAGGTTTAAATTTAGCCGTAGCTACCCAAAATTTTGTCAAAGTAACCTTGTAAATTTAAACTTTTGAAATAGAATATGAAAACATTACTATAAACTAAAATGATAAAGCTAACTCACTCATTATTAAAATTTCCAAAGATCTTAGAAAACAAAAAAAAAAAAGGAAGAGCTTAGAATTGAATTAAATAAACAAGAAGAGTAATAAATAAAACGAAAAATAATATATATATATTTTATATAATAAAACAAGATATGAATAACAAAGCATATTGGATTATTAGGAGCTATAGAAGTTGCAACAAAAGCTCTTACTTGCAAAGAAAACTAACCTAAATAACTAAATATAATAAAATAAGATAGACAACTTCCCTCAAAAGTTAAAAGAACTTGATTTAGTATGAAAACAAAGGATATTAGTTGCTGGTTTTGGAATGAAAATCATTAACCACTTATGGTTATGAGGAACATAAGTGCCACTTGGCATAAAAAACCTAAAGTACCATATATATATATATATATATATATATCTTATATGCACCTAGTCACTCTATTAACCTATTAGCTATAAATACCCCACCCTTTAGCCATTTTAGACTCTTTAGGTGCTGTGGAAAGATTTTTTGGATTTTTAGTGATTTTCTGGAAAATTAAAAATATTAGGCAATAATTTATGAGATCGGGAATCACCAACCTAAAAGCCACTTGATGATGAATGGCCACCACCACCTGAACTCTTAAGTAGCATCCTCTTTAGCTGATAACCACCCTCCAGCTACTAATAGTCGAAGTTTCTGTTGCTAGTGAGTCCGATTTTAAAAAATTTGTAAAAATTATTAATTTTTTTTAATTCTGTGAAATTCTATTCTGGTATTATTTTGAGTGTATTTTCATGTAAAATTGTTATTCTTTTAAATTAAATTCATCTATTATATCAGTCTTAAGAAATAGGATTTTGAAAATTGAATTTCACTTTGATTTAAAAATCTTCGTACGACGTAGTTTCTTAACCAAAATTTTTTTGTAAACACCTTATGTCATATATAAAATTGTTATATAAAAAGTTTCACAAAAACTTATTGTTTTATTTGGGTTAAATTTTCGTTTATGAAAAACTGATAAGTAAGATTTTACAAGAAATTTTCTATTTTTTACATATTTTGTTTAATTCTGACCACCAAACATTATTTAAGTGAATAATTGTTGCATGCAACATGTTGATCTTGATTTTAAAGGGAAATGTTGAACATATTAAAAAGATAGGCTTTTCAAAGCTAGATGCAGTGATTTTTACTTAAAATTATAAATGTTAATCTTTGTTAAGTGAGTAAGTTAGCTATTTTTTTTTAGAAATCCAAACATTCAGTAGTAAATACAATGTATAAGCTATTGTACATGCTTAGTTTTTGTCATAAACTATATTTTTTGGGCAAAATTTATGAAATTTAAGTGTTTAGGTTGACTAGATAAGGCAATCGCTCTATTTAGCGAAGTTCGAGATCGTGTGAGTTTATATAGAAAGTTTCCTAAACCTTGCAAGTTGTTAGAATTGAAGTCGTAATTTAATTAAATTTAATTGAAGTAAAAGGAAGTGTGAATTATGGAGTTTTGATTATTTGGAGTAAATTTGTCAATTGTAGAAGGTCTTGTAGAAGTTTTCTTGACTAAGTTAACCTTAGACCATCATGGTAGAAACTTTAATAGAAGGTTCTCGGAAGAAAAGCTATACCTAAAACCTTAGTAGAAACTTCAGTAGAAGGTACCAAGACCTTAGAATTCTTTCATAGAAGGCTAAGTAGAAGGTTTCTCTAACCTATAAGAAGGAAAAAAAAAACCTTAATACTCATAACAAACATCTAATTAATGCTAAAAGAATGTCAAAACCAATTGAAAGCATAATGTGTAAGCCACCTTTATACTAAATTGTATAATACAGAATTGTGATTTGTAATATAGGGGCTGTCAAAAAAGAAGGAGCTAACGTTATAGATGTCACACCCCAAAGCGACAGAGTCAAAATAGTCATCTCGTGCAAACCATTATAGGATAGGAGCTGACTTTATAGCAACTATCTTAAACCTGATTTATACAAAATGTTCACGATTAACCTACTTTAAATTAAACGGTTTATAAATTAAACATGTTATTTACCCATGAAATTATGAAAATACATATTTACACTAAAATAACTCGATTGTGTTTACAAGATTTAGTAGCTTAATCATAATTTACTTAAAGTGATACATAAATTGATACTAAAAGCTTTAAAGATAAAATCCAAACTTAAAAGTGCAATCGATCCTCAGTTTTATATTTTTATTCCCTAAAATCTAATAGTTGCTAACTTCAGGGTAGTTATATGATTACTTTTTAGCTAGTAACTACAACAATATCTATAGGGATGTGGTAACCAGTCGCTTAGTAAGTTGGGATGGATACTTAAAATTATACATTAAACACAAACAAGATTATTAACTAAATTAGTTAGATGAATGCATATACAAGCAAATGTCATTGCATGACGTTATTCGATCTTTTATAAGATTAGAAAAATTTCACCTGCTCTAATCCGGGTTGGGGAGTTTAGTGCACATTTTAACTACTTACGACTAAACCCAATCTTGTACGATAGAGACACCACTTGACTAAGGATCTCCTCTTTTGTTACTTAGTTTGACTAAAGATAAAGAAAAGACCCATTATGCTATTAGCGCTATTCCTTTTGAAGGGATTGATATTTGGCTAGAGAACCCTAAACGTTTCCCCTATTGGGTTAATATGCAGGTTCATTTTAAACTTACAAATCATATATTTAGTTAGATTCAATTTAAGGTGTTCAAGCATTTCATACAAATGATACAACTTGCAACCCAAAACATCAAGCTATAATCATATAATTAAGTCTAAAAATACGCACACACAGGTATACGCACAGTCAACTATCTAACAAACATAATCAAGTATAATCCTAAGCTTCTAAGTACTATAAAACAGTACTCCAAAATATAGTAAAGTATTGATCCTAACTTACCTGGACTTCTTGCTTGTTTACATAAGGTGCAACTTGCACAAGTTATCATCGATAATCCCTATAATACAAATGTTGTTTTAGTACTCATATAACTACCTTATATAGGCTTTATTCTATAGCTCTTATTATTTACACAGTTTAGGGTTTTATTATACCTAATTATTAAAAATTTTAAATCTTTTACAATTATTCCTAATTTATGCTAGGTTTTGATTTAGATTCCGAATCGATTTCTAAATTAGGTTCTAATTCGGTTTCTAATTACGAGTTTTTTATGTGAACTTTAGGAACTCATTACGAACTACTATGTGAAATTAATCACATTAAATTTGAGTATCCAAAACTCACATTTAGCCCTAATTAGTATTTTGATCCACACCATATATTATATTCCTAATTTAATTATTAAATTAGCTTTTGATGTAAGAATAACTTATATTTTTCATATAATTTTTTAAATTCATCTTCTAAATCAGATTCATATCAAATTCCTAATATTATAATACCGTTAATTTTTACTTAATATTTTCTACTCATTTAATTCCTATATACACATATTATGTATTATTATATATTATACACTTATATTACCTATCTAACCCTTCTAATACTACATATATCATTCTTCATCATCTAATAACATATCAAAATATCTAATTATATCCTAAATTAGAATTTATACTTAACTAATCCTAAATCACAAAATTAACTTCAAATATATCATTTTACCTATTACATATATACTGCATAATACACCTAATAATTACATCTAACACCTTAAATACTACAAACATCATACTATATTAGGAATTAAAATCCTAAAATATCAAATTGTATACCATTTAATTATTAAATTAACTCAAGATCACCCATTTTGTATATCATTTTAAGGCCTAAAAATTTAAAAAGTAGATTTCTAAAAAATTTCTTCATAGAAGTATTTTAAATAGTCTAAATAGCCTAAACAAAAATTTTGAGTTTAAAACCACACTATTAATGTCATTTATTTATAAATCGAAATAAGCTTAAGTTTTAGTGATTTCTTAAGCACTATACATTTTCAAATATAAATTCATCAAATTAATATTTTTCCTTAAATGTACATATATAAAAACCTCAAAATACCAAGTTTCAAAATTTTCTAAAAATATTTAATATTTTTACAAAATTAAACAAAATTCGGTTAAAAATCGGATTCGATTGTTCGATCAACTTCCAACCACCAGTAGTGGCCCTAGGTGTATCGGCTGGCTTAGGTAGTGGTGGTAGGGTATGATGGTGGTGGTCATTCGTCTTCAAGTGGCCGTTGAGTGTAGGTTTACCTTACAATCTCTATCTGTACGCTATTTTTCTAATTTTTGGTAAAATTACTTACTATTCTCTTTTTAGTCTCTCTCTAATTTTTTTTAGCTTACCAATTGACCAAAATGAATTGCAGTAAAGACTTGATGAAATTATAGTGTTGTTAGGTGTTTTTCTTTAATTTTTCACTTAACAAAGTTCTCCTTATCTTCTTCTTTTTCACTTTCTAGTTGGATTAATTTAATTGGCTAACTTTTTTATCTTTAATCCCAGCTTATTTTTAAGTAATTCCGTTTATTTTTACCTATACGTAAATATATAAATGGTATAAATAAATACTCTTTAATATTATTTAGGTTATTTTATGATTTTTAGTGTACATATAATTTATCTTTATGAATTCGTTAATTATCAAAACTCGTTTTATGTGTTTTTGATAAATAATTGGTAATATACATATAACTCAATATTATAATTTTTTGTTATTTTATTATTCATTTTATTAAATTCAAATTCACGGGATCACTTTTACTAGTATTCCTATATTCATTGTAAAATTTGGTCTTGATTGAACAATTTACCCAATCACCTTAAAGTGTACATATCGAACCTAGAAACCTGGTTGCATGGCTTAGATTGAATTTGTAAGAGTAACAGTAAATTCAAGTAGATGGGATCAATGCTTAATAACATGTTGGAGTATTGTGTCATAAGTACATAGAGGTCAAAGTATATGCTGATTGTGCTTGTAGAGTAGTTGTTTGTGTATGTGCAGTGTATATGATTGGAATATATTGTGCTGATATGGTAGTTTTGCTACTTGTGTTGGATACCTTGCGATGTTTTGTCTCATATATGAATCTCTAAAATTTTTGATGACCTTATAAATGGACTAACTTGAACTTGAGATAAATCTTAACCCGATATACATTGCAATCTACTAGGGGAATGATTAGGATTATCTAACCAAACATTAGCTCTTCGACGAGGTGGCGAAAATTGGTCTTCCTTAACCCTTAAGGCCTAACTAAGTGACAAGAGAAGAGGTTGGGATAAGGTTGAGGATGTTAGTTTAAAGAGGTCTTGGGAAGAGTAAGTTTCATTGCACAAGCCTAGGTTTAGTTAAGATCTGCTAGGGGGCAAACTTTTATCGTGTTAAAACTCCTTAACTAGGGTTAGAGCAGGAATCAATTTCCCTACTTTTACAACGGACTGGATAACGTTATGTCGATGGCATATGTTTGATTGCATTGCATATAACTAACTGATTGATAACCTTACTTGTTGTTGTGTCATATATACTTTTGTCTCGATCCCATCTTATTGAGCAATTGTTTGTATATACCCTTATAGATTATTTTGTAGGTACCTCATAGATATGCAACGTTATTTCTATCCTCAAGTCAATTGTGTTTTGAAGGCTAGGAGTACGAAGGATTGAAGATAGATCTGAATCTTTTTTAGTCTTTTATGCATTTTTCTTTTAGGCTGAATTGGGCTACTTAAGTGACCCAAAGGGACTCCTAATCTAGGCCATAATGATTTATTTTGGATTACTTATATATGCATAAAGTAAATAACCTTTTGTAAACAATTGATTATGCTACTCTTGATATAAGTTACTTGTATAAATATTTTCTATATAAATGATTTAACAACTTTCACTAAAACTTACCTATTATGTCAAATTGTAATGAGCTAGACTCTTTTGAATTGTTTGGTTATGTACATCTTGTGTAAACTTATCTACGATAGTGGCTTAGCAACTAGCCTTTATCCTATGTTAGTTTACATAATAAGACTATAATGACTCTATTGTTTTAGGGCGTGACACCATACATGCACACTCACTAGTTAGATAGAAAAGGGGAGGGTAAAACAACCATAACAATGATCTGATTTGAAATTTTTGAAAATTAAAATTCCAATGGTAGAATTGAGGGATGTTTGGGCATGATTTCATGAGGAATTCGGAGGAAAGATAGATTTTGTAGAAGCTAAACTTATTTATTTATTTTAACTTGCATTTAATATACCTACATACATATATATTATAGTTGCCTTAGTTTTAGCTAATTGTTCATTCTATCTTACTTTATATTTATTATTTCATTAAGATAATGACTTATATTTTAAATGCACTACCCTAATTAATTATTTTATAAATCTAATTAAATCATAAGGTCTTAGATATAAATACACATAGGCACCATTTGTTTGTTGAAATAGGCTTAGTTCTTATGGGTTTTGCTTAGTTCATAAAATTTTCCTCAGTTTATTTAATCATTTATTTATATAGATTTTTACTTCATATTTCTAGGTTATTAGATAAAATGTATGCATAAGAATATGGAATCTATGCATGAAGTGAAAATTGGTTTTAAGTCAATTTGATAAAACTCTTAACCATAAGTCATATTGAAACATAATTGATCTAATCCAATATAATTTAATAGGTTCAGGGTTATCAATAGTGGTGCTACACATTGGGTTTGGGCTTTAGGGGTTAACATGGTTAAGAGTAGCTTTGTAGTTGCTCATCTTATGGCTTTGATGACTCAACTTCATCTAAAGAATATCAAACTTATGGGTTGTAATTCAATTCTCAATCCTCAAACACTGTCGCTATCATTCATATTGTTCATTTAAATATATAAATTCATAAAGAATCATACAAAACTCGTAATATCATATATAAAAATTCATAATTTTATTAAAAATTTACATATAAATGATTTTATATTCATTTTAATTAATAAAAATATTATAAAATCATAAACCTGTAAAATTATATTTTTAACTCACAATTTTAATAACTATAAATTTAACTCATCAACCTCCCTTATCATCCTTGTTCCCACATTTTGGTCTCAAGTTACAAACCCAACTTATATAACTTCTATGGATTCACCTATATTCTCTTCGTTATTAATCGGTTGAAGCTTAGGTTAACTAGTACTTGACTAATCTCTAACGGCATAGATATCACCTTCCTTTTTAAATAAATAGGTCTAACTTTCAAGGGCTTATATACACTCACACTCATATATACATATAGGTTTGTGTGTGTATCTATATATATATATATATGTACGTATATATACACACATATATATAGAGAGAGATAGAGATGAACACTTTATTTCTAGGATCTAACAATTATTTTTTCATGCAAAAATAAGTTTAAAAAGTATGTTTAACTAATCTAAGGTAGAATTACGTATGAGGGGATTAATGTTTGTAGTTAAGTTCAAATAAAGAATTAAATTTTTAAGTAGTTGAAGTAGACGACCAATTTCCATGTTAAGTATTCAAATAAAGGATTAAATTTTCAAATCGTCAAAATAGAGATTAATGTTATGATAAATGGTTATAAATAGGTGATTAAAATTAGGAAATTGATGAAATAAAACAAGGGTTTTATTCCTCCATTTGTACCATTTATTGTAACGTCGATTTTATATTTCAATTACTTAAAATTTTGGTCCTTTATTTGAACTACTTCTTATGACATAAATAATTTATTTAAATTATTTGAAAGTTCAATATTCTATTTAATATGACCTCAAACATAAATCCTTGTCTATGTAATTTTCTAACTATTAGATATCTCTCATATGTTTTAAATAATAACAAAAAGGGTTAAATGCTAATAAACCACTAAGAATGAAGGCTTACAGAAAAATTAATTTCGCAAAACTAAGTTATATTCAGAAGTTTTGAATGGACTGAATTTAGACTAGTATGAAAATCTTCAGAGAATATTTTAGAAGGTTTTATAAGAAGAATTGGTATAATACTTTAGAAGCTTGTTCAAAAAGTTCGGAAATAAAAGGCCGATATTCTTCAAAAGATTGCTTATAAAATAAGTTAGGAAGTATGACATTGAAATAGCTTTAAATCATATTTGAATTAATCAAGCCCTAGTTCCACTAGATGGGTGTATTAAAAAAATACACTTAATCCCGTTTCACTTAACATAGAGTTAAGATTCATGGAGACTATCTTTGAGTAAATTAATTTTTGAAAAAAAAAAATCAAGATAGGCATAAATATGGATAAGGATAAGGTTAAGGTTGAATATGATTTTATGGAAATTCAAATATAAGTTTTATATAGGCATATCTATTTGTCAAGTTTAAAATAGAAGCTTATCTTGTGGTTATGGATTTAAGTTTATCTTATCTAAACAAATTAAGGAGAGTTGATTTTGAAATTCAAAAGATCAAGATCCTCTCTAAAAATATCCAAGGAGTTGTCTCGAATAACTAACTGTTGGATATTTACGAAAGTGAAGATAATCTTCAATTTTTAGTCATTGAAAGATTTCTATATAAAAGAGAAAGGATTAAAAAATGTTCGAGTACTACTTAAGAAATATCTCTCGCAAAAACGAAAAATTAAGATCTGATTATATCTTCTGAAAAGTCACAGAAAGTATTTAGATACTTCTTTAGATAGCTGCATTGGAGAAAATTATTCAACATTTATTATTTTTCTCTTGAGCGAAATTATTTGAGATTTATACTTTTGTTCTCATTTGTAATATGTAATTTTTATTTGTTGTTTAAGTGTTGAGATAAGTATATTTATACTCTATAAATCTGTATTAACCTAAATTATAGAGAGGCTAGATAGATAAAGTAGAGGGTTGTAATGTCCATGTGTGACAAGTACTTGTAATTTTTGTGATTTGATTTTGTGGAACGGTACCGATGAAATAGACTAAGTCCTCAGCAGTGGAGCTGGAAGAGAGCAGTGGAGCTGGAAGAGAGTAGTAGGCAAAAAGCTAAAGGCTGAAAGTTTACAAAATCTCTATCTGATATTCTTCTTCCTTACTCTTTTACTTTGCTTTATTGTTGTGCATTAAAATTGTTAAATATTACTGTTCACCATTATAAGTTGTTAATATTGATAAATTTTATTTTTTTTATATAGAAAAATTTTCAAAAGTCTAAAGATATTAATTCACCCTCTCCCTTCCTCTTCATATCTTATATGGGACCAATAATTGGTATCAGAGCCTTACTCTAATATTTTATGGAGTTTAAGATCATGCGTGAAACAAGTGGTAGTCTAATAGTTCAGCTTGGTAAGGTACTATTTTTTTATGGAGCTAACTTTCCCTATTGGAAATTCAGGATGGGGACTTATGTGAAGGCACTAGATTATCAGGCTTGGCAAATCATTTTGCAGGAGATCTCAAAGTTCTAATTGTTATCATAACAAATGATGATATCACTAAAGCCGAACTCAATTCAAAGGTGAAGAATTTTTCTGAGTACTTTGCACGTTTTGAATTTTATCTAATTGCTTCTTGTACTACAGCTAAAGATATTTGAGATACTTTGATGTAAACCTATGAAGGGATAGAGACAATTAAGGACACAAAAATCAATTCGCTGGATTAACAATATAAAACATTTTGAATTCTCTCTAGTGAAGAAATCAAAGACCCTTTTAGTAGATTTACTGCTATAACTAATGAATTGTCTTTTCTTGGCAAAATTATTAGTAATGCAAGTATGGTACGCAAAATGTTGAGGATTCTTCCCAAAATTTGGAATGCAAAGAAAACTACCATAGAAGAAGCTTGTGATCTAAATACATTCACCCAAAGTTAACTATGCAGTAAGCTAATGGCATATGAAATTGATTTTCTCAAATCAGAAAGTATTTTAAAAGATACAAGGAAGAGGATCATAACCTTCAAAGCCAAAGAAACAAATACCAAAGAAACAAATACTGATTCGGAAGGAGAAGATTCATTCGAAGAAGAAGATAATGATGTGACACTTCTAGTTAAAAAACTTAATAAATGGCTCAAGAAAAAAATGTAAGAAAACATTTACTACTAACAAGAATTGGTCTATTGATACAAGGAAGTTAATCAAAGAAAAAGAAGAGAAAAAGGTCAAAAAGGAGGTTATTTGCTATAAACGCAAGAAGCTTGGACATATCAAATATGAATGTCCCATGTTAATTAAGAAAATGAAGAAATTAAAAAAGAAACATAAATCTCTGATGGCAATATGGAGTGACCTAGAAGATTTAGAAACTGAATCGGAAGGTTCGGAAGAATGCAAGGAAACTAATCTATATCTTATGCCACTTTCTGAGGTAGATTCTGAAACTGATTTTGATTCTAATTTAGAAGTACCTGACGATATATGTGTCAAAATTAACAAACTTCTCAAAGCTCTTTCTAAGTTAAGAATAAAATAACTTAGCTTGAATATGACATTAAAACATTGAAAACCAAAAGGCATGCACTTAGTCAAGCTAATAAGTTACTAGTAGATGAAAATGATTTTCTGAGAAATGATTTCTAAAGATTGCATATTGCCTGTAAAGCTTTAGTTAATGAAAATCTAATTTTAAAAGAAGAAATTAAGAATTTGAAAAATTGTGTGGAAGATCCATCTAAGTCAATTAAAAATACCTTTCGTAAGTTTAATAAAAGTGACAAGAAACTACAAATATTTATTTCTAGCTAATTCAAAATCTAGACTAGGTTTCGAATTTGGAGAAATATCTAAGACAAGGAAAGAAATAGGTTTTGTTAAATTAAAAGATGAAAATCAAGAAATGATTAATTTACTCCCTCTTGATATTTTATATGAGACCAATATCAACTAATTTAATAATAGATGGATATTATAATTACCATTTTGCCGATGATATAAGTTTAGTAAGGTGATTGAATATTAGATTTAATACTACTCGTTATTTAACATTCGATTTGGGGATGATGAACATAAAAAATAGAAATGAATAAAGTATAAACAATATTTAGGAGAATGAAAAATAAAATATTATTTCTCATATATATGAGGATGCCTTTCAATTTGAAATATGAGATTTGGTCTCTCTTTTACTTGTGTCTTTTAGTGAGGTCAAAAACTAAAATCATGGGGGATAAAAATGTTCTCATCTAAGTATGCACAAAATTATATATTGCCATAAGTATAAAATGGATATTATTATTATTGTTATTATTATTTTACAAGTGATAGGAATAATTAAATGAGAGAAAAATACAGATAAAGTATTTTATAAGTGATAATAATAATTAGATGAGAGAAAAATATAGAGGAAGGGATAACATTTGTAGAGTTTTATTGAAAGGGAGCTTAGACTTTTCAAGTTCGCGTTTAAGTCTCATATTTATATGTTTACCGCATTTTAAAGAAGGCCACATCATATTCTATTAGCATAGATTGACGAAGGCCATGAAATAAGAACTCATAAATGCGTGATCGAAAAATCCAAACTATTCTTTTATAAAACTAGATAAATGTAGACCCTTCCTTTACATTTTCCCTTGTATAAATTTGCGAGACTATCATTTTTAAAGATTATTCAACTAAAGGATAAGCAAAATTTTCGATTGTCATTTTTCTTCAGCATGTAATCATGATCACTTTTTTCTCATATTTTTTAAGTAGTATAATTTTTAGGATAAATTACACTGACCAACTCTAAATATTATTGAAATTATATCATACCTCTATCTTTCTTAATTGGATATCTACACCTCTTAAGATATAACATTTGACTCATTAATAAGTTTTGAAAATACATCCATACTCTTCGATAAATTTTAGGAAAAAAGTATAAAAAAATCCCTAACGTATATCTGTATATGTGAATCAATTATTAATATTTCATTTAGTCTATTTTAGTTCTTAAGGTTTTAATAAATTTACAAAAAAGTTTTTCCATTAGTTTTGCCATTAATTATGGACACATGGCAGCACATGATTCATTCAAATAATTAATTTAATTAAATAAACTAATAATATATATGTTATATAACTAAAACAGTATAAAAAAAATAAGAAATACAAAAAAAAAAATTTAAAAAAATTGAAAAATAATTCATATATACTATCTAGTAATATATGTTTATATTTATATAAATATATATTAATATTTATTTTAATGTAAATTAATGTAAATTGACACAATTCCTCGTAAGTAGCCACCGGTTATCCTTTAGCTTTGAGGTGGACGAATCTAACCACAAGTAGGAAGTGGGTTACGAACTAGGTTATGTAACCCATTGGTGGCTGTAGTTGGCCGCTTAAAAAAAAAAAAAGAAACCCAATAAGGTATTGTTGTAATTTTCTTTTTTTAAAAATTAGGCAACTAAAGATAGTCGTCGATCATTTAAAGGGGGTTGCGATGGGTGCCACTTATGGTCGTTAGTGGGTTGCATAACCCACTTTGTAAAATGGGTCACAACTCATTGCCTATTTATGGCCTGATCTAACTACCCTAAGGTTAAGGGGTAGCCAATAGTCATTTACGTGGGATCGCATGATCCTTTCGATGGTCGTCAATCGTTAGGTGGATTTTTTTAAAAATATTTTTAATTTATATTTAAATGAATATTAATATATATAATTTTTCAGTTGTGTAGAATTTTTTTTTCTTTTTCATTTTTTCTTATGTTTTTATATATTTTTATATTTTTTTCATTAGATATGTTTTTAGCATTTTTATAATTATGTTATTATTTTTATTTAAAAATTACATTTGAACAAATTATATGCTAACACGTGTTATAATAGAAAAGTTAACAAAGTTTAACAGAATAATTTATTTAATATGACTTGAAAGATTGAAGACTAAAATGAATTAGATAAAAAGTTAATGATTGATAGTATAAATGTGAAATGTTATGAACTTTTTCATACTTTTTTCTAAATTTTATAATTACATGAATATCTCTTGGAACTCCTAATATGGAAAACTTAATGCGGATCAAAAGGGCATAAATGTATAACTTAAAAGACTAAAGGAGTGGTATAATTTTTAAAGTTTCTAACTGATTTAATATGCTTATTCTTCACGTCATCATTTCATGGTTTTTGTTTTTTTTTTTTTTTGCTAACTTATGTTACATTTTTAATAAAGTTTCCAAGATTTTTTCCCCTTATTGAACTGGTGAGATGTATACTTTTTTTTTTTAAATTTTTTTTCCCACCATGTTACAATTTGAGGATGAGAGATTCAAATAGTAGTATACTCCAATAAGAGATGAATGGAGAAACATATATGTTAAACAAATATCATAAATTCCCAAACGCACTTATTTGGCATATTTTTTATGATCAGGTGATTAGATCATAGAGATAAAATATATGGATAAATTGTAAAGAAACTGTTTACGTCGTTGCATGCTTTACCATTCAATTGTTCCGGTTTTATTTTACCATTTCCATGTTGGAAAAATTACACAAAATATGTAGAATTAGAAAAATGTATAAAGTTGTTTTTTCTTTTGCCAAAATATATAAAGTATATAGAAGGTAATTTTGTGTTGGGATAGACCTACTATTAATGCGTTATTTATTTGGAGCTTGATTTCTTAGACAACATTTAGTTGTAAAAATTCTATCGGATAAAGAGAATTAGATAGAATTAGGATAAAGAGAATTAGACAGTAAAAATACAAAGAGTATTGAACAAATAAGTTTATTATACCATATTTGATTTGTATAATACTGGATATAAAATTTATATTAAAAAATTAATTATTCATGTTATAAAATAAATAATTTTTTCTAATATTTAATAAAAATAATATTAATTAACTCAGCATTACAATATGAAGCAGTATTTTTGAGAATGTAAAATATTTTTATTTTTATCTAGTGAATATCATTTTTGTACAATGATATAGATAGAACAAAATCTAATCATTTTGTCTAATCCATCTACGTAATTTTTTATTCGATCACCAAATAAAATTATAAATTAAATATGAGATAAAATTTACAAATTAAATATTAGATAAAATATTTTGTTTGGTTAAGTGTCACAAAAATTATGCAATCAAATGTTGTCTCAAAGCAAGTAATAGGGTTAAGGAGTTCGATTTGTAATTAATATGACTTAAAGAAGATTTGGTGTTGTATACTCAAAGATTATTGGATTGATTCTAAGTAGATTTACACATTGAACGAGGCAAGGACCTTAGGCTTATAAGTAGCACATTAGGACAACATTGAGTGAGCAAGCTTAATCTTAGTCATTGATTAATCAATATCAGTAAGATTTACATTTAATAACTCCTTTATTTGTCACAAGCATGTTAAAGTTATTGAGATTACTTGTTTCTTCTTTAGCCATGTTTTTTTAAGTCTTCTTTCTATAGCATGATATTTTTGCAATTTTCACATGACATTATTTAGAATCCCATATCTACAGAGTTAATGATAAAATGGTTATAAGTGTTTTTTTTATTTTATTTTTGCTTAATGATTATAATGTTTAGGAATTGAAATAGATTAATTTAAAAAATGAGATAAAATAGGACTTTTGTAATCTAGTGATTGAATGCTTATATTTAAAATGATGAATAGTTGGATTCTTTATTTATGTAAAAAAAAAAAAAAAAATTAGAGATGAATAAGGGGACGTAAAGCTAGCTACAGACATGATGATGTAGTTTGGGGAAAAAAAAAAAAAGATATGGGTGTAAAAAAAATATAAAAAGGACAAATAGAAAAGGACCAGTAAAACAACGAGAAAATGTAAAAAGATATTGCACAATCGAAAATGCTATTAGCAATTAACCTGCCAAAATAAAGCAGATTTAGGCCTAAAACAGCTCTTGTACTAGGGCTGATGGTCCAATACAACTTTTAACTGTTTCTGTGACACCGAGTTTAAGGGAGAAGGAAAAAAAGAAAAAAACAAAACGTAGGCAAAAAGATCACCAACACAACTTTTGACTGTTTCTGTAAGATCAAGTTTTAGGGAGAAAGAAAAAAAAAAGAAGAAAAATTACAAATCCTAGGAAAAAGGATCACCAATTGGCTTGGGTTATTGTTTCTCTTCTCTGTCGATCGCACTCTCCAATCCAGCTCACGAGGCAAGCCATCCAAAACCCCTAAAACCCAAACTCCTCCAGGTGTGTTTTTGTGTTTCTTCTTCATCTCTTTATAAGTTCTTTTAGTTTTATTTTCAATTGATAATCAATCAGTTTTATCAATAGAAATGGAATGATTTAGTAAAATTTGGGGTTTTTCCTCAGTTGTCATCTCTGTTTAACGGCAAAGATTCGAACTTTGTGTTGGAAATCTAGAAGGTTGTGCTGTGATTTTTATTAACTACTTTTTTTGATCGAGTGTTCTTGTTGTCGTCTTCGATTGACCTTTGGATACTAGTAATTCATGCTTTGTTTTTCCCCATAACCCACATTGCATCTTCTGTTTTCACTAAGGGACATGCATCCGTGATGCGTGTGCCCGAAAATAAAAGACACTAGAGTTATATGGAAAAGTTTGTAATATAATGCCTATGGGATAAGCCTGTGTCTCCCTATATTTCCTATACTTATGGTAGATTGAAACTAACCTGGTGCACAAAATGCTTCCACGGGGCTGAGGAGAGTAGCCATAGGATAAGGGGAAAAATGTAAAGCTCAACTGGTTGTTGTATATTTATGTTCTTATTTATAAAATATGACTATAGATTATGCGTCTAGTGGAGAAAAGTTGAGTTTTTAATGAAATTCTAGAGCATCAGGCATGGCAGCAGATAATGGTTAGTTGATGCTGCTTTAAACTGTTTAGTTAAGAGCAAAATTTTGAATTGATGTAGTTTTGATCCAGTTGTATATCTAGTATGTGTGATATTGTGGATGATGTTAACTTTTAAGTGACTTGATGTTTGGGTGTTGAGACAATAGCAGCAAAGTAGTGAACCCTGTCCGTTCTAAATTCATGTGGCGTTAGATTGCGGTCTGTTATGTATATCTTAAGCTTTGAGGTAGAAAGGAAATGGAATTGAACTATGTGTCATCTCCACTTTGGTCAAATTTTCAGCTTTGGTCAATTTTGTTGGTTAGAGATTGCTCAGTGAGATGCATTCAGTCGAGGATTAAACGTAAACAGGGATTTTAAAGTTTGTTGATTTGATAAATGGCTAGCATTTTGTTTGCTTTTTTTTTTTAATTAAAATATTAAAAAGAATTTATAGTTAGCAAGCAATTGACTTGCTCTCTGTGTTCTCCATTTTGCAACAACAAAGTGAAACTATAGTCCTTTACCATCTATTGTCTGGGCTAAAATGCTTGAATCAATGTCATCTATTCTACTTTTTATCCCTTGTGAAAAGTTTTTTCTTGGTACTATATTTGACATCAAGTGAAAACTATGTTGTCCAATCTGTCAGGGGATTATTCTCTTTCTCTTCACATATAGAAATACAGGATACAGTATAAAACCACATGCTAATCTATTATGTATGCTATGAGCATGGATTCTTTTTCTCTTTGTTAAAAATGGGCTATCTATAGTAACAAAAATTTCAAAACATGAAAGCATGTGGTTCATAACCACAATAAGAGGTACTTTCATATTTGTAGTATAGTATACCCAGGGAATTAGACGTCTTGAAATGTTGGAATCAAAGTTCCACTTAGCAAAAATTATCTTAATCTTTTGAAAAAGTTGCTTTCAGAAGACCGTACACATTCGTTATAGTTTACATTATCCCCATTTCTTGTCCCCTTTCATATTTTGTTCAATTACATGCTACCATACATTAATTTAGAAACTCCTCCCCAAAAAGAAAAATGAAGGTGACATTAAATATTTACCATAGATGGGAACATGCGATTGGCACGGACATGGATGGGGTCAAATGATGTAGATAGGATACTTTATGCATGATTAAACAATATGAAAACTAAAATCAATCAAGCTTAATAAAGGTGTCTATCTTGTGGTTGCTTATAGTAATGATTGATGATTATATTAATAGTATTCAAAAGTATTGAACATGTCATATTTGGTTTTTATTAAAGAATTTCTATTGGTTGTACACAAAAAGGAACCTGATATGTTTTTTTTTGACATGAGACTTTTATGCTTATTCCAAGTATGTATTTTCAACTTAAAATTTCCATTTAATTGTCAAATAAAACTTAGAAAGCATGTTACTGATTTCATTGGTGCTTATTTTCACCATACAAGAATTGTATCTTGATATGCTTATGTACATGCTGTCCTAATGGAAAAGGTACGATGATTTATGTTCTTTCTAAATTAAAATTTTTTGTAAAGCAGGATAAAAAGTTAAGGACAAAACTCAAATTTTGACTTTTTACTTTGTTCAATATTTTCCATGCAATTGCATGCTGCAATCACTCAAAAAAGTGAAATATTTGTTTTTGGTGAAATCCTAATGTAATTAAATTGTCTAGAAATTTGATGATTGCAATTTTATTTTTAATTCGTTTTTTTCCCCTTTTTGCTCAGGTTAGGGTATTTCTTGATGAAATTCTATTCAATTTTATTCTTCAGATTGAGAAATAAAACATTGTGATGGAGATTTTCTCTATGGATAGGCATGATTATGATTACAATGAAGATGGTAATAAGTGCTAAACTTCATATTTTTTCTTTTTAAATTTTATTTTCAGGTACTTGATGATAGTTTATGACTTATGTAATGGGTAAACATTGGATTTTAAGGATATCTAAAAATTCTTGTTTTTTGTTTTGTGAGGTAGATACCGATTTCGTTAATTGTTCACCTCCTTATAGAGGGCTTAATTTGATCACTCATGCTCTCGAGTGGGTGAATGCGAATAATTTGCCAAGTCAAGCTGTGGAAATTGATTCTGAACCAATGAGCAATAAGAATGAAGTGATTGATGGTGATTTAGAGCCAAGGGAAGTTTTTAATGACTCTGCTGAAGTTTTGGAAAAACAAGATCGTGGAGTCATTCTCGCAGGATTAGCTAGTTTTGATCCACCAAGTATCATTGAATATGTGAGAGTATTAGGGCAATCTGTGAATGGAGGTGTGGATGAATTAGAAATTGAGGTTGCAAAGGCGCAGCTAGTGGCATTCTCCTCTTGGAGGGGCCATTCTCAGCTACCTGAATTTTCTGCTCTCTGTGGCAATTTAAGATGTGATGCAGATGCAGAACTAGAACTGAAAGGCTGCTCAAGTGAACCAAGCGATGATGCTCCTCCTGGTTTTGAGGGTTATCGTAAGATGCATGACTTGATGGGAAGTTTCAAAGACTCAAAATTGTCAAATGTGAGAATTGATGAGCATGTTGCTTCTAGAGCGGCTTGTTTTTGTTCTATGAGGCTAATAGAGTACTTGAAAGGACTTGGTGGATCATCTTGTGGGGAAGTGGATGGATCAGAGCTTGCAGTTGCCAAAGCCCAATTGCTGGCATTTGCTAATTGGAAGGGTTACTCTCAGCTCCCTGAATTTACTTTGCTTAATGGCTATTTGGGAAGTGATACATATCTTGGAAATCATAATATGATTGCATTGCATACTTTGGAAGGTCAAATGTATGATTGGGAGAAGTCAAATGAAAGATTGGGTGGAAAGGATAATTGTGAAGTGGCCCATTTTGATAGAGTGCTCAATAACCCTCTGGGAAATATTGCAAATCTAAAATGGGTGGGAGAAGAATATTGTTGCAGTGATTTGGTTGATGATGCTCCTCCAGGCTTTGAGAATTATCTCATGATTTCACAGGGTCAAATAAACTTAAATGAAGAGTTGAATAGGATAAATGAGGAAGAGGTTGTTTGCACAAGGCCATGTTTTGGCAACGTGAAACTTATTGGCTACTTGAAAACTTTGAGTAAATCACCCCTAGGGCAGTTTTGTGAATCAGAACTTATAGAGGCAAAATTACAATTACAGGACTTTTTTCGTTGGAAAGGTTGTTCTCAGCTACCCGAATTTACTACTGCTTTTGGGTTATTGGAAAATGTTTCCCAAATGGGATTGCCAGAAGATGAAACTTGTCCTAGTCAAATAAACCTGAATGAAGAGTTGAATATGACAAATGTGGAAGCGGCTGTTTGCACTAAGCCCTGTTTTGACTATATGAAGCTTATTGGTTTCTTGAGAACTTTGAGTAAATCACCTCTAGATCAGTTGTGTGAATCAGAACTTATAGAGGTCAAATCACATTTACAGGCCTTCTTTAGTTGGAAAGGTTGCTCTCAGCTGCCTGAATTCACTACCTTTTTTGGGTCATTGCAAAATGTTTCCGAAATGGGATTTCCAAAAGATGAAAATCGTCATAGTCGAATAAATCTGAATGAAGAGTTGAATATAATAAATGAGGAAGAGGCTGTTTACACTAAGCCATGTTCTGACAATATGAAGCTTATTGGCTATTTGAGAACTTTGAGTAAATCACCCCTAGATCAGCTGTGTGAATCGGAATTTATAGAGGCAAAATCACATTTACAGGCCTTCTTTAGTTGGAAAGGTTGCTTTCAGCCGCCTGAATTCACTACTTCTTATGGGTCAATGGAAAATGTTTCCAAAATGAGATTTCCAGAACATGAAAATTGTCATGGGCAAATAAACCTGAATGAAGAGTTGAATATAACAAACGAGAAAGAGGCGGTATGCACTAAGCCATGTTTTGACAATATGAAGCTTATTGGCTATTTGAGAACTTTGAGTAAATCTCCCTTAGATCAGTTGTGTGAATCGGAACTTATAGAGGCAAAATCACATTTACAGGCCTTCTTTAGTTGGAAAGGTTGCTCTCAGCTGCCCAAAGTCACTTATGGGACACTGGAAAATGGTTTCGAGATGGGATTTCCAGAATCTTGTCATAGTCCATTGATTGTGGGCTCCTATCCCTGTTTTGGGGATAAAGATGGGAAGAATGATATGAGGAGAAGCTTGCAAAATCCATCCGGTAATTTGATGAAAATCAAGCAAACTTTGGATGGAAGTATCAATTTTCGAAAAAGGAAGAAAAGTTCCTCTTTTTTATTAGATGAGAACCAACCACAAAAGTTGAAGGAAAAGATTGTTGGCAATAGACCATGTTCTGGCCATATGAAGCTTATTGGCTTTCTGAGAACTTTGAGTATATCACCCCTAGAGCAGTTGGGTGGATCGGAACTTGTAGATGCAAAATCAAAGTTACAGGCCTTTTTCAGATGGAAAGGTTGCTCTCAGCTACCTGAATTCATAACTTCAAATGGTTCATTGGAAAATATTTCTGAAATGGGATCTCCAAAGGGTGAAACTTGTCATAGTCAGTTGATTGGGGGCTCCTTTCCTTGTTTTGGGGATTATGATGGGATTAATGATGCGAGAAGGTACTTGCAAAATCAATCTAGCAATTTGAGAGAAACAAAGCAAATATTTGTGGAAACTAACAATTCTCGGAAAAGGAAGAAAGGTTCACCCCACTTATTAGACAGGAACAGGCTCAATGGGTCTAATGGTAATTGGCAGCCAATGTCTTCCCTTGATAATGTTAAAGCTGCCTTTTCAAGATCTGATATCCCAGCAATAGACTCAACGAGAGAAGAGCTGCTCATAAGTTCTGACAAGTTTCTAGAGTTTCAACATATTGGAGAGGGAAACAAGGTTGCAAGCAAACTGAATGCAGTGGCATTGGAACATTTAGGTGAATGTGACTATGGAATTTCTGGCAAGAAAAGGACTGTTGAATCTAGCGTCAATGCTCATAGATCCGGCAAGTCTAGAAGAATGCTGATCAGAGGGTACACATGTAGTGAGATGCTATCGGAGCTGTTATTTACTGCCACAGTTCCCCTAGAGAGACTCAACCTCTCTGTTCCAGTTGTGAGCTTCTTCTCCCAATTTAAGGATTCAATTGCCTCAGGTTCTTCCAGTTTGATGGGGCCCATAAAGTCTCCAGAACATGTATCTATTAGTGAAATGCCTTCTACACTGAAAAGCTCAGAAAGTGTTGAATCAGCTGGTCACTTGTTTCCAAAGGATTCTTGTTCCAGTGACTATTTGGTTGAAAAAATCCCTGAACAGCAACTTACAAGGACCAATCAGGATGCATGGAACATTTTGCTCCAAGTCTCAAGAGAAGAAGCATATCCCTCCAGTGAACAGAAGATCTCCCCCAAATTGTCTGCTAACGTGGCCTCTGTGCCTGATAATCGCCCTGGAAATTCTGGAGCTGAAGCAAAAGAGACAATAGATGATGTGGAGGAGGAAATCACTGAAGCTAATTATCAAACTGCTCTTGTCCTTACCTTTATTAACAATGCTGCGGTGCCTTCAGAAGGATATCTGAACAAGGTATTTGGTTGCTTTGGTCAGTTGAATGAACAAGAAACCAAAGTATTCAACAAGCGTAATGGATGTAGAGTAGTATATAGAAAACGTGCCGATGCTGAGGCTGCTTTTACTAGTGTTGGAAAGCATGGAATCTTCCGAGATACGCTCCTCAGTTACCGTCTCAAGTATATTCATTCTAAACCAACTAAAGCTCCTATTCGTGCAAGAAGGCGAAACAGTGATTCTGCATCATGTACTCTGGGAGGAATTCAATCTTCTGTCACCTTGGTCGACCTTTAGTAGCATTACAAGGGTGGATGCTGATTGCTGAAAAGGACATGATGGTATGTATATCTTGTAATTAATTGTCAAGATGCAGTTAGTTCATATATAGGGAAGCTGATACGTATTTTTTTCATTTTTTGTTAATTTCTGTAATTGTCAAAACTTATTGTAATGTATGTTTTATTGTCATTTTTGTAATTTTTCCTTTTCCTCCATCCTTTGGTAAGGGTCCAACAGTTGACGGTTGGATTTCAATGAATGGGTTTTGAGGCAACCTTCAATGCTTGCAAGCTGGAACCTTGAGAGACTGCTAGCTAGTAGGCCTCCTCTTTGGATATCTTCACTTCTGGAGTCTCTAATTTTACTTTGTTATTTGCAATCTTTATTTTCCGTCTACTTCCTCTTATCCAAGCTAAACCTTCCCTGGTTGTTCAGGTTGGCTTAGAATTAATGCTTTCATTGTATAACAAACTGAATGGTATGCTGGAGATGAGATGAGGCTAGGTGAGACAGTGCAGGTGAGCTCTATTACTTTATGGTTGTACTTGTCTCCTTGCATATATGGAACACATATTTCATGTTGGCATTATCAGAAAATTCTTTAATTCATGAATGTTTTCTTAATAAAATGTTCATCAAGCTCTCTTCCCTCCCTTTGCTGTGGGCACTATGTTAGTATATTGGTTACTGCTTCATTATTTATTTATAATCTCTTGACTGATTGAAATTCCTCTAATCAATTCTCCACTGTATATATTGCGAGAGCAGGTGATAGCAACGATTGAATATATGATGGATTCAAGAGAAACTACTGACATCATCTGACTATAGGTCCAAATGCTGTCCTGTGAACTGAAAGGTTTGTTTCCCTGTTTCTTCATGAAGGAGCATGTTAGTTGCTTCTTCCCTTTGCTTTATGGGAAATATTGTTTTGTGACAAGTATTTTGTGGCCATGTTAGCTGTAAAATTTTTTCAGAGTGAGCTCCACAATTGGTCGCTTTCAGTCCATTGCATTTTCTATGTTCGTAGCAAGGACCTGAGATTGAAATTATTTTCTCAGGTGAATGCTTCTGTTATGGCTTTGTCATTGCTCTTTGTTTTGCAGCTATACCAATGTTTTGATTGTTACTGTGCAGGAGGTCCTTGTATGAAGTTTAATGTTCCTGATGACCACTTGAGGATTTATTCTGTATGATGAGTCCAAAGTCTCAAAAGTTAATTCGAAGCATATCATAATTGATAAAGCACAAAGGATGACAAATGGAGAGCAAGTTTTAGGACACAATCTTGACAGATCTCATTGCCAGATGAACGCCTAAGACTGCCATTACAGGTTTGTACTGACTGGTTGATGGATTTCTGCTACCACAACATATATAATTCAAATATCACTTTGGGAGTGTTGAACCGGTTCCTTGGATTGTTGAATTCTCTCAACTTAAGATGTGTCTACGATTTGTTTTTCGTGTTGATGGCATGTTGTTGCATTAATAATGATTTTTGTTGCATTTGTCTTACTGGTCTTTTGCCATCTAATTTCCTTGCGTTGATGAAAGAATTGTGAGATGAGATGGTTCTTGATTCCTGATGACTTCGCTTTTCCCATGATACCAACTGATAGCATACGAATGATGAAATCAAAACGCTTCACTCACAGAGAAATGTTGTATTAACTTCTGCTCTAAAGTATAAGTCTCACTTGAGCGTCAATCTCAGAGCACTGCTGGATACCTAAGCTTACAACAGCTTAGAAAATCTTCTCTCGGCAAGCAAGGGAGCACAACCAGTTGACAAATTATCCTCCCCCTCCCCTCTGTAACTAACTCTGCCTTATTTATAACCTTTGGCTTCTAGAAACAACTTCCTCAAAATATCTTCTGATCTTGCTGGCTCAGCATGAATTATTCCATACACTACACTTGCCACATCAGCAAACCAATTATTCCTTGCTATATACTACCCTACATACTACTCTTGTTACATCAGCAAGCACCAACACTTATTTATTTACAGTCCTCACACTAACTGTACACTACAACTGAGAACCAAAGTATCAGGTAGAGGTAGCTGGCCTGAAAGTAACTTAACTTTAGGCCATCTGACATACACCTGAGCAATGGCCCCTACAGTTATCATCAACAGTCTCAGATATTCTAAAAGTGTAGCCCCAGCTGTAGGAATTAAGGCTGTGGGTGGTGAATATTTTTTCTGGGTGAAAGGTGAATATGCTTAGACACTGTGTTGAAGAAGTGGAAGGCTTGCTTCCTCCTTAGGTTTACATTCATGGCAACAATCTTCCAAGCCAAACTTTTGCATCCTGCCGCTGATAACATCTTTTTTGCAGGTTTTTGTAGTTCTTTGGTGTTATTGCCATATATGATTGAATCAAATCTACAGACACTTAATGAGTAGATGCCAAAGATGAGAAGTGTAGAGTTCTAGAAAATCCAACATACCAGGCTTGAGTTTACAGACTTAAATAATAGATGAACTATCCTTATCTCAGTGATATCTCAACAGATTTCATTGTGAAAGCTTGTAGGAAGCCATGGATCTTGGATGGGATCCTTATAAAACTGCAAACAATGGGGCATGGTGGACTGCTCTTCAGTATAATGGCAAAACTTCTTGATGTATTGGAGTACTTGCAATGGAGGAGATTTGTTTGCTGACTTATGACGGAAAAACTAGCTTGGAAGCTCATGAAGGCAGTTATTGCAGACTTCAAACAACCCTGGATCGGACTTCATCATCTTTTTTTGCTTAGTATGTGTGCAGCTGGATGGGGTCTTAATGTCAAGTCTGTGATACAGTCATTGTATATGATCCTGAACTGAATCCTGAGACTAAAGGGCAGGCGGTTGCAAGAACTTACAGTGTTGGACAGACCAGGGAGAGCAAAGTACTATATACATGGAACCAGTCGTTGATAAAATCTCCAGCCATAAAACAAGGCTTGTGAAGGGGGCAATGAATACCCATGGACATATAAGAGGAATTTGAATTACCATGCTTGAAGAGGCTTGTTCTTCTGGTTCATCTGTGGAATCAAAGATCCGTCCCAGTAATATCTTCTCCATTGTCCTTACAAAAATTTGGATTCCTACATCCGCTAGATTCAAGACCAAGATTGCAATAAAAAAAGCTAGTATGTGCCCCTGCCACCTCCGCTTGTTTATTTTTTCTTGTTTTGCTATGTGTTAATGGCTTTTCCTTTCAAATCGATTTACAGATCGATGAACTTGAGAAGGGTAAAACTGCTGTATCTGTTGATTTGCCAACAGTCTGGTAGTTGGAACCATGGCCAGAATAAGGTGAAGATGAACATGTTTTGCAACCTAGGATCAAATGGAAGAATTGTATTCGCTTGTGGGGTCGTCATGCAATGGAAAAGCATTTAGCATCGGGAAGTCATCAGGACAATTTGCTGCTTCTTTTCTGTTGCCCATCCATTTGGATCATAAGTACCAAGATCAGCTCAGATGTCCTGAAACTAGCGCATTTGCAGATTCCAAGGTTTGAGGGCATCGTGTCAAAGTGTTCTATCCAAGAAAAACAGACAGCCAACTTCTTTAAGGAAGATAGCGGATACACCACGAAAGCTACATGTTTTGCTGAAATTTGAGCCGTTCAAATTATACCCCTTCTCTTCATATGTTTCTGGAGTCAAAAGCTGAGGTAAATTTCATTCCTATATAAGCATTGCTGATGTCGATGATAGGTGGCGACAGTACCTTCTATCCACCATTAGCAGTTGGTGCTTATAACCATTTTGAATCCACCACAATCATTGAAAAATACATTTATTGAGTTTATCAGTGATAAGATAAGCAATCAATTTAGATTATAAAATAATTTATCAATTGAACTGCGGGAATTTTGAAGTAGGTTGCAAAATATGAAGCCTGCCAAGAGACCACCTTTCTTGGTGAGATATTAATAAAATCATCATCAATTTTACATTGAACAAAACAAATGGGAACCAACTCGAGATTGCTCCAAACCACTACCTAATCAAGCCACCAACACAACGGCAAATCCCCACTACCACCTAGGCCATGCCAACTAGCTGGCCACCCCATGTCCATACCCTAAGCCACAAAACCCAAAAAGGGAATTGGAGGGGGGCTATGAGCTACCAAAAATAGACTCAAACAACTATTTGAAATGGATTCTTGGACACCTCAATGATCAAATCCAAGTTTTGAGACTATTTACGAGGTTGTAAAACCTATACAAGAGTTTTAAGAAACGATGAGTTGATGCAAATAATAGGTTGATGAATAACTGGCGATTGCTATTTAAATTATTGAATGTTTTTTGATGCTATGTTTATTATGTGACTACATGTTTCTATTGGTGTTGCTTTATTAACTATAACTGGTTAAGTATATTATTTGGCCTAAAATGGTTAAAAATAGTGCCACATTCCAACTTTATCGGTATGGTAGTTTTTTTTTGGCAGTGTATAAAGAATAAATCTCATTCAATGATAGACTCAAAACCACTACAGATTTATGGAAGATGGGATCATAAGAAGGCAGATATGAAACATTGAAGAGGAGATGGGCACATGGTGTGCCAATCAGGAGGCTAAGCTTATGTGACTATTATCTTTACTCTTACCACTATGATATCACAACGAATGGATATTTAACCGAGTATGAACACCTATATGGACCTTAATAATCAAACAAATTTCAAATTCCAAGGTCTTACCTCCATGATCATTTTTTACTTCACCTTTGGTTTCTTCACATCTTCACAATCACATGGATCATCATTAACAACATATTTGGTTGACTTTAGTCTATATAAGCTATTCCTTTCCGGTATAACTATTTTTGTGTCTGGTTGGTAGAATAACTATTTCATGGAATTGCTATTACTAAAAAATAAGTAATTATAATTCCTTTACAAGATTAAGAGAACCATGGGACTTTAAAGAACTATAAGAGTAGTCATTACTTGTCATTCTATTTCTTAATTATTGCAATTCTTTTTTTCACCTTATTCTATTTTGCAAACTAAATGTACCATGGAAGAAGGTAGAGAACTTCATTCTCTGCTTTTCATTTTCTTAGGTTGGTCAACAAAGATTTAGAGAGAGAATCCAAAAAGTATATTATGTATGGTCGACTTCATTAAGAATGAAACAAAATAGCTATTCCTCCCTTGTAAACCTAATTCTATGTTTAGTTGATGGAATAATTTTTTATGGAATTATCAACACTACAAAATGAGGAAATGCAATCTCTTTATAAGTCTGAAAGAATAGCCATTCTTTGATCTTTTCCACCATATTTCCATATTTGTCCATGATATTTCGAATGAACTACAAGAAATAGTTATTATTTATCTATTTTCATTTTTTTCTTGGGATTCATTATATGAACACAAAGATCTAATTATATAATTACGTGCATAATGGCCGTATATTAGCCATCATTGATTAGCAAAAGTGCTTCAGCTAGAGCATGTTTAAGTTTTACTTTACAAGCCTTAGTACATCCATATCCTTGCAAATTAGGAAAAACTTTCCTAAGAGGCTCATAAAAAAAAAAGTAGAAATTATGTGAGTTTTCTTAGCCAAATGATCTATAGCCTCGTTCACTTCTCTTAGAGTTGAGCTAATTCAACAGTTATACAATTGCAGGATTATTTTCCTTGCACGCATCAATACATATTTATACTTGAGCTTAGCATCTAAGTTGGATGTAATGATTTTAACAGCGAGATGTGAATTAGAAGCAATTTGAACATTTAGTAGGCCTCATTGAATAAAATATTCTAATCCCCAATAGATGCTCCATAACTTAGCTGCTATTATATTCAACCTACTCAATTCATGTGCATGACCAAACATTATACTTCATGATCTCTCACCACCCCTCCTGTATCAGCTTGATTTGTAGCAAGGTTAATTGGGGGATCTAAGCATATTCTGTATTTTGGATTTGAAAAAGTTTTTTCTTCTTTTTAGATCTAGCTGTTATTCATGGGATAAAGCACGTATGGTTTGATTCTGATTATTCACAACAGTGTCTTGCTGAAATAATGCTTTATCCCTAGCATTCCATTGATACCACAACATGAAAGCAAAAGTATATCGCTTTGGCAGTTGCAAAGCAGTCATATCTTTTTTCTTAACTTGACATCATTGTTTCATCCACTTTAACATATTGCCATTTACCATAGTATTATCAATATTAATTGTCTGCTAGATTTGATGAGTATGGTTAACCAAGTTGCATGTTCTGAAAGCATGTAAAAGGTCCTCATTACTCTCACTACATCTTGGACATACAGCATGCTCTTTGATTCCTGTTTGCCTGAGATTAATAGCCGTTAAGAAACTATTTGATTGAGCTCTTCATAAAAACATTTTTATTTTCGAAGGAAGAATGGAAGACCAAATCCACTTCCAGCTGACTTCTTTAGTGATTTCACAACTTTGCTTACTAGCTAATTGCTTGTAAATTTCAGCTAGTGAAATGTTAAGCTTTATATTACCGAGGGGAAAAAATAAAATGGTTAAGTTTTGCATCCCTAGATATATCAAGTTGATCTCTCCTTTCTTGAAAAATGATTGGACCTCCACTGTTAGTGAGGAGATCCTTGATAAGAAAACCATTCTTATCTTCGTTCCAACCATAAAAATTTAACCAACACTCTCTTATAGTTAGAAATGTGGAGGTCTCATGAATTGGTCTTTGGACTAGTTGTTTTACTGTGAAATCTCCACCCCAACTATGACCCCAAAGCTAGTTTCTCTCCCATCCCCCCAACTTTACTATCTTATTCCATTCTACTTAGTTATAACTAGCATAAGGTTCCTTTACAAAATGGGAGACACGAGCTAAGTTCTTCACTTCCCCTACTTGCATTATTCTGTCATGCTTTGCTTTAATTAGCTTCGTTGAGATAAGATGGTTATTTTTAAATTCCCATAATCTCTTAATAGCTTATACTTCATCTCTCTTTTTAAGATCGATCAAACCTAATCCACCTTTCTCCTTTGGTATGACAATTCTATCTCAAGTGGTTCAATGCACTTCATTACCTTCAATGGTGCCACTCTAAAAGAAATTTTGAACTATTTGTGATAGTTTGTGGAGTATTCTTTTTAAAATCTTAAATACTTTATATAGTAAGTAAGGACTCTAAAATAGATTTGATAAGAATAACCCCGCTTGTCATGCTTAGTTGCTTTACTTTCCATCTTGAAACCTTCCCAAAGGAGCTTGTTTACCTAATTTGAGGATTTGGTTAACAATCCCTTTGGTAGCTACAGCTGTGTTCCTTAGAAAACATAACGGTTGATTTCACCTAATTGACTCTTAAGCCTAAAACTTGACAAAAAGTCACCAAAAGATTCTAATTGTTTGAGCATTTCTTTGATCAATCTTAGCTACTAACACAAGATCATCAATAGAAAGGAGATGTGATTTATTTAACGAACTACTTTTTATTTTGAAGTCTTACTAGTTTTTAAGCCTTACTTTTCTTTCAATCATCTTACTGAAGAACTCAATTGCCAAGATAAACAAATAAGGGGATATAAGATCACTTTGTCTTATGCTTTTATTTGGTGAAAAAGGCTCTAGTGAAGATTCATTCATAATTACTTCAATCTCTATAGTGGTTAGGCAGTGATTAATTAAGTTCATCCAACTTAGAGGGAAATTAAGACTGATTAAGGCTTAATGTATAAAGTCTCATTCTATGGAATCAAAGGCCTTTTTGAGATTAATCTTGATGGTCATCTATTCCTTTTTCCTTGATATTTTTTCTAAAGCCATATAATATTTCATTTACAATGATGATGATGTTAGCTGCCTTCCTTGAACAAAGCTTGATTTGCTGAATGAACTAATCGATTAAGATAAGGTTTTAACCTCTTAGCTAGCACTTTTGTGGTAATTTTATAAAGAGCAGTATAGAGGCTAATGGGCCTCAAGGATTTTAGGGTGCTAGGTCTTAGTTGCTTGGGTGTATGGCATAATTGAGTTTGATTTATTTGTTGAGGAAGTCTTTGTTGTTCAAAAATTCCTTTGATAAGGTTTGTAACTTGTTTGTCAAGAAAATCCTAGTACTTTGAAACCATCATTTCTTGGGGTTTTTTAGGACCATATTTTTATCAAAACTTAGACTAATTTTTTCTTATTGCATTCTCTTATCTCTGTTTTTGTTCCTTTGTTAGCCCATAAATTAGGCCTTCATTAATTACGAAGAGTATTTTGAAATGGGTAAGGACATCACTTTTAATTTACTCCTGATCATATGTCCATTCACCTTGGTCATTTTGCAACCATAAAATTTTATTTTTTGTTCTTTATTTGGCACCATTGCATGGTAGTAGGAGATGTTTTTATCACAATCCATTATTCGTTTGGTTCTAGCCTTTTCCCTATTTAGTACTTGAGTTAGTTCATCTTTTGACTTCTACATGAGATCTGCTAAAAATTGAGTTGGTGAGGCAATTAAGGCTTGATCAATTCCTGCCAAGTGCCTCTATAATCTCTTCTTTTGATAATGAATCATTCCAAGAACCCTTATATTCCATTCTTTAAGTGCTTAGGTTAGCTTTGAATTGTCTACAAGATGCCCTATTTTGTTTCCAACCTCACAAATTTAGCAAGGGAAAAGCAGGACTTATCCATGAACTATGAGTTGAAAACAGAAAGGTCTTCCATACTTGTCATGGAAACTATAAGGTGAGTTTTCAAAAGTAAGGGATAGCGATCACTAGGCCATTTATGGAAATGGAAAATTTTTACTTTAGGATATAAACTCCTCTATACAAAATTACAGTGCACTATTAAGGTTTCTCTAAACTAAAGTGGTAAGTACTTGTCCAGTTGACCATGTATAGGTGGCTCTCATAAATCCCATGTCAGCAAGACTGTGCATTCATACAAGTAACGAATCTAAAAGCTTTACTCCTCGTGGAAGACCCTTGTCCTGCATTCATTTCTATTGATAACATCATTAAAGTTGCCCATAACATGAGGGAATTAGGGAATTGATGGAGGGAGGGAGGGAGGGGGAGTAGACTTTCTTAAGGAGATAGTCTCTCATTTAAAAGTGGTAAGGCATTAATAGGAGTGAAAAACCACAGGTTGTTGGAGTGTCTAACCTTTACTTTTGCATAGGCTTAATTTGTCTTTTTGAGAATATTTACATAAAAAACATTAGCTTGCTAGAGCAGCAGTATTCCTCTACGCATCCTCTTTGATTTAATATAGGGATAGCCCTCGAGCTATAAAACATAAGTAGACAAATAAGCATTTGCCTTGTCCATCTTGGTTTTTAATGGAGCAACACTATTCAGCATATGTTCTGTATATGCTACGAGTACTACTTTTTTAGCAGGCAAGTTCAAGCGCTTTATATTCAATACAAGAATTCGAATATGCTTACGAGTGAAGGATGATGCATTACTCCATTTTGGGTCATAGTAGAATTGTAATGGATCACTTCTTTGTGTTTAGCCATCATTGCTTTTATTCCAATGGAAAAATCACCAGGGGTGCTTCTAGTATTAACTAAAGGAAGAGTTTCCTCCTTGGTGGTGAGAAGTAGACTCAAAGATTTAGATTTCTAGGGCTTGTAAACTGCTGGCAGGGTAAACAATGGTTGTTGATTTTGTGGCATTGGACAAATTTTGTTTACTACAATCTCTATTGTTTTCTCTCATTGGTTTTTGAGTTTAAAGGGTAAAGGTCCATTGGTACTGCAACCTAGATGAAGATTGCAAATTCCTTCTTAGTTCGAATAGTTTGTCCCGTCTTAGTGAATGTCATTGTCCCGTCCAATTTTATAACTATTGGCTTAACCATGGAAGCATGTGACGCCTTAGGACCTTAGTGGGCATCACAACCTACTACGTGTCCTTATTTTTTTAATGATACGTTAAGGCTTTAAAATACTACTATAGTCCTTAAAACAGTTGTATAACTTGTTAACAATATAATAATGTCATATCTTCATATTTCCTATAATGTGAATGACATACGAGTGAGTCATTCTAATCATAATCACAATCAGTAATTAGAATTTTTAACTTCTATAAACAATAGATTAGCGCTTCTAATACCTAACCTTGTTAATAGTACTCTCTCGATCATAATACAAGCAATATGCTTCATCTTAATACATAAAGTTATAAAAATGAAAGAATGAGTTGAAACTCAATATATAATATATAAGTACATATGAATGCTAAACTAAGTTATACATATGCATATAATGCAAGTTTCATTAAGTATGATAATAACTAGTCAATTAATTATCTTGAATTTAGGTTAGCAAGCAATAAAGAGGTACTTATGACTCTAGCATATCGTGATTTTTATTTATATATATAGGTAGATATATATAAGTTTTCATTTAAGTTTTAGAGTCTAGAGTTGTTGAAACCTAATTTTCAAATTGTGTAAGTTCGTTAAGGAAACTTATCATATGATTAGGTGTTACCTCCTAGGGATCTATAGAAAACTTGTTGTGTATAATTTCTTTTTAAAATAATTGTTCAATAAAAACACTTCAACAAATGAATTGGGTTATACACTGTAATAAAAATAACTGGTGAAACCAAGTTATTTTTTGGGATTGGAGACTAAATATTAAATTATTTCAATTCCTTTCTTAGCTGGGCAATTAAAATGGAATGATAAAATGAATTAAAATAAAAGAAACTAATTAACTACAAGTGTGAATAAACTAAAAATAAAATACTAATGTGTCAGAGAAAGAATTAACTAATAATAGTATAGATCTTAATAAAGCTATCATTTGACGAATCAATACGTATGTGTAAAATATAATTAAATTAATTGATCGGTTTTTAATTATATTTATAAAAACTCACTTCCCTTTTGAGTTGATATTGTCTTAATTATAGCAAAAACATCTCTTTTGAATAGTTTAATTATAATTTTTGGTTATGTAGTAAATTTCTTCTCATTAAATTTACTACCCTAATTAATATCAAAATTCATGCATATTTTTATGTCATAAAAATTAATGCTAATCGTATTACGAACGTGAATCTTAAAACTAATTCAAAGTTTATGTTTCTGTGTAAACAATTGAATCAATTCTATTTCTATTTCATATAAATTATCAATTTTTTTTAAAGTTTTTTAAGTTTTATTTATAAAAATACTGTTTGACATACAATAAAATCACGAATCATGAGATTGAATAATTAAAAATCTAATCAATTAAATAATTACTTATAATAAAGTCATGTATTGTTTAAATTATTAAAATCTAATCATGTATCGATCAAATTATTAAGTCATGTCAAAATTTTATTAAATCTAATTTAGTTTGTACCAAAACTAAAGATAAGATAAAAAAATTCAAGAAACACGATAGATTTTAAAACTAAAAAGGATTAAAAAACGCAGTTGTGATTCTTGGAGTGTAAATATGTTTTCCAATTCGATTTTTCTTGAATCTTTTGTGTTCTTGTTATGAATCTACAAATTTGTCTTCGTTATGTAGCGTGTCGTATGATTACGGAAATTGAGATCTTTTTTTTTTTTTTTTTTTTCCTTTTTTCTTCGTGCCACTACGGAATTCGGAAAGGATATATATTTTTTTCTCCTCCAGCATGCGGCTTCTGAAGTCTCAAAATAAATCAATGATTCTTTAATTCTCAAATTACTGCGTGCAAATAGATATCTTTTGGTTGCTTTCTCCTGTTGCGGCGTCGATGCCTATTTCTTTTCCCTCGTGTTGACATTTTTTTTTCCTCATTTTTTTTTTTTTAAAATCCCAACCCTTCGGCATGTGAATGGATCCTTCAATGCATTGCTACTCTTGGACCGTGGCTTTCTTCATTGCAATTGCAGGTTCTAAATTAACATGGACATATGGGCTATTGAATTTGGACCATCACTTTGAGTTGCTTTGGACAGTGAAAAATATGATGGCGAATGGATGGTGAAAAGTTGATCAATGTGATTGGTCTCCAATTTGTTGAGAAAAGATTTCATGGCATGGAATTGCACTGCTTGGAAATCGTTGACGTGGAAGTTCAATATTCGTTGTAACTTAGCAAGATAATATTATACTTGTGTGTATATTTTTCAAATTTGTAAAATTTCCTATAAAAAATATATAATATATATATTATATTAGTACAATATAAAGTTGAGATAAAATATATGAAATTTATGTTTATCAACCATCCCCAATTTTAAAAGTTGCTTGTCCTCAAGCAAAACATATATTAATAAAAACAATTAAGGACAAGTATTACACTAATTACAATGTTACATAAAAACCATCTATAGATTGCACGTCAATTTTATTCGGTGCTTTACGAGATATTGTCTTCTATCAATTCACATTCAATTTAATTAAATTTAGTTCTTGCAACTTTCAATTGCATATATTCACTTGATCACAATTTACATGCATTAGGAAAACTAAAATACTGGGGTTTAATAGTTAATCTATTTGAGATAAAGTTCTATTGTATCATTTAAATAAAGATTTAGAAAGTCGAAATAATGTATAACATTGACTAATCAAGAGAAAGTTACTCATACTTTGTATACTTAACTAAAATATATACTCTCCTCTTTCATCCTTCTAAATATTATGATTCAAAGTAAATGCATATTACATTTACCTATCCTCTAATCATTCCCTTGGTATTGATTTTTATTGGAGTTTTTTTTTTTTGTTTTTTTGTTGGATTGGAGCAGTTTCATTGGTCAGTAAGTCTTTAGGCTAGATGATCTTAAGCTATTAGGTATTAAAACTCCCTTTTGAACCATTCACTTACTTTATTATTTATTTAAATACAATTATTATAATTAAGTTCATTGGCAGTGGAATTCAAATCTCACTCTTTTGAAGAACCAAGGCGAATCTGTACTAACTTATTATTATGTAGGCAGTGGGAAAGAATCATGCTCTTCTGAAGGACTAAGATCGATCCTTATCAACGTATCCAGTTTATTTACCATTTTTGTTTCACCTCCAATTAAATTGATTTTTCAAGGGATTTTCAAGAAATAAGTTTGATTTGTTCATTTATTATGAGTTATAAGGCTTAAACTTCTAAGCAATGAGTATATATTAAAGTAAGCTTAAAATTATAAGTATCTAACTCTTAATTGGTGACATTGTACTAATTCTAAGTCTCAAATCAAAGTTTAAATAACACGTAACTAAACCTAACATAGATTTTGAAATTCAACTATAGTCAAGTGTTAAAAGTTCATAAATGATCAAATAGAATTAAGTGAAAAAATCGAAAAAATTTAACCAAGAAGTTGCTTTTATTAAAAATGCAAATTGATTTTAAGATGTGTATGTGCAATGAAATGGTATTTCATATAACAATGTAAATTCAAGTGCAAGATTTTCAAAAAAATAAAAATAAAAATAACAATTAACCAGCATCAAAATATAACATTTCAATTTATTCTATCACCTCAACTTTAGAATAAATATCTCACCCCCAACTTTAAGACAAACAATATCCTCATTGTCAAACAAAAGAAAAGCATAAACAAAGGTAAGAAACGGGACTCCCCTAAGGTAAAGAGTGAGTTGCTAGTTAAATTGCCTATTTACAGTAACATAATTCTACCATCCGTAACCAAGCAAAATCTTATGGTCTGCATACTTAACAGAGGATCAAAGACACCAAAGAAAATGAAAAGAAAATACAAAAAACGTAGGAAAAATAAATAGATAATGGGTTGCCTCTAATTGAGCGCTTGTTTTAAAGTCCTTGGCTAAACTTTTTTTTTCCTTCTCAAGTTGGGTCACTTAGACCCATTGTTAGCTGCTGTTCACCATAATTTTCCCTCTCATAATAATGTTTCAATAAGTGCCCATTGACTTGAAAATGGGCCTCTGTATCACCTTTAATCTCAATAGCTTTATAAGGGAAAACTTTGGTTATCTCAAATGGTTCTGACCACTTAGACCTTAATTTATCAGGAAACAACTTCAATCGAGAGTTACATAACAACACCTTCTGTCTAAACCTAAACTCTCTATGAAGAATAGTCCTGTCATGCCACCATTTTATCTTTTCCCTATAGATCTTAGCTTTCTTAAAAGCCTCATTTTGAAACTCCTTCAACTCATTGAGTTGGAGTAATTAGTGGCTAGTTGTAGCATCTCTTTTAAAGTTTAGAAAATTTACAGCCTAGTAAGCCTCGTGCTTTAACTCCACAGGGAGATGACATGCTTTGTCAAATACCATCCTATATGGAGACATACCAATTGGATTTTTATAAGTGGTTTGATATGCCTAAAGAGCATAATTGAGCTTAAGCGACCAATCTTTATGTGATGCATTGACTGTTTTCTCTAAAATCTGTTTTAGCTCCCTATTAGAAAGCTCAACCTAGCCACTTGTTTGAGGGTGATAAGGTGTTGCCACCTTATGATTCACTTCATATTTAGCAAGAAAATTATCAAATTGCTTGTTATAGAAGTGAGTCCCTCCATCGCTAATGATAGTGCGTGGTGTTGCAAACCTGGTGAAGATGTTCTTGTTCAAAAACTTAAGTACACTTCGGTGATCATTGGTTAGGGGAGCAATAGCTTCAACCCATTTTGGCACATACTCAACTGCAACTAAGATGTATTTATTCGAAAAGGAAATGGGGAATGGTCTCATGAAATCAATCCCCTACACATAGAACAATGCAATCACTAGGATTCCACTTTACAGCATCTCATGTCTTCGGGAAATATTTCTAGATCATTGATACTAAGCACAGGCTAATACAAATGCTCTACAATCCTTAAATAGGGTGGGCTAATAAAATCTACATTGTAAAATCTTAGCTATTGTCCTCTCAGCACCAAAATTATCGCTAGCCTCTCTAGAATGGCAATGGTGAAGAATGTTGGCATGCTTACACTTAGGGACACATTGCTTAATTACTTGTTTTGTACAACTCTTGAAAAGGTACGGCTCATCTTAGAAGTGATATCGGATATCAGATAAGAATTTCTTCTTCTGGTGATAAGAAATTCCATAGGGCAATATGTCACTAACTAAGTAATTAACTATGTCGGCATACTAAGTTAGATCTGTTAAAGACATTGTGTATAAGTGCTCGTCAGGGAACACTTCATTGATGGGTAGCTCATCTTTCTCATTCACAATTGTTGAAAGATGGTCAACTACCAAATTTTCAATACCCTTCTTATCTCGAATCTTGAGATTGAACTCCCGTAATACCAAAATCAATCTAATTAATCTTGGTTTTACATTCGCCTTTACTAACAAATACTTCAATGTTGTGTGGTCAATATACACTATCACCTTAAATCTTACGAGATAGGATCTAAATTTATCATAGGTAAATACTACTGCAAGAAGCTCCTTCTCTATGGTAGCATAATATTGTTGTGTATCATTAAGCATCGTACAAGCGTAGTATATCACCTGGAACACTTTGTCCTTCCTTTGACCTAACACAACACCTACTACTACATCACTAGCATTGCACATGAGCTTAAAAGGCAACTCCCAGTCAGGTGCTACAATTACTAGTGTACTGGTCAATTTTTCCTTCAGCAACTTGAATGCCCGAAGGCATTCCTCATCAAATACAAATGGAGTCTCCTTTTCCAATAGATTGCATAGAGGTTTTGTGATCTTTGAGAAATCACAAATGAACCTCCAGTAGAACCCTGCATGTCCTAAGAAACTTTGTACCCCTTTCACATTCATTGGTGGAGGCAACTTTGCCATTACCTTAACTTTTGCCTCGTCCACCTCAATCCCTTTATGAGACACTTCATGTCCTAACATAATCCCTTCTTGTACCATGAAGTGACACTTCTCCTAATTAAAGGTTAGGTGAGTATCTCTGCATCTCTGAAGAACGGATGACAAATTCTTTAAACATTGTTCAAATGAAGAGCCAAATATAGAGAAGTTATCTATGAAGACCTCAATGTATTTCTTAATCATGTTTGAGAAAATTGCCATCGTACACTTTTGAAAGGTAGCTGGTGCATTACATAAACCAAAAGGTATATGCCTAAATGTGAAGGTTCCATAAGGATAAGTAAAGGTGGTTTTCTCTCGATCTTTAAGTGCGATATGTATCTGGTTATATCTGGAATAACCATCTAGAAAACAATAGTATGCGTGCCCTGCTAACCTCTCAAGTATTTGGTCAATGAAGGGTAAAGGAAAATGATCCTTGTAGGTTGCATAATTCAGCTTTCGATAGTCAATGCAAACCCTCCATCCTATCATAGTCTGGGTAGGTATCAACTTATTCCTCTCATGTTCCACAATAGTGATACCTCCCTTCTTTGGTACCACTTGTATTGGATTCACCTACTTGTTATCCGAGATCGGGTAAATAATCTCGGCATCAAAGAGTTTCAAAATCTCCTTCTTCACCACTTCCTTCAAAGTGGGATTAAGTTTATGTTATGGTTGAACCGATGGCTTGCATTCGACTTCTAAGATAATCTAATGCATGCAAACCAATGGATGGATCCCCTATATGTCAGCAATTGTCCATCCAATAGCCTCCTTGTATTCCCTGAGGACTTATATCAACTTGACCTCTTTTTTGTTGATAATCTGCTGAAATGATAATAGGGAGTGTCTCTTTCTTGCTTAAGAACACATACTTTAAGTGAGCAGGAAGTTGCTTCAACTTGAGTTTCGGAGGCTCTTTTATGGATGAAACCAATTTTTTTGCATTGGTTCCCAACTCTTCAAACCTCAGTGGACCGGACCAAACCTTTGCCACTTGCTCTACCAGTGCATCACTCTTACTCTCCTTACCTCCATCTTTTTCATCACTACTCCAATCTTCTGATAGAATCAGATGCTCATAACCATTTAGTCTAATATCCTCCTCTTTCATCTCTTATACTAACTAGTCAACCACATCAACGGTATAGTAGGAGCAGTTATCACTAAGGTGCTTCATTGCCTTGAACACATTAAAGGTCACCTGCTCATCTATTGCTCAAAGTGTTAGTTTTCCCTCTTCAACATCAATCAAAGTCTTGCCAATAGCCAAGAGTAGCTTGCCTAAGATCAATGGAAGTTCCTTGTCTTCTTCCATCTCCAAGATAATAAATTCTATAAGGAAGATAAATTTGTCTACTTTAATTAACACATTTTCAATGATCCCTTTAAGGTACTTAATACTCTTATCAGTTAGCTGCAGTGATATTGGTCTTTTTGTACTCTCTTAACCCCAATTTCTTAAAGATGGATAGGGGCATGAGATTTATGCTGGTACCAAGGTCACAAAGGACCTTGTCAAAATATGAGTTCTCTATAATGCAGGGAATCATGAAGCTGCTATGATCTTTAAGTTTGGGAGGTAGCTTATTTTGTAGGATAGCTGTATACTCCTTAGTTAACATTACGGTCTCATAGTTAGCCAGTTTCCTCTTTTTTGAGAGGATCTCCTTTATGAACATTGCATAAGAGGGCATTTGCTTGAGCACATCTATAAATGGGATGTTGATATGCAACTTTTTGACAACATAAAAAAATTTGGAAAACTGGTGGTCGAGCTTTTTGCTTCAACCTCCCTAAAAAAGGAAGAGGAGGAACATAAGGCTTCACATCAGCCTTTTTTTGCCTTGATCTTGGCTCATCCTCCTTTCTTTGGTCATTTCTAGTAGAAGGCTCCTTATTCTTCTCAACATGCTCTAGATCCTTCTGTATAACCTAGTGGGAATCAGGTTACTAGACCTTTGACCTGTAATCAAGCCCAAGGACTAGAGGGGCTAGTATAACGAATCCTTCTGTTCCAACCAAATCTTGTCGAGGCCGAGTATTTCCTTGTCGAGGCCGAGTTATCCTTATGTTGAGTTGATGATTACTCTTTAGTGCTGGGCTAACTAATTACTCAGTCTATTCCTTGTCGAGAAGCCGAGAGAGAGAGAGTCAAACTGACTAAGCCATCCTTATTCTGACAAGCTCATTTGTTCATGCTTTTTGTCCATATTTTCTAACGACCCCGTTAATGTAGTGTCGCTACGTATATAGTATCATGTGCAGAATTTGTTGCATTAATGATTATTTTTCTTATATATTCATTTTTTCTTTTTTGTATCTTGTACATTACTTCTTTAAGAAATGCTTTTTTTGTCTTTTCCTTTTTCGGTAGGTTATCCTAATTTATGGGTATAAATATTGTTATACTTATAACTGTGATAATATCAGATCATTCTTGATACACTTTTGAGTATTTTTCTTCCTTGTGTAAATACTGTTTGTTTACTCTCGGCATCACTTTTATTCTTTCTCTAGAGTAAGGTTAGGTGGTGAGTAACCTCACCGAACTAATTCGTGCGTCATATCAAATTTTGCCATGAGTCCTTGGAAGTTCTATTGGTACGTCATATCCTCTGGAGTTGTTCATGGGTTTTGCTTACTGTTTCATTCTTCATTTTTCCCTTTTACAATTTTCTCTGTTAATCCTTTTTAAGCTTTCAGTAAGCTCGAACCTATTTAGCGACCGACCTTATCTGTTCTTGGTCACGATTCGCAACATCTTCATATCAGAGAAGAGATTTTGTGTGAACTGTAGTTAGTTCTCCTTGAAGTTCTATTATACTTTGTTTTGCGTGTGTGAAATAAAGTAAGTTATTGTATTCATTTGATTGTTGTGTTGTTAATTGTTAATTTCTTGAATTGTTTGTTTGAGTTTTGAATTTGTAGGAAAAAATGACAAATCTAAGTATGAATGTTGGTATTAGTGATGACAGTAGAATTATGTACCATGGACGATAGTTTTAGGGAGCTCCCAAAAGCACTAATGAGAGGCTTGATGAGGTAGCTAACATCTTAGTAGATTTAATCTAAGCTATTCATATACTATCTTGCTGACCTATTGAGGTCGTGCAAAATACTCCACGACTTGCTCGACCTATTAAGGGTTAGGACCCTACTCGACCTGTTAGAGGTGGAGGAGTTGGCGGATGAGTAAGGCGAAGGATAGACCCGAGAGAGCTTGATGAAGAGGAAGAAGAGCATTTTGAAGAGAAGCGTGTACAAATCCCCAAAGCACCTCACCATGTGAAGCTTCGGATTTCAAGTTTCAATAGATTTGAGAATGCTAATGAGTATCTGGATTGGGAAGAGAAGGTAGAGCGTATGTTTGATTATTATCCATACAGGGATTATGAGAAGGTGAGAACTGCTATTGTTGAGTTCTCTGGGTATGCCATCTTGTAGTGGAAGAATTTTCAGGCCATGAGGAGACGAGAGGGGTATCGAGAGATTAATACTTGGTAAGAGATAAAGAGGATACTTAGAATCAGATTTGTGTCGAAAACCTATCTCCAAGACACTTTCACTCGGTTTCAGGAGTTGAGACAAGAAGGTCGAACTGTTAATGAGTATATTCAAGACTTTCAAGTGCTTATGATACGTTGTGAAGTGAAGGAGTCACTAGCTCGAACATTCTTAAGATTCAATATTGGGTTGAGAGGAGATATTTGGGATGTCGTGGAGCTCTAACGATTTGATACCATAGATGAGGTTGTTAAGATTGCCTAGCGAGTAGAGAGACAAAGAAGAAGCCGAGTACTGGTGAGGATGTTAACTAGTTGACCTGGATAGATAAGTCATTGAGCTCAGTTGAGTACAGAGCTGAGTAGATGAACTGACTTGATGGTTAAGTGCTAACTCAAACTTATGAGAAGGAGCAAGGGTCTGATAGGAAGACCGGCCAAATTAAGTGTTTCAAGTGTCAAGGGTTCAGACACATGGCTACTTAGTGCCTAAATCGACGGACGATGGTCATCAAAGGAGACATCTCGAAGTTTGAAGTAGAGAGTATGGATGAGAAACCTAAGGAGGAAGAGCTTCCTACCAAGAAAGAAAATGTTGATGAAGAGCTGAATGAGGAGGACGTATTTCTTAAGGACTTGGATTAGTTACTTATAGTTGTCTGACGCATTATGAATGTGGAAGCCTCATGACAGGAGGAGTAGGGAGAGAATTTGTTCCATGCCACCTGTAAGGTGAATGATCAAATGTACGCCCTTATCGTAGATAGTGGAAGTTACACCAATGTGGCATAAGTTGATCTTATTTCAAAATTGAAGTTGCTGACTGTTTTCCATCCGAGGTCGTACAAGTTACACTGGTTGTTACATGTCATTCGGCAAATACTATTGCCGATTACTATATGGAATTACTCTAACTAAATTCTTTACAACGTACTGCTTATGTGCGCTTCCCACGTGTTGCTGGGTAGGCTGTGGTTGTTTGATAAGAGAGTTATACATGATGGCTATAGAAACAAGTATGTGTTTGAGAAGGATGATCGAAAGATCACGTTGAATTCGATGTGGTTGAGAGAAGTTAATAAGTTATAGAAAAAACTTGCTCGTGGATCAAAGAAGGCTTTGGTGTGAGTAGAGCTGAGCTTCGAAAAGCCATAAATGCTAATGAGCTGGCCTTCATGTTGGTCAGGTGATTACTTGAAATGAAGGAGCGCAGTGAGTTACCTTAGGAGGTCAAGAAGTTATTAGATGAATATGCTGACCTATTCCTTGAACAGCTACTTGACGAGTTGCCTCCAACTCGAGGTATAGAGCACTGCATTAACTTAGTACTCGGCATTGCATTGCCGGATAAGCCAGCTTATTGGATGAATTCCGAGCAGGCTTCTAAGCTCCAATGTCAAGTCAATAAGTTGTTGGAGAGAGGCTATGTAAGAGAGAGTCTCAGCCCTTATGCCGTGCTTGCATTTTTAGCGCCGAAGAAGGATGGAACCCAGTGAATGTGTGTAAATAGCCGAGCTGTGAACAAGATCATGATCAAATACAGATATCCAATCTCAAGGCTAGAGGACATTTTGGATGAATTTAGTGGAGTTAAGATTTTAAGCAAGATTGATATTAAATTTGGCTACCATCAAATCCGCATGAGGCTAGGAGACGAGTGGAAGACTGCGTTCAAGACTCGACATGCACTTTACGAATGGATGGTCATGCCCTTCGACTTATTGAATGCCCGAGCACTTTTATGAGACTTATGAGCCATGTGTTGAGATATCTCATAAGGAAGTGTATTGTGGTATACTTTGACAACATCCTTGTCTACAGTACTGATATGCCAAGTCACTATGAACATCTTAGAGTAGTCATAAATATCCTTCATGTCGAGAGACTATTCGGCAATTTAAAGAAATGTTGTTTTTGCTAGGAGGAAGTGATATTTTTGGGCTATATAGTCAGTGGTGGAGGCTTACGAGTCAATGATGAAAAGATTTGAGCAATTGTCGAGTGGTCGACTCCTACTATTTGTGCTGACATGAGAAATTTCTATGTACTGGCTGCGTTTTACAGAAGGTTTATCAGGAATTTTAACACCCTCGTTGTACCACTTACCGAGTTAACAAAGAAGAACACTAACTTCTGATAGGGAGAAAGGGAGGAGAGGAGTTTCGCTAAGATAAAAGAAAGATTGATCTCCGCCTTGGTGTTAATACTATCTAACTTTTACAAAATTTTTGAGTTGGAATGTGACACATTAAGCATTGGAATAGGCGCTGTCTTGATGCAGGAAAGCTGACCAATTGTCTTCTACAGTGAGAAGCTCCGAGGACTGCAATTGAACTACTCCATGTATGATAAGGAACTTTTGGTACTGATTCGAGCAATGCAAGTATGATAACATTATTTGCTTCCTAGAGAATTTGTCATATATATCGACCATGAATCACCGAAGTACCTCTAAAGTCAGACCAAGTTATTGAAGTGACAGGCGAGATGGGTTGAATTCCTTGAGGGATTTAATTTTGTAATTAAGTACAAGTAGGAAAAGAATAACGTAATAATCAAGGCTCTTTCGAGGAGACATGTGCTTTTATCAGAACTGTAGACCAAGTTGTTTGAGTTTGCAAGTATCAAAGAACAGTACTCCGAGGATTCGCACTTTGGACCCATAATTTAATAATGCATTGACGGGAGGACGGTGGATGAGTATCATGTAGAAGATGGCTATTTGTTCAGAGGCAAAAAATTATGTGTGCCAAATTGTTCACTTAAGGAGCTATTGATCAGAGAAGCTCATAATGGAGAACTTTCTAGACATTTTGGGAAAAGAAAAACCTGTAAACTATTGAATGGCCGATTCTTTTGATCGATAATGAGGAGAGATGTGCATTAAGTTATCGAAAGCTGTGTCATATGCAAGAAGGCTAAATGTCGAGTCGAGCAAGGGAGAATAATGCTCTTACCTGTCCTAACGAGGTTGTGGATTGAACTGAGCACGGACTTTGTCCTCGGATTGCCGCGAATTGCCCAATGCAAAGATTTTGTAATAGTCGTTGTGGATAGGTTTAGTAAGATAGAACACTTCGTGCCCTGCTAAAAAACTAACGACGTTTCAGTTATTACTTTTATTTTCTTATAGAAGATTGTGCGGATATACGGCGTGTCGAGAAGTGTAGTCTCCAACAGAGACGTGAAGTTCTTGAGTTATTTCTAGAGAACTTTGTGGTGTTAGCTAGGTACCAGATTACTCTTCAGTACCTCATGTCTACCCCCCCAAATTGACGGCCAAATAGAGGTTGTTAATCGAACTTTGGGATCATTACTTTAAGTTGCAGTAGGTAAGAACTTGGTTGATTGGGACGTTTGCTTGCCAGTGGTCGAGTTCACCTATAACAGAATAGTACATGATACTATTAAGCAGACTCCCTTAGAGATGGTCTACGGATTCAATCCCGAGTTGTTCCTTGACCATGCTATTGTACCAATACTCGGGCAAGAAGACCCTAACACAATGGCCAGAGCACAATCCTTTTAGTACGTCTATGATGGGGTCATTCAGTACATCGACCAAGTTGCTAGAAGAACGCAAGAACAGACTAAGGATAGGTTGGCCAAACAATTTCAGCCGGGAGACTTGGTATGACTACACCTCAATAAGGAATGGTTCTTGATCAAGAGAAAGAACAAATTATTTATAAGAGCGGAAGAACCTTTTAGAGTCCTCCAGAAAATCAATAACAATGTCTATAAGTTGGAATTGCTCTAGGATTATGGGGTTTCTGATGCCTTCAACATTACTGACCTTAGTCCATATCACCTTGATGGAGAACTAATTGGATACCATTTGAATTTGATCTCAAATCGAAAATAACCGAAGACTAGAGGGGCTGGCATGATGAATCCTTTTATTCCAACTAACCTTTGCTGAGGTTGAGTATTTCCTTGTCGAGTCATTCTTCATGCTGTGTAGTATGATCACTTGTTTTTCTATAGTACTCTCTAACGCCAAGCCGACCAATTACTTGGCATATTCCTTGCCAAAAAGCCGAGAGAGAGAGTCTGGGTTGACTAAGTTATCCTTGCTCAAATAAGTCCATCTGTTTGTACTTTTTATCCGCATCTTCTAACGAGCTTGCTAATGTAGCATCATCATGTATATAGTATAATGTACAGAATCCATTGTACCAATGATTGTTTTTGTTGTATATTCATTTTTACTTTTTTGTATCTTGTACATTATTTTCTTAGGAAATACCCTTTTTATCTTTTCCTTTTTGGGTAAGTTGCCTTAACTTATGTGTATAAATATCCTTATACTTGTAACTGTGACAATATTAGATCATTCTTAATACACTTTTGAGTACATTTTTTCCTCCTGTAAACACTATTTGTTTACTTTCAGCACCACTCTTATTCTTTCCCTTAAGTAAAATTAGGTGGCGAGTAACCTCATCGGATTAATTCATGTGTCATATCGAATTGTGTTGTGAGTCCTTAAAAGTTTTATTGATTCGTTATATCCTCTAGAGCTGTTCGTGAGTTTTATTTATTGTTTCATTTTTCATTTTTTCCTTTTGCACTTTTCCCCATTAATCCTTTTTGAGTTTTCTGCAAGCTCGGACCCATTCAACGATCGACCTTATCTATTTTTGGTCATGGTTCGCAACATAACCTCCTCTAACTCTCTTGCATTCCTAAGAGTTATGTCATTTACCTCTTTTGGGTTCTCTTCAGTATTGCTAGGTAGCGAACCCTAAAGGTGTTATTAAGCATTTTCGATATCTGACCTATTTGCACCTCTAAATTATGAATAATTGCATCTTGGTTATGAAATTTCATGTCAGCTCTTTGAATAAAACTAATAATAAGCTCCTCCATACTCAGCTTTTTCTCTTTTGGTAGTTGAAATGGTTGTGAAAAACTAGTAAGTGCTTTATAAGCAGTTTGGATGATTCCTCCCACTAAGGTTGTAGGTGTTTGAGTATGGATTATGATTCCTCTTATTCAAATTGTTAACAAAGTTAGCTTGTTTAGAGCTTATACTTGTAGATGGGGATGGGGGGAATACTATTTGACAATCCATTGTGTTGTGGGTGCCTCCACAAAGGGTACACACCACTGGTACACTGCAATTAGAGTTCATAGCAGTAAGAAGCTTACTTATCTAGCTTAGTCGAGTAGTGAAAGCTGCTACTTGTGCTGATAGCTATGATACTTCACTCACTTCATATACTCCAGTAGTTCTCCTAAGCATCGCTTGTTTTGTCTACCAGTTATATGTATTTGATACCATCTCCTCAATCAATTGGTAAGCATTTTTTGCTCTCTTACTCATTAAAGCTCTTTTAGAGGCTGCATCAATGATTATACAAAGTTGGGCTCCCAAACCATTATAAAATTTTTGCACTTGAAGCCATATAAGGAACCTATGATGGGGACACTTCCTTAAAATCTCTTTGTACCTTTCCCACGCCTTGTACAAAGATTAACCTTTGTACTGCATGAAGTATGTAATGTTGCTTCTGAGTTTGGCAGTAGGGGCAGGAAGCAAAAACTGAGTGAGAAATTTTTGAGCTAATTGATCACATGTGGTAATCGAGCTCGAGGAGAGTGAATTAAACCAATTCTTTGACTTATCCCTCAATGAAAACGGAAATAATTCGGGGCGAATGATATTTTTTGAAACACCATTACTTTTGAAGGTCTTGCATATCTAAAGAAAATTCTGAATGTATTCATTGAGATCCTTATGTAGAGATTCTCTAAATTGGTTGGCTTGCATCATTTGTGTCAATGCAGGCTTAAGTTCGAAGTTGTTAGCTTGAATTCTAGGGTGCATGATACTAGGTGTTTCTCCTTGAATAGTGGGAACAAAATATTTCTAAAGGGCTCGATTATTTTCTTCGTTTTGGTTTCCATTTTCATTAGTTTTTGCTATGATCTCTATTAGCTCTTGATTTTAGTGTAAGTGTTCTTGTTTAAGCCGATGAAAAGTGTGTTTGATCTAGGGGTCAAAGGTCAACAATTTTGAGTTCACACTTCCAGTCTTACACATAAGAAATTTTTCTTCACTTTTTTTTTTTTTTTTTTCGAATTGAAATAAGATAAAAATGAAAGGAAACTAAAAGAAAATCTAGCCTAAATGTAAATAATTTGAATTTATCGGAAAGCAATGATGTTAAATATAGTGAAGCTATAATAAATGACCTAAAATAATTTTAACTATACTAATGCAGAATGCTATTGAGATGAACACCAAAAATCATTAACTAAGACCAAAATTCCAATTTGTCTAACGTGCGTAGGCGAGAGCAGAACCATTTACTAAACTAAACTAACACGACCATTTGACTATGCAGCATGCAGATTATCAACATGGAAGAAAAATTAGCTAAATACAAAAGACCTAACATGGTGATCTATGCAAAGTAATAATGCAAATGTAAACTAAAATGATAAAAACAAACCAAATCAATTAAAACAAAATATAAACCGGAAGAATGGAAAGATTACTTATCGCCTTTACTGATTTCAAAATTTCTCCATGACTGCTTCACAAAATGAATGCGTGTCGAAACTCCACTCCAGATGGAATAAATAATGATCAATGTAATAGACAGATTTGGAGCACTCCAAGAAAGTTCTCTGAACTATCTGGTATGTTGAAATTCCACGTCAGCATGATTCCTGCAACAATTATAATCGAAAATTATCATGAATAGACATGAATGGACGATGATGAATTGAAACTTCTTCGTGATACAACCTGAAAGTACAAGAACTATTAATGAGATGCAAACTAAAAGTAACGAATTTGAAAAACGAAAAATCATTGATGTAACAACTAATCAATGCAATTTTTGAAAACTAACTTAGATGCATGAAAATAAAAAAATTGAACGGTGTGTAAATTAAAATAACTATCAAATACACAAAAGAAAATGTCCGATCTAAAAATAAAACTAAGAATCTAATATTAATTTAGTACAGTTTTCGGTAACAATGCTAAAAACTTGATGTATGCTATTTCTTTTAAAAATAATTGTTCAATAAAAACATTCTCGCAAGTGAATCGGGTCATACACTGTAGTAGAAATAATTGGTAAAACCAGATCGTTTTTAGGGACTAGAAATTAAGTGTTAAATTATTTTAATTCCTTTCTAAGTTAGATAATCGAAATGGAATGATAAAACGAATTAAAATAAAAGGAATTAATTGACTACGACCGTGAATAAACTAAAAATAAAATATTAACATCACAAAGAAAGAATTTATTAATAATAGCATGAGATCTTAATAAAGTCATTATCCAACTAATCAACACATATATATAAAATATCATAGAATTAATTGATTGGTTTTTAATTAGATTCATAAAAGCTCGCTTTTCTTTCGAGTTGATATTGTCTTAATTATAGCAAAAACATTCCTTTTGAGTAGTTTATCCATAATTTCCTATTATGTAGTAAAGTTTCTCTCACAAAATTTACTATCTTAATTAATATCAAGATTTATGCATATTTCTACGTCATAAAAATTAATACTAACCACATTGCGAACATGAATTCTAAAACTAACTCAAAGTGAATGTTTTCATGTTAACAATTGAATCAATTCTATTCTTATTTCATATAAGCTATTTATTCCTTTTCAAGTTTTTGAAGTTTTATTCACGAAAATACTGTTTAGCCATATAATAAAGTTACGAATCATGAGATCAAATAATTAAAAATCTAATCAATTAAATAATAACATATAATAAAGTGATACATCCATTAAATCATTAAGTCATGTCAAAATCTTATTAAATTTAATTTAATTCATAGCAAAACTAAATATCATATAAAAGAATTCAAGAAACATGATAGATCTTAAAAATAAAAAAGATTAGAAAACTCAATTGTAATTCTTAAAGTGCAAAATTTATTTTTCAATCCGATCTTTCTTGAATCTTTTGTGTTCTTATTATGAACCCTAAAAATTTGTCTTTGCAATTGAGGACTTTTTTTTTCCTTTCTTCCTCACGCCACTATGGAGTTGGGAAAGGATGTATATTTTTTTCTCCTCTAGCGTGCGGCTTCTGAAGTCTCGAAATAAATAAATGGTTCTTTATTTCTCAAACTGCTGCATGCCAACTGATCTCCCAAGATTTGTTTTTGGTTACTCTCTCCTGTTGCGGCGTCGATGCCTATTTCTTTTCCCTCGTGCCGACCTTTTTTTCCTTCTTTATTTTGTTTTTCTTTAAATCCCAACCCTTCGGCATGCGAATGGATCCTTCAATGCATTGCTACTCTTGGACCGTAGCTTTCTTCATTACAATTGTGGGCTGTAAATTAAACATATGGGCTATTGAATTTGGACCAAGTGGTGAAAAGTTGATCAATTGGTCTCCAATTTGTTGAGAAAAGATTTCACGGCATGGAATTGCACCGCTTGGAAATTGTCGACGTGGAAGTTCAATATTCCTTACAATTTAGTATGATAATATTATACTTGAATTAACTTGTATATATATTTTTTAAATCAGTAATATTCCCTATCAAAAGTATAAAAATATATATATTAGTGTAATATAAAGTTGAGATAAAATATATAAAATTTACACTTATCAACGGGTCTTTAGGACAAGTGAGTCTAGTACAATTAGCAATTATTAGTTTAGGACAAATGTAAATTAGTTTAGTTAGATCGTTTCCATTTGAATAAGCATAACTATACGAACAAACACGACGGATTTAGAAATCCGAATAAACAAATTACAAGTCTTGAATCTAAATCTCAAGGTCCAAATTGTACTTAACAAGGAACCCAACTCAAGTACCCGATAAGTAGAACAAGAAGCCTTCCTTAATCCATCATCAATCTAATTCAATATAAAGCTTCTAGGCTAAAGCTCCCAACATGACTTTAGTAACAATTCCCAAAACTCAACCCCAACTCTTAAGGGTACTACAAAGAAAGTTGGGGGTAAAGTTTGAATCTTTAATTATGAATAAATTGGAGGAAACATTTGGAAAAAGAATTGGAAGCTTGAAGTAGTAAAGGAAGTTTAGGACCATAGCTTGAAAGATACTAATTATCGTATTGGATTAGTAAAAATAACTTAAAGTTTGTTAAGTTGGTTAAAATAACATTTAGAAGTAAAAAGTGTTTAAAACTAGTGAAAGTACTAAATTAAGCTTAAAGAACTTGAAAATTCTAGGTAAAAGTTAGAACTATGACAAACGAAAAATAGGTGAAACTTAATATTAAGGTTAGGAAAATATTTCATTAAGGTTTGTTAGAAAAAAACACTATAAAAAGAAATATAGTTAAAGTTCATAACTTGACATAGTTAATGACAAGATCATGCCACTTTGGTTATATAAAATTTTGACCATTTTTCCCTCCTATTGAAGATAACCAGTGAGATGACCATGTTGTTAGTCATGTCACTTTTTGGTTAGTTTACAAATTTCCTCTCTATTGAACACGGTTTGTGACATGACCATGTCGTTGGTTGTATCTCTCTAGTAACAAAGCTATTTTTTTTTTCTCCTTTGAAAAATGCTCTAATCTAACTCTGTCCCTTCTATTATTCAACCTAACCTTAAATATATTTCAAACCCTGAATTACCATCACTTAAACTCTTTTTTAAAAAAATTAAAACCATAAATTTTAACTTAGACACTGAATCATCAAGCCCACCAATAACTTCAAGAAAATTAACTCTAAGTTAAAGAATAAGAAGAAAAAGTGAAGAATGCCTACTTGGAGTAGGTGAAAATGAGTTGGAAAGTCAAATGTAAGATGAACTTGAACGCTTGAGTTGAAATTTCAAGCATTCAAATTCGGATTTTAAGAATCTAGCTAATAAAACCAATCGGAATGGAAGTTTTTCCTTGAAATGAACTTTAAAAAGGAGTGTAGAGGCTTGAACTTACCTTAGGTTTACTCTAGCATGAATTTTGCTTGAGAAATGAGAGTTAAGAACCTTACTTTGCTAAGTTTAGAGAGTATTGAGAAGAGAGGAGGATGAAAAGGTTTAAGGAGTGTAAAGATGAGGGTTTTAAAAAAATTTAGAGATATGGATCTAGAAAATGAAGAAGGGTTAGGGGAAAGGGCTAAGGTTTTGGATGGGATGACTCTTAAGCCCCTTTAAAATTTACAAAAATATCATTGCCTCAATTTTTTTTTTCTTTTAATCTATCTTGGGTTTACATCCTTCCCCTCCCTTCAAAAAACTTTGTTCTTGAATGTTACTCAATTCTTAAAATGACTTTGATTACTTTCAACTGCCTTTAATATATCCACCTTATGGTTCTTTTAATTTGTATACTTTCACTCTTATCTTCAAGATAAAAGGCATTCTTTTTATCATTGCTTAACCGTTTAAATATACTTTATATTTATTTACAACCTAAGTATAACACTCTTTGCCCCTAATTTTTATCAAACAAAATATCAGTACATATCGATTCCAACCTTTTTACAATAACATGCAACATCTCTAATACAAATCTTTAAATTTTATAGACTAAAAACTATATTTAGTAACAAGAGACACCAAAAATTGATCCTTAAGAATCCTTCATCTAGCTAACACTTCTAAGTTGCAAAACACATGCTTTTCTTATTTGAAATGAATTTTTCAATTCCTATATTAATCATTAGTAGGATTTCATCTCCTAAAAAGCCAATAATTCTTTATCAAACTTTAGGCTAACACCTTACATTAACAAAATGATATAAACATTCACAAGCTTTCATTTATCTAAGACCATCAACCATCAAAGAATGCTCAACATTGGTTTCCATAAATCTAATAAGATATGTTGTCAAGTATATGACATACTCCCAAATTAATTCTTATTAAGTATAAAGAACTTGATAATTCTAGGTAAAGGTTGGGACTTTTTAAAAATGAAAGATAGGTGGAACTCAATATTAGGTTAGGGAAATGCTTGATTAAGGTTGGTCACGAAAAACAATAAGAAAAGAATACACTTGAAGTTCACAGCTTGACATAGTTGGTAACATGACCATGCTACTTTAGCCATGTCAAATTTTGACCATTTTTCCCTATTTCTAGACATGGTTAGTGAGATAACCATGTCATTGGTTGTGTCATTTTCTGGTTAGTTCACAAATTTCCTCTCTATTGAATATAGTTTGTGCATGACCATGTTGTTGGTCGTGCCCCCATTAGCAAAGCTACTTTTTTTTTTTCTCCTTTAAAAAACACTATAATTTATTTCCTTCCATTCTTCAACCCAATCTTAAATATACTTCAAACCTCAATTACCCCTCACTTAAACTCTTTTTTAACCAATTAAAATCATAAATTTTAACTTAAACACTCGGTCATCAAACCCACCAATAACTTTAAGGAAATTGACTCTAAGCTAAAAAATAAGAGGAATTGTGAAGAATGTTTACTTGGAGTAGATGAACATGAGTTGGAAAACCAAATGCAAGATGAAATTGAAGGCTAATACTAAAATTCAAAGCATATAAATTAAGATTTCAAAAGTTTAGCTAAGAAAACCCATCGTAATGGAAGTTTTTCTCTTGAAATCAACTTGAAAAAGGAGTTTACAGGTTTGAATTTACCTTAGCCTTACTCTAACATAAATTTTGCTTGAGAAATGTTAGTTTAAGAACCTTACTTGGCTAGGTTAAGAGAGTATTGGGAAGAGGGGAGGATGATAGGGTTTAAGGAGTGTAAAGGTGAGAGTTTTAAGAAAATTTGGAGATATGAATTTAGAAAATGAAAAGGGGTTTTATGGGAAGGACTTAGTTTTGATGGGGTGGGTTTAAGACCCCTTTTAAATTTACAAAAATACCCTTTCCTTTAAAATATTTTGTCTTCTAATTTTTCTTAGGTTTTACATCCTTCCCCTTTTCAAAAAACTTTTAGTTTTAAAAGTTACTCAATTCTTTAAATGATTGATTACTTTCTCTTCATTTCTTTTTTTAGCTCCCAAATGATTTCTTCTTAAGTTTGCTCGTTTAATTGCTCTTTATGCGTGTATAATGTACAATAATCTATCTTTCAAAAATTTACTCTTAGGTAATCACACCCATAATAGGTTTTTGCTACTCTAGAGTTTTTCAGCTTTTAACCATCCTTGATATATCTACCTCATAGTTCTTTTAATTTGTATACTTTCACTCTTGTTTTCAAGATAATAAGGTATTCTTTTTATCATTACTTGATTATTTAATATAATATACTTTACATTTATTTACAATCTAATTATAGGATTTTCTATGGTCTCATCCTTCTCTTCTTCTTCTTCTTCTTTTTTTTTTTTTTTTTTTTGCAGGATTGGTATTGTAATCCTTTTCACCCTTGATTTGATAACCTTTAAATTTGAACTAATAAACAATTTTTTAATTCAATGGTTCAAATTTAAAATACAAAAATAAATAGTGAGATAATGGACCAGATTGGTCTCATCAAGATCATAGAATCTCCCATAATTATAACACTCTTAACCCCCGATTTTGGCAAATAAAACATTAGTACCCTTTTCTTATGACATATAAATTCCAACCTTTTTATAATAACATGCAATATCTCTAACATAAATATTTAATCTTATAGATTAAAAACTGTATTCTGTAAGAAGAGATACAAATCATTGATCCTCAAGAATCCTTTATCAAGCTTTTACTTCCAAGTTGCAAAACGTATGCTTCTCTTATTTGAAACGAATTTTTCAATACTTATATTAATCATTAAAATTAAAAGGATTTCATCTCCTAAAATGGCAATAATTCTTGATTAAACTTTAAGCCAACACCTTACATGGTAACAAAATGATATGAACATTAATTAAGCTTTTAATTTATCTAAGATCATCAACCATCAAAGAATTCTCAACATTAGTTCCCATAAATCCAATCAGATATCTTGTCAAGCATATAACATACTCCTAGATTGATTCTTATTGGAGATTGCTTCAAGCTTCACTCATTAACCAACTTCAACCACACAAAACTTCAAAGGTTCTCATGTTCACTTCTACACTTTCGATCTAATAGTGTACTTTACTCTTGATCATTTACTACTTATTTCATTGGCCCCTTGATTAGTTTTATTTAGTGATTTAAAAAGTGATTATGATTGTTGTTAGTAAATTATATACTTATTAGCTCATGGAATTTAGCTAATTGTTAGTTCTATGTGATATTGTTATTGTCCATATTCATCTTACCACTTTTATGTTCATTTATCTCTAGAATATTTATACCTTTTTATAACCCAAGTACACATATAATGGGGTTAATGGATGTCAACACAAAATTGACTTGACAGACAGCATACTTGACTTAAACCAACAAACTTGACACAACCTTTATTGACTTAAACAAAACTATTATGCTACTTTTAACCTAAATTTTGATACCAAATAAGCTATAATGCCTTAGGACTTTAGTGGGCCTTACGTATCCTTAGTTTTCCAATAACATATTAAGGGTTTAAAATGCCACTACAATCTCCAAATCATTTATACAACTTGTCAACGGTATAATAACGTCATGTCTCAATATTTTCATGTAATCTGAATGGCTTATTCTAATCATAATCATAATTAGTAAACTAGAATTTCTAACTCCCAAAAACAATGAACTTATGCCTCCAATACTCAACCTTGTTAATAGTAGTGTCGATCACAATATAAGTAACAAATTTCATTTTAATACCTACAGCTATAAAATTACAAGAAATAGTCGAAGTTTAGAACGTGATACACAAGTAAACATTGATGCCACTTTCAACCTAAATTTTTATGCCACTTAAGTTATAATGCCCTAAGACTTTAGTGGGCATCACGTATCCTTAGTTTTCTAATAATATGTTCAGGCTCTAAAATACCACTATAATCTCCAAATCATTTCATGTCTCAATATTTTCATGCAATTTGAATTACTCACATGCGACTCATTCTAATCATAATCATAATTAGTAAACTAGAATTTCTAACTCTTAAAAACAATGAACCTATACCTCCAATACCTAACCTTATTAATAGTAGTCTCCATTGCAATATAAGCAACAAATTTCATCTTAATACCTATAGCTATAAAATTGAAAGAATGAGGTGAAGTTTAGAACGTGATACACAAGCAAACATAGATGCCAAACCAAGTCAAACAAATCTATGTGATGCAAGTTACATCAAGTATCATAATAACTAGTCAATTAGTTCTTTTGAATTTAGGCTAGCAACCAACAAAAGGTTACTCTTGACCTTCCACGGTTTTTGTCTACATACATAGATAGACGTAAAATATAAGTTTTCCTTTAAGTCCTTTATATCTAGAGTCTAGAGTTTAGAATCTTTGAAACCTAATTTTCCAATTGTGTCATTTCACATGCAAGTTCATTAAGGAAACATCATATATAATCAGTAGTTATCCCTTAGGGATATGCTACTGTAGGCCCTAAGACGAGCGAGTTAAGTAGAATTAGCTATTATTAATATAGGTTAAATATAAATTAGTCCATTTAGATAATTTCTATTCAAATAAACACAACCAAAAAAAATAAGCATCACGTATTTGGAAAGCCAAATAAACAAATTACAAGTCTTGAATCCAAATCTTAAGGTCCAAACTATAGTCAACAAGGAACCCAAATGAAGAACCTGATATGTAAAACAACAAGCCTTCCTTAATCCATCGTCAATCCAATTCAATATAAAGCTTTTAGTTTTAAACTCCCAACTTAACTTTGGCTACAACTTCAAAAACCAAACCCCAACTCCTGAGGGTAGTAAAACTATGGTTGAGGGCAATGTTCAAAACTTTAATAAAGCATAAGTTGGAGAAAACATTTGGAAGAAGAATCGGGAGCCTGAAGTAGTAAAGGAAGTTTAGGATGTAGCTTGAAAGATACCAAAAGATTGTATTGGATTGATGTAAATAAGGTAAAGTTAATTAAGATTGGTTAAAATGATATTTGGGAGTAAAAAGTGTTTAAAACTAGTCAAAAGTTTGATTCAATCTTAAAGAACTTGAAAAATCTAGATAAAAGTTGAAACTTTTACAAATGAAAGATAGGTGGAACTCAATATTAAGGTTAGAAAAAAATTTGATTAAGGTTGGTTAGGAGAAACAAAAAAATAGAACATACTTGAAATTCATAGCTTGACATAATCGGCGACATAACCATATCACTATGATCATGTTAAATTTTGACTATTTTTCCCTCTTATCGAAAATTGTTAGCGAAATGATCATGTCACTAGTTGTGTCACTTTCTAGTCAATTCACAAATTTTCTCATGCTAGACATGGTCTGTGACTTGATTTTATCATTGGTTGTATCCCCTTAGTAGCAAAGCTAATTTTTTTCCCCTTCGATAAGTACTCCAATCCAACATTGTCCCTTCCATTTATCAACTCAATTTTAAAAATACTTGAAACCCTCAATTACCCATCACATAAACTCCTTTTTAACTAATCAAAACAAAAAATTTCAACTCAATCTCTCATTTAATCATCAAACCCACCAACAACTTTAAGAAAATCAACTTTAAGCTAAAAAATATGAAGACAAATTGAAGAATGCCTACTTGGAGTAGATGAATACGAGTTGGAAAACCAAATGCAAGATGAACTTGAATGCTTAAAGTGAAATTCCAAGCATATAAATTCGGATTTTAAGAGTTTAGCTAAGAAAACCATTGAAATTGAAGTTTTTTCTTGAAATGAACTTGAAAAAGGAGTATAGAGGTTTGAACTTACCTTAATCTTATTTTAGCATGGATTTTACTTGCGAAATGAGAGTTCAAGAACCTTCCTTAGCTAGGTTTAGAGAGTATTGAGAAGAGAGGAGAATGGAGGGTATAACGAGTGTCAAGGTGATGGTTTTAAGAAAATTTGAAGCTATGAGTTATAGACATTCCATTTTTACTCCATGTAATTTTTGGAGTTTCTTTTAAAATAAAGAAGAAGGGTCTTAATTAAAAAAAAGGTAGAAAAATAAAAAAAAATTGAAAATTCAGAAAAATAAAAAAAATAAGAAAAAGATAAAAATAGTTTAGGAAGAGACTTTTAACATTATTAGTTCTTTTTAAATTAGACACTTTATTTTTAACAATTTTATCTTATTTGGTTAGTTCTTTTTAACTTAGGCTTAGTTATTATTGTTAAAAAAATATTCTTTGTATAAAATAATAGGGCACGGGCTAATAACCCAATTTGTAGAGCACTTAGTCTTATATTTGGGAACGGTTAGTTTTACACCCCTACCCCATCAACCTCAACACACTCCAAAAGCCACAACCTAACCACCTTTTGAGTCCCAGTAACCATTGTGTACAATAACCAACTCTACCACTATTGCCTAAGTGCTGACCATCGCTAAACGGCCATGTGTGCTACATGTGATGAGTCGAATCTGACTTGAGAAGTCGACTCGAATCTATACCAAGTCTGACCCGCAAGACTCCTTCTTGACCTAATCCATTGCAAAGTGTTATTTATTTATTTATTTATCATTGTTTGTTTTGTTTATTTTTACCTATTTGTTTATTTATGATATGTTATGTTGTTAAGATAATAGAAAAGAAAAAAAAAGAGACAAAAAAGAGAAAAGAGAATAGAAAAAAAGAAAAAGAAGAAACATAGGAAATTTTTTTTTATATTTATTTTTTTCTCAATAAAAAATTAAAATAATAATAATAAATAATAAAATAAAATAATTAAAAAATAATGTTTCATTATTTAGAATTTTTTTTTCTAAATAAATAAAAATAAATGAACTCTTTTCAAAATTAGAGTTTCTTTAGAATTTTTCAAGAAAATAAAATAGTAAAAAATTAGGATCCTTTCTCTTAGATGTTTTTCTTAAATAAAATTAAATGGCTGAAAAACTTAAAATTTGACTATTTTTTAGAATTAAAAGAAATCAACAGGTCTAAAGTTTTATAAAATAAACTACGAAAAGTCTAATTTCGAATAGCGGTTATATAGAGATCCGTAGGCAACTACAAGGTAACTTAAAATAGGATTTTTTTTATTTCCCCTTTTGTAAATATGTAGATTTAATTTCTTAATTTCTTCTTTTTGTAAATGAAATTAATTTTCTTTCTTTCTAGCAAATTAAAATTTTCCTTTCATGTAAAAAGAGTATTTTGAAAAGAACAAAATTAAATTTGGAAGGTTATTGTGATATTCATTATGGTTTAATAGGTTAACCTTTAGATTCAAAAACTCTGGTTTTCAAAATTGGTTTTCCTATAGATTAGTGGCTAAGTTATAATTAATTCATCCAATTAGTTATGACATAATCTTTTTTCGACTCTGGTTAGGTGGCAAATTTAAAATCTTTCTAGAATTAAAATAAAATTAAGTTCTTCTTAACTCTTAATTAAGAGTTAGTATTAAATGTGTTATGGTTTAATATTAATCAGATTAAGAAAAATAAAACCGAAAAATTTAAGCTCGATAGTTTGGTAACTTCATTAGGAAACATCAAGAAGGCTAGCCACTTAACCTTCTGAATTTAGGATTATCTTTCAAGATATCTATGTTAAGTATTATTTTTCTTACATTTTTCACTTATATATAGTTAGGCTAACTTTCTTTTCTTGTAGTTGATCTTTTCGGGTTTAAATTTTGGGCATGATGGATATGTTTAGACTTAGGCCGTCCTAGGACCTTAGAATAGGGAGTCATTATGTAAGTTTTGGGTATAGTAGGACAACCATCACTTGGAGCTGGTCAAGCTGCCCACTTAAGCTTTGATGTGATCAAGGAACTGCTTCTCTAAAAGCTTATGATGTTACAAAGTTTAAGGACCTTTAAAACCTATACCATCTGCATATACGAACCTATAAACCGACGAATAAATAGTATTATAATATGTTAACAAGGGGTTGTTATTTATCTAAACTTCAAAATGTTTCCCTATAGTATTCATGTATTTTCCATGTATATTAGTTTTTTTTTATATGATTTATTCATTGTAAATTTGTAATTTCCCTATATTCCATTTTTATTTATATATTATACCTTTGTATAAGTGGTTTTATAAATGTAGAAATTCCTTAAAAATTCTATCTCTATGTAACAATTTATGTTTTCCCACAATGGAATTATGAGAAAATCATGACCTTGAATCCTCGATATTGCCACATTATTAGTTAGTCAACGATCTTTTTGCATTTGCATCCACATGTCTTCATATTACATTCTTTCCTTATCCATATTTACATTTGTGCTTGCTTTACTTATATTTGTAAGTAATCGCATCTGCTACCTTATTGTCTTTATAAAAAAATTTCACTATGTTTTATAAAATAGTCATCATTTTAGTATAGGACTTTTAGCCTTTATTTTTTATATAGGCCATATAATTAAAAACCTCACAACTTGTAGTACTAAGAAATAATCATTAGTTCATGAACTTTTTTCCTCCTCCTTTGTAAATACTATAGATAACTTTAGATAGTAATAATAAGTTATAAATCCACCGCTTTGTAGAATGTCATATATTTTCATTTTCTTATAAATAGACTCCCTTATTTAATGATTAGTCTCATTCCCCCCTCCAATTCATAAATATCAAAGATCGTTTTTATGTGTAACGTCTTTTTAGCTGAAAGTATCTGTCTTCTTTTTATTAGAATTCCCTAGAATGAATTTTGTTTATCTTGTATATAGGCTACTAGGCTTGTTAGTTAGAAAAGTTATGTTACCCTTGTAAACTAAAGTCTTCTTGTTATAATGGGCTTTTCAAAACATTCTCATTTCTTACTTACCCATTATTCTCAATCAAATTAAGAGAGAGAAATATTTGTAAATATTGGATACCTCATAAAATTTTCTCACATAATGGTTCTCAAATTATACTTCTTACTGTAGGTAAATTTTTTGAATGCTTATAAGTTGTAAATAGTTCATATTTTCCTTTGAAATAATTTCCACATGGTATAGGGTCGCCTTTTTATCACTCATGTAAATAGACCTTATCCTTATCTTTTCACTATCCCATTCTTGTCATTTTTTATAAATTGATTTGTAAATATTGTATACCTTACAAAGTTTCTTTGTTTATTCTTCAAAATTTCTCCTAGAGCATGGTTAATCTAATTTCTTTTGAACTAAAGGGTTTTTAAAAAAATTCAATATTTTCTAATAAGTAGGGATTTTTATAATGCCCTAAAAGTTGCTCTTAAGTGATTGGCTTGCCTACTCCCAAAAGACCCTAAGCATAAGATTTTTAGAAGACCCAAACACAGAACATGCCTATCAACTCAAACACAAGGCCTACCTACCTGCTTTAACCTAATATCCGTTTGAAATATCCAAACGTAAGGCATGCCTACTCACTCTAACCTTAAAAGCCAAAAAGTTTGTATCCAAGCACTAAAAAGCTCACAAGAACAGCTAAGGATAGGGTAACCTTCTCCTAAACTTTCTAGGGGCATGTTTGAAGCCCCTTACTAATGGGGCACGTTGAGGGGAAAATTATCTACTAAGTCTTGTTAATTAGGGCAAATGGAGGACTTAAGTGCATTGAAGAAAAGACATTTCATTGATTGAAAAGGTTTAGGATGAAAAGAGATAAGCCGAATTCTAAACACTAACCCCTATACACTAGAGAGTTGAGTGTCATTAAAGGATAATAGACTCATTCCTTAACGGAAGTTCATCTTGTATTTGATAAGTGAATCAAAATGAAGTCAAGCATTCATTTTCAATGTCTTAAACACAAAATCCCTTGTTAACCCTGTTGAGCCTTTTTTTTTAATGAAGTATTTCAAAAATTAAACCTTGTCAAGAACCACCCACAATGGGGTAATTTGGAGGTTAAGGTAGAAGAAAAGGTTAAAACTAATTTGTACTTACTTTAGTTGCCTCAATTTAATTGTAATTATTACTTCTGGATACTTATTTTCTTTAAGATGAAGAAGGGCTTCTGTTCTGAATACTATACACAAATTGCATACACTGTGAGTTACACATAAAAAAAGAGGATGATAACTTTTGTCTTAAGTTAAAAAAATAAACAAAGAAAATAAAAAGAGAGAAGAAGAATGAAAGAAAAGAAGAAAAATAAAAGGCGCATGAGGAAAAATGAAGAAATGAAAAGTATGCTTAATAAATAAATCTATAAAAATAAGGTGATCAAATCCAAAACCCTGAAACCGATTAAGGGCATGGACCTCAAAAGGCCTATTTTGAAGTAAGGCACATCCCTCGAAATAAAAACCCCTAAATCTAAAGTAGTAGAGGTAAAAACTAAGACTCTCAAAATCTACTTCTCTTGCAAACCAAGGCTTGCCTACTATTCTGTCCGTTCTTAAAAGCCCTTCTAATTGGATAAAATAATTTATTCTTGGTAAAAGTTACTTTTGAAATTGGAGCAAGCATTATTTTAGTTTCACTTATAGGGTTCTTGACTTGTAAACTTGGGTTAGAAAGTGATTCTTTCAAAATGCCATTCATTAATATCCATTTTGAAATCGAAGACCAAAATTCGATATTATATTACAACTTGAAAAGTCCTAATAGATTGATTGAAGTGTATCATTTGTAAGACATACCATAATTTTTAGAATTGTAGTCAAGAATGAGAAATTGAACTAAAAGAAGGTAAGCAAGTCCTCTTAGATTAAATTGATTAATTATGAGATATCATTTCTATGGCTGGTAGACATTTGAAAAGTTTTCGAGAAGAGTCATTGCCCTTGTGATCACCTTAGGTGACATCAAATGATCACTCACTTTGAGATTAAGGAAAGAGGATTCCCTAAAGGCAAGATTGTCAAGTGATTTGAGTAAAGTCAAGAAAAGAGCAAATTGTCAAAGATTTGCATATATTGGTGGCATTGGAATTTATAAAGAACCCAAACCTGTTAGGAATTCTTAAAAAAAAAGAAAAAAAAAAAGCTAAGAGAACAAGGACAAGTTTTCTTTAGGTTAATTCCAGACTGGTCTTTTTACTTTGCTTCGGCTATGTTTGGCCCTAATGCCAGTCTTGTTACTTCTAAGCATGAATCTTACCCCCATTTTTAATTTTCTTTTTCCCACTTGATCTTAGCGATCATTTTCATCAGTTTTAGGAGTTTTACCTAAATTCAAATAAAAGGACCCAATCCTTAGAGTCTATTCCAAAATGTCTTTTTATCAATTTAGGGGGGCCTTACCCCTAGCAACTAGTTCAGGTAACCTTAGTAACTTGGTTGCTTTCTTAAATCGACCCTTAAAGTCAATTTTGTAGATTCTATGAATTTGTACAACTAAATAAACTTTTAAGAAATATGATTAATTTAAAAGCTTATCAATCCAAGATGGTGTTCATCAATTCAAGATGGTGTTTTTGTTAAAATCCATCAATCTAAGATGGTGTTTGTGCTAGAGCTCATCAATTCAAGATGGTGTTCAAGTTAAAGCTCATTAATCTAAGATGGTGCTAAGCCCATCAATCCAAGATGGTGCTTTTACTAATGCCCATCAATCTAAAATGGTGCTATACTTATCAATCTAAGATGACGTTCAAGTTAAAGCCCATCAATCTAAGATGGTATTAAGCCAATCAATCCAAGATGGTGTACTATACCCATTAATCCAATATGATATTTAAGTTAAAGCCCATCAATCTAAGATGGTGTTAAACCCATCAATCTAAGATAGTATGCTATATTCATCAATCTAAGATGTTGTTCAAGTTAATGCTTATTAATCCAAGATGATGCTAACCTCATCAATTCAAGATGGTGCATTATACTCATCAAGATGGTGTTTTTGCTAAAGCCCATCAATTCAAGATGGTGTATTATACCCATCAATCTAAGATGGTGTTTTTGCTAAAGCCCATTAATTCAAGATGGTGTATTATACCCATCAATCCAAGATGGTGTTCAAGTTAAAGCCCATTAATTCATGATGGTGTTAAATCCATCAATCTAAGATGGTGTTATACCAATCCATCCAATATGGTTTTCAGATGTTTGCTTTATTCATCATTCTAAGATGGTGCTCACATTTGGTGTTAAATTTAATAAAGTGAAAAACCATCAATCCAAGATGGCCATTTAACGTTTACTTTGTTTTACTGTCCATCCAAGATGGCATCTTTAGGGTTGTCTTGCATCTCTTTTAAGGTTATAGTCAGCTCATAAGGCACTATACTGTTTAAAAAACCACTTGTGTTTTGGCTAGTTCTTGGGGCGTCCTCTTTCTCTTTTAACATATCTTTCATTGTTCACCTAAATCTCTAATGGATCAGGCCTAATATAGCTAGCTCTTTATAGTGCATGCTTAAGGTAGGTATATCCTTAGGACAAAAATAATGTCTCTTTTGTCTTCATGGTATACTTTTACTCAAATTTCACTATAAAGAAAAACAGTTATAGATACCTCATTTTTGCCCTCGATAATTTTTAGAGTTTATTTTAAAATAAAGAAGAAGGGTCCTAATTAAAAAAAGAAATACAAAAAGAAGTAGAAAACTTAGAAAAATATAAAAAAATTGAAAAATTAGAAAAACGAAGAAGAAGAAGATAAAAATAGTTTAGGAAGAAACTTTTAATAATATTAATTCTTTTTAAATTAGATTCTTCTTTATTTTTAACAATTTTATCTTATTTGGTTAATTCTTTTTAACTTAGGCTCAGTTGTTTTTGTTAAATAAATATTCTTTGTATAAAATAATAGGGCATGGGCTAATGGCCCAATTTGTAGAGCACTTAGTCTTGTATTTGGGAATGACTAGAGGTCTTAGATTCAAATTTTTCCGTAACTACTTTATGCCTTTTGTTTTTCTCCACTAACCCCACCCACCCCCCAAATATCTGATTGGGTAACGTTGTGTCATAATATGTGGCAGATTTTTATTGGGCTAAGTAGCGCTACATCAACAAGACTTCCCTTCGTTCCTATACTTTCCATTATTTTCTTGTGCACAAATCTCCTAGTTAGTTATGTTTTAACCCCATTTTGATCCCCTTAATTTTGTGATTTCACCAAATTAATGGTGAAATTGTAAAATAGACTTAGAGTACTATGCATCATGTATAAGAACTTATCTAGATTCATGCATTAAGGTAGTAAAAATTAAAGTGAAAAAAATGGGAAAAACTTGAATGCACATGTTGAACTCGAGTTGACTAAGCTTGATCAACATTGCAATAATGAATATAGAAACTTCCCTTACTTTGTTTGGGCAATTTCAAACATGATCATTGCATTTTGACCAAAATTTTAGCTCATTTTGAATCAAATCACGAAGTTTAGACTTGGTCAAATGCTTAGCTTTAATTCTTGAATCCATGGTGATTGGAAAATTTCCATGTTTGTTCCTTGATTAGTATAAAAGAGGGACTAAGAAATCATCTTGGACGTCAACAATTATTCGAAACACTTCCTTGGAGCTTGAATGCTTAGTTTCTCTCACTAGAAAACCGACTCATGCAACCCATTTTCTCTCTAGCTCATAGTATGGTAGTGGAGGAATTTGAATGAACCCATCACAATGGCTGAACTCCTCGAGCTCTAAGCTCTCCAGTAGCACCAATATTCTTCCATGCTGTGAACCCAAGCACCCTGACTAAGCTCACCATCAAAGATCGATAAATCTTAACATAATTGCTACTATTACCCTTCAAAAAAGCCATCGCCACAATCCTTAGACCAAACCACTTACACCATTGGCCTTAACATACTCTAAAAGCCACATCCCAACCACCTTTTGAGTCTTAGCAACCATCTCCATTATTGCCGCCCAAGCATTAGCCATTGCCAAACGACCACCTCTGGCCAAGGCCCTCTTTCTAGCCTTTCTATCTCCAATAAAACCCTTACAAAAGTGGTGTTTCCCACTTGTTTTGGTGGCCCAAACACACTAGATCGCCCCTTAAGCTCGTTGAAACGACCTCCTCCTTCCTCGTGCAGCTCACGTGTGCTGCATGTGACGAGTCAAATCTGACTTTAGAAGCTGACTCGAATCTGTACCAAGTCTAACCCATGAAACTCCTTCCTGACCTAATTCGTTGCATAGTGTTATTTATTTATTTATTATTATTTGTTTTGTTTTGTTTTTACCTATTTGTTTATTTATGATATTTTATGTTGTTAAGATAAAAGAAAAGAAAAACAAAGAAAAGAGAAAAAAAAAAAGTTAAAGAGAAAATAGAAAAGAGAAAAGAGAAAAGAAAAAGAAAAAGAAAAAGAAGAAACATAGGAAAACTTTGTTATTTTTTTATTTTTATATTTTTTTTACTTCCATAAAAAATTAAAAAATAAAAATATAAAAATAAAATAATATAATAAAAAATTGTTTCGTCACTTTGAAAAACCTTTTTTTCTAAATAAATAAAATTAATTATGTCTTTTCAAAATTAGAGTTTCTTTAGAATTTTTCAAGAAAATAAAATAGTAAAAAATTAGGACCCTTTCTCTTAGATGCTTTATTTAAATAAAATTAAATGGCTAAAAAACTTAAAACCCAACCATTTTTAAAAATTAAAAGAAACCAACAGGTTTAAAGTTTTATAAAACGAACTATGGAAAGTTCGATCCTAAATAACTGGTATATAAGCATTTGTAAGTAACTTTGTGGAGAGTTAAAGTAAGATTTTTTTTTTTATTTTCTCTTTTGTAAGTATCTAGATTTAATTTCTTAATTTCTTTTTTTTTTAAATGAAATTAACCTTCTTTCTTTCTTGTAAATTAAAATTTTCTTTTTACGTAAAATGGGCATTTTAAAAAGAATAAAACTAAATTTGAAAGGTTATACTTGATAAGGTATAATGGATATAATGGATTAGCTCTTAGATCCAAAAACTCTAATTTTTAAGCTATTTTCAAAATTGGTTTTTCCGTATATTAGTGTCTAAGTTATAATTAATTTACTCAATTAGTTATGACTTAATCTTTTTCCAACTCTAATCGAGTGGTAACTCTAAAATCATTTTAAAATTAAAAAAAAAAATCAAGTTTTTCTTAACACTTACACCATCCTAAGGTACGATTAGAATTTAATATTAATCAGATTAAACAAAACAAAATTAAAAAATTTCGGCTCGATATAAGTTTGAAAAATGAAGAAGGATTAGAGGAAAGAACTAAGGATTTAGATGGGCTAGGTTTAAGGCTCCTTTAAAATTTACAAAAATACCTTTTATCATTAAAGCCCTTTCTCTTTCAATTTTTTCTTGGATTTTACCGAGTATGATGTGTAGGTTGTATCTCTTCTATGAGTGTCTTGGACTCTTCCAGGTGGATCAAAATTCTCTCTATTATGTGATCCACTACCTAGTTCACCATGCTGTAGCTTGGATCTATCCGATCCATCTCTTGAGTGTACATGCAAGAGTTTGATGCGGGAGGTTAATCGGACCTTTCTGTCCATTTTTTTTTTTTTAATTATTCTTGCTAAGTGATTAATATTTATGTGTCTTTTCCTGTGAATATTTTCTACAGGACTTACGATAGAAAAAGAGCAAAATAAAAGGTCGCTCTCTATTTAACTTAATGTTTTCACTCATTCGCGGATTCGAGTTATCATGAGCTATGATGTTTGATTCCCATGCCAGAACGAGTCATACTCATATGCTTTCATTGATGAGATTGTTAGATTTTCCTCTTTCATTTTCCTGATCCATTTTTTTAGTTTTAGCCCAGGCAATTTTACCATTTGGCTTCTACGCCCTACACCTTCTGAAGTTCCATCACATAAGCTCATTTTCGACAACTTAGGCTCATTATTGCTCTGCAGTGCTTGTTTCCCTTTTGCTTTATTAATATATTCATCCGAATTTGGTTTAATTTTTATAGTTTTCCTTCTTTGAGCTAAGGTCCATTCTTCATAACCTTCTTGATTAGTTTCCAATTTCCGATTAGCTGCCACTTGTTCAACCATGGGATTACGTAAGCTGCCACCTCGCTCAACTGTATTTTTATTTTCTTTTTCATTTTCCGCATGCTTAGGTTCTCCATTTGTGTTATTCTTAGAATTTGATCGTTCTTTTTCAACTAGTATCTCCTCACCATTTTTATTCCTAGAACATTGCGAAGCGATATGACCAATGCGTTCACAAGAGAAACAAATATTACAAATTCCCATATACTGTATATGGTAGGAACCATCTAGGACAACTGAATAGCAAAAAGCTCGTTAGAATTTAGTTAAATACCAAATCTTGTAAAACGACCCATTTCAACATTGGCAGTATAGGTATCAAGCCTTTAAACTGGACCTATAAATTTTGTCTAATTATTCGAAGCATTTGCATGTTATAAAATTCAAGAGGCAGCTTTATAATTCTAACCCAAACAACTATGGAGTTAAATGTAGCTGCTGAAGTTTTAAAATTTGGTTCCCACTTTTGAATAGTTAAGAAACTTCCATTAACAAACCAAGGGCCTTCCTTAATGACATAATTTTAAGTCCTCTATTTTTGGGTAATTTAATTTAAGCCTTTTTTAGTAGAGAAGGTTACGATATAATAACTTGACTTAATGCTATCATATTGAAACCACGTGCAAAGCTCCACAAGATTTTTAATTTGGCATATAGCATTTTATAACATAAGGATTGGCCAAAGAGTTTAATTATCAACAACTTTTACGGTTATGAGGAACTGATATGTTTGTCATATCTGGCTTTGCTCGATAACAATCTCAAAAGAGTTTCCTTCATTTGTTTGATTTTGTTCATCCTCGGTTCACTCATGCAAACTGAAATGTGATCTATATGCATTTGGTATATTATATAGAAGTACTGAGTCCTTGTAAGGAAGGAAAGTTTGGGACAACCGTTTGATGTTGAAGAGCCTCTATTTGTTGAAGCATCCTTCGAGGGATGACGGGAAGAGTCTTGCTGGTTCTCGAAACTTTGATCAACTTAGTTCAAGCGCAATGGATGATCATCCTCCGTAAAGATTTCGTGTTCAAGTTGTTCGATAGGCTTAATCCATTTTTTTTCATATTGTGAGGAGAAAAGGAAGAGAAGGGATATCTAAATGAGGATCATTGTTTAGAGAGTATTTTTCACTTTGCTCAAGTTCACTCGAACTCGAGCTCTTTATTTGGTTACAGAAGGTGTCAAAGTTAACTTTGTTAATCATAATCGTACCTTAGGATTTAGCATGTGCTATTGAAACTAAGCTAGGTTATGAAATGCTATAAGCATTGCGAGTGGTTTCGATATAAAAGTATTAGGGTCAGGTCGTTAAATGGTAACCTTCTATACTAAAGAAGACTTGAATCATGTGGTTAGGGAAGACCCTTGGTTTGTTAACAGAAGTTTCTTAACTATTCAAAGGTGGGAGCCAAATTTTAAAGCTTCAACAACTACGTTAAACTCTGCAGTAGTTTGCGTTAGAATCCTGGAGCTGCATCTTGAATTTTGTGATATGCGAATGCTTTGAATAATTGGAGTAAATGTGGGTCCACTTTGAAGGCTTGATGCCTGTAACGTCAATGCTGAAATGGGTTGTTTCACAGGATTTTGCATTAAGGTAAATTCTAATGTCTCTTGTCTATTCAATTGTCTTAGATAGTTCTTCTTATCATATGGGAATTCGTAATCTTTGTTTCTCTTGTGGATGCATCGGTCATATCGCCTCGTACAGTTCCAAGAATGAAAATGGTAACGAGATGCTAGTTGAAAAAGAACGATCAAATTCTGAAAATAACACAAATGCGTAAGGATGTGGAAAGTGGAAAAAAAAAAAAAGAAAATGGAAATACCAAATTCGAGTAAATTTATTAATAAAGCAAAGGAAAAATAAGTAATGCAGAGTAATAATGAGCCTCTCACACCACGATGGAGGAAACTCGTCCTTTAGTTGATACTAGAAGCACCCTTGCTGTTTTTTCCAATGCGATACAAGTAAATGATGGCTGAACAAGAAAATGTGATTTGTTACAGTTCTATTGTAACCCAAAAATGGAGTAGTGCATCATCCTTTTCTCCCAAGGTCTATTTAAATCCTCGTATGGGATGTCAAGGGCTTGAACATGCTTGTTGAGAAAGATGCAGTACTTGAGGTATTTACATAATATATGCCTTGATATGGTTGCTCTATTAGAAACCATGAAGGAAAAGGACCAGGCTAATACTTATTTGTTTCCTTGTGTTTCCCAGCTCTGCGACCGTTCCCATGTTAAATCTAAGGGGATGCATGGAGGAACGCTGTTGCACTGGAAAACTGAATTTTGGACGTAAATATCCTCAGAAAGATAAATCAACAACTCCATGTAGAAGCAAAAGTAGGAAACTCCAACACCTAGTGGCTTTCTATTTGTTATTTATGCCTCACAACTTTTTAGCGAAAGACTATCTCTTTGGGAAAGTATACTCCCTTTTTTTTTTTTGAACATATAAATAACTTTGCTTGGTGTGTTACGGATGACCTTAATGATGTTATTAATAAAAATGAATGTTGGGGTGGGGGCCTTTTCCTAAAAATAGAGCTTTCGGATCCGTTGCTCGTATGAATGCACATGGTAATGTTGACATGGGATTTATAGGAGCCACCTTTATATGGTCAAGTACTTACCATTTTAGTCTAGAGAAGTCTTGATAGGGGATCGTGTAATTTTGCATGGAATAGTGTAGACACTTTATTTTTGTCTTTCATTTTATTTTTAGAATTTTTAGGATACGGTAAAGGATCTCAATTTAGGAAAAGCAAAAAAAAAAAAAAAGAAATTTAGGAAAAAACACAAAAAATATAAAATTTAGAAAAAAATACAAAAAAAAAAGAAAACTTAGAAAATAATGCAAAAAAAAAGGAAAATTGGAAAAGTCACAAAATAATAATAATAAAATAGAGGATTTGGGAAATTTGGAAAATAATTTTTTTTTTCAAATAATTTAATAGAATAGAATTTTTTAGTTTAAATAAAAATAATGAGAGGATCGTTAGGTCTAGGCTTATATTTAAATTTAGCCTAGACTGACTTATTATACATATGGATAGGATATAGACCTACGATTTAAGGAATAAATACTTAGGTTCGACATTGCATTAAGCTTGAGGTCAGAGATTTAAATCTCATTAGAGGTTAAACTTCCTTTTTTCTTTATATTTTTCCATAACACACACCATACGCTGCCACATGTCAAGAGATCATTGGGCCACGTGTCTTGTTGTGACATGTGGCATTTCATGATTGGCCTTGACAACACATTTTTCCTCCTTCTCCTCTTTCCTTTTTTTTTTTCCCCTCCTTTTCTCCCTTAAAAAGAGAACACATACATGATAGTTTTGGGGGCTCTCTCTCTCACTTTAACCTCAACCATACACTAAGTCAATGCTGCCTACACCACCTAACATCAATACTGATCATCTTTGTCCTTTGCACCATCAACACAACTCCTTCTCCTAGTACGCACTACATAGAAGGCATCACCCTATTCTCTCTCGATCGAACATACGAGCCTACACTCTACATTGCACATGGACCCCATTCCTTGTCTTTTCTAAACACTGTAAATTCTCACCAACCATGGTGACTAACACTGATCCCCACTATCGTAATCTTTAGTATACCAGCACCCAAGCCAAGCCTCCATACTGTACGTCCCTATCTAATAACCTACACTTCCCCTACCATCGCCCAAATATGGTCGTGCAATTCTAAGCAGACATACCATTCTTGATAACCTTTTGAAACCCATAAACTTGAATACATACGCTTATGGCACATTGAACTCCATAGTAGTAGATCTAACCTTATACGGTAGCCATATTCAATCCAAATCCTTACTCATAACCACACAATAATGTCTTACTATTCATGCCCAACTTGTATAGCATACACCATCGATGATACTCTCTCAATTACACCAACCGCATGCATCCAACACCGCTTAAGTACTGACCACCACCAAACCGCTACCTGAGGTTGCGATACTTGGGCTAACCCTAATCCCCAATAAGATTGCCACAAAAGTGGCCTTTTTCGATCAATTTGACCCTAAAAACCACTAAGATTGAGACCGTGCCGATGCTTGCTTCCTCTCCCTACCCTTACACATGCAGTACACGTGGTTGGGTTGGATGACCCAAGTCTGACCCAAAGCCCGGTGTTGTCTTTGAAGATTTGTTGGTAGTAACTGGGCTCTGCACGTAATAAGCCTATAAAACAAGATACTGTGAAGGGATACTAGGGGATTATTCGGCGTTGGTCAATCCGATACTTAAGTCAGCAGTGAATTTTTAGAGAAGAAAAGATACTTGGAAGTAATATACATGCTTAATGTGCAGTATATAGAGAGCCTAATACTAGGTAGTAGACTGGTATTTATAGAGGAGTGGTACCGGTAGTTGGTGGGAGAGATCTTCTCCCATAATTATGGGAGAGTTGGGATATGGTGTCTAAGGTGTCCCACTTTAATCGAAAGTGGATATTGACTTAGTCTTTTATCTTTATCTCATGACTTCTCTTCGTTGAGAAACTCCTTAGGCTCGGTCAATTCAGGCTTAGGGCTTGAGCCCACTACAATAAGTAAGGTGCATTAGATCTGGATAGGCTTGAGGGGCTCATGTCTAAAGGGTCCGTCAATACTTGCCCCTCCGTAGTCTTCTTGCCAAGGTGAAGGCAAAGAGAAGGGATATATAGGTTGCTTAGGTGTATGGCTGGTCTGACTAAAAAGAGCTCGAGTAGTTGAACAATATCGACGTGGTAAAGGTGTAGGTTTAGGTTAGTAGCAAGCCAAGGCAGGGATGTTTGAAGGGGTAAATACCAGGGCCGAAGATGCCTGGGGTAAGACGGACTAAGGTAGTCAGCAACTATGCTGAAGCGAAGTGCCGAAGACCTAAGTAGGACAGAGCATCAGTTGGGGTATCAAAGTAGAATACCTTCACATCTCATCGGGTAGGTGATTCAAAGCTACAATCGGTTAGGCTGAATAGCACTCGTCATGGACGGAGCAGGCGTGATTGGGCCGTACCTTTATCATGTTGACCAAGTGGAAGTTGGAGGGACCATGGGGAAACTTCTTCTAGAAGAAACTTTTTCAAATTCTGATCCAAGCACACTCGCTTTTCTATGCATTTAATGTGATACGATAGGTATCATGTCATAACAGACTAGCGTAAAGCTACATGCGTTTTGCTTTTTGAAGAAGGTCATTCAATCAAAACTCACTCCATATATCTACTTAGTAGCATTCCAAGGGATTTATGGTTATAAAAATCCCAATAATTGCCTATATAGTTTCCCAAGTGTTTAGCCTATAAATAGTAGGGTTACAACGAGAGATTACTTTTCTGCAATCTCTCTATTCTATTACTGTAAATTCTACTTTCTTACACTACATCAAACTTCTTTCTAGAGCTTTTCTAACTCCCTTATTCTTCATCACCCTTTACAATCATTTCAACAAACATAGGTGAGGCGGGTTGTGACTCATCACAGTTCAACCTTACTAACTCTAAATCAACAAGGAGTGACCCCCTCACAATAGGAGAGGATGAAGTCTTGTCGCTAGCAGAACTTAACGAACCTACAAAGATAGTCGTGGAGGCGCTAGATAGGGCTAGGATTATCAATGCCATCCTAAGGGATGTATATATATATATATATATATATATATATGCCCCCTGCCTCTTCCTAAGGATTTGTTAGATGCTCTTAAAAAAGGCAAGGGGCCTAACGGTCGAGTGAGCAAGAATAAACAATCTGCCTCCAGTTGGATTATAAGTAACTTTGTTGTTGAGGTGATCCTTAGGTAGTAGATAAGGTTGCTGAGTAGGGATGAACAGGTGGCCTTGCTATCAAGGAGACGCTTTGCAGTGTTTGAGAATTGCTTGGAGTTTGGGCAGTGCCTTTCTCCAAGTCATTTTGAAAAGGAATTCTTTAATTACTATTGGTGTAGTCCGTCAAAGGTCCTTCCTAATGGGTGGAGGGCGATAAAGGCTTTTCAGGTGCTTTGCGAGTACCTGGTTATAAGGGCTACTCCCAAGCTCTTTAGTTACTTTTACATGTGGAAGAGTGTTGGGGGGTGGCCATACCTCTAGCTGCATCCAGGAATGATGCTATTCTGCGACCTCATAGGCTCAATGAAGGGTTGGCAGGATGAGTATGTAGTGGTCGAGCTGCCCGAGAAGGCAGACTTTTAGATGTGGTGGATTGGGATGGTTCGGACCAGGGGTAAAAAAGGGCTTGGTCCCAGTGATGTAGAGGATGCCTAAGAGATCTAGGCCTTCATGGTGCTCAGACACGGCCAGGAGATAAATGTTGTGAAGACTGTGGAATGGTACTTCTGGTATTCGATCTCCGAGCTCTTCCCTAGCATGAAAAAGGCTGTGGTGAAGAAATGGACTGAAGGTACAGGTTTGCTCCTTTTGTGAACGCCTTCATCTGTTGTGCTAATATAGGAATGCTTCATCCGACGTCTTTGTAAAATTGGGGATCTTTCCTTTTCCATGCCGATCATGGTAGAGTTGGTGAATGGTAGTGATTACTTCTTTTGGTTTTGCCTTCTTTTTCTTTTTCTTTTTTTTTTATCCTCACTATTTGAATTCAATTTCTTGTAGGAAAAAATTTAGCTATAAGGGCTCCCCATCCCTTCGTAGACGAACTGATGAGCTGCTGGTAAGTGAGGATTAAGGCATCGTAGCTGAAAAGCAAGGTAGTATGGGTGAAGCCAGGGTTTAGGGAGATAGGTAAGGCATAACCGAAGGCTATTTTACAGGGGATTCCCATCAGAATTAAGGATGAGCCACTGCATGCAGAGCCTTTGGGCATGGCTTTGCTTGCCTCTACTTGTATCCCCTCTACTGAGCCTATTCTTGTGGGGGATGAGGGCGTCAATGTGGAGGGGCCTAACATTTAGATGCTTTCCCTTCCAGGGGAGAGGGAAGAGGAGATGGTTAAGGTGGCCGCCCTACCTCAACTGGCTGGGTAAAAAAGGAAGGTTCCTAAAATAGTTGGGGACCTAAGGCTTAAAGCCAAGAAATAGAGACCTTTGGCGAGGGCACTTTTGAGTTAAGGGAAATGGAATAAATAGCCGACAGCTCATCCCTACTAGTGTATTGACGACCTGGAGGATGAATTTTTTGATGTTCTTAACAATTTTAGGTTATTGGGGATCAAACTGGACTCATTCTAAGAGGTGTCGTACGTCTTCTGAGATGAAGAGTTCCCAAGGGGGGCTTTCGAGTTGGAAATGAAGAGGGCCAGGAAGAAGCTTTTGAGTCTGAAGTGAGAGGTCCATGCTAATGATCTCACCTTGTAGCATTGGACACGTAACTATTAAGCTTCCATGGGGTCTTATATCCTTGGTGATTGGGCTATCCTTGAGGGGCTATTCAGGGAAGGTAGGGATGACCCCATGGAGATGGTAGGCCACTTAATCACTCTTATGTGGTAGGTAAGTCTTTGTTACTTCTACTTTAATGTGCTTTACTTCTCATTATATTAACGGTGGCCCGTGTTTCTTTACAGTACTACGGCCAGGTGCTACTTCAACTAAATAAATATGATGTCGCTTAGAGAGAGGTAAAGAGCTTTAGGGAGGCGTTGCCCTGGAATGAGAACCACCTATGAGAGGTAGAGGCTTCTACTAATAAATACTTAGAAAAATTCTTGAAAGCTAATCGGCGCTTGTGTTACTCTTATGTGTAGGTAGTGGGGCTTCAAGTGTAGCTGACGGATGTAGAGAGAGAGGGGGATAAGTTTTGAGAAGGCGACGAAGAAGGCCGACGACCTGAAGGCTTGACTAGAGGATGAACAGAGAACCAAGGCTCATCTCTCTCAGTAGTTGGATGAGGAGAGGGAAGCTAAGGCTTAAGTTAAGAAGGAGAACATCGAGCTAAAGGCGTTAGTTGCCAGGTTGCAAACCGAGCTAGCAATGAATGCATCCAAGTGCGAAAGTGTCAAAGCCACTTCGCTGGAGTTAGCTGGTTTGAAGGTTAGGTTAGAGCGGCAGGTCTAGGAGCTATAGTGGAAGGTTTTAGAGATGGAGGAGATCATCTCCAAAATGGAGAGTGGGGATGTCCTCAGAGATGCTGTCACAAAAAGGGCTGTTGCCGACTATCGAAAGATCGAAGAGTGGTGGGATGAGCTAGAAGACCTACTCATGGACTTTGCTCGCTATACAAGGAAGGAGGTACTCTCCTATTATCTAGGCCTTGATCTAAGTTTCCTCAATTTCCTGGATTCCCCAACCTTCAATGAGAAGAGGGAGGCCCTGGCACATGAGAGGGAGGCTGCTCAAGTGACTTGCGATGTCTCAAGCGTTCCCTTTGCTGCTAGAGCCGAGCAAGGCACTTCCATATCCACTTCTGTCCTAATAGCCCACTAAGAGGTAACCCCAGAGGGTACCATTTGTAGGGATCAGGATCAAGGCAATCCTTTTGCTGACCTTAATCAATAACCTTTCGCCTTTGCTCTCGCACTAAGTTAACTTCATAAGATGTACCGTTGGATCAGTACTCTGAGCAGATCGAGGCTTTGGATTTTTCTAAGTTACCGGAGTTAGTTAATCGAAGGCGATAGTGTTTTTGTTTTTGTTTTTGTTTTTAAATACATGTATGTTAAGCCGGGATGTTGGCCTTAATTGTGTAGTTTTACAACCAATGAATGAAATTTCTTACTTTCCTTCCTCTTGTACAATCGCTTTTTCTTCTTTTACCTTTGAATATATTCATCTAGGAATTCCTTTGTACAAGGGGTGTTTCCTCTTACCGATGTTACTTGAAAGGGTTAGGTCGGTGGCATTCCGACCTGCCTAATAGGTAGGAGTTCCTCTGTGCAAAGGGTGTTTCCCCTAGTTGAGGTTATCTGATGGGGTCAAGTTAGTAGTGTTTTGGCTTGCCTGAAAGATGGGAGTTCCTTTGCAAGGGGTGTCTTCCCTAGCTAAGGTTACTCGAAGGGGTTAGGTTGGTGGTGTTATGGCCTATCGAAAAGGTAGGAGTTCCTTTTGTGCAAGGGGTGTTTCCCTTTACTGAAGATACTCAAAGAGGTTAGGTGGGTGGCATTCTGACTTGCTCAGTAGGTAAGAATTCCTCTGTGCAAGGGGTGTTTCCCTTTGCTGAGATTACTTGATGGGGTTAGGTCGGTGGCATTCTGACTTGCTTGGTAAGTGGTCTGTTTGCCTTTTCAAGGGCTTGGATGGTAGTACCCAGAGAGAGAGAGAGAGAGAGAGAGGAGGGGGGGGGGAGGGGGTGGGGGGGGGGGGGGGGGGGAGGGGTAGACAACAAATCATGAAGTAAATTCTTTATTTCTTTAGTTTACGAAGATGTACACAACAATACACCAATCGAAATAAAGCCAAAGGTTATCGATGTTCCATGCGTGTAGGATAACCTTTCCATTTAATCTTTCCAGTCTATACACTTCATTACCCAATCTTTCCCTCACTTTAATTGGGTCTTCCTAGTTGGGGGCTAACTTGTCCTACCCTTCTCGCAAACCCGTGGCTTCTAGCTTTTGGCATACAAGATTGTTGACCTTGAACTCCTTGTGTTTAAACTCTTGATCGTAGTATTGGGTGGCCCGATGTTGGTATGCAGTTACCTGAGTTGTAGTAAGGTCTCTGATTTCCTCGATAGTATCGACACTTGCTTGCAACAATGACTCATTAGAGGATGCGTTGAAACTTTGAGTCTGGATATTAGGAAGCTCAAGTTCAATGGGGATGACTGCTTTCGACCCAAATGCTAAGCGAAAGGGGGTTTCACCTATAGAAGTGAGATGGGTGGTCCTGTACCCCTATAGGATATTAGGCAGTTTATTGGCCCAGGCACTTTGAGGTTGATCAACGTACTTCTTCAAGCTATCCAAGATAATTCGATTGGTTGCCTTGACTTGTCCATTCTATTGGGAGTAGGCCACCGAGGTGAAGTGCTAAGTGATGTAGTATTTGGAACATAACTCCTTGAACTTGAGGTTATCAAATTGTCACTTGTTGTCTATGATGAGAGCATAGGGGACTCCGAACTGGGAGAGAAAGTTGTTTCTAACAAAAGATTTAACGCTTCTCTTCGTGATCTTTTCCATCGCTTTGGCTTCCACCTACTTCATGAAATAGTCAATGGCAACAATTATGAATTACCGTCCTCTTGAAGCTTTCGGGAAGGTATCGAAAATATCAATACCCCATTATGTGAATGGCAATGGGCCAGTTAAGGGTTAGAGGCCGGTGCTAGGTGTATAACTGATTAGCACATACTTTTGGCACTGTAGGCACTTTTAGGCTATGGCTTTCATGTCCTACCTCATAGTAGGCCAATAATACACAAGTCGTAATACCTAGAGGTAGAGGGCTTAGGACTGAATATGATTGTTGCATACTCCGACATATAGCTCTTCTATGACGCGTAACCTTTCACCTTCTCGAAGGCATCAGAGCAGGGGAAGGATAACTCCCCTATAATATAAGATACTGTTGACCAACGTATGGTTGGTGATGTGGTACCAGAGCTTCTTTGCCTCCCTCTTGTTGTCTAGGAGTATGCCCTACTCTAAATAGCTTCGAATAGGATTCATCTAGCTTAACTCAGGTACTGCTTTGGTCAGTTTCAAAACTTTAGTTGAGCTTAGAGTTATGGTTTTTTTTTTTTCTTTTTTTTTTTCTAGTAAGTATTCTATGAAGATTTTGCTATCATTTACCTTAGGCTTTCATATACTGGTAGAGGCAAGCTTGGATAACCAATTTGCTACTGAAATTTCGAGTCGGAAGATCTTCCTAATGTCGCACTAAGGGAATTCAACTAGAAGACTCTTCACCTTCTCAAGATACCTTGCCATAGTGTCGTCCCTAGCTTCGTATTCACCTTGGACTTATTGGACGATAAGTATGGACCTTGAGAAGATCTGTAAATGCTCGATGCCAATCTTCTTAGCCAACTTAATATAGTGATAAAGGCCTTATATTTGGATTTGTTGTTATTGGAATTGAATCCAAACTTAAGGGCATAATAGATCGTAACTTTATGCGGGCCAGTCAGAACGAGACCTGCACCTCTACCCCCCCCCCCCCTCCGAGGTAGATAACTCGTTGACATGGAGAATCTACAATGGTTTGTCATTTTCTAGTGGTGCTTTCTCATCTCCTATATATTTTACCAAGAAGTCAACTAGCACTTATGCCTTATAGGCCGTTCAAAACTAATATTGGATTTTGTATGTACTCAACTCCATCGTGTACTTCATCATTAGTCTAGATACATCAGGTTTTTGCAACATGGTACGCAGTGGTTGATCCGTGAGTACAATTATTTGATGCGCTTAGAAGTAGGGTCTTAGCTGTTGAGTAGTGATAACAACGGTTAGAGCAAACTTTTCTGCTCAAGTGTACCTGACCTCAGGCCTGTAGAGTATATGACTGATGTAGTATATAAGCTTGTGTTCTCTTCCCTTTACTTTGATGGGCATAAAGGAGAGCACCCGATTGTTCATGGCTTGGTACAAAAACAGGTCTTCCCCGTAGATAGGCTTGGAGAGGACTAGCAGATGCGCAGGGAAGTCTTAGAGTTGTTGAAAGGCGGTGGTGCACTTCGAAGTCCATTCATAACCCTTTGGATTTTTTAAGATTTTGAAGAACTCAACGCATTGTTCTGCACTCTTCGAGATGAACCCACTCAATGCGATTACCACACTGGTGAGCTTCTCTACGTCTTGGATTGAGGTTGAAAGCTTCATTCCCATTATGGTAGTAATCTTCTCGAGGTTAGCTTTGATATCTCTTTATGTCACCAAAAGGCGAGGAACTTACTAGATTCAACCTTAAAGATGCTGTTTTGAGGGTTCAACTTTATATCGTTCATGCGCATATGGTTGAAGGTTTCTTAGAGATCCTTGACATGATCACCTAACTTCTAGCTCTCGACAATCATGTTGTTGATGTACACCTTCATATTGCGCTTGTTCTAGGGTTTAAATAATTTCGTCACCATTTGTTGTTACATGGCCCCAACGATGATATCATGGTGTAGTAGTATGCGCCGTAATTGGTGATGAAGGAGGTATGGACTTCATCCTTTGAGTCCATTTTGATCTGGTTGTATCCCAAGAAGGCATCTATAAAGTTCAACAAGGTATATACTGAAGTGGAATCGACCGAGTGATCAATCTTCGGGAGGGCAAGGCAGTTTTTAGGGTAGGCTTTATTAAGGTCGGTGTAATCGACACACATTCGCCACTTCCCATTCTTCATCTTGATCAGCACCTTGATTGTGGCTTGCTTCTCTAGAGTAAAATGCCTCTTTTTCTGATCAATAGGCCGTACTGTAGTGTCGATATTGAGGTTATGGGTTGCTAGGTTAATCAAGATTCTAGGCATGTCTAATGCCGACTAAGTGAACCTATCCAAATTTTCCCATAAGAGAATGATGATCTCATCCTTCACTTTGGGTGGGTCTTAATCCTAACTCTCATGGTTTGCTCGAGTTTGAGCTTGATTTAGACATCTTTTGTTTTTTCTCCTAGCTCATCCCTCTTAATGGGCTTCTCTTACAAGCCGGTCTTTAAATTGAACACGCTATCTTCTTTGGCGGCCTTGACATATAGCTTTTGTGAGAGCCTTTGATTACACCTGCATACTCCTACCTCAATTGGGGTTGGAAATTTGGCCTTTAGATGAAAGGATGATGTGATCACCTTAAATGCATTCAGGCTTGGTCTTCCCAAGAGTTCATTGTAAGGGGAAAGCCAGTCAATTACAATGAATTCTATGGGTCATCGTGCCACGTGGTCATCATTGTCAAGTTCCATTTTTAACTTGATGATACCCTTAGCTTAGATCGTACTTCCATTGAAGTTGATTAGATTATGATGATGTGACTTCATTTTTGTTGGTAGCTTCTTCCTCATCCTCTCATAAGTATGGAGGAAAAGTATATTGGTGGAATTACTAGTGTCCACTATAATCTTTAGGACCTCAAAATTTGAGATCCTTGCCCCTATTACTAGGGCATCTTGATGGGGTGTATCAACCCCTACAAGGTCTTCATCAGAGAAGGAGATGGAAGCATCCAACTTCTGTCTCTTTTCCCTCATGGCTAACACTTTTGATGGGGTATTAATCAAGCTATTAGTGTTCGGCCAACTCTTAGGATGTAGCACCCCCCCATAATTATGTTAAGGATGCCGTTGAGGGAACGGTCGTTGTGGTGGTCATTGTTCTGCTTGGTGTAAGCGTTCTCAATTCATCGCCTTCGAGTTGATTTGTCACCATCATCATTGGAATTGTCGTTGTTCCTCAGATGAGCTATGTGCTTTGAGAAGAAGCCCCACTAAATGGCATATTCGATTGTGTTCTTTAGCTGCATGCATTTGTTTGTAGTGTGGTCATGATCATCGAAGAACTGGTAGTACTTATTTGAATTCTAATGACTAGGATTCCCCTTCATTTTCAGGGGCCTTTGCAGCAAGTTCTTGTGCTTTACCTCGGAATAGACCTAGGTTATGGGTTTATTTAGGGACATGTGTTGCGTATAAATAAGAAGGGGTAGCGAGTGGCTCTTAGCTCAGAGCTTCTTCTTTCCAAAGCTCTCTCCCTTTGATTTGTCAGGCAATTTACCTTCGAGGTGATCTTTTATAGATAATTTTTCTTTATGCTGCTTTTCGCCTGACTTCTCTTGGCCGACATCACGCTTGGCACGACTGTTGTCTTCTTAGTTAATGTACTTCTAAGCCTTAGAAGTTGGCTAAGGTCTTAGGCTTACTCTTCGAAAGCAATCGGAAGAAGTCTCCCAAAGGTTGGATGTCGAGCCGAGCAGTATGGATAGTGATTCTCTCATTCAGCTGAGGGATCTCGACCATGGTATTGTTGAATTAGGCCATATAGTCGTATATGGATTTGCCTTCACCCTACCTTACAAGGTATGAGGATGGCGTATTCTTAGATGGGGCCTTGCTAGCCTTAAAGTAGAGGCTAAACCTTTATGCCAGTTTGTCAAAGGAGCTAATAGAATTATCGGGGAGGTGGTAGAACCACGCTCGAGCTGCTTTCCTCAAGGTACCTGGGAAAGCTTTGTACATTACAGTATCCCCATGATCATGAAGGTTTATGAGGGTATGGAAGTAGAGGTTGTAATTATCAATGTCACTTGCCATCACACTGGTCCAGGGATGGAAGTTTATTATTAGGAGACAACACTTCGTCTTGGACGTTGTTGGTGAAGGGTGTCTTATTGCTGGTGACTAGCTCGGCATCACCAGCGGCTATGCTCCCCTAATGCTTGGAGAGCCTCCTCACCATTGCACAAAACTCGTTAAGATTGGCATTGTTTGCCGAATAAGCTCGATGTGCTGTTAATTGAGTTGGTACTCCTTGCGAGTTGGTTACTTACTCATTGCTAGCTAAGGCTCGATTGCAGATGGCCATAGATCTTGCTAACTGTTGCTACAATGGTAGATCAGGTTGTTGATTGCTACCATTTTACTATTGTTGCTGGGGTTGTTTTGCTCTGTACGAGCATCCGAAGCTTTAGGGGGATGAGTTTATGTGCTGTGCCTCTCAGCTTCTTCGAAGAGAGCGTGGGGTAGCTTGTTTTGAGTGGCTAACTCATTAGCTAGTCATTTCGTACGCTCTAAGTGCTCCTTTAGTATTGCCCTTGGAAGGGGCTAATTGGCCGTAGGTTGGTTATTCACTAACTGGCGGTTCTCTTACTCGTTGTAGTGAGACATGATGTTCGAGGATTGTGTTTTGTATGTTTGGGGTTTTTCATGTAGGAATCAGTTTCCTACAGACGGCGCCAAATGTTGTCTTTGAGGATTTGTCGGTAGTGATTGGGCTCTGCATGTAGGAAGTCTACTAAACAAGATATTGTGAGGGGATGTTGGGGGGTTATCTGGCATGGCTACTCCGATACTTAAGTTAGCAATGAATTCTTGGAGAACAAAGGATACTTGGAAGTAATATGTAAGCTTAATGCGCAGAGTGTAGAGAGCATACCACTAAGTAGTGGACTGGTATTTATAGAGGAGTAGCACTTGTATTTGGTGGGCAGTTGGTGGAAAAGATTTTCTCTAGCAAGTACGAGAGAGTGGGAACGTGGTGTCTGATGTGTCCCATTTTAACTGTAAGTGGATATTGACTTAATCTCTCATTCTTTTCTTATGACTTCTAGTCATTAAGAACCTCTTTGGATTTGGTTAATTCAAGTTTAAGGCTTAAGCCCACTGTAATAAGCAAGGTATGTCAGATTTGGATGAGCTTAAGGGGGCTACGTTTAAAGGGTCTCGTCAACGCTTGGTCCGACTCAAAATTCGTATCTAGACAATAAATCGACTTATGCCCTTACTTTACAATTTGGCCTAGCCCCTAGTTTTTTTGTTTTAATTTTTAATTAATTAATTAATTTTATTTGTATTTTCTTCTTTGTAACAATAGTTTGTAATGGTAAAAAAAAGAAGAAGAAAAGAAAAAAAAAAGAGAGAAAAAGGAAAAAGAAAAAAAAAAGAGAGAAAATAAAAAAAGAGGAAAAAGTTTTACTAGTTTTATTATGTTTTAGTCAAAATAAAAATATATAATAAAAATAAAATAAAAATAAAAAATAAAAATATAAAGATGTCTCCTCACTTAGAATATTGTTTTTCTTTTTCTTTTAGAATTAAAATAAAATGAACCCTTTTGAAAACTAGATCCTTTTATTAGGATTTTCAAAATAAGCCAATTAGAACCCTTTTAGAAAGTTTTCCTTAAATAAACCCAAACTGAATTATAATGTAAAATCGATGTCTTTTTAAAAGTTAAAATGGAACCAACGCATTAAAATTTTACAAATGAACTACGAAAGTTTAATAATGAATAGTCGGTATATAGGAATCTGTACATATGGGGTGGCTTAAAATATGGCAAAATTTTATTTTCCTCCTTTAGTAGATAATTCTTTAAATTCTCTTTTTTTTTTTGTAAATATATATCATTTGAGTTATCGCTTGTAAATAAACATTATTGAAAGGGTATTTAAAAAGCAAAATTAAATTCAGAAAGTTAAAAGTAGTACTTATTTAGGGTTTAATAGAACCACCCTCAAATTTAGATCTTTAGTTTTTAAAAAACCGTTTTAAAAATTAGTTTTATTGATAAACTGGTAGCTAAATTATAATCAATTAACTTAATTTGTTATAACTTAATTTTCTTTCCCGACTACGGTCAGATGGCGACTCTAAAATGTTTTCAAAGTTAAAAGAATTGGTGTTGTTTAAATCTTAGTCGATGGTTAGTATTAAATGAGTAGGGTTTAATATTGATTGATTTAAAGAAGACTAATTTATAAGAACCGAGAAAAATTTGGGCTCAACAAACAGTTTGTACTATGAATAAAAAATTTTCCATCTCCCTAAATGGCTTAGTGATTATTGCCCTTACTCTTATAAACCTAACCTTCAGAAGTCATGACTAGGCAAAAAAGACCTTATTTTCAACCCATTTGGTTCATGGAAAAGTCCTATTTACTCCTTGTTAAATCAGTATGATAAAAAAAGATTACAAGGGTAAATCAAGCCTTAGCTACCTCACCAACTCAATTTTTAGTAGATCAAGTAGAAGTTAAATGATGAACTAGCTTAAGTGCTTAAAGGGAAGAGTGGATGGGGAAAATAAAGGCCAAAAACAAATTGACAAAAGATGGTGATAGAAACACCTTCAAATATCATGCAATAGTTTCAAATAAAAGAGTAAAAAATAAAATTTTAGGATTACAAAATGACTAAGGTGAATGGACGTATGATTAGGAGGAAATTGAAAGTAATATCCTTACCTACGTAAAAAAACTCTTCATTTCATTGAAAGTATCTAGAATTATAACAAATCCAATTAATGAAGGCCTAAGATACGGGCTTACAAAGGAATAAAAACATATCTTAGATAAGAAAATACAATAAGAAGAATTTCATCAAGCTATAATGAAAACAGTATCATGGAAAACCCCATGAAGGGATGGTTTCCATATTTTTTTTTCTACACAGTGTTAGGATTTTATTGGCCAAGAAGTTATAGACCTTATTAAAGAAATTTTTGAACATTAAAGACTTCCTCAACAAATAAACAAAACACATTTAGGTCCATGGGCCTCTATAGTACTCTTTATAAAATTGGTTAAAACCTTATTTTCATAAATTAGTTCACCAGCATAATCAAGATTTATTCAACGGAGGAAGGCGGTTGACAACATCATCATGTAAATGAAATATTGTATAACTTTAGGAAAAAATCAAGAAAATAGGAATAGATGATCACGAAAATGCCTTTATTTCCGTTGAATGAGATCTTATAAATTGGGCCTTAATTAGTCTTAATTTCCCTCTAAATTGACAAACTTGATTGATTAGTACTTGACCACTAGAAAAATTGAAGTGATTATAAATTGTTTATCCTGCCAATAGAGTGCTTCGGGAGGATGATTGAAAGAAAAGTAAGGCTTCAAAACTAGAAAGGCTTTAAAATAAAATATAGTTCTTTAAGTATATCACATATCCTTTTTTTTTTTTTTTTGATGATCTAGCGTTGGTAGCTAAGGTTGATTAAAGAAATGCTCGAATAATTAAGAATGTTTTGGCAACTCTTTTTTCAACTTTCAAGCTGAAGAGTCAATCAATTGAAATCAAATGTTATGTTTTCAAGGAACACGGCTGTTGCAAGCAAAGAGGTTGTTACCTAAATTCTTCAAATAAGATAAGATAAGCTCCTTTCAGGAAGTATCTCGACTTTCCAACCCTTATTGGCATGCTTGTAATTGCTTTTAAGAGTTCCAAATTTCAGATATACAATGATAACCTTTGTTATTAAAGGATTTTGTAACCATACAATACAAATAGTCATAGTTTTGTTGGATGAAACTTTAGATTTGATGGTATCTTTCCTACAGTGATGGGTTTAATGCTAATGCACTTGAGGTGTCTTCAGATAGTAGAGAGTTAAACTTCGAGTTGTTAACACTTTTGTAGTAATTTCATATAGACTTCATTTCTTTACTTCCCTTCCACTTTAAATGTACTTTCTAAGCAAATAAGTTATATTGATTGTTTCAAATGTATTTAACTTATAAGATTATTTTAATTCCTTGTGTATGCATACATGCTATATGCCCTTCACAAGTATAAAATATTAATTTATCACAATAATCCCTATTAAAGGTAGAATATCTCAATATAATATTCTAAAGTTAGGGTAATGTAAAGTCTCTTTTTTTTTTCCCTCTCTCCTCTTGTTTGACACCCATTAACCTTTTTAGTCTATGGCTATCATGTAAGTTTGTGTATGAATCTTAAGTTAAGAATATCAATTTTTTTTATATGGATAAGGTAAAAAATACAAATAAATCTTATTAGATTATTCAATAGAAGGATTTTAATATGTTTACTATCTAAAATTCTACAAAGAAGAGAATGTAATTGTAAGATAGGTAAAAAGTGGAAAACATGTGGTGAAGAAATTATATGATCTAAGCATTGAATAATAAACATGCTACGGCTCTAACAAGAACTAAGTAAGAAGGGACGAAGAATACTGTTGGTTTTGTTGTTAAAAAAAATCTTTCATGTAGAGGGACTTGCTTTCTTCCTTCCATTCAGTTGAACGACTATTGGATGGACGGCCTTACTTTAAAAAATAAAAAGAATTTGTTCCCTCTTCTTCACACTAAGGTGATTGTCTATCCGCCTTATATGGGAAAAGGATGACTGAAAGTCAAGCTTACTACAAGTAAGGCAAGGATTAATATATGATACGGTCAACTTTGTTATGAGAAATCACTTGTACAACTTAAAATCTCACTCTTAGGTCAATGCTTAAACGGACTATTAAGTCTAACTCCTAAGGTTCGCCTAAAGGTTCAATCCTTCATTTGTGCACCTACACATTTGTGGTAAGGTAAGAATTTTAAACCTAATTCAATTGAGATCACCCTAAGTAAAGCTGTCCCTTAGGTTTGTCGTCATGATTTTGGAGAAATTAGAACATTAAGATTAGGATTTAAATCATATTATTGGAGTTGATTTTGAAATTGTTGATGTATTTCGTAACATTAATGGAGACTATAGAAACTTATGATGACTAGGGATATTGTAATATTGATGGAAAAAGTGTAGGCTTGAGTAGATTAATCTTTTCCATTAGTGATTGTTTTGATGATTCTATAATCAAATAAGAGTTAAGGAAGAGATTTTAGGATTATATATTCAACTTGGAATGTCTTAGGTTGAGTACGTAAGTGGCTAATTGTGTTGAGGTATAGGCAATCACATTACAAATTAGCTTGACCTTATTTATAATTCAGTTAATCGAATTAGGTGTATAGTGACCTGACTAAAACTTCTCTCATCGAGGTATTGTTTACTATGGTATGGAATGTTGTACAGTTTTGTCCCCTGGTGTAGAAGCTTCCTAAGAGATCACTCATTTTGGAATTGACTTAACCTGAATATGCTTAACTTTGGAGTTTTAACGTGTTCCGAGTCATTACACCAAAAGGCGTTTTATTGATTTAAAGTTTTGTCACCTAGTATTTAAGGGGTCTTACATTTTATCCCCCTTATAGAAGTAACATCCTTGTCAGTTTCAGTACACAGGTCTAGGACTACCACTGGGTAGGGCTCCGCCCTTCCAGTTAGTGAACTGCTTTGATACCATCTATAATAACCTGACTAGAACTCTTCTCACCGAGGTATTGTTCAGTTTGGTGTGGAATGTTATACTATTTTATCCTCTAGTGTAGCAGTTTCCTAGGAAGTCACCTATCCTAAGATTGACCCAACTTAAGCATACTTAACTTTGAAGTTTTGACATGCTCTCATCCACTATACTAAAAGGCACCTTAATGATTTAAAATTTTGTTGTCTATATTTAAGGGGTCTTAGAGTGTGAAGGGGAAAAACCACTTGATTTGGCATTAAGATGAGTTTAAATTCAAAATTAGCTTGTGTAAGAGCATAAACCAATTACATCTAGTGTTATATAAGTTAAGGCTAATATCTTCAGCGAATGGTATTAACAGAAGAGACCCCTACCCAACATAACCAGTTGGAACTTGGAAGTTGTAGGCTCCCTTTGGGAAGAATCCCCATTGATTAGCATAGAGTTGAAAATGGATCGGTTTTATAGACCTAGTAGTTTATAGGTTTAATTCATAGTTTGTAACTCATGTAATCAAGACCATAATTTTCTCTTTATCCTTCATCTTGTTTTATGCAATCACTATTGTCATCACTAAATCTTTGCGAGTAGAGCTTATTGGATCTCTAAGATCAAATGGGCTGGACTGGGATGGTTTTGGGTTCCCTTAGCATAGTTTGCAAAATAAACAAGGTGATGCGAGAAAAGTTGCTTATCAAGAGCAAAAAATTGTTAGCAATTGATGGACTAATATTACTCATAATCTAAATAAACAAGATTATAAAACACTAGTATGGCTCATAGTATTTTATGACAGATATAATGTCACCACAACTTATTGTTAACTAGTAGATTGATAAGACAAATTTAAAGAGGATAATATCTCTTAAGAAAATACTTTCAAGAGTCTCTCAATATAAAATATGACATAAAACTCAACAACTAACTCTAAAACATAGGAATAATCTATTTATACTAAACCTTAGAATAATGGCAAAAGATGTGAATAAAAAGAAATAAAACAAAGTCGCATGTAATTGCCACTGTAATCACAATCTGGGTTTACGGTCATGAACATGGTCGTGCTTCTCCTTATGCCAAAATCTCCAATCCATCTTTCCATTGTGGTCATGCTTGTTATTTTATGCTTGTGTTCATGCCTAAGATTATGGGTGTGATCTTTGGTTGTGATCCTCTTGTACTCTTAGCCTCCCATCACGTTTCTTGGACTTTCTAAGACTTGGAAAGTATTGAATTAATTTTTTATTCCTATAATTATCCTAGGGGTAGCATAAATTTTTCTTTGAATCTTGCTTATTCTTGAACTTAGAACTTGCATAAAATTTCTTCCTATCACTTGTATAACAGTTATTAAAAATTTTAGTTTGAAACTGCTTTACAAGCGATCTCTGCTTCCCCTTTAGCTCTATAGCACCTACGCTTACATTTTCATTCCAAGAGCAACATGCAAATAAGCTAAGCTAGTGCTCTTTATTTTATACCATCGCCTTCCATTTCTTGAAATGTTCTTCCTTGGTCATGGACAATAATGATATCAATTTGCCTTCCTTTGTGAAGATGTAATTAGTAGTTCTCCCATTGAATGTGACATCTCCATCAAATTGTCAAGGCTAACTTAACAAAATATGAGTTGCTTCCATGGGCACAACATCACAAATTACCCAATCTACATATTTGCCAATCATAAAAGATACCTTGACTTACCTTGTAACGTGGAGAACGCCTTTTCCTCCAAACTAAGTGCAAATCATAGGGATTACGATGGGCTATGGATTTCAATCCCCTTTTTATGGACAAAGTCATTAGATACTAGATTAACACTGCTACCCTCATTGATTACCAAAGAACATCGTCTTTCATTTACTAGGCACTAAGTATGGAATAAATTGCTTCTCTATCCTACATTTACCCTACTTTTAGTATGTGCAATTAATAGATGGGCCTTACGTGGAACAACACTTACGACACTTGGAACCTTAATCAATCCCTTTCTTGCTTTTAACCTTAACTTCTTTTACATGTTAGTTTTGGAGTAGCATTTGCAATATTGTAAAGACCTTAGGAAGGCTCAACTATAGTCTCACTAAGCTCTTCTTCAATCCTTTTTTATTCTCATCTTTCACAATAGTATCAACAGGAACTTCAGTTGCTTCTTCCTTCTTATCTATTATTTTAATTTCTTTACCATCTTGTTTAGTCTCAAGCACTAAATTTTCAATTCTATATGATGTTTTTACAATTTCTTTGTTTAGTTTAATAATTAGCTTCGACTGCTTTAGTTTCTCTTTTCTCATCTCTATACCTATATCTACTATAGTTTTCTCTATCTTCTTATCATATCTATATTGAAGCTTAGTTAAAGATTTATAGTTAATTCATTTTGACCTAACCTCCCTACCCTCCACTACTAATCTCTCCAATTTTCCTTGTGAATCAATGAGTCTCTTCATTAAGATTTCATTCGTATATTTGGATTTACTCGTAGGCTCTACTTACATCAATAACCCTTTTTCTCTTTCTTTTGCTCTCCTCTATAAATATTGTACTGGCTTGTTCAATACTTGCATTTGCTCTTCTATGGCTAACTACTTCCTTACACCATCAAGCAATTTCTCAAAACTACTACTATTACCATGATCCATAGATTCTCTTCTATTACCACTGTAATAGTAATTACTAGACATTGTAATAAATTTCTTATTATCAAATCATCATCAATCATAAATAAAATTTAGATCTTGCACCCTCAAATCATGTTAAAACTATGTAATCTTAAATGCTACATCAATATTCTCAAAAGAAAGAGAATGTTGAAACTTGTGGATTGAAGTGTGCAAACTTCATCTCTAATACAAAGTTGATAGAGACAAAGTTGTGCAACATGAACAAATAACAATTATTGGCAATTGATGGAATGGTAGTACTCACGATCCAAATAAACCAAATTATAAAACACCAATATGACTTACGGTATTTTAATAATCTGATGAATATAATGTTGCCAAATCTATCGCTAACTAATAGATTGATAAGACAAATTAAAATAGAGCAATATCTCTTAAGAAAATACTCTCAAAGAGTTTCTCAAGGTGATATATGATATAAAACTCAACAACTAACTCTAAGACGTAGAAGTAAACCTATTTATACTAAACTCTATAACAATAGCAAAAGATGTAAATAAAATAAAATAAAATAAAGTCATAGATAATTGCTACCATAATCATGGTTTGACTTTATGGTCGAGCTTCTATTGATGTTGAAATCTGTAGTTCATTTTTCCATTATGGTTGTGCTTCTTGTTGCCTATTTTGTGCTCATGTTCACATCCAACATTATGGGCGTGATCTTTGGCCATGACCCTCTTGGTTATCTTATTTCCTTCATTTCTTTTCTTTAATCTTTACTTCTTGGATCTCTTGGCTTTCTATCATGTTTCCTGAACCTTTTGGGACTTGGAAAGTGTTGAATCAAACCTCGATTCCTATTACAAAGGTGAGTAGGACAATTGGGGGATCATCTAATGAGGCTATTTTGATGCTCAAGTCAGATATATTGGTAAGCAAGTATATGATTCGGAAATAGAGACTTAGTAATAGTGAAGGAGATAGGGAATAGTTGTATTTGTATGCGTTATGAGTGGTAAGTATTACCTCATTTTTATGAGAGAGGAAGATCAAGTATCTATATGTTAGACATTTGAGCCCCTATCAACTTATAATGCATAACCCTAGATAAGGTTGGCAATTTGGGACTTGACTTAGTAGACTTGAACATGATTAGATACGGTTTAAATTGGTTCAAGTATAGAAAAAATCAATATGAGATGTAAATAGATCAAACCTATTTAAATAAATTTAAATTTGTGTATGGGTTTAGATTAGAGTTCCAAACTTGTTTATGAACCCGTTTATTTAAAAATATATCTCATAAACATGTCCCGGATTTGACTCACAAACTTGTTTACTATTAATAAATTCATATTTTTTTATTATTCCTTTCATTTTTTAAGGAGAGTACAGCAAAAATGTGCCTGGTCCTGTCCGATCAACACTCTACACGACAATTGATACAGTTAAATTAATCAAATACAAACATTTTTTTTAATAACTAGGATTCCTTCCATCTTTAACTTCCTTTTCTTTTTCTTTCCTTCTAACTTCCTTGCAAGCTAAGCATGTTGTGATATGATACTTAGAAGTTCTTAAGTTTGAATCTTTTCTCAACTGTTAAAGTAAGTGTGAAGTCTTGAGTCTTCTTCTCCATACAATGAGGTACTATTTTTTTTTTTTGGTTTTCATTGCTCAAATAGTGCGCATTTTTCTTTATGTTGCGAATCATAACTAAGAACAGACAAGACTAATCACTGGATGGGTTTAAGCTTGTAGAAAGCTCGAAATAAAGTGATGGAGTGTGTGTGTGTAAAGGACAAAATGTGAATAGAAAAGAGTAAGTAAAATCTACGAACAGCTCTAGAGGATATGATGCACCAATGTAATTTCCAAAGATACATGACACAATTCAATATAACACACGAATTGGTTCGGTGTGGGTACCCGTTACCAAACCTTATTTAAGGGAAAAGATAAGAGTGATGTTGAGAGTAAACAAACAGTGTTTACGTAAGGAAGAAAAAAATACTCAAAGTATATTGAAGATAATCTCCTCTTAAAGTTATAAGTACATGGGTATTTATACCCATAAATTAAGGCAGCTTACCTAAAAAAGAAAAGACAAAAAGGATATGTCCTAAAGAAGTAATGTGCAAGATGCAAAATGGTAAAAATGAATATATAAGAAAAACAATCGTTGGTGTAATAGATTCTACACATGATACTGTATACGTGGCGATGCTACGTCGACGAGACTATTAGAGAATGTAGACAAAAAAAGTACGAACAATTGACTTTTCCAAGCAGTGGTCGCTTGGTCAATTCGGACTCTCTCTTTCGGCATCTCGACAGGAGTAACGCCAAGTAAGTAATTGGTAAGGCATGTGTGAGAATGAAGATGGGCTGTTATCTCGGCATTTAGTTTCTTGGTACTGAATATGCGAGAGACAAGAAGTTATTTGGCTCGGTACGTAGAACGGGTGGGCAAGGAGATACTTGGCTTCGTCAGGAGTTAGTTAGAGTAAGAGGATCTTCCATGCCAGACATTCTAGTCCTAGGGCTTGGCTTCAGGTCAATTGTTCGGTAGCCTGATTACTATCATTCCCTTCGAGTTATTTTGGATTTGGGATTAAATCCGAATGGTGTTCGCTTAGTTCTCCGGCAAGGTTATATAAATTGAGGTCAGCAATGTTGAAGGTGTCAGAAACCCCATAGTCTTAGGGTAATTCCAATCTATAGGCATTATTATTGATCTTCTAGAGGATTCTGAAAGGTTTGTTTGCTCTTGATGATAATTTGTTCCTCCTCTTGTTTGGGAATCATTTCTTACTTAAGTGCAGCTACACTAAGGCTCCACGTTGAAACTATTTAGTTGTCCTACCCTTAGTCTTTTCTCGCATTCTTTTAACAATTTGGTCGATGTGCCGAGTGACCTTTTCATAGATGTATTGAAGGGATTGTGCTTTGGCTAAAGCATCAAGGTCCTCTTGCGCGAGTACTGATATAGGGGTGTGGTTGAGAGGCAGCTCAGGATTGAATTCATAAACCACCTTGAAGGGGGTCTGCTTAGTGGTATCATGTACTGTTCGGTTGTAGGCGAACTCGACCACTAGCAAGTAGACATCCCAATCGGCCAAGTTCTTGCCTATTACAGCTTGAAGTATTGATCCCAAAGTACAATTAACCACCTTTATTTAGTTGTTAGTTTAGGGGTAGCATGAGGTGCTGAAGAGTAATTTGGTTCCCAATCGATGCTATAAGGCTTTTTAGAAATGACTCAAGAATTTCAAGTCTCTGTCAGAGACTACACTTCTCAGTGTACCATGTATTAGCACAATCTTTTACAAGAAAAGAGAAGTAATAGCTAAAGCGTTGTTAGTCTTAGTGCAGGGTACGAAGTGTGCCATCTTATCGAACCTATTTACAACAACTATTATAGAATCTTTACCTCGGTCAGTTTACGGCAGATCGAGAACAAAGTCCATACTCAATTTAGTCTACGACTTCGTTGGAACATGTAAGGGCACTGCTTTCCCTTGCTCGGCTAGGCACTTAGCCTTTTTGCATGCGACACAACTTTTGACAACTTGATACACATCTCTCCTCATTTTCAGCCAAAAGAATCGGTCATTCAACAGTTTATAAGTCCTCCTTTCGTTAAAATGTCTGGAGAGTCTTCTACTGTAAGCTTTCTTGATCAGCAGTTCCTTCAGTGAACAAATCGGCACGCATAATTTGTTGCCTTAGAGCAAGTAGCCATCCTCCACAAGATACTCATCCACCGTCCTCCCATTGACGTATTGCGAAATTATGGGTTTGAAGTATAGATCCTTAGAGTACTTTTCTTTGATATTTATAAACCTAAACAGTTTGGTCTGCAGTTTTGATAAAAGTGCATATCGCCTCGAAAAAGCATCTACAACTACATTGCTCTTTCTCTGCTTGTACTTTATTATAGAATTTAATCCTTCAAGAAATTCAACCTATCTTGCCTGCCGCTTCAACAACTTGGTTTGACTTCGGAGGTACCTCAGTGATTTATGGTCAGTATATGTGACAAATTTTCTCAATAGTAAATAGTGTTGTCATACTTATAGTGATCAGATTAGTACTAAAAGTTCCTTGTCATATATGGAGTAATTCAATTGGGCTCCTCAGAGCTTCTCACTGTGGAAGACAATTGGTCGACCTTCCTACATTAGGACAACACTTATTCCAATGGATAACGCATCACACTCTAGCTAAAAATTTTTGTCGAAATCAAGTAGTACTAACATCAGGGTGGAGGTCAATCTTTCTTTTATCTTAGCAAAACTCCTATCCTCCTTTTCTCCCTATTGGAAGTTAGTGTTATTTTTCGTTAGTTCAGTAAGTGGTATAGCAAGGGTACTGAAATTCCTGATAAATCTTCTATAAAACGAAGTTAGTCTATGGAAACTTCTTATGTCGACATAAGTAGTAGGAGTTGACCACTCTGCAATGGTTCGAATCTTCTCATCATCGACTTATAAGACTCCTCCACTGACTACATAATCCAAGAATACCACTTCCTCTTAGCAAAAGCAATACTTCTTTAGATTGCTGAATAGTCTTTCAGTATGGAGAATATCCGGGATTGCTTTGAGATGTTCACAGTAACTCGACATGTCGACGTTGTAGACCAGGATGTTATCAAAGTACACTATGACATACTTTTCTATGAGATGTCTCAGTACATGGTTCATTTGTCTCATGAAAGCGCTCGGGTCATTCGACAAGCCAAAAGGCATGACTATCCCTTTGTACAGTCCATGTTAAGTCTTGAGCGCAGTCTTTTACTCGTTGCCTAGCCTTATGCAGATTTGATGGTAGCTAGATTTAAGATCAATCTTGCTGAAAATTTTAACTCTACTTAGTTCATTCAACATGTTTTCTCGCCTCAAGATCGGGTACCTTTATTTGATCACGATCTTGTTCATAGTTTGCTGAAAATCTTAACTCTACTCAGTTCATTCAATATGTTTTCTCGCCTCAAGATTGAATACCTTTATTTGCTCATGATCTTGTTCACAGCTTGGCTGTTTGTACATATTCGCCAGGTTCTATCTTTTTTCGGTACTAGAAGTGCAAGTACAGCATAGGAGCTGAGGCTTTCTCGAACAAATCCTCTCGCGAGCAACTCATTGACTTGGCACTAGAGCTCAACAGCCTGCTCGGGATTCATTCAATAAGCTGACTTATTTGGCAATGCGGTATTAGATACTAAATCAATGTAATGCTTTAAGCCTTGAGTTGGGGGCGACCTCATAGGTAACTATTCTGGGAACAAGTCGGCATATTCATCTAATAACTCCTTGACCTCTTGGGGAAGCTTATCCCGCTCTTTCATTTCCAATTGTTGTTTGACCAACAATAGGGTTGGCTCATTAACATTGATGGCCTCTCAGAGCTCGGCTTTACTCATCACCAAAACCTTGTTTGATCTGCGAGTCAGTTTTGTCTGGATAAAAAATCAGAACATAAATGTGAAGCGGTTTTAGAAAGCAAAAGTGCAGGAGAACTAAAAGCAAAAGGCATAATTAAAGTAAAAACCTTAGATTGAAACAACATAATACCCATGTTGAACATATCAACACAAAACAAATGCTAAGGACATGAAAGTATTGCGATGAATATTCCAAAACAACTTCACTTCCTTCGATGGATAGAGAGAGAGAGTTGTGGAGAGGGTCAAACTTTGTACAAAAGTATGGATAGAGAGAGAAAAGGGGAGAGCGACAATAGACTAGGGTTTTCATTGACATAAAATGGAGAGAGGAGATCGGAGATGCAGGTTGAGGTTTGATATATGTGATATATTCGAGGGTTATTTTTTGGTTATTATAAAAACATAGTAAGGGAAGTAATGGAACAAAAAAATGGCGTAGAGCACTGGATTGGGATTCCAAGCTTTTGGCTGCAAATTGAAATTCAATGTTTCCAAGTAATCTAGAATCCTATGGAATCCCTTTTGCAAGCCAAAAACTCAACTAAATGTGGTAATTAAGATTGTGCAATGAATGAGAGGGGAATGGAGCCATTTCCTTTAAGTAAACAGGTAAAATCCAAGAAAACAGTATAAATTTACCAACCCTAGGATCTAGTAGAACTACTCCCTAACTGCTTGGTTAATCTTAATTGATTTATCCTTTTTAACATCGTATCTGCTGGGTTGATGACTACTTTTCTATGATATCCTTGAACAGGTTGAAATAGTGAGTTCAAAGCATCTATAAGATACTTCCAATATGTCACTATCAGTTGCAATGTTAGCAATCCAATTTTTCAAACAATTTGAGAATCCCACCATCCAAATTAATCAACAGCCAGTAAACTACTCCTTTTAATTTGTTGGGAAACCTGTTTCTGTCTGGCCCAGTCTGAAAAAGACTGCTGTTATCCAACACGATTCAATTGTCAACGAAATTCGAGAAACATTGATAAATCAACATTTCTCTTTTGTTTATTTTCCACAAGACAAATTGTATAGTAAATTCTTTAATTTACTCATTTTGGGCACTCTTCCTGCCTCGTATATGATGTTGAACAAGTTCGTATTTCTTAGTTAATTAGTCGTATCATTTTATTTTATTGTATTTTATTTTATTTTTGCACTTCCATACACCATAATTATGGGCTAGATGATTCTTGCTATTTATATACATTTTAAAGGGACCTCACATATCTTAATATTGGTAAATTCTAAAATGTAACCTTTCTAAGTGTTAATAGCTGTTATTTATTATAATTTGGGAGCGATTTACCATTGAAAAGGGAAAACTTTGATAATTCTACTCAAGTTGTTATCGGTTTTTCTAAAAGTTGTCAATAGCTTATTTTTCTGTTAATGAATATTTGGGAGCAAAATTAATTGGTTACTATATTGTATAATGACCTTTAAATAATTGCACCGTTACATCCTCTTTAGATATAAATCCCTTTTTTACATTGATACGAAGTATGTGATCATTAATATTATTATTATTATGATCATTTTTTCACTTTTGATGGTGGTGTTCTACTTTAGGCTTTGACTCGATATATGATTCTCGACATTGAAACGTGCAATGAGGAGGTGAAAGCATGTGCATGTTGAAGTGAAGGACCTTTTTTCCCTTTTAACGATGAAGGGGTCTCCACGAGGAACAATACACAGACTTAGCTGCCAAACCTAAACCCTCGTTCTCCTTGAGCTTACCAAACTTTTTTAGTGGGTTGTTGTTCTAGGGGACATTATTAATTCATTTGGACTGTCCTTTAGTCTTGTTAATGAGGTTGGAGTCGGAATACGTATTGACTCCGTATGTCCATGTCAATTCTAGGTTTGTTGTTATCATCAATGGTATAAATAAACCAAGCTAGTCCATTAATCATTCATGCTTGGTTTGATATTTGCTTTGGTTTGATTCAATTAGGTGAATTAAACTTATATTATTTAAAATAACTTATCAAGTCAAACTTAAAATAAGTATCATATATATCAAACTTTATCTAATTCAAACTTTAATAACAAATTTAATTAAAAAAGAATATTAATTAAGTCAAACTCAAGCGTATTAAGTAGCATTGTTCGAGCTTGAAAATTTAAGTTCGTTCAAGTTCAAACTTTGCATTTTCGTGTCGAATATGAACTTTTATGTAACTTAACTTGATCTTATCTATCTATATTCATTATTATCATGCACATAGAAGCTTAAGGCTACCTTTAATGAGAAAATATGTGGATTTCTCAAAATATATATACTTGTGTGAACTTAATGAGTACATATCTCAACCAATGTGATGGGAAAATTACTATTATATCCTCATGAGATTTAAAAGTATACAATTGAATTATGAATTTTGGATCGAGCTTGAACTTATTATTCTTCAACTCAGAGTTTAGATATAATAGTTACTCGACTAATCTTTACTCTTACTTTTAACAGTTTTCTCATCTCAATTTATGTCCTAATAAGGCATCGTTACACGTGCTCTCCTAGTCCTACAAACAGAGTGGAGGACATGATACGGGAATAGGAAAATGACTGTAATAAGAGTTACAACGCGGTCTTTACAACATGTAAATAATTTGAACATCATGAAATGTTAAATGGGTTTGACCAATTAATAATTCTACCTATCCGTAGACAAGTTGTAGTCCGAGGATGATATATAATTAATTAGATTGCCAAATTACATCTCGAAATCCGATAATCGTTTCTTCAAGAATGACAGGAATAAAAAGGTTTGGTTCTAATTACTTAACCATGTAATGCAATGACTGTGAATAAAAAGTCCCCGATTTGGTTTTGTTGATTCTCCAAAAATGTAACTAATCTACTTATTGAAGACCGGAGAATCTGCTCTGTGGAATGAGAAAAAGTAGATCTTCCCGGTTAATGATTTTGCCATAATTTTCCCATGTTTTATTAATATCTTTATCCATTTTTTTTTTTTTTAACAAAGGATCCAAGATAGTTATTGAAAAGCCCCGAAAATTCATTTCAAAAACAAGGGGGAAAAAAAAATTAAAATTTTGAGAGTTCTCCTTAACACAAATACCACAACTCTTTCTTCTTTTCTTTTGAACTCTCATTTCCTAGCTGCCGACCTCTTTTATAACAAAAGTTTATTGCTCTCTTCAATTGATCTAAGGGTTCATTTTCTAAAAAGTTCCTTATCAATAAAAGAATCAAGAGTTTCTTATTGTGTGACACTTGGGGTTGGAAGATACAAGAATATAAGGGTTTGTTACAGGAATGAGTAAGGAAAGGTAAGGATGATTTCATTCCCTCTCTTTCTTAACGTTAATAGAAATTGATACCATTGTAATTTTATGAAAGGATTTCAATAAAGGTATCAAGGTTGAGGATTTCCTTAAAAGGCTATTCAATTTATCAAAGGAATTAAGGTAAAATGATTCAAAACCATCCTCTTTTCCTTAACCCTAACCCTAGTTTTATGGGATTGAATTTATTGTAGGTTTGAAAGAAATAATCTAAGAAGTTAATCATTAAGGTATAAGTTGTAATCTTTAGAGTAAACCCATACTTTGATTTTTGAAGAGGAGGTTTAATTGATGTTTAGATGTTTGGACCCTTAGAAATGTTATAGGGATTAACTAGGTAGTAAACCTAGATAAAGATCCTTGAAATGCTATTAATGGATCCCTTTAAACCACAATCAATCGACCTTTGTAGCCAACCTATGCGTAAGGTCTTCAGATGGTTCTTGTCGAATTTTAATCATAGTTTAAGGTAGAAAATCTAATCCTTATTCTTAAGTGTTGGTATTGCATAAGTGTAACGCCCCGAGACCTTAAGGGTACTACAACCCTTTAAGTGTCCCTAATTTTTTAATAACACTTTAGGGCTCTAAAGCCAATTACAATCTCCAAAATCGTTTTTAATAATTGTCATTAATACAACAAAACAAACCCTTGTAATTTAAACACACTACAACAACTTAAACAACTCATAGGCTAGTTATCTCCACAATAATCATACTTCAAGACAATATTTTCATCTTATACAAAAATAGGGCCTAATAATAGATCTAAACCACATCCTAACATTTAGCTCCACCATTCATCCCTAAGTTGCCAATACAGAATTATAAACGCTTCTCAAACTCGACTTGGTAGTAGCAGTCCCAATCACAATATAAGTAACAACTTTACCTTAATACCGATAGCTATTAAAATGAAAGAATGAGTCAAAACCTAATACGTAATGTACAAACACACACGCTTACCAGACTAAGTCATACATATGCATATAATGCAATTACACCATGTATAAAGCAAACAACAATTTACTTATCTTTAATTTAGGCCAGCAACCAACAAGGAGGTACTTATGACCCTAACCCTACCACACCTTGATTTTTACCCACGTATATCGGTAGATATAAATATATGTTTTCCTTTAAGTCCTTTATGCTCGAGTTCAAAGTTTAGAAACCATAAATTCTAGAATTCTAATTGTGTCGTCTCATATGAAAGTCTACTAGAAAATCCTCATATATGATTGGTAGTTACTCTTCTAAGGATTTGCCACTATAGGCTTCTAGAGAGAGCTAGTTAAGCACAACTAATAACTAGCTTATTTAGGCTAGATATAAATTAGTTCGATTTACTTACTATGTTCCAATAAGCATAAGTTACAAGCAAGCATCAAGTACTTAGAAAGCTGAATCTAAACCAATTATAAAGCCCAGATCAACCATGAAAACTGAATTTAACAACCTGACATTTAGAATAATAAACTTATCTTAACCTTTCATTCTAAATAATCTAATTCAAACATCTCAAGTAACCCAAACCATTGGATAACACTCCCTAAAAGCTCTCTAAGCTCCTATCTTATTTTAGGATTCCAAAGATGACTATGGCTAAATAAGAGGATAAGATTAGACCTTGGCTAAGGAAAATGAATGATTAAAATGCTTTGGAGGTTTAATAAAGAAAGATACAAAATATAGTTTTATTCTTTGCAAAACATGTTTGTGAATAAGTTGTAAGATTTAAGATGCTTAAAAAGGGTTTTGGAGGATAAAATATGCTTTAAGAAATATGTTAGAACATAAGGAAATCAATTTAAGAAAATGGAATGGAAGAAAACTTGATTTAGCCTTTTGGTGTGAACCAATTGCATGGTTCAAGGAACCATCCGATTAGTTCATACCAGCCTTCTGTGATTAGAAAACCGGCTACAAATCGCTGGAACTAGCCCTAGGTTCCAACCATAACAGTAAACAGAGATTCGAAATTACTTTCCAAACTAACTCAAATCTAAATTTTTCTTCAAACTTACTTTAAATATACTTCAATTACTCATCAACCTATCAATATAACATATTTTTACATCATCTAAACTATAAAGTTTAGATTAAACACTAACTCAAAACCCTAAATCTACTAACAAGCTTCAAGAAACCAACTTTAATCTAAAGAACAAGAGTAAAGATGAAGAAAACTTACTTGAAATGTAAGAACATGAGTTGGGAATCCAAAAGCAAGCTAAACCTGAAAGACTAAACTAAGAACTCAAAAGAAAACCTATCGAATTGGATGATTTTCAAGGAAACAAGCTAAGAAATGAAGTATAGACACTTAATCTTACCTTAAGATTGATTTTGCATGAATTTTTTTTTTTTTTAGAATGGAGGTTTAAGTGCCTTGTACAACTAGAGTTTTAGAAGGGATTTAGAGAAGAGGAGAAGGGGAGGGGTTAGTGGCTATATGAAGACTTAGGGTTTAAGAGGAAAAGATAAGGTAGCCATAAGATAGGTTAAGAATAAGAGGATTTAAAGGCAAGAATGACCATAATGCCCTTCTCTTGAAAGTATTTTTTTTTAAATTTCTTGGGCATTATAATAAGTAATCAAGAAGGAGATGAATTAATTGTTTTGCAAAATTTTAATTTTTCAAAATACCTTTTAATGATTACTTATTAAATTTACAGTGTAACTCCATTAAGTAAAACATAAAAAATAAAATGTAATAAAATAAAAGAGTATGGGGATTAGGAAATTAGGTAGTGATCAAGGTTGTCAAACTTATGAAAAGAAAAAAGAAAAAAGAAAAGAGATTTGGAGAAGTCACTCCTTCTATCCCTAGGGTGACAAGAATGGTTAAGAGTTGATGGTGGATCTTGATTTACTTAAAAAAGTAGGTCGTTCAATCCACTTATGGTGATGGGTGATAACTTATTGCCCTTATGTGAAAAGAAAATGAAAAATGGTGGCAAGCTCCATTGAGTTGCAAAAAATTATAATCAACTAAATAAAATTTCATACAAGGAAAATTTTAATATTGAGCTAAATAAGGTAAGTTCGACCTCTCCAACTATACTCTTTTTATTTTCCTCCTTTATTTTTTACACATTAGATTTTATCCATTAAAAAATTATAATTAACTAAATTAAAGTTTCCATGAAAGGAAATTTCAATATTGAGTTAAATAAGGTAAGTTTGGCCTCTTCGGCTATATAATTCTACATTTATACCTAGTGTGATAGCATGTGGAATAATATTTTGTGTATTTATTGTATCTCTCCGTATCTTTAGTAGTATTACATTATACTTAAATCCATAATGTTTTAAAATTTTTAATTTGATGAAAAGGAATGAATTGCTAAGAATTCAAACTTTCTCCTTTGTAAATTATACAATAGTGATAATTATATTTTATTTACAAATAATAATGTTTAGATATAAATATAATGAAGGAAAATTGATTAGCTATTGATATTAAGAAAAAAGAATTGAATTCTGTAAAATTGAAAGATTGGTCTTATATGTATAAAATAAATCTATAGATATTATTTTAAAGGAATGCCCTTATTATTATTTGAATACCTAAAAACTTCCTACTCTAGTGTTCACATTTTCCATAAACGTTTGTGGCAATGGGATTTATGAGACATATTCATAATCACAACAGGTATGATTTTATGAGTTAAAAATACGATTTTATTAATTTATGATGTTTTTCTTAGTTAAAATAGATATAAAATTATTTATATACAAACTTTTAGTAAAATTGTGAACTTTAATTTACAATTTTATAAATTTAAGTTTTTTTACCGATTTTATACAATGATTTTATACAATTCTTTCAATTCTATGCATTCAAATGAATAATAGAATTGTAATTTTAACAATCATTATGTCTTTATCATGTATGATTGAATTCAAATAGTTTTGTTGAAATTGGGTAATAAAATAGAAAGAAAATAACATAGTGTAAAATCAACACGTTTAATTATGACATAATAAGCTGCAAGACATTTGAAGAACAAATACTTCAAGTTCGGATTTTTAAGGATTTTAAGGGAGAGAAAAAAAAAAGGAACTATCCTCATATATATTCATATTGGATGCATCTCAATCATAGGTTCATAAATTGAGAATAATTAAGAATCATTTCTGTTTAATCATTGGAATACAAATCAATAAAGCATCACCTTGTTGAAGTCTTGAGGAGAATCTTGTTCCTAAAATTATAAGACATACTTTGATCTTGTCTTATTGATAATAAACAAAAGATGGTCTAGAAGTACCATTAACAATTGTATATTTTCATGGTAAATACCCCATGAAGGAACTAGATTAAGATAATTATATTATGAGTGAATGTTACATTTGATACCTAAATTTTGTTTATTTTTATAATTAATTATCTGAAATTTGAAAGTATCATTAATTATCTACAAACTTTTTGAAATCATTTATAGTATCTATAGGTAATTAATTACAAGGATGAGCAAAGCGCATATAGTTAATTATACAATAAGGAAAGTTTAATTAGCTAATTCCAAAAATAGAAAAAGTTTGGATACTAAATTGATGTGTTTATACTTTAAGTAGTTAATTACAAAAATGGATTAAATATAAGTACCAAAAGTGACTTTTACCTTTACATTATTATCTATTGATGTATTACTTGTGTTCTTAGTTTAAGTGGCTGGTGATAGAGGTAAAGGTATGTAAGTGAATTTTAGTTTGTGGGCCGGTCCATTTAACCTGCTTTTTAAAAGGGTTTAGGTTGAGGTTTTTTAATCTGTTTAAATAGTAGGCCAAATGAACTTGGCTCATTGGTTAAGTCGGCTTATTTAACACATCTATGCTTTTAGCTCATGGGCCAAAGTAGGTTGAGCCGACTCCTTTAACCTACTTGCACACCTATAGTAAGAGGAGAGGAAAATGGAGCATATAACAACCAGATATATGTTGTAGGCTACATGAACAATGAAGTTAAGTGAAAATTTAGACAATTAAGAGAGTAACTTAATTACCACCCCCCCTTTACCTACCAATGAAAAAAAAAAAACAAAAGAAGAGAGAGAGAGAGAGAATGGTTAGTTGATTGGTTTAGGAGTGTAGCGATCAGAGTCAAACCAACCAAGAATATAGTTTGTCAATGGGCAGTTGATCAATAACAAAGCTGGTTAGCCAAATGACGATCAATTAGGGTCATTTAAATCGGCCTAGATTTGCATCCTTTTAATTGAATTTCATTTGGCATCGACAGGGTTGTATATGAGCCGAGTTGAGTTAAACTTTTGAAGACTCAAGCTTCACTCATTTACAAATTATCGAGCTCGAGTTGAGTCAAGCTTTTATCAAGCCTAAAAACGAGAGGGTTAAGCTCATTAAGAATTTTGAAGCTTAAGCTATATATCTTAACGAGCTTATAAACAAGCTCGAACTTGTATATCTAAACGAGCTTGTAAATGATCTTGAATTCATATATCTAGACAAGCCTAAACTTGAGCTTATTAATATAACTAAAAATAAAAATCATTATATTAATATAATATAGGCTACGGGCCTATTAACAAGCCTACTCGTGAGCTTGCTCATGAGTTTACTTATAAACTTACTTACGAGCTTAATTGTGAATTGACTCATTAACAATATAAACGAATCTGCTTACGAACTGGTTTGTTAACAATATAAATGAGGTTATTCTTAAGGTGGCTTATGAGCTTAAGTTTGGCTTATTTAATTGAATGAGCTTCGTTTTGAGCTCAAACTCAGCTCGTTTACTAATCAAGTTTGAGTCGAGCTGAGCTGAGCTAAGCTAAACCAAGCCTAATGCGAGCTGAGCTTAAGTAGCTTGTGAATAGTTCGACTTATTTACAACCCTAGGTACTAATATATAGAGTTATAGCATGGTGTTTAGTGATTGGTTGATATGATGGTTTGACAATCGTATGTGGTGATAGACTTGTAAGAAAGCTCCCTTGTTAAAGTCAGTGAGGGCTCTCCGATGCCTAAGTTAGCTAAAGAAGGAAAGAAAGGAGAATGTTCATTTAAAAGAGCTAAGTAAGGATTTTCAAAGTGCGATCCTTTGTACCTTTGGCTTCATAACTTATTTATAGGATAAGGAGCTTACCTGCCAAGGACATATAGCAAGATAGGATTAGCTTGTACATGGTTGGTGTAGATTATAAGAACTAGGTACGGGAAAGAATCATCATTTTATTTAGAATTAAATTTAAGAACTATTATACTAAAGTTCTTTCTTCTTTTTTCTCAAATTTATAGGAGTTTGTCTTTTACTTGAATTAAAAACAATTTCATTTTTTTTATTTGTATGAATGAGCTACATAAGATTTCAACAGTTATGCATAAAAAAGAGCCCATGCTCATCTATAGCATAATTTCAAAATAATGAATTTATTGTTAAGTCAGTTTTAAGCCTTAAGTTCATTAGAGACTTTCCATGTAAAATTGCATTTTCTTCCTATTTCTTTTCTTTATTGTTAACAACTAATCTACTTATATATCCTATTGATGGATAACATGCGATGGGCAACATGCATTATAATAGATTTTCTTATCCATACTTACTTCAAGATGGGTGCTATCAATTATGGTACCACTTGTTGTTTATTTAGCATGAAGTAAGGAATTAGGATAAGAATGAATAAGTAGGATTGCAAAAGAGTTGAATTACTTGTGAGCTACTCAAGCTAGGCTTATTTAAAGCTCAGCTCGGTTTGAGCTTGATTAATAAATTAGCTGAGCTCGAGTTCAAGATAAAGCTCATTTACCTAAATGAGCCGAGTTCGATCTGTAATTCAGGTTTACGAGTTTGCTCATTTAAACTTACGAACCGGCTCGTTTAGGCTCGTGAGTAGGTTTATAAATTTTATATAAAATTACAAATATTATATATTATTAAAATCTAAAAGCCAATATTTATATAATATATATAAATATATAATATATTTTAGGATAATATATAATATATAATTTAATCTTTATTTACTATTTTATTAATCTATTTATTTACATATTTTTTAATTTTGTATACTTAAGCTTGTTTCGAAATTGGCTCACTTTAAGCTAGGCTTGGCTTAAATTCGAGTAATAAATGAGTTGAGCTTGAACTTAAGACAAAACTCATGAACTTAAGACAAAACTCATTCATTTAAATGAGCCCAGCTCAAGTCTTAATTTCAAACTTAATAAGAAAGCTTAGCTCATGCTCGACCTCAAGCTTGAAGTAGATAATTTTTAAATGAGTTGAGTCTGAATCTTTAGAAGCTTGACTCATTTGCAGCCCTATATATAAGGAAAGAACATATAGAGGGAAACAATCATAAAATTATTTGATCCATTTCAATATTTTTAGATAATGAAGTAAAGAAAAGTGAAAGGAAATTTAATTATTAGCAATTGACAAAATGAAGTACTGTATAAATTACTATACCTTTAAAAAATAATAATATATAACAAAGATAACTCAAGAAGGGGTCAAATGGGGAAATTAAATAACTTTTCCTATTTTCTCTTCATTTCTCTCCTATTTGAAGAAAAAGAAAATTTTGTGAGATTTTTTTTTCCAAACAAATTTTATGAGATTTAAAAAAAAATTTTCTTCTTAAATTCATTCATTCCAATATTTGCTTTTACTTTCCTTTGAATACGAAAAAATATATCAAAAATCCAACTTTCTTTTTCACTTCCTTTCTCTTTCTGGCTCCTCCTCTCCTTCCAAACTTTGGCTAAGGTGCACGAACAAGGTCCTTTACATGTGGGAAGATTTTTCAGCCATGATTCACGATTCACGTTTTTACCACTATTCGAGGATAAATTCAAGTAAAGTTGTCTCTGTACTAAGTGAGTAACAAATTCAGACTGTCACTTTAGGTTGCTGGTTTTTCAGTGGATTAATTAATTATTTCTACATTTATTACATATTCTTCAACATGGGCTTAAGCATCTCACTCCAGATGGAACGTAGTTAAACAGCGGATAAATAGATTGAACTAAAATCAAATGCACTCAATTCAGCTTTTTTATGTTTTCTTTTCTTGGGGTAAAATTGCCAATAATAATAATAAAAAAAAAAGAAATCCTTCTTATCTTTGAAAATATGATTCTAATATATTTACTATTTTTTTTTCCATTTGATAAAATAATTACAAAAATATTTAAGTCATTTTATATTACTTTTTAAGCGAGAAAATAGACAATGAGAGTCTTTTTAAAGATGTGAAAATTTAACCACTTTGTATTAATAAAAAGGGGCCTAAAAGTATATACAAAAAATTTTTAGGGAATATATTTATAATTTATCCTTTTTTTCAAAAAAAATCCAACAGTTAATATTAACTAGATTCTCTATAGTTAAGGCTTTCATTGATTAAATGTATTCGAATCCATACTTTTATGTTAAAAAAATTGGGAAAATTATATTGAAAGAGGTCAATATTTGAAAGAAATTTAAATGAGAGATTAATGTTTCGAAAAGTTAAAATATGGGATTAATATTTCACACAATTGTTCAAATAAATTATGTTGATACTTTAAATTATTCTGACATGATGGTTAAATTTCAGTGGTGCTTGCATGACTCTAATGTGGCATTTTAATCATAAATAAATAAAAAATGTTAAAATAATACAAAATTAAAAAAAATGAAATATTTGAAAAAATAAAAAAAAATGTAAAATTTTTTTGTAATATAACTACATATAATATTAAAATATAATATAATATAATCAATTAAATATAAAAAATTCAAAAAACAGCTAAAATAAAAAATACAACCAATTGTCCTTTAGCCATAGGATGGCCAATACGATTAATAAAAAATACATAAAGATTGCGATCTACTTGAAAAGATAAGCTATTTAACCCATTAAAAGGTAATGAATGGCAACTCACTACCTTGCGATAATTGTGCAAACATTCTTTACCCTATTTGGTGATAGGTGGTCATTATTGTCATCCATTAAGTATTTTCTCAATTACCCAAAAATTAGGGGTTGGCCTTCTTTTTTTTAATCTTTAGCTATTTGTTTCTCTCTCTTTTTTAATTGTTTTTAATTTTCAATTGATTATATCATACATATATATCAAATTATTTTATTAAAAATTTTAACAAATATTTTTATATATATTTTTTTTATTATTTCAAATATTTTTCCACTTTTTAATAATTCTATATATTTTTTAAATTTTCATTTGCAATTAACATGCCAAAGAAGCGCCGTATGGGTGCCACATATGCTTTACTTGAAACTTAAGAGCCACTTCAGATAGTTTAACGATGTTATAACAATGATTTAAAAACATCATTTATTTAAATAGTTTTGTAAAATATTGATATCTTATTAGAATTTTTTGAATTATTGAGTCCTATTTAAACTTACTTCTAAATATTGTTTTTTTTTTTCATGTAATCTTTTGTAAAAAGTTAACATACTTAAATATTAAATTATTTAGGTTTGTGCTATTGGATTTCTTTCCTTTTTTTTTTAGTGGAGTCTTTTTCTTGAAATTCGACCCAATTATTATAAGATATTAAAAGTTAAACCCTACTCATTAGACCTACAGTGATTTCAACAGGATTCCACTTCCATACATCTCAATCAAACTAATAATAAATATTCTCATTATATGAAAGGTTTCACTTGTTAAGAGATTGTATAAAACTTATCACGCTTTACCGTTATGGTCTTCTAATTTACCAAACATTAAATACAAAATGATAAAGTTGTACTAATTAATATCTCCCGTGGAGAAAATTCCCACGAATACCCCTTCCTAAACATCATCCCTATCTTATTCTTCTTTTTTTTTTTTTTCCTTGTCAATTACTTTTGACAATTACAAACATAGGGTCTAAAATAATTATAAAATAATATTAAACAACTCTTAGCAACTCCTTTGAGTTCTCCTTTTCTTTATATTTTTAATTGCTTAAATTAAAGATGCTGATCACATTTTTCAAACAAAAAGTCTCGATAGGTACATGCCAAGTCATGAAATCCGTCATTATGTAACATGATTGTGTACTGCTTACTGACTAGTACCACTTGGTGAGGTCATTTTGGTCACTTAATAAAAACAACACAACACAGGGACGTGTGTTACTCCTTTCATATGTTATGTATCCGTGAAATGTCAGCTTTTTTCGCAGACCGTCCAACAGCCTCTCTCTTTTGTCTTCATACCTTTTCCCACGCTGCCTTTCCACTTCTATCTCTCTCTCTCTCTCTCTCTCTCTCTCTCTCTCTCTTCAAATTTCAACATCTCCTTTCAGCATTTTAACATTCCTAAATTCCATGCCTTTCTTCAAAAACCAAACCAAATGCAGAAGAAGAAGAACGAGAAAAGAAAGTAAATGAAAAAAAAAAAAAATGCCATTAACACCATCACAACCCATTTTCACTTTCATAACTTCTCTTCTTCTTCTCTCACTCTTATTCACCTTAAAGTTTCAATCTTTAACCAGAACCAACTCAAACCCATCACCTAACAACACTACTTCTTCTTCTTCTTCTTCTTCTTCTTCTTTTGTTTATTACAATAATAGTAGAAGAAGCCAGAAGCTTGAAACAAGTAGTGTAATCATAAAAGGAGGCTCAAGCTCACCTATTAGAAGTGAAAATGGGACTTTCGCGCTTGGTTTCTTCACTCCAAATGTTGAACTATCTCCATCATTATGGTACTTGGGAATATGGTATGCTTCACTACCAACTCCAATATACGTTTGGGTAGCAAATAGACAGAACCCCATTAAGAATCTCAACACATCAACACTAGAATTCACTGAAACAGGTCAGCTTTCTTTGAAAGAGTCAGGCACTAATGTTGTTTGGAGCAGCTCCAACACTGTAATTCCTAAGAAGTTTAGGTTTCTAGATAATGGGAATTTGGTTTTAGTCTCTGATGTTGAGGAAATTGTATGGCAAAGCTTTGATTACCCAACGGATACATTTTTACCAGGTATGAATCTCACAAACGAAAGATCTTTAGTGTCTTGGAGAAGCTCATCTGACCCATCACAGGGTTTTTACTCCTTAAGGCTTAAGCCACAAGTTTACGGTGAGTTGGAGCTTGTTTATAATAGTTCCACGGCTTATTGGTCTTCTGGGAGATGGAATGGTGATGCATTTTCTGGTATACCTGAGATGACTATAGCTTATATTTATAAGTTTTGGTTTCTTGAACCCTTTTCACCAAATGCGTCATTTGGGTATAGTGAGGTATCATTGGACAGTGCACTGAAACCCCCATTAACCCGGTTTCAAGTCTGTCCTGATGGAGTTGTTCGGCAGTTCACATGGTCGGTTCAAACTGAAAGTTGGAACACATTCTGGTCTGAGCCGGATAGTCCATGTAGGGTTTATGGTCTTTGTGGGAATCTAGGATTTTGTAGTAGTAGGACATTGAGACCTTGTGAGTGTCTTTCAGGTTTCCGGCCTGTGGATGACGTCGGGTGGGATTCTGGTGACTACTCTGGTGGCTGTCATAGGAAGAGTGATAATCCTTGCGATGATAAGGATGCGTTTGAAGAGGTTGGCACGGTGCGATTTGACGGAGGTGATGTGGTACCGTTTTCAGGTAGTAGGAGTTATTGTGAGAAGTCGTGTTTAAGCAATTGCTCTTGTGTTGGTTTGTTTCATGATGCAAAGACTAACTCATGCAAGAATGTTTATGGATCTCTATTGAATCTTCGAAATGCAAGCTCTGACTTGGCTGGAGATCACGATGTGTTCTATGTCAGGTTGCAGAGAAAAGGAGTTATGAAAAAGAGCATATCCAAAGCTATGGTTTTAGTTGCTAGTATTGTTGGGTCGATTGCTATTTTTGGAGTGACATTGTTGATGTCGTTGACTCTGCGAAATAGGAGACAGAAGGGAAAGGGAAAAGGAGGCGGCGAAAATGAAAACTTCCCGATTTTGAATTTGAGAGTATTTACATACAAGGAACTTCACAACGCAACAAAAGGGTTCTCTCAAAAACTTGGTCATGGTGGCTTTGGAGCGGTTTTTCATGGAGAGTTGTCGGATTCAACACCTGTGGCTGTGAAACGTCTCGAGAGGCAAGGAAATGGGGAGAAAGAATTCCGAGCTGAGGTTTGCACTATAGGTAACGTACAGCATGTAAATCTTGTGAGGCTTAGAGGTTTCTGTTCAGAAAATTCGCACAGGATTTTGGTTTATGATTATATGGCAAATGGTCCATTGAGTGCATATTTGCTTAAAGATGGTCCCACCTTGAACTGGGAAATTAGATACCGCATAGCCATAGGCACAGCAAAGGGCATAGCTTATTTACATGAGGAATGTAGGGACTGCATCATCCATTGCGATATTAAGCCAGAAAATATCCTGCTAGATGGTGAATTCTCAGCAAAGGTGTCTGATTTCGGCTTGGCGAAGCTAGTTGGGCGGGATTTTAGTCGAGTCCTGGCCACGATGAGGGGAACATGGGGATATGTGGCCCCAGAGTGGATATCGGGAGTTGGAATAACCACAAAGGCAGATGCCTACAGCTACGGAATGACGTTGTTGGAGCTGATTGGTGGCCGGCGTAATGTAGAAGCACCTCCATCAGCAGGTAGAGAGAATGGAGCAGGTGAGAAATGGTTCTTCCCCCCATGGGCGGGGAGGCAAATAGTGGAAGGTAATGTGGCAGCAGTGATAGACAGCAGGCTAGGTGGTTGTTACAACGTCATGGAGGCAGAGCGTGTGGCGATGGTAGCAGTATGGTGCATACAAGATGAGGAGGATATGAGACCTACCATGGGGATGGTGGTGAAAATGTTGGAAGGTGTAGTTGAAATACCTATTCCACCTCCACCTAAGTTGATACAAGCTCTAGTTTCAGGGGAATCGTTTCACGGGATTAGAGGTGATTCTGCCATCGGTGGCTGTTCCGGTCAAAATATGGGAGTTTCAAATTTTGCCTCTCCATCATCCCCTGGTATTACCTCTTTCTCCAGAGAATCTTAATGTAATGTGTATGTAATCGACTTACTTAAGTCACTAACAAATGCTGATTGCATTTATCATATTCCTAGCCTTTTTTCCTTTTTTGGTTCCTCCTATGCCAAAGTGTTAATATAAGAATGCGCTTCCTCTGCCAAATATTTAATTTTTAATTAAAGCTTCAATCACTTCTTAAAAATGGTAAGGGAAAGCATGTGTAAGGGGTAATCGCGATTTCACCTTTGAAAATATTGTACAGCTTCTAAGCTATTGATCTAAGGACCCCAAATTAGTGATGGTTTTGATAGAGCTTTGAGGCAATTGAGGATAACTAAAGTGGGAAATTTTTATTACTGTTCTAACGAAATGGATCATGATGGATGGATCGTTCTCTCTCTCTCTCTCTCTCTTTTTCTTTCTTTTTTTAATTCCAGTAAGCATTTTTAATGCTTTGAATTATTAGAATATTGACATTTTACGCGAGGAATGGATGCAAGCTAGCGCATCGAGACATATTTACTTATTTATGTGGGGGGAAATGAGTGTGGTGCATGCAGAGTTGCCATTATTATATTTGCTGTTTTTTTGTTTCAAACCCATGCATTACCCTCAGAACACAACATAATTAAGAAAATGGCTTTTAACCGAAATAGGAACATTGGACAGAGTAACCACTTGCGGATTGTTATCAATTAAGGATCCCGTTGTGACGGGGGAAGAGTCTATTGTGAATTGGATTTTTAAGTGTATGGTTGTAAAATAGCTTATACAAGCATAATAAGTGTATCGATATTCGTTATCATGTGTTAAAAGGGGGTTTACTTTTTTCATTCGAACCTTTGCTTCTTTTTCAATTTTTAAAAAGGGTTATCTAGGTTTAGAACGAAAGTCCCTTTCAAACTTTAAGCTCCACAAGGATACATTGTTTCATCGAAAATATTTTCAAGATTTTATGAGCATTTATTATAATATGACATTTCGGTAACATTTTGCTTTTAAATTTTTCGGGTACTGAACAAGATAGAACCCATCGTACTATACTTGAATTAGATGCTGGGCAAAACTTCCCTCGTATTATTTAACAAATTTTGAAATTTTGGTCCCTTGTATTTAGTGATATGGGATAGGACAAAATAATATATATATATATATATATATATATATAAAATCTCTCCATCAACATCACAAAACACTTATGTGAATAGCCGTTTTATCATTATCTCATCACTACCACTATGTAATCTTACTATTATCACCTCAACATGATTATCATCATTATTGTCATCATTGCTACTGCAATCACCATAAATATAATACTATTGCATAATTGCTCACTATAATGTTATCATTGTGGTAGCATTCCCGCTTGTATTATTGCTACATTAGAAACCCTTAAACCATTATTACTATTACTATCATGATACTATATTAGTATAACTATTGTTGCAAATTCACCACTAATACTACTGCTAATATTATTATAGCTATTGCATCATTAATAGCTCCAACATAATGCACCATCTTATTGCTATAGTCTTCAAATAGTTATAATCTATCATTACGATTACTCATGGATTGATTTATATCAACTATTACCACAATAGAGTTAGTTGAGGAGTAAACAATACTGATAGTATTATAGTAGTAGTGGCGATACAATGACGAGGATAATAATAATAGTGGTGGTAAGATGGTTACGAAATATGATTAATATAGATTAAGAGTTGGGAAGTAAAAATTCAATAAATTTTAAGAAAAAAGGTTTTCAAAGATATATATTTTATCAATTGGAAAAAAATTTAAATTGATTTTTTTTTTTTAAAATAACTAAAGAAAGTAAAAGATGAAAAAGTTCAATTTATAAAGATATATTAAGTATCACATTTTGTAAGAGGTATATATGAGTACTTATATTTTCATCTATTTTGTACTTTATTATTACGTGATTTGGAAATGATATGAAAAAGATACCAAAAGGGATAAAAAAAAAAAGAGAGAGACGAATTAAACGGTGCATAATATAATTATCAAGATCATTGCTTTGTTATATTACTCACGTATAAAAAACAGCATAGGACATTTAAAAGAGAAAAATAAATCTAGTATTGTATTTAGTACATCAAATATAATATAAAAAACGTGTATGATGTCATTCCTTTTGTGCAGCGTTGTAATGTTCTCATTGTCTTCTATTGTAGGAAAAAAACAAAATTTTACCTTCAATACCCTGTAATCATACCAATCAAGGGTGACTACAATTATATTTACTAGTATATATTAATGCAAAGTGGTGGTGTTTAATAGCTAATTGCCAGTTAACTAGTGGTGATTTATTGTTACCAAGTACAATACAGTGGGTAATACCATATTTATTATCTCATCTAAAAACTAAAGTTTATAAATGTGGTATGAATTATTATATTTATATTTTAACACTTCGTTTTACTTGTAAGTTATATTTTGATTAAAACTTAATAAGTAGACAATTTAATAAGAAGGAAGTTGATTGGCGATGCAGAAAGTTTCAATGTTAGAACCTCCTACTCTAATATTATACTTGTATATTAGTACCATAACATACATCATAATTTATTCGGGAAATACTCCACATATTGCATAAATATCAACATTCTTTAGAAGTTAAGGTTTCATTTTTCTCCCACGCTTGAAGTTCATGAAAACAACAATTTTTTCAAGCATAATTTTCGATAACTAAATGAGAGCTACTGCATGGAAAGATACCCTTGATCCTGTTTGCGATAATTATGCTCATAATCATCCGTTATTGGGATAAATTTTAAATGATGAAATTGAGTATTTATATATGAAATCTCGTTGGATGTTAGATACCCTTTAAGGGTATTATGAGAAAAACTTTTTTACATTTTATAGCATTAATATATACTTTTTTCTAAATAAAAGAATAATTAATTTAAAGTAACGTTTATTTGCTATCTTAAAAAGTGCTTATGGTATGTATTATTATATTTTTCTTTATGTTTTGAGTGGGTTTTTTTTTTTTTTTTTTAAATAACGACTATCAAATATCAATACTGTAGAGACAAGCATAAAAGGGAGGTCCGCTTTAAACTTGCGAAAGCCAGGTTGGAGGCTACACGTGACAAGATTGAGCATGGGCCTAGGAGTATATTGCCATCATTTATTCATTTTTCTTTCGGTGCAAAGCAAAGTGCTTTCGTTTCGTCGCCAGTGGGGATGAACAAGATGGAAAAAAAAAAAAAAAGGGGGGGGGGGGGGGGGGGGGGGGGGTAAATTTAGCCCATTTATTATACAACTATTTACTAGCAAAAAATACTTCTTATTAAAAATATGCCTTCATATGTTTGGTTATATTTATAAAAATATGTTGAAAATTTTTTTTCGAGAATTCAAAATATGGCAGTTCTTAGATAATGTATTATTAGTATATTATCATAAATACATTATATTAGACCCTTTATGTAAAAGTAAGATTATAAAATGCAGTGGTCGTATTTAGATAAAGTATCATTTGCATATTATCATAAATATTATACTAAACCTTTCATGTAAAACTAAAATAAGAAAAACATTATGACTAAAACATCTTTGGCCTATTTTTATAATATTTTTAACAAGCGTATGAGTTTTCCTTCCCACTAAAGTCTTTTCTTGTTTATAATACAATTTATATGTCTCGAGAAATTAATAGATGTTGTATCGACAAATAAGTAGACCTACCTATTTCTCGTGCTACTAAATAAAACACAGAATTATAATAACCATTTTGCAGTATTAAGGGGTTTGCTTGGAATATATTGTGAAACACTGAGTTAGTTGAAATTCAACTTTTTTTGACCTAATTTACTTATTATTTTAGGCCTATAATTAATCATATAATCATATATCTCAAATGTCTAATTTAAATTAGTATTGCGGTTTGTGATGATTGTATTTTATTTTTAATTTATGTTTTTATTGAAATTCATTATATTCATATTTATTGTAATTTATATTTTAAAGTAATATTAGTTTACAATTGCACACCATGATTTCTTACATGGATAAAAATAATATTTTAACTAAAAAAGTTAAAGAAAAAAACCCACAGTAGCTCATAGAATACTTTGTAGAACGTAAATTTTATAGTATATAGATCTTAAGGATTCATATATAAAACACCGGTTTTAAATATTTAAAGTTTTTACGATGGAGAAGGATATAAAGTAAGGATTCCAACCTATTCATCTCAAACTCACCTTTCCTCCAACCTTGTGAGTTTCACTTGGCATCACCAAATAGGGTAAAAAGAAAAGCATGTTTATTTTGTCGGAAGTTAGGTTTTGGTGGATCAAATACCAAATATTTTTATCAAACATCTAAGCTTAACTGACTCATTTTTAAGAAAATGATGTAATGGTACTACTCAATATATGTAACAAAGAAAAATAAATAATGTTATGGTTTATATTTCAATTTATTACCTTTTATAATTATATGCATCAAGTTTTAATTTGTTGTATTGTCTATATTTTAATCGATTCCAATTACCATTATTATTCAAACTAGCACGATCAACTAATTGGATGGCTACTTATGGCTTTAGAGGTGTTATGCGACCTCTTTAGGATTGTAGATAACCACCTATAATTACTAGTGAGTCTAAACTATATTTTTTAAGTGGGTTGTAATCTATCATTTTGTAAAAGGCAATGGATAGCTATTCTTGGAGGCCATGCAATCCCTCTCTACAATCAATCAACTGAATGTATTAATTGAATTAATGATAGGAATTAAGTTAATTGATGTTTATATGATAACAACTAATAATTGTAAAAAGTGGGTAAAATTAAAGGTATAAATTATGGCATAAAAAAAAAAAACATATAGTTTCAATGTATACACAGTATCACGACAATAAATGTGTCACTTGTAACAAGGTTTGGCAAACATAAAACTTCGATGTACCAGCTGTGTTGCAACTAGAAATACCAATTTTAGATTACAAGAAGTACTCACGAATAATGTGCTTAAGCGACAAAAACATTTGATTTAGAAGTTCTAGAATTAAGTTCAGAGATCGTGGAAGAGTATAATAAAAAGGAGATTACTCCTTATATGAATCTCCTAGATAAATATGAATCCTATTTTTTTTTTTTTTTTTTACTCGTTAATGATAATTACAATCACTTTTCCCATCGATCCACCGAACATGATAAATTAAAATAAAAAAGAGAAAAAGCAAAAAAATGGAATTGGCAATTGCAATTGTTGCATCATGCAAGCTTAGGTCCACACTAGAAACCAGGCACTTTGTCGTTGCCCATGTCGTATGACATGGATCGATGGGGACATTACTCACATGCGAGATTATAGCAAGAAGCCTCAAAATAAATAAAAATTCAATGCTTTGGCTTCATTTGTTAGGGGCCAAAAACTGAGGAGAAAAATGGGACCACAACTATATTTAAGCAAGTGTTTTTATCCCGTATCTGTGGTTGAAGATGCATATTTAATCCAAAAATCACCTGCTTCGGTTACCCTATTTATTAGGATAAATTACTGACACATTTTTTAAACTATTAAAACTATAAAGATATCTTAAAATTTTAAAATTAGCATATACTTCTCTTTCCTTTGAAAAATGTTAACAATGGCATTGAATGAATATTTCTCTTTTAATGGGATAAATCAGATTTGATTATCGTCTTCTCCATAGTTGTATTATAATAGTAGTTGGGAAATATATATATATATATATAAACCTTATAAAATTTATTTTTAAATATAGTGTCAAGTTAATTTGTTATAGAAATATAAAGTTGCAATTATTTTTTTAAGGTTGATTTGACACTTAATATGGCCCGAGTTGACCTATGCAAAAGAATAAGTGAAGAAAACCTGCAAATTGGATGATTGATCCAAAAAATAATTACAAGTGTATGTTTACATAAAAGACTGACTTGGTTTTATATTGGATAAGAAAATTTCCTGTGTTAGTATCTTTCAAGTAATATAAGTGTGGTCCTTAAAAAATTCAAAGTGTATTTTTATAACTTTAATAATTTTTAAGATACGTCATTATAATTTACCTATTTATCATGCTACTACTTTCTTCTTCTGTTTTTTTTTTTTTTTTGAACTTATGACAACCCACCATATCAGACATATTATGTACAAGCGTACGAGGATACATATAAACAATTGATTAATACGCATACATGGTGCATGTAAATTAATACACATACATGGTACAAAGTGCATAGGATATAGAGCCTTATTTATATCCTATTCTATATGTATCGATTTTACAGTTTTAAAACGAAAATTTATTATACAGTACTTTGAAACTATTTTAAAATATATATCTCGTAAAATTTATAGGTCATAAGTAGAATTCATAAGTTTTTTTTACTATATTTTTATAATATTGAATTTTTGAGATAAAATTTTTACAACATGAACCTATCAATATTTCTATAATAGCTCAATAAAGCAAAAGACCGATAGAGAAAAAGGAAGAGATGCATAGAGTATTGCCATAGAATTTGCCTTTGTGACTTTTTGGTAGAACTTATAACTTGTGAATAAAAGTTTAAATATATACATCTCAATTGATGTAAATTAAAAATTCTTTTAAGTGGTATATTATAACAAAAGAAATTCTTTAATTGCTAGTAAAATATTATTATATTTTTTATAAAACAAATTAGTTCAATTTTATATATTGGTTAGTTTTATCCTTTCAAATCAATTATAAATTTTTAGTTTAGTTTCTATTGAAAATTCTTTAAATCAAACAATAAGAAAAACAATATTTTCGGTTTGATTTGATTCAAATTATGAATTAATTTTGTTTGGTTTCTTCTTCTTCTTTTATTTTATTTTTTTTTTCCCACTCCTAATATCCCATTTGACCCAAACCCGTTGATCGTGAATGTGCCCAAAGGACATTCCAGCTGCTCAAAAGATGCCCTCCACAGCCTATGCTCTACTCCGTCTTATGTAGGTCTATGGCCCCTTTTCACCAGTCTTATGTTGATACTTTGAGTCGTATAGAAATTAGTCTATATAGATTAGTCTCATGAGACAGCAAGGTTAAATAAATAAATAAAACCTAGAAGACTTAAAAATGTTGCGCTCAAGGAGAAGGAGGGTGTTAAGTTTGGCAGCTGACGTGGGTGTCGTGCCCTGTGCTCGTAGAGCCCGTTCTTCGAGGGGAAGAAAACAACGATGCCGATCGTTTAGGGTAACTTTTAGAGGCATACTTGCTACTTTTTTAAATTAAGCTGTTTGACACACATGATTTTATTCCTACTTTAGTAGTCTAAGTTTTCAAAATTTTTTAAATTAAAATCTATTTTATAACACCCTAAAACCATTGTAGAGTTTGTGCATTATAGAATATATGTATAAGATATATATGTTGTGTAACCTATAATTTTTTCAATCTTTTCATAAATTTTAGTTTCATATTTTTATAATAACTAATTTTGTTTATACTCTTTTCCATGCAAAAAGGTTGTCTTTTAAGCATTGCATTTTTAAAAATTGCTTTTTAAGCATTAAATGGTATATTTTATTAGCAAAACAGTTAAATGGTAAATATAGGAGGATGCATGCACAAAATATTAGAAGATACAATTCCATCAGACAAAAACAAAGATTAGGTACTTGATCGTGACTCCTTTCGTAAATTATATTCCAAACAAAAGAAAGGTAGGCATAATTGACAAAAAAAAAAAAAAAAAAGAAGTCAATAAATGGTGTATTTCATAGAATATCCATCTAGATACATTGTATAATATTATTTTTATTATTTTAGTTTTCTTGATTAAACAAATAAGATTATTTTTTTATTCATTTATATATACTATTAGCGGAAAATACACTCATCTTGTAATTGTATATATATATAAAAAAATCAATACTAATATGAAAACTTCCCTATACTTTTCCTCCATAACATTCCAAATGTAACTTTCCTCACTTCTTTAACCTGTAACTTTAGTCTCAAGTATAATATCATCATAATAATTCTTTAAAGACGTCAAAGTTGCCTCATTACCCTTAATATAATAGATACAATTTAATAAATTTTATAAGTAAATACAGAATATTTTAAAACTTGTAACATGTTTATTCTGAAGTACACATTCTAGTTTGGATACATGTTATGAATATAACATACTCATATTTTATCTTATAAAAATAAATTTCGGAAAATCGTTACTTATAATTTATTCTATAATTCTAAATATCTACTTGAAACCTATTTAATTGAGTAGCTAATAGACTAATGTTCCGAATGGCAGGGTTTGGCATCCTAGCACATGGAGTCGCATTTTTTGTATATATGGACTACAGTGGGGCAAATGATTCAATACGGGATTGTTATGACTTATGCTAATGAAATTAGTAAAAATAAAAGAAAAATTAGAAGATATATAGAAAGAGGAAATTTCCCAGAGGAAAATTAAATTGAAAAATCAAAAGAAGATGGGCACCATTGCTTTTTTGTTCAGTTGATCAGGCTTTTTATATTTAATAACATTGATTCTACCATTAATAAGAAAAGCATATCAATGTGTATAAACTTTCACTTTAAAATTTTTTATAAGGTGCCTTGAAGAGCCCGTTAATATTTTTTCTATAAAAGATTAAAATAAAATTAGAATACTAAAATTTGCGAAATAAAAAAAAGGGTCTCATAATAAGTGACCATATTACAAAATTTCTTTTTAAGGAACTCTAATTGATATCCTTAGTCGAAGACATGTCCTCTATAAAATTCTACTAACCCTTTTATTAAAAATTTCTATTTACTTGGTTTTTTATTGTATTTGATGTTAATACTTTCACAGTTAGAACCGAGAAGAATCATAAAACTATATATAAACAATTTATATAAGGAATTCAACAATAGAGTGGAAGAATTATATATATACAAGTCATGATATGGTTCATAAATTCAAAATACAACCTTATAAGATACAGCTAACAGATGAACACCAGATAAATTATTCGCAACCCTATAAGATACAGCTAATAGATGAACACTAGATAAATTATTCAACACCCCGTACGAGGTTGGGGGAGTACCCAACATAAGTAAGATATCAAGTTTGGTAGATTTTGTTGGATAAAATTTTAAATTAATATAGGATTTGTCTTGTGGAAATTAAACAAAAGAGAAGGTTAAGATTTCAATGTTTCTCGACATTTTGTTGACAATTGGGTTGCATAAAAGAACACTTATCTCAGACTGACTTAATTAAAAGTAGTAGTTTGCTGGTTTTTGATTAATTTGGATCGTGGGCTGCTCAAAGTGTTTGAAAAATTTTGACCGAGAACATTGGAACTGACAACGATGGGGTGGCGTCCGATGAATTATATGGGCATCAAGTTTGTTGTTGGCTTGACCCATTATTCAATCTAGGGTTGGCTAGTACTTGTAAGACGATCACGGCGGATTCATGTATTATTACTATTACCATATAATAATATCATTTATATGTTATAAAAAGGCTCGATAATCAATCTTAAAAGTCATCTAGTAATACATCATTACTGAATAACTTTTATCTACAACTCTAATAATAACTCAAAATATATAATTGTTTTAAAAATACATTTAATGCTCTAATACTATTACCTTTATGGAATATTTCCATTACCATGATTGTCCCAAAGACGATTCCAGTTTCAATCTGCTACATAATTTATGGAATATTGTCATTTTAATAACTTCCAAAGTTCAAGGACAAGAATTGCTGAATGAAGATTACCCAAGGGAAAATGTTGCAATTATATCCTCAACTTTACCTATATTTCAACTTTAGCCCTTAACTTTGCTATTACTAAATATATATATATATATATATATATTTAACTGCTAAAGCTGGACTTGTTGCTTCATTTCAAATGGTGCTTGTGTCTCTAATAAAAAAAAAGATATAATAATAATTTATTAGTAGCGTCAGAGAATGATCACTAATTGCTTAGTTGATATTTATTATTTAGCTCGTAATTTACATGCGTAAACAAGAATTCTTCTAAGTAAAGTGGGCAATTTCTAATACAAATACAAACTCAATATGGTTATAACGTGATTATGCGGATAAAATATGGAATTATTATGATACATGATATGAAAGACAATGATTATAACAGGAACTAATAAGATTATAAAGTAAATTAATTATATATAATATCGGTTAAATTTTATATATTTTATACCGGTATGAATTCAATGTGAAATAAGAGAAAATTACTCTCATTCGTGCTTATTTAAGCAAGCACGCGTCTCTTTTATTTTTAACTCATTATGCACAGTTATCCTCCCCTTTCCTGGTCCCATAGAGGCATTGCTAAAGTAGGTAGAACGCAGAAAACACCCGCTCCTATTTATTTTCCACGATCTTTAGGCAGAGACTTTCACCATTGAATACATTTTCGCTAGATGGAAAACTTAGTTACTGTGGAGTTGGTAGCTTAGCTGCAGAAGATACCATATGGGCTAAGCCCATAATGACCATGGGGATTCAAATAATACTCCAAAATTTGGAATGTTCAAGAAAGTTATAGATGGACACGAGAAAAGATTTGTCAAAACTGTCAATCTTCGGTTTTCTATGGATCCGAACGTACCCTAAACTGGGAGCGAATTTCAAAATTTTCAAACATTACGCATTTGATTTGTGTTATTTATTGAGATTTTATGAGGTTCGTTGATTGATGACTCTAATTTTAAACATATTTTATAGGATGATTTTATAGTATTTTCCTCACATTTTTTGTTTTCTTTAAAGAAATTAATACTTAATTGAGTAAAATTTTGATTTCTAGGTTTGAACGCGTTCTAGGATCGAAAACGAAGAAAAAGAATCAAATTTTACTCAAATCAGAATTCAAATGAAGAAGTTATATAGTTTTGAAGTTATGCAGAAAATTTTGCTTTATGCAGAAAGTTACATGACCTGAGGACACGACCATGTCTCAGGCCGTATCTGGTGACGAAAACGGAATCTTTGTAATACACATATAAAAGGATATCTTAAGGTTTCAAAAGAGAGGAGAGACATTACAGAAACGGAGAGACACAAGAGAAGAGAAAGAGACTTAAGAAGAACATCAAGAAAGAGACAGAACAACATCAAGAAAGAGGGAAATAATATCAACTTCAAGATTAGAGAGATTGTTCATCAATCAAAAGGGATTTCCATGTTTTATTTTATATTATTGATAAAACTCATTTTTAGATTCATTATGATAGCTTATAATTCGAGTATTTAGGATTATGGAACCTAGGGTTTCATGTGATTCTTGGATTGATTTAGAAATTTCAATAAAGTTTCTATCTTTATTTGATTCAATTATGTCGTTAATTATTGATTGATATTTCTAGAATATCGATATATGATATTATGCATGTTGATTGAAAAATTATATGTATAATTAGATCTTTACATAATTGAAGAGGATTATATGTATACTTAGAGATAAGATACATGTTTCTTCCGGAAAGTTAATTAATTGTATGGGAATTCATTATACATTAATGCAATTCTAAATTATATTACTAAGTGAAGAGATTCCGGTAAATAATTTAGAATTAGGGTTAATATGCTTGAGAAAGGTATTAACTTTAGTTGTGAATCCCTCCGGTCAAAAAATATAGAAACCGAATTGAATATATTTTAAGTGATCACATGATTAACTCTAGGGGAAATAATTCCTAAATATGTTATTACTTTCTTAAAGTCGTTTTTGATTTTATCGTTTTTTCAATTGCTTAATTAAGTCTTTTAATTAAAGTAGTTTGTTAATTTTAGTATTTTTTAATTAATTCAAACTTTCATAATTTTCCGGTTAAATAATAAAGTTAAGGTTAATATTAGTACTCGAAGTCTCTAAGGGATCGACTCGGATTCACATCCGCTATATTAAAACTGATAGGTGCACTTGCCTCATATCACTAATATTTTGTATGGAATCGGTTCGATCTTTCATCCTATGTGTTATTTCTAAGTCTTTGCCGTCAGATATGGGGTTCTGCACGTAGAAAGCTTGTAAAACAATACACTGTGAGGGGACGTCGGGAGGTTATCTAGCGTGACCAAGGTAGGACACCTTTACATCTTACTGAGTAGGCGCTTCAAGGCTATGAACTGGTCTTCTCGAACAGTACTCATCATGGACTGAACATATGCGACTACACCATGTCTTTGTCATATCGACCAGGTGGAAGTTGGATAGGTCCTGAAGAAACTTTTTATCAAAGAAACTTTTTTGAAATTGTGATCTTTGTGTGTCCGTTTTCTATGCATTAAATGTGATGTGATAGGTGCAATGTTATAGTAAACTAGCGTATAGCTACATGCGTTTTTCCTTTTAAAGGTGATTGTTCGATCAAAACTCTTTCCACGTGTCTGTAATGTAGCATTCCAAGGGATTCGTGTTTATATGGATCCCTATAACCATCTATATGGCTTCTCAGATACTTTGCCTATAAATAGCAGGGTTACTGTGTGAGCCCACTTTTTTGCAATCTTTACTACCATTACAAATTTTGCGTTTACATAAGACTTTCTTCAAAAGTTTCTTAAGCTTCTTTCCTCTTCACATATTACAACCATCTCAAGCAATAGAGGTGAGATTGGTTCATCTTCATCACTGCATGTCTTTGGCTTCGATTTTACAAGGAGTAACCCCCCCACCCCCGCCCACCCCCCCAAATAGAAGAGGAGGGCTCATCGCTAACACAACTTAACGAACCTATTAGGATGGTCGTGGAGGCACTAGATAAGGCTAGGATTATCGATGCTATTCTAAGGGATGTATACATATATGCCCCCCTGCTTTCTCCGAAGGATTTGTTCAATGCTCTTGAGATGAGCAAGGGGCCTAGCAGTTGAGTGAGCAAAAGTAAACAATTTGTCCCCAGTTGGATTATTAGTAACTTTGTTGTCAAGGCGATCCTTGGGTGGTAAATAAGGTTGCCGTGCAGGGATGAATGCGTGACTTTACTGTTAACGAAGCACTTTGCGTTGTTTGAGTAGTGTTTAGAGATTGGGCAACGCCTCCCTTCGAGTCACTTTGAAAAGGAATTCTTCAACTATTACTGGTGCAGTTCATCGTAAGTCCCTCCCAATGAGTGGAGGGTGCTAAAAGCTTTCCAAGCATTTTGTGAGTATTTGGTGGTGAAAGTTACTTTTGAACTCTTTAGTCACTTCTACATGTGGAAGAGTGTTAAGGGGTAGCCTTACCTCCAGTCGCGTCTGAAAAAGAAGCTGTTCTACTGCCTTGTAGATTCAGTGAAGGGTTAATAAGACAAGTACATGGTAGTTGAGCTGCTCGAGGAGACAGACTTCTGGACACGGTGGATTAGGATGGTTCGCCCAAGAGATCTTAGCCTTCATGGTATTCAGACACGGTCAGGAGATAAGTGTTGTAGATACTGTAAAGAGGTATTTTTGATATCTAATCTACAAGCTTTTTCCCGGCATAAAGAAAGCTGTGGTGAAGAAATGGGTAGAAGGTACAGGTTTGTTCTACGCGCTTATATTTGTTGTTCTAGTATTGAGGTGCTTTGTTCGGCGCCCATAAGATGGGGGGACCTCCTTGGCCGTACTGGTTACAGTGAAGTTTAATGAATGGTAGTAACTTTAAATTGAAATTCTTGTATGTAAAAATTTGGCCGAGAGGATTCATTGTCCTTCTGTGGACAAGCTGATGAGCCGTCGCTAGGCCAGAGCTAAGATAGACTAGTAGAAGTACAAAGCGGTACGACCAAAAGCCAGGGCCTGGGGAGACCATCCACGTACAATCGATGGTTATTCTTCAAGGGATTCTTATTAGTATTCAGGACGAGCCATTGGATGAAGAACCTTTAGGCGTAGCTCTTCCTGCCTTTACCCTCATCTCTTCTACTGAGCTTATTCTTGTAGGGGATGAAGGCCTCGTCGTGGAGGGGCCTGATGTTCAAATGCTTTCCCCTTTGTGGGAGAGCAAAGAGGGGATGGTCGAAGGAGCTGCCCTTCCTTACATGGTTGGCTAAAATTATAAGGTTCCCAAAACGGCTGGGGAATTAAGGCTTAAAGCCAAGAAATAGAGAGCCCTAGTAAGAATACCTTTGAACCGAAGGAAATGGAAAGAGTGGCTGACGGCCCATCCTGACCAGTGTATTGATGACTTGGGGGATGAATTTTTTGATGTCTTGAATAACTTTAAGTTGATAAGGATCGAGTCGGACTCCTTCCAAGAGGTGCCATACACCTCCCGAGATGAGGAGTTCTTAAAGGGAACTCCCAAGATATAGATGAAGAAGGCCAAGGGGAAGATCTTGAGGTTGAAGTGGGAAGCCTGAGCTAATGATCTCATACAACATCATTGAACACTTTGCTGCCAGGCCTTAATGGGGTCTTATACCCCCGGTGATTGGGCTGTCATCAAAGGGCTCTCTAAGGAAGGTGGGGACGACCCCATAGAGATAGTAGGCCACTTGAACATGCTTATGTGATAGGTAAGTTGTTGTTACTCCCGTATTGAAGTGCTTCACTTTATCGTTGTGTTAATGGTGGCTTCTGTTTTCAATTTGCAGTACTATGGCCAGGTGCTGCTTCAATTATTTAAGTTTGATTTCTCTTAGAAAGAGGTAAGGAGCTTTAGGGAGACATTACGGTAGAGTGAGAAGTACCTATGAGAGGTAGAGACTTCTACTAATAAGTACTTGAAAAAATTCTCTAAGGCCAACTGGAGCCTGCGTTGCTCTTATGTACAGGTGGCGGGGCTTCAAGTGAGGCTAAAGGATGTAGAGAGGGAAAGGGACAGGGATAAGGCTGAGAAGGCAGCAAAAAAGGCAGATGACTTGAAGGTTCGGCTAGCGAACAAGTAGAGGACTAAGGCTCAACTCTCTTAGAGACTAGACAAGGAGAGGGAGGCCAAAGCCCAAATTGAAAAAGAGAACGCCGAGTTGAAGGTGTCAGTTGTGAGGCTACAAATCGAGCTGGTAATGAAGGCAGAGTGCGAAAGTACCAAAGCTACTTCGTTGGAGCTAACTAGTTTGAGGGTTGAGCTGAAGCAGGAAGTCTAGGGGTTACGAAAGAAGGTTTGAGAGATGGAGGAGATCATCTCCAAAATGAAGAGTGGGGCGGTCCTCAGTGATGCCGCCACTGAAAAGGAAGTCGCCGAATATCGAAAGACTGAAGAGTGGTTCGACAAGTTAGAAAACCTGTCCACTAACTCAGTACGCTACACAAGGAAGGAGGTTCTCTCCCAATATCCGGACCTTGATTTGAGCTTTCTTAAATTTCTGGATTCTCCGACCTTCAATGAGAAGAGAGAAGCTTTGGCGCATGAGAGAGGGGTTGCTCAGGTAGCCTTCGATGTTCCAAGTGCTCCCTTTGTTGCTAGGGTCGGATAAGGCGCTTCTAGATCGACCTTTGCCCTAGCAGTCCAGCAGCAAGCTACCTTGAAAGCAATTTCTCAAGACAATCAACATCTAGGCGATTCTCTTGCTTGCCTTTGTTCATGCCCTTGAGCTCCTGCTGCAAGTCAAGGCTAGCTACCTAAAGCACCGACGGACTAGCCCTCCGAGCAAATTGAGGCTTTGGATTTCTTTGAGTTACTGAAGTTGGCTGATCTAAGGAGATAGTGTATTATACATATACATACATACATATATATATATATATATATATTTGAAACATGTTTATGTTAGATAGGAATGCTAGCTTTCATTATGTAATTTGACAAAAGAATGAATCAATTTTTTGGAATATATCTTCTCATACACCTGCTTTCCTTTTGAATGTGTTTGCATAGGAATTCCTCTGTATAAGGGGTGTTCCCCCTTGTTGAGATTTAGGTCAGTGGCATTTCATCCTTCTATATGAGAGGTATTTTCCCTTGTTGAGGTTACTCGAGGGGTTAGGTTAGTGGCCTTCTACCTTGCTCAAAAGATGGGATTCTCTCTATACAAAAGGTATTTCCCTTTGCCAAGGCTACCCGAGGGGTTAGGTTGGTGGCATTCCAACTTGCTCGAAAGATGGGAATCCTTCGGGCGAAGGGTGTTTCCCCTTATCGAGGGGTCAGATTAGTGGCATTTTGCCTTGCCCAAAAGATGGGAGTCCCTCTATGCAAGGGGTGTTTCCCCTTACCGAGGTTACCTGAGGGGTTAGGTCAGTAGCATTCCAACTTGCTTTGTAAATGATTCATATGCCCCTTCAAGGGCTTAGATGGAAACATAAAGAAGGGGAGAGAAGGAGAGAGGTAGATAATCAACTATGAAACAACTTTTTTATTTCATTATTCTAGAAAGATGAACATAAAAAAATGTTAATCAAAATAAAGCCAATGAATTATCAACATTCCATGTGCATGAGATGAATTCACCATCCAATCTTTCCAGTCTATACGCTTAATTGCCTAATCTTTCTGTGACTCTGACCAGGTCTTCCCAATTGGGGGCTAGCTTACCTTATGCTTCGCGCAAACCTGTGGCTTCTAGTTTTCGGTGCACTAAGTTACTAACCTTAAACTCCTTATGTCTGACCTTTTGGTCATAATACTGGGCGACCTAACGTTGGTATGTAGTTACCCAAGCTACAGTAAGGCCTTTGATTTCCTGATTGTATCAACACTAGCTTACAACAGTGACTTGTTGAGGGCGGAGTCAAAACTTCAAGTTTGAATATTAGAAAGCTTAAGTTCAATGGGCAGGACTACTTCTGACTTGAATGCTAAGTGAAAGGGGGTCTTACCTATAGAAGTGCAGTGAGTGGTCCTATACCCCTATAAGATTTTGGGCAATTCATCGACCCAAGCACCTTGAGATCGATCCACGCGCTTCTTCAGGCTATCCAAGATTATCTAATTAGTTGCCTAGACCTAACCATTTGATTGGGGGTAGGAAACCGAGGTGAAGTGTGGGGTGACGTGGTGCTTGACGCATAACTCCTTAAACTTAGGGTTATCAAATTGTCGCCCACTGTCTATGATGAGAGCATAGGGGACCCCTAATTGGGAGAGAATATTGTTTCTAACGAATGATTCGACACTTCTCTCCATGATTCTTACCACCACTTCAGCTTTTACCCACTTCGTGAAGTAGTCGATGGCAACAATTATGAATTGTTGTCCACCTGAAGATTTTAGGAAGGTACCGAGAATATCAATCCCCATTGCATAAACAACTATGAACTGGTCAAGGGTTGGAGGGTGGTGCTAGGTGCATGACTAACTGAGGCATGCGTTTGGTACTACTGGCACTTTTGGGTGACGGCTTTCGCGTCCTATCTCATTGTGGGCCAGTAATACCTGAGTCACAGTACGTGGAGGTAAAGGGTATAGGATTGAATGTGATTGCTATAAACTTCAGCATGCAGCTCTTCCATGATACACAACCCTTCTCCTTTTCAGAGGCATCGAAGTAGGGAAAGGTTGACTCTCCTACGATACAAGATGCTGTCGACCAATGTATAGTTGGTGGGGTAATACTAGAGCTTCTTGGCTTCCTTCCTGTCATTTGGGAGCGTACCTTATTCCAAATAACTCCAAAAAGGATTTATCTAGCTTGGTTCTAATGGTGCTGTGATAAGTTCTAAAACTTCAACCGAGCTCGGAGTTATACTCTTTTTTAGTAGGTATTTTATGAAGATTTTGCTATCCTTTACCTCGGGCTTACGTGTACCAGTGGAGGTGAGCTTGGATAGCTAATTTGCTACTGAATTCTTGAGTCAGGGGATCTTCTTGATGTCCCATGAAGAGAATTCAGCTATAAGGTTCTTTATCTTCTTAAGGTACCTAGCCGTAGTGTCGTTACTAGCTTTGTATTCGCCTTGAACTTGTTGGACAACAAGCATGGAGTCCTAAAAGATTTGTAAATGCTCGACACCGATATCCTTAGCCAACTTGAGACCGGCAATAAGTGCCTTGTATTCGGATTCATTGTTCCTAGAATCAAACCCAAACTTAAGGGTGTAGCGGATTGAAACTTTGTGCGAGCTGGTCAGAACAAGACCGGCGGCTTCTCCCTCCTAAGGTGGATGATCCATCGACATAGAGAGTCCATAATGGTTTATCATCGCTCGGTAGTGCTTCCTCCTTTCCTGTATATTCTACTACGAAGTCAGCTAGCACCTATGCCTTATAGTCTATTTGTGGTTAATACTGGACTTCGTATTGGCTCAATTTCATTACGTACTTTATCATCTATCCAAATGCATCAGGTTTCTACAACATGGTGCACAGAGGATGATTCGTGAGTACGGTTATTTGGTGTGCCTAGAAGTAGGGCCTTAGCCATCGTGTCGTGATAATAATGGCTAGGGCAAACTTTTTTGCTTAGGTGTACTTGACCTTAGGCCTATACAGTATATAACCGATGTAATATACTGGCATATGTTCTCTTCTTTTCGTTCTGACCAGCATAAAGGAGAGTGCTCGGTCGCCCATGGCTAGGTACAAAAACAGGTCCTTCCTATAGATAGGCTTGGAGAGGATCGGTGGTTGTATGAGGAAGTCCTGAAGTTACTAAAAGGTAGGGTGCACTCGGGAGTCTATTCAAAACCCTTTGGATTTCTCAAGATTTTGAAGAACTTAGTGCATTTGTACACGCTCTTCGAGATAAATCTACTTAATGCTGGCTACCATGCTAGTGAGCTTCTACACGTCTTAGATTGAGGTGGAGGCTTCATTCCCCTTATGGCAATAATTTTCTTGAGGTTTGCCTTGATGTCTCTTTGTGTTACCAGAAAGCCAAGGAATTTGCCAGATTTGACGCCGAAGACGCACTTTTGAAGGTTCAACTTCATGTTTTACGTGTGCATCTGGTCAAAGGCTTCTTAGAGATCCTCGACTTAATCGACTAGCTTTTAGCTCTTGACAATCATGTTGTCGATGTACACCTCCATATTGTGATCGATCTGAGGCTTAAAAAGTTTCGTCAACATTTGTTAATACATAGCCCTAGCATTTTTCAGTCCAAATGGCATCATGGTAGAGCAATACGTATCGTAATCAGTGATGAAGGAGTTATGGACTTCGTCTTTTAGGTTCATTTTGATCTAGTTGTATCTTGAGAATGCATCTATAAAACTCAGCAGGGTGTGTCCCGATGTATAATTGATGAGCTAATCGATCATCGAGAGGGGAAAACAGTCTTTTAGGCAAGCTTTATTGAGGTCGATGTAATCGACGCACATTTACCACTTCCTATTCTTCTTTTTTACTAGTACCACGTTCATTAGCATATCAGGTACTTTTCCTCCCTCATGAAGTCCGCCTTAAGCAGCTTCTACACTTCCTCCTCAATTGCGGCTTGCCTTTCTAGAGCAAAATACCTTTTTTTTGCTTGATAGGCCACGCTCTGGTGTTGATATTGAGACTATGAGTAGCTAGGTCGAGCGAGATTCTGGGCATGTTTGATGTCGACAAAGTAAACCTATCTACTTTTGCTGGTAGGAGGGCGATGATTTCGTCCTTCACCTTAGCTGGAGTCTTACTCTTGACTTGTGTAGTCTACTCAAGTGACGTTCCAATTTGGATGTCTTTTTTTTTTCTTCTCCCCAAGCTCGCCCCTCCTAGCTGGCTTCTCCTGTGAGCTTGTTTCTAAGGTGAAGACACCATCTCCTTTAGTTGCCTTGATATATAGCTCTCGTGAGAGCTTTTTATCATACTTGCATGCTCCCACCTTGATTGGGGTCAAGAATTTGGCCTTCAGATGAAGGAAGGATGTGATCAACTCGAACGCATTCAGGCTTGGTCTTCCCAAGAGTGCGTTATAGGGGAAGGGGCAATTAATCACAATAAACTCTACGGGTCGCTGTGCCATGTAGTCATCATCACTGAGTTCCATGCCCAATGTGATGATACCCTTGGTTTAGACTGTAGTTCCGTTGAAGCCAATCAGGTTATGGTGGTACGACTTCATTTTTACTAGTAGCTTCTACCTCATCCTCTTATATGTATGGAGGAAGAGTATGTCGGTAGAACTCCTAATATCCACCATAATCTTTAGAACCTTAAATTCTAAGATACTCACCCCTATTACTAGGGCATCTTGATGGGGTGTATCAACTCCTTTAAGATCTTTGTCGGAGAAAGAGATGGAAATGTTTAATTTTTGTCTCTTCTCCTTTACGACCAACACTTCTGATGAGGTGTTAACCGAGCAGCTTATGCTTAGCTGGCTCCTAGGGTACAACCCCTCCATGATTATCTTTATAACACCATTGGGAGTACGGTCATTGTGGTAGTCGTTGTTATGTTTGGTGTGGGCGTTCTTGGTCTATCGCTTCTGAGGTACCATATCTCTATCATCATTAGAATGGTTGTTGTTCCTCCGATGGGCTACGTATTCGTTGAAGAAACTGCACTGGATGTCATATTCAAGGACATTCTTCAACTGGAAGCATTCGTTGGTGGTATGGCTATAATCATCGTGGAACTAATAGTATTTATTCGAGTTTCGATGACTAGGGTTCCCCCGCATTTTCGGTGGCTTCTAGAGCAAATTTCGATGCTTTACTTCAAAATAGACTTAAGTAATAGGTCTATTTAGGGATATGTACTAGGTGTAAATAGGAGGGGGAAGCAATTTGCGCTCGACCTTATGCTTCTTCTTCCTAGAGCTCTCCCCCTCTGATTTGTTCGGCATCCTATTGTTAAGGCGATCTTTCACTGAAATTTTTTCTTTGTCCTACTTTTTGCCCAACTTTTCTCAATTGGCATTGCGCCTAGCATGACTATTGTCTTCCTAGTTAATGTATTTCTGGGCTTTGTTCTCGAAGTTGGCCAGGGTCTTCGACTTGCTCTTCACAAGCGATTGGAAGAAATCTCTCGAAGCTTAGATATCGAGTTGTGCGGCATGGATAGTGACTCCCTCGTCCAATTGAGGGATCTTGACCATGGCATTATAAACCGGGCCACATAGTTATGCAGGGACTTGCCTTCCCCTCTCCTTGTGAGGTATAAGGATAAGGTGTCCTTAGATGGGGGCTTACTAGCCTTGAAATGGAAACTAAATCTCCACACTAGCTTATTAAAGGAGCTGATGGAGTTGTCGGGGAACGTCCGAGCCGCCTTCCTTAGGGTGCTTGGGAAAGCCTTGCACATTATAGCATCCCCATGGCCATGGATGTTCATGAGGGCGTGCAAGTGGAGAAGGTGATTGTCAAGATCACTTGTGCCATAGTATTGGTCCAAGGATAGGTGTTTACTGTTAGGACACAATACTTTGCCTTGGACACCCCTAGTGAAGAGGGTCTTATTGCTGGTGACCAACCTAGCGTCTCCAGCATCTTAACTGCCCTACTACTTGGAGAGTCGCCTTACTATGGTGCGGAGCTCATTTAAGTCGACATCGTATGTCAGATGAGCTTAGTGTGCAGCTAAATGAGCCTGTACTCTTTGTAAGTTAGCTTTTTACTTGTTCTTAGCTAAAGCTTAAGTATGGGTGTTAGCAGACTTTACTAGTTGTTGCTGCAAGGGTGGATCAGGTTATTGATCCTTACCATTCTGTTGCTATTGCTAGCTGTTTTGCCCAGTACGAGCATCCGTAGCTTTAGTGGGGTTGGTTTGTGTATTGTGTCACTCTGCTTCTTCTAGGCGAGCATGGAGTAGCTTGTTTTGCGCAACATATTCCTCAACCAAACGTTCCATACGCTCCTTTAATATGGCCCTTAGGAGGGGCTGAATGCCTAAAGGTTAGTTGTTTATCAAATGCTGGTTCTCCTGCTCTTCATGGTGAGACACAATGTTAAAGGAATTATTCGTGAGGTATGTGTTTAATGTGGATCAAGTTGTTGATCCTTGCCATTCTGTTGCTATTGCTGGCTGTTTTGCCCAGTACGAGCATCCGTAGCTTTAGGGAGGTTGGTTTGTGCATTGTATCGCTCTGCTTCTTCTAGGCAAGCACGAAGTAGCCTGTTTTGCTCAACATATTCCTTGACCAAACGTTCCACGTGCGCTTTCAGTACGGCCCTTAGGAGGGCTTGATTGCCTATATGTTGGTTGTTTATCAATTGCTGGTTCTCTTACTCCTCGTGGTGAGACACGATGTTAAAGGAATTGTTCGTAGGATATGTGTTTAATGTGTTTGAGGTTTTGAGTATAGGAATTTAGGTTCCCATAGAAGGTGCAAAATGCTATCTCTAAGTTTTTGCCGGTAGATATGGAGCTTTACACGTAGAAGACTTGCAAAACAATACACTATGAGAGGACATTGAGAGGTTGTTTGGTATAGATATTCCGATATTTAAGTTAATAGGTTGACCAATCCAGGCCTAGGCCTTGGGCTCACAAGGGCAAGCTCCAAATCTGGTCGAACATGAGGGATTTATATTCAAAGAGCCCAATCAATATTATCATTAATATAATATCTATTAAATCTGAATAATTAAACTAATTGTGTTTTTAAGGATTCGGATTTAATGAATATTAATTATTATATTTCTCTACGCTCTCATATTTTTTTTTTTAAATCTGATTTCGGTATTCTTTGAAATCTAAATTTTTGCATAAATATTGAACTCAAGTATTTAAATTTAAATAAAATATAATTAAATAATGAAATACAGCGCAAGATCGATTTGAAGACAGGGATCATAAAATCTTCTTCTTAATTGTCCAGGTTAATTCATATTTTCCTTAGCACTGTAATTCTCCAATCCAATGTCCGTTAACTGCCAAGGCATCAGGAACTCAATCTCAACCGTCCGTTTAAAACGACCGTTAACATCGGCGCCAGTTCGTTTCTGTCGAACACTCGAAACTCAAACATCTTCAAATCAGTCCCTAAGTCACCTCCTCACTTTATCTTCCAATCCAAATCATGTGGACCTTTCTCGGGTCGACTCAGTACCTTCCTTTTGCTCTGTGGCCCTTAAAGCTGCGGCGAAAACGGGTTCTCTCTGTTGCGGTGAACAAATCCATGCACTTGTAATCAAGTCAGGACATTGCGATGTATTATCATTGAACAATCAAATGTTGCATGTTTATGTTAAAAGCAAGCGATTTTCTTCTGCACAGAAACTGTTCAATGAAATGTCTGTGAGAAATGTTGTTACTTGGAATACATTGATTTGTGGGTCCGTTATTCGAGATCGAAATGTTGGGTTGATGTTTCGTTTTCGTGTTGCCTCTTTCAAGAGGATGCGGCGAGACAGGTTGGTTCATCCAGATCACCTTACATTTTCTGCTGTGCTTGGGGCTTGTGTTGAATTGGGTGATGTGGAGATTGGCAGGCAGTTGCATTGTTTTGTTGTGAAGTTTGGGTTTTATGCGAATTGCTTTGTCAGTAATGGTCTTATTGGTTTATATGGTAAACTTGGTCTAGTGGAAGATGCAAAACGAGTCTTTCACGAAGCGTCTTATAGAGATCTAGCTGTTTGGAACGCAACGTTGTCATGCTTTTTGATGAATTGTTTTGCTGAAGAGGGCATTGAGTTGTTTAATTTGATGAGACTGGAAGGTCTGAAAGGTGATGAGTATACGTTTTCTCAGTTGATAAGTTCTGCTGCTGCATTAGGAATTTGGCAGCTGGGGAGGCAGATTCAATGTCTTGTAGTTAAATCTGGTTTTGGGATCGATGTCCAAGTTGCAAGTTCCCTTGTTGATATGTGTGCTAAGAATGGTCATATAGGGGATGCACGCAAGGCTTTTGAAGAGATGCCAATTAAGAATGCTGTTTCTTGGACTACTATGGTTGTTGGATATGGACTAACAGGAAATGGGAAGGATGCTATGAAATGTTACCGCGACATGCTCTGGATAGGATTCCACCCCGATGAATTGACAATACCTAGTGTAATTAGCTCTTGTGGCAAATTATCTGCCTCCTGTGAAATAGTCCAGGCACATGCTCATTCAATCAAGTTCGGGTTTCAATCCTTATTGTCTGTTGGTAATTCTCTGATTAACGCTTACTCTATGTGTGGTAGTATCAAGAGCGCATTTCGATGCTTCATCTCTGTTTCAGAGCCTGATATTGTAACATGGACTTCAATGATCCGCGCATATGGATTTCATGGCTTAGCCAAAGAGGCTATTCGGATTTTTGAGAAGATGTTATCCTATGGAACAGGGCCGGATAAAATTGCCTTTCTTTCTGTCCTTTCTGCTTGTAGTCATGCAGGACTAGTATGCGAGGGGTTTCATTACTTCAACTTAATGAATGGAACGTATCAGCTTGTGCCTGATACAGAGCATTATGCATGTATAATCAACCTTGCTGGGCGAGCTGGCCTGCTGAATAATGTCTACGATCTACTGGTTTCGATTCCTAAACTAGAGTCAAGCAGCTTGGGAGCATTTATGGATGCGTGTAATGTTCATGGAAATGCTAAATTAGCTAAGGAAGCTTCAGAGATGCTGTTCTCCTTGGAGCCAAACAGGGCTGTAAATTTTGCACTGTTGTCAAATGTGTACGCTTCTGAAGGACAATGGTTAGATGTGGCGAGAGTGCGTGAGGAAATGAGGGGGAGGTGTGGTTGTAAGGTTCCTGGGTGTAGCTGGATGGAAGCATCTGGTGATGGTTACACTTTGATGTAAAGCGAATGAGTACCGTACAAGGTTTCCATGCTACGTGTTTTCCACATGTCACGTTTGAATCCCACGTCAGCATCTTTTAACTGTGAAAGCATATTTTATTCCTCATTTTTGGTAACCATCGTGTTTTTATCTGTCGTTCAGTCCTTTCTGTTGAATCAGCAGTTGTATCTGATGCATGTGGTTAGATGTACCTTATCATTCCACAAAGACTTGACAAAAGCTCTTATTTCTCCCATACCTGCATACAAGTAATTATGTAGGAGCAATGCTATTCCACAAGAAACTAAATCACGTAATGATATAAGAAATCACACGATGTGATTGAACACTTAAGTTAGTTTTGTTTTTAGAGTAAGCATTTAGTGTACCCCTATATCCTTTTTCTTTTAAAATGAGTATAGGACCCTTATATCTTTGTATAATTTTTTTTTTTTTTTTGTAAAAAAAGAAAAGGAACTAAAATAGTAAAACGAGAATATATCATAAAAATATATTAAAATCATTCCGAAAAAATTCATGAAAGGAAAAAGATTAGAAAAACACATTAAGAAAAGTAGAAGAATAAATTTCAAAAATAATAATTGAAAACAATAAGTTTTATTATTTAAAAGATATTATTATAATTTTTTTTTACCATCTTTTACTTCTTTGTTTTCAAAAATTCATTCATTTAATTTTTATTAATTTCTATCCTAAAGATATAGTCTTTGTTTGCATATAGCTCTTCTTATTGTTTATTCCGTTATTAATATTTATTTTGTTTTATGATTTTATTTTTTATGGTTCATTGTTTTAATACTGATATAAATAGGGCTTGTAAGCACATTATAGAAGATATGGGGATTTAAGTGCTTATTTTATAAAGATAAAAGGGGTTAATTGCATATTAACCAAAGATGATAGAAAACTCTATAACTCATCCTTAGTTTTATTGCCTGCCATCAAGAACAATCCTCCATGCGTTGATTTGATGGATATGTCTATTTTTCATTCTCTTAACAACTGCAATATAAGATATGATATCTTTGTCCATCTATCATTGATGATGAATCTCTTATTTTTACATACTTATTACCACTGACTTTCCCGAACTAAAAAGATAAAAGACAAATATAATAATTTCTCCTAAGGTTGCAATCTGCATAAATCTAAAATTAACAAGATAAAATTAGATCATATTTCCCTTTCAAAAGATAGTCCTGACATTCTACTTGATTATTCTCTCCAAAAATCGATGCCCGCAAGTCCAATGGCTCCGCTTTAGCAACTCAGCCTCTAAAGTTTTGCAGCGATGGCACCACCACATAGAGAACCTTTGATTACTTCGTACCTAACAGCATATGGCGTCTTCTTGCTCTCATTTTCACTGATTCGAGTAGCCAAGGCCCTCATTTCCACCTCAAGCAAGTGATAGGGAAGATAATTCAAACTAGAGATGTGAACGATCACTCCGAATGTTGTCTGCAACGATTGGATTGTTCTCGTCCTCCTCCAGTGTGCGGTTTGTCTGCATCTGTCCTAGTTGCTGGAACTTTGGAGCGGCTCTTTGCTTTCTGTCTAAAACTTTCTTCGCATAGAATCCAACCACCGCAACTACTGCTACAGAACATAGTACGATGAAAGCCACTGCAACCCTCTGTGACAAACGATCCAAAACAGGCATTAGGCCATCACTAAGTTAAACCATGTCTGCGGTCATTGAGGATAAGGTAATATCATACTTACGTTTGTACTGCTGGAATTGTCCGAGTGATTCCATCTTGGTGTGGATGAACTTGTCTTGGAATCTGCATCGATACGATCATGAATCTGGAGTGAGCAAGGCATGATTAAGTACTTGCTTGGTAAATTTATGGAAGTTATTTTGGGATTAACCCATGGTTAGACGAGTATCTCAATTATCATCTGTTCAGAGGCATAACTCGAAGATACGGTTTCACGTTTAAGATTTTTCATACGGAGTGAGAGATCACTTACTTTGCAATATAAGCAAATGAAACGAGAAGTAACCCAAGATACGATATAAATGAAGAAAAAACTTAATATGATCATACATTGAGCAAGCACATACTGGGAGGAGTCCTTAATGTCTTAGCACTGTTGTTGTTTTAAGTATGAAAGAAATCATCAACCTGAGGAAGTTTTTGTTGGGACTGAACAATCAGCACTGCCTCTCCAATCGGAGGGACATTCGCAGGCTTCTTCCTCATCCAAACACTCCGCACCATTAAAGCAGAAGATGCTACCACACCTTGCACCAGAGAGTTCGCATCGGTCGCCTCCATAACCGGACGGACAACTGCATTTGTATTTCTCACCCTGTACAATTTCTTCGCACTTTCCACCATGCTCGCACCAGAAAGAATTCGTCCCATCACACATGGTCATCTCTTGATCGCAATATTCTCCCCTGTGATTAAGGATGTAACACCAATCAAACGAAACTCTATCAACAAAATCTAGTAAAGGAATGGAATAGGTAAGCTCGACACTCAAAAAGAGAACGTCAAAACTCGTTGCATGCTCGATTCGAAGCTAAATTCAACATGATCATGAGCTTAAAAGTCCTCGTGCAACCAGTTTCCCCTGATTTTATTCAGTTGACCACTTGATCAGTACCGGCCAACAAGTGAATCGGAGAGTTAAAGATAAAAATGTAAAATCAGGTTTAAACTTGTTGATTAGTTAGGCTTGGACATCGAGCTAAATTGAAGAGAATCGAACAGAATTATCGATTTTTCATGCTCGGCTATTTATTTCGCTAGGACGACAACAACAACAAGTCCATGACACCGTTGCCAGCTATGGACATGTTCTAACCATTTACATATTGCCATGTGTAATAATAATGAGTAGTCAGGATGCGGATGCCATAGAACATTCAATGATCAAAGAAGATCAAGCCTGGTTCTTAAGGTCCATCTCCTATGTATATACCACCGAATCCAATTCCTCAGAATTTCGAGAAAATTCAAGTACATAGAAAGATTAAAAATGCAGTTACCCCAGGAACAGACGATCACCATCCAAAATGGTGGAAGGATCAGGAAGCTCACAGATACAAAAACCATCTTCATCACACGACCCGGTTCGACACCGAGAATCGTCGCATGACAGAGAGAAACTCAAATTCAATGATCCAATCAACCAGACGTATATAACAGGATGCAAGTTAGTTACTCTCATCGACATTTTCACTTTGTGTTTTTATGCAGACTTTGTTATGGAAAAACCAGAACAATAGTGGTGCTTCTTCACATTAATGAAACTTTCTTTTATTTCTCCGTTGAATTAGCATGACCTCGAGATCGGTGAGATTGTCTTCAGGCTAAAGCTACGGTAACATGGAGTTGAGAAATGGTGGCATATTGTTAAGCAAATTAGAGATACCACAACAGTAAGCAAAGTAAGCTACAATTAATGAAATTCTTCATTTGCTTTTCCGCGATGGTGTTCTTTTTTCTTTTTAACGTGTTTGTAATTATCCTGAATTATTATTGGAATAAATTTTTATGAATCCGTTTTGAATATTTGAGCCCATTGAGTCAAAGATTTCGTTGCGTCACATGCCATGTTACATGCTGCATTAGATAAAATGCATATCTAAAACTACTTCTGATCAAATTAATATCTTTAAAAAAAAAAAAAAAATGGGGGACCAACAAGAAGAGAAGTGAATAGAATTTTAGATTTTATAAATATATTTTGGATAATTGAAGGTACATTCCCAAAATAATTGGTTTAAATAGTTATATACTCTCAAAACTCTTAAAATATAAATTTATCACCTCATAATTTTTCTAGATATCCTTATTAAAATTCTATTATTATCGATGAAACTAGAGATTTTGTGATAAAATGATCATATAAATAATACTAAAAGTTACGGAAAAATATAAGTATATTTTGAGATTTAAAAGATTTATATATCCTTATCCGGCCATTAATTTTCGAATTCATTTACAAGTCTCCCCCGATTCACTTATTCCAATTCCCAAATGTCAACGTTGAAGATATAAGTCTCCCCAAAAATGTGCGGCGCTTTGTTTTGCAAAAGGGGGAAAAATAATGGACAGGTAGCTCACTCTTTAAGAGCCATGGATAGAGAGAATTCCTGCTTATAGGCCTAATTACAATGCATTGATAATCTAATAATTACATGCTTGCTATGAAGTACGTGCATCAATTACCTTTCATTTATGTATTGGCTATTTTAATTTATTTGATTTTGTTCATTTATTATGTGCCCCATTGTAAACTTGAATCTAAGTCCAAGCCAGCCTGAAACTCAACTCAAGCCAGCCTGAAACTCATTGAATCACGACCAGCCTAGCTAGGACCGCTTGTGGGCTGACTCATCAGGCTCGCTAGTTCACGAGTCGTTTCTTGGGCTTATGAACTAGATTTTCATTTCGTTTTTTTATTTTTAAGTTGTGTGTATGTAAATTATGTATTATATCAAGTACATATATCATATATGTTAATATGTATAATATATATTATGTATCAGTATATATGTAATATATAACATAATATATATGTTATATGTATTTAATGTCAATTGTAAAAAAAGAAAAAAAGAAAAACCGAATTAGGTAGGTTGAGGATTAAACTATCTAGACCTGTATGAATTTGTTAGTTTTTAGCCGATTTAGGCCTATCACTCATGGGTTAGCTCTAGTACATTGAATCAGAGAGCTGGCTTTGCAGCCGTTCATGGTTCAAAATCTATCTTGACACAGATTTACTTGGATGTCATAATAATAATAATATTTTTAATAATAATAAGAAGAAGAAAAACTTATCTACTTAGTTAGTTTAAGTAAGTTGATAAAGAATTGCCGGTGTAGGTGTAAGTCTCCATCATTTGACTCCTTCCATGCGAGAGAACTAGGATTAAATGAAATACATAACTCACAGAAAGAAGAAGATTGAAATGATTCTTTTTGAGACAAAGGGCTTAACTTAATTGAATTGGTTAAGGGAGAGTGGTTTTATTTATGTTGTCTATTATTTATCTATATTTTATTTATATTTTATAAATATATATTTATATGATTTGTGTTCAATGTATACTTATCATTTTATCTTGCTTTTTTTATAAATTCTTTTGCCAATTATCAAATTCAGACTGGCGCAAAGCACAAAAGAATAGTTCTAAGAACATCTTTCTTTTTTAGCTAAATATTAGGATTTCGTGTGGTCATACAAAAAAAAGAAAGGAAAAGAAAAGAAAAGAAAACGATATTTTAGCAGAATGAAAAAAATGAGTCGTAGATACCCTAATTTATTAAAATATGGGGCAATTTAAGTATCATTTTGCATTTCCAATGACACTTTAGCTACGTATTGCAATTAATAACTTTAACGTAAGTTAGTACACCCTCATGGTAAGGTCTATCATTAGGTTCAGCTGACCTAGCCTTAGAACATTACTAAAGGCCTTATTGCTTGTTAGAGCGGGCAACGATCGATTACTTGTTGCTTCAATGCAAATTAACCCATTTGACTAGGGTAAATAATGTTATTTATATCTTTGCTTTTGTTATTTTTACTTTATATATTGATATTTTTATTTTTTCATACATGATATATTTGTATTTTATTTCTATATGTAACACTTGTACCTTGGTCCAAAAATAATTAACTCAATGAAATAATATTATTCAAATTTTTTTATTAAATAATATGATAAAAATAATAAAAAGTTTACAAAAATAAAAAACATATATATAAATTGCAAAAGAAAAGAGAAAAAGAATTGAAAAACACCTTGTCCGTTGCTCTTTAATAGGCATAGCCTCTTATAAACCATTGGGTCGCAACCTACTACAGTTGGTATGTTTGACTTGATTGGGGTAAGGATGGTTAGCTATTACCCTATGAGATAGATGTGACAACTTTGGCAAAGTTTTCTCTCCTCTTTTTGTGATATTTCAATTTATATTACCCTATTATATTATTTAGTTTAGTGTTTTTAAGAATATTATTTTATCGTATTAATTATTTATGCACTAATAAAAACTGACATATATCTATTAATTGAAATTTAACCATAAACAGAAAATACAACACTTGTAAGTGAAAAGAAAATTAGTAAAAATATAGGCATACAAAGTGTAGTTTTCACTTTTGATTATAATATATTTTACTGTTTTTATAGCAATAACCTTTGTATGCATATTATAAGAAAAATATTTCAAAATATAGTCCTTTATAATTGTCATTAGTGTGTGTAGAAGGTGATTTACAAATTTGGGCTTTATGCTTAAAAGGAACTTAAATTTGACTCTTTGAAGTAAAATGAGAGAGTCAACTTTACAGATTTTTTTTTCAAGGATAAGGAAGAATTCGCACAATAAAATTAGAGTAAAGTCTGCTGAATCAGTCTCTTCAATATCAATGTTTCTTACGAGGCTCATCATTAAAGAAGGCCTTTAACTTGCGTAGAACCACAAGGAGTGCATTTGCAGATCCATTAGTAAAGGGATAGGTATCATCTGTTGATTGCTAATGTGATTCGATGGATAACAACGGTGACCAACTTTTGTAAATACCCAAAGTCCTTCCTCATTTAAGGCATTAAGAATTCTATATAAATGTCATTATGTTGCTGGATTCTCTTCAAAAGATTAAATAATCATATAATTGAAGAACATAACACCTTCATCACTAATAGTGAAGTTTGATATTATTGAGTTATTCCATCCGTCGCAAGTACATGAGAGCATATTAAGATTGTTTGTTCCTCCTTCTTATCACATCTCTCTTAAACATCCCTTTACATGCAATCTATATTATTCCTCTTAGGCTACGTATAGCTTGTGATGCATACAATACATATGTGACCACCTCAATCAAACCCATTTACCTATATTGTATACATTGAAAAACATAATTAATGTTTTATTTAGTTCTTAATTAAGTTCCTTGAAATCGTTATTAGTTTTGTTAGTTTAGTAGTTAACACAACAGATAATAAAGTTTAAAAAGTAGATTTGATAGCTCAAAATCACTTTTACGAACTTGTTGATAATTAATGATGATCATGGACTGAATCAAGATAGATTTTTGTATTATCATTATTACCTTAAGGTAGCAAAAGTTGCTACAATATCTTTCCCATCAAGTTCATGCTATTCAATTTAATACTTTTTTAATTGAAATGGGTAAGATTTACTTAAAAATTTTTAACTGTTAAAAAATTCTTAAAAATTTACAAAGAGTATAAGAGTATAAAAGACATATGACCTCAAATAGGAAGTGTAAAGATCAAATGTAGGGGGATGGCTTGTAGAGAATGCTAGAAAGTAGGAATTCATAGTCTCAACATCTTAAATACATAAATGATAGACAATGGAGCTTAAGGCATTGACCTTGTAATTCTTAAACAATTGAACTTATTCTTTTGCCTAAAACATCATTTAATTTCTTAAAGTAAATCTCTTATAGTAAAATATCATTTCTTTAATCTCATAATTGTTGTCAAATAAGGAGACATGGCTAAATATTTGTATACTATTAGTTTTTTTATGTGATCATAGACTTGAATCACCAACCAAAGTGTCAAAGACTAAACTAAGTTTAAGATGGAAATGTGATCAACAAGATAACCAAAGCAGGCAAGAATTTTGGGTTTTGCATTCCAATTATACACATTTAAATGGAGGAGAAGCTCCATCCATTTGGCCCTCACAAGCAAGTTTCTATTCAACTGATTTGGCGGCTCATTCTACTAACCTATACTACTCCTAATCTAATAGGTTGGAAGAGGAGCACTTGACTAAAGAAGAAAAACAATTGACTATCGATTAAGCACTTTCTCATAAGGCTAGACCTATAGGCTATTCAATTGACCCTTATTTCTAGGTTTTGATACAACATGCTTTTTCATCATTTAGGTTTGTAAAAACATGTTTTATTAACTATTATGCCATCAAAATGTATTTAAGGTTTGTTTAGGTTGTTAGTAGCAATCATTAGATATGATCTTATCTTTGGATAATGTTATTTATTTTATGGAGTTTTATTATAAATATTAGTAATATCCATCCTCTTTAGTTATTTATGTTCTTATTAATAATTAGGTTATGGCAAACGTATTCTTGGCTTTTCATGTGTAATATCAAAAGTTATTAACACTTGTATCTTTTTTTTTTTTTTTGTTTTAGTTGATATCAAACATTGATTTAGATACAACTTAGCTTGTATTTGAATAAAATGTGTTATATCTGGCATCATTTACTTTTATTTCATATCATTTGATTTTCCACACTTTATATACAAAAACTCCTAAACATTTAGTTTTCTAGCTTAGTTCTCAACTTGTTAAGCACCTACTCTTATGAGAAAATTGATTCTTCGACTTGTTCATATCAGGCTTGATGACATCCACTAAAACTCCATGATGGTCGAGGATTGAGTTAAAACATACTCATTCAAGAGTTATTTTAATGAGCTTGTCATAGGGCTTATGGCTTATGGCTTATAGCTTTCTTTATTAAGAGTATGAGCCGAATCCACTAAGTCAAGTCTCCCTAAGTTATCTCTCGATATAGATCAAACTCCTTGAGCCTTATTATAAGCTGTACAACCAGCCACTTGAGGTTTTGATCGGTTGAAAGATCCGATCGAGCCTAAATTATAAAGTAAAACTATAAATATTCGTAAAAATGATTCCATAAATTCGAATTTAAGAAAATAAGTAATAAAATAAAAGAATATAAAACTTTTAAATTTTAAGTATATTACTTGTTATTTATCGAAAATACGTAAAATGCATTTCGATAATTAACGAATCGCTAGAGATAAATTATATGTATATTAAAAATCATAGAATGACCTAAATAATATTTAAAAATATTTATTTGCACTATATATGAATTTACATATAGGTAGAAATATGTGTAATTACTTAAAATACGCGAAATGTGTTAAAATAATACTAAATAATTAAAGAAAATTCATAATTAATTAAGGAAAAATAAAGAAAATTCAGAAAAAATAAGGAATGATCTAGATTTGGATCATGGCAGTTGGGGAAAATAAAAAAAAATTAACCAATTAAATTATAATAACACAAAAGGCAAATTGGAAAAAGATAAGGAAGTTATCTAATCAAATTAATGCACAATAATTTTCCTAAAGCTCTATAAATAGCAAGAAAATTTTAGAAGCCTATTTGGATAGTTTGGAAAGTGAGAAAAATAGAGAGAGGCGAAATTGAGAATAAATTAGGGTTTTAGAAAAAATCACAAAAAATCTATGCAATTAGGGCTTTAAAGAGGAACCAACACCAAACGAGCACCTAAGAGTAGACGGCCACCACCACCATACAGTGGTGGCAGTGCCTAGACCATCCGACAAGGTCACGGTGGCTGGTGGTGGCCGGAGCCACCTAGACTGATGAGTTCGATTTCCGACTTGATTTTGTATAATTTTATAAAAATAGTAAATATTCTTATAAAATTATGAATTTTGTTATTCTAAAATATTTTAGTATGTAGTTTTTAGGAAAAATATTATTTTGATGAAAATATATCTCGTGATATATGATCCTTAAGAAATCATGCAAAACCAAACATGTTTCGGTTTTTAAAAAAATGATTTTAGAAGTGTAGTTTTAAGCTCAAAATTTTTGTGTAGACTACTTGGTTGATATAGAACAGTGCTATGAAGCTTGTTTTTAAAAATTAATTTTTGAAATTTTTAGATAAATTTTAGGCTTTAAAATGAGGCATAAAATGGGTAATTTAATCAAGTAATTAAATAATTAATTACTGATTTAGTGAATAATTATATATTTTAGGATGTTGAAATCTAATGAAGCATGATACTTGTAGCATTTAGGGTGTTAGATGTAATTATTAGGTTAATTATGTAATAAATAAGTAATAGGAAAAAATAGTAGATTTTAAGTTAATTCTGTAAATTAGGGTAATTAGGTGTAAAATCTAATTTAGGATGAATTTAGACATTTTAAAATGATAATTGATGTTGGGAGATGGTAATTAAAGTGATAAAAATATTATATGTGTATTATATATATACTAAGTAATAGTACATAATACACAATTATTAAAAATATAATAAATAGAAGATATTAGAATAAAAATTGATATAATGATAATAATAGAAATATACAATAAATCTGATAGGAAAATTAAATTATGGTAATTATATGAAGAATGCAAGATTTTCTTATAATGGGGGTGAATTCGGTGATTAAACTAGGATTCGAGTGTACTGCACGGATTAGAACACTAGTTAGAGACTAAAAACGATAATTAGGATATCCGAAGATAATGCAATTAATTTCACATTATAAGTCGGAATGATTTCTTAGGGTGTACATATAAATCTTTAACAAAAAATTTAGTTAAAAACCTAATTTAGAAATCGATGTGAAAACTGAAACAGAACTTAACATGATTTAAGAAGAATTGTAAAAGGCTTAAGACCTAGAAAATTAGGTATATAAACCCTAAACAAAAGATAAAAATAAGCGTTATAGGATAAAACCAACCTATAATAGTTATATGAAAAATAAAAATCACGTTTGTGTTATAGGGATGATCAGTGATGGCTTGAGCGAGTTAGATCGTGAGTGAGTGAGCGAGGAGTCGTCGAGGTAAGTTGGGATTAATATGATGCTGTATTTTGGAAACTTGAGATCATACTTGATTGTGCTTGTTAGATAGTTGGTTGTGTGCATATGCTTCATTATGAGTGATGCTATGATTCTGTTTGCTATTTTGGCTTGCATTGTTTGAAGTGATCGATCACCTTAACCTGAACTTAACAAAGATATGATTTGTAAACATAAATCGAACTTGCATAGCAACCCATTAAGGAAAACTTAGGATTCTTTGGCTAAATACTGACCCCTTTGAAAGGGATAGCGCCGGATGGCATAATGGGTCTCTTCTTCATCCTTAGTCGAATTAAGTGATAGGTGAGGAGGTCACGGTAAGGGTGAAGTCAATGGTTCGAAGGTAGTCGCGAGAGGAGCGGTGTCTCCATTGCACAAGCCAGGGTTTGGTCATAAGCTGTTGCATTAACGGTAACTCCTCAACCCAAATTAGAGCGGGCATAATTTCTCAAATCTCACGACGGGCCGAACAACGTCGTGCAATGACATTTGCTTAAACATGCATTGCACCAAATGATTCTGTTAATAACCTTGTTTGTGTTTGTGGTGTAGTTTTAAGTTCTCCATCCTAACTTACTGAGTTGTGGTTACTTATATCCCTATAGACGTTGTACAGGTGCTGGCTAAGAAGCAGCTTACAACTACTCTGAAGCTAGTAACTGCTGGATCTTAGGGAGTGAGGAAAAATATTTGAAGAACAAACATATATTTTTAAGGTCTAAGTTTTTATTTTAGAATATTTCATTTCTGAATAACATAATAACTAGGAAATATATTACGGTGAACTGTTGTAAACGTTAATTGTAATAACTGAATTATAGTGTATATATATATTTTCTCACTTTCTTAGGTAAATAATTTATTTAAATTACAAACTATTTACTTCAAAGCAGTTAGTTGTGGACGTTTTGTGTAGATCAGGTTTAGGATAGCGGTTGTAAGGCTAACTTCTATCTTAAAATGGTTTACACGGTGGGGTCGTTACGACTCTGCCGCTTCGAGGCATGACACTTATTAGTTAGTCCATAAGGCTAAATCCAAATTAATATTATGTCTAACCTAATATTTTAACAAGACCAATTTAGTCCTTTACATAATCTAAGAAAAGAAAAGAAAAGAATATATGGTGTATCATGATGCATTAAGCAACAGGATAGCTCTACCATTGTTTTTTTCCACAATATATATATATATATACACATATACATATATATATATGTTGTATCATGACTGCCCTAATGGTTTGAGGTAGTGGACATTAATTTTTTTTCCATTTCATAAACATCATCATTGCCATGCAACCAACTACACTTATAAATCTTACAATGATATCTTCTAGTAAGTTCTACAGGACCATTGACTTTGAAGAGTAAGGTGAGAGAGAAATTAAAGCCGAAAGTATGCCTAAAAAAAGTACTATTAAGAGTAACTTGTTATATGCGTGTCAAAATTAAATATAATGAATTTAAACAAACAAAGTAACTGTTGTTGAATAAGAATATACACAAGACGAATGATTAAAGAAACATATATTAAATATGAGTAAAAGAGAAAAATAAAGTACAACTTCATTGATGCATTACAAATGTATTTGTTAAAATAAAACAAAAATATGTTAACCAAATTTAATTTGATTTATGGTAAAAGTTGCTAGGCACCTACTTAAATAACAAAGGAATATTCAATTAAGGAATTTTATATAAAACAATATGAAACTTATCAATATAAACCAAGATTACCTACTAATTAAATTATTAAGCTCCTTAGACATTCTTTAAGGAAGAACTCCTTCATCCTAAAAATTGAAAAGGGAATATGAAAAACTGAAATCAAGAGGCTATAATTATGATGTGAAATAAGGGAATAGATTACATCAAAGTATACATTTCAATAAGCTTTTTAGAACAATTATCATAAGTGTATAGATCTAATCATAAGAGTCACCGACTTATTGTATGCATCTTGTGCTACTTGTAGCCTAAAAAGTGCATGTAAAATGGCACAAAAGAGATGATTAAGACAAAATGAGATAGGGAAGAGTAGTAGATAATTTCGAGAGGCTCCAATAGACATGTAACAAGTTGAGGAACTATTTAGGTATCAAACTACACTATTCTTGATGAGGGACTTTATATTCTTCACTTTGATCCTTGTTTGATTTCTAAGGTTTCATTCTAGTAGCATATTGATGTTTCCTTTGATTTCCTTCTTATCAATTGAGGAGGGACTCTAAGCATTTATAAAGTTTGACCATTGGTTTGTGTTGACAATTGACAACCAAGATAAGTTCATTCAATTAATAGATCCCTTCATAGGCTTCTTCACGATTTAGGTCTACTAAAAGCCTCTTTATGTATATAAGCCTTCTTGAAAAAGGTTATAATTAGATGGGTTGGCTCAGTCGATTTACTCTAAATCCACCATGCTAAATAAAATCTCGTTGATCATCCCCAATATCTATGGAATGGGTTTTTTAGACCAAATCTCTATAGCCTAAAGAGTTGAATCCAATTTATACTAGGTTTAAAGCCAACGGATAACAATGTTAATTTTGGATTTTTTTTCTAAAAAAAATTTAAACCTAATTTTTCATATGTTCATTGATCTTACTTCAAGTTGTATTATTATGACATCTTATGGTTAAGTGCTTAGTATGAAATGTGAAAGATTGTGGTATTAGTTTATAAAGTCATGATAGTAAATACCTTATCAACACAATATCGTAACTTTTGAGCTAAGTAATTAAAATATATCCATTATTATTTGTTATCTTGGTTATTCATTACTTTTGCTTGAGATGTTACAAATAGTATTGAAACCAACCCTTTGCTAGCAAATGGACAATTTGGGTTTAACTCTAGTTTAGAGAAAAGACCTGAGGAGAATAGAGAGTGTTACAAGGATGTGATTTTTAGTGTGCTTATAAGATGACCTATAGATAGATAGGGGTTCAAATCATACATTAAAAAAGAGAGAATATTTGGGTTCAATTGTAAGATCTAGTGATAAGGACATCACATGTTTAATGGGAGTGGGAAGATTTTGACATCTTATGGTTAAGTGTCCTACATAGAATGTTGAATGTTATATATTAGTTTATAAAGTCATGGTGGTGAATACTTTTTCAATACCAGGTTATCACTTATGGACCAAGTGGTTGAAATAAACTCATTATTATTTGTTGTCTTCATTATTCACTACTTTTAACCTAAAACGTTACAATTATATATAGTGTCCAAACCGGTGTTGTTAAACTTGGCCTTAGTGGTTTACAGGGACACATGAGAGGTTCAAGGATTAAGGTTAAGAACTACATTTGACTAGAAGTTAAACTCATATTGAACTAGATTGGAAGGAAAAGGTTAATTTGAGTTTAACAACACTCGTCTAGACCTTATAAATAATGTGCCATGCTAGACCATAAACCTTGGAAAATATTTGAATTGATTTGATTATTAGGAAAAAGTAAAATCAAGAGTAAACAAACATTATATAATTAATTATGATTATATGTGATGTGTGAAAAAAATATCATGAAAGAAGAACTCAACATTGTATGGGATATATTGTTGTATTTAGCAAAATACTTCTCAAAGTAGTTTAAAATTTTATTTGTCAGATTCTTTGTTTTTATGATAGAAAAGATAGAAAATCTAATTATTCCACTATAACGCCACATTCACATCCAAATTTGCAATTGAACTACGTAAACTTGTAGTCAATTTTAATTATTTTCAACATGCAAGTGTCAATGATCCTCTTTACTAGTCATACTATTATTAAATGTGTTTCTAAGGATTATCACTTCATCTACTTTAACAAGTGAGAAAAAGTTTATTCGCATTGCTTTTGTCGTGGAATATGCATCAACAAATGATGCATTTATATGATAAAAGTAACTAATGGAAAATATGATTATGATATCCTATGTAATTGTAGTCCCTTATGGATTGTGGGATAGGAGTTGTGTTGGTTCATAAAGCAGGGCTAAGAGGTTAAAAAAGGCATTTAGTATTTATTGATTTGATTATTGACTTTTTTTTACTTGGTGCATTATAAGTGGTATTAGAATTTACTATTTTTTTAGCCTAGGGCATTATAAGTGGTATTAGAGTTAATCTCCTAGTTGTAAGTGAGCAACACAGGGATAAACTAAGGTAAAAAATTGGTAGGCTTATTTTCACTCGATATAGAGAAAAGGTTCAAGAAGAGTAAGAAATGTCATAGGGGTGTAACTCTTGGTAGGCCTATAGGATGACTTATAAGTTAAGAGTAACGGGAAAAACCAAATTATTTACCAAAAAAGGAGAACTAGGTCCAATTATAAGGTCTCATAACGAATATGTCACGTATTTAAGGAAAGAAGATTGTGACATGCTGCGTGATTATAGTTTCATATGGATTGTATAAGGAATTGAATTAATTCATAAGGTAAAGATAGCTAACATAAAGCTAGCAATAGTAGGCAACAAGTAGAATGAGGCATGATCTACAATGAACACAGCCAAAAAGGAGTAATTAAATCTTCAAGGTTAGAAACTTGTACATAAGTTCATGCACATTATCAAAGAGGAGAGTAATGGTATAGTTAATTCATCAACTAATGGATATAAAATTGTTTTATTTAAGCATGTTCAATCAAGAAGAAAGAATTAACGGAAGTGATGCATTGTATAGTTCCTTATGTTGTGGAGTTAGCTATCCTTTGTGTATTAAATGTTAGTGGTACATAAATGTAGGATATGTTAAGTATGTGTTAGTGTTGCTGTAAGTTATTTTTGTGTGGGTAATGTGCTGTTTTTATAGGTTGTTTTATGTAAGTGGAAGGGGGAGTTATATTCAATTATTCACATGTCAGTTATTAATGATTGGAAGCTATGTTATGTGTCATCTTAAGAGCAAAATTAAGGACCTATAGTTAGATACAATTGCTGGTATATTTCATATATATTTGATATAACATAAAACAAAAAGGGTTAAATCCTAATTTGAAATATATATATATATATATATCAAATTTTCTATCTAAAGAGATTCGAAGCTCTCTTTATAATTGAAGCTTTTCATGAGATTGTGTAGTGCTCTCTCAACGAGCCCTTACTAAGGGATCATTGGGTTCTATCTATAATGAGCCAAAAAATTTATTCCAATTTGACCAGTCATGGGCTGAGAATGGCAAGAACAAATGGAATAGTACACTTAAAAGGGAGAAGAATTGGGCCCAATTGTAAGGCCTTGCAATAAGGACGTTACTTGTTTAAGGAAGGAAGATTATGATACTTCATGTAATCGTAGTCCTACATGGACTATAAGAGGAGTTGCATTAGTTTATAAGGTTAAAGTAGTGAACACAATATTAATACTAACTAGCAATTTTTGTCAATTGATTGGAAAAAGGCCCTTTTTGGCTTAGCTATTGAAAAAGGCCCTTTAGTATTTTAGTTATTACAACCTTATTAAGATCTTGAATTGCATGTGATGGCCTATAGATAGTTAGCCTATTAAAGGTCAGCATTAGATTTATGGGATATGATAGCATTAGAAAAGTTGCTTCCTTCTGTTGTTGTTTGATTCTCTCTCACCCCCTTTAATAAACGAGATACCATTATATAAATTAAACACATTATAAGAAAAGGTGTAACCAATATTTTGATTGCTTCAACAAGAAAAATGCTCCTATGATTAAGCTTTTCAATAAACATAAACCAATAGACATCCATAAATTGAGTTAGGTTGGGTTGTTAATAGGTTTAAGAAAACTTTATAGAGGCGAGTTCAAAGAACAAGGTAAAAAACTTATAAGTTTTGAGACAAGGTCTACAAAGCCCTATAAGGTAATAGGTTAGGTTTAGGTTTTGCAAAACCCATCTTAGACAGGTGACATTAGATAAGTATACTTATCGAATTTATAGTATAGTGTAATAAATATGAATATCGTTTTCACAAAGACTACAAGTACTAATACTCACTATTTTCCTATCATTTAACTGACAAATTATAATGCAAAAACTTAAATTAAATCTATGAACTATCAACCAGTTACTAATCAAGACTCAAATCAACAATCTAAAGAGCAATTGAATTAAAGATTACTTCAAGAATGCAAAAACCATATATAGATCTTATTTCTCCTAGATTTAACGTGTCACTTCAATAAAAATCATCTAATTTCATCTCTAAATTTATTAACTGGGAGAATTCTCTAATAAAGTTAATAATTTTTTAAGTATATTAATCTTGATATCAAATTACTTGGTAGAAAATCTTCTTAATAGTATAACTTAAGATCCCATTACATAACAGTGAGTTCTTATGAAGAAAACAAGCAAGATCTAGAAGGATCATACAACTTATCTCTAAGATTATATAAATGCTCATCAATTATGCCTAGATTAATTACACAATCAATTTCTCGATTATCATGCATAATATTGAATACTTAGGCTAATTCTCGAGAAATGTTAATCTAAAAACGAAGAAGAACACAAAATTGGATTAATAAATTCAAAGATATCATTAGATTAAAGAGTAAAATGTATCACATGATAAGCTTAGGTTTCACAAAATCTTGACACACGAATCTACACTCTAATCATGGCAAAAACAAGTTCTTGAATAAAAATAATAGAAAACATGAAGAACAAAGCTATGAAATTGATTGAATCTTCCAAATCTTGAAGCACGGAACGAGGTGCTCTCTTATGCTCTTCTATGAACCATATAAATGCTCCCTGAATTGAACCATTATATGAAAAAACCACATTTTAAGGTTTAATTTAATTTACAGTTGGATTTTTTATTTTTTCTTTTCAACGAAGAATCATAACGGAATTGTTTAAAGTATGCAATCATGCCATCATTAATTGTGTGACTTAACTGTACAGTTTCTTATACATTCAATCGTAGTTTAAAGTTAGAAATCCTTCCTTACCCAAGAAAAGGGTGAAGTTCCCTCTCTTCCAATAAATTTTATCCTTTCTTTCCTACTAAATTTTGGTTCGCAAGTGATAGAGTAAGATGGAATTCTACTTTCCTTAAAATTGATATTGTGTGGACATCCCATCTAGTCACAAATATATAGTAAGAAAACTAAAAAATAATGCTCCAAAATCATTTAGAACAATTACAATGTTAATGCTAGAGACTTTTATTTTAATTCATACTTTTGTTTAATTTAATCCTAATACTTCCAAATCTTATAGACCCCGCATTTTTTTTTTCAAAAGCAAATAATTCTGTTTATGTTATATATAGTACTCTCTAGACATTATAAATGCCACACCACGTTGAATCACAAGCTTTGATGAAATTTGAACCGTTGAGTTGAATATTAGACAAAGTCGAACGTTATCTGATTATTATTTTTTCTTTTAATTTTTCGTCATTCCCTATAATTCAATCTATTTCCTTATATAAATATATAAATAAATACATACATATACATATATTACTTCTCTCTAGACATTTTTTCCTTTCAAGTTTATACCCTTACTCACCTTGAAAAAGAAAAGTTCCGTCTCTTGCAATAGATTATATACTTGTGTGTCCTACCTGGTCACATATCAAAATATACAGTTGAAAAACAAAATACACTACTCCCATTGAATTTTCTTCTTACATCAATTGATGCGAAATGAAGGGGACACCAAGTACAAAAAGGGTCATGCAAGTTTTAAATTGTGAAAATAGGTAATAAATGCCATGAAGACTAGCCTAAGAAGGTCTTCATAAGTATTAAGTATCAATGAGCAAATACAAAGTTGGTAAAAGTAGAAATTTCTATCATCTATTATGTCTCACAAGTAAATGTCTTAAGTATTTGGAATCCTATGTCCACTTAGAACCACTTTGGAATTCATATGGGGCAAACTCCACAAGTTCTAGGATATCTTATAGAGCATATGAATTTTTCTTTTTCTAAATTTAAATACCATAGGTTCTTGTGCAAAATTAAAATTATTGCGGGTAATTATTATTACTTTTAGATGTAAATAACAAAGTACAATGAATCAAACTAGAATTCCAACTTAAATTGAAGATACTTAACTTTTTCTACTAAGTGTTTGGCTTGAATAACCATATAAAACTTATATGAGTTGTTTGTGTTTTTTCGTTTTATTTATGAAATAAACCTGATTATATTTATTAGTGATATACTTTACATGGGTACCCTATTAAATAGAGAAAGGGCATGAATCCCAGGGTGATGATGCAGGGTCCAATGAACTTCTGAGATTAGATAGGCTATGGTCTATCCTAAAGTGAAGTACTATTATACTTAAGATTGAAGAAGGCTCTTGAAACTCAAGCCCTACCAACTGTCAAATAATGAACCTCTTAAGAGCCCACAAATTTATCCTCAGAGTTGGGTGCAGACTAGGCTTTAAGCTATAAGGGCAGTTACATAAAACAATTTAAACCACAACTGTCGTTCCAACCTTAGACTTTTTCTCGAGTCTTGACTATTCTTGATATTTCTTTCCTAGTAATGACAGGTTACAAAAATGATAAAATGATAAGAGTTTAATGCTACATGTAAAAGATTAATATTCCAGCTAACATGTTATATAGGTGGGGTCTGAAACTATCGTTAAGACCTTGATCTGAGATGTTAGAGTATTTAGGTTTAAACCTCATTGAAAGTATATATATATATTACTCTTCTTGTGAATCCCCTCGAGATAAACGTAGACTATACCCTCTTGCCCTCCCGATCACCAGAAAAGGAAAAAAGGATAATAAAAAGAAAGCAATAAAATGGTGGGGTCTTAAACTAGTTGGAATTCAAAGGTACAATTAACTCAAACCTCATGTTATGTAGCGATTTTTGCAGACCATGAGTGATAGAGTGAGACCCCATCTTTATGAGATCTACATAGCATGAGAAAGAGATGGATCAAGCAAGCACCACGTCCCATTCAATTCCATCCAGACAATACCTTTATCAATGCACCTCCTTCTCCTTTCTTCATTTTTTTCCTGCTGGTTAATCATTGAAGAGATAACTTACATTTTCGTCTCCTCTGCTACCCTATATCAGTAGTAATAATTGGAGGTGGTCCGCGTGTCGAAAACCCCGTTAATTTTCCACACGTCATAATTATAATAGAGAGGATGTACGTTTGCCTTCAAATTTGACAGAGAGTATGCATTTTGAGCCATACAAACTGAAAATAAACGTTATAACATCTGCTGTATAAAAAGGATTCATTTTGCCCCTATTTTCATCTAAAAGATAAAATGTTACAACATACACAGCATACATATGTCTCCCTATTAAGTGCAAATAGATTATGTATTTATGAAACTATAACATAAAGACATCAACATTCTTGATATATATCATATATTATAAGTCAAAATTTATCTTTAGTCTATAATACTTAAAACGACACATAATCTTTATTTATACTTATTAACGAATATACCTCTTTTTCATTATAATTATTCCCATTTCCAACACATACCATATAGTATGCACATTTTTTTTTTCTTCAATAGCGATGGAACTAATTGGATTCTTTCATCTTCATATATGGCAAAATAAACTAATTACCTCAAAAAAGAAAAAAAAAAAAAGAAATGAAAAAGGACATTTGAAGTAACTCCATATCTTAACAACAACAACAACAATAATAATAATAATAATTCATTTCATAATGGAGGTGGTTAGCATACTAAAAAACCAAGTAATTTTGAACTCTTAGAATATTTGACAAACTAACACACTAGAATCTAGCTTAGGTTGTATTAATATTGCAAGAAATGGTTTTTCACGAATGGAATGGAGATTTGTTGTAAATGTGTAGCTTAACACTAAAAGCCACTGATAGAGGGGTTGGTAGCTTGCTTTTTACACCCCCCATTTATTTGGAAGATAACTAATATAAAAGAAAATAGGACTTATTTCTGATATATATTAATTGGCAATAATTAGTCAATCAATAGCCTTAGGTTGTTGGATATTTATGGGGAATTCTTAAATCGGTAAAATGCTGAAGGTACCATCATACTATAGCATAGTTATCGCTACTATTTTAATGGAGTGGAGTCAGATCATTTTTCTCTACTAAATTATTAACATATTGAAGTTAAAATAAAATAAAATAAAGAAAGAAAAGCAAAGAAAAGAAAAGAAAAGAAAAGAAAAGGCTACACCAAATAAATGTCCATTTAGAAAATTAACATTGTGTATTTAAGGAAAATACTAACAATTGCCTTACGGATAATTCTTAAAAAATCAAAGGAATTCAGCTTTCTATAGAATTTACGATTTTTTTTTTTTTTTTTTTTTTTGTAAAGTATGTCATCAATGAGAAAATCCTAAGAGCATGTTTGTTACAATTGATTGGTTTGTTCATGATTTTACTTTCCCACTTGTTCTGCGGTTATTTAAAAGTTAGTGACTAAACATATGGTAAAAGTTATTCTTTTGGATCATAAGCACAAGTGTCTGGATGAGTACAACAGTAGATCCAAAAGGGATATAGTAATTTAATCAATAATACTTCTCCACTTTCTAGGTATGATTTTTGAAATTTTTTTAAGCTAGAGGATTGTCAAAACCACAACCCGCCTCAGTCTGCGACTAGACGAGAGTGCACCTTTTAATATATCTTCATTAACGGTTTCGACAACTAGTGTTTCCAATCCAAGTCAGGTTTAAAAAGGAATTTTTCTTCGACATTAGAATATGTAATGTTATAATAATGGCCGAAATTGAATAATCTTTTCTTCTTCTTCTTCTTTTTTTTCTTTATAATAATGGCCCGACATCGAATCACTTTTCCTCTTTTATATTCTACTATACTAAAGCCCAAAAGACCGAATACCATTTATTAATTCCTTTCCATTTGTATTGCATCCATATAAATTCCAATTTAAGTCTCTTTATTCTCCTCCATTCATATGAATTTGAATTTCATATATGCATATATATACAATTTGATAAACAGAATATAAGTTCCATCATTACTAGATCGATCATATGATTTGATGAAAAATGGGTCAATGATGGAATATTTTTGGAAAATGAAAAGTTCAAAATGCTGAGGATGAAAATGAAGGAACGACTACAATACATGCATTAGATCATATGGTAATCAATTTGTTAAGCGATTTCAAAAAGAAGCTTTTTTTTTTTTTTTCTTTACAACGTTGATTACAAGCTTTAAAGAAAAGAAAATATATTCGAACTATAAGAAAAGTTTTAATAATACTAATATACAACATGAATATAAGTAATAATTTTTTATAAACTAATCACTATTATTAATAAGTGTCTAAATATTATTGCGACTTACTTACTACTCATTCAAATTAGAGATGTTCTTTGGTTTTATTCGGTTCAAGGTTCGAATTGAACTAAATTGCATTTCAAATGGTTTGGTTTACATCCTTAACGAATAAAATCGTTTTTAACAAATGAGGTTTTGAACCGAATTGTTTCAAATACAGTTCAATTTAGTTTGGTTTAATTTGAATCGCTTTTAAAAGTATTTCATTATATTTAACAATTCAAATAGTTATTGAAACTTTTAACAAAATATTGATATTTAAAATGAGGAATATTATGTAAGAATTAAAATTACGTAGTATTATGTCATAGTAATATTGCATTTTATAAAGCATTAAAAGTTTCTTGAGAGATGAAAAGTGATCGTGAAAGAGAAGAAATAGACAACGGCAATTAAGTATAGGAAAAAAGATAATAAAATAAAATATAAATAAGCTTAAAATAAAATGTTAATGAAGTTTAAAACTAAAAATTATTACTTATTTTATATTTTTAAATAAAAAACGATTTGATTCTTAATTAAGTGGTTCTGTCCGATTTCCGAAATCGAACTGCGAATCGTTTTAACTTCTTTTGAATTGAATCACAAACCAAACCAAAATATAAAAGGATTATGCTTTGATGATTCGGCTTTGCTTTGGTTTGATTTGGGTTTTAATTTGATTCGATTCGAGAAATAACCTTATTCATTGCATGATATATTAATACGTATGACTCGGTTTTTTCCAGTAATATTCATTAATTTTTTCCACCTAATAAGCAAATGCCATGTAGAAAGCTAGAGGCTAACTGGTACATATATGTGGTAAAAATGCATAACACAATTATATGCAGGTACATATGCACCTGTTAAAAGGAACTCTTGGTATTATTGTATTCCGGCGTCGCACACCCTCTGTCTCGTGGAGTCCACCATTAATGTTTGATAACAATATCCAACGACCGGGTCACCTGGGGTCATGAGACATTGTGAATGCCCAGATCCGAGCAAATCGGTCGCCCATTCCCACCAAATTACTCACACCTTTCAAATCTAAAATACGTTTCCCTAAAAAAAAATCAATTGTACCAACACAGTACCTAAATTGATTAATAGCTTACTAATAGAAAAATACACCTGTATTTAAGATGCATAAAAGTAAAAAAAAAAAAAAAGATCAGTAATACATCTTTAATATAATAGATTAACAAATTTGATATATGCTAGACCGATATATTTTTTATTAGTAACTATTATCATTGGTTAAATAATAGTGGGTTGATAGAGAGGAAGAATAGTTAAAGTAGTGAATTTATTGCAACAGGCTTTGTTTTATTTAGTGTTGGAAAAAAAAATGATAAGGAACTTAACTGGTTTAAATAATATAGATAGATATATATATATATATATATAGAATAAGGTAAATATTATATTTTGATACCTAAACTTTATCTATTTTTTCATCTAAAATCTAAAAATACCGATCTACTACTTACTAACTTTTCAAAGTATGATTATTATATATTAGGTAAATAATTGTACAAATAGAAAAATTTCAGGTAATAACTTAAATAATGGATAAAAGTTTAGTGGTAAATTGTTAAAAATAGATAAAGCTCGGTGCAAAGTTAACAGAATTAAACTTCAAAAAATTATTTGTAAAGAATTTAATAAAATTTTGATGTCAAATATGCCATTGACCCATACTAACAAAGCTTTTACATATAACAAATTTTATAAAACGTTAATGATAGATTTTCGAGAAAACTATCTATTATCAATGTCACATATTTTCGATATTTATCCATCAATCTTTCACTGTTTACGGGAGATGGTTGTTGACAAACAAAGTTGGTTGACAAGTGTCTTGTATGCATTCCTTAATTTCTGCTAGAAACAGCTGACCCTGAAGACTGAGGAGACTGAGGATGGATCAAATGCTTCACTCGTTGTACCACAGGGCTGTTGCTGTTCATGGCACCGAGGGAAAATAATTACATTTCTTCAACAAACTATCAATCATTCGCATTAATTACATTTCTAAAAAATATTCAACAGGCCGGCAATTGACAACTGTCAAATAAATTATCCCAAAAAATAAAAAGCGAACTTTCAATTATTTGCGTTTCCCAAATTATCTGAACTTTCTGCATCTTTTAACAAAAATTACACATTTTATTAAAAAAAAAATTAAGTGTATAAAAATAAAAGCCTTTTCCTTTTAAATTAATATAACAAATCACCCGGAACATTCATCGAAACTACAAAATTCCCTATCACAACCTACAATTGAAAAAAAAAAAATACTGAAAAGAGAGTAAATGACGTGGATTCACCGTACAAAATGGTGATTCTAATGCTAAATTATTCATACAAAATCAGAAATTCAAGGATTTTCTATTTTCCCTTTCTTTCATCCGTTCTTATTCCAACTTAGTAGTAAACCACCTGCGTTCTTATTACAGCTTATCTTGCAAGATCATAATTCTCGAGATAAAACAGGTTGGATTCCTATCGCTCGATCCTATAAAAATATATAACTGGTAAAAGGAAAAAAAGTTACATATATATATATATATACATATATATATGTATATGTATATATATACCACCAAACCCTTTCAAATTCTTTTTTTTTTTTTTTTTAGTAATTTTTTTCTTTTCACATATGTACAGTTTGAGTTCACACGAGGTAAAATGCCTAATCTGGCGTCTCTAATTCCTCAAAAGATTCGCGACCGTAGACTCGGACGAGCCTACAACCTAAACCGAAGTATACTCGCTGTAGTAATCCCCTACACCCGAAGCAGCCCACAACCGTTGATTGAATTCCTCCTGCATACCATCAGGCACAAACTGGGTCCGACAAAGAGGACAAGTCTTCTGATCACAATCCATCCAACGGTCTAAACAGCTTCGGTGGAAAATGTGTTTACAGTTCCTCAAGCCTCTGATTTCTTCTCCGGCTTCGAATTCGTACAGGCAAACTGCGCAGCTCTCGGCTTGTGGGTCCACCAAATCTTCGAATTTCATAACGGGTAGGAATTCGCGGATCAGGAGTGCGGATACGGATGGGTACTCTGGAATCCGGGTTTCGGGGAAATTGAGGTCCGGTTCAAGGAAATCTGAGAGACCCAGGAAGTGGAAGAGAGAGAAGATTAGGTTTCTGATGAAACCCAGAAGGGAAAGCGTGTGAATGAAGAGTTTTGGTAAGAAAACTTCGGTGTACCCGACCGGGAAACCCATGGATCCTATTTCAGAAGAATCTTACGACAGACAAAAACTTGGATTTTGAGGAATACCCCGATGGAAGAAATGAAAGAAACCTTAACTTCCAGGAAGATGGCACCTGTGTCTGTCTTATTTATACACAGAGAGAGAGAGAGAGAATTTTCTGTTTGGACGGAGGAACGGGGAGAGTTGGGTTTGTTTATATAAGTATAGTTGGGTTGTGGGGGGGGGGGGTGGTGGGGTTGGGGTGGGATGGGGTGGGTTTGTGGTGTGGTCTGGGGGAAGGTGTAGAGCGAGGGAGAGGATAAATTCGCGTGCTGTGAGTGAAAGTCGGTGGATGGGCCAATTGGAGGAGTTGGTGTGGACTGTGGACCGGGAGATGAAGTTGGGACGTCTATAATTACGAAATTGTAGCCGTAGGTATTTAGAGACATCTGTGGTCGGTTAGCTAAATTTCAAATATTTTGTTATCAAGTCCATATGCGCACCGGCCGGGTCAATACATTGTGGAGTGGAGACATAAAATGGTATTGCATCAACTTAGATAGATCTTAGTGCTTTTTATCGTTGTATGTAAGGCTAATAATGATGATAATATATATAACTAAACCAATCTAAAATGCCCTAAGAGAGCAGATGAATTTAGTTAAATATAATAAATTAAGGAAAATTTTATGATTAGATCACTCTAAAAATATCATATTACATGGTCATTAAATTTTTTAATTTAATAAATAACTTTCGCAACTATTAATAACTTTATTTTTATTAGTAATAGTTTCGTTTTGATCCTCAATGGTTATAATTTATTGTAAATTAGGGATAATTTAATAAGCTCAAAAGCGATAATATTATATAAAGTAAAAAAAATGAAAATAAACCAAATCTTAATAGAAGTTCAACAATTTGTTGTAAACAATTTCCCTTTAGAGGTAACAATACCTTCCCCTTTTATCTTAAAAAACACCATCATCTCTTATACCTCTAAACGAAATTATATCTTAAAAATTACAACCACTGTAATTGAACGTGAAAGTTAAACCATAAACCAAAAATTCTCCTAAATTTGATTTCAAATCGTACCACTTGAATTTAAGTGACACCTTTGGACCGATTTAATCGTTCCAGTGATTTAACCTATGACGTCGAATATAGCATAACAATATTTTTTTATTCCCTTGCGGGAAAAAGCCTAGCTTCAATAATATTGTAAGGAGTATGGATTTACTGTGGTGTGTCTTATGTGGCATTTTCGTATGTGGCTTCTCGAGGCCTACGGACAAAAAGTCCGGTCGCAATTGGGCAGCTGGAGTCTTCATGTTGTCTCGTATCCGTTTTTAATAAAATACGGTCTTCCGTGAACGTCGTTTCGAAATACATGTTAACAACTTCTAAAATACACTTTCTTTTCCTTCTTTTTAGCATTAGCGTTGATTATATACTTTAAGAAATATATTTATAAGAAACGAAAAGTTTGTTTATTTCATATATCTTGAAATCTCTATCTAACTTTTTCAAATATTAAATTAGCAATTATATAAGTAGCAGTTTTGTATTGGGGCTGGAATAACTAATTAATGTATGGATTTCGATAATATCTATCTCAATCTAATTTTTCCAAAGAATTGGATTATATGTGAAAACGCTCATGTAAGTAAGCGGTCTAGTAAAACACTTGGCAATATAAAATCACATAATAAAAGGGTTATCTAAGATTTAAGATTTTTGCATTTCTTGACAAGTTGGAATCCTATAAATCAGCAGTGTAAGTATTAATGTAATCATTTTTAAGATTATGCAACGGCAAATGCTAAGTTGTTCTTAACGTATTCTTATACGGTGTACCTACAAGTACAATTGGTCTGAAATTGGATGTTTAAGTAAAATTGATATTATAAAAATAAAGTTAATAGATGAAAAATCTCCTAATGGAAGAGAAAGTAAATATATTTTACGGATAAATAAAATATCTTGTAATTTCTTTTTTTTTTTTTTTTTTTCAAGTAGTAAAGTAGGGAGCGGAAAAACAAAATTCATATCAATTAGATTACAAGGCATTCATAAATATCTCGAAACTTTAGTAGTGGCCCTAGTTCAAGTCCTTTATAGCTTCTTCTTCCTGTATTTGGCTTCCTGCTTCGATGATGCAGCCATCGTCGTCGATTCAAGGCTCCTAAATTGGGTGATCTTCATCATCATCGGTTAATTTCGTTGCTTCAACTTCTGAGGTATCCTCTAGTCAGTCTTTCATCGGTCATCTTTGTTGGCTTTTTAATTGCAATATTTTGTATTTATATAAATTAGATAGACACGCAACTACTATGTTTAGACGCCTAATGTCAAGGAGATAATTAAAAATATAATGTATATGTATATGTATGTTGAAAATTTAACAATATCATGAGATTTAGAAAATTTCCCAATTTTCATATCCTAATTTGTTGAAAATTAGTTTCCCGACCTGATGAAAGCAACTCTAAACACCTGTTAATGGATAATATGTTTACAAGTTACATGGTGCAACCTAAAGTGCAGGGAGGAAGTAACGAGTCAAGATGGAACTCATAATATCTAAGTAAAGAAAGTTAACAACCTCTTGGTAGCAAGAAATGTAATCCATTTAAAGTTTGCGTTTATTCCAAGTAGTCTAAAAAATTATTCTGGCCAAAATACAAATATCATTGAGATAACGATCGGTTAAATTATGGAAATACTAAATTAATAATACACTTAGTTTAATATTTTGAAGTCGCAAATGAGGATAATATTGATAAACTATGACCCAAACCCACTAATAGGACACATCACTCACAAATGAGTGTGGCATGTGATCTATAAGCCCTAGGTTATTTTATCTCTCAATTGAACTTAATTTGATATTTCTAAATTCCTTGAAATTCAACAACTTGACGATGTACTGAATTTCTAAATTCCTTGATCTATATCTTTGAATTTTCACTCTTGTATCTATTAAGTTGTCCTACATTTGCCTACGTAAAAGGAAACACATGGTCCAACAAATTCAACCGTGTCAACACTACACTTTTCTTTTTTTTTTTTTTTGGTCTCAGAAAAAGGTTTGAAAGTAACATAAATTCCTAAATCTAACCAATTGATGCCTGTAATAATGCCGAAACGAAAGGGTGATTCGTTTTAATGAAAGAAAAATCACTACATGGTATGTTTCATGTGTTTTCTATTTTCCTTAGAGCCGCCATGTTATTGTCTAGAGGCATGCGGGCCATTTTCTTCTTCTTCTTCTTCTTCTTTTGTTTTTAACTTTCTTCCCATTTTTATCAACTACGGGAAAGGGCTAGTAACTCCTCGTCAAAAGCAATAGAATTTACACTAATCTAAAGTTTTAAAAGGAAAGTAATCTCTCTTTATTTCATTTCTGTGAGTTAAATCAAAATGCAGGCTAAAATTTTTATCATTAAGACACACCCTCATGGTTGAGTTTAAGTTATTAAACCAACATATTTATATTATTAAAACCCCAATAACATAATTGGTTATTTTTCTTTTTCCCTAATTGTCCATTTAATATGTTGATATGTCATATAATTTGCTATTTCTACTTTTACAATACATGCCATTTATATTATTTTACTGGAGCTATAAATGTCAATCACCTTGATTTAATCCTTTCACTAAAGATGGCTATTTCTATATAACATTTTTTTTTATCTTGATTATAATCATTATTATATTATATTTATATTTATATTATTAATTATAATAATTACAGTAATTAGCAATAAATTTAATATTCATCTATATTTATTACTACCATTAAGTAATATCACGTCATTCGACTCCATCTATTTATCTAATTATTCTTGAGCATATACCGTTTGATAAATGATGCCAGTTCATATCGAATACGTACGTATCGTCGTAGTCGGTGTTTCCTTAGCCTTTGAAAGAAACTGTTCTCAATAATTGCAACCAAAGAATCACGAATGGGACATAAAAAATTATATCAAGATAAGGGGAGGGAGGAACAGAAAAGTAAAAATGAATGTAAAAAGTTTCAAGGCATATTTGATGTTTTCCATCTTTTTTCTTTTGTAACGTTTGTTGATAGGCCAACTTTTCCATGATTGTTTTTATTTGCTGAGATGAAAATCATAGAAAAGTAAATAATGAACTAAATAACTATGAAATCAAAAGTACATGACAAAAGATTCTGATTTCCATCACAGCAATACTTCTAATTGTAAATGCTAAATATTTGAACGATTAAATCGAGATGAGAGTTGTTTCAGGATCAATCAGGTCTAAATGTTGAATATAAAAACTAAAATCTAAAAATTTTTGGATTTTCGAAACCAACAATTTATTTCATATAAGGAGGTGCTGTCTTGTAATCAAACGAGAGTTTTTATGTCGTTTCTTAAGTACAATCAATAACTTATTGTTCTTGTTGGTTGGTATAATTATGTAGAGCGTTTATTAGGAAGCACACAAATAATCCTTAAAAAGAATTAGCAAATGTATGCAAAAAAAAAAAAAAAAAATTATTTTAGTTCTACTCTTGTTGATTAGTATAATTATTTACTACTCTTATAGGTCTAGTATATGAGTATGAAAAATGTTGAAGTGCTTCCAATGAACCTAATCTCATATTGAATTAATCAAACTACTATGACCCATATTTTTAGGATGGGTTTAGATGGATATACACCTAAAACAAAAAATCAGGCTAATAAGTTTCGGTTATGAAATTTTGGAATTGAGAAGTTTTCCTTAAATAATTTACTCCATCGTTGGTCAATCTAGTTCATCAAATCAATCTGCCATGCCGAATTATATATGTTGTTATACATAATGCATAACTCAACTTTCCTTTTTTTTTATTATTATATATATATATATATATAAATGCCTAAAAGTGAAAAGGGCATTCCATTTTCAGGATTTTGGTATCTTCATATCATTAACGCTTAGACTAGCCTTTGCTGATAGCGATTGTCCATCTTATATATATTTCAAATAGAGAATGACTAGTTGCGAAATCAAGTGGAGCTCATTCTTTGCTTCAAAGGCTTATCAAGCTATAGTTGCGAGGAAGCTTTTGAAGAAGAATCTACTAGAAATAAAATACCACCTTTTCTAGATGCACCTTCATGAAGCTTTTAGGTTTTGTCAAGAAGATAAGTGCCATTTTCACATTCTAATTTACATCTTCTTCTTTTTTTTTCAATAATAAAATGCTATCATTTATTTAAGTTGTTTCAAGCTCCTTTCGTTTTTTTTTTTTTTTTTTTTTTTTTAACTTTTAACTTGAGGTGTTTACACATCTGAATCGAATTGTGAATTTGATTTTGGACCATGGTTGAATTGGTGGTGTGATATACGTAGTTGTTCCGACAAGGAAAACAGTATACAGAGAGCTGAAGGGATCTAATCACTTGGCACAAGGACCTAACCAACAGTGTTTCGTGGGAGTGGGACACACCCACTTGAGTCCATGATGGGCAAAGGACGAAAAACCAAAAGCAGACGTTACAAAGTAGGGCATTGTGTGAGCAACACCAGTCAGATGAAGACAGGACAGGCATCAATTCGTCGGTGGGTGCAAGCCCTCTTGCCCCAAACCCAAACATCAACCTCGTGGCTCTATCAAGACACATCCTCGTGTAAATCCATTAAGTTTCTGATTAGTGATTACATATTCTATTAAACTACTCTTCATATAAAGGTACATAATTTTAGTAAATACTCATTAGTAACAAATTGCTAAAAAAAAAAATTATTGCATGTAAACAGAGTCGAATGGATACGGTGAGCCGGTAAGTCTTACTCAACAGTCTTAATAGTTTCAGGTAATTAAGATGAAAACTGGTTCTGATATCATATAAGAGATGGGCTTCACCATAAGATCTAGTTTATAAGGTGAAAGCTCAAAATGAGTATACAAGCAACAGAAGACGTTAGAGAACCACATACGATGTATGATCTGAACAATTTAAACAAGCAACCAACAAAAACCAATCAATAAGTTATATTTAGAGCATGTTTGGCCTCATTATGGAAGCAAGTCTTGGTATGCCTTATGAAGCCAAAACATCTATGGCCCTTGTCCAAAACCCTTAGGAATTTCATGTGGATATGTGACCTAATTAAAGCTACTAGGACTGATGGCTAACAAAAAAAAAAAAAAAAAAAAAGCTACTATCACTGGTATGGTAGGGAGTGCAAATATATTTAATATTTTCATTATATACATTTGTGTAAACAATACAATTTTCACTTATTTTTATAAGTGAAACGTACGTTTGAATGTATGTATTCCGTTACACATTCATGACATTGGTAAGTAATAAGTGGCGTATTGTAGGAATGGGATTTTTTTGTGTTTTTTCCCTATTCAAAGTAGATGATGATAGAAAAATGTCACGAGACGATACTTTAATGAGGACGTTGGGCATCACCCTTTGAAAATCATAGCCATTGATGCAACTCCTTGGTGCAAAGGTTTTGTCATTGACAAATAATGGTAAAAAATAAAGAGCGTGTGGTCTTAAATTACACAAAGTTTTGGCTTAAACAAGTCACCTTATAAGGTATTTAAAACTCGACTTCCCTTTTACTTGAACTTAATTTGAATAACTTATTGAATAGGGTTTAAGCTTATGCTTATTTAGCTCAATAAATTCGTAAATTTAATTGAACTCGAACTAAAATATAAATATATATTAAGTATATATCTCAAATGCAATGGACTTTTACATCCCATATCATTATCATGACAATAATATTTTTATGGCATTGTTGAACTAGCTCTCCATATAAAATCAGTTGATTGCACATAATGTCATCATTATGACAATGGCTATTCAATAATTTTTTTAATAGAAATTCCTTAAGAAATGGCTATTAACAAACCTAAGATCCAACTACACGTCTAATAAGTACTCCTTCCATAAGGAATAAAACTGTAATGAAATTATTATTATTACAGCAAAATCAACGTGCAGAATATGTTCTTGAAAATTTTTGTTCTATATAGATTTCAGTTATGGCATACTATTCCCATTTCAAATTCGAACCACAACAAGAAGAAAGAAACTAAACTTCAACGATGTTTAAACTCATGAATTTGTCTTATTTGTTAGTTGATCACACTCACATTCTATTTTATAAATATTGATGAGATAAAATCTCCTGATGATTAAAATATAAAATTTGTAGGAACAAAGTTATAGGGTTTTTTTTTTTTTTTTTAGTATTAGCTGTGCCATTGATAATGTTTCCCAAATAACTGTCATAGGTGGTAATAGCGTATTACAAAATGGGCTCATAATACTTGACACTTGAAACATACAAAATGAAGTATAGACTTAAAGACAATGGAGTGAAAAACAAACATACAAAATTGCAAACATATCTACCGATATAACAACATTGCTACTATTCGATTTTTACAGTTACCACTATTAGAAGCAACGCCTAGCAATCAAGCCCCGAAACCCGTAAACATAGCAAGTCCAAGTTCGGTCTTGTCAACACATCATAAAATAAATAAGATCCTCTTAGCGTATTATTTATGAATCAATACCTATACTGTAAATTATAATAATAATTATTACAGTTACTTGTTATAATATTCCTAGAAAATTTAATATATTTCTAATATATATTCAAAAGTACCACAATACATTTCATAATGGAGTCAAATGGACATTTTCTAATGTACAATTCCATATTGACTTCAATAAGGTAAATATATTTGAACCCATCCGCCATACTACTATTTTGCATCTGTCCCTATATACTACTCAAAAAAGTTTGTAAATACTTTGCTCCATTCTCCTTCAAAACGTCTCTTATGCTAATATTTTTTATACATTATTAAAATTTTACAATTACTCTCCAGCATTGATATTACAATAAAGAGATTAACATATCTTTCTGTGGTGTTACTTTTATCATCCTTTTGTAAATCCTAAGATTGTTCAAATAGACAACGATTAGGTATAAGTTCTCACTGTGCCCGACTTCCATGAATTTCTCCTTAACTCACTCCAATTCAATCACTTTCTTGAACATCTAAAGACTTGCTTGATGCCAAAGTTGGAACAAGTAGATGTATGGAAGCAGATTGACTGGAAAATAATTCATGTAGTACAAACATCAATTACTTACACCTAATTGTATAGGTAGCACTACAAAAGGTGATAGTAATACTGATTGCAATACATATATTATTCTGAGAGTTTTCCATGCATCTCCAAGTTTGAATATACTTTATTGCATCAATATTGAAATCAATAGAACATTAAAGGAACTGTCCCCTTTGTATATCTTCAATTCTTTATAATTATGTTTTGCCTAACGTCAATCACCTATTTCATCATTTCTAGATTTTAGAGAATGCGAGAGAATATGTATTTTAATGTAATAAGTAAGAGTATTTTAATGTAATACGTAAGAGCAGTGCCACAAAAAAAAAAAAGGATACTTTCATTCAACAAGACAATATTACATCATCTGAATCAATTAATACAAGAAGACCCATAGTCAAAGGAGTGGGGATGTGAAAACCTAATTAGTGAGACCGACACATCCATTCAAAAGTCAAACTTTGTTACCTAAAGGATAAAATGATTTCTCTTATACAAACAAAACACACTCAATTGATGGAAGAAAAAAATATCCATGAAAAAGGACGACATAATCCCATATGGGGAATGAAAAAAAAAAAGAAAAAAAAAAGAAAAGAGAAAAATAACAAACATGTAAAGCAAACTGCTTATTAAAATTTACTAATAAACCAATGTACCAAATTGCCATGATCTTTTTAAATTCGCTAGATTTGTAGAAGAAGATATATGGTGGTGGAATGTAAAGGATACTGGTGAAAATGATTAACAAAAAAAAAAAAAAAAAAAGAACAAGAAGAAGAAGAAGAAGAAGAAGAAAGGATAGATTTAAAGATTTCTATTCAACACAAGAAGTGAACATGTGGATGTTGATATTAATAGTGGTAGGTCTACGGTTTCCTAATGGTAAAGGAATAGAAGTGCATTCAAGGGGGAGGGATGGTCCCATGACTGCCCGTTACTATCCCTTGATAACCTGTTTATTAAGAAGGTTATATGGCACACACACATATATGTGTGTGTGTGTGTGAGTGAGAGATATTAACGGTGTAATGAAAAAAATCAAGTTATGAAGTTTTATAATGTTTTATAAAATGACAACTATTAGCATATTTTAGCGACTTCATTTTTTTTTCTATTATTAATGTAAAGATAGTAATGTTATCTTATTTACTTTTGGCATACTTGAATTTCATTATAAATGGAGTAGTACTCTCGTATATAATACATATGTTTTTTGAATAAAATGTCCATTATTCCACTTGAACGAGAAAATTACCAACTAATCAATTATCAATTTATATTTTCTTACGCACTCTTAAATGTTGCATATGAAGCATTCCGAGAAGGTTAAAGGGAAAAAAAAAAAAAAAAGAGCCGGTTGAACAGGTCTAAGAACCGTGAACCGAAACTGGACGAGCTAGTCCCTGTTTGCTGTTTTAGGACCCCCATGACCCATCGTTTCTGAATGGCTCAGTGTCGGACAGAGCTCCGTGGCCATATCTAGGTTCGACAAACCGACATTCGTCTATCAAGTGAAAACGAGAATGTAAAATACTAAGAGCTAGAACACATCATTAATTACCTTAATTGTTTGGACACATAGCATGATGGAAAAGTTCTTATCCTATTCAGAGCCTATATTCTATATTATATAACAAAATGAGCCTAAAGAATGCCCAAAATTTTCTATGATTTCATTTGTCCACTTTGCTTTAACTTAATTAGAAGATTATCTCTAGAAGATAGCTATTATCTAAAATGGGGACACAAATTAATTGAAATTTAGTTCCACTATCATTGTCAAAGAAGCCAACTTTATAATCTCGACATAACGAAAAGTAGTTGGTACATTATGTGGTCACCATGTTGGACATATTTTGAAACCGACAAGATTGCATATATAAAGAAGGATTATTTAAGCGATTCGTTGTGTGAATTATCCAATAGATATGAGAATTCTTTAACTTTCTCGATAAATTTCTTCGTGTGAATTGTATAACCGTCGAACCTTTATTTGCTCTTACTACAATTAAGCATTATACGTAGCAAGTCGTTTTTGATGTAACTTTTTTCTACGTGGAGTTTAGTAAGCAAAACCGAATATTTTGTATAAAGACAGATCAAGAATTTCTTTTATAAGAAGTTTACAACTATAGTTAGGACAAAGGGATGGGAATGGTTTGATTTTGTTTGGTTCGTAAATGAAACGGAATCGAATCGTGAATCATGTAAATCTAATCTTGAGTCGAACCAAATGTATAAAAAGAAAAAAAAAAATGAAAGAAAAGAATTGGTATGGTTCAATGCAGCTTTTTGTCCACTTTTAATATAAAAACTCAATATAATTTAGGTCATGGCTCAAGCTAAACCGTGAAGAATAATATGGTTCCATTTGATCGTGCAAACTAAAACATAAACTTGTCCCTAAGTTGAACTATAAACTCACTAAACAACAAAGAGAAAAATTAATCTTTTAGTAAAATTTGAGCTCCATATCCACTGCAAGGACCAATTTGTCTCGAGATATATCAACTATCCTATAAGATTTTTGTTATTTTTTTTATCCTAATTATACTACCTAAGTAGTTAAAAAAGAAAAAAAAAGAAGAGGCGGATGCTGTATGAAATTCAAAGTCCAATAAAATTAGATCTGTTAGATATTTCATACTCACTTGATAAAGCTAAGGATTAGAGAGAGGGGAAAGCAGAAAAGGTTCATTGTTATTATACGTTACATGTGTGTGTATAATAAAATTCAAAAACATGGTAATAGGTAATTTAAAATAAATAAATAAAAAAAAACTACTATGTATACTATATATATTTAAATTATATTAATCTTTACCTGTAATTTATACACACACACATGGTGGACAATAAGATTCTGGGAAGAGGAGGCATTTGTCTCCAAATCAATCATGTTAACAATGAATAGCTCTCTTGATCACATTTGGAAAGGACCCAATACAAAACATAACAGATATGTTTGATTCGTGTCTCCCCTTAGTGCTTGCCTCAAGTACTCTTATCTTATCTTCAAGGCGACAAGTCCTCGTTCTTATGCTCCTTTGACTCTTCACTTGTATTTTCCTTCGACCTATTGTTAGGTGGTATTCCTCCACTCTCTAGTCCCTTTCTTGACGACTCTCTTCCATTTCACTCATTTCATAAATAAACAAATGTCATGATGATGAGTTATCCCATTTTGGCATCCACCCATTTGACATTATTAGTCAATTATATATGATCTTTCTCTCTATTTTAACCACTCGAGACCCAGAAGTATAATATTATGTTGGAAAATCGTAGGTGTACCCTTGAAACTATAGGTCCGATGCAGGCTGACTTTATAAGCTTTTAAAAGCTTGCTTCTACTTTTACACCCCCCCCCTTGTAATATTTACAAATTTGTATATATACTCCCCACCATTGATAAAACTTCTAAACTATTGTTGATATATGGTCTTCTCAACACCACGTTTGGGGTCCTAGTAATGATCTTAAAGATATATGCATATTTTTTAAGATTATAGAAAAAAAAAAAAAGAAGAAGTTATATTTTGAAAATTTAGTTGATGTATCCATATGTAAGCAACGGTTTTAGAAGTGTTTATGAAATCATCCCCTATTATCAAAAGTATTAAAGCCTTTATGTTAGAAATATAAGTCTACAGTCAAGAAATATTTAAGTTCAATAATGATAGTAGAACAGTGATTATGTATATAGCGTTTTGCTTTTAAGCCCTTTTAACGTAATTAGGGTTGCGGGGGCTTTTATATTTGGTCGGTTATTAAATAGACACAATTAATTAGTTGAGTATTGAAACTTTCAGAATTCTTTCATAACCCTGTTTTTATCAATCTTTGAACGAGATTATGTGAAACATATACATTTAATCTATTTCTGCATAATACCATTTAGATTAAACGCAATTCAATTCTTCTTGGTGCTCTTAGGAAAATTTTCCGTATCTCTTTTCTTTAAGAACCCTAAATCCTAAAAATACAAACTTTATAATTCATTTTAATTCCTTGTTCGTTAATTGACCCCACGCATGTGGTGACATACAAAGTCTACCTGCATCACTTTAAACTAAAATATTATTCTAATGATGCCTGATTTCACATCAACTAAAAATCAAACCGATTGAGGAAGAGGAAAAAAAGAAGAAGAAGAAAAAGAAACTGATATAACACTTGGCCAAATAAAAGAAATTATTTAAACAAAATCATCTCGAGTAATAAATATATCACCTATAAATTTCGATCGATCTCACTTCGCTCTTAAGAAATTTATAATTTTATTTGGCATTAAGACTGGAACTTCATCATCATCAATTGCAACCTATCAAATCAATAATCTTTTCCTTCTCCTCCTCTTTCTGGTTCTTCCTTTTTTTTTTTTTTTTTTTTTTTTTAAGATCCATTAATAGTTATCGAATCGTATGCACATTAGAGGCTTTATATCAAACTATATTTTTGAGCCGGCAAAAATCGAACATGTGCCTATGATATATATTTATTCAGAGCATGTCTATATTGAGGAAAACGATTTTTCGAGAAAATTTTATCTTTTGTATAATTATTACACTTAGCAATTGTGAAAGGATATTGTGAAGTGTTAAGAGGTTACAATTACCTGAAACTTTTAGCGTTAAGAGACTTTGGGAAAGTGATGATAGTGGTCGGCTTCTAAAAATGGTGATTAACAAAACCGATTGTTGGTTGCCACCATTATTTTTCAGCACCGAGTTTTCCGAAACCCACCGATTACTTTACTATAATAATATTCAACAATTATCAAAGTTAGAGAAAAAAAGTTCAGATAATATTTTCCCAAAAACAAATAAAAAGTATGAGCAAAAGCACCAGCTGCGGATAGCAAAATGTTGTTCATAACACTAATGTTCAAGAGATGATATAAGGCCATTCAATTGGCCTTCTTCTAATCTCATATCATCTCTTCACTTTTTCTCTTAGCTTCTTAAAAAATTTATTTTATTTATAAAATTCGCTGAATAACATAAAAGAAAAAAGAAATTTGAGTTACAAAAGAAAGCAAACTTCAGATGAAGTGCATATTTATTGAATTTTTTATATTTATTAAATTTTTCTATAGGAGACGGAATTGGTTTAGTCCTCCATCGTATTCATAATTTATATGATATTAAATTTAGATTATTAAACTAATTGTAAGTTTAATGATCGAAATTTAAATGAATATAAATTAATAATAAGATGGAGGATTGAAATAATCTTGTTAAAATAGAAAATGATATCATAAAAGCTCTTGTATTTATCCAATCAAATCCGATTTTAAGAAAGAAGAACAAAAAAACCTAGAGGAATCAGGTGCTTTACGAAAGGCCACTCCTTCCCACGTGTTCTATCTATGATTTAACGGCGCTAAGAAGTAGCCCTCAAACTTAAAAACTGCCTTAAACACCTAGCGGTATTGATGGTCTGATGGAGATAGTGGAAACCAAACATAACATATGAATTCGGTTGAGTGGATTATCACGGAGCATTGGTGTCCCAAAGGAAAGTATCCACATGAGAAAGCGTAAAATAGTTTGTCCAGAATCAGGAATCATAATCAAAAGCAACCATAGAATTGTGGATCCTATTATAGGAAATGCCTTCTTTGCCACTACACTGTAACCTTTAATGGCAAATTACGCAGCACAGTCATGAATACAAGGACACTAGATCTAGACACAAACCAAACGATATTAAATGGGCAATTAGAATCACTAACCTTAGTTACAGCCAACAATAGGAAGACCAAGCCAAGTTCACACCTTCTGTAAATCATAATTATTAAAATACCGATTTTACTATTCCTTTGAATACAGAGAATCGTTAAAATTATACAAAACCAATAAAATCGAAAACTTATAGAATCATATATAAAAATTCATAATTTTATTAAAAGTTTGCACATAAATAATTTTACAATTATTTTAATTAAAAAAATATTATAAAATCATATTTTTGACTTATACTTTTAACAACTATGTTATAAATTATATCTAAGACTAGCAATTTGGGATCTGAACATAATAGATTTAGACACGATACAATGCGATTTATATGGATTAATATATAAAAAAATTTAACTGGAGACACAAATAAATTAAATTTGTTTAAACATGATTAAATTTATACCTAGGTTTGAGTCAAGTTTCCAAACCCGAGCACGAAACCAGGACACACTATATATTCTCACATATTTGTATCTTGTTACACAAATTATCTCTTTCTAAATCAGAGAACTCTACAAGTATGAGATGCATTTAACTATACTCTTTTTCCTACATTGTATGGGTATATAAGTACCAACTTATTCGTAGATTTCTTGAATATCTCCCTTTGAAAATCTAGTAGACAATATGATAAATTTTGACATTAACATTAATAATAATACTAATATCCATTTAAATCATGATTTTACTTAATTTAATAATGTTATGTAACATAAATTTTGTAATGCTATATAGTATTCTTACTGTATCATAATTTAAATAGGCAAAAAATAGAAAACTTATATATAGATTTTTTAATTGTTTTCTTTCAAAATTTGATAAATAATGTGATAAATTTAGATATAAACACTAGTAGTAGTATTAATATTCATTTAATCTATGATTCCACTTAATTTAGTAATGTTATATAACTTAAATTTTCGGATTTTCTATATTTAGTAAGATCTTGCTTTATTAAAACTTTTGTGTGAGTTGTAATTTTATAGTAAATATGAAATTACAATGTTATTTATCTTTTAGTGAAAAAAAATGTTATTTATCTTTGTAAATTTAAATATTATTATTTTTATTTTCCTTTTGTATTTATAAATATTTTATAAATTTAATCATAAATTTTTAATCTAAACAAGATATGATATGATAACTCGAATTGTGAGCCCCAATATAAATGGGTTCGACCTTGACACGAGATATGTTAGACAATGAGTTTAGGTTTTCATACATGATTAATAAACGGAACATATCATGAATTTAATTTTTTTAGACACAAACTTGTTTAGACATAGAATGAAATACAATACGATAATACAAATTGACAGCTCTAATTATATCAATGACTTCTAAAACTTTTAGAAGTTATTTTTACATCACTTATAATATTTTTACTTGCATAAGGTTGTTATAATGAATTTTTTTATAAAAAAAATGGGGATATAGGTGTAATTAGAGTTGTGCAAGTAGAGCAGGTTAAGCAAATTGACTCATTTAATCAACAAAAAAAAAAAAAGGTTGAGCTAAAAAAATTTGACCCACTTAAATACAAGCAATTTTAGCTTGCCTCACTTAACCCATAGGTTAAAGTGGACCAATTTGTTGCCAAGCGAGTTAACTAACTGACCTACGAAGAAGGAAAAGAAGAAAACACGCATTTAACTTTTTATTAGAAGTTACTTTACGTTATCATATTTTGTCAAATGGGAGTGCTTGAGACTATGTGTTATTATTAATATCTGTTATCTCTAAGTTTTATCTACAAATAACATTATAAATTCTCAAATATAAAAAATATGTTTGATTTATATTGAAGATGCTTGACGAAGGTGAAATTCCAAAAACCTAATTTTGTATACAATTATTCAAAAGTCATCAAAGCATTTTATATGAGAATTAATGGAAACTCAAAAACAATGGCATTTATTATTTGATTTGATAAAAAAATATTAGAATGGAAAAAATAAATTAAATTAAGATAAAATTATATTAAAATATATTGTTTACTTTTAGTAGGTTTATTTTAAAATATTAAATTTTGTATAAAAAAAATTCTTAACATGTTTAACATTGCAGGTTTATAGGTTGACTTACTTAACCTACTAACCCGTGCAAAGCGAATTGGGTTAAAAATTCTAACCTGCATATTAAGTAAGTCAACCCATTCAATTTACGAGTTAATATAATAAGTGAGCCCACTTAACCTGCTTGCATAGCTCTAGGTATAACTAGACCTAAAGTCAAAAGGCAGGCTAATGTTCATCAAGCTTAATGCTTCACACATCTGTTCATAGGCTTGTGAACCAAATCTTAGAGAATTTTTTTCTTCTTCTTCTTTTTTTTTTTTAAAAAAAAAAAACAATTTGCAATATATATAATATGTAAAAATGTACATTATATTATATATGTTAATATATATAATGTATTATATATATATATATTATATATGCTAATTTGTTAATATGTTAGTATACCATATATGTTAATGTGTATAATATGTATAAATACATGTATGTTAATATAATATAATAAATGTGTAATATATACGTAATGTAAATATATATGTTGATATAATATATGTATAAATTGCAACCAAAAAAAAAAAAAGTTACAATTTAGACTTGCCAGTTCAAGCAAGTTAGAAGACTTGAATAGCCCAAAACCATATGAACCAGCGGGTCTTCAACTAATTCAAGCCTATCAAAGGCGAGTTAGTTTTATGCCGATGCACGGTTTCGAGACCGACCTTTCCTTCTAGGTGTAACCTCAAAAGATTTTAGGGATATTTGTGAAACTTACACTTCTAATAAGTATAAACAATTGATAAGTGAGTGAGAGGGGTCAGATTGCACAATATACTAATGGGCAGCAAAGTCCAGTATCAAATACGGTTTAATTGATTATTTGGTTTAATTATTTGAATCCTAAATTTCAAAGAAGCCACTAAACACCTGATGACAGCATTTAATTCGCTCGTCAGCTAGATCAATAATTTTCCTCCGGACACAACAAATCTGATATGGACAAGAAAGAACTCGATAATAACTAGGATTTTCTACTGCGTATCAAAATTTATGTAATTTCTATGGAAACTGGACATTTTGAAGGTTCCATTTATTTAAACATACAAATTCATTGTCGTTATAAAACAGTATATCATCTACCTAGATGTATAAAACTATGATCCATGTGATTTCGCTTAACCATGGAAAATAGTCGGCCAATCCTAACGATTCCCTCTATGGAAAGTTCAATACATAGGAAAACGGTTCTCCATACATCTCACCACGTGCATAGCCGTTTTTTCTATATGAAACCCGCAATGGAAAGGGCTGCTAGAGTAAGGTAGACCGAGCACCTCAAACTTTTGCTCGATGAATCGTATGCTGTTTTGTATTTCTGCTTTGTCAGTTCAAGTCCAATCACATGTATGCATCGGGACGGTGACTACTTGCAATAACGTCGTTGCTTATCAGAAAGCTCAGGTCAGCCCTCTAATCACAATACAAAATAAGAGCTCTTAGTTTAAATTTTACAAGTAAAAACTTATAAAAGTACAAGTTACAGCACACTTAGATTTGCAAGAAATGCTTCATCCATATACTTCAATACCAATTACGGGGAAAACCACAGAACTTGCCGAGATTGCGAACCTCTCTTTAAAGGCTCACCAACTTATATATCTTCCTAGTCCACATATGAACTTTCTAAGCAACAGAAGCTAATTTAAACACCCACAAATGAATACAGCCTATAATTCCTCGCAGGCTGTTGATTCCATGCTTGCCTCGAGGCTCATGATTTATTTATGAATGCGGGTTACCTGCTTTCGTATCTGCTTCTGTTACATTCGTTGGCAACCTTGTCCATGCCGCAGAGTGGCATACCCCAGCATTTCTCCTATGTATGACCATGAAAACACTTAGCACCATGAGAATTACAGCAATCATTGGAACGAAAAACCCGACATGTCTTTTCACCATGTTCTGCATTATGAACCCAGCACAGAAGTTCCCATCAAGACTACCCCTCGAGTTATTCATCTTCATAACCTCAACACCATTAAGGATACCATCAATAGCATGCGACATGCTATACTTTGACGGTCCGATGCTCACACCAACATTCCCCGAAACATCTCCATCCACCAGGAAATCAACATAGTGAGGCGAAGCTAGCACCTCACCCACCAGAAACGAAAGATCCAAATCCTTAAAAGCCAAATGCTCATTGACATACACATTGAAGTATAACAACCCAATAGAAATACTCGCAATGTCACAAAAGTGCAATCGAACCAGGTACTTGTAACCTCCATCCACGGGGAACAACCACGTCATATTAACACTAGGAATCGTTTCATTCTTGCAACTGATCACTCTAGCAGAATTGTAAACGTTGTCTGGGCAAACTTCGCGACTGGGACCACCCTCTTGATACTTGATCCGACCACTAAAGAACACCTTCTTCCATCCATATTCTGATTTGAAGAACCTGTCATCAGGAACCCAAGTCCTCCACAAAGTATCATTAAAAGGAGTAACTTTAGGACCACCTACAGTCAATCTATACACAACTTCAAGAGCTTGCCTATTCAGTCCATCAAATTCAGCAAATTTATTACCACCAACAACTTTTGCAGTCTCCAAGATCAAGTCTTTTGGGGCGGAAAAGACTTCAACCGCATTAACGAAACCAAAGTTCGAATCCTTTGAGGGAACAAACGTAATTGCAACCTTTCCAGCATCAACCCAGATCAAAAACTCCTTAATCAAAGGCTCAATCGAATTCCCACCACTAAAATTACTCATTAAAACATACTCGTTCGCCAAAACGTGAAATGCGGCATTAGATAATTGGAAATCCGACGAATTGAATGAAAAAAAGTGGAGCCTTACCACGTAGGTACCATTGTCTTTGACATCGAAGACGTATTTCGATGGTTTTGTGAAGACGCGCGCTGTCTCGTAGATTGGGATTGTGGTGGGAACTCGGTCGGCGTTGGTGACTTCAACCGTTCGAGCTGGGGATGACAAAAGGGAAGAAGAATCGGGGGTGAAGAGACGGTTATCTATGGTGACTCCCAACCTGGAACCGCAGTTTATGAGGTAGTTGTCGGTCGGAGAGAAGGGAAAGAAGGATGATATTACGGAGAGAGACTGTACGGAGACTAAGAGAAGGAGGAGAAGACGTTGAGGATTCGGCAAATCCATTTTTGGGGAGACAGAGAGAAAGAGGGTTTGGAGGATATTGTTTTGGCGGAGAGAGTTGACTCAGCTGGTTTCCCGAGTACGTTAAGATAGACTTGATCGGTAAACGAATAAGGGGTGGACGCGCTTAACAGCTGGCACTGGTTTGGACTGTTTCAATTCGGATGTAACCGAGACAGTCGTGGAGATGGAGAAAACCGACTACTACGAACCGGTGGATGAAAATTGGTGGGGGAAAGCGATGGCGTTAATAGCATACTTCTACTGGATGAATGGCTTCTGCTGAATGAAGGAGGTTCGAATTCTCATTATGATCATGAAAAAAATAAAAGAAATAGTAAGGAAAAAAAAAAAAAAACTATGAGAGAATAGTAATAGTGTCATATTGTGTTCCCTTATATACTTTTGCATTATTATCCCTTTTCCTTGAAGATTTTTAGATGATTTTTCTAATAACATTGCTAATGTTTTTTAGAAAAAGGGACATGATATTGCATGGTGGCATGAATGCTATGAACTTTCAAGGTACATATATATTAATATTATATTTGATACATGAAAATAAATTTATAATAAAATTACAATTTCGATTTTATTTCATTTTTTATGTTTCGAAGTATTTTTAAAAGCCCGAATTGATGATTCTAAAACTTTATATCCTCTTTTATCTCATGATAACCTTAATTTGTAGTTTATTAGAAGGAGATAGAAAGGAAATTATGAGGTTTTTCACTTGTATAATAATAATCTAAGTAATTTTTATGAGTAAGCGATGATAAAAATAAATAGGTATAAGATAGGTTTAGCACAGGGTTTTATTCAAACCCCCATTATTTGTTTACAAGTTTCCAAATTTTGTTATTTGTATCATATCATTTGATATCTTATGCTCACTCTATATATTGTATTTTGTAAATTGTATAAGGTGCATGTTGCTTTATAAAATTTAGAAATTTTTTATTTTCCTTATAAATTTCAATACGGATATTTTTTAAAAAAAATAAAACAAACCCGAGCCTCTTTTTTTTTAAAAGTAATTTCTTAATTTAGCTAATTTTTCAAATGATGCCAGTGAATAGAGTCCATTGAAATTAATTTTCCTATCAATTTTTTTCCTTAAATGATTCTTTTACTATTATTATTATTAATGATTTTTTTACGAAAGTATTATACAACACATTTTTTATGTAAATAGAACATTTATTTTATAATAATCACATAGCAAAAATATTTAAGGGAATAATCATATCATTTTAAAAAATGAAAATAATAAACATCATACTTAACGGGAGATTTATAAAGTTTATTAAAATATAAATAAAAAGATAATAAGATTATATAATTCAATAATTTTTTATGTGGCAATAATATAATATTAAAACAGTTAACATAGGAAATGAACACATAACATGGAAATCGAAACAAAACATAAATTCAAAGTAAAATATTTTTCTTCTTTAAAGTACATGCATTAACAAAATAATCCCCACTTACTCTAAGAAAATCAGATTTCGCTCAAGTAATAATACTAAATTTTTTGTTAGATATAAAATAAATAAACTATTCAACTATAGAAAACAAGTAAGGGATATACCTTGTGACTTGTACGTGGCATCAGAAGTGAAAACTAAGAATTTATATTCCCTTTTTCGAGCTTTAGTAGAAGATGGATTTAGCAAATGAGGAAGAAGTAGTCAAAAAATGACAATAGCATAAAGACCAAAGACTAAAGACGAAAGACGAAAGGTGGAACAAAAAGAACTATCAAGCATTTAGTTTAATATTTTTGATAAGTTGGGTTTTACTTTATTTTAATGAGATAATATCATTTATTTGTTAATTTTATTTAATTACTACTATGGAGTGGGAATTTGTACATATATGGTTCAAAGTATAGTTTCTAAGATAGATACAGAGTATCTTAACTTTTTATTTATACCCTGTGGGGGTGTTCGGTACAGATGTAAATGTCATGTGCGTACCATGTGTGGAATCGCGCTACACGTGACCATGGAAAAGACTTGAGTGACTTGTATGGGATGATTAAAAGAGAAGCGTAAGGAGGAGAAGTAGGCAATCTTAATAAGGCTTTACCACGTATGGTGACAAATGGAGGAGTACAATGGCATTAAATTCTAAGATTAATGAAGAACAAAGTGGTGTTCTTGAAGTATTTAAGTGTTTAATCCTTGAAGTAAAGTTTCGGTAGAGTAACGGCATTAATGAGGGTTTTTCTTCTTCTCAAATGAGGATGTGAGCAGGGTATTTATAAGAAAGGGTAATTGATCACATCCATTAAATCATGACGGTCATCAATGGCTGAGATTGAAGCCCCTTATTAATGAATCTTAAGTGGGCTATTTTCATCAGTTTAAGCCTAAGTAAAGGTTTTATTTATTATTCTAGTATGAGCTAAACCAAGAAAGGTTAGATCAAATGGACTGATCCAATGGGTCCTACTCCAAGCCTACCATGCTAAGTTTTCCTTAATCATCCTATTATTTATGGGCTTGGCTCTTCGAGCCCTATCACCTTAGCCTGATGAGTCAAATCTATTTGATTAATAGGCTTGAAGTCCAATATTAAATTTGGCCCTCTACATTTTGCCCCCTGACCAAAGTCCTTTAGATGAAGCCAAAAGGGTTTAGGCATTGAGTGAGCCTTTTAGATGACTCAGGCGCGTACGTGCTATTGAACAACTACATCGTTACCAAATTAATTTGAGAATTGTCTTAGTACATGAGTCCGCAACACCTCTTAATCGTGTGTCAAGCCTTAGTTGGGTTACATTATATGTTGCCCCCAAGGTAACACTCTGAAATAAGTCTTCTTTAAACTGTCTCTTCTTGAGCTGATTTATCTCTTCGATTTGATCCATATGACTTATTGACTCCTTTTGAGTTAAATTTGCATGCTAGGTTTACATTAGTGATCTAATCCGGCCGACTCTGTATATCATTGTCGCCTTGATTTTTCTTTTCATATAAGAGCACTCTTCTTATACGGTCTTCATATATAATGTAAAAACTTTGTATAAACCAGATTTTATTTGCTGCACTACGACTGGTAAGTACGATGGTCCCACTAGCCAGTTAGTGGGCAGGGGTCAAAAGGATAGCGTCCCCTGCGGGGTTAAAAGGATAGCGTCCCCTGCGGGGTTTCAGGGGTAGTGCCTCGAAAGCTAAACGAAATTCCAAATCTCTATTTAGAGAAATTCTTCAAAAAGTATTTGAAAAAAGCATCCTTATCAACATTTGACCTTCATTTTCTACCCCTTAGTGATCAAGCTCTAATTATTTTCAATCTTTTCTTCATCTCTTTTGTCTTCATTTGCCTCACAATATCAAGCTTTTAAATATTTACTACATCTTGGCCCACTTTACCAAATAGGATACATAAGTTCGTCTCTTAACTCTTTCACTCACTGTAGTGGAACTTTCTTAATTAGTAAACGCTAACCCCCACGTGCTGTCACTTCTTCAAGCAACATCACCCACATAACAATTGAACCAAAAAAAAAAAAAAGACGCCATTTTGTTTGTTGCTTGGTTACAACTTTCTCTGGTTGAGCTTGGATTTCACAAATTCAATCGGCCTTTGCTATTTTACTGTCAACATGTTAAGTTGCTATACTTTGGTAAGTCCATCTCAGCTGCTTGAAACTTGAACAAACGATTGCAATTGTTTATAAATTTAGTGGAAAACTTGTAGCTGCTACTCAATTCGTCATTTTTGAATGTAGGTATGAAAGTGTCATTGCTGTCATGTAGAGTGTTTAGTTACAAGCTATTCATTGCTGTCCTATGGAGTACTCGATTAGGTGCTAGTTAGTGCTTCGGTTTCTTATGGAGTACTATCTTCGGTTGTTGCTCATGCCTTTTGTTGATTTAGGATTGTGGACAGCACAGGTTACTCTGAATATACGTAACCTCATAATATCAGCTGATGCTCATTATTTTTATCTTTTGGTCTTGCTCGTGAATTTCAGCTACTAGGTGCTCAGTTATGAGTAAGATTTCCATTTTTTTTTGTAATTGTATCTTGTTTTCTTCCTTTTCACTTAAATGTCATAACTGTTGTATGCTTGGCCGTTAATTTGTTGTGCATAGCTCAGATCATTTTCAACTCATCCAAGTAGCAATTGCTTAGTTAAGAACTTCTTCCACTTGCATAGAAATAAGTTTGCTCACTTTATCCAACAAAAAGAATTCTTGACTTAGCTCATCTCCTCTTAGATAATGCATGGATAAGCTTAGATTTGCTGCCCGTTGACTCTTGTACAGTTGTTGCTATTGTTTGTTTGTAGATCTAGTAGCTTAAAGCTTGGGTTTCCATGTTTCGCAACTAAGCAGCTCAGTTTAGGAGAAGATAGAAGTGTGTAAGGCCATTTGAGAATAATAAGAAAAGCACATCGGAGTTCGAATGTTGCTTACTACTGCTCAGTTTTTATCCAACTACAGCTAGTGAAATGCAATAATTACTCTTAGATTACTATAGCATGGGTGCTTTTGTGCGACTCAATTGTTCATTAGAGTGGCTTAAACCAGTCATGGAGTGTTTCGCATGTGGATAGGAAGGCGCTCTTGCTGCTGTTCGTTGGTGTTCAGTCCTTTCTTAGATTTGGATTATTGTTTCTATCACCTACTTTTTTCTTGACCTAAAGCCTTGGATCTATCAAGTTGGTGAATTGCTCAACCATAGCTCCTTATTACAAGTTTGAGTTTGCTGAGGCAAAATGTAGAGGTCGAAGATGGTAGTCAATTTATCAATATGATTCGACTAATCTATAAACTTGTTTCTATTCCAAGAGGTTTGCCTTAAATCATCTTTCTCATTGAACTTCCGACTTCTTTTAGGGGATTGGATAAGAAAGGAAACTCATTTTGAATCTTCCACTAAAAGAAGCGTCCCTTATTTCTCCACATTTATCACTACGTTTATTACTTAAAGGAAACCTTGTCCCTTTTTGTCCTCAAAGAACTTGATGTTTTCCTCATCTTGCAGTTCCATGTTCTCTACCATTATAGGAAGTGACTTGAGCAACTGAATTGGAATTATTAGGAATGCCCGGGTCATCATTGGAGTATCATTCATGTGAATTCTTTACCTACTCCTTTAGAGATCTTCCTTTAGGTTTATGACTTTCTTAGATTAATTTAGTATTTGTGTGAATAGTAGAACCCTTTGACCATACGATAACAGCTTCATATTTGGTTCCATAAGATGCCTTTGTGTCACGACGATTGAACCAAATTTCTGTTCAATTTTCTTTATGTAGTCTTCAATTCTTTGAATGTGAATGTTTAAATTTAGTTGACCCTATTTTTTTACTTGACATAAGAGACCATTGTTTAGAGAGTGTATTTAGCACAAATCATGATTTCCTAGTGCTTAACATAGTTGTTGGTTGCTAACCTCCCATTTTCATCCATTTGTTTGCTTCGATATTTCAATAACCATTGTTTTCTTAACTTGAGATGTTGAGAATCTTGTATATAACCCAAATCCATGCATTTTCTTTAGCTCCACTATTTCTTCTCCGTATGATGAATAATGATATGGTCCTCATGACGTAATGTTTTTGTTCTTGTAATTTTACTTGCGCTTTGATGCGTGCCTTTGGATAATTAATTATAATATCCTTCCCCTCCCCTTTTTCTTTAAATTTTGAAACTAACGTCTCCTCATTTTCCATACTTTGTAGGTAACATAATCAATACTTAAGAATTGGTTTAAAGAAGATCTCTTCATCGCTTGGATTGTAGTCACTTATAGTTGAAGGCCAAAAGTCTGCGATTGCAACTTGAGGATCACATCTTAAATTAGCAATAGTTAGCAAATTGGCATGGTTTAAAGAGGATAGACTCTTTACCACCCGGATCATGACCATTTGCCAACCAAGGGTCAGGAGTTTGCAATCGTTGCTTGAGTACTGATCTTCATCAACGGGTGATAGCAAAGAGGTATAACACTTAGGTCATATGCGGCTTCCTTTTGTAACCTCCATAAAGCTAATTGCAACTTGTAATATGAATTGAACATAAATTTCAAATCGTAGAGGCATGCACACACGAGTACACAAGGGTTGAGCATAAACTGAGCGCTTACGATTTGAACACGAGTCTAAGATGTGACCATATGAGAGTAACACGCTTGAGTTAGACATAACCTTCCTTTAACATAAGTACCCATGGAGTAATATGTAAAACAAACTTCATTGCCCCCCAATACAAACACATGGAACAATCATGTAGAAAGACAATGAGGCCTCCACATAACCATAAAATGTGAATTTAAACATAAACCTTGAGCATAAGTGCATAAGATTGGAGCGGGAGTTCGCGAGCTCAATGTGACATAAATCTTGCGCTTAAACACATGAGGATTGAACACTTCAATTCAACGTAGTCTCTTTAGCCCGAGCATATATATGCTTCCATCATGAGCACTTTTAAACTTTCTATATGAGTACATGTGAGTTGAGTATGCAACTTGAGTACAACACTTTTGGTATTTAAGCTGAACGTGAGTCTCATCATATGCATTGAACATAAGCCTTAATACATGAGCTTTGATCATAAGTGAATGTAAGGGTTGCATCTGAACCTTGAATATGATAGTGAATATGAGTCTTGAACATGAGGGTAGAATGTAAGTGAGTGTGAGCTATTGTCACGAGTCTTGAACTCAAAGTGAATCTTCAATAAGACATAATCTATGAATGTAACATGAGCTTTGAATATGGAATGAATCTTAAACATGTCACATGTGTTGAACATGATATTGCATGAGGCCTATACGTGATGTCAGGCTTGAGCACAACATGAGTTTTGAACATGATGCGAGGTTTAAGCATCACATGGGTTATGAAAACTACATAACTCTTGAACACAATGTTGGACATGATGTGAGCACTAAATGCGATGTGAGGTCCCATTACACGAGTTGAACATGAGGCGTTGAACGTTAGTCTTCTAATATGAACATGTGCTGGAAAACATCATCATAAGCATATGAGTTAGGTGTAGTATCACTGATCTCATGTGTGAATTGCGTATTGTCATCTGTAATGCAAGAATCCTTATGCATATGTGTCATCCCTAGTTTTCGTAATTTATGTCATACTTTTCGAATGCACCTTACTTCTACTAACTCCCTTGCTCCCCTTCATTTACAGGTGCTTACTTTCTTTCATATAGATATCACTGCTACTTTTAAGGATCATCGACATGGGCAAAGAGGTAAGAGCCGCTCTCGTAGCAACAATACTGAAAAGAACAATGAAATTTTAGCATATTCTGAGGATCATATCTTAGAAACCCCGTTATCTCGAGATAAGTAGGTAGACCCAATTATTGAAAGTGACTTCTTCTGGCAAGATATAATGAGGCGAGATACAGATACACATCCACATCCACTTAAGGATGACAAGCTACGTTTCATAAGACAAGAACCTTCAATACATAAGAGGATTGAGATAGAAGCAGATTTTGTGCTGCGTTTTAGAAATAAGAAGAAAGAAATCCCTCTCTCAAATAGTAGTTTTGATGGCTCAAAGCACATAGTGAACGGCTGGTTGTCTTGGGTGATGTACATTTTCAAGAATCCCGCATACACATCCGTTTTGGAAGAAGCAGGGTTGTATTACCCTATATGGGTATCTTCTTGTTTAACTTTACATCGCCTGCAAGAAATAGAAACTTGGCGAGCTATCATGTCCCGTTAGAGCACTCACTCACATACCTTTGTGACAGTATGGGATGAGATCACTCCAATACTAGAGGATGTTGCAATGCTTCTAAGCCTTCCTAATCTTGGACTGACTAACATCACCACAACTTCAATCTTAGAAGACGATTGATACCTGATTAAACTATTGGAAGTGGACAAAAGAGAAGCTCTAGATACTCGTAGGCTTAGTACGCTTAGTACATGGATCAAGCATTTCTTTACGCCAGACAAGGGTGATAAGATGGGGCCTCGATATCAATGCAAGTAAGTTCCTATATTTTGATGTGGTATAGTCATTGTTTATCCTTTGTCCTGTTGATGTTTACTTTATAACCCTAACCTAATATGTCGTCTTATGTTTTAAGTATGAGTTGGAAGCTTTCATTACTTTTTGGTTATCATCATTTGTATTCCCAAGGAGCCTTGAAAAAGGTATTAGTCCTCGACTCTTCCACTTGGCTATTCATATTGCACAAGGGGAACGTTTTGCTTTGGGGCCTTTCTACTTGGGTTCCTTATATACGCGTTTGGACCTCTTTTATGAAGCTTTGATATGCTCGCAAGGGAGATACGTTGTAGTGTAGTACGTAGACTTGGTATTTCTTCATATGTTCTTCTACGAGCGTTATAGGAGATATTCTAGTCTCCCACTTACACATTCTGATGCAGTCAAGCCCTAGGCTTGGGGATGGGTCAATAGAAAACTCCCAAGTACTTTAAAGAATGTCATTGATACCTATCATGAGTTCAGCTTTTGTCCATAAACAAAGGAATTGCCTGAATATGAATGGTACACATAAATCTACCCTTCTGGTTCAGAGGACTTGGTAAACTTGATAGAGCTTCATGAGGTGCTTTCTGATGTTAAGGTAGAGTTTATCTTATGGAGCACACCTGGGGGTCTTCTGTCACTTCATGATTGGGCCGATGCTTTTAATTGCTTCCTTGAGTGTAGTATCATGAAATATTTACCTCATCGAGTTGCTCGACAACTGAGGTTTGATCAAGGAGTACCTCATGATTTGGTCATTAGTCAAAGTTTTGATGAGTGTTGCAAGATGTTCATACTTGAGAGTTGGAAGAACATTCATAGGAGGATCGAGCAATTATTCTTTCCTTCTATGAGTCGTTTTGGGGTTGCTTCAAGTGGTTGTCTTACATATTGGAAGAATTGCTTGGATGGGTTTAAGAAGTATGTTTCAGAGATAGTCAAAGTGGATTTGCCTGAAATAGTCATCTAGAGATATGAATTTCACTTTTGACTCAAGGAAGACCTAAAATCATCTAATAATGCAAAGTCATCTAATGATGCTTGGGGTAAATCATAAAGCGAATTCTCACCCTCTCCCCCATAGATCATCAGACAACCTAAATGTAGTCGCATTCATGAGGTAGTATTATCGTTATACTCTCCTTCCTCCTTTTTTATACACTAATATCTTCTTGAAACTTACTCTTCTTAGTTTTCTCAATTTTGTGTATGTCACAGGAGCAAAAGGGAAAGCAGAAGGATGTCACTTCTACTAAACAGAAAGTGATGAAGCATCATCTTGATGGAGCGAGCAGTAGCATCCCTAAAGGAACTTCTTCAAGTCAAAGTATCCCTCCTATCCTTCATCCTTTTCTAAGTCACTATGGTATGGGAAAGGTACTTCAAGCTAAAGATCTCTCTGCTATTACCAAGATTGTGAACGAAGGAGGAGATGACGTTGAGTTGGTTGATTATAGGGATTCTCTTGAACATGCAGATGACGATAGAGAAAATTCCGTGATAGCCATTGATGATGACCAAGAGGGACAATTCAATGATAGAACAGACTCCACAAAACAAGTTGATGAAGATACCCATGGTAATATTAGAATCCCCGATGTGTTCAACATTATTGACAATTATGAAGATAGCGAATTTTTACTCTTAGAGGAAAATGTGATCCAGGATTTTACTTATGCTTTGATGGGTGTAGGATTTTGTAATGAAGAGATACATGCTGCTTCCAATGCTTCCATGGATGCTACTGTAGTTAGTAACGTTTCTACCCTTTGTAGGGACGCAACTTCACCTGTTCTGAGGGATCCTACATCATCACTTCCCCTAGAGATTAGAACAATACAATATGGAGATAAAGGATCAGTAACCAAGATGGTAGCAAGCTCGGAAGATACTTCCTCCTTTCATGGCTTCATGATACCTTTTGACCTTTTAGTACCATTGGAGTGCTTACATAGGATGGAGGGGGATTTTTGGGTAGGGTTGGTTTGTTTGGGTTCCAATGTGACTACTCATATCTTAGGCCTACTTAGGCAAGCTGTAGGGTTGTTTGATGAGGCTTGGCGCTCACTATCCATAGAAAATCTTGAACTTTTGATTAGTAGTGTCACTGCAGCACGTGCCTTCAAGTTTAAGCTCAACAGGTGGAAATCATTGCAGCTGAAGCTCAAAAGGTATTAGGTAGTTGAGACGTTGAGGAAAGATGTGAGCTACTCAAAGCTAAACTTACAAAGGCAGAACTTGAGAGAGAGGAGCGTCTGGCAAGCATAGATCTTGATTTTACTGTATTGATAGTATTACTTTTGTTCTCTTTGCAACACCGCACAACCCCCCCCCCCCCCCCCCCTTTATTTTAATGGAGTGTAAGGACTTGTTAAGTTTTGTATGTGTAGTTGTGCTTCTCACTTATTTGAGATCCATGCCTTTACATGGAATATCGTGATAAATTTTCACATCATTATGCACCTAGAAAACATTACATTTCCTTAGTAGCACTTTACATGATAGTTTACTTCATGGCTTGATAAATTTTCAAGAAAACCTTGCGTAGTGGAAGTGTATTCCATTTGCAAGCAAGGATTCGAATATATGATCCGACAGTATGGAGATATTGATTGAAACAAGGACTGTTAGTTCCATTAGATAGTCATGTCGTGAGTTAAAGGGGTATTACCTACTACTTAACTATTTTTACGTGCTCCACGAACATATACTCAAATAGTGCAACTCATTGCCTTATTCGATAAAACATCATATAGTGCGTCTAGGAGTCAAAGCTTCAACTAGTCGGCAATTCATACAATAGATGTATATTGCGCGCTTGGGAGGCGAGTCTCTTACCAAGAAGTAGCATTACAAACACTAATACCTCATTATTATTATTATTTTTAACCTAAGGTGTGCAAAGGAGATAATAATAGGAATAGTTATGCAAAACAAGCTCGTATAGCTCAAGTTGTAAGTTTCATTCATTTAACTTTATCATAGTTTCCATTTTACAAATGGAACCTTTTGATATATTGAAAATTGATAGAAGCAGTAATAGCATCCGTGCTAGGATTCCTAAGTTTGCAATATCTACCTTCGTATACTTCCTCAACTACAAAAGGTCCTTCCCATTTTGGTTTAAACTTAGGCGCTGAGGTACCTCGGCGTACATGCTCGGCTGCATAAAGTACAACGTCACCTTGTTGGAACGATCTCTTTCTCACCAGACAGTTATATGCCACTCCAAGCCTATGTTGATAATTGATGAGATTATGTTTGGTAATATCACACCTTCCATCTAATGCTTCCAGATCTAGCACTCGCAGTATGTCAAGTTCGAGCTCAGCATTGATTACCAACCTAGTAGATGGGATCAAGACTTCTATGGGACTACTGTCTTAGTCCCATATACTAGAGAAAAAGGAGTTGCCCGTGTCGGCCTTCGTTTAGATGTCCTATAGGCCCAAAGCGCTAATCGTAGCTTATCATGCCATGCCTTATGATTATCATGAACCATGCAACTAAGTATCTTCAACAAGCTCTTGTTAGTGGCCTTAGCTTGCCCATTTCCTTTTGGGTAATACGGCATGGACTTTACATGGTCAATATTATAGGAAACCAGTAGTTGGCGGACATACGAATTGATAAAAGGAGTGCCATTTTCAGACAAAATATGCTTTGGGATTCCAAACCTACATGTGATATTCTCCTTCATGAAACCCGTAACTGCTAGTCCTGTAGCCTTCCTTAAAGGAGTTGCCTCTACCTACTTCGTAAAGCATTCTGTTCCTACAAAAATCCAGATGCATCCTTTTGACGGTGGATGTATAGGTCTAATGAGGTCAAAAGCCCATGTGTGAAAAGGCCAAGAATTTATGATGTTAGAGAGTGTGACTACAGGAGCATGAATGGCATCTCCATGCTGTTAATAGACAACATACTTCTTAGTGAAGTTGAAAGCGTCCACTTCCATTGTTAGCTAATAGTATTCTATATTGAGTAGATAATAATATAGTTTCCTTCCTCCTTAATGCTCTCCACACTCTCCAACATGCGCCTTAGTCAAAACCATTTCTGTTTCAGGAGGAGTGATACACTTTAGGGGTTTTCCTATAAACAATACTCTATAGAGCTCACCTTCGTACATAAGATACGTCTTGGCCTTTCACTTTACAAGCTTAACATCCGTATTATTCATCGATAGCACATTGTTCCTCAAGTAATCAATGTACAAGCGCCTCTAGTCTCCACCACTAGATACAAAATTATACTCACTCTGGTCGGGAAGCTCAGAACATTTAAGGTAATGTACTTACGCACTTGAAGTACATCTTTAGCCATTAATGGCCAATAATACCCTGCAAGCTGAATACGACGACATAGTGGTGGTCCGTCCTCCCCACACTAGATCTGGTGATACTTGTCTAACTTAAGATGAGCTTCCTTAGAACCAATACATCAAGAAAGAACACCTTCTAGACCCTTATAATAAAACATTCCATTGATTTTAACGAAATTCTTCAGAGCCAAAATAGAAGCCGCATCAGGATGCGTTAATTATTCCATGAATGGATCGCACCAATCATCTTGCATGTCTTCATTCTCACTAACAAAATTTAAAGCCTTACATGGGATAGATTTCTTATCTTGAATCGGCATTTTAGATGCTAGTATAGCCAATGCATCGGCATACCTATTCGTCGATCGACTCGTGTGCTTGTACCGTACAGAATTAAATTTTTTGACCATAACCTACATGTAACCCTATAAGGTACAAATGTAGGTTCTTTTAATTTAAACTCACCTGTGGCCTGTCTAATGATTAAATTTGAATCACTTCAAATACACAAATTATGTACTCCAACTCCTTGTGCAGATAACAAACCAAGGAATACTACCTTGTACTCAGCTTTATTATTGGTGCATCAAAAATCGAGTTTAAATGCTAAGGGTATCTCTTGACCCCCAAGTGATGTTAATACGATTCCTACTCCCCAACCTTGATTTCCCGCAGAACCATCAAATTGAAGTGTTCATTCACCATCTACCTCGACCATCAGAGTATCTTCATGAAATTCAACTGGTATTACGCCTTCAATCGAGCCCTCTTGGCCATTTGGGAAGTATGCTAATAAATCGGCCAAGGCTTATGACTTGATGGTCTTAGGGGATTTTATTAAGGTATCAAATTCCCTAAGAAGGAGTAACCACTTAGTAACTCATCCTGATAGAGCTGGTTATGACAATAAATACTTGATTAAATCTAAACAAGTTACCAGATTGATCTTATGCGCAAGGAAGTAATGCCATAACTTCCGCATGGCAAATACCAGTGCGAGACTGTGTTTCTCATAAGCTAGGTACTTAACCTCGCTACCTTGAAGGGTTCGGCTTAGATAGTATACAGGTTACTCTCGACCATTAACTTCTTATGCAAGTAGGGCTCCAACGGACTTGTCAGTAGACGTAAGATATAAAATCAATAGCAATTCTTTGATAGGCATAGTCATGATCTGAGGAGAAGTCAAGATTATTTTGATCTTTTGAATTGCCTCCTTGTGGACCCTTTCCCATTCAAATGAAATTCCTTTCCTCAAAAGTTGGTGCAATGAGTATGAAATCTCAGTAAGTGCTAATATAAACCTTCTGATATAAGAGACTTTTCCTATGAAAGTTTTTAGTTCCTTTAAAGTAAGAAGGGATGGCATTGCTCTTATAACTTGTGCTTTCGTAGGATCAACATCAATTCCTTTCCGATGGATGACAAACCTTAAAAATTTCCCTGAGGACACTCCAAAAACACATTTGAGAAGATTCATGCGAAGCTTATACAGCCGACATCATTTAAAAACCTTTTGTAGATGAACTATAAGATCATGTGCCCTTTTAGACTTGATGACTATATCATCAACATAATCTTCCATAAAATCATGCATCATGTCATGGAATATAGCAGTTATTACCCTTTGATATGTGGCACTTGCATTCTTAAGTTCAAATGGCATGACGGTATAATAAAAATTTCTAACTAGTGTCCGAAAGGCGGTACACTCCGTATCCCCAATTGCATCTTAATTTGATTGTAACCATTAAATCCATCCATAAATGAGAATAAATCATGTCCCGGAATTGCGTCTATTAGAGTGTCAACATTTGGTAAAGGAAATTCGTATTTAGGATAAGTCTTATTTAGATTCCAGAAGTCTACACATACTCTTATCTGTCCATTCTTCTTTCTTACAGGGACAATATTGGCAAGCCAAGTAGGATGTTGGACAGATACCTAACAAAATCTGTAGAGGCATGGCTAAATCCATTTATTGATATAGGCTGTTTAACCAATCGTTAAATATTAGTTCCAGCAGCCTTAAAAGTACTCATTGGCATGATATTTAATGAAGAACCATTATCAATGAATGTTCTCTTGACCGAGGACCCGTTAAGCATACCTTAAACATATAAAGGGAGATTGTGATTGGAATTCTTCACATACATGTCTACATCAGTAAATAAAATCGCATTTTAATGTACTGTGGCCATCTTTTTCACAAGTTGCGCTGAACTACACTCCACATATTGACTCTTAGAGATCTGTATGAGAGTAGTTGTTGCCGTAAGCTGAGCTTTCTCATTGAATCCCAAGAGATCAAAGAAATTCCTAAAGTTAGCTACCTTTAACAATGCTGTAACAATAGGTGGTCATTCATCATCCTAAGCTTCAATTGACTTTTCTTTATCTTCATTATTTCCAGTAGTTTGGGCATCAATTATTTCAGTGGTGATGGGATCATGGCTAATAGTATTGACAGCACTCCTTCATTTGTTGTGGGTGGAAAGTAGATTGTTTCTAACATCATTGTTATCGATGATCAACTCATCACGTACAACTCGATCATTGAATATTTTCTTCAAAGTGAAACAATCTTTAGTTGGGTGACCAATAATCCGATGAAATCTACAATACTTGGGATCACTCTTTTCTTCAGTTGTGGGGAGGCGCTCGACCTTCGGAATTTGATGCACTTTAGCCATGGGACAAGGATATGTCAAAAATGGCCTGGTGTTAGTAAGCCTATCATCTCTTTGTTTCTTTGCTCCCCTTAGTGATTTGCCCTAAGCTGCACTTACAGACAAAGTGCGCTTGTTGAATCTCCCAACTTCACTTCTTTGTCGTGCCATTGAGTTGTTAGTCCTTCGCGCATTCTCAACTAGGGCAGCAAAGGAAGCCAACGAAAGGTTTTCAAGGTAGACCACGTACTCAGGAAACATCCCTTGGATACAGATCTTGACCAACTCTCTCTCATCACAAAGGTCTTGTATATCTAGTGAACGCTCCCTAAAGTGCTCGATATAATACATTAGATCTTCTTTGGACTTTTGTCGGATCCTTCCCATGTCAGTAAAGGTGACTCTCTCTTCTATAAAGAAGAACTTCTCCAAAAACATCTTACACATACTACCCTATGAATCTACTAATCCTGGAGGGAGATTAACATACCAAGTGTATGCCTTCTCAGTGAGTGACTTGGAGAATTCTTTCAATTTCAAATCGTCATCTAGGTCATATACTTCCAGCATTTCAATGAATTTCAGCAAATGTTCTTTAGCACTTCCCTTCTTGCCATTAAATAGCATGAACTTCGAACTGACATAATTCTTAGGGTATGACTTCACGGCAATGCGTTGGTGATACGGAAGCTTCAGTTCTGGTATCTCAACCGTAGATTTTACTTGTATCTCCTTTAAATATATATCCAAATCTTCTTTAGTTACAAGTGAACCTCTCTGAGTAGATGCTTCGGCCCTTAGTGACATTATAGGAGCAGGATGCACGGGTGCTAGATTCACAGGTGTAGATCTTGCAGACATGAGATTCATTAGTGTTGGATGCACAGAGTCAACAATTGTAACACATGGTATAGCATGTGAGGATGACAAGCCTCCAATCTGAACTCCTTGATTCCTTACTTCAGGCAATGAATCTTGTGTGGCTATAGGTTCTACAGCAGGAAGTTGTTCTCCAACGTTAAGAGTAACATGCTTATTGACAATTGGAGGGTTGGGTGAGGTATATTGTTGCACCACATTAGAAGGATTCGAGGAAGTTGTTCCTTGTTGCGTAGTAGCAAAGGTAGCCAAAGCAGGCACACATTGAGAAAACATTGCCATAAGTTCACTTAGGTTCCGATTAGTCTTCCGCAACTCACGTGTTAATTGTACATTATCAAGGACACCTTCCTATATGCAGTCACCTTGATTAGTGTCTCCAGTTGGAGGTAGATTTTGATCATTGGTCATAGTATTAACATTTTGTTCTTGATTAGTTCCTTTAGTAAGGTTATGTTATCTTCGCCTTGGAGGTACCATGATGTGAGTATCGAATCTTTCCTCCTCAATGGAGTCGCTAGAAAAAATGTGGGGGTATTGGGTATAGATGCAAGTGCCACGTGCATGCCACGTGTAGAGTTACGCTATACGTGACCAGGGAAAAGACTTGAGTGACTTGCATGGGATGATCAGGAGAGAAGCGTAGGGAGGGAGGAGTAAGCGATCTTTGTGGGGCTTTACCATTTATGGTGATAGGTGGAGGAGCACAATGGCATCAAACTCCAAGATTAATGGAGAACAAGGTGGTGTTTTTGAAGTATTTAAGTGTTTGATCCTTGAGGTAAAGTTTCGGTAGAGTAACGACGTTAATGGGGGGTTTTCTTCTCCTCAAATGAGGATGTGAGTAGGGTATTTATAGGAAAGGATAATTAATCACATCTGTCAGATCATGACGGTCATCAATAATTGAGATTAAAGTTGCTTATTAATGGATTTTAAGTAGGCTATTTTCATAGGTTTAGGCCTAAGTAAAGGTTTTATTTATTATTCTAGCGTGAGCCAAACCATGAAAGGTTGTATTAGATGGACCGATTTAATGGGCCCTACTCTAAGCCTACTATGCCCAATCTCCCTTAATCATCTCAATAATTTATGAGCTTGGCTTCTTAAACCCTATCACCTTAGCCTGAGGAGTCAAATCTATTTTATTAATGAGTTTGAAGCTCAATATTAAATTTGGCTCTCTACATACCCTATCTTATGAGTATAGGTTCTAAAACTTTATTATTCATAACCTATCTTATTGTCTTAATTATCTGCTCAAAACCTACTCCATCGAGTAACGTTCAAATGGATACTCTATCACCCCTAAGTGGTGATATGAGACAAGTATGGTAATTGATCGATAGAATCGGTATTAGCTATCACAAAGAATGCGGATGGAAATAACGAAATTTATTTTCGCCTCTTGAGAAACAACAAATTTTTCATAGATTTCTCTTTTATAATTTGAAAAGTTTATATTTTAGTCTATTATACTCTAGTGATTATTTGATTGTTTAAATGGTTCGGTTCTTCTATTTTTTTCCTAAAAAATGGTAAGGATTTTTCTTTTCTTTTTTTAGCCCACCAAAATGCTTGGGGATAATCGTGTAAATAGTACTCCATTTACATTGGAGATTAAGTTAAAGATTCACACTCCAAGTCAATTGAAATTAATTTCTTAGTTTGAGCTTTACTTAAAGTGTTGATCAATTGATTCAATCTTGAATTAAGTTCATCTTATAATTATTTTAATTAAATTTCAGGGCAAATTCCACTTCACATATTTGAATTTTCATACTTTTCACACTTTATATACCCATTTTTTACACTTTAGACATTTTTCATACCTTAATTATTTTTTATCCCGTCATTATCAAGCTTACCATTACAAACAAAAAAAATAAAGTAAAAATTATTTTTTAAAAGAAAAAGAAAAATATTAAGATTAAGAATTACTTTGACTATTTCCCAATCCCAAATCAAATAACTTACTCTTTTGCCCTATATCAAAACATCGATTGACAAGGATAATTTTTTTATTTTTTCTTTACTGAAATCTGCATTTAATGTGTAACTAAAGTTCATTGAGAACGTGATGCATCTCAAAATTTATCGTCACGTGCTTGTCCATAAAATTATATTTGCGCATTTCGTGTAAGTTACATTTGTGTTTCAAAATCAACTGAGGGAATGCCTGATGGATATAGATTTAAATACTAATTTACATAAAAGGTTGTACTTATTTTGATCAAAACAGATTAAGGGAAAACAAAATGGGAAGAAGGTCTAATGCCCTATTGATTAGGGAGTTCTTTTTCCTTCTAAGATCTGCCCAGAGTTCTCAAGTCGACAGGATAAGTGTCTGGTGTTTAATTTGAGGTTGGAAAATAGAAAAGGTAATAGTCGGTTTGTCCTTTTTTAATAAATTTATATATATATTTTTTAAATAAGCTCAATAGTGATAAGATAATGAATAACTTAGGTATGCAAAATGCTAAAAGTGAATATACAGGTCTGTGAAATGTCAAAGTCTGAAAACTCATATATGTCAATTCCATAATTTTTATGTATTTGGAGCCCAATCAACATTAACAAATATTTTATATATAAATGTATATTAGTTTGTATTTAATTTGGCTATGAAGAAAAGAGGGGAAAAATTATAAACCGATAAGAAGTAGAAAGATAGAGTTATAGAATTGTTCATTTAATAATCATATTATGAAGATTTTGTTGTTTCTTTTCTAAGTAATTAAATTTTCTTAATGCTTTAAACTGATTAAATAATTAACCCTATACGATGTTTATAGGGATTTGGAAAATACTAAACCCTATAAGATAGAGTTTGAGTTTTATAAAACTCATCGTGCTAGTTGCATCCCTACATTTAATTTAATTTTCACATATTTTTAAAATGCTTAATTAAAATTCTAATCTACTTAAAGATTTTGTTATTAGGCAGCTTTTAGAGCATGTACATAAAATATCATAGTTGTAACATTTGGATCCTGAGGAGCCACCAGCCCCACCTCGTATCATTTCTAGAGGCTAACACGCTAAAGCGTCTACAAACCACTAATATGTCTATAATCCATAATTAAATATAAAACGACCAACTTTCATAATATATGATCTCTGCACTTCCATAACCAAGTGTGGCATAAAGAACCACTTAATCCATCAAATACATTGAAAATCTTATATAACTTGTAATACAGCTAGAATAAAAGCACTCATAACTCAACATATAACCATAGCCATAACCATTACAACTAGAAGTCTTATAGCTCCAATATATTAACATAAGGAAACCTTAGGGGTCTCAAACTCACATAAACTGACAAGTGTCCATATATTCTCAAATATGCATAAATTCAATAAACTAATAACAAAGTCTTTGCTCTTCATAATCAAGTCCTAACTTCTATGCCAGTCCCATCCCATCATTAAAATACTAGTATTTTTCTCTTCATCATAATAGTAGTAGTTATATCCTGTATCATTATAATACTCTACATCATCACTAGTTCCTAAACTTGCAGCTAAAAAATAGAGCCCCCCAAAGAGTGAGTTATGATTAGTATGGAATACCAAAAGCACATACATATGATCAAGCAGTCATAATATACATGCATAAACAAGTATGATTTAATATGCAAGACGTACCAGTTCTTATCTTTGTCAACAAAGTTTGTTAAATAACAAAGTCTTGGTATCTCAAGACTTAAGGTAACTCATGATCCCTAAATAACCAAATATATAAATAATATATAAATATTAGTGTTAATTCCTCCCTAACACCTAAGTAACACTCCTAAATCTAATTGGATCGTCTTAGTGAGGGATTCCACTTAAGACAACATCATAGAAAAATCACTAGGTGCCTTACTACACATACTGAACCCTAACAATGTGGTAATGAAGGACAAGCATGAACTTAAGTTAGGCCGGATATATTAAGTCCATTTAAGTTCATTAACCTAACAAATATAAGCATTCAAACAAGTATCCCATACCTAAAGTCCTATCACAACAAGATCTAACACCATGCAATTCTTAGCACCTAATTAAAATATTTTCAATTTAATACTTATAAACTCAAGTCAACAATTCTAATCTTCAACACTACCCTTTGCCTCAACCTCTGAATACCAACTAACACCTTACTTGTTTCACTTGTCCTCTAACTTCTTGAACTAAACATACAGACATAGCATATCTTCTATCCTTTAATCTATGGAACTATATATCCACATATAACTTATCATCTTATTAATCTTTTGATTCCTAAAATGTACACATAGAACACATAACATATGCACATTAGCCCTACATGTCTGATGCTTCTCTATACACCCATACAGGCTTTGCACACCCCATTGTACACATATGGATGCACTTCATTCATATTCTAAAATTCCATACCTACCTATTCTATCCTATAAACATATCACTTACACACACATATATTAACACGTACATACATATACCCCTTTACGTTAGCTTAGACATACACACATGCACATGCATAAGTCAACATGCTCTAACAAATTTCTTCCACATATACACACTTCTCATGGAACACAATAATCATGCGTACATAAACACACACTAACATGCACCACTCTCTCATATGATCACATACAGATAAACATACATACATGCATGTACATACGTACATATACATACACACACATATAGAGGCAAACACCCATACAAAATACATAACCTAAAATCTCTCTCTCACACACACACTTATTAAGCCCAAATCAATGACCTACAACAACAACAATAGTGACATTGATCCTCCACTGCCACCACTCAGAATTGATAAGTCCATCAACTTTAACTTGAACCAAAACTATAAAGATGAAAAATTTACAAAGGAAAATGAAAATAAAAAGAAAACTTACTTAAAAAAAAGGTGAAAGATTGATCCTTTCTAATTTTCCTACGAAGAAAATGCAAAACATCTAAGCTTTAGGTCTTGTCAATGGTAGAAGAATTAGGGATTGGTACTTCTTGGTCTAACATGATATGCAGTTGAAGAAATATCATGGGGCGATATACTTTTTTTTTTTTTTTCTGGCTATAACAAACATTAATTAATTAATTAAACACTATTGTATAAGGTTAGAATTGACATATGATCATAAACTAAAACATCTAGTAGCCTTCGAAGGGCAAATGAAGGGATTTAACCACCGGTCATAAACTAAGTTATGTTTGAGAAAGATGGGAAGTAGGTTGTTTTGCACCTTATGAAGCTCGGGGAAATTAAAAGGGATCAAATTGCTAGAGAGAAGTTGAAGAAATGTTGTAGTAACTTGTTTATTTAGAATCCTAGCTTTTATTCTTGTTGTTACATGGAGTCCTTTTATTTGAGGGTGAATCATTTGCAACCTTGGGTGGATGATAGGAGTCCTTAGGCTCACTCTAAGTCAAGCAAAAGAACAAACCAAAGTATCAAGAACCGGATTAGGAACATAGGGATTAACCAAGACAACATGCGAAACAAGTAGATGGCAAGAAGAAATGACTAGCCTTACAGTTCTCAAACGAACTAGCTTGAAAAATAAAAATAATACTTAAATGGTTAAGAAATCTATGAAAATAAAAAAAAAACAATAATATCAATACATTAAAAATTCATGAATAATTAAAATTGAAAGAAAACAAAAACAATTAATACACTGAAAATTCTTGAAAGATAAAATCCTTTACCTGGACTAAGAGTTAGGGAAAAAGTAACAAAAATTACGTGAATAAGTAATGTGTAAGAGTTGAATAAATAGAAAGTATAAAATATTTCATTGAATAAGTAACAAATTTGCTAGTAGACACACATTAGAATTGCTTGTGCAAAAATTAAATACATTAATGTAATAAAATTTATAAGTCAAATACAATCTGAAGTTGAATATACATAAGGTTGATATGTAAACCAATTCATGAACTAGCTAAAATGGTAATGCATAGGCAATATATGTTGGAACTACAAACTTCCATTTGAAACTTCAACTCTTTCTATGCAATTAAATGTTTAGGTCTATTTCTAATTTAGTCAAAACCTCTACTTCTAAAATTTGTTGGCTTGACTAGATTACATAATAATACATGTACAAAGTAGACATTTATAAGCTTCAAGAGTGAGAATTTTGCTTACAAACATGTAAAGAAATGTATTAATTACATTAAAATATAGAAGGAGCTAAAATATGGAATATCTAATCTTATTTTGTTGCTTTCTTTTAACAAATAGCATTACCTCTTTAGTCTCTATAAGCTCTTGAAAGTTATATTAGATGATAAAAAAAATGAAAAAGGAAAAATGATACATAAAAAAAAAAAATCATAACCACCTTTAATCCATCTCTTGTATTCTTTTGAAGTTTATGGAACATGCACTTCAATCCAAAAAGTTAAAAAAGAAAAATAATAGAACTTATAGAAAGTAAAAGGCCTTACTCAATATGGTAGCAAAAGTTAATCCATAAAAAACAAAATAAAATTACAAATTAGTAATATAATAAATCTAATGTGTATATTGATACCAAAAAGGAATAAGGATTAGAGTTTAAGAGAAGAGGCTAAAGAAAGAAAAGGCAAACTAGACTAGAGAACTCTAGAAATGGAAAACATAATATATTATAAGAGAAAAATAACTTAGTTTCCTTTTACTAAAACCCAAAAAGTAGTAAAATTAAGGGTAGAAAGCTTACAGAACAAAGGAAATGTATATAATTACGTCAAAAATGTCTACTTATAAATGTAGGTAGTAATAGCCTAATAAGAGTGTTTACAAATGTGGAGACTTATTTTTTATTTGTGGTTTCATTGTCTATTCTTTTGTGGTGCCCCCCTTTCAATTTATGTTTATATAAAATTTCAATTAATTAGGCATACCCCTTCATTAGATTTCTTCTAAGGGTAAAACTTTAAAGGTTACAATAGGAATATACTTTTTCTACAGTAAAGAGTACAATAATTTAAACGAATCTAACTTTTTCAAAAATATGAGTATAGTAATTTAAAAAAACCTACTTTTTCTAAGAGTACAAAATCTATCTTAAGGGAGTCTAATTTTTCAAGATTTGTTTTGCGCTAGTCCTTATCCTTTCGTAATTGAGCTTAAATGAAGTTCTTCTTGTGTAAGTTATGCTTCATGTCTTTCTACTATGTCCATGACTTTAGTGTTTAAGTTCTCTTGAGAAAATGTTATAAATTCTATTTTGAAAATTAATAATAATCTTTCGATTGCTTTAGAATATGGGTCAACTAATAGCTAGTCTAATTTCTAATTTGTTCTATTAAGGGATTTTATAAGTGTGATCTTTAAGTACTTGATCCTATTCCTTTCTTCTAAATCTTAGACGATATTCTACATTCAAGTATATGGTATGATGTGTAGGTTTTGCATCAAATCTAAACTATTTTGGAGGAATTGAATGGAATGTCATTTTTATTTGTAGCACTTGTCCTACTTCTATTGAATCATAGTGTGATGCAATCATCTTGGCCACTTCTTTAATTACAAAACCAAATTCGAGCTACTGGAATTGATTAGCTATTCCCTTGCCTGTGTTTACCAATCTATAATTCAACAACGTTTGTTCTGCAAACCAGTTTTTTTCTACGAAAGGACTAAGAAAAATTTCTAAATCTATATTAAATTTATTACATAGCTTGAAATGGTTCCCAAAAATTTCTTTCTACTGAACAACTGATACATTGTCTACAGTTTAATGGTAACTTGTTTATATATGAAATATATGAAAGTCTCTTGAAGAAAATGTATGCACATGTTTTTTCAAATAAACTGTCTTTATTTTATTCATGCCTTATGTAATGTCTAAAAAATACCTATAAAATGTTGACCAATTGCCTAAGGGTAATTGTTTCTTTTCTACCAATGGAATTTTGTTTCTACTTAATACTTATATTTGTTTACTTATTTTGGATCTATAAGAAAATCTTCATGTCCAAGGAATTCAACCATTTTCTATTTTACTTCTTGGATAAAGTTACATCCTCTTTAAGTTAAAACAATATAATCCTGAATTTGAGGAATCACTTTATACCAATCTTTGCAAACTCTCGGATTAAATCCCCTCATGGCTACATAATAATAAAAATTTCTACTTTCATCAAAATGTGTACCTTATTGTCTAGGGAAAAATTCATTATTTATTTTTGTAAAATAATTTGATAAAACTATACAGACTCTCAATTTTTTTTTTTTATCTATGGACTAAAGTCTCCAAATTGCATCAATAAGTACCTTTTGGGCTTGGTCCACATCAGCATTAGTTGAGTGCTTGAATAATTAAGATGAACCCTTTTGGTAAATTAGGAATTTGATTCCATTAAAATTCATCATAGGAAATATATTATTATTATTATTGGGCCTTAAAATTGTCAACCGTTGTTAATAACTTGTTAGCTCTTATCTATTTGTCTATTGAGTGTTAGAGTTGCCATAGGCTTTAACCCATTGGGTTTGGTGAAACCTACCTTTGAAAACTGTTGTTATAATTCTTCATGATAAATATACATGTTTTATAAACTTTGTAAAATTTTAGATAGGCTCTAAATTGGAACCGATAGCCCTAGATAATTTATTAAGTCAATAATGCCAAATAAATGTAAAAATTTGACTAATTATAAAAATTAAACTTCAAATTAATGAGAAGACCTTAATACAATAATCGTAAATCTAATTGCATACAAAAACCTTAAATCATGTATACATGTAAATATAAAAGACTAGAGCCAAGCCTATTAAAAACCTTAAACCCTAAGCTATAAAACTTAAAATTTATCTTAGTAATCGCTAAACCTTAATTTGATAAAATTATCTCTAGATATGCATAATCATGTAAATCATTAATGGACTATTAGGAATAATTTTAAATAAATATAATAAATAATAATTTCCAATAATTGAATGAATAAACCATTAAATTAAAAATAACATCTTGTATCTACATATAGCATTATTTGTACATATATATGCATATATATATATATATATATTTCTTTCTTTAGTATTTTGCAATATTACTATTAGTATAAGTAGTATTACAAGTGTTATGAATACAATATTGTTATAGATGTATTAATGTAATTCTCATTATTACTAATACTGCATATTATATTACATATAAAAATACTTACGTGATTTCTTTTATTAAATACCCTATTTGGCTATTTTATTAGTTTAGCTTTATTTAAACATACCCAAAATTATATCTTACCCATAATTATTTCTACATTTTAATATATGTATATATTAAAAAAAAAAGTCGAGCATAAGCAGCATTATTGCCGCCAACCCTTACCCCACACCCCCATACTCTTTCCTACTTTACCATATATTCTTTTTCCCTTCCTCAAAAACCCTTACTCAAATTTCGAACTATCTCTCTCCATCTCTCTCTATTTCTCATCAATTTCTCTCATCTCTCCCTCTTGTCAATATCTCTCTCGCTTTCTCTCATGTCTCTCTCTCATTTATCTTGCTCTCTCCATTCCCACTTGCACTCTTCTCTCTCTTAACGGCTCTCTCTGTTTTTTTTTTCCTACAATGCTCCCCAAATCTCTTTACCTCTCCCTCGTCTATCTTCTTCCCATTTCCCTCTTCCCTTTTTCAAAAAATAAGCATCCTCAAGCAGTCAACACCAAGCACTATGACAACCGCCCATTAAGACAAACACAACTTATCAGCAACCTAAGATCTGACAAAGCTAAGAAATAATCTAGTTTTTTTTTTTTCTTGCTTTCTTTTCTTCTATTCTTTCCTCTCTTTTTTTTTTCTTTCTTTATTTTCCCTATATACTTAATAAATTTTATGTTCTAGTTCTATAAATATCTCATTTTTTCCCAGTGTAATTTTTAAAGTCTCTTTTATGATAAGGAAAAAGGGTTCTAATTCAAAAAATACAAAAAAAAAATAGATAATATAGAAAAATACAAAAAAATTGAAAAAAAAATTAGGAAAAAATATATTTTAAGCCTTGGGGGGGATTTAGAGTTATTAGGTCACATAGAACAAATTGTCTCATTTTGGTATTGAATAGGATCTAAATACACACAACCATTAAATTAGGCATAATTTCAAAATTACTTTATTTATTTATTTATTTTATTTTTAGCACTTGTGTACTTGATTTAGTCTTAGAGTCAGTTATTTAGGATTTAATTTATGCTTATATCTAGGTTTAGTTTGTTATTTATTTATTTTATTCACTTATTTTTAATAAAAAGAAGAAGAAGAAGAGGAGTTACTTAAAAAAAGAAAAAAGAGGTGTAAAGGTTGGATCAAGTTACACTTGGTCCCTATAATTGGAAAAAGGGGCTGAAGGCCAGTAATGAGGACTAAAAGTGCAGGTACAAAGCTCTTGCTTTTGAGTTTACGAGGCATGTATATTTTACGTGCTAGCTCGGTTGCATGCCTACGTGTGCAACATATGTTTAGCCTACTTTCTCACACTCTCCCTTAATTTCCTTCGAATTCCCTAATAGCTCTTGAACCCAATATGATAACTTGTGTTTAAACCTATTTTTTGTGTATTTTTCACACAATTCCACTCAAATAATTAGTGGAATCATATGCTATGCATGGTCTGGTGTTGAGTTCAACCTTTTTCGCATCCAAATTCATGAATTTCATTAGCCAAATTGTGTTGAAAAAAAGGTCAAAAAAATATTTATGAACCAAGATTTCAGCTCTATCGAATGTCCTAAATTCGAGCTTCTTGGGTAACTTTAGAAGCTTTTATGGTGTTTTAGGGTAACAAAATCAATTATTTACTCCGGATTTCACCTCGAATTAAGCCTTTTTCCAAAATTTGAGGATTACATTTAATTAGCCAAGAAAATTTTGATCCTCTATTAATAGTTGTTTCTATGTTCGTTTGAGCTCGAAAAAGTATAAATACTCCCTCTTGGTTCCATTCTCGACATCAATCTTTATCACTTCTCACCCATTTCACTATATTCATCAATTTCTCTCTCTAAGTCTAGTGACTTTCTCTCTATAGATTCTAGCCTCTTTTAGGTCAATTTCAATCTAAATTTCTACCATTAGCAACACCACCCATTCAAGTATAACCCGAAACCACTTTCACTTGTTCCTCAATCATCTTGACTACGGTTTGTAAACACCTACTGCAGCCATCCAAAGCTAACCACCACTATAGGCCGTGGCGTTGTTTCTATACCTACTATAATAAGAAACTCATAAAAAAGCTTTCATCCATTCATTTTGGTATGTGAAGCAATTAGAATCAAGCTCACTTAGCTATTGCCCTTCTTCTTTCTTATGACCCAAATCCAAGACCGTGACCTAACTCAAAGTACCTGACTTGAGCCGAGTCTAAACTGGCCCAACTAAGGCAAACCTGACCTATGCCCATCTCCTTTTTGAGTCAGTGATTTACTTTTTTTTTTTTTTTGGCCTTTCTATTTTTTTATTATAGAAATAATAATAATAAAATAAAAAAGACTAGCTAATAAGCCCTTAGTTTTCAGAACCTTTTATTTTCTTTTTCTTTCTTTTCTTTTCTTAAATTTCTTTTAAGGGTCTTTTTTTTCCCCTAAATATAACGAACAAAAAAAAAACATTTTTTTTTCTCTCTTTCTTTTTCTCATCTCAAGACTTCAATTTTTCTTTAAAAAAAAGTATAAATTTTCTAGGAAAGAAACCCTTTTCAAAAAAAAAAACCTTTCTCACTTAGAAAAAAGATATTTTCTAAAATAAGAAAATAATAAGTCCTTTTTTCAAATTTAGGACCCTTTAGAATTTTCCACAAAGCATAACCTTAAATTATGAACTCTTTTTCTTAGAAATTTTCTTAAAACTAAAATAAATGAATTAAAACATAAACTTTGCTGGTTTCAGAAATTAAAAGGAACCAACACACTTAAATTTTCAAACCGAACTACACGAAGTTGGATCCCAAATAGTGAATACATAGTCACTCATAGGGAACTATGAAATAACTTTCAAACCATTTTCAAAATTGGTTTTTTCATAGAGTAGATAAGTTATAACTAATTCACCCAATTAGTTATGACTTAACTTTTTCTCAACTCCGATCAAGTGGCGACTTTAAACTATTCAAAATTAAAAGCCAAGTTTTCCTTAATTTTTAGTCAATAGTTTGTATCGGATGGGTAGAAGGTTCGATAAAAATCAGATTAAGGAAAATAAGTGGAAAATCAAAAAATTTTAGGCTCGATAGGTTCTCCATGTACCGAATCATGTATAGATGTAATGTTGTATTAGAGTTTCCATGTAATGTCTTCCAAGATGTATATACTATACATAAAGTTCTTATCTTTGTATTTTGTCCTATTTAATTAATTATTTATTTATTTCTATTTTTTTCTTTCTTTTCTATTTTTGTTTTATTTTCGAGAGTATATATATATATATATATATATCAGATATATACTATACATGTAAATTGTAAGTATAGTATATAAATACGTATATGTCTTATCTAAATATATATATGTACATGCCAATATTATGGAAACATATAAATACATACGTATATTATACTTAATATATTTTTTTGAGTCAAACAAATACATACATATAATAGTTTATATATAGTTATTTCAATAAATGTTGAAACTAATAAATATACTGATATTATATATACATATATAAGTGCCTAAAATATGTATTTAAGCCTATATGTATAAAAGTATTCCACCTTATAACAGTATTTCTCTTATTTTAAGTTCTATTATATTTACTGCATTTTAGATATTTTATTATTATATGTATATATGTATTAATAACAAATATAAAGAAAACTTATAAAAGTGAAAATGATGACAAAACTTAGGAAAGCGTACTCGGCCTAATTAGGAGCTGCCATGTCAACTTCCCTATTTTTTTTTACTTAAACCAGATTGTATGAAAAATAATAATCATAAATTGATTTGAAATAATTACTATAATTATAGTTGGGGAAAGATAGTAAGTGAGGACTTAGAATATTGAATTAGGAAACTAGGACATATTTAGACCTTAAGGCGCATAATTAAGAAGCCCTTATTAGATATGGCATCTAAGGGAAATGGTATGTGAAATTTCATTTAATTAAAAATAGAGTCACAAATATACCAAAGTGTTGAGCCATAACTTGTAAACTAAAAAGAATTAAGGGGAAAAAAAAGAGAGAGGCCCATTTCAGGTCTACACCAAATTCTCGGCCCAAGAATAATAATGCTTAGGAAATATAGGTTTAGAAAACTATTAAGGCTCATTCATAAAAAATAGGTTAAACCTAATTAATAAAACTATAAAAAGAAAGCCCATAAAGATAATTGAAAGCAATTAGGCCCAAATTTTATAAAAAATCGTAATACCCTAGGCCTATAACTGGAAATGAAAGTCTTAACTTCCAAAATATACTTTGTTATGTAAAAGTACGCTCGAAAAAAGATGAAGATTAACTGCTAGATCATCAAAATTGGATTTAAAATAAAAAAAGTTAGGCATGATTGAAAAAAAAAAGCTCGAACTATGGAAATCATGTAAGTAGAAATCTAAAAAAGATTCTCAAGTAGATATTTAAGTAAATTAATTTCCTTACTTAGACACTTACTACTTTTATATATGTTCCTTAATTATCAAGTGATCTCGATGAGATATTGATCTCACAACTGACTACTACGACCCTTAATTATTATCATGGCTAAGTGAGTATTTCTAATGATCTTATACTTATTTTTTATCGTAGATAGTGACATTTAATTATTATTGATAAAGTGATTGATGTCTAGGGTTACGGATATGCATTCAAATTATATTGATTGTTTGATATAAAAAGACACCCTAAACTATTATAACAACTTGGTTGTTGCATTAGAAGTATAAGAGGAAATTGAATTGTCTGTGAAATTAGTTGATCACTTAATAATCAAATTTAATTAGATTCAGTCTAATTAATTAAATTAAATTATGCATAAGCATGCATTGCATTATATACCGACTGTCATATCATACGAAGGTAGCACAAAGCGATGCAAAAGTTGTTTTATATAAATGGAATTAAAATATTTAGTATAGTGTACTCGTACAATATGACCTTACGTTAGTTAGAGGACTTACTAGACATTAGAGGCTTCAATTACCTAGTTAAGGGTCAAGTCCAAAGTTTTCCGTTTATAGGTGAGTGTGAATTGTGAAAGCCCACTCATAACCATACTTGGAACTAATTTTTTATTGAAATTTTATAAAATGGTTTCCTTAAAATACAAAATACAGAGTTTCATAGTTTGCATAAGTTCAAATATGGTACTCGGATTTGACTGGTGTTGTATATTCTTCAACTCTAATTTTTTAGAGTGTTAAATTTGATTTGCATATCGTATCAATTTTACTGTATATACTTGCTTGGTATTAGGTTTAATCATGCATTCATATGATTGTAATTTAATAACTTGCTTATTGGTATGATTGAGAGATATCTCATTAAGCTTTATAGCTTACATCCCTATAGACTTTTGTTGTAGAAGGATCTTTTCATTGTTTTAGGTCGAGGTATGCTCGAGGTCAGTCTGAAATTTTTGGGAAAAATGTGTGGAAGATGAGAGCTAGAGTGGACATGATCATTTAGTTGGACTCTCAATTTAAAATTTACATCTTGTTATTTAGTAGTCATATAAGACTACTATTTTAATTTCCATTATATGACTGCCATCATTTTAGGGACTTAGAGTTTCATACTCTTTATTTGCTAAGATATTGCTTAAAACTTTATAATTATTAAGTTATTGTGATATGATCTTTGCCTATTTAATTCTTGGATAACAAGTTATATAGTAACGTTATATATCGTATAAAAGGTTGTTGAGTAGCAAGGAAGCCAATCTTATGTTTTTGTATGGTATACAACGACCTGCCATAGCTAAGCCACTCCTCTAGTAGTGACATTCTCAAAACATTAGCTAAATTATTATCTTTACCTTTTATTAGCTCCATTTCTACTTTGTATCTGAACTTGATCGATCTTCATTGAGACATGTTTTTATTTTCATAAAATTTTACAATAGCTTCACAATCTATTCTCACTAAAATTTAGCTTTATTAATTAGAAATAATCTAAAACTATTCAATCCATATATCACAACAAGAATTTCCATGTCTATACTACTTGTTGGTCCTCTTTCTCTAAATGTGCCACCATTATACCTATAGACTTATTCTTCATTTTTTAAAGCATACATATGAGGTTTTCTTTTTAGAACTATACCCCATCCATTCTCGCAACCATCTATTTCTACAATTAAATAATCACTATCTAATAGTAATCTTAGGTTTAGTAAGCCTTTTACTAACTCTTTTATTTGCTTAACTTATTTAAGTTCTTCTTAGTTTAAGGGTTTGAAATTGTTTACTTCTTAATATAATTATTTCATGTACTTTCCTAAGTCCTTTATGAACGATCTAGTATAATTAATTAATCTTAAAAACTGCTATAAAGTCTTTTTTTTTATCAAAATTTGCACTAAATTCTAAAACTTTCTTAGAAATGTGAGGTTGCAATTTAATTCTTTCATTTTCGATTTCTACACTTAAGAATGCTATATTCTTTCTATAAAGCTAAGCTTCCTTACGAATTATGACTATCTCATGTTTAAGAAATTTAAATAAAATAATTTTCAAATTTGATGTATGTTCTCTTTCTATTTTAGAATGTACTAAAATGTCATTTAGATTGTACTAAAATGTCATTTAGATATACGAAGACAAAAGGGTACTTTGAAAAGATTTCATCCATCTTTCTTTGAAAAATTAAAAGAGCATTTTTTTAATCAAGAGCATTACTAACCATTCAAAATGTCCTGATGGACATGTGAATGTTATCCATGGTTAATAGAATTTTCATACATCTTTATTTGCCAAAAACTTAATTTACAATCAAATTTGCTAAAAATATCATTATTTTATATTCTATTGGTCAAGTCAATTTTACTAAAGATGTCATATGCATAAGTTGTTGTTATCATTTCCTCTAACCATTTCACTTTGCTTTCGAATAATAAATGACTTCTAATTTTAGTAATTCACCAATATACATTTCAAATTCTTTTCTATCTAAATTATCACATTCTATTTTTTTAATTTTATTTCTAGATCTGAATTGAGTATATCTAATTTACAATATAATTTATTCCAATTTCATTATTTTATAAGATCTTCTCCTGTGACTTCTTCCTTTCTTATTATCTAATCTACTGATTATATTGTCTATCTCTATTAATCTTATTTCTATGAGATTATTGGTTTATCTATATTGCAATCATTTATTAATTATAAATCTTCATAATTGTCTATTCTTTTATTCATATAATTCTTCTTCTATTTCTGTACCTTCTCTTTCTTCTAAATTTTCTATCTTTTTATCTATTATTTTTATTTTACATCTTCCTTATATATTACATTCACACTTTTCTTTTAGTATAAGTATTACAGGAGAGGCTAAAAGTGTGTTAGTCCTTGTGTATTCAAACTAAATCCATAATTATCATTTAATGAAAATTGTAATCCTATTATGCATGTGTTTATAGAGTTTCATATCTCTTACATATGTTTTTGAGCTATGTAGGCCATTTGTCTACCCTTTTTCTATGTATAAGACAATTTTTTGTTTAACTAACACTCACAATACTAATGTAGTCCTTCATCCATTTGTTCTACATATACACGTTCATTTGCAAGTAGTTTTTTAATTAACTGTTTAGGAATTTGTTTATTATCTATACAATTATTGGATGCTCCTGTGTTTATTAATGCCTTTGTTTCTAAAATAAAGTCTCCTATAATAAATCTTAAATTTATCCTTACATTTGTTATTAGTGACCCTAAATTGTTATCTACTTCTTTTCTAACAATATGTTTTAATTGTGTTTAAATAGCCATTTTCTAACTTATCTTCTAGGTTTTCTTCTATTACTATTCCTTTTTTGTCCTTTACCAAGGTTTTAATTCTGTGTTTTCCCTTAAATATAACTTTTCTTCTATTTTTTCTATCAGTTTTTCTAATTTTAGCATTCTTCTTTCTACTAAATCATTATCTTTTTCTTTCCTAAAAGTCTTTGTCTTAAACTCTATTATTTCTCCTTGATTATCTAAACAAATTTAACATGCTTCTACTGGGTAGTCATTACATTGATATCGAAGTTTTAATTAAGGATAAATCTTACAAGATTTGCAAGGATGATCATTTCATCCTAACCCTTGATTCTAAACATGATTACATACTGTTTTACTATCTACAAATTTTTTAAGATTTATATTATTTAACATTTCTTCTACTTCATTTATTTCATGTAATCTATTTATTCCTCTTTTTATACCTAATATTTCTTAAACAAAATAATCATTATCTTCATCACTATCAATTTCTTCTCTATTTGCAATACTAACTACACTATATATGATTTCAATATCATTCATAAACTCATCTACTTTTAATACATCTTCTTTAATTAATGTGGCATACTTATCATGAATATTATAACGCCTATCACAATCTTTAGTTAAATGTCCTTTTTTTATAAGAAAAAAATGTTAATGTATTTTTATAATTTCTATCTTTATTATATTTTCTTATATTTTTTTCTTTATTTAGATAAGGTTTTCTTACCTTACTTCTTCTAAGATAATACCTCTTTAGAGGTCTCTTTTTATCTAGGTCTATGTTGTCTTCTTATTAGGTTTTTTGCATTCTCTATCTCCATATTTTTAGGGTATGTATATATTTCTACAAAAAAATATGTTCTCCTTGTAATTGTCCTGTTATTTGTATACTTAAAGATTTTTCTACTAATTTTTTGTAAAACAACTGTACGCTTGTACTTAAGTTGTTTGATTCTATTGATAGTGATGGTTCTTTTTATTCTTTAAATTCTTTATAATTTTTTTTTCACAATAGTCTTGGTAATTTTAGAAATAATTTATCTATTATATTTATTTCATAATTACAAATAGCTATATTACAATGAAAAAAGAAATCATTTAAAAACTTTTTAATGTTTCTTCAATCTTTCAATTGTAATTGTTCTAAAGTTCTCATTGCATTTATTTTTACTTACAAATCATTACTAACATTTGGATGTATACGCATTACTAACATAATAATCTTATTTGTAAAATTATAAGGATTAGTTCTTAATTGTAAATATGCTTGAAATTATTCAGGGAACTTTCTCTTATAGCTTTCCCATAAAACCTTAGTGTTATCTCCTAAACATCTTTCTAAAAAAATTGTACACTGTTGTGACGTTGTCACCGACATTACTACTTTTTCATTCTCTAGTTGCTAATTAAGTCCATGTACTTAATACTTGTGGCTAGATTTTGAGGATTATAAGTTGCTAGATTAAGTATTCTTCCATTATCTACTAAATTTTTCTTATCAAATGTTTCTAAAAGTATACATTTTTCAAAACTTTTGTATTCTCTTTTAAGTTCTTTATAATATGTATAAGGTATCCTATTCGATTGTCCTATAAGATTTTCTAATCTTGTGTTAAATAATGGTATATTATTTATGCTGCTTGAGGTTGAATCATTCATAAGTTCTAATGGTTCTCTATTATATATAAGATTTGATGTTATCAATTCATCTTCTAAATATTTTTCTACTTCTCTCACTGTTTCTTCTAAAACACCTGGTTCTTGAGAATCTACAAAACAACCATCTAGAAAAGTTTCTATAATTTATTCATCCATTTTTCTACAACATGTTTATTTTCCAATTGAATATTATACCTTTCTATTATTCTTAAATTTTTTTGATGGTCCAAAGTACTATACTTCACGTATGTCTTTCCCTTAGATCACATCTATTTTCTACAAAATAATATTTTCCTTCTTCTCTTAAGTATCCTCTATCTTTTAATTCTTTTATTGCCATATTAGGTTCCTCCCATTTTTTAATAATAAATCCACCATTTTTTGGACTTTTTATAATTCCCCAATATCTAAACCTACTTCCACTAGCATCTAATATCATGTATGTTTTATTTTCTAAGTTATCACTAAAATTACTTATAGATTCATCTTCTTTTGATATTATCTTATCTTTATAATCTATGAGTCTTAGTTCATAAGAGTTATTAGGATTTTTATACATTACAGTATCTTTTAAAAGTCTGCTAGTACTGGTGTTTTCCTCTAAGTGTCTAGATATATTCCATTCAGTTTATTCTAAATCTCTAATTTATATTTTTATGGGTTGGATAAACATAATTTTTGTATTAGCTATTTCTTGTATTATTCAATCTATATTTAATTTATACTGTATATTGTTTCTTTCTACTACTCTTCCTATAAATCCTATGCTTATTAAAATACTTTTTCCAATATAGTCTTCCTATCCTTTACCTTCTAATCCTATTTCTAAATTTTTAATATTATTTTTGCTAACATGAAATTTGGGACATAATGGAATATTCCTTTATTATCATTCATATCTATTTCCATTGTTCTGACTATTGTTTTTTTAATGTCATATTGTCAAGATTTGTCTATTATAACTAATAATAGTTTAGCATCTATTTGTTTTCTAACTAACTCTTTTATTCTTATTACCATCATTTTCACAACTCGAAGAGAGGTTGAGTCATGGTAGTATCACCATATAATACATGAAGATCCGAAATCAAGTACTACACTTGATCAATGGCCTTTGGTGTACTATACAAGACATTCACAACTACGACCTTCTCCTAGTAACTAATATTAAGTAATAACAGAAAATATAAACTAAATTTAAACTATCTAAATAATCACTAACATAACATAGATAGGTGGGCATATTAGATTTTCCCTAATTTAGTCATACAGTACTGAGATAAACCTTCATAGGTAGTCTAAGCTACTCAACAAGCTAAAAATACTTAATAACTAAAAATAAAGAGAGTCCAATAATAAATAAAGGATTCACTTGAGTTCTCATCCTCTTCACATCTTAAAATCCTAAGCTGATACTACTGACCTTGGGCATCCTGCTACTCAACTCTAGCTACAAGTGCTACTGTAATAATAAACTATAGGGGAGTAAGCTCGACTACTTAGTGAGTACCCTACATACTCTACAACAGGCAATACCAAGCAAATTATTAAACAAGTGTATGAATGCATGTTCAAACATATCTAATGCTATAGTATATACAGTCTACCAGTAACTGTATGCAACATGGTTTTAACACCCCCGTTGCCTGAGTTAGGAAGTATTTTGGCATGTCAGGATCCCGGTATGCATGTCCAATTTGAAGTCTCTTGTCATCAATATCACCTTTAGCAATAAACATGATACGGTCTCAAGTAGAAGGCGGTACTCCCTAGAGCCAAATAGTTCCCAAAGGCTGAGGTAGGAACATGTCGCATAAAATACGTTGTACGATAACAACTTTCAATACACAAAATACAATATGAATCCTCTAGGCATGATCTCCCGTTCTATTGCATGATGCTGACACCCATATTATCATGTTATAAGATGCAATGCATGTCTAGTTTAATTAGGAGTTAAGTATTTATTAGTCCGGTTCATAGGTAACCAATCAATATATATATATAAACACTCTAAGATCTTAAGTTTTAATGCAATAAGCATATAATATTCAAATCAACTTAAGGTATTTTTGCAAACAAGGTCAATCATATCAAACACATACAATTTCCCGTTTGGCCTAACATACAACAATTTCAATTATTGGATATAATTAAGTATTCTACTAACTATAAGCACAAACAAGCAAAATAGGGGGGAGGGGGGTAGTGTACTCACTTAAACATGATGCTCAGTAGTCCCAATAATCCTCTATTGTGTCCAAGTCAAACTCCTTGTCTCCTAAAGAAGATAATTAAGTTTTATGAGTATCATATTTACACCAATTAACTAGATTTACCGCTCATTATCTTAAAGTTAGTTGTTTTCATTATTTAGGCATATCTTCATCGTTTTAACTCCATTTTCGGTGATCTTATAGTCATTTTTATTGTTTTCGAATGTTCTTTCATTTAGTGAAGTTGTTTTTAAGTTTTTAGATTACCAAGTTTTCGGTTTGGGCATTACAAGGTTGTTAGCTCAAATGGTAAGTTGGGTAACTTTAAGGTTTAGGCATAGTTTTGAGTCTTAGAATTAGTTTTTGACTTGGGCTTTATACTTAATAATTCTAGGCTTTTTTAAAGTATTTTAAATGGGCTTTTTCTGCCTAATACTTTAAATTTTTTAAATAAGCCTTAGTGATACTCTTTTAGGTTTAAATGTGCGTTTTTACTAAGTTTAGGGCTTTAAATCATTAAAGGGCCTATGGGAGGTATATTGGATGGGCCTTTAGGTTTAGTGGTGCTCTTAAATAATTCTCCCTAAGCCTTTTAACTTGAGGTTCAGATTTGGTCATCTAGCTATATAGGCTCTAAAATTTTTTCTTTTAGGTTTTTTGTATCTAGATCCCTATTTAGGGCCTTAGGCTCAAGCCCACTTGTCTTTTTGGACTTAAGCCCAACATTGGACTTAAGTTTAGTCCATTTTTAATATGGTTACAAATCTGTCCATTACGGTTCTTAGGGTTATTAACATCATTCTTAAGCTAATAATTGCTAATTAAGCTAATTTAAGGCATTAACCATGCTTTAATCTACTTAACTTGATTAATTAAGTCCTAAACCATACGTAACACTAAATAAACATGTTATTAAGCTACTAAAAAAAGTTCTAGATTTGGTAGTTCAATGAAAGTGGTAGCCAAGAATTGTTTCTGGGGTATAACCTTCCATTTTCATACAATACTTTATTTTTATGGTGTTTTGACTTAAGTAACCTATATTTCTACTAATCTAAACCTTAATCACTTTATAAAAGCGTGTGAAAATGTGTGTGAGAGAATATATAAAGGATGGCATGCATGGGAAATAGGGGTTTCATCATCCTACTAGAAGATCTCCTACTAATAATTACACTACTTTACACAACTTAGCCTATTTGTGTTATAACTTCTACTAAAGGTGGTTTTTCTTGTACTTACCTTTATTGACCTTCTTGGAACCCTTATAACTTCTTTGGAGTTGCTGTAGAATAAGTTTTAACAAAGAAAACATTAGTATCTAGCCTTATCTTATAAGAAAACTAAGGAAAAACCTAACCTAAGTGCTTACCAGAGTAAAATGCGGAAGGCCTCTCTTTGTGGTTGTGTACCATGAGCCTTGGTCAGTGTAAGGGTAAGTGGGTGTGCCAATGCATTAGCTTGGGGTTTAGGTATGGCATGAGACTCGGTTTGGAGTGATTTGGAGTGGTGGTGATGAAGTTATGGGGGTTGGCGCTAGGGTGGTTGGTATAGCTGAGAAGATGAAGGAGTTTAGGGCTTGATCTTTGAGATGAAGTTCGAGAGAGTTTTTAGGCGTGTTCTGGGGTTTGAGAAAACAAAAATGAAGGTAGGAAATGGGGATGGAAGGTCATGGAAGTGAGGGGAAGTGAGGGGGATAGGCCTTGATTATTTGAGAAATCAAAGACAAGGTACAAAATGAGGACCATGTACCTTATGTACTTTTTGCCAATTTGGGAAAGATCTTGTCCCCTTAAGGTACAAGATATTTTAAAAGGGGATAAGAGTTTGTCTTTTAATCATTAATCATGTTTGACTTGTAGATAATCAAGATGTAATGGGGTTAGTTAAGGATTAGGGTAATTGGTGGTGATTAGGCATGATTATGCTAAGTAAGTGCAATTAGCATGTATTTAGGGTTTGGTTGGACTTTGACACTATAATTTAGCTATTCTAAATGCCTTACACGTATACTTAGGGTTTGGTGCTCATTTATGGTAATTTGATTCGCATACGAGGTCGAAAGTTAGGATTTGAATTGCTTAGTAGTACCGATCATTTGTATTGATCAATTCAACCTTACTATTAATATTTATTGGTGACAATAAGTTTTTTTTTTTATCACTTATTTAGCGTTAGATGATCATTTTAAGGTTTCACTATCGTTCTAAGATTTTTCAAGTGTTAAGGTTCGTGCTCATTTAGTTAGATTTTTAGGACTTACTTCAATTAAGATTTTAGTCAAACACTTAGGGTTTGATTCTTTTACTTAGGAATTATCATCATGTTTGGTCGAAAACTCCTTCATCCAATTTTGCTTTTGGGTTATCAAAATTTCATAGGGTTTATAATCATTTTTAAGTGTACTAATCTCCTACCCTTTTGTTTTAATTTTCTAAGAGTCTTATCACTTAATAATTTTATATTCATAAGTTTTGTAGTAACCGAATAGTTTCTTCTCTCTCTCTCTCTCTCTCTCTCTCTCTCTCTCTCTCTTTTAACCTATTCTTTTGAAAACTTTCCTACCCTATATAATATTTTAGGATTTAATAAGTCAATATTTCTATTATTATAGATTTCTATGTCTCAATCTATATCTATGATTTCTTCAAGTTATTCAATATGATCTCCTTGTCTACATTTATGGGCTAACCTAACTAAAATTCCTCCATTTATTGATGTTTTTTCTCTAGTTGGATTATCTCCTAGTAAACTAGTGTTACCAATAAAGGGGATATTCTAGTTTATGTAGTCATGGTTTCTTGTAACTTCCAAAAATATTACTAGTTTTCTTTGTTTTCTCTATTGGTTTTTCTAAAATTTTTATTCCTTAAAGATGCCTCATAATATTTTCTAGATCTAGTGAATAGTCTTTTTCTTCTTTTCTATTTTACTTTTGCTTTTATATTCTAATTCTATCTTACCTAACCTTTTATGTAGAGATAATAATAACAAGATTATAGTATTATTTTGTGTAATAATTACTTTTTCTTACTTTGCAGTGTTATAGTTTGTAAGTCTTTTAGAATTTGGCAAATTCTTTCTACTCAAGTTTAAGGCTTCTTTATAATTAGGATTTGATTTTGATTTTGATTCTGCTTCTACTATAAGGCCATTATTCATTAACCTTATACAAATTGTTTTACTTCTTCTACTAGGTTTACTATCTTTATATAGTTTTGCTTCCTTCTATATGTTCTTTTTGCAATTTCTTAATTTGTTTATCTTCTTCTAATTGATTTAGTTTTCTAATAATTATGTTATTATGTTCTCTAATAATTTTTTTTATTTCCTCTAATCTGTTTTAATATATTATTCTTTTATATAAAAAACCTATGAATAGACTTTCTAATGATTAAAATTTCTTTATTCTTGTTGAGCTAATGATTTTGCTAAGGTCATTTGTAGATCTATAATACTATTTAATTGTTTATTATTATCATGTAACTGATGCTCAACTTGTTGAAAATAGTATGTATGTTTAAGTTGTCCTATCTTTTCTATTTTTCTGTTTAGATTATATACTTCTAAACCTAACCAATCAAATTTCTTTATGTTTTCAATGTTTACATATTTAAGTCAAATTTTTCCAATTCTAGAAATAACTTATCTATAAAATCTATAATGTTTATAAATTATTATCATGCTTTAACTATAAAGACTACGATAATTAAAATCATTAGCTAGTCTAAATCTAATTGATAATCTTCATACTTAGAGGAAAGCCTTTCATCAACTAGGTAACTTTCTTTTATATAATTTGAATACATGTATTCTAAGTAGATAACAATTAGTACTGAATAGATGATCAAACCAACGTGTATAATTTTAATCATAACTTAGCATTTTCTTTGACTATAATCTTCTTTTCTTACTAATCTATTGAGTTCTTCTAAATTTATATGTATTTCTTCTTTTATTTTATCAATACAACTATTGACTACTTCTACCCTTTCTATTTCTAACTCTTCAATACACCAGATAAGATTGTCCATTAATAATATGTTGTAAGAAAGACATGATTATGACAAACTCTTGTTATATTATAACGGAAAAGTTTAATATGCTTATCATATAATTCTAACATACTATTTGCTTGGTTTAAAAGTAAATATGCTTTTATGACTACATTATTATTTCTACAACATATGGGGTCTTTAAGAGATTTTTCTAAAAAAACAATTTGAGCCTTTATTTGAATTTTTTATCCTTTAACCTATATATTTCTTGTGTTTATATATTAATATACCTTAAAATTTTGCTCATATATGAGCACACTATCTAATCAAAAGAAATTACAAACTATAATGCTACTTAGTACTATGAGCATTCATCTTATAATATTTTATATCTTACCTTATACTTTAACCTTCTTAGTTTCAAATCAAAATTTATGTTTTCATAAGCTAAGCTTTCTACTTCTTAGTGAAACCATCAACCCCAAGCTAACAAAGAGCCCTACAAATGCAATTCCCCGGTAACAAATGAGTATAAAACAGCTAAGTCTTGTAAGCTATATCAAAAGATTATGAAAACCCAGTATGGATAGCATTCACATGTCCATTACAACATTTTGAATAGTTAGTAATGACTTTTGAATTAAACTTCAATTTTTCAAAGAAAAATGGATGAAATCTTTTTAAAATACCCTTTCGTCTAAGTATATATAGATAGACCTATTTAACATCTAGTTCTAAACAATGAAGCAACCTTAGAACTAGCTTAGGCTCGTACTTGGGCGAGCCGAACCATAGCTTGAATTGCTTAGGACTAACCCACCAAGTAGGGCATGTTATAAGCTAGTAGGTCACCTACCAGTTCATGCCCTATTTTTTTTTTAAAAAAAAAAAAAATGGGGTGGCTGGGTGGAGGGGGGAAGGGTGGGGTTTAGGGTAGAGAGGGGGTAACATTCTTGATTACAAATTTGCATCGACCATTATTATTCGATTTTGTAATATAAAATCATTTAGACCAAACAAATTATTTCGAGATCTTAAAAAAAAATTGTTCCAAAAATAAATTTTTCAATTCATAGGTAATGGGATAGAGAAATAAATAAAAGTTGACTAGGAAAATTCTACAAAGGATTGAAAAAAAAATACAAAGGAAAATTGCACAAAAGATTAAAGAAATAAAGAGGACAATTCTTAAAAAAAGAAAAAAACCAACCCTGAATCGTCAGTTTACTTGAATCGAGATCATATTCCCAAAGGCTCGTCTCGATTCAACCTTTCGTTAACTTGTGGATGGGTTTATATATAGATGACATTTTAGTATTTTCTAAAATAGAAAACAACATACATCACATTTGAAAATTATTTTATTTGAATTTTTTAGACATTAGATAGTCATAAGTAGTAAGAAAGCTTGATTTTATAGAAAGAATATAGAATTTTTAGGTGTAGAAATTGGAAATAGAAGATTTAAATTATAACCTCACACTTGTAAGACAATTTTAGAATTTAGTGAAGATTTTGATAAAAAAAAAACCTTTACAATAGTTTCTATAATTAATTAATTATGCTAGATCATTCATAAAGGACTTAGGAAAGTACAAAAAGCAATTATATTAAAAAGCAAATAATTTAAAACCCTTAAATTGAGAAGAACTTAAACATGTTTGGCAAATAAAAGAGTTAATAAAAAGCTTACCAAACCTATGATTATCATTAGATAATGATTATTTAATTGTAAAAATAGATGGTTGCAAGAATAGATTTGCTATTGTTCTAAAAAGAAAACCTCATAAGCATGCTCTAAAACATGAAGAATAAATTTGTCGATATAATAATGGCACATTTAGAGAAAAAGGATTGACAAGTAGTATAGAAATGAAAATTCTTGCAACTAGATATTGATTAAATATTTTTAGATTAAAGCCAAAATTTTAGTTAAGATAACTTGTGAAACTATTGTAAAATTAAAAAATAAAAATAAAAATAATAGAAGTATGACTCAAAGAAGATGGGTTAAGTTCATGACATTTTGATCAATATTGATACAAAGTAGAAATAGAACATATAAAAGGTAAAGATAACAATTTAACTAATGTTTTAAGCATGCATATTTATCACGAAGAATTTTAAGCCCATAAGTTATCAGCAAAGGTGACAATTTTATGGCCTAACAACAACGACAATAATAGTAATATATTTCCTATTATGAACTTTAATGGAATTGAATTCCCAATTTACCAAAAAGGTTCATCTTTAGAATTCAAGCAGTCAAATAGCACTTATGTAGACCAAGTTCAAAAGGTACTCATCAATTTAGTTTGGAAACTTCAATCTATGGATAAAAATAAACTAAGAGTTTGTGTGGCTTTATCAATTTATTTTATAAAAATAAATAATGAATTTTCTCCTAGATAATAGGATATATATTTTAAACAAAGTATAAATTTTTATTGTTATACAGTCACAAAAGGATTTGATCTTAGAATTTACAAAGATTGATACAAAGTGATTCCTCAAAGTTGAGATTATATTGGACCAATTTGGAGAGGATGTAACTTTATGCTAGAAGCAAAACAAGAAGTGGTTGAATTCCATGGACATGAAGATTTTCTAATAGATCCAAAATTAGTAGATGAATATAAGTATTAGGTTAAAAACAAAATTCCATCAATAGAAAACAAAGAATCGTCTTTAGACAATTGGTCAATTTTTAGACAAGCATTTTCTAGATATTACATAATGCATAAAGAGAATAAAGGCATTTTATTTGAAAAAATATGTGCATGCCTTTTTCTTCAAGAGACATCCATATCTAATCAGGTTATCATTAAAATGTAGACAACATATCAATTGTTTAACATAAAGAAATTTTTAGGAAATATTTCAAGCTATACAATATTATGCATTAAAATCTTTTGACAAAAACATTACTTCTTGCATGTTTAGAAATAAGCACAATGAGGTAGAATTTTGCATTTATAAATTTGATATAGATTTAGAAAATGTTCTTAACCTTTTTGTAAAAGAACACTAGTTCACAGAACAAACATTGTTGGATTATGGATTGGTAAACACAATCAAGGGAACACCTGATCAATTTCAGTAGTCCAAATTTGATTCTATACTTAAAGAAGTAGCCAAGATTATTGTATCATATTATGATTCAACAGAAGGACAAATACTTCGGATAAAAATGACATTTCGTTCAATTCCTTTAGAATAGTTTGGATTTGATGCAAGACCTATACATCACATCATATATATGGATGTAAAATATATTCTAAGATTCAGAAGAAAGGACCAAGTTCAAGCACTAAAAGATCACACTTATAGAAAGCCCTTAACAAAGAAAATTAGAAACTGAATGGGATATCAATTGGCCCATATTTAAGAGCAACCAAAAGATTATTATTTAATTTTTCAAAATAGGATTTACACAATTTTCTTATGAGACCAACGAGCATTATTAGACACTAAAATAAAAAATCATGAACATAGTAGAAAGATGTAAAGCATACCTCACGCAACAAGAATCCGATTTAAGCTCAATCATGGAAAGGTAAAGACAAGCCTAAGCCCAAGACAAATTTTGAAAAAGTAGAATCCCTTAAGACAAATTTTGTAACTCTTAGAAAAAGAAAATTCCTTTAAATTATTCTACTCTTACTGAAAAAAAAAAAGTAACTTCCTTTTAATTATTATGCTCTTTATTATAGAAAATGTACATTTCTATTGTAACCTTTATAGTTTTACATGCCAGTCCTTCAGAATTCTATATAAACCCTTGATGAACCAAAATGGGGCACCACAAAGGAATAGATGACGAAACTACAAATAAAAAACAACTCTCCAAATTTATAGACGCTCATATTCGGCTATTACCGCCGGCACTTATAAGTAATAATATATATTCTCTTTGTTCTATAAGCTCTCTACTCTCAATTTTACTACTTTTGGATTTTAGCGAAAAGAAATTAAGCTATTTTTCTCTTATAATATTTTATGTTTTCCATCTTTAGTATTCTCTAGTCCAGTTTACCTTCTCTTGCCTTTACCTCTTCTCTTAACCCCCCAACCCTTACTCCTTTTTGTCCATTGAAAAAATAAATCTTATTTGAATTTTTGCAGGAGTATAAATCTCTATAAATTCTGAAAGTCCTATTACCAACTAATTATATACATGCACCTACTTTACGAACCATAATCAATTGATTTAATCCGCTCCATCACAAAAGTCACTAGAAATATAAAAAAGAAAAGATAAAAGACATAAATACTTTATCAACAATACAAACACAATGCAATAACCTGTGAAATGATGCTTAGTAGTACATTGTTTCTTATAAATTATAAAATAGCAACTAAATAACTTTTTCCATAACAAAGGAATAAATTCCTTTATCTCGTCCTCTTATGTATCATGTTTCACTAGAAAGAAAGAAAAAAGTATCTCCTTTCATATTGGATTGCTATGTATATGCTCTAACAATGTCAACATTCCAATTATACTTCCAAAATCCTATTTAGGATAGCATGACCCTAGGCTTGTTTTGAATTTCAACAACTCAAAAAATAGAGTAATCATATCATCCTCAACTCCACTTTACATTGTTGTCTTCTCTCCAAAGTCATCTATTCGATGATCCTAATAGAAAATTTGTTTCCTTTAAAACTTCCACCCAATAGATAGCATATATCAACACACTTTCACGAATTCTTACAATGTATAACTAATTCAAAGCAAAGGTATAAGTTTAAATCATATAATTCAACCTTGCTTCCACTGATATTTTGTTAACCTTGCTCTTCGATGATCTCATGGTCCAATAATCTGATTTCAATTCAGATAAAAAAAAAAGAAAAAAAAAGAAGCATTTGGTGATCTTGAATGTTGCGTTATAATTATAAGTCACTAGCTTTAATCAAGAAAAATGCAAACACAAGGGAAATAAATCAAACCTTGAGAATAATTTCGAAAGCTCTATGAAGATGGTTAAGGCTTCCCTTTCTACTTCTTGTACTCAACTTCCCTAAAAATAGAAAAGGGGGAAAAAAGAATAAAACTAAAGCAATGACTATCTACACATTAGTAAGATGATGTCTGGATAAAGTGGATTGTCTTGGCTAATAGGATAAAAGCTTTAGAGAGAACAGAAGGAGGAATTCCATTGGCGCATTTTCAAAATTGCCTCTGAACCAATAGATAACAATACTCACATCACATCTCAAAATTAATAAATAAGCATCTTAATCAAAAAGCAAAACGAAAAGAACATAATTCAATTTGAAGATCAAAACTTTACTTTTACCCTTTCTCACCTTCCATTGTATATATGATGGAATATCCTAAGACTAAACCAACAAATATAGTCCTAAACTTATCCTAAAATTGAAATCTAAATATACCTAAGCTCATTAATAAATTAAATTGAGCCCAATGAAGTCAAAAAATATTCTACAACCCCAAATTAAGTTTCCTAAAAAAAATAATCTATAGCTAAACATATTTTTTTTTCTTTTTTTTTCTCATTTTTCTAATTTTTGAAATTTTTTATTTATTTTTTTATATGAGTATCCTTTCCTAAAATTCTAGGAGACAAAAATAAGGTATCTACGACTTCACTTTTCTGTTATGAAATATGAGTAAATTTTTACTATAAAGATAAAAGAAACACCATTTTTATCCTAGAAATGAAATTTATACTAAGAAGCATTATAATTGACTAGTAGTCTTAAGCTTAATTCACCGAGGATGTGGTCACAAAAAGTTTCGAAAAGAAAGGTAGTGAGGGTAATGACCCCTATGGGCTAGCAAGAACCCTAAAAATTACTAAATGAAAGGTAATGTCCCTATGGACTAGCAAGAACCCTAAAAATTACTAAATGAAGGGTAATGTCCCTATGGACTAGCAAGAACCCTAAATTTAATAAAAGGAGGGTAGCACCCCTATGGGCTAGTAAGAACCCTAAAAATTACTTAAAGGAGGAGACAACGCTCCTTGAGCTGGCCAGAACCATAAAATGCAACTAGTCTTGCTCCTCCGAGTTGATTAACCTGAGTAAATGGGCAAAGCACTTCTTGAGTTAGCTAAGATCCTAAATGAAAACCTGGTGATGCTCCTCTAAGATGACTAAATTAGGTGAACAAGCAAAGTGGTCCTCAAGCTAGCTAAGACCTTAAATCAGAACCTAGTCATGCTCTTCTAAGTTGACTAACTTGGGTCAATAGGCAAAGTGTTCTTCGAGCTACCTAAAACCCTAAATGAGAACCTAGTTATACTCCTTTGAACTGATTAACCTAGGTGGGAACATCTCTGGGGGATTAGAAACCCCAACTAAAAAATTGACATGAAACCTAGTCATTCTCCTTTCAGTTGACTGACATAGGCAAGAGTATCTTTAAGGGACTAGGAACCCTAATTGAAAAGTCAATATGAAACCTAGTCATACTCTTTTGAGCTGACTAAAGTAGGCAGGAGTATTTCTAAGGGACTAGTAATACTAACTTAAAAAATTGACATGAAACCTGGTTATGCTCTTTTGAGCTGACTGATATAGGTGGGAGACTCTCTAAGGGACTAATAACCCTAACTAAAAAAATCGACATGAAACTTAGTCGTACTTCTTTAAGCTGATTGACATAAGCAAGAGAATCTCTAAGAGATTAGCAATACTAACTAAAAAGTCAATTGAAACCTAGTTATGTTCCTTTAAGCTAACTAATATAGGCGGGAATATCTCTAAGGGACTAGCAACCTTAACTAAAAAATCAACATGATACCTAATCATGCTCTCTTAAGCTGACTAACATAGGTAAAAGCATCTCTAAGGGACTAACAACCCTACTTGAAAAGTCAATATAAAATCTAGTCGTACTCGTTTGAGTTCAATAATATAAGCAGGAGTGTCTCTAAGGGACTAGCAATCTTAACTGAAAAAATCGACATGAAACTTAGTCATCCTCCTTTGTGTTAACTAACATAGGAACGAGTATCTTTGAGGGACTAGTAACCCTAACTAAAAAAATCAACATGAAACCTAGTCATGCTCCTTTGAGCTGACTAACATAGGTGAAAGCGTCTCTAAGGTATTAGCAACCTTAATTGAAAAGTCGATATGAAACCTAATCGTACTTCTTTAAGCTAACTGACATAGGCGAAAGCGTTTCTAAGGGACTAGCAACCTTAACTAAAAAAAGGTCATGAGACCTAGTCATGCTCCTTCTAACTAACTAACATAGGTAGAAACATTTCTAAGGGACTAGCAACCCTAACTGAAAAAATCGATATGAAACCTAGTCATGCTCCTCTAAGCTAACTGACATAGGTGAATGGGCAAAGCGCTTCTTGAGCTGGTTAAACCTTAAATGACAAAATGAGTTGGGACAACGCTCTATGAGCTTGCTTGAATCCTACAAGAGAAATATGGATAGGAACAGTGCTCTATGAGTTGGCTAAGACCCGAGAGAATAAGGGTTAAACACCTTACAAATTAACTACGACCCTAAGGGGTTGCTTAATGCAAATGCAATGTCTTAAAAGAAACCAACTCACTTTCATACTAAAGTATAGAAGCACTTATCTGGCTTTATCAATAGCTCCCAAACAATTATACCTTTTCTTAAGAAGTTCGATCAAAACTAATGGTTCAGCCTTTTGAAATTCATTCTAATCTTAAAATGGAGCACACAAAGCCTTGTTTAGTGGCGAATTCATAGAAGGTGACCTAATGAGTGAAATGTCATCATCATTTGAGCAGAGAGGTCATGTCTCAAATTTATGGTCCTATAGAAATCCTTTAAGTTTTAATTGAGTAATATTCATTTACCACCAGACATTTGCTCTTCTAAATATGGCATTACCTTAAAAAAAAAAAAAAAAAAACAAATCTCCCTTATCCAAGAGGATGAACCGTAATAGAGTATTTGAAGAATTTTTATCAATTGTCATTGCTCTAAACCATATGTTCATTTTCTCTTGTGTTTACAATTTGTGGGTTTAATTTGGATAGTGTAAAGATTAAGACCTTTTGATAGAGTGAGAAAAGGGTTGGGGGTGTTACCAAATGTCGACAACCACTAAGGATACCAACTTTGCTTATAAAAAATGAGAATACAACCACAGTAATATTAAGATTGCTTACATTTCATGATCTAAGCAAAAACTCCATTGATTTTTCAAGGTTAGTACAACTTTACTGCATTGGCATTTACAAGGTCCCTCATGTCTGGACTATCCATTTAAGCTAAAATCAAAACCCCTCCAACCAACACTCTCTTTACAATATAAGGATCTTTATAATTTGGAGCAAATTTCCTCTAGAGTCTTGTACATTAGGCAGAGTCTTCCTCAATATCATGTCTCCTTATTTAAAATTCTAGGGCTACACTTTCTTGTTAAAAGCCCTAGCCATTCGTTGTTAATAACACACAAGTTTTTCTCATCAATTAGATTCAACTGCTCGATGCAATTTTTTATCCAATCGGTCTTATCCAACTGGGTTTCCAACAACACTTTAAGAGATGGGATCTCAACTTCTACTGGTAATACAACTTCCATTGCATATACTAATGGGTAAGGTGTTGCCCCTGTTAACGTTCTAATAAAAGTTTGATAGACCATGAGTGCGAATGGCAACATTGTAAGCCCCACAACCAGTCATTCAGGGATTTGATTGGTTGAAAGATTCGATCGAGCCTAAATTATAAGTAAAGCTAAAAATATTCGTAAAATGATCCTGTAAGTTTGAATTTAAGAAAATAAGCAATAAAATAAAAGAATATAAAAATTCCAAATTTTAAGTATATAACTTATTATTTATCGAAAATGCGTAAAATGCATTTCGATAATTAACGAAATGCTAGAGATAAATTATATGTATATTAAAAATCATAAAATAACCTAAATAATATTTAGTAATATTTATTTGTACTATATATGAATTTACATCCATGTAGAATTACGCGTAATTACTTAAAATACATAAAATGTGCTAAAATAATAATAAATAATTAAAGAAAATTCATAATTAATTAATGAAAAATCAAGAAAAATATAGAAAAATGTGGAAAAGTTCAAAAGTGGAGCGTGGCAATCTGGTGAAGAAAAAAAATGAACCAATTAAAATGCAACAAATAGAAAGTGGAAAAAGAGAAGAGATAAGGCAATTGTCTTGTCTAATTAATGCACAATAATTTCTCTAAAACTCTATAAATAGCAAGAAAATTTTAGAAGCTCATTTGGTCAGTTTGGAGAGTGAGTTAAATAGGGAGAGGTGAAATTGAGAGAAAAATTAGAGTTAGGAAAAAGAAAAAAGAAAAAACTGTGCAATTAGGGCCATAAAGGGGAACTCACACCAGAGGAGCAGCTGGGAGTGGATGACCACCACCACCACCACCACACGATGGTGATAGTGAATAGACCAGAAGCTAAGGCCACAGTGGCCGGCGGTGGTTAGAGCCACCCAGACTAATAAGTTTGATTTCTAGCTCGATTTTGTGTAATTTTGTAAAAATAGTAAATATTCTTAGAAAATTATGAATTTTGTTATTCTGGACTATTTTTGTATGTAGTTTTTATAAAAAATATTATTTTGATAAAAATATGTCTTGTAATATATAATCCTTAAGAAATCATACAAAACTGAGCATGTTTCAGTTTAGAAATAAATGATCTTAAGAGTGTAGTTTTGAACCCAAAATTTTTGTGTAGACTACATAGATGATATAAAAACAACTATGAAGCCTATTTTCAAAAAATTAATTTTCAAAATTTTTAGATAATTTTTAGGCCTTAAAATAAGTCATAAAATGGGTAATTTAAGGTTAATTAAGTAATTAAATGGTTAGTTATTGATTTTGTGAATAATTATATGTTTTAGGATGTTGAAATTTGATGAAGTATGATATTTGTAGTATTTAGGTTGTTAGATATAATTATTAACTTAATTATGTAGTAAATGAGTAATAAGGAAAAATAGTAAATTTTAAGCTAATTTTGTAAATTAGGGTAATTAGGAGTAAAATCTAATTTAAGATGAATTTAGAGATTTTGAAATGATAATTGATGTTGGGAGATAGTAATTAGAGTAATAAAAATATTAGATGTGTATAATGTACATAATAAGTAATAGTACATAATATACAATTATTAAAAATATAATAAATAGAAAATATTAGAATAAAAACTGATATTATGATAATAAAAAAATATACACTAAATCTTATAAGAAACTTGAATTTATGTAATTATATGAAACATGTAAAAATTTCTTACATCAGAAGTAAATTTAGTACACTACTAAGGATTTAAGTGTACTGAATATAATAAAATACTGATTAGGAGTAATTATGGTATTTAGGATATCTAGAAGTAAAGTGATTAATTTCACATTATGAGTCAAAACAAGTTTCTAGAGTTCAGGTATAAAACAGTACTTAGAAATCGAAGTAGAGTCTAATTCAGAAATTGATGCGGAAACCGAACCCGAATCTAACCTTAAACCTATAATAATTGTAAAAGACTTAAGATCTAGATAATTAGGTATATTAAACCCTAAACAAAACATAATAACAAGCATTATAGGATAAAACAAACCTATAATAGTTATATGAAAATCTGAAACCACGTTTGTGTTATAGGGATGATTAGCGAAGGCTTGAGCGAGTTGGACCTCGAGTAAGTGAGTGAGGAGTCAAGGTAAGTTGGGATTAATACGATGCTATATTTTAGAGGCTTAAGATTATGCTTGGTTGTACTTGTTAGATAGTTTGTTATGTGCATGTGCTTAATTATGAGTGATGTTATGATTTTGTTTGTTGTTTTAGCTTGTATTGTGTGATTTATATGAAATGATTGATTACCCTAAACTAGATCTAATCAAATATACGACTTGTAATCATAATCAGACCTGCATGACAACCCATTAAGGGAAACCTAGGACTCTATGGCCAAATACTGACCCCTTTGAAAGAGATAGCGTAGGATTGCATAATGGTCCTTTTTTCATCCTTAGTCGAACTAAGTGACAGGAGAGGAGGTTACGGCAAGGGTGAAGTCAATGGTTCGAAGGTAGTCGTAGGAGGAGTGAAGTCTCCATTACATAAGCCTGGGTTTGGTCGTGAGCTGTTGCATTAATGGTAACTTTTTAACTCGAATTAGAGCAGGCGCAATTTCTCTAATCTCACGATGGGCCGGACAACGTCATGTGATGGCATTTTCTTGAACATGCATTGCACCTAATAAGTTGGTTGATAACCTTGTTGTGTTTATGGTATAGTTTTAAGTCCTCCATCCTAACTTACTAAGCTGTGGTTGTTCATATCCCTATAAACGTCGTGCAAGTGCTGGCTAAGAAGCGACATACAACTACTCTGAAGCTAGCAACTACTGGATCCTAGGGAGTAAGAAAAAACATTTGAAGAATAAACACATATTTTTTTAAGGTCTAAGCTTTTACATTAGAATTTTTTTTCATTTCTGAATAATGTAATAACTAGAAAATATATTACAGAGAAATATTATAAACTTTAATTATAATAATTGAATTATAGTGTATATATATATTTCCTCACTTTCTTAGGTAAATAATTTATTTAAATTACAAACTGTTTACTTCAAAGCGGGTTAGTCATGGACACCTTGTGTAGATCAGGTCTAAAATAGCGGTTGTAAGGCCAACTTCTATTTTAGAATGGTTTACACGGCGGGACTATTACGACTCCGCCGCTTCGGGGTGTGATAAACATTTCATGCCAATCTCAATACGTAACTACCATCTTTTCAATGATTCTTTTCATATTCTTATTGGCCACTTCCACAACCCTATTCATCTGAGGCCAATATGGAGTGGAATTTCTATATATGATTCTAAACTACAGACATAACTCTGTCACTGGTTTGTTGTTAAGATTTGTACCATTATCGATAACAATCATCTCTAGAGTGCCATACTGAGCTAGAATGTCTCCCTTGATAAACTTTACCCTTACCCCTTTAGTAACACTTAAATAGGATGAGGCTTTAACTTACTTACTAAAATGATTGATGGCTACCAATATGAAACGATGTCGTTGGATGCCTTTGGAGTGATTAGGCCAATGATGTCTATAACCAACATAAAAAATTACCTAGTGTAGATAATGTATGTAATTGTTGAGGTAAAACATTTACTTTATTTGCATAAACCTGGCATAAGTAGCAGTTCCTAACATGTTTGATACAATCTCCTTCTATAGTCAACAAATAATATCCCAGTCTCATGATTTTCTTAAAAGCATGTAGTCGCTTATGTAGGGGTTACATACTCTTCATGTACTTCTTTCATCAACACCTCTGCTTCTCTTTCGTCTATACACTGTACAAGTGTACCATTAAATGATCGTCGATATAAGGTAGATTTACTTATCAAGTACTAGGCAGCCAATCTTATGATCATCTTCCTGTCCTTTTTCTCTACCTCATCAAGGTATGTATCTTGTTGTAAGAATGTTTTGATATCATAGTACTAAGACTTTTCATCATATGTATTCTCAATTACCAGGCAGAAAGTGGGCTTTTCTTTGACTTTAAATTTTAAATGGCTAAAAATTTACTCCATCAGATATCTGAATCATGGATGCCAAAGTAGCCAAAGCATCAACAAACTGGTTTTGAGCTTTTGGTATATGTGAATGTGATCTCTTTAAACCTGTTTACTAGTTCAGCTATTATTGGTAATAAGGCACTAATTTGAGGTCCTTTGTCTTATATTTACCTTGGGCCTAGCCAATGATCAATGAAGAATCCCCATATACCTCCAATTGCTATATCTCCTTATCTAACGCCATTTCCCATTCCACACGCCTCATATTCTACAATATTGTTAGTATATAGGAAAACGAGTCTCATGGCCATCCAGAATTATATACATTCAGGAGATATCAATATTGCCCCAATTCAATACCCAAACACATTGGTTACTCCATCAAAGAACATCTTCCAATTTGAGGGTTTCTCAACTTCTTTGCTATCAGAATTATTTTTAGCCACTAAGATATTTTCATTGGGAGATCCAACTTGCACTTCTTGAGGAGTATCTACAGGGGGATTATCTACTAAGGCTTAATCCTTAACTGAACTTTGGTTTACATATGTGATGTTGAACTCTAATAATAACATTTTCCACTTTGAAATTCTGCCAATGAGGACTAGTTTCTCTATACTTCAAGGGATCATGTTGTGTAAACAACTCACTCTTTCCTTTCCATTCCTCATCTTTATAGCCAAGCATACATCCCATAGATTCAGGCAATATAGTAGGGTACAAGAACAATGGCCTCTTGGGTTTAGGGGCTATCAATACTGGAGGATTCATGAGGTATTCCTTAATTTTCGTGAAGGCTTCTTCCCATTCCTCATCCCAGTTGACACTGCCATTCTTTTTCAGCAGCTTGAACAGAGGGTGACATTTATCTGTTCACTAAGATATAAATTGTGCTATCTAATTCAAATAGCCCAACAAACCTCTAACTTCCCTGAGTTTACGTAGAGGGGGCATGTCAATTATGGCTTTGGCTTTATTGGGATCTACTTTAATGCTTCATTGACTAATTATGAAACCTAACAACTTCACTAATGTTACTCTAAAGGTACACTTTTCTAGGTTCAACTTCAGCTAAAACTTCCTTAATCTGTCAAACAACTTCCTTAAATTATCTATGTGATCCTCCCCTTTTTTAGATTTTACAATCATATCAACATATACTTCGATTTCTTTATGCATCATGTCATGAAAGATTGCAACGATTTCTCTTTGGTAAGTTGCCCCAGCATTCTTAAGTCTGAAGGACATCACTTTGTAGCAAAACATGCCCTAAGTTATAATGAAGGTCGTATTAGCCTTATCTTTTTTGAACATTCAAATTTGATTGTATCCGAAAAAGCCATCCATGAATGAAAAAAGATAGTTCTCAGCTGTATTATCTACTAAGACATCGATATGGGGTAATGGGAAGTTATTCTTAAGCATTGCTTGATTAAGGTCTTAGAAGTCCACACATACTTTGACCTTCTCATTCTTTTTCATCATTGAGACTGGCTACCTATTCTAGATAGTCAGATACCTCAATGAATCTAACTTCAAGCAAGTTCTTAACCTCTTCCTTGATTTTCCAAAGTAGGTCAGGTCAGAATTTTCTTAACTTCTACTTTTTAGGCTTGATGTCTTCTTGTGTAAGTAGACGATGAACTATGATTAACAGATCCAACTTAGGCATATCTTCACAAGACTAGGCAAACACGTCTCGATTTTCAGTCAATGGTGTAATCATTTTGCTTTTTTCTCCTCTTTCGAATTCCCTCCATTCTTCAAATTCTTCGGATTATCCTTAGCCCCTACATTAATTGTTTTGATTGATTTGCCAATGGAGATTCTGTCCAGTTCATGTTTTTGCCATTTTTCTTATATATCATTGTAGTCATTAACATCGCTCCCAATGACTAATCCAATAGGGTTGAAAGTGATATTAGTAATCTCATTGTCAACTTGCACCAAGTATCCTTAATTTTCGTTTGAATCATTGGATCTAGGCAAAGCATATAAGGAAAAGTGTATGTAAGTAAAAGAGAACTGAAACACAATAGAAGAAAGGAACTAATATTTTATTCATTAAGCGAAAAGGTTCGCTGATACATTTGGAACAGTAACAATTGAAAAGAAAAACTTTAGAAATTCTTAAACTACGGTTTATCGTTTACCTTAAGGAAGACCTTTTGCCTCTCACAAGGATAGAGAACCAGTTATTCAAATAGTGCTAAAGCTTGTGAAATGAGCTTGCTGATCCTTCTTTAGTAGATTCTGAAGCTTGAGTCTCTACTTGAATAAATGTCTCAATTAGTGGTAAGAAGGTTATTCAGGCATGGTACAATCAATCACCTCTCTTACCACTCACTTGTTTCTTTTGAAACTCTTCTTTTGGAGTCAGATTGTAGCTAAGGACATAGATGTCACGTCCTGAAAAGGTGAAGTCGTAACAGTTGCGCCGTATGAGCCATCCTAAGATAGAAACTGTCTTCACAATTGCTATCTTAGACCTAGTTCACACCAAGCATACTTGACTCTACCCCTTTAAAGTGTTCAATTTGATACTTATTTGATATAAACCTGTAGAGTAATCCTTTGAAATAATTTATAATAATAAACTTATAATTTTACCTTATAAAAGAGTAGTAGTAAATCCCACAAGTACCTATCATTTCACATATAGACAAAAATATGGACAACTACTAAGCCTTTTGAAGAGTCTTGTGTAATTTTCCTTAAAAGATAAAAAGTTAATACTAAGGCCAATAACCGGCCATTTCTTGTTGTGTCTCACTCCTTATCCTAGTTTACTAAGGTTTTAGTGTTGGGTAAGCACTTGTAAGCCATTTGGAACTTGTAGAACAAACTATAGGGGAATAAGTGACAACATGCTTCATAAGTGAGGTGGAGACAGAAGTATACACTTAACACATCACAAGTAAGGTTTTCAACTAAGTTGGTTAGATGCAATGCATGTATAAGCATATGTCATCACACTATATTATTCGGTCCATCATGAGATCAAAGAAATTACACCCACTTTAATACAGGTTAAGAAGATTAATGTCATGCACTTCGCAAATCGAGACCAAACTAGGGTTTATGCAATGGAGAATACCTTCCTCCCGTGACTACCTTCGAACCACGACCCCCAACCTTACCTAAGCTCCTCTCATGTCACTTAGTTCAACTAAGAGTGGGAAAAAAGATCATTTTAGCTATTCTCATCGAAGGGAGTCCATGTGTGGCCCGAGAATCTTAGCCATTACCCCTAGTGGGTTGCAATGCATATTGGGCTAGATGTTAAGCCAAGTTTGAATTAGTTTATTTTTAGGGTGACCAACCAAGCTCAAACAATTTAAGCATAATAATATTCATAGAATAATCATATATGATATTCACAAAATAATCATATCATGGAGCTTAGCTCTCATCATAATAAATTGAAACCCAACAACAAGCGCTACATACATACAAACAGCTAACTACAATTACAAGCCAATACATACTAAAGTCTCCAAATATTTTGAAATGATATCCTAAAATGATATAAAGCATTGATCATACTTACCTGTTTAGATGCTCACTACAGAAGACTCAAGTTGTCAATGGTATGATCATCGAGGAACCCTATACATATAAAACCTAAATTTAGTTTTTGTAACAGTTATGAAAACACTAAGATTTTATCTAAAACGGCTATATGTGTATAAAGTATATTATCATTTTCCTTATATAATAATATATAGTTTATTATATAGGTCGAGTTAAGTTATTAATTATTGATAATATACATAATTTATATGATTATGTATTATATATCGTTTTGATCATATCGAAACATACTTTTAATTTATTAAATCACATTTCAATTTTAGCAGGGTTACCGTAATACGCACATTCTAAAATATTATAGAATTATAGGTTATATTACATAAGATTATCCAATTTTAATAAAATTAGTATTATTTGGTTTGTACAGACCTAACAACACGCGTTATGAGTCTTATTTCTAGAAATAACTTTTAACGGATAGTTTGAGCTTTTAATATAATTATATGTATCTATATAAATAGTATTATTATACTTATTTTAGATTATTAAACTATATTTTACCTAATTTGTTAATATATCAGTATAATATAGGTATTATCCAATCCTAATACATATATAACATATCCAAGTTATTAAAATATAATTAAACATATTAAAAATATAATTTTTATCCAATCTAACCAGTACACATATAGATAGTTTTTATTCAACTATTTATCATATTTTAACCTATTATTACTAAAAATGAGTCCCTGTTTATTATTTAAACTATTTTACTACATAAATTCGTAATAAATAATTCGAATGACCAGATAATTCCTCAAAAATTTATATAGACTCCTAAAAATATAGGGAACTTAGCTATTACTTAGTTTCAAGTTTTCGACCTATCACCTATATATTCGTATTTATGATTTTTACCCTTAAATTATCCTCATTTACTCAATTATGATCCTTTTTACACCAAATTAATTTCAATCTGACCCAACATTGTTATTATTCACTAGAGATTAGTACATGCCCATTTCATCATTTAATTTCATAATTTCGTATTTATTTCATAATTTCAACCTATTTTCGAGCTATTTTTAAGTAAAAAAATGCAATAAATATTAAAAAACAATCAAATAAAAATTCGGCCAACATAGCAATTATATATATATCATACACATCCTACACAAAAATTTTAAGCTAGAAACAATATCATTTAGTACAATTATTTTACAATTTAAATTTCGGATGAATAATAGTTTCTTAAGCAAGTATACTAAATATTATAAATTTTTCAAAAATAAAAATATTACATGAAAACATGTTTGAAATAATCTAGCTAAATTATCTTTCATAATATTCTAGGTGATTTTGATATTTTTTACAAATTATTGAAAAACAGGACAAAGAATCGACCTTCATGTTCTTGAATTCTCTAGTTGTTATAGAGTGGTGGGGCTTCGTCAAAAAAACCAGTCGTTACCTGGACTAATGGTAGCCGATTAGGTTGGTCGTCAGGTAGTCGTTTAGGTTAGGTACGGTGGTTATTCTGTTTTTTTTTTTTTGTATTTTTTCTCACTTTATCCTATTTTTCATGTTTTTTTCCTCTTAATTTTAGGTTCTAATTTGCTAAACTAAGACTAGTTTGTTGGGATTTGCTATTTATAGAGCTTAGTTTGCCACCTAGGATTTTTTTTCTTATTTTCTTTCTCCTTTTTCTAAGTTGGAGGTGTCCTTTCTTTAGGCAATTACCCTTGATTCAGCATCCTTGAGTTTCCCCAGCTTGCTATAGTGAATTCCAAAAATTCCTAGCTGCAATTGAATGTTTTTGGATAAGATTTGCAGCTATTTAAGTATTTTAGGTATACTTAATTAATATGTAGTTATTTATTAATATACGGGTGTATATCCCATGTATATATCACGTATAATATATAACTATACTCATATAATTAAGTTTCTAACATATCTTTTATTTTTTAAGATATGTTCTCGTAATTATTGGCATGAATTCACACATTATATATATATAATTACGTAAATTAAGGTTAATTTACGAATATAATTATTATTTATACCGGGTATACTCATAAAAATATGAATATATTCATATAATAAATTATACTATGTTATCTCATTTTGAAACTTAATTAACTTATCTCCAAGTTCTCGTCTCAGTCTAAGCTCAATTTTTAACAGTTCTAAGCATTTTTTGTACTATATTAAATAATCATACTACCAATGGCAAAATCAGGATTTTGGATAATTATTTTCAAAATCTAACTTTACTAAATCACTTCAACTAACTTTTTTTATCTTAATCATAAAGTTTGGGTTTAACCAGTAACTTTTTCCAAAAGTCTTAAATTTAGGTACAATTGCTCTAGACTCAACTTTAGGGTATCATATAGAACAAATTTCTACTATCTTGATTATATTCTTGATTTTCTTATTATATTATAGACTTCCAAATGTAAGGAAGTTCCTCAATTAAGGTTATCAAGTTTCTTATAAGTTTCTAGCCTAATCGGTTTACTTTCTCGAATATCATAGATCAACTATTGACCCTAATTGTACGAGGACAGGGCTTTGTCCTAATACTTAAATGTTCATGTCTTGATTGCTAATTTATGAGATATTACAATAGATACCAATCTAACCTTCCTTAAACTCTACTTTCTCATTCTTTTCTTTATTAGGTAAGGTAATCATGCACCCTTCTTAGAACACTGTAAACTAAACTACTCTTGCTCTTCATTCCTTATATAGGGTATAGCCATTTCTTTGTAAATCTCATAGTCTTGATCTCCCAAAATCATGATCACTTAGCTATTTGAGATAAACTTCACTTTTTAATGCAAGTTGAAGGTATAGCCCCTACTACATGAATCTAGGGTTTTCCCAAGAGTAAATTAAAAGATCTTAGGATGTCTAGAACCTAAAATCAGATGCTAAAGTTCAGAGGGCCGATATCAATGGGTAAGTCTATCCCCCCTATAATCTCTCTTCTAGACCCATCAAAGGCCCTAACTGTTATGGAATTAGGCTTGATTACAATTATGTCAACACCCAATAGATTTAAGGTGGTAAGTAGGTAGATGTTCAGCAATGATCCACTGTCGATGAGTACTCTAATAATGATCATGTTATTACTCCTTACCATTATAAAAAGTGGTTTCGTATGTTGATTACCTTCCTCTCCCAATTCTTCTGCTAAAAAAGAAATTTGATCTAGAGTGAGGATGGAATTGGTGATTAGTCCCATCTTTTCAGTTGGCATTTCATGAAGGTCCTTAACCTCCCTCAAGGTACGAAATAGAGTCCCTTGTGTGGTTTGGAAACCATCAACATACCTATTAATAATATTTGTACTGGAGTCTTAACAAGTTGTTCTATTTTTTATGCTCACTTGATTTGATCATTTTGGTAAAGGTAGATAGCCCTTCCATATGTTTAACCATTTTGTCATCTACCTCTTCCAGTATGCTCTTCTCCTTGAGCTCTTCCCTTGGGTAATAGACCCTCTTAGTTCGAGTAATTCCCCCCTAGAGAATTTGAGTTCTCCCGATTTATCACCTGATAGTTAAATGGGGTGGCTTTGTAGTATTATAGTGTTTCTAGTATGTAGAAATTGTACCTCTCATTTTTAGGGCTTGCTCGCTTGTATAGAACTCAAAATCCTTAGGCTTCTTGTCTGGACCGATCATGTTGATCGTGAGGTCATCATCAATCATGCCGATAATCAGGCTGTAGTTTAGTAAGGGGTTATTATTAACATTTGGAGTTAAGGCTTCCACAAAGTCCAACTACACTAACACATCATTTATTAAGTCCTAAATCTTATTCTTCTATCTCCAACATGCATTGATTAAGTGCTTTACCTACCTATAATGTTACTCACATTTCTGATTAGGATCTTAAATTTGCGGCCTATATCAATCACTAGGGAGCTCATACTAAATCAAATTATCCTTTTACAACTTCTCAAAGACTTGACTTAAAGGGATCGATATCTTAGTAAATTGTTTAAGGGCCTTATTAGCCTGAGGTTGATTTTTGAACTAATGTTGAACTGAAGGTAGATTTTCCTTGAAAGAGACTTGAACATTTGGTCTAACATTTGAATTTACCATGCTGACCATAGATTCTTTAAGCTTGCTGATTGTTAGTTTTAGAAATGGAAGACGAAGCGGATGGTCTTCTATCCGACAGTTCTTGAAGCTTACTAGAGGAGATGGTGCTTTCAATCCTTTACCTTACTGCCACTATCTTGGGCAAAACTAAATGAGGCTTTTCCTCATCAAATGGGAGAAATAGGGCCTTTCTAAAGTATTGATGAAAGTTAATGTAAGCTCTTTCTTAGTCTTAAGAGTGGATACCCTTGCAGCTAAAGATCTCTATCTTTGAGCATACTCTTTAAATGATTCGTTGTTCTTCTTCCGCAAGGCAACCAAATCCATTATGGCCGGAGCTACTTCAACATTGAACCTATATTGTTCATAAAATGCTTTAGAAATTTTCTCCCATGTATTTATCTAGTTTAGGTCGAGCTGAGTGTACCAAGTCAAGGGCCGAACCTGTTAGACAATTCTGGAATGTATACACCATAAGTTAGTCATACTAAACATATTTACCCATCTTCTTTACGTATAGTCTAGTATGAAGCTTAGGGCATCCTGCCCCATTGTACTTTTCAAACTCTGGTACCTTAAACTTCTTAAGATAGGCGCTAATGTCATATGTAGAAAATTTAGTGATTTCATCCTAATAAAAACTATCATAGCCCCCAAGTGCCCTCATCTTTTCAGATATTCGCTCAACTAACTTCCTTTCTAGTTTCTTCAAACTGTCTATACTAGGCCCTAAGTTAGTCAACCTTGCGTTAATTGGGGATACATATGTGTCATGCTCAAAGGTCGGGTTAACCTTTGGATAAAATCCTTTTAAATTAAATGGGTCCTTTGGATAATTATTCTCTACTTTAGGAGCTTCAATATTCTTCTCGTAATGAGCCTTTAAGCTCTCTTCATTAGCTAGTATTGTGGTTCAGAGTAAGGCGATATTGTTTGTAAGGAAACTCATTTGTTCTACCATCCTTTCCATGGTCCTTTCTAAAGAACAAAATCTCAACTTGGTAAGATTAGCAATCTTAGGGTTGTTGTGATTATCATCTCCTTAGATGGCCATTATAGTTTGGGAACATGCTCTAATCAAACTCCTTTAAAAGATTTGACTTTTCAAAGCTATTTTGAAATCTATTTGAGAGTACTTCACAAAAAGTTAGCACATATATACATTTTCTCTATTAAAAAAAAAGCATAAATGTACAAATGCAAAAATGTATTGCACATGGATGTAAGGAAATTTAAATTGGCAAGAGACCCTTAATGTGGCAAAACATAACTAGTTTTTATTAATCTTCGCAATCATGAAGCTTTACATCACTTATTATATTAGAAAAAGGAATTCCTAAAAGAAAGAAAGAATAAAAAGAAAAACTATGATATATTCTTCTTGTTGCTATTTGATTTGACTTGTGCCTTCATTCTCTTCTGAATCTTAGGAGTCTCTATCTTCTTACTTCTGACTTTCCTGAGTTGTGCTTCTAATGCCTTTATCCTCTAATGGTATTCTTTACAGTGGGCTTCTAATTCTCGTCCTTCTTCACTTGCTTTCTTGAGTTTGGCTTTAACTTGAGCTTCTTCTTTCTCCTTTGCCTCTTCCATATCCTTTAGATTTTGTAGTTGGTGATGGAGAAATCCTTTAGTTATTTAACTTTTACTAGGTATCTCTTTGGTAGTGGGGGTAGTCTTCCTTTTACACTAAAGAGCTTGAATGCTTAGAAGTTTAGTTACCTTGTTAACCACCGGGATGTTAAGGTCATGAAAGTCAAGTGAGACAAGCTTTGAGGATGGCTTCGAAATCATGTTTTAAGTAAGTCTGTTGGCTAGAATGTACCTAATACAGAGGTTAAAGTTGATCAAAGGTACTACTTTGAAACCTTCATATTCTTTTACCATTTCTTTACTCAAAAACCATCTAAGCAACCAAAGTAGTTATTCGGCTTTCATAGCCCGAAAATACTAAACTCGATAAAGGGTAGCTATATTGTCAAGTAGCTCAATTTGCTCTTTAAAAGACTTGATGAGATCGTATCGTTGTGTAAACTCGACTCGGTTGAAATCGAGTTAGTGACTCTTCATGTGGCTAATGAACCAAACCTAAAGCAAAGGTATGTTAGTCTTCAGATCTCCATATTTCTTCTTTTGAGATGATTTAGTGAGCAGATTTGCTTAACCAGGAGAGCAAGTACGTACATTACCACTTCTGCAACTCTGAAGTAGACCCGGCATCTTTCGTTTAGGAATAAGATCATGTTGAAGACCACTAAGATATAAGTGTTGACTTAGTACTAGTTCTAAGTTTCTATTACACCCCAAAGGGGTGAAGTCGCAACAGTCCTACCATATAAACCAACCTATGATAATAACCGACCATATAGTCCCTATCATAGATATGATTTACACAAGGTATACATGACTTTTTGCTTTGAAGTAAACAATCATTCATAATTAAAAACTCTTAAGTTATATTTACATAAAGATACTCATACTGTCCTACATTCCAAGGAAATATCCACATGCTAAGGTACTTTGATGAGTAACATATTACATAATCAGTCTAAAAACTTAAGAGTTAGTAACAAAACTTTAGAAGATTCAATTACATCAACCATCTTGATCCTCAGTCCCCCATCACTTAACACTTCAAAAAGATATTGACCTCAAAATAGCTATAGCACAGTATATCAGTTAGTACTTGAAAAAAAATCTATAACGATATGAGTAACGAATAGCTTAGTAAGTTAAGATAGAGACTTAAGAATGTATAACAAACACAAATAGAGTTTTTAAACAATTAATTATATACAATGCAATACGCCTGGTTCGTTGTGAAATACAACCTGGGTTTGGTTGTGAACTCTAGTCCAGGTTAAGGAGTTTTTATGTTTATGCAAGAGTTCACAATCAAACTTAAGTTTGTGTAATTAAGATACCACTCTCTCCGTAACTATCCTTCGAACTATTGCCTTCATCCTTACTATGACCTCTTCTTCTATCACTTAGTTCAGCTAAGGATGAAGAAAAGATCATTATACTATCTAGCGCTATCTTTTTCAAAAGTATCGATGTTTGGTTAGAGAATCCTAAATGTCTCCTAAAGGGTTGCAATGCATGTCTAATTGAGATATTTAGATCGGCTATAATTAAGTTCGGTTTAGGGTGATCAAACAATCTCATACTACTCAATTCACAATAATCACCAAAACACAACGTAGATTTTTAGTATGAAATCAGATACACATAAGTACATGTACATATAACTACCTACAAGCATAATCATATACAACCAAAGCCTCCAAGTACTTTAATATAGCACTCTAAAATATAATGAAATATTAAATCTAACTTACTTGAAATCCTCAATTCACTCGCTCGTCTTATCATAGGTTGACTTGTCTCTATGTGTCATATATTATAAATACTCCTTTAGTATTTATATCCTTGTGATATATATATTTTAAATTATTATTTGATCCAATTTTTCAAATATATATTACTTATTATCGATCTTATTCTAGGCTAGTTTCAGAATCAGTTTCCAAATCCGAATCTGATAAGTTTTTGGCTACGAGTGTTATATGTAAATCCTAAAAATGTGTTTCGAATTATAATGTCAAAGTAATCAAATTATACTTACATATCCTAAAATAACTAGTATTCCAATTTGTACTATACACCTTAGTCTCAATTAATTACTAAATTTACTCCCAATGTGAGAAAAATTTATATATTTCATATAATTGCTAAAATTTAAATTTCATATCAGATTTATTATATATTTCCATTATTATTATGTTATCAATTTTGTCCTAATATTTTATATTTATTATAAATCCAATTTCACATATTATCAATTTTCACATATTCACTACATATTACACCTAATAATTACGTCTTATATTTCAAATACTACAATTATCATACTTCATCAAAAACGAACATCCTAAAGCACCTAACTACATTCTAAATTAGTAATTATCCATTTAATTACCTAATTAGCCTAAAATCACAAATTTTATATATCACTTTAAGGCCTAACAATCACCCAAAATTTCAAAAATTCAATTTTAAAGAATCTCTTCATAGTATTGTTTTACACCCTCTAAATAGTCTACACAAAAAAATTAAGCTCAAAATTATACTTGTAAGGCGATTTATTCCTAAATTGAAGTAAACTCGAGTTTATGGGATTTCTTAAGAATTATACATTTCTAAACATAATTTCATCAAACCAATATTTTTTCGTAAACTTACATACATAAAAAAATTTAGAATACCAAATTTTAGAATTTTCTAAGTATATTTAATATTTTTATAGAATTAAACAAAATCAGGTTATAATTTAACTCACCCGTCCAATCGACTTCTAGCCACCGATGGTGTTCCTATGGGTGTCGGCAGCCTTGGGCAATTATGGTAAGGTATGGTGGTGGTGGTAGTTTGTTTCCAGATGGCCATAAGTTGTGGGTTTGCTCTATAAATCCTAATTACATAGATTTTTTCTATTTTTGTTAAAATTAACTAAGTTACTTTTTCTAGTCACTTTCTAATTTTTTTTTTTAGATGTCTAACTAACCAAAATGAAAGGTGAGGCGTGATCTTTGATTTTATAGAGTGGTTTAGGCTTGCTTTTGATTTTTTTTATAAGGCTAAGTATCCCTTATCTTCTTCCAACTTACTTTTTATTTGCCCTATTTTAATTGGTTAATTATTTCTTCTTAATCCTCAGCTTGCCACAACCTTGATCTGGATAATTCTTCACTTTTTCTATTTTCTTGACTTTTCTCTAATTTTTTTGTGATTTTCTTTGATTATTTAGCATTAATTTAGTATAGTTCAAGCATTTTAAGTAATTTCAAGTATTTTTACCTACACATAAATATATATGGAGTACAAATAAGTACTCCTAAATGTTATTTATGTTATTCTATAATTTTAGTGTACATATAATTTATTTCTATCGACTTGTTAGTTATCGAAACTCGTTTTATGTATTTTCAAGCGAGTTTCGATAAATAACAAGTAATATGCTTATAATTCAATATAATGATATTTGATTATTTTATTACTTATTTTCCTAAATTTAAACTTATGAAATCACTTTTACTAATATTTTGAGCTTTGCCATGTAAGTTAGGCTTGATCGAACGCTTTATCCAATCGCTTTAAATTTTACATATCAAATTTGAACTTCCAGTTATAAGGCTTACAATTTCTAGGTTTGCATAGATAATGTCCTGCTTTTCTTTATGTTTCAGCCTAGTAGAAAGCTAATTAATGATGTCTTCCAACTGCATAATCTTTCCTTGAACCAAAATCTAGTTTGTCTTGACCTTTTTGACTCTCAATAGCTTACTAAAGATTTTCATTACTGCAGCTTCTAGGTTTAAGACATAGATGTCATTAATAATAGCGAGAGCCCATAGCAATTAAGAGTACTCTTCAATGGTTGAACTTAGCTGGTATAGACCAAGGAAAAATGCAACAGCTTATGGCTCTCACAAATTTACTAAGGCCTGCATTAGAGGCCTAATCTTCTATAAAGACAGTATAAGCGCGATCTTGTTTTTAATGAATTTATATCTATCTAGGTTGAAAAGTTAGAACTAAGTTTAGAGAAATTTTTAAGGGCCATGAGGTGGATGAACATGGATTTCTTCGAAAGCAGCTAGAGTTAATCTAGCCATATCTAAAAAAAAAAAAAATTACAATCAAAGCATATTTTAAACTTTACATAGAATTATTATAGAATATTTATAGGGAAAATTACAACACTATTGTAAAGGAAGAATATAAGGAAAAAAAATACAACTCTACAACTACAATTCTTTATTTGGGTTTGCCACATTACAAGTTCTTGCCAATCTTATGAAAAAGGTTTTCATGTACGCAAAATGGTAAGTTCTAAAGGTCCTTAAGTCTATGATTTTAAGTGTTTCTAAAGAAACGGTTATCTAATCACATCGAAACTTGAGTAAGGTAGCTTAATCGACCCTAAAAGGTGGTTACTCTACAACATAAAGCTTACACAATGACTCTCTACTTAAGGTCCAAAGATGACATGATTCTAACCGTATCTATCACGTATATGATTCATAAAATAACAACCCCCATAGGTGAGCTGCAGCAAAAGGGTTAATACGAGCATTTATATTTTGCAACAAAAAGAAAAAGGAAAAGAAAATTCACATGAATAATTTACAAGTCAGCTAATCCTAATATCTGAAAAATGATCCTAATTTTAGAAAACTTAAGTGGCTAGCCCTCTTGACATCCCCAATGGAGTTACCAGGTTGTGAAACCTGATTTTTCGGCTTATTATTTTAATCTCATTTTCCTTATTTCGATTAATACTAAACCTTAATAGATTCAATATTAACCCTCGACTAGGGAATAAGGAAGATTCTAGTTTATTTTTTAAATTCTGAAGTCGAGAAAAAAATTAAGTTGTAATCAATTAGGTAGATTGATTACAACTTAGTTATCGGTCTTCAATTTTAATAAAAACATAGGGTTTATAAATTTAGGGGCTATCTATTAAACCTTAATGAATATCACTATTAATTTTTTGATATTAGGTTTACTTTTCACAATTACACCTTTTAAAAAAAAAAAAAAAAAAAGCAAAGCTCACTCACCAGTGAATAAATGAAATTGTATTTATTTTACAAAAATGGGGAATTCAAGTTATAATTTACAAAAAATGGAAAAATAAAGTTTTAAAAAATTTTACATCATCCTAAAAGTATCTATGTACCTGCTAGTCAAAATTAGACGTTTGCAGTTCATTCTGAAAAACTTAGTGTATTAGTTTATTTTAGTTTTAAAAATCCACTAGATTTACATTTTTAGCCATTTGGTTCCATTTAAAGAAAATTATAAAAGGGTCCTAAGTTTGGTTTTTTCATTGTTTTTGAGAATTCTAGAAAATGGTCCTAATTTTATATTAGATTAATTAAATTTATTTTCATGAAAAAGAAATTTTCCTAAATGAGAAAATGAATTTTCAACTTCTATTATTATTATTATTATTATTTGTGAACAAGCCATAACATAAACAAGAGACAACAAAAATATAACAATTATAAAAGGAAATAAAAAATAATTAATAAATAAAGAAATAAGAATCAAAAACACAAAAGAAAGATTTGGCTTGAGTTCAAATTCGTATGTGGCTAAACTTGGTAGCAGGTTAAGTTGGATCTAAGTGTACAATGGCCGAATCGAGTCCAATTTGGGTCTAGTTCGATAGTGAAATCGAGTTGCCGATAGGAACAAGCTCCAACATTGTGGTGTTTCAATTTCAAACAATATGGCCACCGAAACGGGTAGGAAAAAGGATTTTCGTATGTTTTTATTGGACTTAGGTAGTGAGGAATAATGCCATTGGTCGTGGTGGTGGTTTAAAGGGTTTTCGTAGTTGGTCACCTGTGAAGGATGGTGTTTAGTTCGTGTTCATGGTGGCTATGATGGGTGTATTAGGTTAGGTTGGTGTGTAGCGCACTGTGTTGGATCAAGAATATCATGGCTAAGAGGGTTATTCTAGAGTTTTGGGTGGTTGTAAATCGATTAGAGTGGCTATCAGATTAAGTACTGGGTCAAGAGTAGAGTATATTGATGATAGAAGTTATGTTGTTCGAGGTTGATTCGTATGTGAATGTGGTTGGTTGTAGAAGTGCGGCAATGGTGATGTATTATGTTGTGTTTAGGCATCGAGGTTAGTTGATGGCATGTCGTAGATGGGGTAATTACTGTTTGGTTGCTGGTTGAGTGAAGACATGGATTAGGGCGTAGATTGGTTATATAAAAGAGTGGTTGGGAGAGTGTGGGGTGTGTCATGCTTACTGCATAGTGGGTGAAGATGGTGTTGTACGGTCACGAGAGAGAGCAAGGTTTAATGGTAGTTCGTCGTAGATGCGAATTGTATGTTTAAGTGATGTTATGATAAATGGAATCTAATTGTTGCTACAGCAGTGATCATGCATAGTAGTAGCTATGCGTATATGAGTTATCGGTTGCTGTTGTTGAATGTTTGTCAATGGTTGTGAGGGCATGTATGCTATGAATAGTGTGGGTTGATGATGGCATATGAGTAAGTGTGTTGGGCTGGTTATGTAGTTAGGTAGTGGAGTAATATAGGTTCGGTGTTGAATCTGTGTTGGAACACAGTAGTGAATTGGGTTTGATGTCGCAATTGATAGGGATGTTGGAGTGTGCAATCTATAGATTACGTCGTAAAGACTATTGGAAGCTTTTTAGTGGAGTGATGAAGCAAATTGAAAACCAATCAACTTCACAATAACTATTTATAAAGTTCAAACTCGAATGTTCCATTCGATCCTAGCTCATTTCAAATCTATCTTGATACAATTCAATTTAGATTTGGATTGTCTTTCAATACCTATTCTATCAAATTTAATATTATTGTTTTTAGATTTATGATTTTCAACCATCATTTAGTCGCGATTCTACTAAATCTAATTAAAATCAACAATAACTCAAACAGATTTGCTTTTGAATTAAGATTTTAGAACACCGGATTTTTTTTTCTTTTGTTTAGTTCGTTTCTCTTAGTAGAAACTTAAGGATGGAGATCAACTGCACATGACTTATACCCAGTTAGGTGTCTGCATTTCACACGCCAGTTTAGTAACAAAATTTTAAGGCACTCATACGTACCTAGGCTTAGAATTGTTAAGGCTTTTTCGTCATAAAATGTGGCAGGGCTTTTAGCCCTATCATAAAGTGCCCTAACTTCTTTTTTTAAAAAATAATATATAAATTTAATTTAATAAATGGATAAATAAAAACCTAAACCTAAACTTATCCTAAAATTGAAATCTAAATGGACCAAAGCTCATTAATAAATTTAAATGAGCCCAAATGAAGTCCAAAAATATTTCATGACCCTAAATTAAGTTTCCTAAAAAAGTGATCTATAGTTAAACAAATTTTTTTCTTTATTTTTGTATTTTTTATATCAGGACATTTTCCTAAAACTACAAGGAGCAAAAATAAGGTGTTTATAGGACGCAACCAAGTAGTTTTGGGATGAGTTTAGCAATCTCAATATCCATCTCATTGCCAATAGAGTATTCTAAAACCCGTCTAAAACCCTATAGGATTTTAAGGACATTACCTAAAACCCATTCAATAAGCCCATTCAAAAACTTGGTTCTTGAACCCGAAACTTATTTTCCTCTTCTTCTTTTTTCTCCCCTTAATGATAAGTTATCTAAATTTAATTGTACAAATTAAGTAGGTAATTTAAAAATTAGGAAAAGCAAAGTATTGAAAATCTATAGATATAAAGTAATATTACAAATCAGTAATGGAATGTTGAATTAAAATTGCTTATAATTTATTTCAACAAATAGTAAGCTACTTATTCTTATTACAAGCAAAGAAAACTTCTAAAAAATATTACTTAATTAAATCTTAGTACTTTCTTCTGAGAAAAAAAGTACTTTTATACTATGTGTTTACACTTGATTCTCGCTCAAACCAGAGCCCAATGGGTGAAGCCAATCACAAGACACAACCAGTGGGCACCTAAGTAAGTTGTGGCCTCATGTGGTACCTTGTGACTCTTTTGTGAATATGCGAGCTTATGCCACTAAAGAATGCCAATCAAGGGCAAGCTAATCCCTACATCACAACGTGCCTAAAGAGCCAAGTAACAAATGCTCTAACAAATCAATCCCTGATCAAAGAGTTGACGCTTACCAATTGTCCAAGGTAGGTTTAAGGCTTAACTCCTTCCATCGAGCATTAGCCGACCCTTGGATGAGTGCCTTAGCCTGACTTTTGTCTTTAGCGGCTATAGCACACTGCAACACATTAATGAATGTTTAACATCCATAATACAATTAGCACGCTAAACACCTATGCCAATACCAGGTTACGAAGCTGCAAATTTAGTAGCTCAATTAGCCACAGCGTATCGCTTGCAATGAAGTTCAGTCACCTACTGCGAAGCACACTATTTGCCAATGACTAGTATGAATAAACCCCCCAGTGTTACATGTCTAAGTAAATCACATAAAAGGTACTAGGCACCAATAAGTAAAGAAATCTAATCTTTCTCTCTTAAATCCTTTTCTCTCTCTTACTCATACACTTCTCCCTCTCTCTAGAGAAGAGAAGTTGACAACATACGTACACATCGAACAAGCACAGTCCTCTAGGTCTCCAATGTATGCCTCCCCCTTTCTTGGTCCTCTTTGCTGACTTAAGTGTCAGGGAGCTCTTGTAGCCTTACCTCACAGAGGCTATTTACAAGTGTCAAAGAGTAGGAGGTGAAGCCCAGTTCAATTCGACCCTACATATATTAGTTAATCTCCTTTCAATCAACATTTTGGTGCCAACCGTTGGTTAAAAGAAAAAAACAATAACCTATAAGCTTCCCATGTGGAAGATACCAACACCTCCCAACAAGGTGGAGGCAATCAACCCCTTCCAACTCAAAATGAAAACATTGAAGTGCAGGAGCTTAGGTTACACGTCTAGCAAATGCTAGAAGAAAATATAAAATACCAAAATATACTGCTGCTTTACACAAAGATGTAACATTGCTCAAGAGTGCATCTCAAAAGTGCCTAAATGGGGAACTGATTGCCGAGTCCTCCTTACAAGCAAGCAAAAATGATGAACAGTGCAACACATGTCCAACGTACTCACTTAAACATACTCAGCACAATTGTCAACCATATGAAGACCTACATGAACAACTCAACCGCAACTGTAGTAAAACACATGCAAAGGACAAGTACACAACAATAAGTAAACCAGTTGATAGTCTATCACTGAGGCCATCGCCAAAAGATTATGAAGGTATGAACATGGACGAGCTCAATGAGCACATCTACCGTGCTTTCAGCATGCGTCTACTCTACATCGAAAAAGAGCCCTTTCATTCCCTCAATCCTTAAGGAAACGCTCTCCAACGATATGAGGCTACCACATCTCAACACCTATGATGTGACTACCAATCCAAATACCACCTTGTCCACTTTCAGACAATAATGAGCCTCCACAATTTCTTAGATGTTATCATGTCCAAGGCCTTCCCTAGTACATTAGCAAAAGTTGCCTTGCTTTGGTTTAACATTGTTCCTGAGGTATTAATCACTTTATTCGATGGGAGCAAGTTCCAACAACACTTCCTCATCTCCTAAGTCCCATGACAAGATTCTTTTATCCTCTATAATGTCAAGCAATGCCTTAATAAAAGCATACAACCATATCTCAAGTGCTTCAATCGAATAAAGCTACAAGTTTCCAAACTTAACACAAGGACGACTCTATAGGCACTCTTAATAGGTATAGATCCAAACAAAAGGCTCTTTAACACCGTATCTTTGGATAGGCCTAAATCCTTGGACAAATTCATAAGAGTTGCTGAGAAATACATATCTCAAGAAGACACTATCAAGGCCCAATTCAAGGTGGAGAATAACACTTGCATCTCAGCAAGGGATCGTTTAGGACCTCATGACCTAAGACTATAACCCCCTACATGTAAAAATGTGACAAGCAAAGGCACACATTCTAAGACTATATCTCATATACACCCTTAACTTGACCACTCAACGAAATCATGTATGAAGTCCAAGGACAACTTTCGAGACCCTTACACATTCGTAAGACACTAGAAGTAGTGAACTCAGGTAAATACTGCAACTACCATAGAGCATACGGACACAACATAGACGAGTGTAGCCATCTCAAGAATGCATTCGAAGGTCTTGTTCGTAAAGGTTGCATCGACCACTTTGTTACAAATGAGAAATATCAAATTCAATGGCCTACCTAACACCACCGGATGGACAACCAACAACAACCCCATCATTAATAAGGCAATCCCCCAGTAAAAGATCAAAACCAAAAGGGACAATGTGGTTGAGTAAACACCATATTTGGTAGACTTGGCTTCCTTTCAGGTGATACTACCCACATTCCTAAACATAAGGTGCAAATTGTCAAAAGTAAGAAACTAAAGATTGACATAGCAACAACCTTCATCTACGAAGACAAGCAAGGTGTCAACCTGCCCCATAGTAATACACTCGTTATTAGTATTGAAATTAGGTATTTTAATGTCCCAAAGACGTTTGTTGATAGTGGGAGTTCAATAGACATAGTCTTCTATAATGTCTTTGAGTAAATGAAAGAATAGTCTGATTAGGCCTTCCAACTGTACAAATATAGCCTAACTAAGTTCGAAGGTAGCAGGCTAATACCAACAAAGGGGATCATCATCTTGCCTGTTCGATTAGGTGATGATGAGCATGTTGCTACTTAATATGTAGACTTTGTCATTGTCAACATTTAGTCACCATATAGTGCCATTCTCTACAAACCAAGCATAACCAATTCAATATGCTCATTAGCCAGAAATGCCTCAAGGCGAAGTTCATGACCCCAATTAGAGTTGGTGAGGCCAAAGGTGATTAAACTCTATCCAGGATGCTCTACTTGAAGCGCAATCCAAAAACAATGTCATGAACATCGAGTCAATTAACCCCCCTCCCCCCCTAATTTGGCACTATGTGGCAAACTAGCAAAGATGATTATTGAAGTTTAGATTTCTTATGCCCCTGGAATGATAGCCAAAATAGGGGGCCAAAGTGCCAGATGGCAATAAGCTTAAGTTGACAAAGTTCCTCAAGAAAAACTTAGACATCTTTGCATCTAACCTAAAAGATATGCTAAGGATCAACTACATCCCCGAAGCCACTCACTACCTCAATATCAATTTTGCTATGCAACCTGTCAAGCAAAAGAAGTAACATGTCGTACTTAAACTTCAGGCCGCAATCGAGGAGCAAGTATAAAAGTTGCTCCACACATGCTTCATTCGGTACGAGAGGTATCCCCCTTGACTCACCAACATGGTCCTCATCATGAAAGAAATGAGAAATGGCGCATGTGCTTCGACTACACCAATCTCAGTAACGTATGCTCAAAGGACTGATTCCCCTTACCGTACATAGACTAGCTTATTAACTCAACAGCGAGTCATGGTTTTTTCAGTGTCATGGATGTCTGCTCCAAATACAACCAAATCCGGATGGCTCCAAAAGACAAAGCCAACACATCCTTTATGATAGACTTTGAGACTTATTGTTACAAAGTCATACCCTTCGACTTGAAAAATGTTGGAGCCACATATCAAAGGATGGTGATACAAATATTCAAGCCACAAATAAGAAGGAACATCAAAGTCTACATCAACATATGATCGCTAAGAGCAAGACTAGAAGAGGCCATATAAACGACCACCAAGAAATCTTCCAAACCCTTCAATAATTTCAAATGAAACTTAACCCCTTGAAACGCATCTTCAAGGTTGCATCTGGCAAGTTTCTCAGTTTCATGATCACAAAGTAAGGGATGAAGGCTAACCCTAATAAGATTAAGGCAGTCCAAGACATGTAAGCACCGACTAAAGTAAAGGAGGTCCAGTAACTAATAGGAAGGATAGTTGCCCTTAACCACTTCATCTCTCAAAGTGCAGATAAGTGCACAAAATTTTTCAATCTACTCAAACACCTCGTTAAGTTTAAATGGACACTAGCATGCCAATAAGCCTTCTAAGACTTGAAGAGCTTCCTTATGACGCTTCCCATACTCTCCAAACCCATCCTCGATGAGGAATTGTTCTTATACCTCGCAATCAATGACAAAGCGTTACTGTCTATACTTGTTCAAGCTGACGGTCATGACCACCACCCAGTTTACTATGTTAGCCACATCCTTTAAGGACTCGAGCTTCAATACACTAAAATAGAAAAGTTTGCTTCACAGTAATAATCATTTCCCACAAGCTTAAGCCCTATTTTTAGTCACATCCAATCATCATATTAACGGATGTACCACTTAGAATAGCCTTGTAAAGGCTACATACTTTAGGCCAAATGATGAAGTACCCGTTTGAGCTTAATACTCTTGGAGTTCAATTATACCTAAGACAAGCAATCAAAGCACAAGTTCTTGCTAACTTAATAGCAGAATACACCAAAGCATATGAGCCTTAACTAAAGCTCACCATACTAATTTAGACACTTCAACGTTGATGGCTCATCTACTAAAGGGGGGAGTAGGGCTAAAATCATGCTACAAGGCTCGCACGAAACAAAGATCCTCTATGCCCTGAAGTTTAGTTTCCCAGCAAGTAACAATGAAGCTGAATATGAGGCACTTATAGCCAACTTGAAGATTGCTAAGGATATCAAAGTTGAAAAACTTAGCATACCCTTAGACTCCATGCTAATTGTACAATAAGTCAAGGGTGAATATGAGACCAAGGGCGAAACAATGGCCAAGTAGTTACATTTAGTGCGATGCCTTCTAGCGGAATTCGCCTCTTGGGAAGTCAACAAAATCCCCTAAGCAAAAAATGTAGAAGTAAATAGACCATCCAGAATAGCTTTGTCCCCCATCCTTACTTCACACAACTATGATAAGCTACTCTTCATATAGTAACTCCCCAAAAGAAGTATAGAGGTACAATAGCAGCAAAAGTAGTCCCAAAGCTAATACGAACTTATGGATGAATACATAAGCCTAATATTGCGCATAACCAAAGAGGGTGGGTCTAGACCACGAGATGGTCTAAAAGATAAATGGCAATCGAAGGATAAGCAAGAGTTCCCGTGTACCAACAATGGATATGACACACCAATACCTCATAAGAGCTTAGGTTACACTTGATATGATGCACAAGTATGACTAGAAGGCACTCACTACTAATCCATGCTTAATGGGCTAGATAAGAGTAGCTCAAGAGTAAGTAGAGAGGACACTTAGCTCGAAAGAGTCTGGAAGTTCAAATGTATTCTCTGTACATATTGATGTTGCGACTATTGCAATTTGCAAGTATTTATAATACCTAATTAGGGTAAGTCCTAGGTTATAGGAAATTATAGAAAAAGATTTCTATAGCTAGGGAAAAGGGGAATAATTTATAAGGGTATTAATTTAATCGCGCCAAAAGAATATCCTTTTGTTAGAAAATACAATATGGATGTTAGAAAAGACAATAAGTACATAATTTTACTCATTCCGTGGTCCCAATAATGCTATGAGCCAAGTAGGGGTAAGCTTCGATTAAGCTTAGTTAACATTGGTAGTTGATAGTTCTGATTGTTAGGACGAGACAAGGGTTAACTCACATTTAGGTTAACCTTAGATGGTCGGTTCCTAACAATTGTTAGTTCGATCTCAATACTATAAGGTTAGCTATATCCTAATGTAGTGCTTGGATCGGTATGTTGTAGAAGGGTCGGCTCGACATGTTGGCTAATAACCCCGGTAATCCCTTAGATGATGTGGAGAGCAAAGTAGCTTAGTAAGTCAAACTAAGGTTAGCACTACTCCTTGGCACTTAACTCACCTCGAACAACTTAGTGAACCATTTAAGCTAGCCCATGAGTTCAGAAGTGCATAATTAGTCCTTAATCCTTATTACAAAGCCTTCTTAAATGGACTCCCTTATATGGTACCTCAAGTTTAGGACCCTACTTGAAGAGAGATCCAAAGCAAAGAGTTTAGCTTATGCAGTACCTAACTATGCACTAATCAATGATATACTCTATAGATCGGGGCATAGTGTTACACCCCAAAAAGGTGAAGTCATACTAGTTTTACTATGTGAACCATCATAAGATAGAAATTGTCCCTATAGTTGCTATCTTAGACCTATTTCACACTAGATGTATTTGACTCTATCCCTTTGAAGTGTCCAATTCGATACCTATTTGATATAAACCTATAGAGTAATCCTTTGAAATAATTTGTTAAAAATAAATTTGTACTCTATCAACTTGACTTTGCAAAAGAGTGGTAGTAAATCCTATAGGTACGTATCATTTCTCATACAGACCAGAATATTGAAAACTACTAAGCCCCTTGAGGAATTCTATGTAGTTTTCCTTAAAAATTAAAAAAGTTAATACTAAGGTTAATAACCAGCCATTTCTTATTATACCTCACTCCCCATCACAGTTTGCTAGTTCTCTGGTTTTACACTTGTAATCCATTCAGAACCTACAAAATAAACTATAAGGGAATGAGCTACAATTTGCTCAATAAGTGGGGTGGAGATAGAAGTATGCATCTAACATATCACAAGTAAGGTTTTCAGCTAAGTTGGTTAGATGCAATATATGTATAAGCAAATAACATTATACGATGTTATTCGATCAATCGTGAGATCAGAGAAATTACACTCACTCTAACCCGGGTTGAGGAGATTGATGTCATGCACTAGCAAATCAAACCCAAACCAGAGCTTATGCAACGGAGAACACCCTCCTCCATAATCACCTTTAAACTACGACCCTAACCTTGTTGCGACCTCCTCTCCTATCACTTAGTTTAGCTAAGGGTACGAAAATGACCATTTCAACTACCCTCATTGAAGGGAGTTTGTGTTTGGCTTGAAAATCCTAACCATTACCCCTAATGGGTTGCAATGTATATCAAATTAAGTATTAAGCCGAGTTTGAGTTAGTTCATTTTTAGGGTGATTAACCAAGCTTAAACAATTCAAGCATAATATTTAGAGAACAGCCATAAAATTGAGCTTAGCTCCCACCATAGCAAATTGAATCTCAAATACAAGCATTACATATGCACACGTAGCTAACTATAATCATAAGCAAATACATATCAAAGTCTCCAAATATTCTAAAATAATATCCTAAAATGCTGTGAAGTATTGATTCCACTTACTTGTCTTGATACTTCCTGTGCAAGACTCGTGCCATCAATACCTTTGTTCACTAGAAGACCCTATATATATATATATATATATATATATATATAGATATATATATATATAAAGTTCAGATTTAGTTTTTGTAAAAGTTATGAAAACGTTAGGTTTTATTTATTAGTATTTTGCTAAATTATTATAGTGTAGATTTATATATATCTAAAGTATATTATTATTTTCCTTATATAATGAGATACAGTCTTATTATATAAGTTAAGTTATTAAGTATCAATAATATATGCAATTATACTATTACGTATAATATATCATTTCCATTGTATTGAAACATGCTATTAATCAGTCAATTTACGTTTAAATTACAATTAACTTATCATAGTTTATAAATTTTCATAATATTATAGAGATATAGGTTATATGATCTAAGATTGTCCGATTTTAGTAAAAGTAGTGTTATTAAATTTGTACACACTTAACAATACGTATTACAGATTCTATTTCGAAAAATAACTTCTAAAGGATATTTCAAGTTTCTAATATACTTATACATGCCTATAATAAGTATTATCATATTATACCCATTTTATGTAATTGAACTATATTTTTATATAATTTGCTAATATAATTTAATAATATAAGTGTTATCTAATCTTATGTATATGACCTACCCCGATAGTAAAAATAATCATTAAATATATTAAAAATTCATTTTTACCAAATCTAATCAGTAGTTTTATTTCAATTTTTATCACATTTTAGCCTATTATTACTAAAAACGACCCTCAATTCGTAATTTAAGCTATTTTACTATATAAATTCTTAATAAATAGTTCAAGTCATTAAATAATTTCTCAAAAATTTATATAGACCCCTAAAAATATGTGGAACTTAGTTGGCATATGGTTCCATACTATTGGGTTCATCGCCTAAATACTCGTAATTACAATTTTACCCATAAATAACATTTAATTAACCAATTATTATTTTTTTATAAAAAAACTATTTCCAATATATCCTAACATCATTACAATTCACCAAAAGTCAGTACCTACCATTTCCATAAATTAATTTCATAAAAAACTATTTATTTCGTCTTATTTCTAACTATTTTTAGAGCAAAAAATTACATTAAATATCAAAAATACCTAAATTAAAAATATGGATATATAGAAATTAAATATATATCATATGTATTCTATACAAAAATTTTGAGCTATAAACTACATCATTTAGTATATTTATTTTAGATTAAAAAATTCGAATGAATAGTAAATTTGTTAAGTAAGTATATAAAATATTCAAAATTTTGTAAAAATAAAATTATAGCATGAAAGGACATCTAAAATAATCTAGGAATTAATTTTTCCATATATTTTATAATTATTTTAATATTTTATGAAAATAGGGGAAAAAAAGGGTAGATTCTTGGACTTATCGTTCATCAAAGCTCCAACCACCTTTGGCTGGTGGGTGGCTATCGACAAAGATGGGTGGTGGGTGCTCTATGGGTGGCTGGTTGGTTGCACTAGTAGGTTGTCATTTGGGTTGGGAATAGCTAGGGAGAAGTAAAGTGCTCTATTTTTTTTCCTTTTTCTTTTTTTTTTTTGAATTTCCTTTGATTTTTCTTTAAGTGTCTTAGTTTTCTAAAGTGTGTAATTTGTGTCCTAGTGTCCTATTTATAATATTTAGGGTTAATCAAAAAATTTTCTTAATTGTTAAGTAATTTATTTTAATATTTTTCTTGAAAACGTATAGTAGGAGGTATCAAAATTTCATAAATTTGTTTTTAATGTAGCTGCTTATCCTTTTTAAGTTGTTCCACATTTAATCCAATCATATTCTAGGGTATTTTGGTATTTTATTTTAGTATTTAATGATTTTGTTGATATACGGGTATATAACCTATATATATCATGCACGTAATGAGTAATTATATACATATAATCATGTTTCTAGCATACCTTTTATTTTTAAGATATTTTTCATATTTAATTTTGCAAATTTATCACCTATTATGCATAATTATATAATTTTAGGTTAATTTACGAGTATAATTATTATATATATTAGGCATACTTATAAAAATATGTGTATACTCATATGGCATATTATGTTATATTATTTCATTTTACAATATAATTAACTTATCTCTAAGTTTTCATCACATTCTAAGCTCGGTTTTAGGAGTTTCGATTATTCTTATACTATATTAAGTAATCCTGCTTTTAAGGCTAAAATTAGGATTTTGGGTCATTATTTTTTAAATCTAACTTCACTAGGTAACTTCGAATAACTTTTTCATTCCAATTATAAAATTTGGATTCAATTAGATAAGTTTTTCTCATAGGCCCTAAATTTGAGTATGTTTACCTCAGATGCGATTTTAGTGGCTTATATTAAGTAATTCCTCACTATTTTAATTGTATTCTTGATATGTTATTATATTATTAACTTCTAAATGTATAGTAATTCCTTAATTAGGGTTATCATGTTTTTCGTAAATTTCTAGCCTAATCGGTTTACTTTTTGAAATGTCCTAGATCAATTATTAACCCTAATAGTACAAAGCTAAACTTTTTCTTAATGCTCAAATGTTCATGTCTTAATTGTTGATTAATAGGTTATCACACATAGTATTCCACTCCTCAAATGCCTTCAAACAGAAGAGGAAACTTAAGTACTCGAGCAACTCTACGCAAGGGTTTATAGTAACCACATGCAGTCATATGCATTATTCCTTAGTGTACTCAAGTTAGGTTATTAGTGGCCTGCAATGAAGGAAGACACTAAGGCCATGGTCCAAAGGTATCACTCTTGCCAAAAGCATGCTTTAATTACTCATGCCCCCAACTCAAAGCTATATCCTTTTACCAGCCCATGGTTATTCACATAGTAAGGATTAGAGATCCTTAGCCCTTTCCCTAGAGCCTTAGTAGGTGAATAGTTTATCCTAGTGGCAGTAGACTACTTCACTAAATGGATGGAAGCATCCTATATCGTGACTATAACAGTTCGAGCCGTTGAAGGCTTCATGTTCACCCACATACTATCCTACTTTGGAGTGCCATATAAGTTAATCATTAACAATGGAAGGCAAGTTGATAGCCATTGTTTCAAAAACTTCTGCAACAAGCATAACTTCAGGCTATACTACACCTCAACTACCTACCTTCAAACTAACGGCTAGGTTAAAGCCATTAACAAGATAATTCTCAACAGTCTTAATAAGAGGGTAGAATGAGCAAGAGGTAGGTAGGCCGACAAGCTTCCCAACATACTTTGAGGTTACCGTACAACGCATAGGCCGTCGATCAAAGAGACACCATTCCATCTCGTATTTAGATCTAAAACCATCCTCCCAATTGAGTTAAAACAACTTACCAATAGGGTATAACACTTCAACGTAAACACTAATCACATAGCCCTATAGACAAATCTGGATACTATTAACGAAGTTTGAGATGTTGCACGATCATGTATTGCGACATATCAACAACGAACCACCCAATATCACAATTGTGGCACCCGACATAGGGTTTTCTACCCTGGTAACTTAGTGTGCTAAAAGTTAGAGGCCACTAGCTTTGAGGATGGATGAGGCAAGCTTACCCTTAACTGGGAGGACCCTATCCAAGTAATTGATGAAGTAGGAAAAGGTACTTACAAGCTCGAGACAATGGAAGGATGACCAATCCCTAAGGCATGAACTGCTTAGAATCTAAAACCTTACTTTCATTAAATGCAGTAATGAGAATTAAAAGCACTTGTAACTATAGCTGAATGTAATGATTAATGACGTCTCTAACATTTGTTCATCTCCTTCTCTCGAGCCACTAATCTTAGGTCAATTTTCATCCCCAATCTCTGTCCAAGTTAATCCATACACTAACGACATAAGCACCATCATGGGCTTTAATCTACATCAAACCCCCAATCTTAGGTCAATTTTCATCCCTAAGCTTCGCCTAAGTTAATCCTTACATTAAAGATGTAGGAACCCTAATAGGGCATTGATTTACATCGAGCCCCTAATCTTGGGTCGATTTTCATCTCCAAGCTTCACCCAGGTTATTCGTTACACTAGCGACGTAAGCACCTATCTTTGGCTTCGATTTACATCGAGCCCCTAATCTTAGGTCAATTTTCATCCCCTAGCTTCACCCAAGTTAATCCTTACACTAGCAACGTGGGCACCTATCTTTGGCTTCAATTTACATTAAGCCTCTAATCTTGGGTCAATTTTCATTTCCAAGCTTTGCCTAAATCGGTAATTATACTGACGATGACGGTACCTATCTCTGGCTTCAATTTACATCAAACTCTCAATCTTAGGTCAATTTTCATCCTCAAGCTTCACTCAAGTTAGTCCTTATACTAACAATATAGGCACCCTCATAGGGCATTGATTTACATTAAGACTTTAATCTTAGGTTGATTTTTATCCCCAAGCTTTGTCTAGATTAGTCCTTACACTAACAATACAAGTACCCTCATAAGGCCTTGATTTACATCGAACCCTCAATCTTGGGTTAATTTTTATCCCCATGCTTTGCCCAAGTTAGTCCTTATACTAACAATGCAAGTACCCTTCTTGGTATCATTTCACATCGGCCTCAAAATCGAGTCGATACGTCCTGAGCTTAACCCAAGTTACTTCCAGTGCTCATGGTACAAATACTTTGCCTAGGCATTGATCTTCCTAATGCCCTAAACATAGGTCGATCTCTCATCCTTAATCATTCATCTATGTTATAATGCCACTACAACAGTTATCGAATATAACCCAAAGTGAAATTGAATAGTGGAAGTCAAGGAAAAATAGTTTAATTAGTGTGAAGTAATTATTAAAAGCATGAAGACTTTATCTTGTTGATCAAATGGAGTGCAAAGTTTCATGAGTCGGCATACCAAGCTTAACTATATCAAAGCAAAAAAAAAAAATGATACAATTACATTCTACACTAAGGCTACTCGCCTTTGCTTAAATGATTGTTTTCGGTCCCAACTTGACTTCTTGCTCTAGGAATTCTCCCTCAAGAAGTACTCATCTCAACTTCAACTCAACCAGCTTTCGTATTGTAGCTACATCCCTGAAGTCCTACTTGGCTAAGCCCCAAACCGTAGAGCTCCTAACAATATTCAACCTCTAAGTAAAGGTCCCCACTCCACCTAGTAAAGCCTCTCTTCCATAGAAGCAGCAGTGGGGATTGTTGACCCAACTACTCTACCTAAAATGACGAGTTATTTAAGCTTTGCTGGCAACAAAGTAAGGTTGATCCTTCACCTAGGGTAGATCCGAATGACTTATGAGGCTCCAGGTTCAATGATTGGTGTTCTAGGTTTGGCATATGGGGTTCAAGGTTCTACGTCTTGGGATATGGTTTAAGCATTCGGCGCTCAAGTTTCACAGTCTAGGGTTGACATTTGGGGCTTAGGATGCAGCATTTGGGGTTCAGGATTCAGCATTCTAGGTTTAGTGGTAAGGATTCGGGGTTCGGCATTTGACATTCGAGGTTTGAGATTAGGAATTCGGGGCTTAGGCTTTTGCATTTAGGGTTCAGCATTTAGCATTCGAGGTTCAAGGTTTGGGGTTTAGCATTTAGACATATGGGTTCGAGGCTCAGCATTCAAGGTTTGGGCTTTTAATGTTCAGCATCCGGCATTTTGTGTTAAGGGTTTAGGCTTTAGCATTCAGTGATTGAGGTTCAGGTTCCAAGGCTCAATGTTAAGACTTAAAGTTTCGGCGTTCGATGTCTAGCATTCGATGTTCGAGGTTCGATGTTAAGGGTTCAGGGGTTGGGTGTACGAGATTCAAGGCTCAGCATTGGGGATTCACCATTTAGGTTTCAAGCTTCAGCGTTCGCCATTAAGATTTTAAGGTTCGGCATTTAGGGTTCAAGCTTTGAGGTTTAGTGTCCAGTGTTTGGCATTAAAGGTTCAAGGTTGGGTGTATGGGTTTCAATATTCAACATTCGAGGTTCCCTGTTCAATGTTTATACTTCAACATTTGGGGTTCAAGGCTTGACGTTAGGCTTTGCATTCGACGTTCCAGGTTTGGTGTTTGGTGTTTAACGGGCTATGTTCAACATTTTAGGTTCAAGCTTCAACGTTCTGGGTTTAATGTTTAGGGTTTGAGGTTCAGCATTCATAGATTGGGTTTTAAGGTTGGGCATAAAGGGTTTGGGCTTTTGCCTTCAAGGTTTGGCATTCAAGGTTCGGCATCTAGCATTTGGGGTTTAACATTCAAGGTTTAGGGTGAGGTGTATGATGTTCAAGGCTAGGCATTTGGGGTTTGGACTTTAGCATTCGGGGTTTAAAGTTTGGCACTTAAGGATTATGGTTTGGGGTTCAATGTCTAAGGTTCGATGTTTTAAGTTTAAGGTTCGGGATTAGGTATATGAGTTTAGGGCTCGACATTCAAGGTTCAACGTTTGGGGTTTGGGTTTGACATCCAGGGTTTAGGGCTAGGTATACTAGTTCAGAGCTTGACATTTGGGGTTCAAAGTTTGAAGTTCGAGCTTTCAGTATTCAACATTTGAGCATTTGCTCTTGGGTTTCGGTATTTAGGGTTCAACATTCAATGTTCAAGGTTTAGCACTCAGGGTTCAACGCTTGAGGTTGAAGGCTAGGCATACAAGGTTTTACATTCTAAGTTTAAGCCTTGGCGTTTGATCTTCAGGGTTCAGCATCTAGTGTTCAAGGTTTAAGTTTGACATTTGGGGTTTGGCATTCAGGGTTCGACATTCAATGTTAAGGGTTTAAAGCTCGAGGTTAGGGCTTTGGAGTTCAAGGTTTGACATTAAGGGTTTGAGGTTCATGGTTTAGCATTTGAGTTTCAAGTTTCAGGGTTCTACATTTGGGGTATGGCTTTGAGTACTTGGCGTTCGATGTTCCAAGTTTAGTATTCAACATTTGGGATATAGAGTTTAGGGATCGAGGTTCGGTGTCAAGTATTGGGCGTTCAAGGCTTGATGTTTGAGGTTCATCATTCGGGTTTAGGGGTTCTTCTTTTAAGGTTTAGCATTTAGCCTTCAGGGTTTAAGGTTTAAGGTTCGGTGTCGAAGGTTAAGGTTCTATGTTCAAGGTTTGGGGTTTAGGCTTCAGTGTTGGGGTTTAGGGTAGGTATTTGGCATTCAATGTTTGATGTTTAAGGTTTAGGTTTCAATAATCGACGTTTAGGGTATTGGGTTTAACATTTGGGGTTCTAAGTTTGAGGTTCAAGATTTAAGGTTTGGGATAGGAGTTCAACATTTGGTATTTGGGGTTCATAGTTCAACAGTCAAGGTTCAAGGTTCAATATTCAGGGTTCGGCATTCAAGGTTCAAGGTTCAGCATTTAAGAGTTAGCATTTGGGGTTCGCGATTCGAGGTTTGGTATACAACATTTGGAGGTACGTGTATAAGGTTTACGGCTTAGAGTTTGGCATTGAGAATTCTACATTCGATGTTCAAGGTTTTGTATCCGATGGCTTACGTTCAAAGTTCAAGATTCAAGGCTTGGTGTTAAGGCTTCAATACCCAGGGTTCGGGGTTAAGGGTTCTATGTTTGAGGTTTGAGGTTTAGCATTCAAGCTTCGATGTTCAAGGTTCAGCGTTTGACGTTTAAGGTTCAATGTTTGAGGTTCGATGTTCGGGGTTCAGAGTTCAACATTTAATGTTTGAGGTTTAATGTTCAGCATTCGGAATAGGGAATACAAGGTTCAGGGCATGGCATTTACATTCCGCATTTAGGATTTGGGCTTCGGCGTTTGGTGTTCGGCATTCAACTTTTGAGGTCTAAGTTTAAGGTTCAAACATTTGGGGTTCGAACTTCGACATTTGACATTCATCTTTCAAGGTTTGGTGTTAAGGGTCTACGGATCAATGTTTGAGGTTCAAGGTTTGGTTTTGTTGGTTCAGGCTTTTGCATTTGGTATTAGAGGATTGATGTTCAGAGTTCTGTGTTTTGGGTTTGGAGTTCGAGGTTCCACCTTTGACATTTAAGGTTTGGCATTTGGGGTTTGGGGTTTAGGGTTCAAACTTCAGCATTCAGGGCTTGGGCTTCTATGTTTAGGGTTTGGTGTTTAGCATTCGAGGTTCCGATTGTAAGCTTTAGAAAATTTAAGCTTCTCTTTCAGATAGGAAATCTCAGTTCTAGCAACTATTGTAAGCCCTGTAACTAGAAGTTTAGATTCAATATGTAAAATTTAGGGCGATTGGATAAAATGTTCGATTAAGCCTATACAATTAAGCTAGAAGTATTAGTAAAAGTAAGTCCGTAAGTTTGAATTTAGGAAAATAAGTAATAAAATAATAGAATATTATAATATCAAATTATAAATATATTACCCGTTATTTATTAAAAATACGTAAAATAAGTTCCAATAACTAATGAATCGTTAAAGATAAATTATATGCACACTAAAAATTATAAAATGACATAAATAATATTTAGGAGAATTTGCTTGTACTCCATATATACTTACGTATAGGTAAAAATATGTGAAATTATGTAAAATGACTAAAAAAATACTAAATTAATGCTAAATAATTAAAAAAATTACAAAAAAAAAAGATCAAGAAAAAATAAAAATAAATAAAGACTTGTCTAGAATTAGGTTGTGGCATGTTGGGGTAGAAGGAAAAGAAATGAACCAATTAGAATAAACCAACTAAAAAGTAAAATGGGAAGAAGATAAGGCTAAATGTCAACTAAAACATCAATGAAAATTTTTCATGCAACTCTATAAATACCCAAACTTCAACTAAAGATCATTTGGTCTGTTTAAAATCCAAGAAAATTAAGACACCACAAAAAGAGAGAGTTAATTTTTTTTTTTTTTACAAAATTTAGAAAAAAAATTGTGCAATTAAGGCATTTAAACCAAACCCACAACCACCTGGAAGTGAACCATCACCACCAACATAACCTACCACCATCGCCTAAACTGACCAATACCCCTAAGACCACCATTGGTGGCGGGAAGTCCATTAGTTAAGTGAGTTCGATTTCAACCCAAATTTATTTAAATTATCAATTTTATCTAGAAAATTATGAAATTTAATATTCTAATGTTTTTATGTATGTAGATTTAAAGAAAAATATTGGTTTGATTAAATTACATTTGGAAATATTTAGTGCTTAAGAAATAGCATAAACTTGAGTTTTGTTTGATTTAGAAATAAATAACTTTAAGAGTGTAGTTTTAAACTAAAAAATTTTGTATAGACTACTTAGAGAATGTAGAACAGTGTTATAAAGCCTTTTTTTAGGAATGAACTTTTGAAAATTTTAAGTAATTTTTAGGCCTTTAAAATATTTATATAATTAGTGATTTTGGAGTTAATTTATGGTTAATTAAATAATTACTGATTTAGTATATAATTAGGTGTTTTAAGATATTTATATCTGATATGGTATGATTATTGTAGTATTTGGAGTATTAGATGTAATTATTATGTAATAAATATATGTAATTTTAGTAATAAGTAGAATTGGAATTATAATAAATATCAAATATTAGGTTAAAAATTTGTAATATATTAATAATAATAATAAGCAACAGATCTAATATGAATATATATTTTAATAAATTATATAAAAAGTATAAATTTTTTTACATCAAGAGTAATACTCGTAGTTAAGTGAGGGCTAAGGTATATTATATAGATCGAAATACCGATTAAGGCCTAAAAGTAATATTTAGAATACCTCAGCATAATGTGATTAATTTCACATTATGATTTAGAACACATTATTATGATTTATGTAAAATACCTGTAGTTGAAACTGAATTGGAACTTAAATTGAAATTGGATTCAAAAACTAATTCCAAAACTAACCTAAAATGAATTGGTAATAAATAATATATAGATATATATGGGAAATTGGGTCAAATTATAACATAAAGTTTATATATAACATAAATATATATATACTAAAAAAGTATTTATATTATAGGAGACGTAGAGACAAGTTGACTTGTAACGAGTTGAGTGAGCAAACCAAGGATTCTAAGTAAGTAGGGTTCAATATTTTGTTGTATTTTAGAATACTATTTTCAGTACTTAAAGGCTTATGATTGTATATAATTATACTTATAGGTAGTTATATGCACATGCTTATATGTATTTGACTTTGTGCTGAATTCTGTGTTGTGTTTGGTGTTTGCTGTGAATTAAAAGTGTGAAATTGTTTGATCATCCTAAACCGTACTTAATTATAACCAACCTAAATACCCTAATTAGACATGCATTATAACCCTTTAGGGGGTTATTAGGATTCTTCAACCGAACACCGATACCTTTAAAAAAAATAGCGTTGGATAACATAATGGTCTTTTCTTTATCCTTACTCGAACTAAGTGATAGGAGAGGAGGTTACAGTAAAGATGAAGGCAATGGTTTGAAGGATAGTTATGGGGGAACAATATCTCTATTGCATAAACCTAGGTTTGGTTGTGACCTATTACATAAACATGAAAACTCCTTAACTTGAATTAAAGCAGGTGAAATTACATTAATTTCACAACACTAAATCACGTTATGTGATGGCATTTGCTTGTTGCATTGCGTATAATTAATTATTTGATAAACATGTTTGTGTTTGTTTTGCATTCATAAGCCTCCAACCTAACTTACTGAGCTATGGTTACCTATACGTTTATAGATTTTCTTACAAGTTTTGACTGATATATTATGGTATAATTATCCTAAGGTTAGTTTCTTTTTGAAGCTATGGGGAGTGAGGATTAACCAACTGTATGAATGAGTCCTTTAATGTTTTATTAGTACTTTTAGGATTATGAACTGGTATGGTGATATATTCGTTAACAGACTACCATAGTATGTTTAATTTCCTAGGATTATAAGACAATATGAATGTAATTATGTATAAATGACTTAAGGTTCTGGCTTTTTATATAAGTTTTAGCATAAATTTTTTAATTGAGTTATTTACTTTAAAGTGAAGAGTTGTAGATGGCTTGTGTAAATTCTATCTATGGTAGAAATTGTGAGGTTAGTTAGTATCATAGGTTGGTTTACGCGGCCAGATTATTACAACTCTACGGTTTTAGGTGTAACGACTATTCACGAATCCTAGGGAGATCCTGTAGTCTATTGATTCTCTAATTGTTCATTTATTGGCCACTTGTCATTATTTGTAAGCTTAGATTTCACGAATAAGAATATTTTATTAACGAAACAAAAGAATGTATGTAGAAGCATGCAAATGCTGGAACCATTGGCTTAATATATCATTCCTTAAGTTTCATCCCCACTGCCAATTCAATATTTACAAAATACCCTTAACTTTTATAAAAGAATAGGTGCAAAAATTGATTACATCTCTAAGTAAGATTACAACTTTTAGGAGAAGTGTATTAAGTTATGGTTTAAAAAAAGGTTTATGCGATTGAGGTAGGTTTTAAAGATCTTTAAGTTTTATGACCTTACACGTTTTCGAAGAAATAGTTTGTTAGTCACATCAAAACTTAAGTAGGATAGCTTAATTAATCCTGAGTAGTAGTTACTCTACGATACCCAAGACCTACATAAAGGCCCCCCGTCCTATGATCTTAAGACGGCTTGGGTCTAACCGTATCTACCGTGCATCTTTGATGTAATCATTCCTTCGATATCCCAAGTATATTACATGGAAAAGTGAATGTTACAATTAAAACAAAGAGTATTTATAAGAAAAGAATCACAAAAAAAATAACATAGGTATTTTGAAAGACAAATTTACTTTTTGAAGGTTTAGGTGGCCAGTCCTCTTGGTATCCTTAATGGAGTCGCTAAGCTGTCGAGCGTGAATTTCAGTTTATTATTTTCCTTAACTCAATCTATAGTAGACCCTATGCCCATTCAATTTAGACCCTCAACTTGGAATTAAGGAAAACTTAGTTCCATGCGACAAAACTAAGAAAGGTGATTAAATCAAAACGGATTAGGCAGATTGGTTTTGACTTAGCCACTAGCCTGCATTTTGAAAATCTTTCAAGAAACTAAATTCATAAATTCAAGGGGCTATCTTATTAAACCCTATTGGTAACACCTTAACCTTCCAAATTTAAGTTTATTATTTTCAAAATACCCTTCTAAAAAACACTATATATTCACAAGTAAATAAATTAATAAAATTGAATCTATAAAAAGCATAAGAATTTGCACAATTGTTCACGAAAAATAAGTTTTTCTATATTTTAAATTACCCCATAATTTCCTACGAGTACTTACGTACACGCTATTTAGAATCAAACATTCGTAGTTCATCTAGAAAGCATTAGGTGTATTAGTTTATTTTAATTTAAAAAAAATAGCTGACTTTACATTTTTATTAATTTATTCTCAAATATGAAAAATTCTAAAAGGTTCCTAATTATTTAAGTGTTTATTATTTTGAAAAATTTAAAGAAAATTTTGCTTTTAGAAAGGGTTTTATTAATTAGGCTTTTATTTAAAAATGCTTTTCCAAGTGATAAAACATACTATTATTATTATTATTGAAACAACAAAAAACAAAACAAAACAAAATAAAATAAAGTAACAAAGCTTTCCTATTCTTTCTTCTTTTTCTTCTCTTTTTTTAGGTTTTTTTTTATTACAATAGAATAAGACAAAAAAAATGATAAAATGCAATATAATAACAAAATACAAAGTAGAGGGGATTCGACCAAGCTTATATACAAGTCGGATTGTATAGGGCCGATCGAGTAGGATTAGTTTAGGTTTGGGTTACATATACGCCTCACGTGCAAGTTAAGAGGGGGAGAGGAAGCCGGAGATAGGGATTGATTCAGGAGCTTCTTGCCACTATTTCATATAAGAAACACTAGTTCCATGTTAATCTTATTGGAATAAGTTGGTGAAGGTAGAGTAGTGTTTTGTAGTAGTTTAGGTGGTAGTGCAAGGTAGCCGTGGGTAGCAGCGATGCTTAGGTTCGATAAGGCTTGCTAGAGTTGAATGGGTGATTAGGTTAGGGTTCTCGACTATGGTAGAGCTTGTAATGTAGTTGGATTTAGTCAAGGAGAAGCGAAGTAGGTATTTCCAAAATGATGGTCGCGCCTTGTTAGTAGGTTGTTGAGGGTCGTGTTAACCCCGACAAAGGTCTGAAGTGAAGGAGTTGGAGAGCTCTAAGCGTAGGAAATCTTGTTGATAGTTTATCTCATCTCAACAACACCCAAATTGCAAGGAATTCTAGAGAGAGAAAGGTAGTTGCAGCTTAGGGTTTGCTAGAGAGAGAAAGTTTAGATTAAGCATTAAGGATGTGTTTTAAGTGGTTCTTGTTTATACATTTTGAAGCTTAAACAAACTTAGAAGGGATTGATTCAAGATTGAATTAGAGAAGAGAACCTAGGATTTGATTTTGATTTTCAGTGTGATTGAAGTTAATTTTTGCTAAATTTATTGAATTGAAGCTTCGAAACACATCAAGGAGCTCGAATCATGGAGATTTGATTCAAAAGAAAATCTAGCTTTCCAAAAATTTTTTAGTTGATTTGATCCCTAAAATGTATGCATCTAGGTTAGAAAATGGTATCAATTAGTATTCCATGCTACTAATGGTGAAATCACCAAGCAAATCGAGTCAAAAATAGGCTCAAGATGAGGACCCTAATTAAGGAACACGTAAGAACGAGAAAGCTCAAGAAAGAGAAGGAAACTAGATATGGTTGTCCAATTAGAGGTTGACTTGTGTCCATGCGATCCAAAAAAACAAAAGGCACTTAAGTGCCTATATTATTACTCGAACCTTAAACCTTAAGGAAGCTAACGCATCCCTTGCTAGCTAAACTAGCTTTTGTTCTTATCCTGTTATGCATCTAAATCACCTTTATCCAAGAAAAATGGCTTTAACCGGATTTTAAAACAACAAATCCGATTTGGGCTAAACCAAATCCCCTATTGATCAGTTCTTAATGAATTTGCAAGCACCAATGTAAACCCAAAAGCCTATTATGCATATATTGAAAAATATTTTCAAAACGATCATGATTTGATAGACTTTCAAGTCTCTATTTGTATTTTATTCAATTAATTCATTTATATAATAATCAATTTAAATCCTATTAAAGCCTCTTCTAAAGCCATGATTAGCTTAAATTGACTATATTTCCATATAAAAAATATAATCAACTTGGACTTTTGCTCAAAATATTTAGATTTAAAAAAAATCTAATATTTTCAAATATAGCTCGAAAGTCAATTGAATCACAGATGCATAATTGACTTTTAAATGCCCTTAAATCCCAATGACCCTGATTATTTAATTCTAAAAATGACCCAAGGCTTAAAAATCATTTTTTAAAAAAAAAATTTTTTTTTGTACTTTTCTTAATTTTTCAATTTTTTTGTATTTTTCTATACTTTTCTATTTTTTTTGTATTTTTTTAATTTTCTATTTTGTTTTTGTTATTTTTCTAAATTAAGATCCTTTTCTTTCATTCTAAAAGAAATTTTACAATTGCATCCAGAGAGGGAGAGCAAAAATAAGGTATCCATATTAAGGAATAAGTTTACTCACAAGAGCTAAACTGACCTTTTTCTTTGCTGCTTTAATAGTATGATAGTAATTGACATACTTTGACATCCCTGTTCATCCATATATTTATGCGAGAGAGATTGTGTATGATCCATGCTAGTAGGCTCTATGTATATCCTAGCTCAAGTAGTTGGGCTCGACCTAAATTCATTGGTATAATAGGCTCTAGACTCTTTCTAACTCAAGTAGCATCTGAAGCAATGAAGCAACTAAGAGTAGTGGCTCTCGGAGTTTGCCAAAGTAGTCTTTTGAAACTAAGCTCCAACACATGAAGAGAACCATCTTTTGTGATTGGTAATCTCCTTTTGGTAGTATGTTCATGCTTATTTCCATGTCAAATATATTCTAGATCCTTAAGTTTTAAAATATGGACAATTGGAACTTGGAAGAGTTTTTAAATCAAAATGTTCAAGCTATGATAGCTTGTTGTAAATGAGAATCTGTTGATGTGCCTCTAGTAGTGGCTAGGGGGAAAAAATGTGAGACTTCCTATTTATGTATACTTCTTTCAGACTTCAGAAAATGGAATCTACATGGAGATCCATATTTTATATACAGATTCAACGGTATTTTATGTCAAACAATTAATAGATGGGAATAGGATGTGAATATATATTTTTGGATGACAATTCAATTTGTCAAATGAGATGGTCAACGTAACATTAAAAAATGTCTTTCTTTTTTGTGAAGGATTGTACAACAAATATTCAACTTATTTAATACATGTACACTTAGTTAGTTAATTTGTTATTGCTAACAGTAAGAAGTTGTTACTTCAGTTTTCTTAACAGTTGCACAACTTGTATAAATACTGAATACTAGCAATAATAAAGATAGACTAGTATACAGTTGAGAACATATTCATTTTGCAGTTGAACCACTTCTCTCGTTCGCTTTACTTCACCTGTTGTTGTCATCAAGAAATTAATAAGATTCCAACAATTCCTTCATGGTATTAGAGCAGGTCAATCCAAGTATTTTGATTGCACAATTTTACTATAGTGGTTGATATTTGTTCGTTTCATGTCTTTCTTCAGGATTTCTAAAGATGAAAAATCAACAAGAATTAGGATTTATTGATCCTTTCTACTTATCCGAATTGGATAGCTTAAGTATGACTATAGGAAGCATTATTTTTAATGGTTTCAATTATATTTCATGGAGCAAATCGATTAAGTTAGGATTAGGGGCTAAGATGAAGATTAGATTTGTAGATGGATCTATTTTTAAACCATAAAATAATACTACTAATCAAATCAAGTTGAATTGATGTGATTATATGGTTTGATGTTGGTTACTTAATTCTATGACAAATGATTTAGCTCAAAATTTCCTTTACATGAAATCTGCCTTTGAACTTTAGGAGGTAGTTAAGGAGCAATATGGTGTTGCTAATGGTCCATTAATTTTCTAGATACAGTTTGAGATAGTGAACCTTAGGTAACATAATCAATCAATTAGTGTCTATTACAATAAGCTTCATAGATGTTAGGATGAATTGCAGGAGTTACATCCATTTCCTAAGTGCAATTGTAGTAGATTGGAGTTCTGTACATGTGCCTTAAAGGAAAAGGTTATTGAATTTGATTCTCATAATACATTGATACAATTTCTAATGGGTTTAAATGATTCATTTGAAGCCATTAGAAGTCAACTTTTATCAATGGATCCCATACCGTCTGTAAGCAAAGCATATTATCTGGTACAGCAAACAAAAACAAAGATTGGTAACTAGTTCTGTAGATTTAAAAGTTGAAGCCTCTGCTTTGGTTTCAACTAACGTGGGAAATGCAACTAGGAACTATGTTGATAAGAATAAACAAAGGAGGAGTTTATTTTGTAAGCATTGTAAGTCTGAGGGGCATTCAATTAAAACTTGTTTTCAACTTGTTGGGTACCTTAATTAGTACAAAGGAAAGAAATTAAACACGTGGAATAAGTATACCAATTATGCTAACAATGATTTTATGCAAACTCCTCTTAATGTACAGAATTCTGCAGCTTGTTGAATTGATACAAGTGCACAATCATCAAAGGGTTTTGATAAAGAAATGCTTCACAATATTTACCATGAAGTTTATAGAATGATGAGAGCTCAAGAAGATTCCACAGTAGATCAATCGGGTATGCTTCAAATCCCTCATGCTACTTGGTCTACTGTTAGTAATAGGATGGCTCTTTGGGTAGCCGATACAAGAGCTTTTGACCATATGACACCTTATCCTCAACTTCTTGATAACCCTATGCAATTAACTAAACCGGTTCATATACAATTACCTAATGGAAATATCATGAATTCTCAGTTAGCTGGTAGTGTAAGACTTAATGAATAAGTTGTTTTGCCACATGTTCTCTTTGTTCCTAAGATTGCTTACAATCTACTTTCTATTAAAAAACTTGTCACCTCACACTCATTGCAAGTAGTATTTGATGTTGAATCTTGCAAATTTCAAGACTTAAGTAAAAACACTGTGATGGCTTCAGCAAAGGCACAAAGTGGTTTGTATGTTCTTAGTTATATAGTTCATTTTGTTTCTCTCAATAAGTCTAGTTGTTCAAGTCATATTGCCTTGTACATAGAAAGTGTATACATACTTAGTTTGATACATAGTAGGTTGGGTCATGCGTATGTTTCTAAGATGAAACAACCGCCACTTTGTAAGAGTTTGTACTTGAATAAATTCCTTTGTAATGCTTGTCAACAGGTAAAATTTCACAGGTTGCCCTTTCCTGATAGTCAAACTGTCTCTATTGTGATTTTTGAGCTCCTTCATGTTGATGTTTGGGGTCTTTATCATGTAGTTTCCATTACTGGTGCAAGGTACTTCTTGACCATTGGAGCCACTTAGACTTTTTTTAATGGCATACAAGTATCAAACTTGTTTTATATTAACTAAGTTCATTTACTATGTTAGAAATCAGTTTTCTATCACTCTTAAGACATTCCAAAGTGATAATGGAGGGGAATTAATTTCCAAGGATTATGAATAGTTATTTCATAGTCAAGGTATTATACATCAATATACTATACCATATACACCACAACAAAATGGGTAAGTAGAATGTAAACACAAACATTTACTTGAAACTTTAAGAGCACTTCGTCTTCATGTCAATTTGCTTAAAGTTTTTTGGAGTAAGTGTATACTTACTATCACTTTCCTTATTAATAGAATGCTAATGGTAGGATTGAATTGGAAGATACCTTATGAAGTTTTGTTAAAAAAAACTCCCTCTTATAGTGATCTATATGTGATGGGTTGTCTTTGTTTTGTTGCTAACCTATCTCTTAAAATTGACAAGTTTGACTTGAAAGGAATTAGATGTATTTTCCTTCATTATGCAAATAATTACAAGGGATATTGAGTTTATGACACTAAGTCTCAACGAGTCCTTGTTAGTAGAGGTATACAATTCTTTAAGGATATTTTTCCTTATAACGACAATTCTACTATATAAAAGGTTTCGAATTTCCTTATTTCTCCTAATGCGTTGCCTTCAGTGATGCTTGAAACTAGTTCTTACCCTTCTGATATGTCTTCTTCTCAACATCTGAATACTCAGCATTCTGAGTCAGTGTCTAATGTCTCAAATTCCGATGAAGTCCTTAAGTGTCCAAATAGTGTTCATCTTTGCAGGTCCAATCGAAATAAACAATCTCCTATTTAGTTACAGGACTTTGTTCATTCATTCCTTACTTTTGTGCCTAGTGCTCCTGCTTTTGTTCATTCCCAGTCTTGTTCTTCTACTATCACTAAGTATCCATTATTTCATAATAACCCCTTTAGTTCATATCTTGATGACTTTGTTCACTCTTTTGCTAATGTTTTAACTATCAAAGAGCTTAGTACTTACTCTCAAGTAGTTAAACAACAAGAATGGGTGGAAGCCATGGCTAAGGAACTTGATGCTCTTGAGTCTAATGAAACTTGGACTCTTACATCTTTGCCTAAGGGCAAAAAGGCCATCAAATGCAAGTGAGCGTATAAAGTAAAGTATCAACCGGATGGTAACGTAGAGAGGTATAAAGCTCAGCTTGTAGCCAAAGGTTTTACTCAAGTCCAAGGGGAGGATTTTCATGATACTTTTTTACCTGTTACTAAGATGAATACGGTTAGAATTCTAATTACTTATGCGATTGCTCATTCATGGCCTCTTCATTAAGTTGATGTCAACAATACTTTCTTACATGGACATACTGATGAAGAGATCTACATGCTTCCTCTCGAGGGTTATAGCAAGGCTTAATCTCATCAAGTTTGTCATTTGAATAAGTCATTATATGGACTTAAACAAGCTTCACAACAGTAAAATATTCAAATTTCTTGGTTTTTGTTATCTCTTGGATTTATTGAGTCTAAACATGATTATTCTACGTTTACTAGATGTTCTCATAATGGTTTGGCCATTGTCCTTGTATATATGGGTGATATTTTGTTGATAGGGACAAGTGAAGATCTTATTAATGATGTTAAGCAGCAGTTAGATGTTGCATTTACAATCAAGGACCTTAGCTAAGCTCAATATTTTCTTGGTCTGGAGCTATGTTAGATCACAATTGGTTGTATACTTAATAATAATAAAAAAAAAAGTTTCTTATTGACTTGATTGAAGAAATAAGACTTACAGCATCCAAGCTATCTATTACTCCTTTACCTTTAAGGGTTAAATTAACTCATGATGATGGAGATTGGTTGTCTAATCTTATTATTTTTCGGCAGTTGATAGGTCGTTTGTCTTACCTGAATCTCACATGTCCTGACATTAGCTATGCGGTTCATCATCTCAACTAGTTCTTGGCTACCCCTCGTACTTCCCATATGATAGCTGCTTTACATATTCTTAAATACTTGAAAGGAACTTTAACATTCGGACTCTTTTACCCTGTCAATAATTATTTGAGTTTACGAGTTTTTTCATATTCCAATTGGGCTACTAGTATTGTTGATAGGAAGTCCATTAGTGATTATTGTGTCATGCTTGGGTCAGCTCTTGTTTTTTGGAAAATTAAAAAACAAAGCATTATCTTCACATCCTCAATAAGGCAAAATAGAGAGCCCTTGCTGCAGCCACCAAAGAAGCATAATGGACAAACTATATTTTGCATGACTTGAATGAATACGTTTCTATGCCTATCACTTTGTTTTGCAACAAGTCTACTCTATTAATTGCATCTAATCCTTGTCTTCATGCTCACATAAAACATATTGATATTAATGTCAATGTCATATGTGATCATATTGCTTCGGGTTTTCTTTCTGTTCAACATGTTTCATCCAAGTTTCAACTTGTCGACCTTTGCACTAAGAGTCTTGCTGAACATGAAATGTAATTTTTATGTCACAAGTTGGGGCTTCTTGCAACACCAACTTAAGGGGTAGGGGGTATGAAGGATTGTACAGCAAATATTCAACTTATTTAACGTGCGTACGCTTAGTTAGTTTAGTTGGTTAATTTGTCATTGCTAGCTGTAGGAAGTTGCTACTTTAGTTTTCTTAACAGTTACACAACTTGTGTAAATACTGAATACTAGTAGTAATATAGATAAACTTTTACTCAGATGAGAACATATTCATTTTGTAGCTGAACCACTTCTCTCATTTGCCTTGCTTCATCCGTTGCTATCATCAAGAAATTAATAAGATTCCAGCAATTCCTTCATTTTTTTTCCTTTCCCAATCTGCTATCACTTTATAATTATTAAGGGAAAAAGAGAATCGAACTTGATCCATCCAGTTGAGAGATCAATTTTCTTACCACTTGCCATAATAACCTTAAGAAAAATATCTACCTTGATTTTGTATAGATTTGTGCTTTCATGAGGACTCATAAATGGAATTTTTTTTTTAAAAAAAATATCATTTTGTAGTGCACTTATTATTAATCACGTCGAGGTGCCTATAAAACACTTTTGCTAGCACAAACAATTTTTCAATGCAATCCGATATTGCATTTCCTAAAGCCGTTTGTTAAGAAATTTTAAAAGTGCGGTCAACACCAAATTACATTTTCCCTTTTCAAATCAATGTCATCAGTTATCATGTTTTGTAGATAAGGTAGAAGTCTTAGAAATTAGAATTGCTACATAAATATATCTGTACTAAGGACACAGCCAAATTTGAGCACAAGAATCACTTCTTCTTCTTCTTCTTCTTTTTTTTCTTTTTTCTCCTAGTATGGAGACCACAAGTTCCCACACCTATCAAACTTGAGCACCCTCATATTTATAATATGGTATTTTGGAGGATTTACATATTTTCTATTTCAAATAAAGCTTTAATTAATATTCTTATATTTGGATGAGTTTGGCCTTTCATAAGTTTATTCTTTTCTTTCTTAATTTCTCTCCTTTATATATATATATATAGACCCATTAATTGATGCCATAAAAATAATGTTATACTAAGATATAACTTCATAGTACATATTGACCTTTGATTTATTCCCTAAGAGATAATTAATTTCAGCCTACTAAAATTTAGTTCATGACCAAAACGTTGAGAAAGTTCACTTATTTTGGAAATTTTGATTCTACGGAGGTGTGTCTTTCAACTTTTGGAAATTTATAGTAAATTTTATGAATATTTAGTAGAAATTTTGATTAGTCTAATTTCCGGGTTAGAAGTCCTAGATAAAATATTCATAAGATGCTAAATTACTTATTTTCAATATTAAGATTTAATAATTTGTTCTACTAATAATTTTTTTAATACCTCATTATAAGATTTATGTTAATTTAGAGATTTTTTTTGTTGGCCCTAATTATTAAGTTTAAAGTTAGACCTTTAAATGTTAATTTAATGCTGAAGAAAGCATTATGTATTCTAAAGCTAACATGTTAGAATTGCTAAGCCTTACAATAGACAAAAGATTAGCTTATAGATCCAATCAATTAAACAAATACATTAATTTTTTTAAGATTAATATATCATGTAGTAATGATGTGTGCAGATATATATTACTAGTAATTTATTGTCTATTTCTTTAACCAACTATTATTATATTATAACTTTGAGAAGGAGGGATCAATATTCATATGCTAAGATAATACACTCTTTGTGATAGGGATGCCACTGTCAAACTATTATAAAGTATTTAATCAATTTGATGTGATGAAAACCTTATAAGATCAAACATAATAAGTTTTTTTTTTTAATGGGTTTTAGGAAGAGGTTGAAAATCTTAGAGGGTTTAGAATTGAGTTTTGAGACTTAAAAAAAATCCCACCAGAAAACTTGAATCCAAAAAGAAAAATAATAATATAATATATATTTAATACTATATATTACTGTAAGTGAAAATAAATAAATAAATAAAACTGATACTTTATAAATAGAAGTCTCTCGCATGAGAATTTTATTTAATTGGTTTCGTCTTGTTTTGTACTTAAGGTTTTTCAAATGGTGAAGGACAAATCTATTGTGAAAAATTGTCACAAATCTAATTAAATAAATTTTCTGCCATATTGCTAAACGGACTAAATTGTTTGACTTATTGGTTAGTTGAGACAAATATTTTAAGTATGGAAAAGGAGGAGCAGCTCACATATGACATGGATGAAGATAATTCTGTAGCTCGGAAGAAAGCAGATCATGGTCTTCATTTTCAGAATAAGAGCTCGGTAGTGGTTTCAACTGTCGAACTACCCACTTATTCGAGTAATCATTCGTGACATTTTTTTTTTTAATTATTAGAAAGGAAAAATTTGAATATGATCTATATTAATAGAGGATTAATGATGATATTATTAAATTATAATACCTTTTATGATATTGATAGATTCAAAAGAATTTAAAAAGATAGCTTTTAATTTTAGATATAAGATAAAATGTTTATAAGATTTCATGTGTATTATTAAAATTATATTAGGTACCAGTTCAGGTTTTACGGAAACTATATCATGCTGATCCCACGGACATCCCTATTTGACAGCAGTAATTTACTTTATCATGTTGCAATTTGCCCCCAATATTTTCACTAATTAAATTGCAGTATATTTTTTTACCCGTAGACCCGCATCAGCTGCCCCAAGATAGGGCATGGTCGGGTCGCCCACGAAATTTAACCGGCCTTTGCTGCGACCGGAATCCAAGTCAGTCCAACCCAAGTCTGCAAGATATCGGTCTCTTCTTCCTCCGCACTTCACGGTTCGTCAGCGATTGAATCAGGTGAGCAGCTACATCATGCGAAATTCCGGAGATAATGATAGGAAAAGTTCCGATTCCATAAAGGAAAATTTCAGACTGCTCTCTATGCCCTATCACTCTTACTAGTTGAGTGATTGTGTAGAGTGAACTTGTGGATTAGGGTCTGAAAAATGACTGATCTGTTAATTAATAGTAGCCTATGCTAGACTGATATTGCTGCTCCAAATCTAGTATGATGCTTTTCTTCGATGGAACATGTTAACGGGTGCCTTGGATTACTCTTTTAAGTCCAAGTAAAGTAACTTTGATATCTTTCTATATACTTGCTCTCTCTTGAAGTGTAAAATCAGTGTCAGAAGGATGAGAAATTTCCTTGTCAAAGGACTGTTAAAGAGTGCAGCACCCTTTTTCACTACTTGGCTGGCCTTTTATGTGCTCGAGTATCTGTTATTGTTTTCATGGGTAATATCAAACAATGGAGTGGTAATTAAAAATGGTAATGTTAACGGGTAAAAGCTGGTGATTGCGTACAGTGACAATATTCCTTGGATTGAAATAGTTAACAATGATACTTTGGAATGGTTTTAAAGCTAGGCATATGTGCCAAGGACATCGTTTTGGTCCAGTGCTGAATGTAAGAGATGTGAATCTGCATGTCCAATAATTTTTGAGCATTCAAGTTTATATGCGGCATGAAACAACTCGTTATTACCTAAAGAAAACATTTTTCTTCTTTCTAGTGTAAATGAAAATTATTTTTCATGAAGATATTTCCATGGTGAAGCAAACACTCTAAATTGTTGGGTAGGCTTTTGGAAGAGAATGTAATATTATGTTTAATGATTTTATTGTCTACGTTGCAATTTTAGTTTGAGTAATCTGATTGATTTTGAATGTGAATTTCTTGTCAGAATAAGCTGATTTGATTTTAACTGCAGGTAGTTTCTCTAAGTGAAATTCAGCTC